>JALDNG010000020.1:16797500-18082500 GCA_024349245.1 Neodontobutis hainanensis | reverse complement strand
TATTATTTCCTTGTTAAACTTGTCATGCATAGCTAATAATGAGTAGTCCTATAAATGCACACAAGAGGAACACTATTGAAACCTGCCTAATTCTAGTCTCATTATGACTGATTAATTCCTCGTGATGCAAGACTAGCTTTGCAATATTGTAGCCACTGGCCTTTATGGATTTATACTGAAGTGTACTTATTTCTGCATTAACTATTAACTAATGGTATGGACATTAATAGAATTGGACATCATCATCATTGCTGATAAATAGAAACATGTGATGACTGGATTATAAAGAGAAACCACCAGAACAGATGTGTGTGTTATTGGGGAGACAACGCCGAGATCACCAGCAGATGTGTGCTTTTCATCTGGGTGCGTTTTAGCCGAGAATGAGACGAGCAGGTGTAGAAGCAGGAGACGTATGAATACAGATGTTGGCGATGACTGTTGAGTGCACATTACTGGTAAACTATTTCACATTCCATCTCGAGCTGCCGGCCACTCCTCATGCTGCGATCAGAATGCAGCTCAGAGCGCAGCCTGATGAAATCTGCCTCTGACAATATTAGAAGCCCAGAATATGATACTTAGCTTATTGATTTTGCGAGTCGTGCGGTCTGGGAAAATGTGAATATGAGTCAGATAGGAATCTTCATGAGTCTAAAGAAAAGGGCTGTGAGAGGGAGCGGATGAATGTCAATGTGCTGCTTATCGTCGATCAAGTGGAAATGTGTCGGTCGTGTTTTGATGTGATACAACATGAAAGAAAACCATCTTGAGGGTTTTAGTAGAAAAATATATTCCAACGTACAGGCAATATATTAAAAAATGTTTTATCACTTCAGACGCCACAACTTTAACAATTGTTCATGTAACACCAAATCCAGAGGAAAAAAAATAAGATGAGTTTATTCTAAAGGTGATCTGTTGGCTTCATGAGAATGAGCTCAATAATCCTGAATGTATTAGTGGCATTTATTTATAAAGACAAATCCACTGTCAAGAAAGTTTCTTTTAAGTTATACTGTCTCTTTAATCAATCACGCCCCACAATGGCAACATCCTTTCCACAAGGATATTCCCAAGGACTTTATTATTACTTTACCAACTTAAGTAAACTCCTCTGAAATTTTCAGTGAGTAACAGAAAATGGTACCCGTCGGTGAACTTAAAGTTCCACTACCCAATTTTATATTGGCCGTCCCGGTCTCAACACCACCACTTACTCCCAACAGCAGCGTTGTTACCGTCCCTTTTTTCTTTTTTACAAATACGTCAAATAATTCCTATTAATTCCTAATTATGTCGCATTTCAGAAGTTGTCATTCTCAGCATGATCTTGTACCACCGTAATGAGGACAGAATTGTACGCCTCTGAAGCAATAATCAGGGAGTTCAACGTATCACTGTATTTCTACATCATTTTACCACAGTTTCAATGAAGTGCAATTAATATTAGATTTAAAAATTGCCACTGTTGCGTTGTAATTATTAATCAAATCACACACAACACCAAAAAGCCATTTACTAATACGATGTAATGCTTAATTACGGCTGTGAGTTTGACTACACAGAGTTGTAATTAATTGGCCAAGTCGAAATGGTGCGGCCTATTTGCCAGTGTGTTGGAAAGGGAAAGAGGGAACATTTTGCAGTGTATAAATATTCCCTTTAATTAAAAAGCGAGGGGTCTCTGGTGGTACGCGGTCCTCTGTGAACGACACAACAGAGCCGACTGACTCTTGTGTGGGAAACACAGACGGCCCCCGGTTTTGACTCAGTGGGAGCTTTTGTGCGAGCCGCGCTAACATCGGATTTGAACTCGGCTCTTTCTGCACACAGGAAATAATCGGAGCTCCATCACATCTGACACAGACTTGAATGTAGCAGAGTGAATTTCTGTTCAGTGTTCACAGGGGTCAGTGCTGCTGCATTGACGGCTGGTATAAATATCTGCGACTAATGGTGGTGTCTGGTCTTTTACTGCCCCGACTGCTCTGTCTGAACCTGAGGACATGGTAACTATTGCCTTTTTCAACTTTAACCATCTTAGCTCACTTTGCCTATAAAGAAAGATCAAAAGATCAGAGAAAGATTTACATTCTGGCCAAAAGGTTGAGGGGATTCATGACCTAAATTGATTTTGTTTCAAAAGAAAAAAAATCTCTGACCTATTTGTTTGTTCACAGAGAACAGCATCGCGACCATGGCTGTTCACATGATCCCAAAAAATTGGAATTGCAATCTACCCTATACCTGGTGTTGCCAAAAAGGAACTAAAGCAGTCTTACATAGCCTTACAATGTTATAAAATGTTCATAATGTTAAAAAACTTGTGTACATTACAAGATTGAAAACACTAACCCGACTGTTTGCAAAGAGCAGGTACTTTAAATGAAAACCTGGTTGCTGATTGGATATATCATCTGTGAGTAACTGCAATGTATCCAATCAGAGGAAGGACATCTTGTTTACGTTTTAAAAACTTAAAATTAATTTCTTATTTTATGAACTCACACAATTTGCAGAATCTCACAGAATCTTCACAAAGTAAGTGTATTAAGAGGACAGAATAGGGATTTTTCAAAAACAGATAAGATCCCAGTCAGATTCCAGTTAAAACCTGTGTCCGTGGCTGAAAATACACTTCTTTTTTGTTGCTATCCCTATCTTTGCTCATATAGTAAATACATTTAAAGACGAATGGTTGTGTTAGTCCTGGTAATAACTTACAATGGTCCAGACTTTGCCTAATTCAATCTAGAAAACCCTTACCCTTTTTAATTAGTGAGGTTTATGTCTTGCTCAGACCTTGCCCTCGGTGCTATCCCTGGCCTTTCGGCGTCAGAGCAGTGCGCAGCTCTAGCCACACAGCCTTAGCTCTTGGCAGCTGCTAAGTCTCTGCTCGGGATAAAAGATGACATCATTTTACTGCCAGACTAGCTCAGACTACTAAACCACTCAGCCGCTGAATGAAATGACCTCTTATACATTTTGGGTCCAATATTTAACTTCTGTTGAACATGTTCTGAAGTAGTGTTCCCCAAACTGTCGCACTGGAACAATAGGCACTGCACAATATTAGAGTGGGCATAAAACAGCTGCGCAGTGTGGGGTAGGCTTTACAACCGCTCTGACAATAGCACCCACGTCAAGGGAAACGATTGCCTTTTAATGCGATATTATTAATTTAAGTTTCTTTGATGGATTCTGGGAAGGTTTTTTTTAATGCACCTTTAACAGAAGACTGTGAAACTGAGGAAAAGGAAGAAATCACACCAACGTATAATAATGGAGAGTAACTGGCCTCCAAGTAATACCCAGTTGTCTACATAAATACTACTCCAGATTTCATAACGTTCATCCAAAACAAACTGAAGTCTGGAAGGGTCATGCTTTTTCAAGTATATTGGGCAGATAAATATAAATAGACAGAATGTTGTTCTCAGTAAATCTTTAAATATGTTTAAATGAAGAAAATGCATGTGTTAAAGAAGCCGAAAATAGTTTATTCACCTATTAGCATGTTGTAACAGGAACCATCTGTAAAAAAAAAAAGCTAGGCTTTACTACAAAGGACTTTAATCGATGAGAGTACAATCACATGCTCGCCTCCGGATAAAGGAGTGCTCCCGTTAGTCTACTCTACACTGATGTCAACAAGGAAGTACCATCTACTAATAATCCAGAGACATTTGTTTCCCTCTTGCTTTTACCACAGCAAAACAACACAAAACAAGAAAAAACTAACAGAAAATAGGAAGCAAAGTGAAACGGAAATAAATATTACCAATGCTTTGACACAATGTTTAAAGAGACCGATTGAATTGGTCTGACACAAGTTAAAAATGTTTTTGTTTCTGCTGTTGCTATTCCACTCATTATTACAACATTTGTAAAACTGAAGTCTATTTCTTTGATTGACCTCAATTATTTAATTAAAACCTGTTCAATCCCTTTGTTTAAATGTTTGATTTATTGTCAAATAATACATTTACTAACACTATGACAGTAAAAACAATCAATGTTGCCTAATTCATTTGACAAAAGCAGTTGATTAAAAAGTAAACCTCCAGAGAAGGTGTTAAGTTAAACCTAGATCACAATTTAAAATGTGGTTTAGTATTTTGTTGCTGCATGATTCAATTTAGGGAAGGGAAAAACAATTTCAGTTTCTTCCAAGCTTGGTAAAATAAAAGTTTTATTCAAAACATGATTTAAATTTTACTGTTAAAATGCAACGAGGTTTTGTTTTTTTAGAACTCATTTTATTGCTTTGTTATTTCACTTTGTCCTTATTTGTATACATTCAACAGTTCAGTAATGTTGGTTGTAGGTTGATGTAAAAACTTTCACTAACTTCTCTTAACAATGTTTATAAGTTGCTGTTTTTTTGGGTTTTGTATTCCATTAATAAATCGGTTACCAGATGCATTCACTTTGGGAGACTGCTACGTTGGAAGTGTTCTATAAAAGTAGTTTTAAACTGGAACTTGACGGAGACAGAGCGATTATCAGGTTTGAGAGTGTGCGCAGCTGTCCACATAATTACTGCCTGTCACATGATTCTCACGGCACATCGACAGCACCCAAGATAAATACACACAACAGTCCATCGCTTGCTGAAAAAAAACAACAAATCAACATCAAACACATATGCAAAGAGAATATATAGACAAAGTATACCAAGCACATGCAGATCCTCCTGCTACAATATTAATGCAATATTAATGCAAGTTCTGTCTGTATCTTAGGAACACATAGTGTGAATAGTGCAAAGTGTGATTTTCTGAGCGCATTAATATTCCATACTTATCTTACTGGGCTCCAGCACCATCTTTGAAGCACATCATGTAAACAACATGGTTCAATCACTGGTGTTAAATACGAACTCCTCTGGAAATTCTGCAGAGATTTAGGGAGCGCTGGAAGGAATACTAATGCATGACTGTTATTTGTTTTATGAGGGAATATGGATTAAAGCCTTTGTTTAGTGTTGTTGTACTTGGGACTAGTCTTGGATAAGATTGACTTTCTATCAACTCCTCCAAGCTCAGTCTACTCAGATTGGTCAAGTGACTCTTGCATTCTTTGTTGTAATTGACCCTCCACAAAGTTTCTGGCCATGGTCCCACCCAACCTGTTGTCTTTATCTCTTTTCACAAACTGAATGTGTTGTAACGTGTGTTTGCCAAAAGTCTTGCACATAAGAATTGTGCTAATACATGTCAGGAGACAGTCTGGATTGACTGGAGATTGGTGGGAAAAGGAAAGTGTGTGACAGCGCTTGATGCTCAATTATCCTGGCAGCTTACAATACAAAGAAGGTAGAGTAATGAGTTGACTTCTTCCCAGTGATGTTGGTTAATGTGCTATGATCAGCGGTACATGACTAAACAGTAAAAAAAATGTACAAACAAGTGGGCAGAATAGAAGGCTTTTAGTGCTCCGTTTCACTCCACTTTCTGCACCAGCCACACAGTATATGTGTCAGTCGCACGCCTCTGCCGATTGTATTAAGACCCACAATTTCAGTGCATTGTGTTGACACATGCAGGCCCTCCCACTAAAGTCAAGAGGATAGTACATGTAGTACACTCAAAAGGGATTCATTGGCTGAGTCCTTTGAACATAGACAATTACCATTCATGAGTTTGTAGGGATTGGACTTCAAACCATAATGTCAAGACCAAACCTGGTTCAAATACCAGGACTGGTTCCAAGAAAAACAATTAGAGGGACTTGGTTCAAGACCAAGACTGTGTCAGCACTTTGGCAGCAATACCAGGAAACAACAGTTTTAATTTTGGGCTTTACCTTGGTATCCACTCACTGCACTTGGTCTTTGTGTGTCCTCAGTTCCAACAAGTCTTGGCCTCTGTACACTCTGCTCACACTTATGACTCATTAATTGTAGCCTTGAAAACACAAACTTCACTGTGGAACATTAAAGCTATAGTATCCATGGAAACATGAGAAACCTGACTGAACTGTATGGATAATATCAGATAGTGTAACGCACACTGGCAGATTCATTAAGCACTTCCCAGCGTGAGTGTTGATATGGAAATGCTTTGAAAGGTTAGAAACAAGAAATGACGGGTGGCGCTTTATCAAACGGCCAGAGCACTCATTCAGTATCTGATTGTTTTCACCTACACTGACCTTTTCTCAACAATCTTAAGAGGAAAATACATATCTCACATCATTTATTACTCCAAGTACTAAAAGGTCACACATGTCACCAGAAACACTCAGCCGCCCTGATGGTGGGAATTAAACCCTGTTGGCTTCAAGTCGGAGTGTGATAACACTGAAGCACAATCTTATACTCAATTAATTATGAATATGAATAACAACAGCTATTTGTGATATTTTTTAAACTCCATGTTTTAATTCAAGTATTCATTATTATTTATGTTGCTTTTTTATTGCCAACACGCATTCTGATCTGTGACATCCATGTGCATGTAGTTATGGTAAAAAAACAACAGGTTTACCACAGACCCCCCAGATGTTTCAAAGTAGTGTAGTGTATTGTGCAATTATTGTGTTATACATATAACATTCGCTATAACATATAGCAGTACTAAATGTTATTCATATAACATTTGGTTTGCAAACACACATAAGGTGCTTTTTAACAGCAGTATTTCTTTTACACAGCACCAGTTCAAACATTTCTTGTAAAGCTCAACTTAAACATTAATATAATCAAATTAAATATAAAACCAAACTGCCACTGCCAGGGCATTAACCTTTTATCTAGTTTGTTTTAGAAAAACAAGTTACTCAGAGTCCAGAGCAGAGCAGTATTTAAAGCCTCAAACAAAATCACACATTCCCAAAAAAATACTAAAATGGTTTACAATGTTATTAGGAAGGATGTTGCATGTGTTTCTGCTCAGAGCTATTCACAGATCATGTCTCCCAATGCTCCTCTGCTCCACTGTGAGCTACACTCACAGTGCTGACTCTTTCTGCACTAATTATTAGGCTACTTACATTTTTGTTGTAAATAAACCATGGCTTCATTCTGCCTGTAGACTTTTAGCAAAAACATAATGCTGCTTTTTTAAAGACTAGCGCTAAAGCAAAACAAAAATAAGCTCAAACAATTACACATGAGCAGAGCATCTGTCACAGTGAGGATCTTAGAGAGGGAAAGGGGAGGGGCTGAGCGCAGAGACAGAGAGAGACCTGAGGAAAAGAGTCAGAGGTGCCAGATTTGAATTTAAGTTTATAACTTCGTATTCGTATTTCGTATTGTTGCTCATGTTTAATGAGTTTGGATAAATCCAGGACAGTTTATGTGAGCGGGGCAGCAGTCTTAAGCCCACCCCTAATGCTCTCATTAGTTGAGATGCGTTATGTGTAAAAAATGAATTGCTGGCATTAAATAATTTATGTTAATAATGATAATAATGTATTATGGTGTTAAATTATTTAACTTAATGTACCAATAACATGGTAAATTAAGTTACATCTAAAAGATGATCAAAATCACTACAGTGTAAAATCAACTTTTCAATGACAATTGCCCCAATATTGCATGGATGCAAGCTGTTACTTTTAATAGTTGACCTGCACAGAGAGTATAAAGTATGAAAACTTTGTTACGTCTATTTATTAAGACAGGCGAGTGGGAGAGGAAGGAGCAGGAAATTATCATAGATTGTAAATAAAAATGGATGTAATCCGCCCATTGGTCCCCTATTCACTGATATGACTCAAAGTCAGGGCAAAAAAATGCCGATTTCATCCGAACATTTCAGACTCCCTTACCTTCTAAATGGCGCCCTTACGCAGGGATCATTTAGGAGGGTCCATCGGAGACGCTTGGAAATTATACATTATATTACATTATATTATAGTACAATTCATACACTGGAAAAAAGAAGAAAAAAAAACACTTTAAGTTGTAGTGTAGGCGGAGCTAAAGAGGAAGGTTTTTAACCTCCCTTTGAACATTGTTAAAGTTGAGGCTGTTCCAGGTTTTTGCTGCATGAAACTTAAACGCTGCTTCACCCTGTTTAGTTCTAACTCTGGGCACGAGCAGAAGGCCTGTCCCAGATGTTCTCAGAGTCTGAGGAGGATCATAAGCTACTAGCATTTCAGAAATATATTCTGGTGCTAAACCATTTAGAGACTTGTAAATCAGCAGTGCTGTTTTAAAGTCTATTCTCTGAGCAACAGAAGCCAGTGCAGAGATTTTAAAACTGGACTCATGTGGTTGTACTTCCTGGTTTTGGTTAGAACCTGAGCAGCAGCGTTCTGAATAAGCTGCAGCTGTCTTAACCCTCGTTTTGAGAGACCAGTGAGCAGGCCGTTACAGTAATCTAACCTGCTGGAGATAAAAGCATGAATAAGTTTCTCTAAGTCTGGTTGAGACATTATCCCTTTTTATCCCTTTGACTCTGGAAATGTTTTTAAGGTGATAAAATGCAGATGATGTAATGGACTTATTGTTACTGTAGAAATTCAAGTCTGAGTCCATGATGACTCCTAGATTTCTAACTTGATTTTTAGATTTTAGAGAACGAGACTTGAGGTGACTGCTGACACTTTCTTTTTGTTTCTGTTCCAAAGATGATTAGTTGAAGAATACAATGACTAGTCTGTGGAGTGTGTGCTACAGCTACAGCCTGGGTACTGGCATTTAGCTGCAGTTATGTAATGATTTGTTTCTCTAATTGGTTGAATATTTAGTTTGTGTTTGCTTAAATGGTTGATTTGTTGTGTTTATTCTCCATTTTGTTGGTAGTGCCCCCTGGATTCTAATTGTATGTTACATTCAGATGTAGCTAAATTCATTGGTTTCGTCCCTTGGACATCTAACTTGAATACTCCCACACACTATCCAGAAATGGAGTCGATTTGTGACTCACCAAAGCTATCTAACATGAAATCTTTGTTAGAAAGGTGAAATATACACTAAAACCAAGTAGTGCGTTGTAATGTCATAAAGTTCTGAGCTCTATTTCACAGCTGGTGAACATGAAAGTGAACAGAAAAACCTGATATATGTAAATAATTTATGCATTGAATTTGACTTATCTAAACAAACCCAAATGTATGACCCCTTTATCTGTTCTGGGTGATCCCCTGTGCTGACATCCAAAGAGACTGAAAAGAACTGCACAACCTGGAGGCTTCTGATGATGCAACGGGCCGATTAAGCTGTGACACAGAGGAAGTATCCACGGTGGATTGAGCTGTCTGTCAGCTTCAGTCTCCATCAAACGGACATTCACTGGCTTTTACCGAGTGGCACCTGAGCCTCCTTTGACTCTGAGGTGGCACTGAGCAGTGACATCTTTTACTGTGATTTGACACGGTGGCAGACGGTGAAGTGAGAAAGTGGACCATGAAGATATCTACTGAAAGAGAACTCTAGTGAGAGTTGGGTTCCATTACACGATATGGGAAATTACATGAAAAGTTGAACCACTGTTATTCCAATATCAAAAAGTGGCAAGTCTTTCCTTTCCATGATGTAAACTTATGGAAAGCTTCAAGTGCAACAGTATAGTTCAAGTACAACATGCTTCAAAGGCATTTCTTTTTGTTTGGTAAAACCTTGACTTTTTGTTCCAGGAGAGAAGTTTGCTCAAAAGACCCATGTCTTGTTTTTGTGATGAAGTCCTACTCCAAGGAATGTTCTAGATATACCCTTTCCAGTTTTGTCTTATGAACCTTCTTCTGCTTATTGAAGCAGTTTATGAAGGAGATCATGGGTCCACATGTACTTTAAATAATGCAGTGTTTAGTATTGACAATGTTTAGATCCTTAATGGTCTTGGCTTAAAGAAAAGTTAGTATGCCGGGGTAATATCATATTCCCTGTGTGACTGCACTTTCTGGCATTGCACTTGCTGATGTTTGAACACCTACAGAATTTTGGTCCGCAGTATACTCTTATAGCTTCTACCTCTTGCACCACACAAGATTGACATAATTCTTTATTATAGTTAATGTGGCTTATTCTCCAGCACACACCAGAAACACAAGCCTCTTCAAGGGGTATCTCTACCAAACCTTGCTGTATCAGCCTGATCTTTACCGATCAGTAGAATTGTTGTTACAATTGTATAAGGATGACCATTACAAAATAATGGTGTATCATAGCAATATTTAAAATAAAAGGTTAAAGCAAAGACATCTGGACTGGTTTTTAAGGTGAAGATATTTTGTCTCTAATTCCAAGAGACTTGGAGATAAGTTCTGAGATCAACTGGTAGCCCCGCCCCCTTTCCCCTACAGGTTGAAAACTATTGGCTGTTCCCTGCACAGACACGCCCAGTGATCATTTGTTTAAGGCTTAAACCTGAGTTGATAGAGAAAGTTGATTCTACAGTCCACCTCCACCTCAAAGAGAAAGGACATTCCTTTGAGGACAGCAATGTCCGAATTTTTATCCAGAGAGGCCAGATAGTTTGAGAGAGGGGTGAAGGAAGCCATTTTTGTTAAAATTGAAAAAGCCCTCTCTGAACAGAGGAGGTGGCCTCAGATTCATGTTGCAGTGTTTTGAAACCTAAATCAACAACTACAATGGCTGAATGGAACAGTGACACTAACACACCTTTAACAACTCCCACATCAGGAGTCACACTGTCCTTTTAACGACTATGAGACAGCCTGGTCCAATCAAAGTTAGTTTTAGGTCAAACTCCTCCCTCTGTTAGGATTCATGTCTGTTTATAGTGGCTGTGTGATTACCTGCTCTGCCCTAATGTGTTTCACCTGTCCCTTGTTGTCGATGTCTATATATACCTGGTTGTCTTTTCACTCAATGCCAGGTTGTCAGCTCCCTAACTGTGAGTCTGTTCTGTAGGCCTTGTGGTTCAGTGACTATTTCCCAGCCTGTTTTCGTCCCTGTATTGCATGACCTGGGTCCTTAGCCTGTTTTTTTTGTATTTATTGTTCTGGATTATTTATACTCGGACCTTCGCCTTGGGAATTCTGTTTCCTGGTTTTTGTTTTGTTTCTTACTGTTAATAAACCTTTTTTTGAACCCTCTGCCTGCGTCTGGGGTCTTGCGCTGGAGTCTTCCTGAGATATAAGCTTTGCTCTTTTACCAGTTGATCTCAGACAAAGTCTCTTGGAATTGGCGATAAAACATCTTCACCTTTAAAACTAAGTCCAGATACCTTTTCTTCAAGATGACCTGGATGACTAAGAACCTTAACAGACAGCAATATGGCTTCAAAAGCAGCAGGACCCTCTCCTGCTTTTCTTTTAGTAAAAAAAAATTAAACCAGACCAAAATTTTCTTCCTGTAAACTTTCCTGTAGCTTTTGTTTGCCTCGATAAACATTGTGTGATTGAAGCCAATATTTAAACTTTTTCATGTTTGTTTGGCAGCCATTACTTCCTTATTGACAAGCTGTGTTGAATAATGGGAGCTTCCCCAACATGACACCTTGCAACATTGATTAGCCAAAGCTTTTTCTTTTTAGGATTGACAATTCTCATTTATTAAAATCCTGAACATAAAGCCTTGATGACATCTTACAGTCTTCTTTTTTCACAATGTGCTAAACCAAACTAAAGTCAGAAGATGTGTCTATGTGAAAGCTTGATGCCAACATCCTGCACAATTTCATTCACAGAGCACCATGTATTTTAGCTTTAGGGCAGTAAACTAGGTGTCACAGCGGTCCCTTAAAAAGATTGAACGATGATTGTAGGCCATTTACCATATGCCACTGCAGCATCTGATGCATAATAATGCATTCTTCTTGTGGGCAGATCCATATTTGTTGCATCAGACAGAATTCTTTATCTGAATTTCCACATGAAATTACATTACTTGAATTAGACACTAGTCATATTCAATATTGTATAATTGTAATAAATTTATTGGAATTTTCACTTTATTACTTGTGTTAATTAAAAACACTTCAAAATGGCTAAAATGTGGAACTGGAGAGCTGTTGATGCTATATCTGCTGTTAATTAAAAACTATCCTCCTAATTACTTAACTAATTAGAAAACGGTGCATTCAAAAAACTGGAAGAACAACATTCACTTATGAAACGTAACCACATTAATCAGTTCTTCCCCGAAGAACAGACAAACAAAAGGTAAGAAAGCTTGACCTCAATAACGCTGCTGATAGTATTCAGTGTGTTGCATAAAATAAATGCTGACTAACTAAATTCCAAAAAACCATTAGCCTTTTGTCCGGACCTTTACACTTTCCCATTTGGGTTGAACTACAGTAAATCTTCAGGTGTGAAAGCTTCAGGGGACCATGGTTCAGACCAAACAGCTGGTCTCTGGTCTTGGTCTGGACCAAACTGAACCAAGATCTGTTTGTAGACTAAAAGCACTTTCAGAACAAAATCAGGAGGTCAATTAAACACACACAGAAGGTCGAACGGAGGAACTGGGGAAAACATTTGAAGTTTCAGCTGTTGTATTAATTTCATATTAATATTAACATGTCCCTATAAGATCCTGCTCCATTTTTGTATTTCTCCAGTTCAACTGTAAAATAAGCCTCTGAAGAGACACATTCACCAAAGTTAAAGCCATCTACAGGAGGCCCACCCTGTAGTCATGACAATAGTGAACACACTGTCAATGTCCGATAGTCTGCTTTTAAAAACTGTAGAGTGAAACCAAAAGTTCCTGAACCTGAACTCAGACTCGCACAACTGCCATAATATCTTCGCCTGATTATGCAATTTAATCCTATTACCTACATGTTAATTGTGGGGTTTTTGCTCTGTTTGGTGAGACCGGCCCCGCCTTCGAGCAGCACATGAATTTTCACTTCTTTACTTTTATTACACCACATTTAACCAGTCTGTGTCGGCTGACATCGAGCAGCTGTGCACTCACGCCAGTGCAGACTGGACATGGAGATGTAACAGAGAGGTGGAGGGATAGTAGATGAAGTAACACCATTTATTTAACTGCTTTATTGGCAGTTTGAAAACTATCTTTTCTCCAATTCCACTGTGACTTAAACTCCTCAGTTATCAGTTAAATAATCTAAAGTCTAATCAGCAGAGACTCACAGACTGTTGCTGTAAACCTGCTCTTGTTGCTCTTATAACAACATTAATGTTACAGACTCTTTAGTATTCAAAATGTAATAAGTGCATAGTGATTGAAAACCCAGGCTAGAGTAAATCACCATGATGTTGTCTACATTTTAGCACACTTTGCTCTCTCCATATGAGAACAATCACAAGAAAAGATTTGAAAAAATAACACAACTTAACATAACATAACTTTTGAAAACCACTAGCCACAGTGGCTGGTGTGCAAAAAAGTTAATGTCAAGCCCTGTTTAGAATATTTGTTTTTTCTCTTTAAAATTGATTTAGCAATCTGGCTATTAATTAATTTTTTTGTATTTCAATCAAGCAAATTAAGGTTAGGATAATCATTTTTTTCCCGCAGCTCCACCTCGGTGATATGCTTGGTGTAAGTAAGCTGTACGTTTCCATGTGTAGGTTTGATGCCTATGTGGGAAAAACGTCACAAACATTAGCTACAAAGTACACTAGGACTTAATGTGAATAATATGACAATATCAGAGCAAGCACACTGTTTTAAAGAAAGACTGAAAATGCTGCTTAATACTTGGCCCTCTTGAGAAGTTGAGTAACAGGTATTGTATGCAGTCGTACGTACGTATGTGGGCAGATATGCAAAGAAATATGCCTCATGATGCAGCACTCAAGCATGTCTTAGCAGCAAGTATATCTCTGATTTTGAAGACTATATTTATTTAAAAAAAACAGTTTACTTGATAGGGAGAAGTATGTTTTATTCATTATGTCACATTCTACAGCATGTATAGCCACATAATAGAGGGAAAGGGCTTTAAAAAACAAACAACAGACAATATATTTAAAGTGACTCCACTCTAAGTCCTGTTTTAGTTCTGGAGGCAGGGATTTCCACAGATTAGTCACCTGACTCTGCCAGATCGAACTGCTCAAAGAACAGTCTGTTTCACAGAACAATCTGGGAAGGCCATTGTTGAAAGCATTTGCAAAAGGGAGGTGCCTTTTGTCAGAAACGTGTTATGTGATTGGATGATGCACCAACTACTGTCTACCATGAGATTTGTTTTAGCCAATCATAGCAACAATTACTATGAGGTAACCAGAAGGCGGCTGATATGAAAAAAAAAGAAACAACGACGTCGGCCGATGAAAAGAGCGTCTATGAAAGATTTAGGATATTCCAAAGCCAATTAGCAAAAGAAGTTAGCATCAGTGCTAACATCTTTCAGCTTAGCCTTGTTGATAACAAAGAGGAGTAGAGGACGCTTGTTGCATTTGTCAAATTAAAAACCTTACTCTTCCTGTTTGTGCTGCCACATCATTGGTCACAAGAGGCCGTTGAGCCCATGTTTTGACTCAAGCGGTTGGCTTGTCGCGATGAAAGGTGGATTTACCCAAGTTTGGAAACTCCCAAATCTTGCGAGAATCCAGCTGCAGCTCAAGGTTAACAGATTAGTGTCAGATTAAAAAAACACTGCCTTAGATAAAATATTCAAAGGCATTTTCTATTGGATGCTCCTCATGTGATGGAGCCCACAGTTCTTAGAGGATTTATTAGCTAACTGAGAACATGAGAACAAAACTTTGCAAATCAACACCACAATGTGAAAATGAAAATCTCAACACACAGTTTGACTTCATTTGCACTTTAAACTTTAAACCTAACAGAAGTGCCGAAATGTATTGACAATAAAATATACTCCCCAGCTGGATAAAATTAGACAAGTGAGAGATTTGACATACCTGCCTTTAATTTGACATGTATAAACCAGTCCAACAGTCAGAGATTCACCATGTGTCGGCTTTAGAGAGTAAATGAGAATCCAACCCCTACCCCCTGCTGCTGAGGTGCCCTTCAACCAGGACCAACCCCCAGCTGCTCCCTGGTGTGATCAGGGGGTTTTGTACAGACACAATGTGACACAGCTCGGGTCTGAAAAGAGTAAAGCGGAGAAGCCTTTGCATAGCTGGAGTAATGTATGTTAATGCTCGCCAGGCTCTGGGTGGAGATAAAAGGGCCGATCCAAACATTGTTTATTGGGAAGTGTGCGCAACATAAATCATGCAGCAAGAAAATGGAGGCAATAACTCACCTTTCGCTTTGCTTTTTGTCCCGGCCACTGATAGCATGAGGGGCAGAGTGAGAAAAGAGCACATTAGCAAGAGCAACACTGATAGCATGATAATTACGAGGTCTATCTTTGACTACACGTGTAAGATGGAATGTGCAATGAAAGGTGTTTCATAAATGGTTTAGGGAAAATGAAGATCCTTGGCTCTGTCCACATTTCATTTTGTATTGTAAAATAGAATTGAGTGACTTCCATTCTTGTATTTTTAAAATGTTTGTTATTGGGGTGTGCAGGCAAGGGAACAAGGGAGGCCAAGATCTCCACCTCCTCAAACACCTCCACCAGCTCTGGAGTGCTAAGTGTTAATTGTTAATATCATACACTGTACTGTTAACCTTCAGCAGAAAAAAGAAGCAGGCACCTAATGTCAGCATGTTCTATGTTTGGGAAGGATAAATTCAAAACGCACTGTGCAGTATCAACAAAGTATTGCACCGAGTTTCTTAAAATATTTGATTTTACAAATTCTTCAAGGACAACGTGAACGTGACACTTCCTCCACCGATGCGGATCCAGGCCAGCTGAGAGACACAGTCCGTGCAGCGTGTCCTACGTCTGCCCCGGAGCCTCCTGCAGATAGAACACTTCTACAGGGAGGTGTCAATGAGGCAATCAGAACCACAGCTACTGTATCTGACTTCTCACATTGTGGCGGAGCAGTGGCTCTACTCCAAACTCCTTTCAGTGACTGTGCTCTTGTCTATCTCTAAAAGGGAGCACACCGCTCCATTGTGGAGTATACATACTTTAGTTGCTTGTATTGTATTCCTGTTCTTTCAGTCATGCAGCCCCTTTGTCACCCCAACAGATTGAAACATTGTCCGTACTGCTATTGAAGCTGCACTACTGCATCCTTCTCTCAAACCTGGAGAGGACAAGCCACCCTTTTTCAAATGTTAACCATGGCCTCAGACTTGGACAGGACAATGTCATTTGAAAAAGCAGAAATAAGATCATAGTCATGTTCTCAAAACATCCTTAGAATGTTTATCCGTTTGAACTAAAAAAAAGTGTAGCCATTCCATGAGACTTTCTTTTTATTACCACTCTCACTCAACACCAGATACAGTCAGAGTCAGCAGATTGCTCAGTGCCTTCAGCGTCATGATACAGTTGAAAAGGTTTAATGCGCAACTAGCGTACAATTAAATGGACAAGGGCATTTCCATTGCGCAGTGAGAGCCGCTGGCCCAATGTAATGATGGGCATGCAACTTTCTTGATTAATGTGTACATGTAATTGTTCGCGTTAATTTATATCATTTCACATGAACACAGCAACAAACAAATTACAAATAGAAAATACACAGCCACTAATAGGCACATAAGGTATGTCTGACAAATTTTTTTTTCAGCCTGTCAATTGTTGTTCCTGCCTATTATGTAGTGACCCACACTACTCAGTGGAATGCGAGGTTGTGTAATTATGTTCAATGCCTCTAAATGTCAGAACTGAAAAGACACCAAGTACAAAAGTCAACTAACAAAGGAAAGCAAGGTGGTTCTTCATAGTCCTACCTAAACATGGAATTGTGGCCCATGCTAAGCTTTAATTACTCTTATTCATTCGACTGTCTGATGATATGTTAGAATCATGGGTTGACTTTTTGCAAGTGACTGGAACAATGTGCTACTGAAGACATTACACTAGAACACATTTACACAATGCTTGCTCCAGAGATTTAGCACACGGGAATACAATCTGCTAAATCAGCTCCAAATGCTGATCAGGTACAGTGTGCCCAACATGCACAAGTGCAGGACTAAACCAGTGAGCTGCACAAGGCTTATCGGAACACCATTTATCTATGACGCCATGATGTAGAGATTTTCTAAAAAAGTTTTTATAGAACATTTTTATATAACATGGATTAGACCCAATCTGTGTTTAATTATATCCCAATCTGGCCAAAGACAAAACAGTAGCACTCAGAATAGCATGGTCATAGTGAGGTAATGAGATTATAATAGAATAGTAATGCTATAATAATTATGATCAATAAAAAACAATGGTTGTCATTGACTTTTCCTTAGCCAGCATTTATCTATTTTGACTTATTATTAATCATTTTAAGGTCTAGTTAATAAATTCTATTTTGAGTAAAACACGTTATAAGTTAATAAGTAATTTTAAGATATTACTCCTGTGAAAGGGTGTTGTCCTCTTAGGGTTTTCTGCTCAGAGCCCCAGGCTGGATGTGTGTTCCAGATTTCATGAAGATACAAAAAACTAAATTATCCACTCCCATTCATCCGAGGTTTGAGGTGTAACCATAGCAGTATGGTTCAGGGAGATGTTGAATCATTATAACCACCACAAAAAAACGTAGGAATTAGTCAAAGTGTAGCTAATTCTAGACCTAAAAAAACTTCCCTTTGACATATTGTATTTTCACTTTCCAAGATTTGCAGTAGAGACCTCTCTTTATGGTTATGGGACCTCAAAAATAAATTATGTTTTGACAAACCAAAATTTTTGACAAAGTTTGGTGAGTTATATATAATTTATATACAGTTGTTCTCATGGCAGACCCTGGCATAATTTGTTTTTTTGCCCATTTTTCTTAGAAAATTAATGATAACACAAAAAACCTTTCTTTCACTCATAGTTAGTGTTTGGGTGAAGCCATTAATTGTGAAACAACTGTGTTTTCTCTTTTTAAATTATAATGACAACAGAAACTACCCAAATGACCCTGATCAAACGTTTATATGCCCCAGTTCTTAATACTGTGTAGTGCCACCTTTAACATCAATGCACATTTCTTCTGGAAAGGTTGCAAATAATATGACGTTTCTTTGCATAAGGTAAAACTGGCAGTAATACAAAATCAAGATAAATTGTGATAAATCAAAAATAATTGATTTTGCAATAGGAAAAATTGTAGTGATATTATTATTATTATTATTATTATTATTATTATTATTATTATTATTATTATATATTTTTTGACATTGTCCCCCTGAAACCTTCCACTGAGGTTTAAATGTTTATTTTTCCATTATAGACAAAAGCAAGGAGTGTTATCTTGATATGTTTATACACTAAAAATACATAATGCACCTTTTAAACTGCTTTAAACTAACATCTTTGAGACTACTTTAGTGTTGGTCCTAAAAAACAGGCAGTAGTCTGAGCTGCAGAAGGAGCAGGAGTATAGCGTTCACTGCCTATAGTCTTGGCTGCCTCTCCAGTGAACTGTTGTTTCTGCCGGATCCAGAGGCTGCCTGACAAAAGATCTTCTGCAGAGAAAGCCCTCCTTCTAGTATTTACCTCTCATTCACCTGCAGCCCACTGTCTGTGCACGCTGCCTGTCAATTATAGGAAGTGCCGTTGCCTCCGTTCACTTCCAGGTGGGAGGTCTGTGACACTGCTCACGCTACACACACATCACCCTGCTCTGAGCTCATGTTGCATTCTTTTGTTTTACCACTGCTTAGGTGTTGGACGTCTGCCATGCTTGTCTTAAATGAAAAGTCTTGCTCTGGGTCCATCACAGCGTCACAAAGTGTTGGACATGGTTTCCAATCATGTTGTGGCTAAACACTAAATGGCACTTTTAAAATGTATTTATGGCTAATGAATTATCAAACTGTATCAGAGAAATCCATTATCAGCGTCCACAACATAGTATGTGCAGTGCTAAATAGTGATTAAGGGGTTAAGGGTTAGGGATGAGTGTGAGACACACATAATTGTTAATGTTGATACTATGTCAGTATGCACTTATTAAACAAAACGAGTATGCACATAACAAGCTGAAATGTCACTGTGCTTTGTTGTTCTGTTTAGGCTGTCTATTTGCAATGTTACTGAAGTATTTAAAAAGATGTGTTTTCTCTGACCTAAAAAACTGTTAAAGTGTGAACAGGCCTAAACGCACAAAATAAGAGCCCTAAGCACATCTTGGTACCTGTTGGTGTTGTGTTTTTTTCATTTAGACTTTTACTTTTTTTTTTTTTTTTTTTAACCATTATTTATCCAAGTAACCCATTAAAAAGCAAGTCTCATTTACAATGGTGAATTTACAATCTATATGATCAAGAGTAGAGAGACTGGAGATAAGCAGGAAAAAAAAGGGCAATGACAAAGATCAAAATGACCCAAGCAGGATTCCAAACATGGTCACTCCGCAAACCGTTTCTACCAGCTAAACCACCACTGTGCCTCTTGACTCTACAATTTCAACTCCAAAGGGTTTTCACAAGTACTACTGGTTGCTGAAAAAAAATCTTGATTGGATGTTATCAATCATTTCAGTGGCAATGTGCCATGCTTAAACTCTATTAAGACGTAATCCATGGAGCCTGTGTACTCCAACGAGTCCAACAAGAAAATGTTTGGAAACACATGAACAATGCCATAAAAAATTCTGATTACGAGTTAGGCATTTAGGAATGGAGACACCAAGTCTGTTCAAGTTTGTGGTTTGGTAAATCTTGCTACTTACCAGTGTTACAGAATATCACTGGAGGCAAATGTAGGTTAAGTATATATATATATATATATATATATATATATATATATATATATATATATATATATATATATATATATATATATAGTATATAATCCACTGTAAGGTGTCAATCTTGTAAAGTGCTTTGTCAGTGATTTTCCCGGATAAGAAAAATATAAAGATACATTTTGAGGCCAGAAATGCATTACATAACAGTAAAAGTTAAAAAAAAAAAAAAAAAAAGACAAAGAGGTGAACTAAACTTTCCAGGGAACAGACGTGATTAGCTAAATATGAAGGGACAAAAGAAAAAACGATTTGGATTCAGAGGTGAGTTGTTTTCTCTGCCTGAAGCGAGCTGCAATATTTCAAAGTTTGGCCATGGCTGCATTAGCTTATAGTTATTATAGTTTTTTTTCCAAAAGTAATAAATGTGTTGAAAGTTTTAACATGTAACATTTTAATTAGTTTCTGCTGAAATGAATGAAATGACTTGTAAAAAGATTCGTTCATTTTGCTGAACGAGACTTAAAGAACTGAGTCAGTAAAATGATCCGAACTTCCCATCACTACTACCCACTGAGCTACTGCCACTCTCATGTACATTGGTGTATTAATGACAAACAGGCTATGGCAGTTCCAAGATGCTTTAGTCATTGTTGTCCTTGCCAATCAAACCCTCCAAGACAGAAGTAGTTATTAATTGCATGCCAGCAACAAGACAAAAAGAAATAAACCAGAGACTTTGTTAGGAGTATTAAACAGCACTTTATCTCAGTTTTTGTGTTATCCCCTAAAGTCTAAATTTGTATGCGTTTGATGTTTTTTGGGACAGACTGAATTTCGGACAATAGACATAGTCCCGCACATCGAGCCGTGTGATAAATGGCCTTACGTATTGGCATTCCGACAGAGAAGTGTGTTCTTATGTGCACCACTATTGATTTTTGGTGAAAGTCCCCTTAGGAATGTCAAAGTGTTATTTTCAGATGGAACGTATTGATATGCTCGCCATGTGCTCGCTACCATTTCCCGTCTACCGAAAGGAGAATCTTATCGTGCTCTTCGACTCGGACAGTGCCATTACATTTAAAGGCAGGCTGAGATTAATAACATCCACACAGGAGAGAATGGAGAGCAGGCTCCAGAGTGCACACGGAGATTAATGAGTGGCACAAACAATGCATTTGCCATTAGTTTCTCGAAGGTTATGTGTTACTTGTACTGCCATTCCACTTTTGTGAGTGTTTATTAGTGTAAGAGCAAAATGATAAGGGTTTTTATTGAAGGTTTTCTGGCTTAAGATAAAATGCAAAGAGAAATGTGATAACAATGTGATGGACAAGAATTAAAGAAGGATAAGAGACATTTTGAACATATAGTGGTTTACTGTAGTTACTAAAGGAGCTGCTCAGAGCTGGTTATAGCATACATCTTGAGTGGTTAAATTGTAATTTTGCAGTGCAAGATGTGGATGCTCAAACACCAAAAGAATTGCACCTAATGGCAGCCCGTCTCTAAATGTAATTTTTTTAATTGCATAGATTTCCTTTATTCGGATGTTTCATTTGCACAGCAGTGTATGGGGATAATATGTGTTCCTTTTAAGCCTTGTTTCCACTTGAGTGGTCTGGTACAGGCCAGGTACATGGCTCAGTTTGGTAGAAGCTTGTGTTTCCATAGAACTAGGACCAGAGGACTGATGCCTGCTACGTAAACAACAACATCATAAAAGTGCTACAAATGTTGTTCCTATCCATGGGTTTTAAGTTTCCATAGCAAATTAACAATTTAAAACATCACTGTTATATCTTTTGAAGGGTCAAAAGTCCTAAAATGGAGTCAGGAAAAACAGGAAAAAGTCATGTGACTGAAATCCATGAATAAGATATAAATGGTATTTGAAGCAGGCTTTTAGAAACCTGGATGCACTGCCAATAATTTATATAAAGCAGAAAGTAAATTATGGTGTATAGCAGCGAGAAGATGGAGGTGCAGGCTTTATTTTGCTGTTTTTAAACACCAAACAGAGTTTATTTAAAATTTAGAACATCAAATTCACAAACCGTTGAAATTTACTACAATTTAGGGACTCACTATTAAAGGCCAGACTTTTTGATTGAAGAACATGAAAAAGGTGGTAGCCGAAAGACACTAGATTTGTCTCCAAGAAAACAATACTTTATGTGTTTTCTGTTGAAATGTGACTGTATCACAAAAACAAGGCATAATTAATTAAAAATAATATCAGTTTTATGTTTTTTCTTTTGCTTCTTGTTTTTGCTTGAGTGAGGATTATCTATCGTCCAATTAGCTGACTGAACTATTTTCTGATTTTCTACTTTTGTCAAGTGGACTACACACAAATAAGACTACTGGAAACCCTAGCTGGGGTGTGAAAGTCTTCCCAAAAAGTGTACTGTTCTACTTTGGGGAAACTTTAAATCCCTTTTGGCAAGGAAACGCACCCCTACTGACCCCACCCTGCCCGCAGTGCTTCAGTGGAAATAAGACTTTGGTGTTGGGACTGTACCATATACCGTATGTAATACAATGCTGCCATCATTATTTGTTGTTAAATTTCCTCAAGGCACTGTCCGTCTCCTTTTCTTTAGAAATTTATGTTGAGATGTATCTCACATTGCTAACCCCAGATGCTAAAGTATGACCGTACAGTTTCTGTCTGGAGTTTTTATTTAGCTTCAGTTCATCTTCACATTTTAAAAAGTTTTATATGACCAAGATTCAATATGAAAAAGCACCAAAGTTTCTGACATTTCCAAAGGCTGTTAACAATGCCAGCTATTCATTTTGCATTTGCAGCCAAAAAGCAGCCCAATTATTTATCATTTGGACTTTTAGCGAGGCAGGGATGCAGGTCTGAAACAAAGCTCTGGTCTGGTCCCTGTGGTGATTAGTTTAACCCACCACTGAGAGCCGTGTCCTGGAACACAGCCGGAGTTGGCCTCGGTCCCTGCGCTAGTCATCAGTGGGGTCACTGCTCCTCCTCTTACAGTGTCACACTCCCAACACTCCCGGGACAATGCTGCTGTAAGTAACTGTGACACAGAAGCGTTTCATCATATTCCACTCACACACAGATACACACACTCTCCAGTGGAATCAAACAGAGGTGTTTAGTAGGACCAATGGGACAGTGGCCATGTTGAAAGCATCTAAACAGTAGTGCATCTGACCAATGCTCTGGCCAATTGTAAACACAAGTCTGAGGTTGTGACTTGTGTTTGTTTCTACATGGCACAGATTCAAATTTTGAAGGAAAAAAGGTTTACTGGCTTTTGATCAAAACTAAAGGAATATTTAAAGCTGCTGTTTGTAATATATTGTTGTATACAGTTGAATAAAATGACACACATCAAAGCCATGTTTAAATGATGTAAACATACATAAAAATAACCCTTTTTGAGTTTGCCTATTTCACCAAATAATAATTTTAGTTCCATTACTTCTTGTTTCTACAACTGGCCAGAACGGAAAAGCTGAGCGCTGCTGATAGAGAAGCACTTTCTCTTTTAACACACAATCTTGCAAAACGACTTAGTGCATTTATTACCGAACTGATTTTAACTGTAAATTTTAAACCCATTTCCATTTGGTTTGTCCATGCAGAGCTACCGTAGGTGCTCACAGGATGTATAAAGGTTGGGGTTATAGACTTTTGCAATGTTTTAAACTAATTTTACAGACCCTACACTTTTAAATCTGGAATGTTTCTTTCTAAATTGTACAAAGTGTAAATTGTACAACTGTGAGTTTTTGTTTTAGTACAAGCTAGGAGGTTCGGTTCAATTCAAGGCTGTTCTTTTACTTTATTTGGAACACTAATTTAGTACTGCTTTTCAGTGCAATTCTCCAACAAATACATAAAACCAACTACAATTTAACTTGCTAACTACTTCTTACCAAGTTTCATAGTGTAATATATTTTAGGCTTTTAAAAAAAGATTTTAGCAATGTAAAATCTATAAAGAGTATTCTGCATCACCCACACTTTGGACAGTTAGACAGTAGTCAAACTATCATTTGTTAAACCGTTTAAATGTTCTAAGTGAGACCTTTAGAAAAGCAGATTTTAGCACCTTGAACACCTTGAAACAATACTGATGTAATTTTCAAATATACATTCAGAAAATTTACACAATAGATAAATCATAACTATTGTTTTTGTTGAACTAAAACTAGACTTTGAAGACATGTGAAAGCAAATAATATACTATAAATTTGCCCAGAATGAGCTCATTTACATAATAATAATAATAATAATAATAATAATAATAATAATAATAATAATAATAATAATAATAATAATAATAATAATAATAATAATAATAATAATATTGCTTTACTCAAGCTACTGCTGCATGTACATAGTCAGACTGGAGCTGGACCTCTGTGCATGCTTTCCTGTTTCCAACACATGACCCAAAGAGCTCAGTGGGTGAAGTTAACCTGTTGGTTGCTGAGAGAAAAGGGACTCTTGGGTCCCTTTTCAGTCCCAACTCAGTCCCAACTTTTTCAACTACTGTATATCCACATTAAATATATATTCATTATAACCAAGAAAGGACCCCAACAAATGAACCATCCACTACAGCCCAGTGGACATTAGATAAACACGTGCCGTATGCATTGAGAGCTGCTGAAGAAGAGCAGATAAACATTCCATTGAGTGCATAAATGTTTTAAAATGCTATGACCTACACAGACCATCCCTTCAGATGCTCCAACACTGATCTAACCCCAAAGTCTAATATGGCAGCATTTGTTAACCAGCCCATCTTGTCTTGTACTAATGCTATCAGAGAAATATAATATTCAGCATGTATTTGTACCAGCTTTACATGGTTAAATCATCAGTGTCATAATCCGACATAGTAAATCCAAGAAAGCCCCGGTATCTTCAGAGGTTAGGGATGGGCGGTAGATAAAACGCATGCTACCCGAGATTAACATCTGCATCCCTGCACAGAAACTATATCTGGTCAATTTCAGGCATTCACAGTGGCTGTGTTGGGGCCTATAGGAAGGCCACTGGTTATTTTGCAAGTTGCATGATTTAGTTCTGTGTCTAGGATATTTTGCTAAGTTTTCCAAATGACAACAGGGAAAAAACAAGTCTAAACTTCCAGAAATGTATCTTTTGCTCAATTTGGATCAGTTCGATCACAAAGCAAGTTTCCAAATGATTTATTGAATTGTTGGTTCCTTTGTGGATCTCTCACAGGGTTCATGTGGAAGAGTCAGCACTAAACCACCAATCGCATCAAAAACAAAGGATAATGTTTACTTGGAGCCTAAAAACCTACAGTTAAAACAGTTGCAAACTAAAAAGCCTATATGCATCCAGTGTCAGTTATGTTAAGACAAAATAGTTCTCACTAAGGCTGTATCTCTTGAGCTTTTTGTCACATATGACCTGCTGCTGTTTAGACAGAGAACAACATGTCATTGAAAATAAACAAAGTATAGCCCTATAGCCTAAGTCATGTCTTCATAGGATGTCTCTTTAAAACACCACAAAGTTTTATGTACGCCCTGTCACTTGTGGTGACACTTTTTTCACTCTCTAATGAGCAGTAAGCATAAGAGGCAGTGATAAGTGGAAGACAATGGCAGAACTGATGAGTGACTGATGAAGTTGGTCAGAAGTGTACGACGTGACTTCACTGGCAGCAAGCCCACATGGACTTTAAAAAGTTTTGAAAATTACATTTGTTGTCAATTTCTTACATCTTTCTCAAGATATACCTTATTAAAAACTTCCTCTAGTGTCGCCTTGTTTGTTGTTCTAGTTTGTCTTGTTCTTCTTAATTGCTAAAATCTTTGATTTTTTCAATTGCCCCCTACAGGTAATTTAAAGACGTGTGTAACTAATTGTGTATGTAATGGGAACCAAGGATGAGCAGAGGATATTTTAACACCAGTTTGATGAAAGAACCAGCTTATAAATGGAAGGGCACTTAACAAGCATCAAAAAAAGAGCAAACCGGGCTCTTGAGTGGAGCAGATAGGGTTAGATATATTGGTGTTAAGATAACACTAACATATCTAACCCCAGATGCTCAAGTCTGACTGGACAATGTCATTTTTGCCACGTGAATCCCTTACGTTCATGAAGTTTAGGTGTAAGAACAACCCACTGGACCCTGTACCTACAACGATACCACTGAATGAATCCCAGGAGTCCTGTCTACAAACAGCAGTGGCCCCTGGGCACAGGCATGTTTCCCTCCACACTTTCTGCCATCTCAGCGGCTGGCCGAATAAAAACACCACAATTTAAACACATCTCTAAAGCAACGTCAAAGCTAGCATTACAGACACATATTGCAGCCCCGCTGACAACACCCAAACCAATTTCTTCTTCAATTTTCTCATCTTGTCTCTACTGTGTTTCAATTGGACCGCTTCATGTAACAAAACCCTCTGAGTGCAGCTCCGGTTAGAGCAACACAGGCACGAGAAAGGCCTGGTAATTGAGAAAAGTTGATTTCCCACAGCTGTGTCAATGAGAAGACATGGTTTGATCCAAAGGACCCACTCATCTTTTCATGTCACACCACTTTGGTGAAAAATAAATGTGACACAGAGTCTGCATGGTAATGGAGAATGTCAGAACATAGTGAGCTATAGGGACATTGGTGGTTTTATTTATGTCAGACATGTATTGCAATTTTTTAAAGCAGCCTTTCAGGATTTTTTTGTACAGTAACACATTTACCTGTTTTTGCAGTTTGCCTCCTTATCCTTTTATCTCGATCAATGCTTAGTTTTATGACACGTCTAACTTCCAAGTATGCACCTTGTTTTTGTAAGGTTTGAACTGGTTGTAGACAATGTAAATGAATGTACAAGAACTTTACATTTGGTAAACACTGCATTTAACATTCACACTGATGATCTTAGACAGAAGTTTATTTACCATCAATACAGGACCTGTGTTGACACAATCTTGAATTAGAGGAACTGTCCAAAATATTCTTATTGCATACAGGACTGTGCATTAGTCTGAGATCACCACTAGTTTTGTTTTGTGTCTCTCTGTTTACACCTTGCTTGGTGTTAGTGTTGTTGACTAAACTAGTGTTTGGTGCAGGCTGCAAATAAAATCATTGTTTTACAACATTTACTTACACTAAAATAATGTACCTCTAATTGTAATTGAATAAATATACAACCAAAAAGATGGGCCTGGTTAGCCAGGCTAGCATTTCTGTGTTACTTCAAATCAGTCCTTATTTCATAAGTTTACTGAATAATAATACATATATGTTTTCTTGCAGTGTATGTGATTAAATTTGGTGTGGCTTGCTAAACCCCCTCTGGGACCCTACTGCAATATGCTGCTGTGCACAGGGTAAATTGACTGAAGTTGCCTTGTATCATGTTTGTAAGATACCCCTCTTACACACCCGGTGTTAATTTGGGGTAACAATACAAACTTTTTCAGGATCTTGCCATTTGGCAACCATTAGTCTGATCCATGGTTGTTTGCCCTAAAAGTTGGCTTTGTGTAATGATTGAATGCCAGTAAGACTCTCCAAAGGGCACATGGTCATGCCGATATGATAATGACTGACACATTTAGGCCAGCATTTAAAGGTTAAGCTTAAAATATAATACTTCTGACTTCTATCATTTTTATCTACATTTTTGTATCAAAAATAGCAGTTGATTATTTTTACAAAATGAACTTCTACTTGGTTTATTTTTAATCTAAAGTATAGCAGTATTTATATTTGGGTCCAGATTTTTTCTCCATTCTACCTTCTTCTGATAACAACTATAGAGTGTTGTTGTGTTGCAGTAAATGCCTTGACTCAGTAAGTACTTGCATCGTCTTGCAGAAGCATGTGCATGCAAATGAGCAAGTCTGCTTAAGGCAGTCCTGACTCAAACCTCCCAAGTCTTTATCTGCCGAGCCCCAGGACAAGAAATGGTCTACACACACATCCACACACACTATGGTCACACTGTCAGACTTCATATCTCTATAGCGCACACCAGGGAAATGCATATTTAAAAAACCCATTTTACAGCCAATGTGGAACAATAATGGTTAGATTGAGCTTTATCAAAAGTGTAAATGAGAAAGACATACACATTATGGCGAATACGATTTGATAAATGATAATATTCCATTTCTGAGATGGGGACAGGGATTTGGGCTCTTCAACGCTAATACTTAATTTACTCCTTGAATAAGGCACTGTCCACTTAGGCAGGACGGGGTGGTGTGGTAAATGAAGTCAGAATTGGACGAAGATTACAATATGGAAGATGTTTGATGTGCTTTAGAGCTTTAATATGGCTGAAATTATACTCAACGATCAGGTTAAATGTGCTCGGAATCACAATGGAGTCAGTAATTTCAGTAAAACTTTTTTTAAATACAGCCAGGTAATAGCATGATAATAGTAGGGCAATAAGATGATGATAAGATAAGAAGATATATAACCTAAGTCAAAGCGATGTAAGCTTGTGCTTACAGTTATGAGACCAGTCATGTACAAGAACTATTCTCCACAGCATGTCTGCTTCAAAGGATTCAAAAAGAAACGCCAGTTTCCTCTCAACTGCAAACCTTATGCAGCAGAAGAGGTAGGGTTGCTCAGTGGCAATTTGTGTTAGCAGTAGCTCTATTAAACGCTGCATGACTAAAATTTTCATCTGTTGCGAGAAACGAATCATGGTCCAAGAGAAAATGTCAGCAAATAATTGTCAACAAAAGTGCGTAAAGTTGATTCACCATGAAATATGCTATAATTCAAATTTGCATTTACACTGGGGTACACATAAGGTTTGGATATTTTTTTTTTAATACTTTTTTATTATTTACCCTTTATTATCCCCCATGGAAAAATTCATTGTTGGCAGCCACCACCAGGGGGCACCCAGGTACCCCAGTCATGTCACTAACTGGAGACTATAGCATGTTTGTGATGTTGGTGAGAGAAGAGTAACTGGAGGAAACCCATCTAAACATGGAGTGAACATGCAAACTCCACACAGAAAGATCCAGGAGTCAAACTCTGGACCTTCTTGCTGTGAGTATTTGGTACCAGTAAGCCACTGACGTCATAAACCCACTGAAAACTGTGAATGCTGTGAAAATATTAGAAAAAACTGAACATTTCATTACTTCTATTCTATTATTAAATGTTTATCCAAACAGTAGCTCCAA
Organism: Neodontobutis hainanensis; assembly: GCA_024349245.1. Taxonomy (NCBI): domain Eukaryota; kingdom Metazoa; phylum Chordata; class Actinopteri; order Gobiiformes; family Odontobutidae; genus Neodontobutis; species Neodontobutis hainanensis. The sequence goes on along the minus strand of JALDNG010000020.1, from coordinate 18,053,681 downwards.
ACTAGTACCTGATATGATGAAGAGGGAATCAGTTTTCTGGGTCTGTTCATGGAAACAATTCTGATGATGATGTCAAAGGTAGTGTCTGGTGTGGCTCTTGGTTGAATTTAAACAACATGTGAGAACTCTCTTGGGATATAGTATGGTCTCAGTCCCACTGCCAACACCTCCACATCGTGTCAACAAATCTTCCATTTAACTGTAACTGGATAGCAACAGCAACTCCTCACACACAATATGAGCCCCCCTCCTGTACTCCTCCCACTACACCTCTCAATCGCCTCTTATTACTGCAAATCCATTGAAGTCCACAGATGAGTCCGAAATGCAGTTTAACCAGTGAAAAAGCTAATGGCTGCTCTCTTAGAATTTGTTTTGAATGTTTTTTCAGTAGACTTCTTTGTCATGCAGTTCACATTTCATTTTTAAAAGTACTACTTTTTTAATTCACTTTTTTGAGACTTTATCAAAACGAGTAGAAAACAGTGCATTTTATTGTTACTATTACATCAAGGAGTTACAGATGACAGTAAAATGTTTACAGCTTTGTCTTGACGTGAGCATATTTGCATGCATTTGGACCTGCTAAACCCAGCGTGACGCCTGGCAGCCATGTATCTCGGGCCCACTTCCAAGTCTTTGAGATATTTTGCCCTGTAATGTGTTGTCAAGCTTAAATGTTTAAAGGTAAAATAGACTTGCTTTTCGCCGTTGTTTACTCTGAACAGGTTTTCAAGCTGGGAAACGCTGATAATGCTGTTCACTTGGAGCAATACATGTCCTGTCTTTCGAAGGATGCAGAGTCCAAACAACTGTCCAGGATGTTTATGGGAACAATGTTCTACAAAACTGAGTGAATGGGTTGCTTGATTGTTTTATTGGCTTAACAAGTATTCAGTACTTGCTTTTAACTTATGTTCTGCGCATTTTGGCTGTGACCTTGTGAGCTAAATATACAACATGGTCCGAATAATTCTTCTCCAAAAATGACATGATGACAATGCGAAGTGGTGTAAATGAGTTGGGACAACATCTGCTTTAGACAAAAGTAGTACGAAAGTACAGCTTTAGAACATTACACAACAGTAAGTCGCTTTTGACTTTTATCATTGTCATTGTCAAAAACAGTGATTGTGTTGATTGAGTCTCCAAAATAACTATTGCATTCTCATTTCAAAGTGTAATATAATGATTTATGAGCACCATTGGTTGCTACTCAAAGTCACTAAAGCAGGGTGCCTTGTTATGTAGCCTGGAGCTCATTGACAACAAGAATGGCTTTGGTTCGATTCCCTGAAAACCCCATTTTGGATTGTCCTGACCGACATGTCTTGAGACATGGAAGATCTGACCATACAGAGCCAGCTGAGTCTAACCCTAATAGGTCACGCCAACTAGGCCATACATAACTTAACTATCTTGAGCTTGATATCTTAAGTGATCAATGATATGATTAGGGGGCGGCAGTAGCTCAGTGGGTAGAGCAGTCGTCTTTCAAGGTGGTTTGATTCCCGCTCTCCCCACAGTTCATACTGTTCATACTGCCGTTGTGTCCTTGGGCAAGACACTTAACCCACCTTGCCTCCAGTGGCTGTAACACTGGTAATTACTGTAGAACAATGTAAGTCGCTTTGGACAAAAGCGTCAGCTAAATGAATAAATGTAAATTTAAATGATTAAGTGATACAAAGCACGTCACTTACTCATTAAGTTAACCCTAGGTTTCTCTCGGGAGCTGTGAGTGTGTTTATTTGCCAGCATTAGACAGCAGCTCATCAACAGACTGCATGTTTTTGACGCATGACTAACACTAAACTACACCATACTCAGCTGTGGAATTCATTAACTGGAGTAAAAATGAAATGAACATGAATGACATCAACCTAGTGTTTACAATTTCAGCTGTCATATCTTAAATAATGTATATTCAAAGTTCAAAGTTCAAAGTCTGCTTTATTGTCAATGCTTCCACATGTACAGTACACACATACAGAGGATCAAAATTACTCTCAGACCCCCGGTGCACACAGATAACATTAAAACCTAAAAATCTAGATCAAAATATAAAACGTAGATACAACTATACAATTATACAGGGAATTTTAAAAAAATACATTTAGTAAAATTAAAAATAAAGTTAACTAAAGCAGTGCATAACAAAAGGCAGATAGAGTGCAAATCAATGAAGTGAACAACAGTACAGATAAAAGTTTTTTTTTAGTGCAGTTATTTTATTTAACTGACTGATGAGCGATTGGAATGATGTCAGTTCCATGGAGAATGAGGTAATGAGCAGACCAATGCTGCACAAAGTGACTGATGCATGTCATCATATATTGGGGGGGACTGGACTCCGGGCTGAAGAAGCTGTGTGATGGGTATATAACTTATAGCTTGTCTTTTGCTTGTTAGTTGGTAGTGTTTTAGTGTGAGTCTGGAACACAACCAACTCTGCAGCAGTTTTTTTTATTTAACCTTTTTTAAAAAAAATAATAAAAAAAAAAAATAAAGGTTTTTTATTTTAAAAAAATTATCATGTCTTTGGTGATAGGGGGAAACCGGAGTACCCAGATGAAACCTACGCAGACACAGGGAGAACATGCAAACTCCACTGTCCTGGATGGGATTTGAACCCAGGATCTTCTTGCTGTGAGGCAGGCGTGCTAACCACTTTGCCACTGTGTCGCCGTTGGTTATGTTATGTTAGGTTATGCCTAGTTCAGACTTAACATTTTGAAGCCAGTTAATAACAAAAAATTGTGATCAAGACCCAAACAGTCTCTTCAGATTCCAACCATATATCTGACAGGCTAGATCTTTGGGTGATCTTTGCTGATGAGCTAGACTAACCCAGCAATACACCACTCAAGACTGTCCATATCCTTCAATCTACTACAGACCCACATTAGTACGGTATCATTTGTTTTTTTATTTCCCCAGAACATAACAAAACACAGACAACCTGTAGTGCTTGTTTTTGTTGACTGTCTATTTAAAACTCCTCTTTTGCTGACAGAACAGTCGGACAGAAAGATCATGTTGTTTGTGATCCATTTTCATGGATCAATCTTGCAATGCACCAGTTCCCTATCCATCACAAGTCAGACAGTTATGTAGTGAGAATTGTAGAAATCTGTCAAAAGTGTGTCATCTCAACAAGGTATTAGCTGTTCTACATAAGTTACCAGGAACATCTAACTCAGTCAAGAAGTGCTGCGTTGTTTTGTATTGTTTTCCTATCTAAGTTTTTCATTAGGGCTTGAATCCTTGCTTTAAGTGTGGTTAGTTATGGCTTGGGGAAGTAGGCGTTATGCCTACTTTGTGTTTCAGTATGGATCTAACAAACTGAATGCAAATTATAGTGCCAAAATGGTCTGTCTCTACAAGTTGCTGTTGGCCAGCTGTAGCGTCACTCTAAGATGAGATGGGCCAATCACCATAAATCCAAAATAAGAACAGTCCCTGACTGCTGATCCAAATGATCACTGGTGCCAGCGAGACTAATTAGTGCATGCCTTTACACTTGTTTAACCGTGTATCATCACGGATGTATGATTATCCAGAGAAGAAGTGCTGTAGGGCTTTGTCTCCTTAATGAAGGAATAGCTGGGTGTGCGTGAAGGCCACACGGTGCTAACAGAAGGACAGCCCCGGAGCCAACGAGAGCAGAACTCCACCAGGGATGCTCTGACCTCACAATGTCACTGCAGCGCTCAAGGCCAGAGGACGATGACCACCTGACCACTACCGGCACAACACCAAACTACCCCAAAGTACTTACTACTCAACTCAGTGTGGCAGAGAGATTTTATATAAATTAAATACTATTGTAAAATATTAATGTCAAACTGTTCCTAAGAATGGCAACCTATATTTTGTCTAAATAAAAAAAAAAAAAAAAAAAATACTGATTTTGTGTATACCTCTTATTTAAAACATTACTACATTGGAAAAACAAGGGATCATTTTTACCCATTTTACAGTTTCATCTAACTTTGTTCACGTTTAAACCTGAAGTTCTTTTGAGGAATAATCAGTCATAATCATTGTGTGGTTAAGTATCAGTTTTAATTTGTCTACTTCCCTTTCACACTGACCTCTGTCAAATGAACCAAACCTACTGAATAACGCAGTCATAAATATAATTCTTTGACAAACACAATATTTAGGTCTCATGTAATGTTTTTCAGTTCCACACACAAAGTAACAGTTCTAGTAACAAGAGTCAAATGGAATAAAAGGGAATGTTTAGTGAAGTGTTATATATATATATATCTGTATTCTGTATTTCAAGCTCCAATCTGCAAGGACCCTGGAGTGGCCTTTCATTGTATAAAGCTACAACTGGAGCTGAATAAAACCTACAGAGGACAAACTAACTGGGCTTTGCAAAATAAGCGCAGATCACAAATTTCAGTTTTATATAGTACGTTAACATTATTTTACATTGTAATTAACCCTAACCAGATCAGAAAAAATAGTGCCTTAGTCCCATTATTCACATAGTTTTAAAAATTGCATGCCAGGTATTACTCATATTAGCAGTAATATAGCAGATATTTCTGTAAAGTGGAGTACGACAGCTGGATAATGCAGTTCATTGATGGACTATTGCTGCAGAGTAACTATTAGTAGTTGTAGTATGGGCTATATTCAATGTAACAAATGTAAGCAGTACTCATTTTTAATAAAATATATTTGGGGTCACATTGCTACTGGCTTCTGCTTGTCGGTTGTTTTGTCCTGTCATGTTGTAAAACTACGAAAAAAATAAGTTTATGGTAGCTTGCTACATCACCCAGAGAGAAGGCTGTAGACACAGTCGTTGAATGATTCTCATGCATTTAAACTTGGACAGTGTGATACCCAGCTGAGATGGTTTAATCGAGCTGAGGATAGTCAGAATAAGCTCTGCATGTAAACACAGTAGTGTCACACACTAGCACTAGCTCTGTGGCAGAAACAGCCTTAAGAAAGTGAGTTTATCCTTATCCCAACCCTTTAGCCGAGCTTCGCTCCCCTGTGTCTTGGTGTCTATCCTCTGCTCACAGCTTGTGTCGCTACAACAAATTTTGCAAACTGATCAAACTTCTCTCATGGTAAAGAATCTCTAATGTATCTCTGAATTGGCATCCACTCACTTTTCACTCTCGCTGTATCTGCTACATATTCTGAGCACTAAACATTTCACAGAACAGTCATGTAATAGAGAAAGGCCCTGGTAAATAAAACAGGCTCAAACATTCAAAAAACATCATTTACCAATGCACAATCAACAAGGTGTATTTTTGGCTCATGTTGAAACTATGGCGGGCTACCAGGGTTTCTTCAGTGTAAGGGAAACACACAGTACACAGGTTAGTGACACCAAAGCCAACAGATGAAAGCATCTCAAACCATTTCATTATCGTCTAATCTCACACCTGCTGAACGGTTTAAATTTAGAATGAGCATACAAATGAAATCAATGTTACCAGCAAAACTCGATCAATTTCACACAAATAACAGTCACTGAAACCCTGTTGATAACTGCAAACAAGCTCAAATAAACTATATCATAGAACAAAAAAAATATATATTAGCCCTATATTGTATAGTGTAGTATTTATTTATTTTGTTTTTAGCCTTGACACTGCCTTTAAAAGATACAGTAGAAGTGTTTGACCAATGAATGTAGTGACTGACTGGTTATTGACCTTTTGCCTTTATGAGTTTGGGCTTTATTTTAACACCCTAACCTTACCCATTTTAACATAAAATGGAGAATGCAAGTTTTTAATGTTAAACTATTTGTGCTTTTGCTTACAACCTTATTTAAAAAATGTTCAAAATGAATAACATTGTAGGCTTATTTGCAACATTATTGAAGTCTTAAGTACCTTGCACTGAGGCCACAAACCTAAATCTGGGGACGGGGATTGGGGGTGATCAGTGACCCCTAAGCAGCCTAAAAGTGAATGCATTTTTTTTCTACTCAAAAATTAAATATTCATTGACAATGTAAACATACCTTTCCTGACAATTTTACAGTTTTGACCCAAAATAAGTTTAGATTTTTTTCTAAAAGGCCATGTAATGCAGACATGAGAGATTGTTGCAGAACTATAAGCATTTTTCTGTAGGTGTGCAATTTTAGCCATTGAGTGTATTCATCATAAATTCCATAACAGAACTTTTTGCATGTGTGTATCTTTCAAATCACAGCCATGATTGAAATAGTCCTCACTTTTGGTGCAAAATTTAAGCATTTCTAATAAATAGTGATGTTGCTCAGCATCATCAACAAATAACTCTAATGAATCTAATAGCTTCATTCATGTCATTGCTTTACTGCATTAAGCTGACTAATGCAATTAAGGGCCACTGTGGCCTCAGTCTGGAATCCATTAGTCATGCTTACAGTCAAACCATCTATTTTCACATTATTGTAATTAAATATTAATGCCCCATCTTTCCACCAGCTACCAGAGAGTAACCAGTTAATATGACATCTTCTGCTCATCACCACAATTTATGCATAAGGCACTTCCACACTTCCACATATTTAGCCTTAAATAATTGGTCTGATGCTTTGTCAACTTGCCTCCAGAGTCATTTTGGGTTTGTTTCCAAATATTTCCTGCTGTGAAAGATGTCACATTTAGGGATGAAAGTGAAGCAGCATGACATAACCCAGCTTTTATTTTATCTTAGAGGCAGAAGTCAGTCACGATGACAGCTGCCAAGTCATTCTGTGGAGTCAAACATGAATATTGCATGACCTGGGTGTTCAGCTGACTTCTACTATTTTACTTAAAATCAATGGTACCCTGTGAAGAATCTTTCCATGTCGTTATGATGATAGATGGATTATGCGTTCTATTGGCAATATTGGCAGAAAAAAGAGAGTGAGACATCAACAGCGTCAGAGTCGCTCTCCAAATGTCGGACTTCATTAAGCTTTAATTCCACAGTTATTGAGCACTGTGCCATGCTTTTGCATAGATTGTTTTTAATACAATAGATACATGTAACACTGAGGCACAATCATACCCTCTATAGAACCAATGGCTAATAAATAATATACAGTTACTATGACCATGCATGTACTTCTAGTGAAATCTGCTCACATGATGTATCTGATGTATATTTTTGGAGCATGTTTTTAAGAATTGCTGTGGCCTACAGCTAGTGATGCTAACAACCAGTAAAGTGGCAAAGAGCTTCATAACGCTAAAGCAGGCATGTAAATTCACATTGGTCTTCTAAATAAAAGAATGGAATTGGAATTGTCGGCTATGTTTACGCGCTCTATCCTTTTTTTTTACAATCTAAAAAGTGCAATTTAGAATAATACTCATTAATTATTCATGAGCCTGTGTTGAGGTTGTTTGGGCTTAGGAAGTTACGTCACAAATATCCCGGATTAAGGGGGAAATTGAAAAATTATTCTTTGACTTGTTGCTAAATTACAGCTAAATAACAACTGTTATTAGAGGTAAGTGTATTAATGTTTTTTTTTTTTCACAATAAATAAACATCCAATTGCCACCATCCAACCTAAGTTTCTGTTCCTCTAACATGGTTCAGCCAATAGCTAGTGAGCCTGCATCACAGCAATTGAAATTCACTTCAGGCAAAAGCAATCCTACCTGACCAATTATAACCACTTCTCTAAAATGGGGTGGGCTTTATTCAATGCTATGTCTCTCTGACTGGTTTTATGTTTTTCCAACAGCATTGGTGTAGAGGCAGCCTTTCTCTGTATATCCATACAATTGCATTCAGAGATAGTTGTCATGGACCACAAAAAATCTTTGGATGGCGGGTCAAGCTAATATAAAAGTAATGTAAACTTACCAAAAAAATAAATAAAATAAAATAAATACAAAAGGTATGTTTCCACTACATGTTTCTTATTTTGAGACATGTAATTGGAGCTGTTATTTGCAGTAAGTTTTTTTTTTACAATACCACCACATTAAACTTGTGGGGAATTAAAGATTGCCATGCTATCTATACGGCAACCTGACTACTGCGACATGCTATGCTTGTGTCAACTGGAAACAGGCCAGTGCAGCTCTGAATGAAGTCCCTAAACACTTTAAACTGTGGGAATTCTCTCTCTTCAGACTGCCGACACAGGGCAGGTTCTGGCATTGCACCGACTCCTCAGAGGAAAACCCTGGGAAAGTGCTTGCCTTGCACCTGATCTGACAAGAGGGTCATTCCCAGCAGTCCGGCCTCCTACACCATCCGTCACTTTAAATCCCTAAAAGACTGTGTCGCTCTCACTTGTAAAAAACAACGGCAAGCATCACAAGACTGGAGTGTTTACTGGGGATTAGCCGCCATAAAGGACACCGTTTTTTGGAGCCAGACAGAGACGGAAAAAAGACAAAACAGCGTGACACAAACAGTTCGAGCAGGAGGCTGGTGGGGTTCAAACGAGGCAACCCTCATCCACATTCATCCCCAGGGACACTGTGGATTATTCATGACACAGCCTTCTGTAATTGTCAGAGATTGTCAAAGCGATGCAAACACAACACCAAACATGAAGACAGCAGATGCACCAAAATCTCTTTATGAAATGTCTCGGCATATAAAAGTGTTGCCTGGATTTATGCAGAATGTGTCACATTTAGAAAGTACGCTGAACCATACAGAATACTTTCAGAAACGGAAAGTCAAGTTGGAGACGAAATGATGTGAATATCTCCTGGAGCTAAATTGAATTCACTGAAATCTGACTTGTGCAAAACAGAAAATGTTTTAATGAGTTTAATAGAAGATGAAGGAAAATTGAGGCAAACTTGTGTCTAAAGTTTGATAAACGTTAGATCAACTTTGATGAGAATTAGGTTGCCATGTACTGCTGTTATACTGCTGCTTTGAGTTGTTTCCACTTGTAAACATAAAAACAGCAATGTTGTTTTTACCTTTTGAAAAACATTTAAATGCAACAGTTTAGAAAAAAATAGGAAATAATTGTAATATAACATAATAATATTTCTCATTAACAATTTTTTTCAGTATACTATAAACGTTAGCAATATCTGTTGAAAAAACATACACAATAACTTCTCCTTTGGTATTTTGACAATCTGTAATGTATGTATAGAGGCCAAAAAGTTGTGTCATTACTTCATTATGAGGTATACAAAGAAAATCTGCATGTTTTCAATCAAACTTTGCAAAAAGCAAGAGAAATATTCTTCTCGGAGCTCATCAACAACAGCAGTAACAACTCACGTGTCCTGTTTGCTACAGTGAACAGATTAACAAACCCTCCAGCTCCATTTCCTCCAGAATTGGTTTCCAACACTAAATGCAATGAGTTTGCATTGTTTTTTTAACGACAATGCTCAACAACTATCGACCCATATCAAACCTGCCATTTTTAGGGAAGTTATTGAAAAAGTTGTATATCAGCAACTTAATGACTTTCTAATAATAATAAGTGCTTTGATAATGTTCAGTCAGGATTCAGGCCCCATCACAGACTGAGACTGCACTTATCAAAGTCACAAATGACATCCGTCTGAACACTGACCCGGGCTAAGTCTCTGTCTTAGTTCTGTTGGACTTGAGTGCTGCGTTTGATACAGTGGACCATGAAATCCTGTCACAAAGATTAGAGGAATGGATAGGTATCTCTGGAACTGCTCTTAAATGGTTTCAGTCCTATCTTGAAGACAGGAAGTATTTTGTTTCCGTTGGAAACTGTGTATCAGACCAAATGGCCCTGACATGTGGGGTTCCACAGGGGTCTATCTTGGAACCTCTATTATTAAATCTTTACATGCTTCCCTTAGGCCAGTCAATACACAGCTGTGGCGTATCATACCATAATTACGCAGATGACACTCAGATTTACATTTCACTCACAGCAGGTGAAAATGGGCTGATCCATTCACTGTGTCACTGCATCGAACAGATTGATGTGTGGATGCAAAATAATTTTCTCCAACTGAACAGAGACAAGACTGAACTAATCATCTTTGCTTCACAGAAACAAAGAGAAATCTAAAAACCAAGTTAGAAATCTCGGGGTCATCATGGACTCAGACATGAATTTCCACAGTCACATTAAGTCCATTAAATCATCTGCATTTTATCACCTTAAAAACATCTCCAAAGTCAAAGGGATCATATCTAAACCAGACTTAGAGAAACTTATTCATGCTTTTATCTCCAGCAGGTTAGATTACTGTAACGGCCTGCTCACTGGTCTCTCAAAACGAGGGTTAAGACAGCTGCAGTTTATTCAGAACGCTGCTGCTCAGGTTCTAACTAACACCAGGAAGTACAACCACATCAGTCCAGTTTTAAAATCTCTGCACTGGCTTCCTGTTGCTCAGAGAATAGACTTTAAAACAGCACTGCTGGTTTACAAGTCTCTTAATTGTTTAGCACCAGAATATATTTCTGAAATGCTAGTAGCTTATGAGCCTCCTCAGACTCTGAGAACATCTGGGACAGGCTTCTGCTCGTGCCCAGAGTTAGAACTAAACATGGTGAAGCAGCGTTTAAGTTTCAGCAAAAACCTGGAACAGCCTCAACTTTAACAATGTTCAAAGGGAGGTTAAAAACCTTCCTCTTTAGCTCCGCCTACACTACAACTTAAATAGTTTTTTTTTTTTTATTATTTGCACTCTTCTTTTAAAATGTTTTCAATTTTTCTTATGTTTCTTAATCTAAATCTTGTAAATTGTCTTTTATTTCTATAAAGCACTTTGGGTTATCTAGTGTATGAATTGTGCTTCCCTTGCCTTGCCTACTTCTAGGATTAATTCAGATTATTAATTCTGAGAAATGTCAAATTTAAGAAAAGTATAACAATATATATATATATATATATATACATAACTTTATTTTTTTCAGGAAGACAAATTTTTCTGTAATTTTATCCAAAACAGCAGTTTATTATATTAAGGCAAAAGCTACAGGGCAGAGTAGCACATGACAGCACATCTTAAGGTAAAAATATACAATTTCTTCATGCAATATAATTTTGTAATGGATATTATCTGTGAACAAAAATCACAGCCTACGTCAGACAACATCTAGGCTTTATTTTCACGGTTTTGCTTTGGTGCAGGTCAATATGCACGACAGGCAAAGGCTTGGGGTCCCAGGTCAGAAGGGGACCCTACAAGGGCTAACCAACTGTGACACTTTCAGCAAGTAGCTGCGTCTTAACAAACAAGTGACAGCGGCTCTGTCAAAATAAAGAGAATTGATCTGTCTGCCGGTGAGCAAAGAAGGAAAAAGAGGAAGAAGAGAAAATAAATTAAGACAGTGGTTAGTGTGATCAAGTTTATTTAGGTCAGAGCGTGTCCTGCTCTGCTGCTCCTGATTTGAGTAAAGGACCTCCTACAATGACTTGTTTGCTTAGCTAGCAGGCTGTGTGTATGTTCCTGTATTATCTGCACATGTGTTGAGTAAGCTTTGAGGTTTTATAATACTGAAACTTTATCTTTGTTTAAAGCTGTAAATGTAATCCTAAAATAAATGTTTAATTAATAATACATTTTTTCAGGATCCAATTTCTTCAAAATATGGTTACGTATCCTCTCCAAATCAAAACTGTTGGTTCAGAATTCCCACTTTTAATTGGTTTTACTAATTATTATTTACACTTAAATTGCCAGTTTAATTTTTTAATATATATTATAATAATATAATATATTTATTTTGTAAAGAACTTTTAAAATAAAAAGCATTTCATTTCTGTGTCAGATTATTCTATAGGGGGGATGAACACTAGTTGGGGGCTCCTTGTGAATTTTTGCTTAGTGACCCATGATATCCTAGAATGGCATTAATGAGTATATTAAGCCTAGGTTTGGCCTATCACATGCTTGCTCATGAATAATGGACTCTCCCATTGGTCTACACTAATGTCATCAATCAAGTAACAACTACCGCTACTACAATTCTGGTGCTGGATGACAAATAATGTTATCTTATAATTTTAAAGCCCTATGTATTTCCTTTAAATAGGTATACACATGCCACTTACAAACCAACTTGGGTTAGGCTATATATAGAATACAAGCTACTTCAAACAATATATTCTGTTGGTATATTGTAATCTTGGACAAATACATCAATGGAAAGATTAAACATTTTGTGGCACTGAACCCTGACTGATACTTCCAAAATATGACAAAAAAAGTGGAGAGGTCAATGACACATTGTACACATTGCTCTGTAATAGAAATTATATTATTGCTAATATAATGCCTGAATACCTTTCAAGGCCCACCATGAGCATGCACTGTGGGCCATTTCCACCATACGCTCCTGAGGCAACATGTAATTGTGATTTATACTTAGTATATTCAATTTCTTTAATGTCATTCAAAATAGAACTGTATCACTCTTCTGAATTGTGTTTAGACACTATTAAAAAGTTTAAGTTACCACGCTGTCAACTGTCAATCTTTAGTGAGCTACTAGACTAATATTTGGGTTTCATAGATTCCACTTTGAGTTTAAGATGTCACTAAATGCAAAATAACAATAAATAATACCAAACCTCAAAACATGTAGAAAAAACCTTGGAATATTATGTTCCAAGTGGAATAAATACCTGAAATTAGAGTAGTGTAATAGACCTCAATACCTGCTCTACAGATCAAAATATTATACCTACTGTTTCTTTAAGCCAGGAGTCTGAGTGTATGACTCTGATTTGGCAGGGGACCCATAATGGCTCAAAGGTGGTCGGAACCCTGCGACGACACTCAGAGGCGTAGGCACTCCCTAATGTGTGACCGAACTTGCTGCGATTTACCAGATCAGAGTTGTGTGCTCGGCAGCAGATGGGGGTCTGGCTGGCCTCGCCTCATTATTGAGCCTTGGAGCCCGCTCTCTTCCTCGCTGCCACCTGTCCGGCAGTCTAATGTTATTCTAGCACCTGGGCGCGCCAACACAACTCACCATCAAAGTGGCGCTCTGAGGGCATGCCGGCTTTCTCCAGCAGGAGTAGAGAGGCCTGACACAATCACCTTGAGACTGTGCACACATTATTGTCGGTGAAAGGCCTTTGAGAGCACTGTGAGATCTGAGCAACAGCACATACTTCTGAATGATGCATGACTGTGGGAAATTCTTGAATAACCAAGAAACAACCAGCATACTCTGAGGCCGTTTACATGACAAAGTATTACGCCCAAAACGCAAATATTCTGTTGCAGTTTGGCTGATTGTTTACACAAGGACACAAATGGAAACTTGTTGGTGCTAAAACAGTGAAAACGCTGACCTCAGCATTAACAGCTGCATCCCAGAGAGCTATTGGCTGCTGGTTACACACAGCGAGTAGAACAACAAATGAGAAACTTAGTGTTTTTGTGCATCAAAAACTAGTGTTCTGATTATTGCGTGGATGCTGAGCTTCAGCTTTGAACTGGTGTGCTATTACTTTTAATTTTGATATGATTCAAACTTCATCATTTAAGTTCAAGGCCTATACTGTACTATATCAAACATTTTTCAGCGTTTTTCAAACATTCAAAAAAAAAAATCAACAATCTTAAGCCTGTAAGACTAATCACAACTTTTTTATATCACGCTCCTGCCTCACAGCAAGAAGGTTGTGAGTTCGAAACCCGGTTGACTCCAACATCCTCGGCTAACTCTGTTCTTCTGTGAGGCGTCTTCACATCCTCCCTGTGTTACTGTGGGTTCTCTCCGGGTACTCCGGCATCCTCCCACCGCCGACTAAGTGGCCATTGTCCAGGGTGTACCCCGCCTCAGGCCCAAAGCTGCTGGGATAGGCTCTAGTCATCCGCAACCCCTCACAGGAATAAATGGAAGAAAAAGAATGAATGAATACAAAGGGATTCTTAATGCCTCAGACTCAGTAGCTAACTAGAGTTAAGCCCCTCCCACACTGTTTCCCATGTATTCAGTTTAGTCGTCAAAGCCTTTCGCTCAGAGTCCAGGTGCCAAATATCAAATTTAATGTTGCATCGTAAAAAAATTAATGTTGAGCTCGATGATATAGCTTTGACCATTTTTATTGGAGCAGCAGAGAGTCACAGGTGGAAGGTGACCACCCACACACTGAAGCATCTTTAATAAAAGAAACAGGGATTTGGGTAGTTGCTCAGTGGCAGAGCGGTTGTCCGGTAAATTGAAGGTTGGTGGTTCAATTCCTCCTCTCCCCAGTTTATACTGTTGTGTCCTTGGGCAAGACACTTAACCCTCCTTGAGTCCAGTGTCTGTGGTTCTCGTGTATGAATGTGTGTGAATCTTTGGATGTGCAAAATAGCTGCCACCACCAGTGTGTGACTGTGGAGTGAATAAACAATGGACTCTGTAAAATGCTTTGAGAGCCTTGAAAAGTGCTTTATAAATCCAATCCATTACTATTAAACATAACTTAATTAAATATCATGTTTTGCAAATATTATGTATTACAGCTGTAAGCTAAGGCATTAAATATAAATTTAGTTTAACAGATGGCAATGGTCAATTTGGATATATTTTGAATTGGTAAATCACATTTATTTTGGGGAAATATTAAGTAAATAAATGTAACATAGTTTATATTGCAAATCAACTGGGACAGCCTATGACACTAAAGGGCTTCTTCAGCATCAGGAGAATACAACATAGGACAGTGACCAAACATCAGTATATTTTACATGTGAAGGGACAATTACACACTTTGACTTAACTAAATCTAAGTTAGAATAGGTATCTAAGCACTAGCACTAGATGTCCCTCCATTTGCAGCAGAATTCTATTTCAGAATTTTATTTTGATTTACTTTATATTCAAGTTAAATTTTTACTGAGCCACTGTTTGATTGTGATTGGACTGTACTGACATTTCATACCACACTGGAATTATATGTTTTTTCTCATAATATTGGTTCTGAGATGATTATGTAAAAACTGATCACCAAAAATGTGGCAAATAGTATTCTCCTCACACCAGTCTTGTTGCTGGATGATAAGATTGGATTTAGTGAATCCCTGCAAGATGGATGTCAGCATTCTCCTTATTACACTTTTGAAGCTGCACTGAGTGGCGGCCAAGGTTGTTCATTCATCATGTGTTTTTGCTTAGATCTCCGCAGATATGTCCAAACAGCTCATCTGTCAGCGGGCCGTGTCGCGCCGTCTCAGTCTGCCCACCTCAAATGATGTCTGCCACGAGGAAAAGCACCAAGGCTGAAAGAAGTTGGATAATAGCTTTGCTTTAAAGCTTTTATGCTATCAAACTTTTGGCTCTTATGGCCCTTAAGTTCTGGTAACAAGAACTCATTGGTAGCATTAGGGTTAGCATTAAGACATTGTGTAATAAGAAATACAGTATGTACAACTAAAATGCCCAACCATCATTTATTAACTGTAACCAAGAACTTTTTCTCATGCATGAATGTTTCCCATCTTTGGAGGCAAACAAAAACTTTTTTAGAACCAAGCTCTGGTAACTAGTAACCAAATGAAGATAACTAGAAGTTGCTGAGGTTGTATAATATACTTAAAAAATAGAAATAAAATAGAAAAGGATTCCTTTAGTTCAATTGGCGGTCTAATTAACGTTCATAATAGCATTTTTAGCTCTGAACATTGCTCAGCATAATAGGAACAAAGAGAAGTGATCTCACAGGAGTATGACACAAGATGTCAATAACTAACGAAATTTTGGAGAATCCTTGAAAATCCTACTATGACTGTTTATAGTCTTGAGTGTAGTTAGCTGGATTACTAAGTAAACAAACTTAGACTTAACCCAAGTTTTTTCCCTAAACTGTATTGCTCTGTTCATTGACACTCAAGTAAGCACAGTAAACATTGCCTGTTTTTGACCAGAGTTAAATCATAGCTTGTACTTTTCCTTTTTCGCTTTATTTTTGGTAGACAGTAGGTCAACAGGAAACAGGGAGAGAGCGAGAGGGGAACGTCACTGGACAATTGACCCGAGCGAGAATTGAACCGAGTCTTCTGCATATTTGCATATTTTTATGCTCCGACTGAGCTAGAGGCGCCCCTTTCTATCAGCTTTTCTAATTGTGCAGTCTGACAGGCATCAAGACAAAGGGTGATGCTGCACAAAGTTCTGCGATTAATTGCAATTAATTGCATTATACACAAAATTTAAAAATAAATAAAAAAATGTGTGTATTGCATACTTTTATTTTGAAAGCACTGCTTTATGAACAAAAGTGCAATAACATTTGGTTTGCAAACACTTTAAACAAATAAGGTACTTTTTACAGCAGTTAAAAGTTAGTAGTAGTTGAAATATCTTGTAAATGTCAGCTTAAGCATTAATGTAATCAAATATTAAACCAAAAATATTTGCCACTGCCAGGGCATTAATATTTTGTTTAGTTTGTTATAGAATAACAAGTTATGTCCAGAGCTTCGATCATAACATTATAACAATGTAAACAATATAAATGTCTCTCTTGAGTTTTCATTACAGTCAGAGCATGTGAGTGCAGTTCCCACTGTTCATCAAAATAATGCACTGTAACGTCGAGCTAATTATGGTTGCCTAGCGATGTCCAGTCTCCGGTGAGGACAACAGTTGGTGAGCGTTGTAACGTCGTCGCTTTTGTAGTCCTCTCCTTTTCATACAACTCGTGTATTCTTCCTGTGAGGGTGTGTCATGAGGGTGGCTCATTCGTTCAGACCGACATCTTTCTTAATATTAATTGGCCGACGCGCAATAAAATTATTGTTGGTGTTAATTTATTAATGCGTTAACGCAAAAATAACGCGTTAACTTGCCCAGCACTAACTAATAGTAATATTATGTGATTGCAACAACCTGTGTGACAGGCTGTAAGAGAGAAACTAGATCGCGCTGTCACCTGAGAGTGGGCTTAGCTTAGGGGTCTGTCTGATTGGACAGGATGTACATTTTCATGATTAACCAAACAACTGAAGTTTTCCTGTAACTACACCAAACATGAATAAAACACGTCACCCCTTTATTGTTCCTTGTTTGTCCTCTGCTTGTTTTGTTTTCTTCTACCATTTATACTTTGTTCTAACAGACACTGCTCTTACCATTCAAGTAAAACTTTCAGGTCACCTGATTTTAGCATAGGCATGGGAGGCATCAGTTTTCAATTGACCCAAACATTTGTCGACCCAAACAATTGTTTGTGCTGCCCTATTGCTTTTAATTTTTTTCTTTTTAGGACAGTGTACAATGTTAATTAAGCCAGAGCAGAGATGCTTAACAGCATTAGCTTTAGTGGTAGAGAACACTGGAGCACCCAGAGGAAACCAATGCAGACACGTGGAAAACATGCAAACTCTACACAGAAAGGCCCTGCCCTGGATGGGAATCAAACTCAGGGACTTCTTGTCGTGAGGCAGGTATGCTAACCACTCACCATGGCGCCTGCTAGACATCCTGCATTGTGAAATACCATTTCTCTACATGCATCTCCATGACCAATATTTAAGTATTGAGAACTTAATTCTTCTGAGTGAAGGGAACTGGTTCTCCAACAGTACAACATATTTACTCCTGTATTACTTATCAACGATATTCATCAATGTTTACATGAAGTGTACAATGAAGAAAAAAATATGTAGGAATATTAAAAAGTATGCTATTACTATTGAATGCTATTCAATATGCAAATATAATAATATAATATATAAAAATGCATATATCATGTCCTTTGCTGGTAAAATGTCCAAAGTAGGGGCTTGTGGTTATAATTGTAAATAGTATGAACTACTAAGTTGTACTGGACCAACACTGTTAAAAGTTGCCATTACCACCCAACTGATCAAATCCCCAGTGTCTTCCATGTGATTGCAATAATGAACACACACTGGGCCTTATCTGTGAGCAGTGTCTCCACCTTAAGACCCCGGCAATTGGTAGATTAGAGAGCTTTAATTATTGAACACGGTGTGAGAAAATGCTATTTATTGGCATTATCAGAGTTCATGATGTCAGGCGGACTCGATTAACTCCTCCAGTGAAGAGTGAATGAGGTTATAGGCCTTATCAGGTGGGATTCTGCCCGTGAGCTGTTTCTCTGTTTGCCTTTGTCGGTCATGAAGACCTTCTTATTGACGTCTGGGGTCGACGAGGGTAAAGCGATATTACAGTTTTAATGGCAGCCGCGGAGATACTGTGCTCTTCATGCAGAAAGCTTTGTGTTTCCTGCCTTCGAGCGAACATGGCTTTAATCAACTTGTAGGCCTTGCGCTGTAGTGTGGCTTTAGAGATATGTTAATGGAAGCAATAAAGACGCACATAGCCTGTATCCATGTAGGAACAGAAAGAAGAAAAGCACTCATCCAAACAACAAATGTCTTGGCTGCTTGGTGCTCTTGGCTGTGCTCTTTGCAGGCATCATGGGAATTGCGTAGACTGACAACACTCCCTGCTTATGGATGGATCAAAGCTGCAAAAGATAATTAATATACTAGAAGAAAACGGGACTGCATATAGATGATGCTGATTGATTTCAAGATTTTAGATTATTATATTCTCTGATCTCTGCTGAAAACAGTTGGCATCCTGCTGTTGTTCTGTCAAACGATGAGTGGGATTTCTTAAAACTGCACCAAATCATTATTAAAAATGCATGTATTTAAAAAATAATAATAATCGGAAAGGGGCACTAATATAAAACATGTTCCCGTTGTAGCTTGTGTGCATTTGAAATGCTCATATGGTGCATTCATGTGAGCCTTGAGTCCATGTTTCAAAAGTAGGATGTTTCTCTGACTTTGTTTACGTGTTTCATCTCAGAAATTTTGAATATTGACTGTACTGTTCAATTAATGACTCAATTATTGTTTTGTAACATTCAATTTTAGTGTTTACCTGAGCTTTCATGTCATATTTAAAGGTGGACTAATAAATTTACACAAAATATTGCAACAAAATATGCACGGTTAGATAACTTCCCAGCGGTGATCAATAGCCTTTTGAACAAGTCCAGGTCCCTTTAATGAGAGCAACATTTCATTCTAATCCTATTTCATAAAGGGTGAAAAGGTTAGTGTGTTTTAAATAGCACTTTGAGGTTTGTTTCCAGTAATATATGCAATATAAATGATGCACATGTGGTAACTGTAGACACCAGGGTTTAGCTCTTAGCATTTAACAACACTTCAGTTGGCAGCGCTGATCGGCATCAACAAACATACAACACACAAAGAAACAAAGAAAGAAGGCTAACATCACTAACCCCTGCTTCTAATGTCTAGTAGTGTTTACTTCTGATGAGACAGGCCTGTTATCTTCTACATTAATGGACGATGCAATTGTTTCATCTTCTTTGTGGCATACATGTGACTGTGCGTTTTGCTGACACGCTGCTATTTCAGCGGCATGTGCTTCTGGTTGATTTGGGTTCTCTAAGAATCTATATAATTACACATAATCAAACATAAGTGTTTTCTTTAAAGATGAAGAAAGATGATGGCAACATTCTGCACAGAAGGAACAGAGACAAGTGTGCTGCTGATTTCTGAAATGATTACACACATTAAAACTGGAAGAAAGGGTTTACCTGAGCTTTTGTTTATGCTTATGCTTTTAAGTATTCCCTTTTAAGTATTCCCTGCAGTTGATAGAAAATGAAAAACTTTACTCTTCACACAATCCAAACGTCCAAGCCCGTGTCCAAACCAGTGTTGGTTTCACTTGCCTCTGTGGCTGCTGTGCGACGTGTAATTTTGCACTGTCATAAGTGATATGTGTGACAGCCGGGCTGATAGTCCCCTCGTACACTAACAATCATCCCATTTGCTCATGTCTCTGTGTTGACAGAAAAACCAGGACATCAGTTTTTATCAGTGTTGTCATCCCACAAGAGCCCCAGTCAATGCCCTTGAGTACAAACAACTATACAAGGGTGAGTTACGACAACTAGAAGCTGGTTTCTGCTGCTGAGATGAAAAACAGTGAAAATATTTATATGATTTCTCCAAAAAATTGGACTGAAGGCTGCTTGCAAAAAATTTTTGCATACTTTTTTTTATTCCTGTTGATGCAAACAAAATACACTGTAAACAAACAATTATTTAATCATAAAATTGTATAAATGTTTGTTTATTTTGCACATTGTTAAACACTTGAAATTAGGATAGGTTGATAAATGTTGCTTCCCGTTCTTTGCAAATACTACATAAATGTGTTTTTTAATAAGTTTATCAAAATTAAAGACTTCTATAAGTTCCCCATGCCAACCACACCCATAACAATATCATAACAACCTCTTCTTCTTTAATTTGTTTCTTTTGATATTTCCTGACAATGCAAAATGGCTGCCATTGCAAAGTATTTTTATGGAAAAAGGTTATTATTATTATTTTTATACATATCTCTGCTGTATTTGGGGAGTCCTGGCCCACAGTGTATGTGTGTGTGTGTGTGTGTGTGTGTGTGTGTGTGTGTGTGTGTGTGTGTGTGTGTGTGTGTGTGTGTGTGTGGGGATGGGGGGCTATTGTACATGTTTTTGGTAGTAGGTGAAACCTATGCAGACACTGAGAGAACATGCAAGTGGCTTTACACCTCAACCTAAAGTGGCTAGAGACTTTAACCAGGGCGGAGATTATTAAAGTTTTGTGAAATTTAATTAAATGTAAGAAATAGACTTCTACTCACAACCAGATCTGAAGTCTGTAAAAGCTCCCAGAGAGTTGTGACAGAGTTGTCTGGCGCTTTTAGTTAAGTATTGTCCTGTTGTCCCCGGACTAACCCTCTCCTGAGACAGCCACAGAGAACACTCTTCCTCCGCTGGGACTAACTGGCTGCAGTTGTCCGTCTGAAAAGATTAACCTTGTGAGCTCAGATATATAAGGTTCACTTAGTGTCCAGGGCTCACAGAGTTACAATAAAAGCCCATATACCAGGTACAGTTATTAAGGCAGACAGGTTGAAGGTGAGAACACAGAAGATGACCATCTGTAAAATGAGGACTTTGTCAGCAAAATTGAAAATATGAGAGGGGCTTTAATTCAAGTCAATAAAATATGGCACTACTGAGATTACAAGGGAAAACCACTTACATTAAATATCATAAAAGCAAAGAGTTTTTAGTTATTAAATTATTATTTTACTTCTATTGACTAAGCCAATGCACACACAATGATGTGCGAGTAAATGTTTTCTTAATGCATTTTTAATCAAAGCTATAAACACATGTACAGTTTTTCAAAAGCACACTAATACTTATATATACACATATATATTTCCTTACTATCATCACAAGAAACTCTACTGCATATGTTTGCGTATGTTTACAAATCTGGTTACAATTTTGCTAAAACAATAGGGCATCCAGCCCAAAGGAAGCAACAAAATGACAAAAAAAAGATTATACAGTGGCAAGGAAAAGTATGTGAACCTTTTGGAATTTCATGGTTTTCTGAATAAATCTGCCTTAAAATGTGATCGATCTTCATCTGATACTTCTGGAATTCCTCATCCCCTCAATGATTGAAGCTGGCTGGGATACAGCAAAGCAGGTCAAAATCCTGATGTTTTCTCCATAAAACTTCACAGTTGTGAGGATGTTTTCTTGATGATAGGCCGTGCTCTTTCTACACCTGATGTAGAGCTGTGTGTTTTTTCCAAATAGTTCAATCTTAGTTTCATCAGTCCACAAAACATTTTGCCAATACCGTTGTGGAGTGCTCTTTTGCAAACTTCAGACGTGCAGCAATGTCTTTTTTAGTAAGGAGTGGCTTCATTCGTGGTGTCTTGCCGTGGATACCCTGATTGTTCAGTGTTTTAGGTATTGTAGACTCATGAACCGAGATGTTAGCAAGTTCCAATGATGCCTCCTAATGTTTGGCTGTCATTCAGGGTTGTTTCTTTACCTAATTGATGAGTCTTTGTTGTGCTCTTACTCCCTGCCTGCAAAACCAAACCTCTGTTGATGCAGAATGCAGCGGCAAGAGTGGTATTCAATGGACTGAAGAGAGCACACATAATTCCTATCTACTTTAGGTTACACTGGCGTGGAACATGATTGTAGGGCTGCATTTAGTCAATAAAAAAAAAAAATGTTATTCTACATATTAGACATTTGACACTTTCTATGCCAAAAGAATTGACTAATCAGAGCTTTAAATCATATTGTGAACTGACAACATTAGTAAACAGTAGTTATTTAAAGCAACGGTGTATTTAGAGCGTATTTCTTTACATATCCAAAACAATTTTTACTATTTTATGTGTGGGTTTAAATGTCGCCAGGTATCCTTGTTATTGCAGTATTCAAAATAGTTACTGCATGTTTCTCACATTGTGCAGCCCTACACAAGAGCACATGCTCAAGGGCAGTGCTCAGGTGGTAGAGCGCTTTGAGTCCCTTGGGAGTCAAATGCGATATAACTCTAATCCTTTATTATACGTATGTTAACGTCATGTCTGCAGTTGAAAACCTTCACATTACCAGGCAAAAGAACCTCAGTATGCCTTTAAGAGATGTCAGTTAAAACATCCCATTTTATTATATCTCTGATATTACTATTTAAAATGTACACACCAACTTTTGTGACAGAATGATATACGGCACGACTCTCTTCCCTCCATTTCCTGTTCGGGCCTGTAACTCCAATAGCCGTATCTGGGCCACATTACTGACAGGCTGTTGTGAGCTGAACCTCCTTTAACAGAGCCGCCTGAGAGATTGCTCTGGTTTTTACAGGGCAGCTGATATTGGACGGCAGATTGCTCACCCCCAGACTACATTTTTACACATGAACCGCAGTAAAAGTACAACCTTGGAACAGCGTCAGAACCAATCAAAAGTCAGCCACAAGTTTGGTAATGATTTGTTGATGCGGCTGATAGAGCGTCGGTTTATCAGCGGCCTCGGCAGGGGGCTACGAAGAGGCAATCAGGCTCCAAACAGGTGTAAAGAAAAGGATTAAAAAAGGTTTCTTTGGCTGATTTTTACACTTTGTTGAGAATAATTCCTTTTTCCGACTGCTCTGTAACCACACATATATGTGTGTAAGTATGTAAATTAGCCATGCTGTGTAATTTTGACATCGATTGTTCTTTATTGTTTGGAATCTAAAGAACTTGTCTGGTACTAAAGTGAGTACCAGGGCACAGTGGCTCAGGTGGTAGAGTGGTTCAATTCCTGCTCTACCCACAGTTTATTCTGTCGTGTCCTTGGGCAAGAGACTTAACTCTCTGCCTTCACTGCAATTCTTTAGTCTATATTTTAAATTTTGCATTTATGCTTATGCATTTGATGGTCATGTTGAAGGCATTTGTTGATTTCGCACAGAATGACCCAGAAGTTTCTATTATTCTCTGGAAAAATACACAGCAAATTCAGCCAAATCCTTTTAGAAAAATGCTATCACCTCGTGTGTTGTCCCGCCGTTAATTCTCTTGAGGTTACTGCAGAGTTTGGACAGGTAATCCCTACCAAGGACAGCCACCTTTTATGTCAGTACTTTACGCCCTACTGTAAAAGCCTGAATGTGTCTATATATCCAAGCCCTGGGGAGTAATATTGGACTTTGATAGTCCTCAGGTACATTTACACCTGTCATTGATACAATATGAATAATGTTCAATTAGGTCAGACCAAAATAGCAAAGCAAATAAATCATGTTCTTTGCTCCTGAACACACATCACAGACTGTCAGCTGAGCGCAAAATTACACCTCCCATGGGAAACCCGGACTGTGTAGTTCATTATTCCTCTTTTGCGGTGGGAGAAAGTGCACCCATGGCACTTTCTTTTTTCTTTCTTTCTGCCAAACACCTACAGTAGTGGCTTCTTTGACACGGGCGGCTCGCCCTGACAGAACGGCGAAAGCATCTGGGCCAAGACTTCTCGGTGAAGAAGAAAACTAACGAGCGTCAGTGTAATCCTGCAGGGATGGCAGCAGACGAGAAAACACTTGGTTCTAAGTGTGTGTACCAGGGATGTTAAAACAAGCTAAAAGCACGCTCTACTCCAGCCAGTGTCAACCTCCAACAGACAATGGGACCATACTAGAAAATGGTCTTTGTCTTAAAGAAAAACAAACCAACAAACAAATAAACAAAAAAAAGATGGACAAGTAACTCTAGATATTTTAGGTCACTCTGTTGCCGACTAACTTATTTTTCTATTTTTTTTGCTCACTCAAATAAATAAACTCCCTTTACTGAACCTAATGATGCATTCATGTGCTCATCAAACAGCACGGATGCATTAGGATTGTGTTTTTTGTTGTTGTATTCATGCACTTTCAGTTCATACAGTTGAGTGTTTAAATGGTTATTAATATTTAATCCTAAAAACAATAAAGGTTAAATGGTAGCTCTTTTTGAATGCTGATAAACACCAAGACAAGTTAAACACAGTGTTAGTGTGAGAAGATTACTGTGGACTCAGGTGTTTGATTCCCTCCTCTGCATGTAAACTCGGACAAATACAGAAGTCCAGTTAGACAGCTTTAACTACTTGGATTAAATCAAGGTATAATAATTTACCCATAGAAAGTTTATTTAGTTAGACTGCCTGCACAATAAAGCAGCATTAATCTTAATGGACGGTGTATTTTTGCTGACCCCATAAAGCACTAGCATAGTTTAGCACCTGTGCCATATTGTGGTCATGTAGGTCAAGCCACTGTCTGTGAATAATACAAAAAAGCCAAAGGAAAAGTTTTCAACTGGCCTGATAAACATTATATAAATGGATTTTGCAATTATTATGTGCAAACTGGCAAATTTGTCATAACACTCCAGATAAGATGTTAAATGTGCCACAAAAATGCAGACATGCAAATGGAAACAACAAGCAAAAGACCCCAACTTCACACCTGCGATCTCTGAGGGCGCATTCAGAACAGACTCAAGATGCAATGGATTGGTGTGCCCTTAAGACTTTTAGATGAACAAGCCCTCATGAAATAAAGGCTTTTTATATTTTTCAAAAACCAAATGAGTAAAATTCAGTTGTCTTCTTGGAATAACTGCACTGGATCTATGCTTGGATTTAAAGGCCAGATCTGAAGGGTGTCTATGTTCCATTTGGAAACTGACACATCACAACATTTATATAAACTCTATTAAAGTCAGTATCGCTTTGGCACGGAGATGCAGTGGTTACAAATTACTCTGTTTTCTCCAAACCCGTCCAATTTCATCGACGGATAGAACCGGTCTCTAAAAAGAGCCAATGAGTCATGACAGAAGGACGGGATCCAATTTTGGAAAGGAAGCACCGGGCTGAAGACAGAGACTCTCCAGTTCCAGCAGACTGTATCATCGGCTCAGCGTGAACGTCCTCTTTCTGTAGAATTATCCAGCCTTGGCTTTCACACCGAGAGACTCACTAGAACACCTCCTCAGACCCTTCACTCAAACAACACTCTCCGCTCAGGCATGTTACTGAGGGTTAGTTTTGGAACAACTTTGAGGCTTTGGGGCCACACTGTAAAACTCGTACTGCTGATTTAAGGCAGTAAACTTTGGTCTGTACAGAACTAGAATGGTACATTTTTTGAAGTGAGGTTAAGTAAGGTGCTTATCCATTATCCATTCATTCTATTACAGAGATATTTGATAACGACACATTTAGAAAATGGCATATTCTGTTAAGTGAGATCAGCCAAAAATACATTCAAAGCATCAAAATTTTTAATAGCCATTGAAATGTTAACTGAAATGCTGTTAGGTGATTAAAAAGCACTTTTGATACATTCCAGACTCCCCGTTTATCCACTCGATATTTTCAAGAACAATGAATACCTAGCTAAAGCTTTAGGTTTAGATAGCCGTTTATTGCATTTTAAGCTTTTCTGTTGATGTTGCATTATTTTTAAGCAAAAAACAGTTGGTTGTGCTCAGGTAGATGCACAGGGCTCTGTGTACAGAAACCATCAGCCTCAGTTTATTCACAGTAGGCTCATATATCTGCAGTAATGTCTGATTTGACAACTCTAAGCTCTAAGTCTACAAACAATATTTTCTTCAACCTATAATAATTACAATAGAAAGTCCTTTTCCTGTGCCCTATGATATTATTGTGGTACTGTACCCATTCACACATTCATACACCAGAGCAACATTAACACATTCATACACCAGAGCAACATTCTCACACATTCATACACCAGAGCAATATTCACACATTCATACACCAGAGCAACATTCACACATTCATACACCAGAGCAACATTCACACATTCATACACCAGAGCAATATTCACACATTCATACACCAGAGCAATATTCACACATTCATACACCAGAGCAACATTCACACATTCATACACCAGAGCAACATTCACACATTCATACACCAGATCAACATTCACACACATTCATACACCAGAGCAATATTCACACATTTATACACCAGAGCAACATTCACACATTCATACACCAGATCAACATTCACATATTCATAAACCAGAGCAACATTCACACACGTTTATACACCAGAGCAATATTCACATATTCATAAACCAGAGCAACATTCACACACATTCATACACCAGAGCAATATTCACACACGTTTATACACCAGAGCAATATTCACACATTCATACACCAGAGCAACATTCACACATTCATACACCAGAGCAATATTCACACATTCATACACCAGAGCAACATTCTTACATTCATACACAGGAGCAACATTCACACATTCATACACCAGAGCAACATTCACACATTCATACACCAGAGCAACATTCACACATTCATACACCAGAGCAATATTGACACATTCATACACCAGAGGAACATTCACACATTTATACACCACAGCAACATTCACACATTCATACACCAGAGCAACATTCACACATTTATACACCAGAGGAACATTCACACATTTATACACCAGAACAACATTCACACATTCATACACCAGAGGAACATTTAAACACGTTCATACACCAAAACAACATTCACACATTCATTCACCAGAGCAACATTTACACATTCATACACCAGAGCAACATTCACACATTCATACACCAGAGCAACATTCACACATTCATACACCAGAGCAACATTCACACATTCATACACCAGAGCAACATTCACACATTCATACACCAGAGCAACATTCACACATTCATACACCAGGGAAACATTCACACATTCATACACCAGAGCAATATTCACACATTCATACACCAGGGAAACATTCACACATTTATACACCAGAGCAACATTCTCACATTCATACACCAGAGCAACATTCTTACATTCATACACCAGAGCAACATTCACACATTCATACACCAGAGCAACATTCACACATTCATACACCAGAGCAACATTCACACATTCATACACCAGAGCAATATTCACACATTCATACACCAGAGGAACATTCACACATTTATACACCAGAGGAACATTCACACATTTATACACCAGAGGAACATTCTCACACATTTATACACCAGAGCAACATTTAAACACGTTCATACACTAGAGCAATATTCTCACATTCATACACCAAAACAACATTCACACATTCATTCACCAGAGCAACATTTACACATTCATACACCAGAGCAACATTCACACGTTCATACACCAGAGCAACATTCACACGTTCATACACCAGAGCAACATTCACACATTCATACACCAGAGCAATATTCACACATTCATACACCAGAGGAACATTCACACATTCATACACCAGAGCAACATTCACACATTCATACACCAGAGCAACATTCACACATTCATACACCAGAGCAACATTCACACATTCATACACCAGAGGAACATTCACACATTCATACACCAGAGCAACATTCACACATTCATACACCAGAGCAACATTCACACATTCATACACCAGGGAAACATTCACACATTCATACACCAGAGCAATATTCAGACATTCATACACCAGGGAAACATTCAGACATTCATACACCAGAGCAATATTCACAGACATTCATACACAAAAACAACATTCTCACACATTCATATACCAGTGCTGTGTTACTGGAGGCAAGGAGGGTTAAGTGTCTTGCCCAAGGACACAACAACAGTATGAACTGGGTAGAGCGAGAATTGAACCGCTGGTCTCTAAAAAGACTAGCATGGTTTAGCCGCTGTTCTTTTAGCATAGAGATGGGACAAATATATTGCTGTGATACATAATCCACTAGGGCTAGCTATCTACTACATTTTCATAGATATCATAATTTATTAAGTAATGTCTGCAGAGTCACTGTTTTGTGACATTATCATGACAGTGTATAGAAAATCATATGGTACTGTGTAGTACCTTGTGTCAGGAACCCAACTTTTCAGGACCGGCAGGACTCACGGTGCAGACCCACACGAAGACTATGGTATAAAGTTTTTATTCAAACAAACACAAGGGAACAACCAACTCGAGAAGACAATCCACCACCGGACAGGGGAAAACACACAGACTATAAAGGGATGACATAATGAGACACAGGTGAAGCACATTAGGGCGGAGCAGGTAATCCCAACGGAGGGAAAGACACAAGGACAGGAAGTCAAACTAACAATTCAACAGAAGTAAGACATTTCAAAATAATACACAGGAACTTAATACACTACTTAGACAAGTTTGGGACATGACAGTACCCCCCCCTTAAAGGCCGACACCGGGCGGCCAAAACCCTCCGTGGATATAGACCGACCAGTGTCCAGGATGGCACGGGAACAGGAACCGATTGCACAGACACGGGCGGTGCAGGGTCAGGCGGGGCAGGATCCGGGTCCGGGTCAGGCGGAGCAGGGTCCGGCGGGGCAGGGTCCGGGTCAGGCGGAGCAGGGTCCGGCGGGGCAGGAGCAGGGTCTGGCGGGGCAGGAGCAGGATCAGGGTCAGGCGGAGCAAGGTCCAGCGGGGCAGGAGCAGGATCAGGGTCCAGCGGGGCAGGAGCAAGGTCCAGCGGGGCAGGAGCAGGATCAGGGTCCAGCGGGGCAGGAGCAGGATCAGGGTCCAGCGGGGCAGGAGCAGGATCAGGGTCCAGCGGGGCAGGAGCAGGATCAGGGTCAGACGGATCAAGGTCAGGATCTGGGGCTTGCTCGGAAGGAGCTGGAGCTGGATCTGGGGCTGGCTCGGAAGGAGCTGGAGCTGGATCTGGGGCTGGCTCGGAAGGAGCTGGATCTGGGGCTGGCTCGGAAGGAGCTGGAGCTGGGGCTGGCTCGGAAGGAGCTGGATCTGGGGCTGGCTCGGAAAGAGCTGGAGCTGGCTCGGAAGGAGCTGGAGCTGAAGCAAACGGGGCAGAATCAGGCAGAGCTGATGCAGACGGGGCAGAATCAGGCGGAGCTGAAGCAGACGGGGCAGAATCAGGCGGAGCTGAAGCAGACGGGCAGAATCAGGCGGAGCTGAAGCAGACGGGGCAGAATCAGGCGGAGCTGAAGCAGACGGGGCAGAATCAGGCGGAGCTGAAGCAGACGGGGCAGAATCAGGCGGAGCTGAAGCAGACGGGGCAGAATCAGGCGGAGCTGAAGCAGACGGGGCAGAATCAGGCGGAGCTGAAGCAGACGGGGCAGAATCAGGCGGAGCTGAAGCAGACGGGGCAGAATCAGGCGGAGCTGAAGCAGACGGGCAGAATCAGGCGGAGCTGAAGCAGACGGGCAGAATCAGGCGGAGCTGAAGCAGACGGGCAGAATCAGGCGGAGCTGAAGCAGACGGGGCAGAATCAGGCGGAGCTGAAGCAGACGGGGCAGAATCAGGCGGAGCTGAAGCAGACGGGGCAGAATCAGGCGGAGCTGAAGCAAACGGGGCAGAATCATGCACCTGGAAAGGGTCAACTACCTCCGGAGACACTGGTGAGGCCTTCCTCCCTTCCATCAGCTGCATCAACAAGTTCATCTGGGCTGATAGGCGAGAATAGGCCTGTTCCCGGTTCCTAGCTGCCTCCTTCACCTCCTGGCGGAACGAGATGACCCGCTCCCCCATTTGGTCAAGGCGTTGACCGTGGGCCTGAAGGACAACAAAAACCGGGTCCGCGGAGTCCATATTTCTGGCTGGATTGTACTGTCAGGAACCCAACTTTTCAGGACCGGCAGGACTCACGGTGCAGACCCACACGAAGACTATGGTATTTTTATTCAAACAAACACAAGGGAACAACCAACTCGAGAAGACAATCCACCACCGGACAGGGGAAAACACACAGACTATAAAGGGATGACATAATGAGACACAGGTGAAGCACATTAGGGCGGAGCAGGTAATCCCAACGGAGGGAAAGACACAAGGACAGGAAGTCAAACTAACAATTCAACAGAAGTAAGACATTTCAAAATAATACACAGGAACTTAATACACTACTTAGACAAGTTTGGGACATGACACCTTGTGGTTTCCAGTCATAGCCATTGGCATACTGGGGTCATGCCATCTGATGGATTACACCGACTACGATTAGGTAATGCATACAGCCATTAGAAACTGGTCATATTGACTTTATATAATAGATTGATTTGCAGTTACTTTCTGTCTGTAACTGTCTTATATCTTTAAGATGATAAATGTGCCATATAAAATCCAGACTTGCAATTAAAAATGCAAACACCAAGCAAGACACAAACTTCACACCTACTAAAGCTGCAAATGAAATTTTACCTCCTCCCACCAAAAGGTTGCTTTCTATATCCTGGCACTATTATCTGACACTATATCAAAAAGAATTGATAGCATTACTTTGAAATTTAATATTGCATATTGCCTCCTATTCGCCTAACAGTACAAGCTGCGTGACACAGAAAGACTTGGCTGGAGAGGTGGAAAACCAAAATGTGTACATATTGTATGTTGTGTGGTCTGTGTGTAGCATCTGTGCATTATAGTAGTCAAATGATATTTGATAAAATACACAAATTGAGATATTTGAAAGCCATACCAACTGGAGAAAACATTCTCCTCTACTCTGACTTTTTATTTGGATACAATGTTGGATGCTTGGTAAGAAAAAGTGCCAACAATGCAAAGATTCTTCAGTTAATGCGATTCTACAAAGCAACTTTTGTATTAAATGAAGAGAGATTTTTATTGGGCATGAAAATACCTAAAAGCTTATTGTAATAGGTATCCTCTGTGGAAAATCATGCCCTTAAGGCATCATGTTGGCTTTAGTATTAAGGATTTTTATAGATGAGAAGGTTTAATCATGAATACAAGTTTTGGCCAATCACATGCTCGCTTGTTGCGAGGTTGGGGGCGCTTTCATTAATTTACAAAGCTCGTCAATAAGGCAGAAATGGCTGCCAATAAAACAACGTGTGTATCTTCAGCCATAAATACATTTATTAACACGGCTAAACAGAGCAAAAAAGAAAAACATGAACAGAAAATAGTAAGGCAATGAGAAACAGGGAAAAATATTGACAATTCAATCACGCAACGTTTACGCAGAGAGAACTGCTGTACTGACACTGAAGTTGGAGCTAAAAGTTGAATGTAAGGTCTAAACTTAATAATGTATTTTGTGGTGGAAAAATTGGTTAGATTTTACTTTATTTTTTATTTTTTATATAACCAGAATAATCAGGTTTTAAGTATATTTTTTAATTGCTAAGTGGCAAACAAGTTACCAGTAGGTGCAGTAGATTCTCAGAAAACAAACAAGACCCAGCATTCATGATATGCACGCTCTTAAGGCTGTGCAATTGGGCAATTAGTTGAAAGGGGTGTGTTAAAAGCAATTGCCGTGTGGCATTCAGTCACTGAGGTCATCAAATTTGTGAAAAAAACAGGTGTAAATTAGGTGGCCCCTATTTAAGGATGAAGCCACCAGCCCTTGTTGAAAATTCATTTGAAAGCCTGAGGAAAATGGGTTGTTATAGACATTGTTCAGAAGAACAGCGTACTTTGATTAAAAAGTTAATTGGAGAGGGGAAAGTTTTAAAATATTATAGGCTGTTCAGCTAAAATGATCTCCAATGCCTTTCAATGGAGAGCAAAACCAGAAACACATGACCACAACAATCAAAATGGATCGAAGAATAACCAGAATGGCAAAGGCTCAGCCAATGATTAGCTCCAGGATGATCAAAGACAGTCTTGAGTTACTTGTAAGTACTGAGACAGTTAGAAGACGTCTGCGTAAAGCTAATCTATTTTCAAGAATCCCCCGCAAAAAAAATAAGTCATGTGCAGATGAGGTTACAATTTGCCAAAGAACACAACAACTTGCCTAAAGAGAAATGGAGGAACATTTTGTGACTAATGAGAGTAAAACATTTTCTTTTTGGGTCCAAGGGCCACAGACAGTTTATGAGACAACCCCCAAACTCTAAATTCAAGTCACAATACACAGTGAAGACAGTAAGGCAAGCGTCATGATATGGGCATGTTTCTCCTACAATGGTGTTGGGCCTATTTATCGTATAACAGGGATCATGGTTTAGTGTGCATTTGTCAAAATATTTGAAGAGGTCTTGTTGCTCTATACTGAAGAAGACATGGCCTTGAACTGTTTGTTTTAACAAGAAAATGACCCCAAACACACCAGTAAATGAGCAAATTCTTGTCTCCAACAAAATTAATGTAATGTAGTGGCCAGCCCAATTCCTGGACCTTAATCCAATCGAGAAGCTGTTTCTGAAGCAAAACCAAGAAATGTAAATTACTTGTGGAATGTCCCCTCCAGAATCATGGAGGGGAATAATGGCTGAGAGGTGCCACACAGGATTGCAAAATCCTAGAAACAAAAACATTTGTACAAAATAGTTTTGAGTTTGTACAGTCAACAGCAGACACTGTTATTTTTTTTAAAACACCCATTTCAACTAATTACTCAAATGCACAGCCTTAAAAAAAAAAAAAAAAAAAAAAATATACTAAAACCTGGATTATTCTGGTTAGTCACATTGTACTGCTTTTGAACAATATTGTATATTTATTGCCTTTATTGAGAGTTGACAGAATGTTGCCAGGAAACAAAAAAAAAAGTAGGAAAGGATCCGTAGAACTGATGCTTGGGGGTGAGCAGAGTCTGAGACAGGGACAGCAAAAAGAAAATCGGGGGGTGGACACTAAAGTTGTTTGAATGCTTCCCTGACAAGGCCAATAGCTGCTCTCTCAAAGTCCAAAGTCAGCACCAGGTCGGCTGCACTCATACCTCACTTCACGACTAAACTCATATTATAATCTTACAAACATTCAACTAACATTATCATGTAGGAAATACTCTCTTTAGTGTAAACTGAGCAACAGTTTTTAAACTCAAAGCAATATTATTGTTGTATCCTTCTGTTACATGTAGCACAGGACATAAATGCTCAACACAGAGAGGGTTCAATCTTTAATAAATACTAGTGAATAGCAGACAGGAAATCAGGACTGGAGCTGGAGCTAGAGCTGGAGCTTAGGGACAAGCTGGAAATGGCGCCGGAGCGTAGGTAGGTACCGAGCTGGCGATCTGGCTGGACTACAGTAGAGGAAGCGGGTCCGATGAACAGGCAGGACTCCGCTGGACCAAAGCCGTTAGCAGAAACTGGTAGCAGGACCAGGAAGCAGGAACAGGTATCGGGACCGGTAAAGCTGAAACTTGACCGAGTTAGCAGGAACATTTAACTGGACTGGGTTAGCAGGGACAGGTAGCGGAATCAGGTAACAGGTAACAGGTAGCAGAAGCAGGTAGCATAACCAGGTAGCACGAATAGATAACAGGAACAGATAACCAAACCAGGTTAGCAGGAACAGGTAGCAGAACCAGGTAACAGGAAGCAAAGAAACAAGCAGTGCTGGACGTTCATTAATGGAGTCAGTAGAACAATCTGGCAGAGACGAGAAGTGAGCTGGCTGCTTAAGTGCAGAGGGAATGAGTTTCAGGTGTATGACTAATGACGGGGACTGGGAATATCTGGACAGTAACACCTTCTGCACATACTACACATATAGAATTTCTATAACACACTAAAAACATTGACGCTCGTGTTTTTGTGACAGTTTAGCGGCTGCATGACCAGAAGATTTAAATAATGTTGCTTTCAAGCCAAAGCAAGGATAAATCTTTATAACAAAACATACATAAAGTAATTTTTTACATTAACAACATTACTGATGATAAATTGGCAACTTGTCCCAAAATAAAGTTAATGTAGAGATCAGTGCAAAGGTGTATTGTGACTGGGCAGAGCAGAACTGTCTACCTGCCTCTATAAACTTTTAGACTTCCTTTCCTCTATCTACTCCATCCCATCTTCCTTACATCCCTGTTTAATTTTTTTCACAATAATTAATAAATGATAAAAAAAAACTTTTGTTACCAACTATCTACGAAAAATCCAAAATGCAGAGAAGCAGACATCTGGACTGATGGCTACATTGTTATAAAGTGACAGGATTTGACAAGCCTAAAGCAAAGCCTTGGATCACCTTTCCCAGACAAATCATTGTATGGATTTGCTGAAACACAATGCAGATAAGTTTACCAAAACTTGGACGTGACTTGTATGTTGTGAGATTTTGAGAAAACCGCAGACTGTGACCCACATCAACATATTTTGTAAGGACAGATCAATACATATTACAAAGGTTACACTATGTACCCTTGCTCTGTACTTAAATCCCCCATCTGTATCCAAATATCCATATGCTACTGCTAACACACACACTTTCTTTTGTTGGATGCAGAGGAGCTCACTCTCAAATTAACTGGTCTAGTGAAGCAGGCAGGGATAAGCTGACACTCTTAAGAATTATCATCATTATACTGCTCTGTCAGAAATGCGGATCAGATTATCAGCGACAAGACTGAATGCTAACGCCGGCCAAGTAGCTCAGAAAAAGCGGGGTGGCAGCTGTTGCCCTATAAATCTGATCATGTTTGTGCTCCCGTGGGGCCGAGAGGCTTCCAGAAAGAGCAACCCAGCTGCCCAATATGTGGCAAAGAGTGCCATCTAATTCAAAGCTTCTCCACCATCTTGTCTGTGACCTTAGACTGAGCTGTCATTTTGAATGCCAAACAGCTCTATCATATGGGCTATATAATAAATTATATGTAAAATAGCTGTTCTCCAGAAATATCCAAAAAAGTGGATATCTAATAACAAATGCTTCTGAATCACAGTCACCCTCTATGCATTAGTCTATTTGTGAAAAATATGCATCTAAAGCTTGATAAAACCCATTGGAAGAAGCTATTTTTGTTCCAGAAAACTGTAAAAAAAAAAACAACATATAATTTACCCCCAAAAATGTTGGCTAGATATTACACTTATGTAAAAAGTAAAACACATCCATTCAAGGTGGATATCAACAGTTGAAAAATGAGTAAAAATGTACCTTTTCCTTTTGGTATCTAAAAGTTAAAATACAAAATATTTTTAGATATACATTATTTACTATATTTTTGCTCAGTTTTTTCAGTTTACAAGTTATATTACACTGAAGTGACAGGAAGTTGGGCCAAATCGAATCAGGCATGCCTGCCCAGAAGTAAAGTGGCCTAAGACAGAGATCTGTCACCGACAGCTAGATAAACTATGATTGTAAAGTGCACCGTAAGTCTGAAGCAGCTGCTTTCAACTGGCGACCAACTGGGGACCTACTGGGATTAGTGCAGTCATCTTCATCAGAGCAGCAGAGGTCAGAGAGTTTTGCGCATCATGACTTCTGAAGTCCTGTAGCCCCTGGAGCGTGTTGATGCAGCATTTTATGAAGCACAAGACTCCTCTACACCTGTCCACCTCTCAATCAGCGTGAGGGGAACATTCACCAATCCCACTAACCTTTTAAAGAGAAACCAAGCGGAGACTAAACTTACCTCTTTAAGTAGTTAGTTAATGAAAATATCGGGGAATAATGACTGAACAATGATTTCA
Organism: Neodontobutis hainanensis; assembly: GCA_024349245.1. Classification (NCBI taxonomy): domain Eukaryota; kingdom Metazoa; phylum Chordata; class Actinopteri; order Gobiiformes; family Odontobutidae; genus Neodontobutis; species Neodontobutis hainanensis. The sequence continues at coordinate 18,017,927 of JALDNG010000020.1, read as the reverse complement.
ATGTTTTGATCAGTCTTAATTGTTCAATAAACAGACTCTGAAAACTGCAAAGGCTCCCCTAGAGTGACACAGCTCCGTCATAGGCCAGATCCACTGTGGCGCAACTTCTTGTCACTTCAGCCAGCCCTCAATAAAAACAGGGTCAGAATGCCTCAGAAACAATGATGAAAAAATTTATCATGAGCATAACTTGTGAATGCAAAATACAGAGGGAAAGTAGTGAGAAGGTCATTTATGTTTTAAAAAACGTTTTTTTACATTTGTAAAAAAAAATTTCTTTGGTTACGGTTGCTGACCGCTGCAAAGTAGATTGGGTGGCATTCGAAGGTGGAGGCCTCGGCGACCCAATCCCCCAACACGGAATCTGGCACTAGGAACATGGAATGTCACCTCGCTCTCAGGGAAGGAGCCTGAACTTGTGCGGGAGGTGGCAAGATACCGACTAGAGATAGTCGGGCTCACCTCCTCGGACAGCTTGGGTTCTGGAACCCAACTCCTCGAGAGAGGCTTGACTCTCCACTACTCTGGAGTTCTCCATGGTGAGGACCGGCGGGCTGGTATGGGCTTGCTCAAAGCCACCCAGCTCAGCCGTCGTGTTGGAGTTTACCCTGGTGAACGAGAGGGTCGCTTCCCTGCGCCTTCAGGTCGGGGATAGGTCTCTCACTGTTGTTTGTGCTTACGGGCCAAATGGCAGTGCAGAGTACCCGGCCTTCTTGGAGTCTCTGGGAGGGGTACTGAATTGTGCCACGACCAGGAACTTCATCGTTCTACTGGGGGACTTCAACACTCACCTGGGCAACAACAGTAACACATGGAGGGGCGTGGTTAGGAGGAACAATTCCCCTGATCTTAACCCGAGTGGTGTTCTGTTATTGGACTTCTGTGATACTTACAGTTTGTCCATAACGAACATCCTGTTCAAGCATAAGGGTATCCACCGTCCTTGGTGGACACCCTTGGTGGACACCCTAGAGCATAAGGGTGTCCACCAAGGACGGTGGACACCCTAGAGCATAAGGGTGTCCACTGTCCTTGGTGGACACCCTTATGCTCTAGGCCAGAGGTTGATGATCGACTTTGTAGTTGTTCATCTGACCTCCGGCTGTATGACTTGGACACACGGGTGAAGAGAGGGGTGGAGCTGTCAACTGATCACCTTGTGGTGGTGAGTTGGATCCAATGTAAGGGGAACAAACTGGACAGACTCGGCAAGCCCAAACATACTGTGAGGGTCTGTTGGGATTGTTTGGCCAAGTACGCTGTCAGAGATATCTTCAACTCCCACCTCCAGTAGACCAGATCCAGAGGGAGGCTGGGGACATGTGGCCACTCTGAGCTGTGTCTGTACGCCTCCTTGGGGAGGTGTCCTGGGCATGTCCCACCAGGAGGATGCCCCGGGGAAGACCTAGGACACACTGTAGGGTTCATATCTCTCAGCTGGCCTGGGAACACCTCTGCATCCCCCTGAAAAATCTGGACAAAGAGTCTGGGGAGGGGGAAGTCTGTTTAGACTGCTGCCCCAGTGACCTGGCCCCGATAAGCGGTAGAAGATGGATGGATAAATGGATGAATGGATGGATGGATGATTAGGTAGATGGATGGACGTTGCTGACCCTAGATTGAAGTTATACAATTGAGCCATAATAACAGTGTTGAACATTTTTGAACCAGCCACACTCTCTGATTATAAGGAAGGTTATTCTTCCTGTTTCACTTAGAAACCATCCAAAATTAGTTTGGTGCAATTTTTTTAGGTTCAATATCTTGAGGCAAAAGTAAATGTGCTGTATTCTCTAGAGGTATTAATAAAAGGTTTGTAATTTACTGTAGCTAGCAACATGTGGTATCACAATGTACCACTAAATGGAGTGGTAGGTTATTGTAGTCTTCACCTCTAGTCACCCTCAGTCTGGCAGAAAGTGAAGGTTCATTGAAGTATGCTCTGAATTTATACTGGTAGTGTTATGGCAGTCACACACACACACACACACAAACACACACACACACACACACTTAATTTTGAGGTCACTTTTTTATAGTGTTTAGAATGTTTTGGTAATGGTGTGATTTCAAAAAACATTTTAGCCAGATTAAATTCAGGGACACTTTCGGAATATTCCTTCTTGGTCTTTATGCCATGTGGTACACACACATTTCTCTGCAGATGTAAAAAGTACATTTAATTTATTTGAATATCTCTGACAACTAGTAGCAATGACATTATACCGTACAGAGAGTATAATATCTTGCTCCATGAGAGCTGAGCTGACACTAAAGAGAACAAGCCTCTCACACAAACCTCTGTATAATCCTCCACAGACAGCTCACAGTAATGTGTCCATCAAAACAGCTCTTTTTTTACACGCTTTTATGCATTGGGCACATGAAAAAAGACATTGTAAACACCACCTACAAACGTCCTACAGATAGCAAACATGCTATATAGTGTCATAACAGTTGTGAAAATAAAACAGCTCGGAATGTGCTTTGATACGTTTTAGACTCCTACAAACACACTCACAATTTTATACCACAGAAAGTGTGTGTTTTAAAAAGACATCCAGCATTCCAGCAGTCTGCACTAAAGGCCATTAAAGAAAGCCACACTTTCACTCATTTTGAATTATGTACAATGCATCACTGACAGGTTGACCGTAAAAGAAAAAATAGCCACTCTGTCTGTGTCCTAAGGGTAAACTCTTCATCACTTCACCACCACTGGCCCTTCTGTATTAATGTCTAGTGCCCAGTGGTGGTCTGGAGCCATGGGGTCTGCTGCATTGTGATCTGTGGCTCCATGACGAAGAGCTAACAGCCCAAGGCATTATTTCAAAGCGCTCCACGGGTCCATAGCCTGACTCATCTCTTCACATACATATCCGGCCGCGGGGATGGTGTTTGCTTTAATTATAGATACACAGGACATCAGTCAGCACTAATGTTGTCCTTGTTTTACACAGACATCCATTAAGTGTCCTGTCCTCAGAGCATTCCCAAAGTCTGTGGTGGAATCTAATGCTGTTTTCACATAAAAATATACTGCCGTAGTAGACAGGAGCACACTAGCTGAGGCCAAGCCATAAACAGAGCATCCCAAGAACAACAGTTTTATGCTTTCTTCAGAATACACAACTTACAAAGTTGTCAGATGGCTTTACAGTTTAATAGGGGTGTAATAATTCCTCTATCTTACTGATGTATCAATTTTAAATCCTACCATCCAACTAAATTGAGAAGCGTTCTATTAGTAGTCACTTAAAAAAAAGCCTTTCGCTTTTAAATCATTTAAATTAAACAGATGTTATTTGGAAATTTCAAAAATTAAAACAGTGTTTATTTTGATGTAGTTTTTGAACTAAAGAAACTATAGCATAACTCTCTCTATTAGTGTGAGGTCATTGTCAACTGCCGCAACACACTTTGAAATTGTAATTAAATGTCTTTCAAATTAAATTGTATTTGCAGCACTGAGCCGGCTCAGAGGGATATAAGAGTAAATGTTTTTTTTTTTACCTAGATTTCAGTCTTCTTTGTCACGTCACTATAAGAAACAAGAAACGACCAGGCAAATGGCGTGAACCAGTGCAAAGTGGCATTTTATATAAGACATTTTGACAGAAACACAAAAGCGTTTTAGATATCTGGTTAGAGACGGCGATGGGTTTGCAAGCATATTTGATTAAATGATTTGAGAGTTTAGACAAAGGGACTGTTCCTAGTCTACTGAAGCAGAGTTGTAACCAATCAGGATGGCTGGGGGTCCATTTCTGGGGGCGTAAAAAATCATTTGACCAAACAGACCATTAGGGACGAAGACTAAAGCAAGACCTCTTTATTAGAAATGGGATAAGATGGAACCATTTGTGTTCTTGATTTTGGGCAGGTTGGTTTTTATTAAAAACACAAAATTACAACTCAATTATTCTTGGTTGCATAAGGCCTTAGAGCTTTTGATTTATAATGGAGAGTTGTCTGTATAGGAGACCGTTATTCCATTATCTCAGTAGCTAGACATCTGGTTGGAGTTGGCAATGAGTAAGCACCTACATCTGTACCAGGGCTTTGTTGAATTATTATCAGTGATTTGTTTTAAAAGAAGACAATTTTTCTGGTCTTGAACTGAAAGGATTTACAGTTTCCTTCACTTTTACTAGTCATTTGAAGTATATATATATATATATATATATATATATATATATATATATATATATATATATATATATATATATATATATATATATATATATATATTAAAAAAAGGATTTAATATTACTCAGTGCTGAATACTTACACAAACTGAATGTTTACTTAGATTTAGCATTGCCAAACAAAACACAAACTCGTTCTGGCCTGGGACTTGAATGCCAAGTGTAGCATTCTCATTACCAACAAAAGCCAGATGCCGGTAGGTTTAAGCTGATTCTTCGGCTAGAGGGAAGGGATACTTTACAGACAAGAAGTTTGCAAAGAAGCCAGGTGAAAACAGCTCACTCATAGCCAGTGCCTCACTCCAGCTGCTTCAATCTTATCACTAATTCACGAGGAATTCATCTGAGCTTTGTTGCAGCAGCTCTTATGTAATATATCAGTAGGATCTTTCTTTCTTGGTGACTACTTTAGGAAAGCGCTCTGTTGGGGCATGGTTCTCAATCTCAAAGTGCTTCTTAAACAGCAGCCATGACAAATATGGCTCTGTGGCGTGCTTTCTTGACAATGGCCCGAGGCGACGTTCATGCCTCCCCTGGTAGAGCTGTGGGCACTGTAGCCATTACCTCAAGCCCTGTGGAGCCGTACTCTCCTGGACGGACACACATATACACATACTCTGAGACATGCTGATGCGTCTTATAAAGCCTCTTCCTTATGGCAAGAATATTAAAAATGTGCCTAGTGGTGCCCACCTGGGAGAGTGTCCATTCTGATTGTGTGGGGACATGAGCACACACTTGAAGGTAGTGCTTACTGCATGAGCTTTTGCACTGCAGAGTCAACTTATTGCAGTTGGAATATGCAGACATAGGCAGTTTGGCTTATCGCATTCAGCCATGTATTAGATATTAACATGGATCTAAATATAGCTGTATTGGAAGGACTGTGCATCACATAGCAAAGATGCAAAAGTTCTGGTTAAGTGGCAGGTTTTAGTAGATCAGAACCTACCAAACTTTTTGATTTCAATTTAAAATGATAAATAAATCATAGTTTTGACCCTTATCGTCCCAATAAACATTTTTTTTTTTTTACGCTTTACTAAAGGTGTAGGGTATTAGCCAGCAAGACCCATTCCCTTTCTTATTGAAGTGGTCTACAACCTTTACCATTGAACCAAGTTCAATACAAACAAAACATTCATAATGTAACAAGTAACGGGGGCGGGCTTCATACAATGCTATGTTTATCTGATTAGTTGTATGTTTTTCAAATTGCGATATTCCAGAGGCAGTTTATTCTGCATATGTTGGCACTGCCTACTGAATTCTGAGTGGTTGTATGTCTGTCCAATATCCTCAGAGTTAGAACTAATTCTTGTATGTAAAATAGACAAAGTATTAGAATGGATGGCCAGGCTAGCGGTGTTCAGTTTAGTTCCATTAATATCCACATTGGCTATAGCCTTTTCACTCCTCATACCCCTACTACTTGGTAATATGGTATTGTTCATACACAGCAAACCATTGTCTATGAGCAAATCCAGAGCAAATAAGTTAGGCTATATTAGGCAATACGAATGCTAATCTTGTCAGGTTAATATCAGTTTTACAGACTTTGATAAGGAAGCACAGGTCCTAAAACCATTGTTTAACCTTTGGCCTTCTTCCTGTGGTGTTAGTGTTCAGCTGCAGCTTATTCAGAACGCTGCTGCTCGGGTTCTAACTAACACCAGGAAGTACAACCACATCAGTCCAGTTTTAAAATCTCTGCACTGGCTTCCTGTTGCTCAGAGAATAGACTTTAAAACAGCACTGCTGGTTTACAAGTCTCTAAATGGTTTAGCACCAGAATATATTTCTGAAATGCTAGTAGCTTATGAGCCTCCTCGGACTCTGAGAACATCTGGGACAGGCTTCTGCTCGTGCCCAGAGTTAGAACTAAACAGGGTGAAGCAGCGTTTAAGTTTCAAGCAGCAAAAACCTGGAACAATCTCCCAGATGAAGTAAAACAAGCCTCAACTTTGACAATGTTCAAAGGGAGGTTAAAAATCTTCCTTTTTAGCTCCGCCTACACTACAACTTAAAATGTTTTTTTTATCTGCACTCTTCTTCTTTTTTAATGCTTTTAATTTTTCTTATGTTTCTAAATCTAAATATTTTAAATTGTTTTTTATTTCTGTAAAGCACTTTGAGTTAGCAGGTGTATAAATTGTGCTATATAAATAAAATTTCCTTGTCTTTCCTTGCCTTCTGTATAAGTCCAGCAAAAATAGTAGTAGTGAGTTGTCTGCCATTGGAACTATGGCTTTGACAGGTGTGTTTACAAAGTGCTTTTTTAACCTAATCAATTCCTAAGTTATTTAAAGCTTTTCTGTTTTTGTAATACTACAGCACACTATTTGCTGGAAAAGAAACCAATGTAAAAGCTCAGATTGTATCACCTTCTTGCCTTCTTATTCTTGGCTTGATAAGAACCTTATCCAAATTATGTCTTACACAGAGTCACACGCTGGAAATAGACTAGATGAACAACCTTCTGGCAGAAACTCTCAGGTGAAACTTCAGCTGACAAAGTGTGAGCAAATTTAAAGAATACCAATTAGTGAACTTAATTCTGTACTTTCAGCATAAACTTTACAAAAACCTTCATAAAACCCAACTTTGAGTCACAACTAAAGACACAGTCCATACACAAATCCAAATCTGAAAAAAAGTGAATAAAAACAGAATGTATTTGAATAATTTGCTAATCTGATAAAAACACATTTTATTGACAATAGAACATAAATAGCATAGAAGGTGTTAAAAAATATATATTTTAGAATTTAATGGCAGCAACACATCTCAAAAAATTTCAGACATTGGCAATAAAAGTTAAGCAACAATTTAAGTTCCTTATCTCTTAAAACTAAAAATAGGCAGAGGTTAACACAAAACTCCCTGCATAAACCAAATATTGCAATATCCCACCCTCTCCAGAACATAATATCATCAAAAGATTCAGAAAACCTGGAGAAATCTCTGTAAAAGGGACAAGGTCAAAGGACTTTATCATTATAAATCATTATCAGATTAACAGACCTGATCTTAGGCTTGTTCTAAAATGACTGCACGGATCATTCTCTGTGACAGTTCAGTGTTGTCCAAAAATGAGAGCTAAAGCGGTATCAAGCAAAGAAGAAGCCACATGTGAACACCATCTTAGATTTTACCAACTTTTTACAAACAATAGTGGCCAATCGCAAATTTTATTTAAAAGAAAGATTTCATGTTAAGGGTGTCTTAGTTGACCAACTCCAGTAAGAAACTATACCATATTTTTCCATATTGTTTTGATAGAACTAAACTTCACATCCTCAGATACTACATTTCAAAATGATTATAGCCTCAATTAAACTTAATTGGTGCGTTGTTGTGTTGTCTACGCCAACTGAGTTTTAGTGTTAGACCGTAAACACAGCATATAACCTGCCTTTGGAGCACAGCTGTGAAAATACTTCCTGTGACCTTTACAAATCCAAAGCCCTGCAGAAACTAATCCTGCAAATCTAGTGCTTTTGTAATATAACTGTCACTGGAAATGAACATAGCATAATATTAGCAGAATGCATCATGCATTATGGACATTCAAAGCAAATTAAAAGCCCTGCAGCTAATTATTTACAGCTCATTGCACACTAAAGCTATCTTTTTGTTGGGTCTGACCTGGACAAAATCATTTCATTAGCTCAACATTTAAACTGTTGCTGTGGTATAAATATAAAAAGTCACATAACCTTAACTCGTGCACATACAACAGCTCACATTTCCCCAGTAACAACAGTCAATCAATGACACATTTTGGTTGAGATTTGAAAAATCTATTTCTGATACCTGCTTCTTGACAAACTTCTACTTTATAGTTACGTCCATGTTTGGTGGAACCATTAGCGGGCGGTTCCATTCATTTATCTTCTCCCGTGTTTAACCAAGCATGTGAGCCGAATTATCACAAGACTCTGATTTCTTTGTGAAATAACAAGCAGTGTAGATTAATTGCAACACTTCCAGCAACAGAACAGAAGCATTTTTCCCCAGAAATATGCCACTAATGACTGGGTGTCACCCTCCCCTCTTTGTAACACTACATATGTGTCCGTGCCAGTTTGTTACCAGCCAGTCTGACGTGATGAAAGTACGGGCAGATGAACAGATGGCTAATAGACAATGAATGATTTTATTGTGACTGTTCAAAAAAAAAAAAGGATCATTTGTAAAACAATAAAAGGATTTTTCAAAGAAGTGTGAACAACTGGCTTTTCATCTCGACGTTGACATATTCTCCAATTACCGTCGCAGGTTTATGATGAAGACTGTCAGGAGTGGCAATGCAAACTAACTCCAACACGGACACATGTTCTCCGCTGTTGGAGCCACAGACTGTTGGCGCCGATCGGGAGCACCGCAGCCAGCTCGTCTTGGCACGGCGGGCGCTCAGTCCCGGGCATGCTGAGTCTCACATTCATTTTCATAAGCCTGCCTCGGTTTAATGAAGGATGGTAATGCATTTCTATAACAATGTTTGTAGCCCAAGACACACCAACATAAACAGAACAGTATGGTTCTATATTTGTGCAGCCAGTTGTCATTAGGCAATGTTAGGGCGTTAGTGTTTTCGGCCACAAAGGAGTTGTCAAACTTGGTCTGGTGCATGTGGCCAGCTTATACTGTGGCAAAGAGGATCTAAACTACAATGGTAGTAATCGACTGAATTCCTTTTCTCTGGTTTCTAAGCTGCAAGTATCCGCCAAGCAGTGACTCTAGCCTGAGGTCTAAACCTTTTCAAATGTCTCACTGGAGAAAACAGATTCATTAGTAAGTTTAGTCAGCCTTTCACAGCTGTTTAATTGAATGACACTCCTAAAAAAGATTTAAAAGAAGTGTTTATTTCCAAATCAATCACATGGAAAAATAAAATGTGTTCGACACCAAAATGAGCATACAATGAATGCTGTATGTAAACAAACCAATCGAAATGTACTGACCTGGATCCAGTTGCAGGTATGCGCAGTCCAACACTGACTCCAATTATTGGATCAGTTTCTTCCTATCCATTGAATATCCTGTTCAGTCCAAACCTTTTTGCAATGTGTCAAACAACACCATGACACCATGGTTCCGACTTACGGTTAGGGTAAGATAAGGCCACTAACCCTTTTTTCCCCTGATTTTGAGTTCATGCGTGCATTGGGGCTTTAGGTTAGCCTAGCCGACCATTGTAATTCTTTACATATAATTAGTCTAGTCTCTTACAGCTTGAGTTTGTTTTCCAGGAGGAGGAACAAACACACATACAACCATAAAATCAGACTTCTGGGGGCAGTAACATTATTCGCAGGGCCCAACACAATTTGAAAAACATACAACTAACAAGAAAAACACAGCAATGCTTATATCTTTTGAAATAAATGATTAAGACTGGTCAGGTAGGATTGTGGTTATACTAGCAAATTAATTTCAATCAATACAATTATAGGAGCACAGATATTTTTTTTGGGAGTGTCACAAATTTTAGTGTGCTATTTGGATTATCATATTATCATAAGTAGTTCTGAAGGAGGTGTGTATCGAGCTGATTACTGCGATCTCGATTCTTGGATGCTAAATTATTATTTAGAATTTATTGAGAAGCACTTTCCAATTTAAATTTTGATATTGCACTTAGGCAACAATAGGAAGAGAACCTTGTGGTAATAATTACACTTCACTATAGTCATAGAAAGGGTTTTAAGATTTACCCATATCCCATGTCCCGCAATCATCATCAAACATAAAAAGTAGTATTCTGTTCCCCTCTGATAAAGGTACTTTTTACCGCACTTAAGTTCATGGACCATTTATTGAATCTGCAAACAGGTCTCTGGTACCCCCATTCAAATGACCAAGTACACCCAACAGTATACAGGTAGCTCAATAGCAAAGGATGCAATGAGCCTATAAACTAAGAAATTAATATTAAACCTCGCAATGCATTTGAATAAGGTTTTGCTCCAACAATCAACCAGTGACTTTCATGTCTGACCTCAGTTGTACCACATTAACAGATGTAGACCTTCAGCTGACTCTGTGAACTCCTGTTGTGAAGTTGGGCTCACACCTCAGACCTCCCGGTGCAGAACTAGTTCCCCAATAACGAGGTAGTGGTGAGGAGATTAAGTAGACTGCCACAGGAGTGCACAATGCTTCATTAGGCCTAGCAAGAAAGAATGTGTTTGCCCAAAGCAATCTGGGACCCAGCAGTGTTGAAAGACCACTAATAGTATTCTGCATGCTACTCATTACTGCCCACTGTATTGACTATATTTAAGGAGAACTAGAATGATTATTCAAAGGATTAAATCAATTCCTCACATAATGCTTTCAGTCAAGATCCAATCACTGCGTGCTTAATGTATTTAATGGCGCTGAGGCCAGCCAAGCGGAAAAACGCCTCCTGTGATGGTGGTCACGTCAATGGCCAGTTGTGCACTGTACAGGTACTTCTGCCAGACGACTTTAAGATCACTGTGAGGAAAGTCCTTGAGCACACTTAATGCAACACATTCTCATTTAATGCAGAACTACTTCATCCACTTCTTTAAAACCACTTGTGATTATGACTGTATTCACTCAAGAACAGAATGTCTCCTATTCCACACATTGAATATGTTTGTTAATTTACATAAAGCTAATCGCTGCCTGGTCATTTTTGAATAAAATGTACATTCAAATTTGATGAGATTCAAGCTTACCAACAAGATAAAGCTAACCAAATTACTGACTTCTTACGTCATGCTCTCAACCCCAACAACCAACCAAGAAACCTGCATATTAGCGCTTACCTTGATCTTTAAGCTTTGAATTCAGATTTTGACACACAATCCTGAAATTATCTCCATATCTTTAAAAAATGCATAAATGCATTGCCAATATTATTTTGCACGTTTCACTTTCTTTACCTTTTCTCTGTGTCATTTTGTTATGTGTGAGCAGAAGTATCCAGTGCTGGATTAGACACTTTTCCAATAGAATTTTCTGCCGGCAATAAATTAATGTTGACAAGCCACGCAGACCATCAACCAATGGAAGAATCCCGCAAAACTCCACAGCCCGATATTCTTTTTGCCGATATTCTCAGATCACCTCTCACACCCAACAGCAACATATTTACCTTTCCTGCTTCTTTTTCTATTTCCCTTCACAAAATACAAATACACTATATTAAATTGAAGTTTAGCTTTTTGAGGGATTTTGCTGTAAAATAAGACTTATAACCCATTTGTCCATATTACCAGGAGACGTTCCTCTTTGACACCAGTTTAGACCAACTGGAACGCTCTTTTTTTCGAAAACAAGCTTTGATTGGAAAAACTCCCACAATGGGCTGATTCTTCTTGTCTAATAAAGTTCTTAATTATAAAGAAGTCTTAAGGTCTCCTTTTTATTTTCCACAGATGATTCCTGTTACAATAAGCTGTTAGGAGAATAAACTGTCTAATTGCAAAAGTAAAAAAAATAGGTAATCCCCATTTAATTCACAGAGTGGCAGTAAAAAAACTCCTTGTAAAAGGCATGTCACTGGTTAAAGTTAAAGTTAGGGACTAAACAATCTCATCTATTAAAATCCTTGATCCTTTCTTAAGGCCTTGTTTCTTCACAGATGTTTCTGATAACAATAGGCTAGTAAGTGATTATACAGTTTTCCTCAAAGAAATGTGCATACTACATGTTAAGGAGCAAGAGAAGATTGTAGGCTGTTTGGAAGTGGCAGTGAAGTGTGCTGTAGTTATACTGTATAACAAATAATCATAACATTGAAAAAGGCAACATATTTTGCACATATTGGCCACACACTATATTTTGTTGTCCCAGTACGTAGTGCAGTCTGTCCGATGCTGCTTGGTGGTATATTGGTATACATTGTTAATTTGCTTTTACTAGCTGTAAAAACAAGGTTTATGTAATATTATTTCATCTTCACAGTTGGTGTAACGACATCTAAGGTTGAATTTGCTTGCATGAAAACTGCTGTCCATCTTCTAGAATCCATAGAATGATATTGTCTGGTTGTACCATTGCCATTATGTGGTATATATGAGCAGCAATACAAAAATCTTAGACAGTATAGTATTTATATTTTGAATATATTTCTCTTGCAGTATACTAGTAGAAATTGTTAATATACATAAAATTAAAAGTGAAATGGGTAATTTTTTCAAAGTTTGGGGATTTTATTTCATTTTTTTGAAAAGCAAACCTTTGTCCCATATCCATACATAACATTAACTTATCCCTACAGTCAATAATTGTCTGCACAGCCCCAGTTTGGAGAAGCAGACGAGTTTGAGACAAGCTTTGTGTTATTTTCAGCGGCTGTTGGCGCTTTTGAAAACATAACTCACAAGATTTGTTTACAGTGTTTTGTATAGATTAAATTAATGAGTAAATTTATCATATGAATGCTTTATATTTTAGTTTCCAACATATACTGTCAGAATCTTTTCAATGATAGCTACAACAATAGTTAATTTTATAAATTTTCTTCCATAAGTTACTGAAACCTATCCCAGCAACTTCGGCCTGAGGAGGGGCACACCCTGGACAATGGCCAGTTACAACCATTCACTCTCACATTCATTCACTAGAGACCAACTCATACATGCATGTCTTTGGGGAGCTCTGGAGTGCTAACAACTCTGCCACCATGCTCCCCATGACAATAGTTGTATATGTTAAAAATAAACATAAATAAAATTAGCAACATAAGAAAACCTTGCAAGCCTACTCTTGGTGTAAAGCTGTAAACCATCACAAAAACGTGCTCGTCTTTGCATTTTCTGATGTTTCAAAAAAATTGCATCAAATTCAGTTACATTATACCCCCAACACTTTGTAGAGTAATGGCTTTGTTTTTTTTCAATGGCTCTCACTCAGCTGTGATCCAGGGGAACCATCTTTTGGCACATTCAGAGGAAGCAGCGGCCTCAGCTTCGAGTCCGGACGGGCTTTATCAGCACTTCGTCAGCCATTTTCAAACAGGATGAAGCAAAGCTGATTAGGCTGGCTCTACATCGACTCCACCATTTGACTCACAGATGAATCATGTGTAATTCAAGCAAATAGCTCTAATGTGGAGAGGCATTAGCCTAAATGGAAGGTGTCGTTCCAAGACTGCTCTGCTTCTCACCTCTGTGTGAGGGACACAGAGGTCGCAACACATGACACTCGACATGGGCCAGCTCCGGGCAGCAAGGCAGGTTGGAAGGCCTGGTGCGTCTCCAGGTGGACTGTCACGCCAGCTGAAGACCCTCTCGGCCTCCAAGAGCGGTCAAGTGGAAGAGGCCAGCAGAGCAGCCGCGTTCTGAGTGTGTGTGTGCGCGAGTGCATGCAAAGAAGTGCAATCTGGAAGCTGCTGCAGGCTATGGCCTCTTTGACGTGATAGATTTCCCGCAGCAGTCTGCAGAGCCAGGAGGGAGCCAGTCAACATCCTGCCACATGCCCCGCTGTTTATCTTCCCAAATCTGGCAGCAGGTTGCATCCTCTGGGCGCTTGCTCTTTCTGCTCACAGTAATCACACAAACTTATACTGTTTTCACACAAAAAGTTAACGCGCCGTACACCCATTGTGATTAGAAGAAGTATAAGTGTTGATTTGTCTTTTGCTTTTCATTCTTTCATTTCAGCTTGTTTTAGAAAGCACCGTACACAAAGAAGAAGGGGATATGGTGTATAAAGGACACAGGCATTTGAGAAGTTACACAAGTCTCTTTAACAAATTGGATGGAATAAGCCTATGACAAATTACCTATGTATTATAATAGTTCAGCTGGATGTCTGTAAGAGACAAAAGGTTCACATTTTAGCTGAAGAATGGTAAAGCCATACTCCAGAAGTATTTGAATACATTGGTGTATTCCTATCGGAGTGAAAAACCTTATGTTATCAGGTTTCAGTCGATATTTAGTAGTGGGAAGGATATGAATTATATTTGACACAAATGACCAAATCCATTCTCATGGTTTTGCTATTTCATTGCGCTGAAATTGATTATTTTCTCCCCTGTGGATTTCCAGATGATATTCTAACCTGTATGTAGCATTTAAAGTACAAGTATGCAAATAGTTCAAAAAATCAAGCTGGATCAGGTTTCCTTGGAAAAACAAGCCCAATAGCTGAGAGGTGTGAGATCATAGCCTCTTAGGAGGAGGAGAAAAGAGTGAGCCAGAAGGGGAAAAATTCAATTCCAAATCCGCGCTTTCAAAAGCCGATGGAGGCTGAATGCAAATAAAGTTGTGTTTCTCTGTGTTGTGATTTATCACTGTGCCGAGCAGGAGTGCAGCCCGGTGCTGTATTGAGCGGAATGACTCTTCTCACATATTGGAAAAAGCAACTCAACAACAAAGTGTGAGAAAAATAGAGGCAGACAGATAGATGACCTTCACTTCTCCTTGGTGAGAGCGGGTAGGAGTTTGCTTGGAGAGCTAATGGTGGACTGTGGTGGAGCTGCGGTCGAATAAACAGACTGCAAAGGTATGTACGGTTGAAGAAACCACCAAAGTGTTATATAGCAATGTCCAGTGAGTAGCCCTATGTCTGCTACTGACGCTGATAGAGCCTTTTGTCATTTGATGTTGTTTGATATAGACTGGTCTGCACTGGGTGGGTCAGGCCTATACTCTATCTAATACCATTTTTTGAGGTAGGGCAGGTTGGAGATGTTTTAGATTCAGGAATAATCTAGGACTTTTTCAAAAACCAAAGATGAAAAAACAATTACATGTATATTAATGTAGAAGTACATTAATGCTGTTCAGACGCTCTTGGAGTAAAATCTAGGTAATACTATATATTTTCTTTTTTACTGTTTACTCTAATGTTGATTACACGTTCACGCAAGAAATGGAGACAAAGTGCATAATATAGTTGACAACATAACGTTGTCCCAAAAGTGCTGCATATCTTGCATACTTTTTTCTTTGTTTTTTTGTTTTTTATTAACAATTATAGAGAAGAAATTGACAGATTACAATAACACAAATAGGACACATAATCACAAGACAAGTAATATAATATTCAATTATACTTCAATCAGACAAATCATGATACATTCATTCTCACATGGTAGCTCATTGAGCAATTTAACAAACATTCATAATCCTTCCCAATTATTATCTGGACCACCGCTTTGATAATAACTCTTTTCTTTCTCCGAATCTATCATATACTCGAAAAACTGTTGAAACCCTCACATAGTCAAAAAATCTGTGTTTTTTAGAAATAATAATAAAACATTTCCCTAAAATAATAATCAGGTTAATTAATGCAAGTCTCTAAACAACCCTAAAATAACTGATGGGAGGCTAAGCTGTACTTAAAATTCATATCACCAAACATTTGCTGTATTTTCCCCAAAGGCAGCTACCACATGACAGTACCGAAATAAATGATCAGTGGATTCTGGTTCTGAGAGACAAAAATGCCATTCATCTGACTGTACAAGACCCCATTTTTATTATTATTATTATTATTATTATTATTATTATTATTATTATTATTATTATTATTATTATTATTATTATTATTATTATTATTATTATTATTAATTACTTATTTGTTGGTAAGATGTTGTAAATAATTTTCATCTGGAAGAATATTTTTTGTGAATCTCATGGTTGGAATTGAGGTCTTCCCGTTTTTATAATTTCTGTAAGGAAGTGTTGGTAGTAATTTATGATTGACATTCAGTGGAAATAATTAATGCTTCTATTGCTTTTATGTCCTTTCAACCGTATTTTATTCTTTATATAAGGTTGACAGACGTAGTTTTGTAGTACCACTATTTATTAATTTTATGTTTCCAATTCCTCCCCCAGGCAGCACTAGCTGATTGTTTAAATGAAGTGAACAGATATTTCCACAAGTTCCAATGATATGTTTATATTCATATAAACATATCATTATATTATTCAGTGGCCTTTTACCAAACTAATTGTTTCCCTTCAGTTAGTTTATTTAAGTTAGACCTTTTGTGGTAATTTGTGGAAACATATCCAACACTTCCCTAAGAAACAATGAACCACCTTTTATTTTGAAGGCGCAGGAGTTTTACCTCTTCAAGGAGATCCAGAAGCTGCTTCTGCTGCACTCTTACAGTTGTTACTTCCTGGGACAAGAAGTCGAGCGACTTTTTTATGTCCTCGACTTTCTCTGTCTGCGGGTTTCTCTTTGGCGGCATATCAAAGTTCACTTCGAGACATTTAGTCCACAGTCAGTTGGTAGCTCCGCTGTATTAGCTTGACTCCGCATGTGTTGAGCATGTCCTGCTTCAGTGGCAGCTGTATGAGTTTGTTCAAATGAGACATATGGAACATACAGTCCTTTTGAAAACAAAACATGATTTTGGTGTAATAAAGCGAGCATATACCATTTTGGATTGTCATATACTTCCTGAGTCAGAGAGGGTTTTAAAAAAAACACAGTGCCTCTAGATTTAATAATTTAAAGCACACTTAATTTTCTTTGTATAAATGTCTCATTTTTCTTTTATCTACTCTGGTTTGTTATTCCAGATAAATTAAAATATCTTTTTTTCATTTATTTTAAAGAAACTGTGGGGAAATAGGAAGAGACATGAAAAGCTTAACAAATTGAGGCATTTTAAGTGATATTCTTCTATATACGTTTAGAGATGTTTCTTTAAATGCCATAATTATATTTAGGTTTACAAGGTTCTCTGGAAATTCAATGCCCAAAATATTGACAGAATTTTTTTGGGCAATATGTTCCTATTATACTCCCAATTCTCAAGACCTTATATTCCTTATAGTTAAATTTTGAACCTGAGTGAGTGGTGAAGGTATTCAGAAGCTCTAATAAAACATGGAGAGTGGAGGGGTTTGGCCTTAAAAGAAATATATATCTTCATTCGTTCAATTTTATGGCCAATATTTCAGGTGAGCTGACAGAGGAAAACCCTGTTTAACCCTTTTTGTTACTGGCATACAATTTGACATGTGACCATTATTTATTAGCTTGCATTTTCAATCATTGTATACGTTACCCAGTTAATCAATGTGTAACCAAAATAAAAAAAAAAAACTTGAAAAATTAAAAACAAAATATAAATCAATTATATTTTTGTCTAGAAATATAAATTGTGCCTTTTTTATTTTTATTTTTATAATTTTCTATTAGTTCTAATAATTGTCTGATGTTGTTTCCAATACAATTTCTTTCTGTAAATTATTTAGCTTTTGTTTATGAGAAATTGGGAAAAGGTGATTTTTATCAATTGGATACAGTGAATTTTCCAGTTCATTTAAAATTTCATCATTTGAATTTAATGTTTGACCATAGCTTTATGTTAATTTTGGGATATTTTTCTTAGAAGAATTCTTCATTTGATAATTTTGACAGAACTAAATCTTTTCTCTTTTTTCATCCATTCTGCTTTTCAAGTACCGTTTTACCACAAACTCTGAAAATTCCTTTTGTTTTGACTCTATTTGATTTAGTTGGTCTTAAACTGGGTTATCTTTATTTTATAAACCCAAGGTAATTCTTTCTAATACCGTTGGCAAAGTATTCTCTTCAATTGTATCCTGTCGTTTTTTTCCAGTAAAAACTAATTGCATAACCTCTAAAACTACATTTAAAAGCTCACCATACCATTAGGGGGTTAGCTGAACCTGTGTTATATTCAAAATGGTTTGTTAGAAATTCATTTGATTTACTTATGAATTGTCTTAAAGAAGGCTTTGGTTAAAATCCCTTTATCCTGGACCACATAACCATCTTGCATACCTTGAAGTCAAGATGACTTTTAAAGTGCTTTAATCTATGAGTAAATGTTTCCATTGCATTATTTATTTATATCATTATTGTTCATTTATGGTTAAGCACTGAGCCCTTTGAATTATGACTTTGACTTGTATTTATTGTGTCCTACTTATTGATATTGATATAATTGTATTTTATATTTGACAAATAACATAGTAAATGTTGTTTAATATTTTTATTGAATGCATTGAACTTACTCGGTTTAAATAATATACTGATTTTGCTTTATGTAAATTTGTATTATATTGTGTTGGTATTTATTTATTGATGATTGTATTTAGATTACGTATTTAATACAACTAGTACTATTTGGTGTTAACTGTGTGCACACTGGCTTGAACTCCTAGGATCAAATGATGTAATGATAATGAATTTATTGTGACCATAGTCCTGTTTTTCATTCAGGTCAGGTTTTGAATCGATGGCAAGCTAATGGAGCAGGCCTAGAGCCTAAAGACTGTTGCCCTTACAAAGTGTGAAGAATTGACTATTTGGCTCCTTATAGCCCACAAAAACTAAACTTTTCATCCCTCACTCATTTTGTTTGTGCCACCAACCCACATTCCATATTTCTCCCACATCAACTCTGTTGCACTTACCCTATGGACTAAACATATGGCTGATTTATTTGCCTATTGTTTTATCTTATTTTGCAGATGCACTGGTGAAATGCTTTCGGGCATTAAAATATAAAGTATTAAAGAACCTTGATAGTAGCCCCCCTTGGAATGGATATTAGGCTGCACAATATCAGCTTAAGTGATGACCTGTAATGGAGGAGACGAACTTTGCGTTTTGTGGACTTTTCCTTATACCGGTTAATTGATCCAACCATTGAATCTTCTGTTGATTGTATTGATTTGAATTGAGCTCTTGTTGTGCTTCCACTGAACGACTATTCATTATTGCACTATTGTTATATGTTTGTCTAAACCCAAATTGTCAGTCTCTATTGCTCCCTTCTAGAGTCAAATTTTAGTCTATATCCATTTTATACTGGGTTTTACTATTACGTAGGCTTTTAATATTGTCCATGCAATCCTTTATAGCCTTTGTACCATTTACCAGTAAAACACACATGCAGCAAAAGCATGTGACTCATTGCCTTTATAATAACAAGCATGCCGGCAACTCCTAAAATGTGTTTCTTTGACGCTGCATGTCTCTTCGATTTACAGAATACAGTCAGCCATTGTTTTCTATTGGACCTAATGGTAAAATGCACAAGGGTTTGTCTTGGGGCTTATCTGCTGTTTGTTGTAAGCCAGCATTTTTGCACTGAGAAAAATGCTAAGCTATTCAGCACATCAAATGTTATTGAGTTAAAAACAGTCAAATAGCAGTAGTAAATAAAAGCCGATCCTGCTCCAGGCTTCTTGTTTGACTGTACGCTCCTTCACTTCCCAGTATTTCCAGTAAACAGGCTTGATTGAATGGGGCTCTTGTGTTTTCCATCTGCCGTATCCCCTGTTTAATTCACCGGTGATGAGTCATGTCACCGTTGCCCTGCCGCGGGTAAGCCTCAGTCTCTGTACCCAATAACTGCACCACAGAGCGATCCCTCAAGACAGAGCCGGCATCAATCTCGCCGCCGATGGACCTGCGCAGCCTTGAACCGTTCCCGGGCTGACAGCTCCCATGATCTGCCGTCACAGCCCAGTGTCTCACTCATACCTTGAGCGCCACATCGGCACACAGAGAGAAGGATAGATAGACAGACTGACGAGCAGACAGAGAAGTCGTCCCTTTGCTCTGTTCCTTTGTCCAGCCTTCACCCTTAATACCAGCGTTTAGGTCCCTCTGCAAGAGCTGCCAAAGATAAACATGGCACTGGGAAAAGCATTGCAGGCAGAAAGACTTGGTGTGCTTAAATACAAAAGAATTGTTGAACTATGCTGTCAAATGAAACGCTCATTTTCAAACTATTACCACATTTTATTACTACAATCAAAAGTTGCTTTTTGTTTCTATGTCAACTTTTTTATCTCAGTGAATAGTGACCACTACAAAGAGGTCTAATCCCAAATCCCATCTTCTATAAATTATATCAGTTTTTGACTTTGAACAACATGTCTGTGGAGGTTCTCAGTCGTCCAGGAAGTCCTAATGCTAAAGGAAAAAAAAGAAGGCATCTGGACATAGTTTAGAAACAGAAAATGTGTTGATCCGAAAATGATCAACTTTATTGCCTCCGCTTTGCTTTGGTTGTGCTGTGTCAGAAAATTTACAAAAACATAATTAATTTAGTCAAATGAGTTTTGTACACACTTGATATGGTGTGTATATAATAGAACACACTGTTTTAAATAGGGCATGGATACAGAATATTTATTGTTCCTTAAATTTTGGACAAACAAAAAATTTGAATGGTCCTGTTGGCAAAGTATAAAGAAAAAAAAACAAAAAACAAATGGGTACAAAATTTTGGACTAGATAGAAAATAAATAGTTAAAGTTTCTGGCAAATCTAAAAATGTATGTGAAGGTTATGTTATGTGTTTTTTTGTTTTTGTAAAACTTGATTTGACTTGTTGGTTTATGCAAAGGAGTCATGTGTCTTCCCTGGTCGTCTAACAAAGAGAGGGCTAGAAGAACAAGACGTCCATCCTAAAGTGCTTTTTTATCAGTGTGAGGTTAATACAAACTGGTGCTGCTTTGTGTTGGCATTTAGCACAAAACTTAAGAAGTTGTTTTTTGGTTCAGAAGTTAAATCTCAGACTGTTTAAATTATAAATTGTCTGATTGTCCATTGCCCTGTTCTCTAGTGACACATATTAGCATTTTAAACTGATGGACCAGAATTAGACTATGAACATAGGATTAAAGCCATGTTTTGACACATTCACAGCCCCAAACATTTGATGAAAGGTTTAACACACACAAGAGTTGTTTTCATTTGGCCCATAAACCACAATTAAGAAGTAGCTTTGACCCTCCATAAAACTGTCCTTGAGCGTTTTGAGGCCCAAGGCGGCATCACTGATGGACACAATAGCATAGACTTTTTTTCCAAATACAGGAAACAGCAGTGATTAAAGTATCCCTTTCAGTAAAGGATGTCTATGGCTCTGGTGTAAATGAAGTAGAGATGACATCGTTGGCTGTATTTTATTGTTAATATTGTTTTGATATTACATAATGGTCACTTTTGCTCACTATACTATGATGCACAAGACTATGAAAGTCATATCATATTGTCTGTAGAAGTATTTTTACACTGCCACTAATAGAATAGGATGAGCTAGACGACTAAATATGAGCATGTTAAGCTTTGGGAGTGAAAATGGCGTTAAATAAATCTATAAAGACATGCTCTTACTTTTATACGTTTAGACAACAAGCACTGCTTTATAAGAACAGATTCAATAGATAATGAGAATAAAAGGTTGTTAAGGTTAGGGAATTACCTACAGACCTTCAACATTTCCATTAATGCCTCCTAAAATGGCCACTAAATGGATCTTTGGTGTGGCCTATAGACTGCACAGAGTGAACTTTGTGGTTGCTGTGAGCAGTAGATGTATGATTACTTAGAAATGTCCTCTTTTCTAACATATATTACCTATGCTGATGATGTTATATATAAACGCTATGTATATGTATGTGCATATTTTTGCACAACATCACTGAGAGATGCAGATATATGCAGAGAACTATGGAAACAATTAGTTTTGTCTGAGCAAAGCATTTATTAAATACCAGAACTTTCTTCAAGCTCTGAAATCAGCTTATGGCATATGCAAAAATATGAAAAATAAACAAAACATTTTGATGTTTTTGTTTTATATTATTTAAAACTCACAAAAAGAATAACAGCTTATCATTTTGCTCAATTTCTTTGCCTATTGTTTTATCTTATCTTGAAGCCGCACTGGTGAAATACTCTCAAGTATTAAAATAAAAATAAGAGCCTTTAGCCCCCCTGGATAGGCTGACAATATCAAATAAAGTAATGACCTGTAATATTTGAAGGCTTTCATCAGTACAGTAAAAAGTTGAACTGATTTTGAAAATATAAAGAAATAATTGTTATTAAAACTTAAAATTATTTTAATTCCAGGTAAAATGTATATGGGCAAAAATGTGGGTTTGTTATAGTTATCATTGCAGTCTTTTACAACAGGGCTTTATCACTTCCACTATTTTTTTTTATAAATAATTTTTTTGCTGAAATTAGTTACATTTTTGCTCCTCTCTTGCCAGTGATGGGGATGCATGCTGGGGATTTCTCTTACACCTTCATTTCAAGTGTGTTCCCTGAAAATCTCTGTTTGTAGGGGTGCACAGCCTTTACCCTTTACCCTTGATCCGAATGAGTGTTTGGACAGCCCTTCGTCTCTCATGAACGCACAAAACCGAGGGGTAAGAAGTTGAATTGGAATTGGGCCTTGTCTTCTTCCAAACTCGACTTAAAGTCATTTAAGTCAATTCAATATTTTGAAAGAAAAAGTTTGAAGAGTTGTGTCAAAGAACAGAAAAGCAAATGTGCTATTTCATATTGTAATTATTGTGATATCTCAAAACCACAGTATATCTTTAAACCGATTATTGTCCCATCGAGGGTGTAGACCATCAAAAGCATCAGTCTTCATGTTTAACAGGTGTCCCTCTCCCTGTTTGCCTTTGAAACCTGCTCAATGCCCCGTGTTCAACCTTAGTCCAAGTTAGCATTCAGCAATAATTTCAATTTCTAAAAAACAATTGGTGTATAGTCATCTTTAAAACCTGGTTCAACATAATGTAGGCATAATGGAAATACAGACTTACGGTCGATATGTAGTCTGCATGAGAAAACAGAAATATCCCATGTTATGGTGTTAATATTAGGGCTGGGCCTGCTGCAGTGCTCACATGAACTGGACTGTCCAAACTCATTAAACATGCACATATGTAAGTTAATAACGTTCAATTAAATACCGCCCACTCTGATCAGAGCGTGTCTGTTTCTTCAGTCTCTCTCTGTGTCTTATGAGCCATTTACAACAAAAATGTAAGTAGCCGAATAATTAGTGCAGGAAGACTGTGTGACAGTGTGAGTGTCGCTCAGAGGAGCAGAGGGAGACATGATCTGTACAGCTCTGAGCAGCCGACACATGCACACAGAAAATGCAACATCTTTTCTATAACGCCCTGGCAGTCGCAGCTTTGGTTTTATATTTTATTTGATTAAATTAATCTTTAAGATTTACAAGAAATTTGCTGCTGTGTAAATGGAATACTGCTTTAAAAAGCTCCGTATTTGTGTTTGCAAACCAAATGTTCTTATACTTAAGTTTATATAGCATTAATTGCAGAAAATTATGTGATTAATCGCAATTAAAAAACATAATTGTTATCAAGCACTAGTTAATATTCTTGGTGTAATTTAATGGGTTGATCTGCATAACAGAACACACGTCCTTGATAGCTGCACTCCATTCATTATTAATCCTTCATCTTCTCAGCTTCCTGTTCTGAAAAACTCACGGTAATGTTCCAAAAAACAAAGGCTGGGGAAGGTGACAAACTCAGTGACGCCATTAGAGTTATCAAGGCGCTGCGGTGGATTTGGAACGAGGCGCGTGGAAACAGCTTGTTCTCGCCACCGTCTCCTCATTACAGCTGAGAGTGGAGCTCATTGCCCCTAATCCTCGGGACTAATCTGTGGAAGAGGTGCTCTTTTAGACTCAAAACAGTCTCTGAAACGCACTTTGACAGGTGCGGCTCATTTTAGCCTTTTAACAGCCAGAATCCTGTTAGAACTCCATTAAGCACTGCCTTGTAAGATGTTGCCAAAGCAATCTAACGCACACAAAAGGCGTTCACATGATCTTACATCAATAAACATCTTAAATCTAATTCCTTGTTTAGATATTAGGCCTTTAAAATTCACTGTGGCTTAAATGTGTGTTCCAATATGATTATAAGGTCGGGGTTGACAGATGGCGGCTCTGCGATAATAAACTATTTACTGGCAGTGTTTGCGAACGTAGAGGGATGTTTGAGGAGCTAACATTTGGCCCAGATATACATGACCAATAATTAGCCTGGCTTTGTGCTGTCACACTGCAGACCCTGCAGACCCTTGGCTCTTTCCCACCGGAGATGAAAAATCAATTGTCTTCTCTAACATTTAAACAGTGCATTCACATATTTATATACAGAGTGTTTATTCTTTATGGTTTGTTTTTCATTTCTGTGCTGCTTGTGTTTTTTTTTTTTTTTTATTCTAAAAGTTATTGTGCAATATATATGGTTTTATGAGACAATTATGTGTTAAGTGCAACTATGGTGGTTTTTACAGCTAATAGTCCGGTAGACTCGGTTCGACTGGGGACTAAAGTTACAACATTGTTGCATTTTTGGTTGGTCTGGTTCACTTTCATACTGCACTGTATCATATAGAGAGATAAATAGAGCAGTTACCCTCTTCGCCTGTGGTGGCGCTGCGTCAATAAAATCAGCATACAGTATTGTGTATTGTATATATAAAGTTCTTTCTCTTTATTTATACAAATAAGGTTAAAAAACATTAAGATGTATAAGAACATTCCCAGATGACCCATTGCATCTAAGATACACTTGATGTTCTTCATAAACAAAACATAAAATGGGTCTTGTTTCGTCCAATAGCGCGTGGAGTGGCCTGGGTTTTCACCTCTGCTGTGAGTTTGACTTCCACGTAGGAAGCTCCAGTGTATCCTTCTCTCAGAAGCCTCCTCCAACTCGCCTCCTCGCTCCTCAGAACAGCGTTAAGTGGGACAGCACTAAAGATGGCGCACGGAGAATAACGTCCGGTGCAATCGAGGAGTCAAGGCATCAAAGAGACATATTTAGAGAAATGAGATCCAGCCCAAGAAGTTGCCGCAATTCTTTCAGGAGACATGGTACCAGCGTCCTACTGGCTCCAAACCCTATGTCTACATCTAAACACTTAAAACTGCCTGCTTGGTTTTCATCTGTTTTAGTCAGTGGAGAGAGACTAGATGTAGCTGAACAGGTTAAGGGCCTTCGTGTGGTCTTTGACTCAAACCTAACATTTGAAACAACATCTAAAATTTTCATTCTGCAAGGTTTTTATTGCTTGAGTGAATTAATCATGATCTGGTGCTGAGATAGAAGTTTAAGATAAGCTCTTAACTTTGGTTTAATAAAATATATAATTACAGGCTAGTATTTTGTGAGGGGAAATTGGCCCAGTTTTACCTTGAAAAGCAGGAAAGGTCTCTATGCCCCTGAAAAAAAATCATAAGTTATTACAGAACATTCCCAACTCTGTGCTCTTAGGACTGCATATGGAATTACACTGAATATAGGTACGGAGCCATTTGGCTGCCAGCAGCGAGAGAGGTAACTGTGAAGAGCCTGTGGAGTTACTCTCTATAGCCTTTTTAATGCATATTTCCAGCATTGCAAGCTTTCCGCATGCATTAACTCAAACTGTCAGTGTGTCAAAGTCACTTGGAGATTTTGCAATTCTAAATTGTCTAAAATGTTGAATGAGTGAAATAAGACGGCCTAAACTAGGTATTATAATTCTCAATTTAACCACTTTTTCTTTAATGCATGTTGTCTATGAGTAAGTATATACAATTGTATTTTTTTTTTAATTTCCAACAAAAGCACTTTTTATTTCATAATCCATGCATGAAAGGCTCTGATTGAAATGCCCTACAAGGGACAAGAGTTTGGAGAGCCTCCTGTTTCCTCCCACATAAATCAATATTGTTTACTTGTAGATGATGAGACTGATTTGTTGAAGACAAAACAGATTGAAGACTTAGAGAAAAGAAATCAAAACCATGACAAGCTTATAAAATGTCCTTTCTCGTGTCTTGGAGCTATTCTGCATTCTTTTGCCAGCGATGCAGTGGGGAGTTGTGCTCTAATTAAACTCACCTCCAAATATCCTTGCCGACACGTCCGGAATACTCAACCGCTCTTTAAAAAGTGCCCAGGATGGGGAGTTTGTTATGCAGAGGCGCTAATAAATTCCCTGTTTAGACTTGAGCCAAGATTAGCGTGGCAACCTGCAGAACACGTCTCCAGAGTGGAAGGCGAGTCGCAGAGGTCACCGCGTGCAGTTCTGTGACACATGAAAGCTGGGTGTGATTGAAGCGGGCCTCAGAGGGATCGGCAGCTGCCAGGGCACCGCCGTGTGAAGCGTTAACTGCTGCTGATTGGTGTCGCTAACATCTGCGCTGGATTAAAAGCTGCCGTTCAAAGGTAAGAAAATAAACGATGAAGCAGCATTTCATCTGAACAAGATGAACAGCAGTAAATGCACTACATTCTCTTGGGGTTCTCTCAGGTAATAATGAACTGTTGGTCAACTTGGTCTGTAGAGGTGCCTGGTACTAACTGTAACATGTACAACTGAGATAAAAGCTAAAATTATATTTCTCAATCTGTCTGACACAAAGTTGTTGATGTGACTTCAAATGAACCCCTTTTTAAGCATTTCCTCATAGTTATGACTTGTGAATTTACTTTTTCTGATATACATCCGTCTCTTCCTTGTGAAACCTTTATCCAGAGGCAAATTTGGGGACACTTGGTCATCTACCTTGAATCAGGCTAGAGCAGTGGTTCTTAACTGGTAGACAGCGACCCAAAAGTGAATGACAGCCGTCAATTCACAACCTAAAAGAAAAAGACCTGCAACGTTTGTTTTCAGATGTTAATGGAGCAACTCTAGTACGGCATAAGAGACTACATGAGATATGGATTTTCTTACTTTGAGGACAAAGGAGGACACAAACTTGTGTGTGTTTGTGGAGTTTGTGGATAAAAATATGTTGAAGAAATCTTTTTATTTTTTTCCATTGTGGTTGTTGTAATGGATTCAGAGTGAGTATTCTTTGCTAAACACACACAGTTTGAGTGTCTTTTTTTAAAACTAGTCAGTTGCCCTTTTTTTTTATGTATTTTGCATGAAAACACCAACTGTGTCTGATAAAATAGTTTGTCACGGAAATGTTCTGATTGTTATGTCAGCTTTACGATAACTGCTTAAATAGATGGCTGAATAGTTTTAATAGTACAGTGTTTGTTATATTCAGTGTTTGGATATTTTTATTTCATCTTTGTGCATGAAAGCACTTCTGAGTCTGTTTAAAAGAGTTACTGAAGTGTTATGTTTCACAGCCTCATGGTCAATGGCTTATTAAGTGCTACTGATTGAATATTATAAATACAGGGCTGTTCAGTATCTATCCACTAATGCAAGGTTTTTACAGCTATAGTTACAATAACATTATTAAAACCTTGAGTCCCTAAGATTCACTTTTAGGTTTTAATTAAAATGTACTTAACTATTATTATTATTATTATTATTATTATTATTATTATTATTATTATTATTATTATTATTATTATTATTATTATTATTATTATTATCATATTGTTTTATAGTTTCATTTGTCAGGGACAATGCAGTGAAACATAGTTCCCAAGATAAAACCTGCAACTGATGTGCTGCAAATAAAGTTTATAGCTAATGCTAATTTTCAACTCCTGTCTCTGGTTGGGCTTTTTTATACAATATATTTCAAGTATAAAACATTGACATTTCTTCAGACACTCACTCACACTTAGTTGACAATCACAATAATAAATAAAAATAATAAAACCATTAGCATAGTGACAGTATGTGCACATGCTGATTCAATACACATACGCGTAAAGCAGCGCCGCATAACTTTTAGCCAGTAGAGGGCGCAGTTCCCCGTCTGTGCAACTGCACTGTCGGCAGCGCAATCTTTGTTTACAAGTGGAGACTATCCTAGCAGCAAGTTTGGAAGAAAGAACATATATTCTCAAACAGTTTTGCCAATTTTCTTTATTAAATGTGTGGTAGAGTGCCTCACCCACGTAATGTATCACAATATGCTACCGTCCCGGGACATGAAAGTAACATTAGATGTTTGTGTCCAGCTGACTGAGAAATCATAATCCTACCAATCTCATGTCTAATAACCATTAAAAGGATTTTGATAATATCTATGGTGCTCCTTTAACAGTGCTGAATTTGAGTACACTTGAGTGTCTTTAGTCAAATGTAGATCCCAAAAGAACTGTCTCTTCTTGCTGAGCTGAGCTAATTCACTAAAAAAAAAATAGAAAAAAGCGGGAGGTCCATCTTAATGACTACGACAATGCTCTTGATGCTTCATGGCTCTCCAGTGAATAAAGTAGAGTTTGGAAACAGTCAAATTGAACTGCAAGATCTTACCTTTGATAAACCAGGGAATATTATTCACTGCAGAGAAAACCATATCAACAGGGAATTAATAGGAACTGGCTGTCTAATTTCAAGGCCCAATCAACGCGCTGCCATTTGTGCATTGTTGCTCCATAAAGAGGCTTTTAGAGCGGACGGGACTTTTGTGCCGGTGTTAAACAGTTGAATAAACACACCCCTGTCGGCGAGTGCGTCCGTTAACAGCTCCATCCAGCCACAAAGAATGGAAGTGTAATAAAAGCTCATTAGCTACCTGCGAGGATGAAATCTGATCATTCTGGGCTGTCAAAGCAACAGTAAATAATGTGTCTCTCCATTCCGTTCCGCTTTGTAAATCTAAATGTGTTTCCATTCAAATGTAAGTGATGGGGAAAATGACATTGGCGTCACCTACGGAGCTATACCTACAAATGCGAGCGCTAATGAAGTGCATGTGCTATGTGCTTGAGGGGAAGAGGTGAGTTATTAAGATGGAAAGTAAAGACATCCTAAATGATTAAACACGTAATTAACAGCCACAGCGTGAAGGGCGCGACTTGTTAAATCACGGGGGATTCCTAACGGCACGGGTTAAGTCTTCCATGGCTAATGCGCCGGCTCAAAACAAAGAATAAGTCAAAAAGAGGCTTGGTTAAGAGGAGGTAAATGTGTCTCCTGTAGAGAATGTTGAATGAAGGCGGCCTGAAATGAACTATTCTTTTACAGAGGGACTGATGAGGCCTTTACAAGTGGTTGGTGTCTCAAGTGACATTGCTCTTTGGTGTGTTTATGGGGCCATTTATACAATGCCAAAATGCACTCCAGCCCGTTGCTTAATCAAAATGTTCTAGGGATCTATACTAAGAATCTATAATCAGAGCATGAGTTATTTATGTTGGGAGAGCACACCCGAGAACAGGGAGAACTTGCAAACTCCACCCAGAAAGGCCTCGTCTGAGTCAGGAGTCAAACCCTGAACCTGCTGAGAGGCAAGCGTGTTAACCACAGCGCCGGCGATTTTCAGTGAAGCTCGTTTTAATGTGAACAGCCTCTAAAGCCCCCTACACAATTAGATTTTTACAATTGCATCAGGAACAATTGGGGCAAACCAAAAGCTAACACCTTTTTTGCCTTAGCAACATTTATATGTTTAGAAAAGAGAACAGCGTCACAGTGTCTGGGGTTAGGTGGAAAAAATGAGGTTTGAAGTTAGTCACCTTATCTTTAGCACATATTAGTACACAAAAGAAGCAGATAGCATTGTCAACGGACATAAATATGGATAATATAGGAGGGGCACAAGCATTCTCTATTCCATCTTGTACCATTATTTCAATTTGTGAGAGTTGTCTTTGATCATCTCTTACACACACTCTGTACCATGGGCAAAACTACATTTGTACTCTGCAAGTGTACAAACTATTTGCTTTTAAATTTATTTTTGTTGCAGCATATAATCTTATGTTTAGTAAAAGTTTAGTTAAAAACTGTACCATGGTAACCTCAGACAACCAGTCAACCCAAGGCTCAATTCGGTTTTTCTTCTTTTTTTTCTCTCATAAAGCATTTCTTTTTGATCTGGTAAATAGCATTTGACTTATCTTACAGTACATGGTTCACAACTTTAGTAAAACTGGCTCCGGATTGTGCGTAAATGTACATATTACAAAATAATTTTTATAAGTTACAAATGGTAATAGAACTGGCAATGACAAATAATAAAATATGGCTCGAACACAAAACCAAATATATTTTACCTCTGTACTCCCTTCCTCTCTGCTGTAGCTTTCCAAAATGCCTTCAAATCAGTACCACCTTGCCTTTATACAGCAGCCAAACACATAGGCCAAAGCAGTGTTCCCGATGAAACTCCGAGACCTTCACCCCCCGCCACCGTCTACCAAACCAACATCAACAATTACAAGTCTTTGAACAGACATAATTATTCACCGATGAGCCAAATGAACAATTCTGTTTGTCTGACAACAAAGTAAAAACCATTAGTCTTGGTCGACAATCCAGAAAATCAAGCTGAGCCTTGGCCGCTGCCCCAGAACAAGCATCTGTCAAAACAAACGGGTCTTGTTTTTCAAAGTATATAAATAAATAAAGGGCTTATGATCCATGCATAACTCAAAAAAAAAATAATAATAAAATTAAAAAAAGAGAAGCAACAAAGAAGCTTGAAATGTTAGCAGACAGTAATGTGACGCTCGTGGCCAGTCTAGACGAAAATTTATTCAAATTCTCATTGCTATATGTTACAAGTACAAGCAATGATTTACGTTTAATAAATATATGTGCAACTGAGCTAGAGATACAATCTGCATAACCTAATGTAAGATCAAAGTAGATTAGGGTACTGTGGAAGTCAAGAATCTCTAAATAAGTGACTTGAGCAAAGAAAAGGAACACAACAACTGCTAAGTACACTGTGATATAATCCATTAAGAACAGAACGTCTCCCAGTATCCATTGTTTTTTTTATGTAATGTTTTGCCTGTGATGATGGTTGGGATGATCCAGGTACTCCAGACAGTACACATCCATGTCTTTAAACGTTGGAGTACCTGGAGAGATCCCAAAGTCTGAACCATCAGTTTGTATTGTCTCCAACTGGTATCTCATGTAGGTGCAACCTGTGTGGCAATAACGTTAGACTACAACTTGTCTTCTAAAGTAGGCAGGTTGCAGCATTAGCAGGGAAAATAAAGGAAAGGCTTAAACAATGTTAGTATGGAAGATTATGCTACATCATATCGATTCACTTTTTTACAATATAAAAAAAAAAAACTGCCCAGTGGTGGAGCATAATTTCTTACAAGAATGGTGTTTACAAACTCCATCTTTGTCTAAAGAAAATAGAAACAGGGATGAGAATGAGTTTATTGGCTCAATCAGTGGTAAGCTATGAAAAGATATGACAACAAAACGCACTGTCTCATGGCACATAAGCAAGCTGTGGCATTTTATAACAGCATTTTCGTCGAGAATCCTGCAGCTGAAGTACATTAGAGGACAGAAACGCTCACCGGCCAATGGAGGACTCTTCAGGTGTCAACTTGGCTAATGGTACTGAAACAGAAACCCATCATTCACAGTATGAACACAAGACTACGCTACACGGCGGCTTCGATCAGATGAAAAAAATGAACAATATGAAATAAATAATTCATTCCTTCCTTATTGTTATTCAGGGTCACAGAGACAATCATAGCACGCGCAGGAATTGCCAGCCAAACACAATGGATGGCTCAACAGTTAATCATAAGCCTACCAATCATTCATTCACACTTCCATTTATGCCTTAAGGCAAGGAATGTGACTCGCATGTGCTCTCAGTTCAGCGAGAAAAAAATATATATATCACATGATGTCACCTTGTCTATAATGAGCTACTAATCTAATGTCTGGTGCAGACTGGGGGATTTGCAATTTTTAACCTATATTGATTACGTCAAAGACCATGACATGATTTAATCGCAAGAACTTCCAGACCGGTTATTCAATCAGGACATAAAAGCATGCATTTTAGACTTAACATTTCATTCATTATAATATTTTTATATTCAGAATCTGTGTCCTTTAAATGCCATTGATGAATATAGAAAAGCACTGAATGTATGCTAAAAATGTGTTGGTGGACCAAGGTATCAATAGAAAACATAAATGGTGCTATCCTAGATGGTCTGTTGCATAATCACTAGATGGACTCATGAGCTCCTACAGCAGCACTTCTCAAAGTTTCGACTCGGGTCAGGATCCAGACCCAAAGGGAATTTGATCATGACCTGCCTCCACTTCACCTCCAACTGTATCACTGTATGTGATGGATTAAATGTGTGAATGCCCTCCTTGAAACAACCCCTGAAACACATTTGTTTAGTTTAGATATCTGTTTTTGAAGATAGACTTTTCCTGCTCTGAAGGTGAGTTGGTGATGTCATGTCTTAAAAGTTTTGAAAACTAGTCCCATGGTTTTCAACCACTGAGCTGCAGCACACTAGTAAGCCATGAGAAGTTGTCAGTTGTGCCGTGGTAAATTATCCAATTTTGAAATAACTGCTCTAAAAATTATACTAAAATTATTTGCTAAATTTGAGCCCCTATTAAGCGGGCAATACATTTCTAGCATTCTGAGATGTTTAAAGAAAACACAAGTTTTCCCTTTTCCACAGATACATTTCCATTTCCGCTTTGCGCCTGAATGCATCGCTGCAGTTAGTGACGTTTGTCTGCTTCTGATGGAGGGGTGTAACATTTCTGTTGAAAGTGTGCTTCAGGAAAAGTGAGTAGAACATTTGTTTATGTTTGTATTCGATATTTATGTCAAATTTATAATTGATTGTTTTGTTAGAGTTCAGTCATGTTTACAGTCCGTTACCTGCCTCTGATGCAGGTCCCAGAGCAAGCCTCCAGTCTGCATCTGTCTCTGCACAAACACACTCTCACTGCCCAGTGCAAAACTTAGTTAGTTTTGATTGGTTCCAGCTGAGATACCTTTACTGACACATTCTCATGTCTCTGAAATATTGTAAATCTGCAAGAAATAATATATAATTAAACAAATGTACTACAGTCACATCTAACATTTAAACAAATCGTAAATGTTCTGTGTTTTTAAAGGGAATGGCTTGTGGAAACAAAAATGCTGTGTGTAAATAATTAATGACTTCTTCTCACATTGTTGTATTATTATTAGTTGAAACCAACATGGTTTGACTGTGTTCATACTGTTGTCTCACTTGTTCAAAACTGGACCTGAGCAAGTAGTGATGACCAGTCCAAAACCAGAATAAAATTTAGGTACTGTGTACAGTACGGACAGTATATCAGTTTTTTTTTTCCTTTCAGCTCTCAACATTTATGTTGTTTGTTAAATTAAAAATGTACATAAAGGGTAGTCTATTGTCTGAAACTGGATGAATCTGCAGACAAAAACAAGCTTACTTAAATTACTAAAACTGGATTGCTCAAATCAATTTAAATCCTGTAGTTGACAATAGGAAAATAACAAAACAGCATCAAGGCATTTATCATTTGAAACTGTTAGCTTCACCGAACATCCAAATTTATATAAGGTCCTCATAACTCCTCTTCTTGGTACCATTTAGTCACCACTTCCCCTGTTCAACACAAGTCATTGCTACTTAAGAGCACATTGTGAGCTAATGGGTGGATGTTGGACGTTAAGTTAAAAGCTCAGATGTTACACCCAGAGCCCTAATCCAAAGCAGTGTCACTGGGTCTTTAGCAACACTTTTTAGCCGCCAACGTGCACTCACACAAAGGCAGACACACTCATACAAAATCTATATTGGTCCTTATACAGTGTGCTTTCTTGGGCCTTACAGAACAGGTGCACAATATACAAACACCTCTGTTATAATTGGATAACCGCAGCTGAATTACAGTTGACCTCATTTAGGTGACAGCTGATGGTAAATCACCGGCTCATCTGGAGACTGCTACATCACTGCACTCATTTGTGTGTCTGTTGAGAACATACAGTACCTATTGTTTTCCTTTCTATAGTGCCACACTGGGACCAGTACACAATGGGCTCCTGCTGCTTTTCCCTCAGACAAAAATGAGCTAAACTTTATATCACACCAGACAAAAGGAGAGAAAACTGCATAAAAACGTGATGGCTTTGTCAGATGGCATCCGACTGTCGACAGGTGTGTGATGTTGTTGAGTTGGTAGAGAACATTTGCGTGCGGATTTAGCTGCTCGGTTTATATACAGCAAAAAGGCTTTGGAATTGCTGGACATGTTTTCAAAAAGTATAGTGTGGAACCAAAAGTTAGCATATCAAACAAAAACAAGGAGTGTCAAAATGAGTGAGAAATATGGAGAGTAGAGTAGTAAAGTGGAGTAGTTTTATATTGTGTGTGTTCCACCCCCTTGGATTTCTATCACCAACTGTCATTGATCTGGACACACATGGCAAGCTCGACATGTATTCATTGCATATGTCATCCAGAGTCTGCATTAGATCAGGTTGTATTTAAACACATCATTTGCAAAGCTATATTCTAATTAAAACAGTGCCTTTAACATTTTACATCTATTAAATGTATTACTATGTCCTTTTTTGTGATGCAGACCTGAAAGGCGCTTTACACTTCCATCTCACTTCCACCACACATGGATATTTGTCATCCGCGTAAGAACACCAATGAGCAGCTTGTCCAAACAGACATTTAGTTAAGCCAATTGCATCTAAAAAGAAACGATCTATGTTACAAGAGATCATTGATGGCCCCCACAGGCTTTGTGGAGCTTTATGACGAAGACACTCAACAGAATACTCCCAGTCAGCTTGCCCATTGAAGAGAATTATGCTGTGTCTTATCCTCAGTACTTGTTTGTTTTATTGTTGTGAGTATAATAACACCTAATGAAACACAATTTCATTTTTTCTATTTGTGGCTCATGTGGTTTATGAAGCTAATTAGGTCATTTGCTCTGTTGAAGACATTGTTTGGAGATTAAGTTGCTCTGACCCATCTGGCTAATGGCCTGGTAGGGTCTTCACTCCTATTAAAATATCTGCCACAGAGGACAAAGAAATATATTGAATCCTATTATTGTCCTAATCTAATTATTCAACATCAGCACACCATCATCTCCTGCATAGTCCCAGACGATTCAAACCTAATTGGATAAGAAATGGTAAAGGATATTTAAACGCACTGATGTGATGGATTCTCTTTTACATATCAAATGACTGAATGGTGTTGCTTAGTCATTTTCCAATCATCTGACAATGGCGACATCCAGCGCTAACGATCCCAAAGTGAAAAAGTAATTAGGATGATAACAGTTATACCACACGGCTAATGTGACGCTTCACAAGTTCCTTCCCATCTGCCATTTCATCCACCACTGGTTGGCTTAATCTTTGCCGAGACTCACATCCATCTGTCTGCTCTAAAAAGGATGCGGCGCCAAACGGGACAGTTCCGCTGCCCCTGTACAAAACTGCCACGCACTGAATTGGCAAGACAATACAGTTGCCGGCATGTGGAATACCAAATATTGACAGAAACAGATAATATATGCCAGTTAAAGAGCTGGTATGCCTTGTAGGGTGCGTTGAAGTCATATTTAATATAGAGGTTTCAGAGAAGACGTGTCATCTCTATCTGTAAGCTGCCATCAAAATGTCTGGCAGCATCTTATTTAATTATACATGTCATGGCAGAGGTAAAATGGTTTATAAAATGATAGCACTTTGTATCTATTTCATATGTGGTGTGTGAAAGTTTCAGAAAATGCAGGTAAAATTTGCTGAGAAAATGTTACAAATTAATACCCAGTTTTCTCTGGCAATTCTCCCGCTTATCCGGGGCCGAGTCGCAGGGGCAGCTGTCTAAGCAGAGAAGCCCAGACTTCCCTCTCCCCAGACACTTCCTCCAGCTCTTCCGGGGCGATACCGAGGCGTTCCCAGGCCAGCCGAGAGACATAGTCCCTCCATCTTGTTCTTTCGGTCATGACCCAAAGCTCATGACCATAGGTGAGAGTAGGAACGTAGATCGACCGGTAAATCGAGAGCTTTGCCTTACAGCTCAGCTCCTTCTTCACCACGACAGACCGGTACATCAACCGCATTACTGCAGAAGCTGCACCGATCCGTCTGTCAATCTCACGGTCCCTCCTTCCCTCACCCGTGAACAAGACCCCAAGATACTTGAACTCCTCCACTTGAGGCAGGAGCTCTCCACCAACCTGAAGGGGACAAGCCACCCTTTTCCGACTGAGAACCATGGTCTCAGACTTGGAGGTGCTGATCCTCATCCCAGCCATTTCACACTCGACTGCAAACCGCCCCAGGGCACACTGAAGGTCCTGGCTTGATGGAGCCAACAGGACAACATCATCTGCAAAAAGCAGAGACTAGATCCTGTGGTCCCCAAACCAGACTCCCTCCGGCCCCTTGGCTGCGCCTAGAAATCCTGTCCATAAAGATAATGAACAGGATCGGTGACAAAGGGCAGCCCTGCCTGAGTCCAACATGCACTGGGAACAGGTCTGACTTACTGCCGGCAATGCGAACCAAGCTCCTGCTCCGGTCGTACAGGGACCGGTTAGGTCTTAGCAAAGGGCCCCGGACCCCATACTCCCAGAGCACCCCCCACAGGGCACCACGAGGGACACAGTCGAATGCCTTCTCCAGATCCACAAAGCACATGTGTACTGGTTGGGCAAACTCCCATAAACCCTCCAGCACCCTGGAGAGGGTATAGAGCTGGTCCAGTGTTCCACGACCGGGACGAAAACCGCATTGTTCCTCCTGGATCTGAGGTTCGACTATCGGCCGCATTCTCCTCTCCAGCACCCTGGCATAGACTTTTCTGGGGAGGCTGAGGAGTGAGGCCATGGGGGAAAAAAAAAAGACTCCTCAGCCTCTGGCAATTCTAAAAAATTAAAAAATAAACTTTTTTTTCAACAAAAAGACAAAAAATGTTAGTGTTAGTGTAATGTCAGTCTGCCCCAGGGCAGCTACCAAAGTAGCTTACCACCACCAGTGTGTGA
Organism: Neodontobutis hainanensis; assembly: GCA_024349245.1. NCBI lineage: Eukaryota > Metazoa > Chordata > Actinopteri > Gobiiformes > Odontobutidae > Neodontobutis > Neodontobutis hainanensis. The sequence goes on along the minus strand of JALDNG010000020.1, from coordinate 17,981,178 downwards.
CTGTGGAGTGAATGAATAATGGAAATGTAAAAGTGTCTTTGGTTATCTTGAAAAGTACTATATACTGTAAGTACTATGCATTATTATTTAGAAAATTTGCTGAAATGCTTTGAGCACATTTTTGCTTGGATATTAAAATATCTTTTGTAATATCTTGTGCTGCTCATTTTGTGAATTTCCACTCATCACTCTGGAGTATTCTTTTTGCTTGATAAAGAAGTCAATGTGCTACAACTGGAGTAGTTGTCTTGTATAATGTTATTCAAAATCTCATAAGAGCACTCAGAGCTTGATTTTAGATGATATTTAGGTCAATCCACACACTTAAAGAAAGCTTCTATCTTTAACAAAAGCCAAAAGTTTACTTCAGTGTCTGATTGTAATAAGGTCGTTTATATAAGCCTCCAACAATCAGCCAAGCTACTGTGTCAGTGGCTGTGTGTGCCTCTGCTCTTCTCAAAACAAATACAGACATTGTGCAAGAAATTTTAAACAAGAATATCAAATACACTATAAAAATGGGCCCATATAGATTTTCTTTAAAAATGATTTAAAATAAGGAAATTTAAATGACTTAAATGAGTAGCTTCTATTTTCAAGACACAATTGGATTATGTTTATTTGAGTTAATATAAACACATAAACTTTTAGCTTTGATTTAAATTAACTAAACATTTATTCAACAATTCAATATAGGAGGTTAAATAAAATTTTATGCACATTTTTGAAAAACAATATTTTACCCCACACTCCCATTTTTTCACTCCACTGCCTCCAGGTCTGCCAGAGTCAACAATGTTGTAACTTTTGTTAAGCAATATGAACTTTGATTTTCAAAATATGCTATAATTTACTTCAACTTTATTAATCCCCAAGGAAAAATTTAATTATTCGGTCTTTTCAAATTAGTTGATTCTAATTTCTTCATAGACCAATTAAGAAGAAGGAGTTCTTGTGGCTTTCTGTCTTACAGCTCACAGATTTCAGACGTCCACTGGTTTCTGTCTGTTTTGTCAAAAGCTTTGGATGGTCTAAGGCCTCCCAGTTTGGGAGACATTTTAAAAAGTATTTGTTTTGTGGTTTGAAAACTCTGTTTACGTGTGGACAACACACACGCAGAGAGAAGTATTTGTTTATAAAAATACTTGTGTACATGTAGCCAGGACCTAGGTCACAGATGAGTCCAGAACGTTATCATTTAACCAGGACTCAATGAAAAGCAGTAGTCTGCGCTCATGATTTGTTGTTCCTCACAAGAGCCTCCAGTTCAGTTCCAATTGTCAAGGATTTCACATTTCCTATTAAAATCTGGTGTGGCTGCTGACTCAGAATTTCCCCACGAGGATAATAAAGGGATAATACAAAATAAATAAATTTAAAAAACAGCGTGTGCATCCACCTCCTGTTCCTTCTTTGCTTCCCAGGACTGCGGCCTCTGTATCTGCATCCTTATATCTCTGGAGCCAGATGACCAACACCATTGACAATCCTTCCTCGTGGATGCAGCAGATTTTTTTTTTTTTGTGTAAATAATCCTAGTTGTAGTATACATTAAAAATAGGGAAAAATATAAAAAAAAATCCACAACCAATACAACACAAATGATTAAAGTTGAGAGAAAATTTGAAGAGCCCAAAACATTTGCTACCTTTATGGAAGGTGCATTACTTCATCATTGATCATCATTTTATTAATGCATAACTGCTAACAATTACTCACAACCTATGATAGATGACCATCTATTTTTGTGAGATTAGTTATCAAATACAGTATGTATAAATGATTAATATACAAGTCTAATGATACTTTTGTGTTATATTTCACTGTTAACTGCTTAATTTGGTCCACTGTTACCACCTCAGAGCTTGACAGACCCCTTGGGCTTCATGCATGAAGCATCTTACATAAAGATTTGTACTTAAGTACTTCTTAGGGCTATTTCTGGCATTCACCAATATTTTATTAAGTGAAAGAACAGATCCCAAGAAGAGGGTGAAGCACTCTTACACACCCCTCAGCCCTCAGCATTTATCATAGTTAAGCATGGACTGTGCATAAGCCCAAAACACACTTCACACTTTATAAGCTTTAAGGAACAGACAGTTATTGCCTCAGCTTCTGCCTCTGCAGCAGTGGAGCTCCTCTGTTTGGTCTCTACTGTATGGTCTGGACTATAGCAAGTGTTTGTTTTGTTTTTTAAACCAGGGCAGTGAGCTGATGCCTGTTTACTTCATGATTTGGTAAACTGTCAGACTCTAAAATCTTAACAGACTTTCAGTAAACTCTGGTCTTTTGTCAATATAAGGGCATTTTCAGGGTGTTTTTTAATTATATGTTAAATCTAGACCAAGACCAAGTGTTATAACATTTGGATTTTAATGGACTTTAGAAATGGTCTGATAAAAGTCAGTAAACATACAAGGTTTTCAATTTTGAGCTGTTAAATTATGGATACATTTTACTGATTATTCATACTACACATGACTCTCATGGCAATGACAAATCTGCCTTTTTAAATATGGGCGATTCATCTAAGTGTTAAATTGAATGCTGCATTAGTGTGAGCTTTTCATTTCCAGGACAACTTGAATATGTATTTCCACAATGACCCAGAGCTTAGTACTCATTGCTTGTGGCTACTATCAAACACTGAAAAAATTAACTTAATTTTATGTGTAAGTGCTAAGAAGGAGCCTTGAAATGGGACATCAAGGCCTGGGCGCCAACTCCACTGTCTCAATTATAAAGGCTAATGTCCTTTGAAGAAAGACAAACACGGCCACAAGCAGCGCTTAAGTCGGGCAGCGGGAGGGCTCGCCAAGGGCAACGCGACTCCGATAAACCCTCCAGTCAACAGATCTAATCTGCGTGTCCCACTCGGCACACAGTTCACACACATTTGTCCCTGCAGATACAATACACTTCATATTTTATCTAATCAACTGGATGGAATTATGACAGTTTCATTTCCAGCGGGTGGCTGTGACTAAAAAGCCCTTGATCCCAAAGCAGCAAGCAAACTTAATTAGAAAGGAGGGACACACTGTGTGTTCTGCCTGCATAAATAAAGCTCTACAACAGGACACTTGTAGAGTTTACGTCCATTGTCACCTGCATCGCCTACACTGTCAGTCAGACCGTCCAATAAGAATTTAGCTAAAGCACTTGTAGCACTCATTCAAATTCAAAATGTCCATTATTCAAAGAGATTGCAGAATAAAAAAATACATATTTCATTTAGTTTGCAGTTTTTTCCCCCAATGTATATCTGTTAGGGAAGGCTATTATAATTGTCTTAAAGTGACTAATACAATAGAAATTGATTAAAAGTTTTTACTGGAGAATTTAAGTAATTAAAGTTACATGTAAAAACTGTTTTTATTTGTATTTTAATTTTTTTTACCAGATAACAGTATGTTTTTAGGCCAAAGTGTTGACTAACTAAAATCTAAAATTAAATTTTCAAAAAAAATTGAATTTGTCTCCATCCAGGTTGCTCACATCGCGTTTGCCAGGCCTCACCAACCCTTACTGTCAGGAGGCAGGAAGCTGCTGAGTTTTTGCTGAATCATTTACTCTCAGACATCTATCAAATCTTGTTCTGTGATTGGCAGTCGCTTTGGCAATGTTGTACCTCAGTTGCATTCCAAAAGTACCCTCAAGCTGCTGGATTTGTTCTGCCTGCCTCGCTTTGCTTGTCGTTCCCTTTTAAATGTGTGCTTTGTAAATGAATCACCGCTGGTCACTCCAGTCTCTTGTGGGTCTTTTGATGTGAACCCTCACTAATCAGGTGCACTGCATGTCAAATATGAATGATTTGTTTTTATCTAAAGCATAGATACTCTGATGGAATGCAGAAGTAGTCAAACAAAGCAAGCTGAAAAATATTGCTCTCAAGTGACGGCGAGTCTCACGCTCAAATTTTACTTGAAAGTAAGTCAAGCGTTGAACCTTGGTGCAGCTGTTACTGGTGTACTGCTTACTTCTGTTGAGCTTACATTCAGCTCAAACTGATCTAAAATTGTAAACTTTAAAAGAAATAGATTAATTACAAATAAAAAATATGAAAAATCTCAAGCCTTACACAAAAGATAAATGAGTATTTAGCCTTAGTAATTATAAAATATAACTTGCACTACTGTACTGTATTAGCAGAGATTATTGGCTTACTAAGAAATACCAAGCTCGAAACAATACTCAGGCAGCCACAGTGAAGCACTTTGGCTGTTATAAATGTCCTTAGCCGCTCCGCAGTGCACTGGCTGCATGTTGCTATCTGTAGAGACCAGCCCAGCTTGCTACCAAGAAATGGCTGACCTGTTCCATCAATTACAGATTCTTGTTTCTTGGCCTAACAACAACCAGAAAGTTCTTCTTAGTTCAACAGTACAGTGACGCATTTCTTAGAAAATTTCTTCAATACAAGGAACATACTTTATGAATATGACACTGTTCATTCTAATAATAATAATACTGTCTCTTCAATCTTGTTCAAGTCAATGTCATTTCATGTCAAAGGTGAATCCTTTGTCAAAACAATACTCTCTAGTGCCTTACTTTATTAAACAGGCAAGATTATGTCAATTACACTTTTAACAAGAAATGGAAGATACAACAAATAGTGAGCTGAGGATTTGTGATGGTAAAGTCCTATGTTGAAAATAGTGGGCTATAGAATTACTTAATTAAACAAGTTAATGGTTTGGGTCCAAGAAACCTGGCACCCAGTAACTCCTATGAAAAATAGATTCTTTTTCATTCAAGACAAAGAATTAGGTCCCAGTCAATCTGAGTTATCCAAGGGCTCAAACAAATGGACGCAGATTTATCTACCCATTTTGAAAAACAGTCCCATCAAAGAAACATCCGATGAAGCCTGCTCCCTTTTAGGGAAACTGGTTGGTCAAAGAACATGGATTGGGTTGGAAAATGAAAAAAACTCACTTACTTAAAAAAGTGAATGGGTTTGGCTGGCCAGGATACAACCTACAGTATATGGACACTACCTACAAGTATGTTCACTTCCATTACCCCTATTGCATATTTGGATCACAATTGTTTTACTGTCTGTGTCTATAATACTAGCGTGGACTAACAAGCACGGTAAAGGCTTTTTGTATGACACTTGGCAAGATATTTATTTTACATGATCCCCTCTGTTACAAAGTGTTTCGAGTAGGAGCTATGAATTTTGACATATTGACTCCCATAACAACCACCTATTTTGGATGTACTGTAATCTTGACATATTATAATACTTTTCCCATGAATACCAAATAAATCTAAACCTCTTTTTTTCAAAATACAAGAAAAATAGGTTTTGGGTGTGGGGAGCCTCCTCTAACCCACCAGGTGCCACATAGGTTTATTACATAAACACTTTCTCTTATTCTTGCAATATCAAGACAATAAAAATATGCAAGACAATAAAAATGGCCATGCATTTTGGGGGATGAAAGATATAGCATGTTTATGCAGGTGATTGTTCAATGTCTGTAAAAATAGGTGCAGCCTTGAACAAATCAGGGGTTCTTCAGAGAAAAAGGGCATCATAGCATCAATATTTTTTTTTTTATTAAATTTTTAATCTATGGTAAGGTCTGAAGTACCTGAAGATATGAAAATAAATATTTATATATTACATTTTAATACAATGCAACAGCCAACGTACTTTTCATTTTCAATTCACACAAGAATCTACTTAACTCTACCATTTCTTGCACTTGTGTTTCGGTGCTATATTTCCTTCGTGTCCATTGATGCTACTCTTGGCCCGCCCACCTCCCTGTTTCCTGTTTGCTTACCTCTGCAGTCCTCAGGTTTACACTGCGCACTGGGCTGTGGGAAACACAAGCTGATAATATCTAGCGCTGTGTGTGAAGGACATATTTGTCTTCCAAGCCAATATCCCACATGTTTAATAAACCCAGCCGCCGCCGCCTGACGGAATTTGATTGCTGTGCACTTATTCACAAGCAATTTCCCTTTCGCCTTTCAAACCTGCCACACTGTACGTTTCAGATAACATAAGAGGATTACCATGGACTTTTGTGTCTGCTTATAAAATAAAACAAAGGCACAAATGGTCAGTTTTGTTCTTGAGTGCGCGGAAGTATAATGAGTTTGACTCCGTATTGTACTGAACAAAATTCCTCCACCTTCCCAAGGTCAAGTGTGCTTCTTTAAAAGTCATTGTGTGTCTACAAGTCGATGTCTCTGTCCAGGGGAGCAGATAAGACTTCACAGGTTCAGTTGTAGACGGGGGAAAAGGTGTGATATCTCACTCTGGCCCTGTGTCTTCGTATCAGATCATCATAACACAGATTGAAGGATAAACCTGGTCTCCAGCACTGTTCAGGTTTGGTTGAGATTTTTTGCCTAAAGGCTTCTGAAGAATACATGTTGTGTGTTTGGCATTAATATACGGATTTGGAGTGCCACATCTAAATACTTCACCTATCCACCATTACATTGTTACACATCTGGCTGCTACAACAAGCTCACCCCGGGGGAGCCGCCACGTTGCAAAACTCTCATCATGCTAAATGCACCTGGAATATGAAGCAGCATCTGTCGCAAAACACAACTCATCACTTTCATATCTTTGCTTAACCGCTCTGGGCTTCTATCACACCGTAGAATTTCATTAGTGTCACTTTTTTACATAGAGCATATTTTGGGCAATTTCTCTCTTGACTAATTACTTAAAATGTATCTTCCTACACAGCTAATCAATTAGACCTTGTATATTTGAGTCCTTAATAAAGATTAATACATAATAAATAAATTGGTAGAGCGGCATTTAAAGATTAAAGCCTTTTGAGGCCCAGTAACCTTCAGCTCACACAGCCAGCACTTTAAACATGGGCATATTATCAGATGTACAATATGACTATGAATGTTGGCCAAAGGAATGATGTGAATAAGCAAACAGCAGCAATGACAGCAAAGTGCATAGTGGCTCAGAAATGGAGAGATGCCAGGAAAAAGAATTGATATCCTTAAAAACAAGAAAAGCTTATATGGTTTGAGCTGACATTTTCTTGGAAAACCTACTGCATATATACACCATATGAGGTGGATTTGAAAGTTTTCTGCATTTTTTTTACTTTTTATCTTAAAGTTGTACTGTGTAACTTTAGCTATTAGTATCATGTCACTTTCCAAATATATGTATTTATTTTTGTATTGATTAAATGATTCTTAGAAACGCAATTGGAAGATTCATGCCTATTTCACTGACACAGTACCCTCAGACACAATACCCTAAAACTCTGATATAAATGATATATACTTCCATGCCACTGGGACGAGCAGACTTATCCTAGGTGACACGCTAAGCAGCTCAAACACAGGGAGCAGAAAAAGGCAGATACACTGGAACCTAGCGGAGTTTAATTTGTACAAAATGCACTAAAATTACTTTTCTCTCAAAAACCAACAACAAAGACAGTCTGATGAAGGATCAGTGCCAACTAGTGGCTAAAAGATACGCACTGCCCTTTGAAATGAAATCTGCTCCACGTGTATTGATGCCAACTAGAATCTCAACATTTAAAACCTCAATATCTTACAGCACTCAAAACACAAACAGATCCATATCATTTTAAGGGGATATTTAAATACTTTAGAGGGCAGCATTAGACAAGCACATGTATTTATAAAAGGCCTGTCCTTTCACACCAATGCCAAGATGTTCAAATAAAAAAATAGCTTCCTTCACACATGCACATGCATATACCGCTTGTGGCCCAGTTTAATCTCCATTCTGTATGAACAAGTGTTGACCGGTTGCTGTAAACGGAGTGCAGTCTCCAAAAACCTGATACATCGTCTGTTAGGACTGTGATGCACATATGTTCAATTACGTTATGTATTGTTAACATTACCACATTAACTGCAGTCATTCTTAGCTTTATTAGCCACCTTACCATCCACCACTGCTTATTCAAACCTCCTAAACTCTCATAACACGCTTGTGGACATCCTCCGAACTCTTGGTGCTTGTAATGTGATTCTCCAGACATCCTCCAGAGGACATATGGAAAGGCCCTACGTCTTGACGAAAGACCCCACTTTTGTATTGTTGTTGTAGCTCAGTACAATCTAGTGGTTAAAAGAAAACTAGAAAGCCGCCTGAGCCAAAACTTTCTATGCCCTTTGTTGCTCATGATTTACCATGTTGATACATAACACATTAGTATCAATAATCTGTATTATGTAACCCATTTTCAAATACACCTACCTACCCTTCCAAACATTATTCTTCATATTGCATTTGTAGTACACCCTTAAAAGCATGTCTTGAACCGTCATAAACTGAAGGATTAAACTCTCGTGATCACACTCCAGTTGCAGCAGCTATCTTTATTGTTCGATTGTAAACCGCTATGGCAGCAAACACAGGCATGACCTGTTGGTGAAGATGCTTGCCTTATTATTTTTTGTTGTTTTTTTTGTTTTTGTTTTTTGTTTTATTTGGAAGCTTTGAAATGAATGCATGAAAAGAAATGACAAAAAAATATTTAGCTAGATTATTATAATAAGTTTGTTGCTGTCGGCTGCTGTCTTGACTGTGCTGTGTGTAATTACATCTGTCAGAATAGTGCTGGGCTTTAAACGCAAAGTAAACAGGCCTTTACAAAGAGATAAGAAAGTGGTCGAGCTAAATTTGTCCCGGTAAAAGAGCAAGGGAAATGACAGAAGTTTTAGAAATGATACTTTACTGTCACTTTGGGCTGTTTGCAAGGCACACATTGTTGGTAGAATGTGTAGTGTGTGTGTGTGTGTATGTATATATATATATATATATATATATATATATATATATATATATATATATGTGTATATATACAGAACAATTCTCTTTATCACTATGGATGGCACTCCCCAATGTTTGCTTGTATTTTCACAGCACGCCTCTGTTAAACAGTTGAGCAAGTCCATCGTGCCTCTGGCCATGGAGCCGTAGCAGAGCCTTCACTTTGCTCCAGATGACTACAGTGCAATGATATAAAGCTAACACGCCGCGTTAGTTATCAAGCTAACTGCCACTTGATAACAAAGAAAACAGCTATTCCTCATTCTGAGCCCCGCTAAAGACTGTTTTCATTTAAGAGTGCTTGTATGCCCAGGGCTTTAGTCCTGTAAACGCATGAATCAACAGACTGCCTTTTCATTTTTGTTGTTCATTCCGTTTATAAATTGAGCTCTGTTTGCAGTAGGAGAGTATAATATGACCCAGAGATGAACTAAGACTGACATGGACAGCGTTGTTTCTGAGCTAAGGCAGTATCTCAAACCACTTTTTGGTCACTAATCAGTGCAGGAGGGGTTATTCCATTTGTAGTGGTGTCCCAAATGTAGTGCATTTAAAGTTTCCCACAATGCATTATCCCGTTGTTAGTGTTCAACCTATGGTTACTTGACCAGACAAACCATAATTGCTTTGTGTTGATGAAAAAAGGCTGTGAGGAAAAAAGGCAAAAGATGTTTGAACCCTGACCTTTGGACTGTTTACTGTAGAACAGCCCTGTGTTAAATTGAAACCTTGAAACCTTGAAACAGCATATTGTAATAGGAATGAGTGAAACAAAAACTCCTCAAAGCAGCACTGCATAACTTATAGCTAGTGTATAGTCTTATTTCAGCTCTCTGTGTTTGAGCTGCTTAGCGTGTCGCTTTAAGATATTAACTAGGCTTTATTATAAAGGATTTTAATAGATGAGAATGGAAGCTCACATCACATGCTCACATAGACAGAAGGAATAAATTTGTGGATGCTCCCATTGGTCTACACCAGTTTGTTAACCTCAAATTAATGGCTGCCAATTTCAGCTCCGGCTTCAACTCTTTACAAGGTGGAGATAATTGCAGGATTGTTTTAGTCTGAGGTTGAACTTTTTTTTTAAATAAAATGTATTTTTGTTTTGCAGTGAAGAAATGTTCTCAGTTTGATATTTGTCATACATTGTTGCTGTTGTTGGGGGTAGGGTTGAGTAATGCAACATAAGAAATGACAGGAAAGTCATACTTATTCTTAAGTTTTTTCTCAAATTTTGGCACAAATTGCTAACTTTAGTTTACCATATGTTGAAGCTTTCTCCTTATTAAAGTAAAAAAAAAGTTATATATAAAAAAAAAGAGTTTCATGTTGTTGCTAAATTAAACATCTGTTTGCAGTGTCAGAAAATATTACTACCCAGAGATAAACCAGGACAGGCAAATGTGGTACATGGGCCTCTTAAAGACTTCTATTTATTCTATATTGTAAGTACTTTATTTGAGAGGATACATTGAAAAGTGAATATATTCTTGAAAATTCTGTAATTATTGCTGGGATTCACGATGCCGGAGTAGTCAGAACTCCTGAATTACTTCCCAGGTTGTGGGATTGTTATGCATGCTCACTAGTAAAGGTCATTCTGTGTGGGGTCCTTCACCTACTACCATGGGTTCTCTTCCAGCGCTGTAGCTTCCTCTCACTCGTCCAAAGACATGCATGTACAGGTGAACTGGTGACACTGTGCCTCACAGTTCATTAATGTGAGTAAAAAGGGTTATCGCTCAGTGAATGTCCATAATTCTTAGCCTTGCAAATACCTGGCGGTTGGTGTATCCCCCTTTTGTCCAAAGCTTCTGGGTGGGCTTCAGTCCAAAGTGTTGAAAATGAATGTTGTAATCTTCCTGAGTTTTGTTTAAGAATAATCACTATGAGTATGTGTTTTATGTGAGCCAACACCACATCACAAAAGGATAATAATGGGGTTGTGTCCCAAAACCATTTGAAATAAATCTCAGCCCATTAAATATACAGTATATAGTGATTAAAGAGGAAACGTTATAGGAAGTGGGTTTAGACGCAGCTACAGTTTCAACAACGTCATGCTATTGTGAACCTTCTCATATGCTAGCCTAAATTACATCAAAAAAGTCTGATACCGACTTTAACTTTTGCCTATCTTCTAAAGAAATATTAATGAACTCGATTTTACAATGTGATATCATATTGGCTGTAATGTAACATAATGCATGTTGTATTTCCAGCGCTCCAAAACGGCCACTTCTCATGCTGTCCCTTGGAGAATAAATAATTGCCCAGGGAAGTTCCGCTGGCATCTCTCAAAACTGGGAAGGAATAGCTTCTTGTTTACCCTAAACAGTTTAAGGGCGATATTGGAGCGACGGTGTGATCCGACATGACATGCCAGTAGTGCTGACGGAACAGATTCTAAATGAGGTGCAGAACACCGGGTGCCGGGACGTTATGTGAGCGCTGTACTGTACCTGCTCCAGGGAAGTGGAGGAGGAGGGGGAGGAGGAAGAAGAGGAGGGGGTATTGACGAGGAAGAGCCACCGGAGTGTAACGAAGCAAACCGAGAAGTGCAGCGTATTATATCAATTATGGCTGCTTCCTTTGGCCTCATCACGCTGAGGAAGAATATGTTTTCTAGCATATTTTTGACTGGCATTTTAAGAGAATAAATACACTTACATTTATGCTTCAGAAAAACTAGCAAACCAAACTTACCTAGCCAAGAATGTCCCAGATACTGTGTAAAACATGCCCCAAGCAATTTAATGTTCCACCATTCATTCACATGTTTCCTTAAAAAAATGAAATGTGCACAAACCTGGAATTTTCTAGAACAGAAATGTTTTTGCAAAATGCAGCCTGAAAAACAAAGTTGTTCAGCTTGACTTGATTTAGTATCTTTGTTTTGTCATACTTCAAGGCAGCCATGTTGGATGTATCTTATCGGCTGGCTGACTGACACGCTCTGCTGCTCCCTTGTGATATTGGTATTGTTCTATTGACTTTGGTGGTGCTGCTGTGCGATGCTAATGAACTGCGCTACACTGGAGGTCAATGTGGCTTTTTATACCATACATGGTATTTTCAGATTGTAGACTGTAATATTCCAGAGCTTGTCCTTTTAATATCCCATTAAATACAATAATTCCACCATTTGTCTGTTGCTTTAGACCTTCAAGTCAAATTGGAAAAGGTTCACAATGTTACCAAGTGTTCCTTTTTAAGGTCAGAACAATAATTTCTTCCGAACCTTTTTTTCTAATGAATCCATTTTTTTCAACATTTTTTCAAACATATATTAAATAGCAAGGTATTTACCACAGTAGCGTTCAACTAAGGTTAAACAAATCAAAACAAAGTGTGTCACATGGCTCCTTTATAAACAATTTTCAAAGCATTCCACACCATAAGAGGAATTTGACCCTGCCATGAAAGCAGCACTTTGCATTTCTGACAGTTTCTTTGCTAATTTCATTAATGATTTTACCTACAGTCATAAAAACTCATTGGTGATGAGTGTCTCCCTGCTCTCTTCTCATCCAGTTTGTCCATGAGCAACTTTTTTCCTGCTTTAGCTTCTTTTTTGCCAGCTCTGCCACAATGAATGTCTGAGACTGAATGGGGCGAGTGTTTATGTGTGTTGTGTCGTTAAATAAGTCATAAAGGGATTAAAATGACTCTGAAGCTGTTATATTAAGGTGAAAATCCTGCAATGTTCTTCTTTAAGTTGAGGCATTCACAACCATAAGGATAAGAGGAAAGAAATGGTTAAGTTTAGGCAGCACACCTTTCATTTTAGCATTGGGAGAAAAGTACACTGGTCAGATAGAGAATTAAAAAAATGCACTGACAACAAGGTAATACAATCCCAAAAAGTTTGAATATAATACGGATAGTACTATATGGAATGGATAATGGATAAATTGTACTAGGTCTCAAAAAAGTTTACTCAGCAGAGGGCAATAATAAAAAAGCAACTCCAGTGCAATGGATGTTGGGAAAGAAACATAAATCTAGTAAACTAAACTAAAAAGGCATTGCTGTTAATGCAGGTGGGAACATGCATATGTCCACAAGGCCTGAGAAAAAGCAGTGCTGCCATTGGTCTACACCTGCTTGTCAACAGAAAGTCTTTTGCTGCTGAACAGAGAAATATTCAGCGCTGTATTTTTACACAGCAAAACAGCAATATGAAATGGGGATAAATATTGCCTTCAGTCACGTGTTGTTTAACAATGAGGAGATACTTGCCGTTCTGACGCAGCTAAATGTTTACGGTCAGCTCTGAACTTCAGTTTAGAGTAGTTTTTCTGTTTTGCAGAAGATAAATTGGTTCAGTTTAACTTTTTTAATAAAAGAAAAGCAGGAAAAGTTCCTCTGCTGCTGTTGGGGAAGAGTGGATCTGAGAGAGGGACAGCAAAAAGAAAATCGTGTTTTGGAGTCATTGAGTTATTCAGGATACAGTTTCCGACTGAGCTCTAAATTAATTTCCATTTAATTCATTCACTTTTTTAACTCTTGTGGTGTTGGGGGTCACAGGGAACTAGTGCCCATCTTTGCTTGTTTGGACATGAATTGGGGTTCACCCTACGATTGCCAGGTAAGCACGAGGCCAACACTCACATTCACTTCTCATTGTTGTTTGACATGTTGTGTATTGTTTAACATATCCTCAGTTTTGTTTTTTGTACATCAACGATACTTGCTTCTTTGTTAGTGTGGTGTTCAACCAAATGTATGAAATAGTTTTCTATATTTGTAGGTTGTTTTTTAATTTGTTGCCATTCTGTATGTTTCATTATATAAAGTCTAATTAAATAGGTCACTTGAGGGTAGAGCAAAAATGTGCTGGAGTTGATCAAAAGATTTATTTACATTCACTTCAAACAGTTGGTTTATTATTATGAGCCCAAATTCAAACACAACATTTTTGTCAAATGTTGCTTTCATGGTTTGAAAGCAGCATTAAAGCATTAACGCTGCTTTCAAACCAATGGTACTTTTAAAAAGAAACTGAAGCGAGCAATAATAAATTATATTTAATCATTTCTGATACTAAAATTCTAGAAAACAAAAAAATGTTGACAGTTTAAAGCTGAAAAAATGTAATGAACTTTGTAGTTGTAGTTTTTTGGGGGTTTTGTTTTTGATATTACGGTATCTTTGTGAATATCCTGCCTCACTGCAAGAAGTGAGTTCAAACCCTTGCCGACTTGAACATCCTCAGCCAACTTCAGCCTTTCTGTGCGGAGTCTGCATGTGTTACCGTGGGTTCCCTCCGGGTACTCCAGCTTCCTTTCATCGTCCAAACACATGTACAGGTCAAATGGCAAATCTAAAGTGTCCCTTGTGAATGAATGTGAGAGTAAATGGTTGTCTGTCACTGTCTGTCTCTAACTAACTGTCCACTGTCCAGGGTGTACCCCGCCTCAGGCCCAAAGCTGCTGGGATAGGTTCCAGTGACCTGTGACCTCTCACAGGAATAAGCGGCACAAAATTAATGAATTAATAAAAATGTTATTGACATATTCAACGTCATACTTTTATTGTTTATGTGATATACTGTATGCTGTGTAAATTTGGGCCAGAGGAAGAATAGTATTTACTGTGATAAAGACTAATGTGGATCCTTCAATAAACAAATAAACAAACTCCCAACTCTGGGCATGGTATGTGGTAATGCCCTACAGACAAATTCGATTCAGCTTCACATGCACTGGGAGGAAGTGTCTCGAGAGAACCCAGGGTAGAACAGGGCACTGTGCAAACTCCAGCAAAGAACCGTCTTTTGGCAGTTCTAAACAATGCCAGCCAAATGTCACCAATTTGGACATAAGAACTTTCCATTGAGCTACAGTATATTAAACAGTTAGGCGGCGGTCAAAGTACAGTTGGTTGTATTCGCTGAGCTATACACACCATAGAAACCCTTCCTCTTCTCCTGAAGCTTCATGTTTCCATCGTCGTATGGCTTCACCTTTAAACAAATTGGGGTGATGTTTCTTAAAAGGCCAGTATTGCACTTTAGTTGTTTTCTGATTGGTCTACCTGCAATTCAGCAGAGTCTTTGTGAGAAGTAGTGCTCCCATGCTCTTTGCAGGCCACGAGCTGTACAGTAATCAATGTTGATGAATGAGTAGGAAGGCTCTCTTTATTCCAGCCCAGGCTGAATAGAAAGTTTCCATTATCTCTCACAATGTATTCACTCTATCAAAGTGACAGGGTTGAGGCGAGCCACACTCCATTGCCCCCACTGTGCCCATACCCACCTTCATCCGTCACCTCAAAAACACAGGGAAAGCCGGAAAAAGACGGCTAAAATAACAGCGCACAAAGCTACAAAATCTATACGACTTTAACTCTTGTGCCTCATCCATCAAAGCTGCAAGGATACGATTACATGCATGCTTTGTGCAAAAATATCCACTCTAACGGAGAATAATTCAAAAAGAGGATGGATGTCTGCAGTTCTGGATTTGAACTGCTTGACAAAAAGGCCGCCGTAGTACATTTTTAACAAAAAAAATGAGGGGAAGAACAATTTACCCGCTGTGTGTCGGAGTAATATTTCAGTGTGCCATAACCATTTTATTTCTTGGGACAATTTTGTACCTGGGTTGACTTGGTGAGCCATCATCTTCTGACACCGCAAATCAAAGGAGAGAGGTTGTTATTTAAGGTGTTTGCACTTTTTTGCTTTCAATGGATGACAAGTAAAATCAATAAGAAAAAAAAATATAAGTGCAACAAAGAGTGTTTGTTTAATTCATAGACTCAAAAAGGCAAAATAGTTGAGAACTAGACTAATCTACTAGTCTACTGCAGTAATGTTTCCTAAAATATGTATTTTTCTCATCTTTGAGTAACTTGAGATGCTGTATATTTGTTCATATATATAGCCTCCAAAATCCCAAAGGCCCATGCTGCAGTTAAGATTGTAATCCCCCACTTCTGGGACTGTCTCTCTGGAGCTGCACTGGCATTGTTAAGATTTTGTGAAGTCACAAATGACTCCAAAGAACAGGATCAAATGTATACTCAGGGGAAAGCACTGTCAAATTTGAACTTGGGCCAGAGTTTCTGCATTATGCAAATAGTTAAACAACAATAAATGTATTCAAAAGGCTCAAAATATGCTATGATTGTGAAAAAGACACAAGAAATGTTGAGTCAAACCCCAACTTAAAGCACATTTCTGATTTAGTACATTTGCAATATTAGTATCTAGAAAACACTGCTGTTGGGGACAATTGCAAGAAGTTAATTGTGTGTACTATATGGAGGCCCACCTCCATTCCTGGCCCTGTGTGCTGTGATTGGTCAGTGAGACCTCACTGTTCAGCCACTCTTGTAACGACCTCACTTTGTACAAGCCAAGTGCATTGAAACATGAAAATTTTAGTCTTTCAGAAGAAAATACTTCCATGGTCTGCAGCTTTGGCACTATATATACCTTTTACATTACCATCCTTTTATTTGATCAAACCTATTAAAGTCAAAGATATGGATATGAAACCTGTGACAGGTGACCTTTAAAGCAACAGTATTTTTACTGCCAGATTTTATCTTTTCAACTCATCTTTAATTACAGTTAGACATAGTTAGAGTCTTTCTTACAATGCTGTAAAAATCTGAACTCAATCAAATGAACATTGGTTTATTGTCTTCATAACTGACATTTCATATGTGTGCCTTCTGTCATCCCAGCGTGTTGTACATCCAATCAGCTTGCAGCACACGCCCCGCCACATGGATTATACAGGTCTTTACATCTGCTCAGAGCTCTAATAAAGACCTGAAGAGGTGCAATAGAAAAGGCCGGTCGCAGTCGTAAAGAGTCAGCGCCATCCCTTCTATCATTATGTGACTGTTGCTGCTGCTGTTGCCGTTTTCGAAGCTCGGCTCATTATTTTTTCATGTTGTTGATCTTGGGACTTTACGGTCCCTTGGGAATAGGGTCATGGGTTGGTTTATTAGTTCAGTAAAATGGCCAGCGTTTTAAGTGGGTGCAACAGAACGGCACTCGCCTACAGTCAGCCAGTGCACGCCGGAGCAAGATGAGAGTGTGTAAGGTTTTTAACATTATTTTGTTGAAAGACTCTCAGTCTCATTATGCCACGATTCAGTGAAATGTTGCAAGGTTTCAGTTAATTTGTCCTTGTGAACTTGTGAGGAATAAAAACAAACTCGGATTTCTAAGAATTGTTTTATTTGTAATTTCAAGTAGATTGGATATAAAGTATTGGCTGTACTTTCTGTTAAAATTTTTCTTTGACATTTTAAATACAATAACTTGCAGATTCGAGAATCTAAGGGTGACATTTTTATGACTTAAACACAAAGTGCTTGAAGGAGGGCGAGTCATTTTCAAGGCGTGTCCATAGCTGACGCATCATTTAAAGAAAGGCTGGACAATTGACAAGAAGAGTGCCTACTCTTTAAATTGTGGCTCCTGCAGTCATTGCATTAGCATCAACAGAGCCACAAGCTTTATGGACTTCCACCAAACGGACCTTTCAGTGCCACAGCTTTGTTAATTGTAACACAATTACTACATACTGGACTACATAGGCCGCACTAAACAGAAATTGAGAGACCTCCAGAGTGTAGTTCATTGATGTTGCTATAGTCTATAACTTTCTTTTCTATACCTGTCTCTTGTTATATTTAATATTTTTGGGACTTTCAGATCATTAACTTACTTCTATTATCAAGTGCTAAGGTCGTTGTTTACCATCATTATGCACAGCTAAAACATGTTTTTTTTAGCACTGAATGCAATTTATTTACAGCGTTTGACTCTGTTTGCTAAATTATGTTTTTTTTATTCACTGTGAAGCAACTTGAGTCTTAATGTTTTTTGTACTCGCGTGGCTTGCTTAATATATTAACATATTTAGGAGTTTGGTGTTTCTTTGATTACACCGTCATCAAAGAAATAAAAAGTATAAAAAAAGTTATATTTTCTGATTGTATAACTCTACTCTCTAGTAAAATGAAAAAAGCACATGCTCAGTTTCTTTCACATTGCTCTGATGAAGACTTTTGAGTTGAAAAGCATTGGTAAGTCCATGTTAAAATAGCAGACTTTTATTTTTATATGCCTCAGGTATTTTTTTACCTAGACTGCATTATAATATGCTCAGCTGTAATGGATTTATGGCCGGTGAATTGTTCCATTTTCCACTAAATTGTGCGGCTGTTGGGCACAAAAATCGGTACTACCCAGTACTGTGTTTTTTACTTTACTATTTATTTTACTGAGTATATTAAAAATCATCACAAATTTCCGTTATGTATCAAGGCACTACAGCACATATACTTTCTCACAATGCATCATGATAATGGTCTCTCGGCACAAAATAGCCTATAATGCTGTGCAGTAGAAGTGGATAGTACTACAACAAAACTTTTAAGTGTGTTATATTGGTTGGTTTCGACACTTTTCTTTTCTCTATAGCCCTCATGGGGTTAACAACAAAAGAAAAAATGTTATAGAATCAACAACGGGATGCTTACACTATGGGATAGTTCCTTATAAAGTGCAATCCTTTAGGGACTCACAGGTTAGGCACTAGGATGGGGTTTTGGAGCCAACCATAATTATCCTTTATGAAAGTTACAAAGCCTTACTTCTTAATAATTAGAGCAGCACAAACTCACTTATTAGTTTGTTCACATCGTCCTTTTATTACGTGCAAGTGTTTTTTATTGAATTTCTTGCCAGTGTTTGTTCTAAGTCGGGTAGATTTGGGTGATTAAATTAGCATTTGGCGAGAAACTCCGGCAACTGCAAAATGATTAAACATGACAGCTCCGGATCTCAGGAAATGTAATAATTAATATCACTGGGAGAAAGCAGCCACGGAAGTCTTTTTTGTTTTTTAAGTTTAATCTCATTGTATCTAACTCTAGCTGTGATCAGACTGCCACTCATCCAGACTCACTCTTACCTCATAATTTCATCGGATTTGAGCTTCAAAGGTCATTGAGCTCCAAAATACAAGTAGTAAAAAACAAAAAAAAACTTAATTATAAGTTTGATAAATATTCAAGGAGAGACTGTGAATATTTGTCATTGCTGGATGTAATTTCAGATGGCGGTAATTATTCCGGCTGAAATCTGCATATTGTCTCGGCTTGTGAAAAAGAAGCAGATGGCCGCGCTCGCAGTCACAATACGAAATAAGTCTGAGAGTAAACAAGATGAAGAGGCTGGTTCTGAATACATCCATCAAGCTATCAAAGGAATCTCGATGCCTAGTGGTAAAATGCACTCTTTATTGAACAAATTCTTAAGAAGGTAAAGCGTCGGTGGCTCTGATAATCAGGCAAATAGGTAGAAAACAAGTCTCGGCGGAAGATCATGGAGCACTTTCCATGCACCTTGAAATTGCCAATGTGCCACCGATGGGTTTCTAATAAACGCTGGGATAAGATAGAGAGGCTTGACATTTGAAACTTCAGTTATTCCTCAGCAGGCTCTCGTCACATAATGGGGACAGGTTTTAACATTTGACAACCGTAAAAAGTGCGTATTAGCATTTTTGTTTCTACAATGAAGAGATATAAATGCATATCACATACTGAGATGGATTTTATGGCGTAGTCCTGGGGTCTGCAACCTTTTGGAGCCAAAGAGCCACTTTTTGACAAAAATATAAAATGTGCGTCTTTTAGGGACCACAACCAATAGACCTATTTCTTTAAATTATTATTATAATAATTATTATTCACATTAAACTTAATTAAAAGTGGCCAGTCTATATATCAATATCTACTGATCATTAATGAATGTTGACTAAAGTGTAATCGCCGGCCTCTTGCTACTTTGAGAAGAATGTCACGTGGGTGTGGAGCATGGTGGAGAAGGCTGGCAGATCACTGTGGCTGCACCTCAATGGAAGTGTTATTACGCACCGTAGCTGCGGAGTTTGAGGCTGAGATGAAACCCAGCGGACAGTGAGGATACAAATAAAACTCTGTGTGTGTGTTATATGCACGGACAACACCAAAACGTGGTGCACGTAACCTTTTGTGCCTAAATTTTGAACTGTGGCTACACACCTGTCCTGCCTCTGACTTTGTGCAGATGCTATTGTGCTGCTAGTTTATAAGTGTGCATGTTAGTAATTACCAATTATTCAGGTGCAGGACGAGCATGTGGGGCCCAGATCTATGAACTTATATCTGTTAGGAAGTCTAATAAAAGGTAAATATTATAAAGGTAAAATTTGAAGACACACCTGGTCGTGAGATCAAGACACATTAAGCACTTTAACCCATGTTCTCATGCGCTAAACGGAAACAGTCCTCAAACAATGCTTATTAAAACATTAAGTGAAGGTCTGGCACAACATAACCCAGTGTTATGATTCATACAGTTCACTTTTACTACCATCTGTGCGCAAGTCTACACCGAACATACACAAAGGCACCAACTGTAACACTTAATAGTCAGTTCATTTAGTTAAATTAAAGTTTGTCCATTGAAAATGTATTAGAATCTGTTAAACCAAAATGCACATTCAGCTTATGTTGTTCGTGAACATCAGAAGGGCCTATTGGAATCACTTCTATGACTTGAAGAACAGTAAAATCAATGTCACATTCAAGAGATATTGAGTCTATAGGAAATTACAACAATTATGAGTCAGACAACCAGGCTTTCCAGGCAGTTAATATTAGTATTGATTGTGTCAAACTCATTTTAGTTCAGGGCTCAAATCCAAGCTGATCTGAATCCGGCCAGAAAAGTAAAATAATACAATACTAATCTATAATTAACAATTCATTTTCATTCATTTTTTCCCCCTTTTGTTTTAGTGCAAAGAATTACAATTATTATGTCAGGGCTCTCTTCATTTGAAAAAGGCTTATGTTGGCAAAAGCATGTTGCTCAGGACACAAGATTTTTTCAGCCTTCAGCATCTGTTTTCACAAACTCACTCTCACATAATGGCGTTGATGCAGTGATATTTTGCAAGCAATATTGTAGCTAACTTTCACGGCTGCAGCACTGACCTCTGTGTCTACTTTTATCCAAAAGACATTTTGGGTAATGGTGGTGCCACAGAGGGTAATTTTGACACCAAAAGAGTAATTGCATTCTTGTCATCTGCTGATCAGTTCTTAGTGTTGTGTTCTGTTGCCTGTTCTTTCTAAAACTGTGAATCCCACAGTGGAATAATTAGGAATAGCAGTTACGCATTTAAAAATTAGCCGTTAATGTTTTCTGTCACTTCCAAAATTTATTCCACAAGCTGGACTGGACCCTGTGACAGACCACATGTTTGACACCCCTGTTATGTGGTGTCTGAGCTAACCCACTGCTATTTGCTGCTAATCATGGTTTGATGCAAATGTGAAAATAAAGATGAGTCCTCATGACATAATTTAGTATATATGTGTAACAATGGGCTAATTCTTTTTTTTTATAAATGCATATCTTAAAGCGGCATCCCTCTTCTACCATATAACACAATATAAGATGCAACAGATTAATTAATCAAAAATACACATTATTATAGTTAAAGTAGACAAAACTTCCATGTCCCCAAATAAGTTTAACTTTAGCCACAAATATAAGTTAGAAATATCAAACAAATCAGATTTTTTTCACTATTGTTGTATGTTCTTATTTGTTAAATTCCTCACTAATATATAATTATATTGGCATTTATTAATACATTTTTATACATTTTAATGCCGAAAATCTTAAAAAATGTTCGGTCCCTGAATTGTTCCTCTGTACACTCCCCTTGACTGATCCTCACATGAAAGTCGAATACTTTTTCACTGCAAAACTATCTACAAAAAGCAGACTAAGTATTACTCCTTAATTTTACCTTTTATTTATTGTTTTAAAATGATTCACCAATGTAAGAAAAGCATAACATGCCCACCCTGTAACCCTTATTTATAATGGAAAATGATAATTGTTTGTAATTATGAAAATATGGTTAAAAACAGGTTAAAAATAGTTTACCGTAATCACTGCACCTTAGCTTGATTAGCTTCACAAGACTAGCTATGGCTAATGTTAGCTTGCCTTTGTCAGACAAAGGTGTACTTCACTGTGCGTGCTATGGGCTGAAGAGGGGAGCCTGGGAGAAGAAGAGAGCCCACCCTGCACTCAAGAACCATCACAGCCAAAGGTGATCATGAAAGAAGATATTGGGCAGTGGTGCATTGTCATTTACGATGGGAAAGCTTACCCAGGAATCCTGCAGGACGTTGTACAAGACGTGAGGATGAAGTGCATGCATAAGAATGGAACCAACAAGTTCTGGCCGAGTACACAAGACAACATTAGCTGGTACAGGGATGAGCAGAGTTTGTACCTGATGAAAGATCCACAACCTTTAAAAAAGAGGTCCGTCCAGCTGGAGAAGACAGTTCAAAGTTTCACAGAGAAAGACTTGAGATGCTGGCTTGTTCAGCAGGGCTGTACACCTTACTTTTCTCTGAGATTCAAGACTGAAATATATTGTTCAGTGGTATGATTTTCATCCTGATACCCCTTTGTCCATCCTGTTACTGTTATGTTTATTTATCTTCAATAAGTAAGTAAGTAAAAAAAATAAATAAATTGTATCTTTGTGGTTACTGTGGAATAAAATGGCAAATTAAAATAATACGTAATACGTAAAAAGAAAAAGGTAATTTTTGTTTATGAGCATTTTAAAAATATATTTGCAGGGTAAAGTTAGGGACACGTAAGAAAATGTTTTATGATAGAAAGTTACCAAGCTGATATGGCACCGAATGCTAGGACTGACCCAGCCATGTTGAACACCAACTCATTTTGCAGTCTAATGTGGTCTTTGGAAAATAAAGGAATGGCAGTCCAATCTACAGCGCCTTCCGTCTTTTTGCAAAACATACCAATTAACACCTGGGGTTTAGGATGAAGCAGTGCAGCAGCAAAATTCAGTGCGATACTTCCATGTAAACACTCCGAATGACACCCTTTTTTTTTTTATCAGACACCAATTACTTGCAATAAATGCAGCCGGGAATCTTGAAAAGCTCCTGCAACCGGCAATTAGTGCTTACATCTACCAACAGATGAGAAGTTTATGAAAAAAAGACACATCTATACCTGAACTGCACTTATCAATTGCAAAGACTTTCATCACTGATCCTCAAGAGGGTCATTCCATCTGCAGGGAATATTTATGATACCTAGAACCAGCCCGAACCATCGCTGCTTGCTAAAGAGGGTTTGTAATAGTGTCATTGCCTAACAGCGTTTAAAAGTGCTCTTCATTGTGGCCATAGTTTGTGAACAGGTGCACGGCTGGGCAGCAGGACAAAACTAAACTAGCTGCATTTAGGATAAGTAACAGTTCTCAAAGACTTACAATTTTAATGTTGTTGAATTTTTCCATGCACATTTAAGTATGAACAGTGTATACATATTTTCCAGCACAACAAAAGATGCTAGCCATTCTTTTTCTGTTCTATGTAAAGAATTAGTATTGTCTCTCTCGTTTTGAGTTTGATTTCCAGTGGGCGGGACAAACACATATACAAATTCAGAATCAGAATCAGAATTCGGGGACAGAATCAACATCAGCAGGAACCAACATAATGTGAAAATCTGCAAAATTTATACTTACAGCCAGACCCATTTTAGATAAAGATTATGATTGGTCGCAACTTATAATAATAACGGATTGGATTTGTATAGCGCTTTTCAAGGCTCTCAAAGTGCTTCAAAGAGTCTATTATTCATTCAATCCTACTCCGAGTGAATGTGCCACAGACACTGGAGACAAGATGGGTGAAGTGTCTTGGCCAAGGAAAAAAACACAGTATGAACTGGGGAGAGCAGGAATCAAACCCCCAGCCTTCCGGTTAAGGACTGCAGCTCTACCACCTGAGCCACCTGTGTCCCCTTCTTTTACTTATGTAAGCCATGGCAACAATCTGAACATGTGGCATATGGGGCAACCAAAAAAAATGACTAATGATGAAACTAATAACATTTGTAAAATGCATATACAGTGATATCAAACCCTAAATCAAGTTTTATTGAAAAAATAGATGTTTATGTGTTGCCCTTCATGGTGTAATTTTAGCACATTTTAATTAGATGTATGATTTGTACTGGTAAATGTGCAAGTATTGTATAATTGGCAAAGTTGTGTAGTCAGTGCATTTGCTGAGTTCTCCTTTTGGACTGAATGTCACTTTCTTCTTCTTCAAGCTTGTCATTTGAGAATATGTCCATATGTTGAGTTTATGATTCATACTATATTTGAATAAAAAGATTAAACATGGCGGTTACAAATTATACTGTTGCTAACAAAGGATACTAATGGTCTATATCATTATTGGGACACACTGTATTTGGCCTGAGTTACTGCAGACACTAACAACACCCATGTGCAGCAGCATTTAATCTTAAATGTAATCACTTTAAAACTTTAAAAGACAGGCTTTGGAAATATGATGTTAGCCAAATGCAACAGATAGTCAAAAATCTGTGTGATTGTCAAAATCCTATGAAATCAAGCAATAATCTAGAGATCAACCTTCAGAAAAGTGAAATCTTTTTTGACAATGACACTTAAAATTACAGCAGTCAGTTTTAGTAATAGACTTTGTCAATAGAGGCAAAGGTCAGGGAGCTAAACCTTACTAATAAGGTCCATACTAGCCACTGCCTACCTTTGATTGGTAGGCAGTATGATTGTTATTACAAACACTACACATTTATCAACTCATTTCTTGTAACTTACATTTTAGACTATATTCTCTTCATTTACAGAGAAAAAAGAAATGTGCACTTACACTTGTCTTTGTTTTCAGGCTCACAAGAAGACTTTATCCAATAACAATCTGTTCAGCCAGAGGCACTCAAGGTGATTGACAGCCGCAATAACCAATCAGTGTCAGTGTCTCGGAGTCCTGTTGTATTTTTGCAAAGATCTGGAGCAGTGGGACTATTTCCTTTGCTGCTGGTTTCTTTATCCTGCCTGCTCGAGCATTAACTGTGCTTAATCACTGCTATTAATCTAAACCAGCTTTAGCCTATGACAATGGCAGGAATAGCCGAATAAGCAATAAACATCACAATGATTATAAATGAGTAAAGTGGACCAAATGTTTCACCAGCAAAAAAAAAGAATGAGGGTGCTTGTTACTGGTGAAGGTTTAAATGAAGGAAACAGCAGCTCTGGACTGTAGCAGTTCTGGGAGAGATGAAACAATCACCAGAGATTAAAGTCGACATGTGACTAAATGTTGCAGGAATCAGGCTCCAAAAAAGGTGCAGGGACAATTGTAACGCTGTTTAAATTAGAGCTACACAATACATCGCAACTTTATTGTTATTGCAATATAAACAACTGCAATTTCCATATGGACAAATGTTCAAAAAGACAAATGTTCAAAGGTCAATAGTGCAATCAAGTCAAGATGTTCCTATTAAGACCTGCAAATATTAGTAATATATAGGTAAGGGGTTATTTATCTGAAGCATATTCTCAACAGACAAAGCCAGAATACTTTTGTGCTAAATGTGTTTATTATCGATTCATTTACGATAATCAAGCTGACTTTGCAAACAAATTAACATTCCTTCATTTCTTCCTCACAATCTTCTTTCACTTGATAAAGAAAATCTCAATATAAAATTGGAACGGCTGACTTTGACAAACAAAACATATTAGCAAAGACTGAACAATGTATATATTATATGCATTTCTAAAGCTACCTTTGTTTTGACTGAAAATGTTACTTCCCTGGTGTTGTTCAAATAGGAAGCATGCTCCTCCCACGAGTTTCACTATGAATCTTATTGCTGTATAGTAACAATGCTAACCACTGTACCACGTGCTGGCATACATAATAGGAAAAACTAAAAATATTTTTTTCTCAACTGTCTGGTGTATGAACGTGTGAGAATGCTGCTCTGGTGTATGAATGTGTTAATGTTGCTCTGGTGTATGAATGTGTTAATGTTGCTCTGGTGTATGAATGTGTGAATGTTGCTCTGGTGTATAAACGTGTGAATGTTGCTCTGGTGTATGAATGTGTGAATGTTGCTCTGGTGTATGAATGTGTGAATGTTGCTCTGGTGTATAAACGTGTGAATGTTGCTCTGGTGTATGAATGTGTGAATGTTGCTCTGGTGTATGAATATGTGAATGTTGCTCTGGTGTATGAATGTGTGAATATTGCTCTGGTGTATGAATGTGTGTGAATGTTGCTCTGGTGTATGAATGTAGGAGAATGTTGCTCTGGTGTATGAACGTGTGAATGTTGCTCTGGTGTATGAATGTGTGAATGTTGCTCTGGTGTATGAATGTGTTAATGTTGCTCTGGTGTATGAATGTGTGAATGTTGCTCTGGTGTATAAACGTGTGAATGTTGCTCTGGTGTATGAATGTGTGAATGTTGCTCTGGTGTATGAATGTGTGAATGTTGCTCTGGTGTATAAACGTGTGAATGTTGCTCTGGTGTATGAATGTGTGAATGTTGCTCTGGTGTATGAATATGTGAATGTTGCTCTGGTGTATGAATGTGTGAATGCTGCTCTGGTGTATGAATGTGTGAATGTTGCTCTGGTGTATGAATGTGTTAATGTTGCTCTGGTGTATGAATGTGTTAATGTTGCTCTGGTGTATGAATGTGTGAATGTTGCTCTGGTGTATGAATGTGTGAATGCTGCTCTGGTGTATGAACGTGTGAATGTTGCTCTGGTGTATGAATGTGTGAATGCTGCTCTGGTGTATGAATGTGTTAATGTTGCTCTGGTGTATGAATGTGTGAATGTTGCTCTGGTGTATGAATGTGTTAATGTTGCTCTGGTGTATGAATGTGTTAATGTTGCTCTGGTGTATGAATGTGTGAATGCTGCTCTGGTGTATGAATGTGTGAATGTTGCTCTGGTGTATGAATGTGTTAATGTTGCTCTGGTGTATGAATGTGTTAATGTTGCTCTGGTGTATGAATGTGTGAATGTTGCTCTGGTGTATGAATATGTGAATATTGCTCTGGTGTATGAATGTGTGAATATTGCTCTGGTGTATGAATGTGTGAATGTTGCTCTGGTGTATGAATGTGTGAATGTTGCTCTGGTGTATGAACGTGTGAATGTTGCTCTGGTGTATGAATGTGTTAATGTTGCTCTGGTGTATGAATGTGTTAATGTTGCTCTGGTGTATGAATGTGTGAATGTTGCTCTGGTGTATGAATGTGTGAATGCTGCTCTGGTGTATGAACGTGTGAATGTTGCTCTGGTGTATGAATGTGTGAATGCTGCTCTGGTGTATGAATGTGTGAATGTTGCTCTGGTGTATGAATGTGTTAATGTTGCTCTGGTGTATGAATGTGTGAATGTTGCTCTGGTGTATGAATGTGTTAATGTTGCTCTGGTGTATGAATGTGTTAATGTTGCTCTGGTGTATGAATGTGTGAATGCTGCTCTGGTGTATGAATGTGTGAATGTTGCTCTGGTGTATGAATGTGTGAATGTTGCTCTGGTGTATGAATGTGTTAATGTTGCTCTGGTGTATGAATGTGTTAATGTTGCTCTGGTGTATGAATGTGTTAATGTTGCTCTGGTGTATGAATGTGTGAATGTTGCTCTGGTGTATGAATGTGTGAATGTTGCTCTGGTGTATGAATGCATGTGAATGTTGCTCTGGTGTATGAACGTGTTAATGTTGCTCTGGTTTATGAATGTGTGAATGTTGCTCTGGTGTATGAATGTGTGAATGTTGCTCTGGTGTATGAATGTGTGAATATTGCTCTGGTGTATGAATGTGTGAGAATATTGCTCTGGTGTATGAATGTGTGAGAATGTTGCTCTGGTGTATGAATGTGTGAATGTTGCTCTGGTGTATGAATGTGAGAATGTTGCTCTGGTGTATGAATGTGTGAATGTTGCTCTGGTGTATGAATGTGTGAATGTTGCTCTGGTGTATGAATGTGTGAATGTTGCTCTGGTGTATGAATGTGTGAATGTTGCTCTGGTGTATGAATGTGTGAATGTTGCTCTGGTGTATGAACGTGTGAATGTTGTTCTGGTGTATGAATGTGTGAGAATGTAATTGTTAAAACATTCAAATAAATCACAGTATTTTGTTTTGGTCTTTGCTCATTGTTACCTTCTCTTGTGCAGTATTTCTGCAGAGATTAAGGAGTTTGAAATCAGTCTGTTTTTTTTTTTTTAAACAGAGCCAACACCGTTTCTATGTTTGTTTTAGTACAACGTCCAAACAGGTCAAGGTTAGTTGGTCATTGGAGATGACACTGACCTACAAACCTGACTAACAGCAGCACAGTTCACAACCAAACCAGCAATTTTGTTGTTTTACCCAAGATAATTCACTCACTATCTAAAATAAAGCAAAATTAGTGAGAAAACCTAACGCACACAAATCCCATCACCTCTCACCAGCAGCTCATGAGAGAAGAATAATACTGAAGCACAGCCAGCACAAAACCCAAAATAATTAGCCAATTAAAGGTGTGAAGCAACAAAGAAAAGGCTGCCTGTGCAAAGTCTCAAGGTCAAACACATTTAAATGCAAATTCAAATAAAGCAAGAAGAGTGCACTTTAAAGACCACATCCAAACAGAACCATCTGCCTTTGAGTTCCACCATAGCCATGGAAAATAAATCACCAAAATAACACCAACAATATACAAACATATACTTACACCAAAACAGTCATTAGAAATGCAATTTAGTCTCAAGAAATTTGAAAAGGAAAAGCAATTGAGTTTTTTGTTGTATCCAATTATCTATTCTGGTGCATCTGCCACAAGGGAAGTTAATAATTCCAAATCCAAAGCGTGCACCCTTGTATCTCGTAAATGAATTGTACATGCCAATTTGGCTAAACATTGGTGCACATAAAATCCACATTCCATGTGGTTTATGCAGAACAAAGGTCAGATATTTTGTTCCATCATGTTATTGTCTCACATGGGAAAAGGAATTTGCAGACAGGAAAGACACAACCAGAATACAAACAAAAATCTTTTCAAATCCACAAAATGATGCAAAAGATGGTTGTCTAATACTAAAATCACAAGTTATACCTGCACTTGTGTATTTGAAATAGTTTGGAAAGTTTTGGGTTTTTTATAATGCAGTACATCTATACCCATAATGCAATAAATACTATTCAGTTTATAATCACATCAAAATAACATTTGTCTAACTTGGGAAATTTTACTTTAAAGCTCCAAAGTACCCAGTAATCTTTTTATTACCTGCAGTTCCTTTTGCAGCCTAGAGAGAACGCACAGCTGCAGATGAAGTACATTTATGTTTCATTTTGACCACACATTCTTGCTGAAGGCTTAGTGCATTTACAAATAAAATAGTTTTTCTTTCACATTTAACTGATGAGACCAGAGCAGCCTGGTCCATCAGAGATGTAACCTCAGCTCTCTTACAAGTTGATCTCATGGCAATTGATCAAGTTTCTTGGGATTAGAGACAAAACGTCTTCACCTTGAAAACTGAGTCCAGATGCTTTTGCTTTAACCTTTTCTTCTTCTCTGTAGCAGAAAAGTATTCCATCTTCTCTCCAATGAGCATTTCATTATACACAGAATGTTAAATTTTACAAAACCCTTTTTGAACAAATGCAAAACCAAGCAGAACAAACAAAACATAGACAGGGCTTAAAATATATAATTGTCAAATTAAACATAAAAACATGAAAGAAAAAAACATGATTTTTGCTAATGCTATAGTCAAATACTTCAGTAATTTGACTGCATTGTATTATATGTTCGATTTATTAGCATTTAATTGCACAAAAATGGACAAAATATTTTTTTTCAACTAAGACCTGATCTCAATGCATAAATCTGACCCTAAGTAATTCTGCAGTTTTTCTGGCCACTTTTAAATATATTGCATACAGCAGAGTCTAAGAACAAAATACCCTCAAGGTATGTTGTCACTCTATTTCAGTTTTATCAAATCTTGTGCTACTTCTCCAAACATTGTGTACTCTGCTTTTTAAATGGTGTGTATTCACATGGTCTGCAACACTAGTTTGTGAACTCCTAAGGTTTTAGAATCAGTTAAGACTAGTCAACATTTAATGGCATTTTTTCCCCTTCTAATTTGTCACTCTTCTTTCTGGTCAAAGTCAACTGAACCATCAGAACCCAAGAGCTCATTTCCATATTGTTTGCCGTTGTATAATGACTGAAAATGAGTTTTTAATTAAATCAGTGGAATTCACACTTGACTGCAGATGGTTTGTGTGCGAGTCAGTCTGTGTGGTGCTTGTATCCAGTCAAATTCATTTTAAAGTCCTGAGGTTCATGTTTACTCATAGTGGAAGTTAATATTCTTATATGGATAATGCTGGCTTGAGCTACAAAATGGATTTATGAGATGGTATACATGTAAGAGTCGCAAGATTATTACGGTGCATCAACATTTAGTCACTTGTCCATTTTGACTAACATGCAGTTGGGGGATCCCATGTTTATACCGTACGTCAGAGAAAACATACAGGAATTCTACTTTTTTCTGACTATAAACTTGACATGAGATTTTTGCATTGTTATAATGGAAAAGGTTTGGGAATAACACACAGCAAATACCGTTTATAATATGGAATCACTATTAGTTGTTAGTTAGTGGCATGACATTGACTTATTTACCTGATGAAAATACATGAGACAAATCTACATAATTGTAAACATGCCAAATTGTAGCTTTAGGCTCCATCCTTTGTAACAACATCCTCACACATTCATACACCAGAGCAACATTCTCACACGTTCATACACCAGAGCAACATTCACACATTCATACACCAGAGCAACATTCACACATTCATACACCAGAGCAACATTCACACATTCATACACCAGAGCAACATTCTCACACATTCATACACCAGAGCAACATTCTCACACGTTCATACACCAGAGCAACATTCACACATTCATACACCAGAGCAACATTCACACATTCAAACACCAGAGCAACATTCACACATTCATACACCAGAGCAACATTCACACATTCAAACACCAGAGCAACATTCACACATTCATACACCAGAGCAACATTCACACATTCATACACCAGAGCAACATTCACACATTCATACACCAGAGCAACATTAGCACATTCATACACCAGAGCAACATTCACACGTTCATACACCAGAGCAACATTCACACATTCATACACCAGAGCAACATTCACACAATCATACACCAGAGCAACATTCACACACGTTCATACAGCAGAGCAACATTCACACATTCATACACCAGAGCAACATTCACACACGTTCATACAGCAGAGCAACATTCACACATTCATACACCAGAGCAACATTCACACACGTTCATACAGCAGAGCAACATTCACACATTCATACACCAGAGCAACATTCACACGTTCATACACCAGAGCAACATTCACACAATCATAAACCAGAGCAACATTCACACACGTTCATACAGCAGAGCAACATTCACACATTCATACACCAGAGCAACATTCACACATTCATACACCAGAGCGACATTCACACATTCATACACCAGAGCAACATTCACACATTCATACACCAGAGCAACATTCACACAATCATACACCAGAGCAACATTCACACATTCATACACCAGAGCAACATTCTCACACGTTCATACACCAGAGCAACATTCACACATTCATAAACCAGAGCAACATTCACACACGTTCATAAACCAGCGCAACATTCTCACACGTTTATACACCAGAGCAAAATTTACACATTCATACACCAGATCAACATTCACACATTCATACACCAGAGCAACATTCACACATTCATACACCAGAGCAACATTCACACATTCATACACCAGAGCAACATTCACACATTCATACACCAGAGCAACATTCACACATTCATACACCAGAGCAACATTCTCACACGTTCATAAACCAGAGCAACATTCTCACACGTTCATAAACCAGAGCAACATTCTCACACGTTCATAAACCAGAGCAACATTCTCACACGTTCATAAACCAGAGCAACATTCTCACACGTTCATAAACCAGAGCAATATTCACACATTCATACACCAGAGCAACATTCACACATTCATACACCAGAGCAACATTCACACATTCATACACCAGAGCAACATTCACACGTTCATACACCAGAGCAACATTCACACATTCATACACCAGAGCAACATTCACACATTCATACACCAGAGCAACATTCACACATTCATACACCAGAGCAACATTCACACATTCATACACCAGAGCAACATTCACACATTCATACACCAGAGCAACATTCACACATTCATACACGTGTTTATAGGACGACCACTCTACCACTGTGCATTGTGTCATATATTTGTTGGTCCAAAAATGGATGGGTCTCGAGTTAAGCCTTTGTTTAAACATTCTAAGCTGTGTAAACTATCTCTCCTCTCCTCACATTTTACAATTTTTGTAAAAAGTTTAGCAGAAAACTACGGAGCCCCTCTGGTCACACTATGTCAAAAAAAAGCTAAGTCGTGGCCTCAAGATACGCTAAGTCGTGGCCACGAGATACGCTAAGTCGTGGCCACGAGTTAAGCTAAGTCGTGGCCTCAAGATACGCTAAGTCCTGGCCACGAGATACGCTAAGTCGTGGCCACGAGATAAGCTAAGTCGTGGCCACGAGATACGCTAAGTCGTGGCCACGAGATAAGTAAATATGAATGAATATAAAAGGAGAATGCACAATGGAGCAGCTTTTCTCCCGAAAGCATGCACGCTAACTCTGCCACCCATAAGGCTCATACATACAGCCAAATAGAGGTACCGTGACCCAAGCCTACAACGACCTCTGCTGACGTTTTATCGTAGGCTACACACACATGCTTTTCCAAAATGTGAAACACTTCAATAATTAATAAACCAGTCTGCACACTACTATAGACTATCTTAAAATCATAATCATAAATACTTTATTGATCTTTATTGATATCGATAACCCAGGGGACAATTGTTGTGTCACAGTTGATGTGCACATCAAGACATTTAAAGAAATATAAATAATAATATAAGTTGGTAAATAAACAAGTAGCCTATATACATGTAAAAAGTATAAATATATGCTATAAAATATAAATAAGAGTTATAAAGGACCATGGATATGCAGCCTACAAGATTTACATTACTGTATTAACAGAATTGAATTGATTGTGATGAACAGTACTAGTAAATAAATAGAAGCAGAACTGCAGCAAACTATATTACACTGAATATTAAAACAGATAATATTGCACAGAATGTGAAGTATTACATTGCACTACAGTACAGGGACCATTTAAATAACAAAGGTTATCGATACGTCAGCAGAGGTCGTTCTAGGCTTAGGTCACGGTACCTCTATTTGGCTGTATGTATGAGCCTTATGGGTGGCAGAGTTAGCGTGCATGCTTTCGGGAGAAAAGCTGCTCCATTGTGCATTCTCCTTTTATATTCATTCATATTTACTTATCTCGTGGCCACGACTTAGCGTATCTTGAGGCCACGACTTAGCGTAACTCGTGGCCACGACTTAGCGTAACTCGTGGCCACGACTTAGCGTATCTCGTGGCCACGACTTAGCGTATCTTGAGGCCACGACTTAGCGTAACTCGTGGCCACGACTTAGCGTAACTCGTGGTCACAACTTAGTCATATATATATTTTTTTGACATAGTGTGACCAGAGGGGCTCCGTAGAAAACACTCTTACTAATTAATAAAAAAACAACAACAGAAAAAAACTATTAGGAAATTAAAATAAGAATAATTAATAAAAATAAAGATGTATCTACTTTTTCTTAAAATTATTATAAGAAAAAAGCACAATTAAAATAAATAACAAAAAAAAGGGACAACAGATGACCACACAACTTTCATGGCAAGTTAAAAGCCAAAGAACCAAATTAAAATCAAATTAAAAAGGGGTAGGGAGGCCATAACAGGTATTATGTGTTTTTTTTTTTTTTTTTGCTTCCTGTTTAAAGACCAGCCACATTGTTTTGGCCTAACTGCATGCTGGTTCCAATTGAAAAAAATCCTGGTTCAGACTTGTTTAGTCCTGTTTCAGTCTTTAATATTGATTTAGCTCCTGCTTTAATAACTAGTGAGCCTTGTATTTTTACTCATACTCTAAATTGAAGCTTTATACAAAGCCAAAGAGTATTCAAATATCACAGCTCATCTCGTAATTGCAATATTCCAAATTGTATATCGCATGTTTTTCAAATATTGTGTGGCCCTAGTTAAGCAAGATGGTCACAAGGCCAGTATTATTGATTTTAAATGGTAAATGAAACCAATCATCTGCATTAAAGTGATACTAGATGTCATGTTTCTTCAGAATCAAACATATGCATGCACTTTAAAAGTCTAGCTTTAGTCTGACTAAAGCAAGCATTTGAAATTCTTATGTAGATGCCTTTTTTAGGACACAGTCAACATTTGGCAACAATAAACATGTACCATTATTGACTCAAGAAAACAATTTCTACTTTCACTTTTCTGGAATTTGATAATTGCAGAGATACAACAAACTTGAGTATTGTTTATACAAATAATCACTTTGCATAGAATCAGGCCATGCCCCATCAATCGAATTTAGGCACAAAATCAGACCCAAAAGTGTCTCTCTACAGTGTATCCAGCTTCACCAGTAGTCTGAGCTGATGCATTAGGTTAAGTGTGGGTTCAAATGTGGCCCCTCATATCTTTCCACTTTGTTCCCTCCGCAGCAGAAGAGTCCAGTCAGCAGATAGCAGCTCTGTTAGACACATTAATCACTAATCTTTAGGCTCTCCACTAACATTATTTGTCTGTGCCTTTGCAACAACCAAAGGCATGCTCCGAATGATTACTAAGAGTGCAACATATCCTCGCAGTCAGTGAAAAATTCAAAGTGTGTGACCATTTTGTGACTTCCCACTGCTGAGGGACTGTTTTGCTCAAAATTGGTGAAACTCCCAGCACACGCTACTGTTTAATATTAAAAAGAAAGTGAAAAGTTTGCTAAAAAATATATATATATTACTGCTACCAGCCAGTCTGCAGCCCACACAGTGTGGCACCAAAAATGTAGCACAATCATAAGTGTCAGTGCACTTTTCCCTCCACACAGGTCTTTATAACACCTCCTGGAACCACAATGCACGGTCTGTCAAGTTAATCCCACTCCAAAGTTTCTCATTGCAAATGCAGCCACTTCTCCACAAATTTGTAGCTTTACTTTCCAAGCTACCACAATGTACAGAGGCAACCAGGGCTCTGAAAATCCTCATTACAGTTACATATAATATAGGACTGCATTAGACTCATCTGGTACAAATTATTAAGTAATTATGTTCATTGGAAAATACAAGACATGTCTTTGATTATTCATGTCTTTCCTAACACGTGTGACTACATTCCCCATTCTTCTTGTCAATTTGCATTGAGCCAGCTCCATAGGATTGTCAGTGTGAGTTACCTTGGTACCATGTGGCAGCTTGTTGTTTTTGACGGGACACTCACCTGCAGAAAAAAAAAGAAAAAAAAACATTGTAAATGCAGTTATACTTCTCCTCACATATAACATCTAAGAACTGTGGTAGCTTTGTTGTATACCGGCACAAATAACTGTCTTTAATGTTGCTCTACTGCTGTCTCAATGCAGCGCTATTTAAAATGGCGTGTCTGAAACAACAAAGAGGGGGCGCAAGATGATGTGGTAATACATGTTTATGGAAAAATGAGGTTACAAAACGCAAAAGTCTCCTGTTTCAGACCTGAGTATATTTCCCAATATGAAGTTAATATTTGAGTCATAATTTGGTTCAAAATACTAAATCATACAGTTGAATAAAACAGGACACATTAGAGCAACACGTTGGCAAAGTGGTTAGCCCTGTCTCCTCACAACAAGATTTCAACTCTCAAGCTCTGGTGGGTTTTCTCTGGGTGCTCCAGCGTCCCCCACCAATTTATAAAAACATGCTATAACCTCAAGTTAGTAACATGACCAATAACTAACACACGATCTGGTGATGGGAGAATAAAGGGTAACTTAAATCTTTAACATTGCCCTAAACCATATTTCTTAAATGTATAATTGTGTCAAAAATATTTTTCCTTCAACATTCAAAGCTCCACAGAATCCTTTGGAAGGAGCCATTTATTCCATTACTTTCTGTTTGTGTTGCTACAACTGCCCATAAAGGACACTGCTGGAACAACTGCATTGATAGTTCTTGTTTGAACGTACAATCTTCCTGGAAACTAAGGACATACGGTATATAAAGAACATGTATTCTAAACACCTATGGTAAACCAGCTAACCTATTTCCACCAGCTTTGTTCACACCAACAACACATCCCTGCAGGCCTACCGTAGACCTAGACTGGCCAGCTGCGACAAACTCTTTTCCTATTCTATACAAAGACGTTAGTCTGGTACCCTGTTACTTGCGTTAAATTTTAAGGGCGGGCTTT
Organism: Neodontobutis hainanensis; assembly: GCA_024349245.1. Classification (NCBI taxonomy): domain Eukaryota; kingdom Metazoa; phylum Chordata; class Actinopteri; order Gobiiformes; family Odontobutidae; genus Neodontobutis; species Neodontobutis hainanensis. The sequence goes on along the minus strand of JALDNG010000020.1, from coordinate 17,944,868 downwards.
ACATAAAAAAGATGACACTACACAGCCGGTGGTCCTCGAGGACGCCACGTGAGTGTCGCTAGTTAACATGGCAGTAGAGCGGACACCAGAGCGGTTTTGTCGGTTTTATACTTTGCTGGTTATATGCTGGCCTCTCGATAGCTGCATCCACCATGTTGAATGTGTTGGACCCGTTGCTGCAGATAAACGGCTTGTGATTGGTCCATTCTGGGATTTGCTGTGAGAATGGACCAGACCGTCCTCCTTTTGAAAAAAGGAAAATGGTCTGGTATGTAGAACTGTGATCTGTAATGTTACCTCAAGATGCCACCTCAAACAAATTATGTTCTAAACCTAATTTCTGGTCATTCAAGAAGACAGAAGCTGTTTTAATGCAAATGTGCTGTTTATTCTTTTTGTGTAATATCTCTAAAGAGGGTGACTTACCTAATTCTTTGGCATCTCCCACTTGTGTGTTTATTGCCTAAGCCTTCTAATGTCTGAAAAGGTAAAAGAACCTTCACAGACATTTGGACAAGAGATGAAACGTCTTCACCTTGAAAACTAACTCCAGACGCCTTTGCTTTAACCTTCTCTTTAAACGTTTTAATATTGCTAATGTAAAATTTATTCAATCAATTAATTTAAATATACCCTTATTTCTAAAGAAAAAAGTAAAACTCCCCTGTGAAATGTCAATATTTACTTGCCCATTATTTTGTAAGCGTTACATGTTGGAACTCATTTTTAGACAGAGAAGAGACATCGGAGCAAGTTCTGTATAATTAAATATTTATTACTAAGTCTTTTGATTTTAATGTTTGTGCAATATGTAGCTAAGTTTAATGATTCCTGTAAACATTTGCAATTACTATTTGACATTTCAAGTCTACCTATAACAACTAAATTTCTCTGTTTGCCTTTTGAATTTAAATCTTTATTCTCTCTGCGTCAATGTAAATGTAGAGCTTCAATCACCGTTAGAACGCCAATGTTTATTCCTGTTATGACGATGTCTCTCGAACCAGACCAACTATATTTGAATAGTGTTCTGTCAATCATCATCAGCGCCAAAGTAAACATTCTGATTATGTATATTAAGTCTGGTATAATACTCATAAAGATGCAAAATAAAAGCATTTACACTGAATCAAAATGCTAATGGAACCTAATTACACCGCACCATTGTTTTAAGTAGGACTATTTTTAGCATGGATTACACAAACAGACTTAAGGATTTGACGCTTCGGTGCTATACAGACGTCTGATAAGAAATCAATATGTGCATTTTTCTTGAATATTTATGCATCTGTTTTACTTTGATTCGATCAAGTTGTGTGAAGAAACAGTGACAGGAACAGTTTTTTACTCTGATGTTTGAAAATGAAGTTAATAGAGTGGATTATATGGAATGTGTGCCAGTTTGCTGTGTGGGAGTCAATCTGATCCTGCCATATATTTCCAGGGCCGCTGAAAGACATTGTCCCTTCAGTGTATCCTGGGTTTGCCCTCACAACCCCAAATGATTATTTTATATACACCTTTATTACATTAGTATAATAGTATAGTATAATTGATAGATTAGCCTCTCAGTTTGGAGGAGGTTTGTAACCCACAAAAACAAAGAGCACTCGCGGAAATCCTTTACACTTCTTTATTTGAAAATAAAAATTCTCTTTGGTTGAATTTTGAATAATGCACAAAATAATATTGAACCATTACTGTGGTCACAAAACAGATTCTCTCCTCCTCATCATCACTCTACCTGAATAAAGAGCACCTCCCTGTCAGGTGGAGACATATACTCTGATTACTCTAGGAAGTACAGATCCACCAGGAATACAAATTATTCTAACCAGAGGGCATCAGATGAATAAAATAAATGATTTTAAATTTAAACATTACAAAAAGTATGAAATGTATCAAATGACCAATACAACAAAGTTCAGCGTTAATAGACTAATAGATTATATTTCCATTAATGTATTCCGAGTTTGATGTCTTTCCCAACCATTGTCATCCCAGTGCATGCAACACCCACATACAGGAACTGCAGTTTTAGTTTAGTTTAGTGAGATTAACTTCTGACTATGCCTTATGATAAACATTAACAAACTATTATAGATCCAAGTCTTGTGTATAGATTTTGGTTTGTCTGGTTATGAAAGTGCAGGCTGCAACTGTACACTTCACCTTCATTGTTTGTGGGGCATGTAAATTCCCATGGTAGCCCTGACATGTTGTGTTCTGTCAGGACGAACAGGAATGTCCACTGGGTTCTGTAGAGCTTCAAAATCTCTATTTATTTCAAGAGACAATTGCAAAGTGTGTTATTATGAAATAATTAAGCTCCTTTTGATGGACGTGTGCCACAGTTTACACAATGCACGTGTAATCATAAAAAAACAGTTGCAGTGACTGTAGAAGTATTGAAGTGCCTGTCAGTAATGTCTTACGCAGCTGGGCTAACGTTATAACTCTGTGAGTTATAAGATCCATGAAACGTCTCTCAGAAGCTTATCTAACACTCCAACCCAATATGTCTCACTCTGAGTTCAGCTCAAACACATAACTCTTCGTCGAAGTAATGCATAATCATCTGCCTCGTTTGTTCAGACTCTCTTTTTAACTTGAATATAGTTTGCACTTTGCTGAAACAACCTTCGGCACTTATCTGCACTAACTCCGCTCAGAGCCAATGTAACATAATGAAGACAAACTCGCAGCCAAGCAAAAATAAAAGCAGTGTTGTGTTTGAATCCATCAAAGCTTTTAACCTTGTGTGGAGAAGTATGTTTAGCGTGCGCTGAACTTGTTGAAAAAGTCTGAAGACTAGTGTTCCTTCTCAGATTGTTCTCAAACTTAATGCATATATAAATTCCACATTTAATTGTCAGGCCTGCTGTGACAAAGCAGTGGTGGCTGCAGTGCTACTAATTGCTGCAAATGTCACCCTTTACTGAATAATAATCTTACATAAGAGCCTCTAGAGCTGGGCGGAAAAATGCTCTTTGTGAATCTAAGTGACTCTTGTGCACTGGGTCTGAGTGAACACGCTGCAGATAACTGGAGCTAATGGCGGAACGCAGGGACAGAGGAGGATCCGCCACATTTGTCTATTACATTATTATATTTAGATGTGAGTTAGGGCTATCAGAGGTGACTGAACACTCCAATTATTGATTTTTCTCATGGATAGATCTGACCATCGTATGCACATTCACTTAAAGAAACCTCTAAAGGTAAAACCTGAAAAGTAGTTTCAATTGATTAAAAGTGACGCAGTTTTGTGTCCATATTAATTTACCATGCATTTAATAATTCATTTTACATTCTTTTTCCAAAACAATGCCAATCACTAAAATCCAAACAACCTGGAGATTTTAAACGAATATGCTGTCTGCTTGTTTGTTGTAAATGGTATAAAAGCTGTAGAATGCTCAAGAGCACAAATGATTAAAGAAGCTATTTTAAGTAGAAAGATGTTTGTGTTCACACAGACTGTAAATGTTAGCTGTGAAAAAATGCACTGCAAAGAAAAACTGAACAGACATTCACCTTTTCAGGTAGGATTTTCTTCTGAAATCTTTCTAACCAGAGAGTTATTAAATAAAGTGAGCTAATAAGCCTGGCTTATGTTACAAAGTTTAGCCTGGCTAAAGGTTGCTGTGGACCATTTGAAGCATCAGCTCTTGTACCACAAAAGCATTCATTTAGCAGCCATCAATAACAGACCAAAAAAGCTAATAATAATTTATATTAGTATTTTTTGCATTTTACTTGCATACTTGTGGTGGTGTAATTATACATCCATTTATTGATTACGTTGATGAAAAAATGTAATGTCTATGGGCCAGATCTACAATAAACTTGCACACTGTATTCGGTGCAAAAATGACACTCTCCATGTTTACTAAATGGCTGCAGTGCAGTTTAGGCCTTAATGCCTGTGCATTATGTCTTGACCTATGCATCTGGTTTAAACCAAGCCATGGTCAAGCTGAAGCAGCCCTGCACTTTGTACAAGCAACCTCACTGACATATATGAGGACACCTCCGATGTGCATTTTGAGAACGTTATTTCTTACTGATGCCTGAACACCATGACCGAAAGAGAAATGAGAGAAAGAAGCACAATATCCACTGCACAATAAACTCCTATTTTTGGGTTTACAGTATACTTTATTTCCTCATGTGTAGCTCTAACGCTTTCCTATTCTTGAAAGTGTTTCCACTCGTATCCACAGGACAAATCTGTTCTCCAGTAACATACCACCTTATTGTTCTACCGTATGTAACTCTACAAAGTCAGTCTAAACTCTAACACTATATTTGTAAGGCTTCATTTCTTCCTTTACAATGTTGTCCAAGATATAATATTCATCTTGACTAATTATAGTTTTACACAAGAAGTATACAATTCCTCCCTCCCTCATCCCGCTGCAGGGTCACAGAACAGTTTGGTGATTAAGAGTTGTGTTAAATAAGTATCATAAATTATATGGAATGGCTTGACACACTGTAGATTTTATTATATTCTACAGTGTGTCAAGTCAAGTCATAAAAACGCATATTTCCTCCGACTCCTGCTGAGCACGTGTCATGCATGAACATCTCATGTCCTCTGCTAAAGACTGTACACTGTCTGTCCCTCACCTGCTCTCAGCTGTAGTTAAAGCTACAGTCTAATTTTGCATTGCATGACTTTGTGGTAATTTTGGAAATGAGCTGGTTGTCAGCTCAGCCCCAAAACCTGAACGGTTTTAGCAAACATGCTGCCAAATAAGCCACACTCTGCCACACAATCGCAAATTTGAGTCCCAGGGAAAATTGCTCACTTTAGTAGCTCTGACCCTATGTGTAAACACAGTTAAAGTTAAACCATAATACTGTGGATATAACGTTTAACCAGTACTGTACATAGAGTAATATGTATACAGCCAGCCTATTCACATACTTTATTCCATTTGATCCATAAAGATCAAATGGAATAAATAAGCCTTTAGTTAAACCTATAGCAGAAACATGAATCTAACACTGACTTAAAAGCAGATGGTGACTGCTTGAAACCATCCTATCATCAGGAGGAATGTGTAATGATGAGCTTAAAGCTGTCCTGGAGCAAGCCGCGCAGCCTCTCACTCATCAGCAGTGAAGGCTTAGCTCGGACTGGCCTTTGTCGGCTTAAGAGTCCAACCTAGAGTCACCGAGGAAGAGAGCTGATTGCCTGAATACATTTAGCTGAGGAAAAAGTGTTGTGTACCTGCTGCCGACCACATCAGCACTACAGCAGTATAGCTCCGGAGCTAATAGGCAGTTTAAGGAGGACATACGGCTGATGTCAGCACATAGAGATGCAAACTGGTCAGACACTAAGTTTGCAGAGTCAGGACTGATGGGAGGACTGAAGTGCGCACATCACTCACTGTCATATTCACTAATAGCTGTTCCTAAATAGTGAAAATGATATAGAAAATGATACAGCACAGAGATTTTGTGCTCAAAATAAATAGCTACAGCTATTGTATTCTCTTTTCAACCAATAATTGAAGCAAATCCACAGTGTAACTCTGAGTGGTGCAGACTGATGTAATAGTCCAATATGTAACTGTGAATAGAACAAACTTTTGACTGTGCATCAGTAAACTATTAAACCACATAGATCCGTGGGTATGTTTTATAACAGACCTGCCTAATATTGTGTTGGTCCCCTTTTTGCTCCAAAACAGCACTGACCCATCGAGGCCTGGACTCCACTAGACCCAGAAGGTGTGCTGTGAGATCTGGCGCCAAGATGTCAGCAGCAGATCCTTTAAGTCCTCTCAGTTACAAGTGGGACCTCCGTTGATTGGACTTGTTTGTCCAGCACATCCCACTGATGTTTGACTGGATTGTTGGATGACTCCACACAGGCCAGCCTTCGTTCCCCACGTGCATCAATCAGCCTTGGCCCATGACCCTGTCCCAGTTCACCACTGTTCCTCCGTTGGACACCTTTTGATAGATCTTGACCACTGCAGACTGGGAACAGCTCACGAGACCTCAGGTTTTGAAGATGCTCTGACCCAGTCGTCGAGCCATCACAGTTTGGCCTTTGTCTAATTTGCTCAATTAAGCTACCCATCTTTCCTGCTTCTAACCCCAAATTTACAGTGACAATTAAAATTTGTGGCTCTCTCCCCTCTGTATTGCCACCTTCATCATATTTTTGTGAATATTCTCGCTTACAGCTTCAAAATGATTAAGTAATTTATCCCAGATCATGTTTGTTGTGGGTACACAACAAGAAGGATGCGAGTTCAAACCCTGGCCGACTTACAAATCCTCGGGTGACTCCGGCCTTCCTGTGAGGAGTCTGCTTGTCCTCCCTGTGTTACCGAGTGTTCTGTCGGGGTACTCCGGCTTCCGCACATACATAATTCAGTTGGTGCCTTGCGTTGAACTGTCCACTGTCCTGCCACTGTCCAAGGTGTACCCTGCCTAGGCCTTAAAATTGCTGGAATCGGCTCCAGTCACCGACGACCCCTAACAGGACTAAGCAGAAGAGAATGAATGAATGAATCTCGTTACTGAGACATGCTGATGCATGTGTTCTACTGTTGGTAATTAGGCTACTCACCGTCTAAAGTTGTGGCTGTTGAGTCTGCATGCCTTCTCCTTCTTTACATTGTTCTTGTAAAATGTGTGTTTGATGTTATAACCTAAAGTAAATGAAGTGACTCCACCTCAAGCAAAACGTCTCATCGTCCTTGGTCCTGATGCAATGCACAATGTTTTCAATCGCCGTTATGTTTTAGTGTGCCTTTACTTTAATAGTGTAGCGGAAGTTTATTTTGACACTTGCTGTGTTTTCCTGCTGTAGCTCCTGAGACTGACGCAGATATGCTTCGTAAAATAGAACTACAACCTATCTTAAACGGAGCATAGCAGCATGTTGCTCGTTATGGTGTGTATGCTGGAGCTGGTGGGAACTGTCAGCAAAAGAAAGAGGTTCACAGGATTTCTATTTTAGCGTGCAGTTTGCTGATGCTATGCTGTAAATTGGGGTAACACATCAACTTTGAGGACAAAATGTTAACTAGCTGCCTAATATATCCCACTCACTATAAGGTGCAATGAGGAAGAGATAAGCAGTGCTATTCACTTCACCAGTGGTCAGAATGGTTTGTCTGATTAATGTATACTTTTAATTCTGATGCAAGAAGCTGACTTCATGTGTGATTTTTCTCCACTCTTCATCCCTCATCACCTCACTTCCTAAAACCCATCCACAAGTCCTACAAACTCACATGACATCAATTATTAAATCTCCACAACCGTGTCACACCTTTGGCTTAGGAGCAAATATTCCCCCGGAGCACTCAGGACATGCTGATCAGTACATCTTTACATTCCTTAAACCTACAGGGGAACACCTCACGCTCCAATAGTCCCAGGTGGCCACAGCAGATACAGGGCCAAGTCACTCGCCGAGCAAACACCGCATGGAATATTTAATCACAAGGAATTGCACAGTTTATATGTATTGCATCCTCTTTGCTCCATGCTATGCTAAAACTATTCCAACTATGTAATGTTTCCAGGCAGATTGTTAGAGGAATAGATACATAATTATGATGGTTACATTATACATGGCTGCACATATATAATCTTCTGTGTTTGTGGTGTTTTATGACAAAACACTTGATTGCTTTAAACCTGTTTTTGGTTAGGCATTAGTCATTAGGATGAGGACCAGTACTGGGCCAGGTATCCCACTGACTGATTATTATAGTGAGTTGAGTCCCATTTTCATTATGTGTTATAACTGATAAGTATGTATTATTAGTTTGAACATTTGCTTTGGGACACTGGGTTGGTCTTTCTAGATTTTTGCATCTCACATTAATTTCAGTTATGTGGCAATTGACAACTTTGACAAGACAGGAAACTCTAGATTAGTCTATGGGTTACTCTTCCCAGGTCAGCCGCTACACACATGACCAACTTCATTTCCTGAAAGTGCCCGGATCAAATGTGACGAGTGCGATTGACTGTAAGCTCTGGGGCCACCGTGCCTGTGCCCAGAAGTGTGTAATTGTACTGTCAGTGTCAGAGTGGTGGGGGTCTCTGTAGACAGATGGACGGAGGATCTGCAATGACAGGCTGCTGGTGACAGACTATGATACTTCACACTATGTTGGCCTAACAACAAAGGCGACTTCTGCAGCGCAATAATCTGACACTCTGCCCAACAAGCTGTTACTGAGCTGTTTAGATGGAAACAGGCTTAGTGCGTGACTTACAGTACATATGTGACGAATTAATGCACATGTTGAGAAAAGCACAGGGAGAGTCGTGGCACAAAGTTGGCCTTTCGGTCACGTTGAGAATTTGTTATTGCATTGTGTTTCTGACCACAATCTTATCTTAACTGGACACAACGCTTAAACCACCACTACACGATTTTCCTTTTGCCGTCCCTGTCACAGACGGCAAACAGCAGCGTTGTAACCTTTCATGCTTCTTTTATTGAAGTCAAGTCTAATAGGTTGTATGTCTGTCTAATTGTGTTCCCAGGTAGTTTATAGGCGTCTATTTTTACCGCTTCCTAAAAATCCAACTTGACCTCATCACAGCAGACTAATTCTTTGCATAGAATAAAAACAGAATTAGGAAAGCAAAGCTAAAATATTGCATTGATAAAAAACAAGAAAGAAATCACAAAATTTGCAAAAACTCATTTAGCTTTTACTTTATGTTTTTTGTAATAAAAGAAAAAAAAAGATAATTTCTTTGCAGTATATATCAACCCCTTGGAATATTTTAAGATTCTTATAATCTTCTTATAATTTATAATGAGGTTTTAAGTATGACGTTGTTATGGAAAAAAGTAAAAAAAATAAAATAAAATCCATAAAACGTCTTTATTAGTGTCAATCCTTAGTGTTGAACCTTCCAATTCTAAAGGGATGATATACCGTAGTATATTCTATTCCACCAGAAATGATTTCCTCACTTTTCACCATTTTCCAACTTCATTATACCACCACCTAACTCATATTTTTCTGTTTGCATTTTAAAAATTTGCGCAAACTTTGCTCAACCAGACAAACACGCATCATGTGAAGTAGTTAGTACTCCTAGTCTTCCTCAGACAGTGAAATGAGTTATATGTTATTTAAATGAGGTTGTATCTAATGCGTACTAAGACCTGCCAGGATCAATTTTTTGTTTTTTTACAAACAAACACAAAAAAAGGCACCATACAATTTTCCACAGAAAATAATAATGAAAATGGGCTAAATTACTTTGTTTATACACATTACCAGTGATAAAAAGGCAGCTAAAACCTGCGACAAAACTTTCCTTTTGAAGAAACATTGTGGTCATTTTGGGATTGTCTTTCACCTTGTGTGTCTCTGGCCATATTAACATGCAAGGTGTGCCAAGGTCTCGCATCCGCAACCTTAAGGTATGGCAGTTAGTCGATGCAAAATACTGAATAATTTATGGGAGGACAAATAAATTCCAGGGAACAACACCAGATCAGACTCTGGAGCCGATAGTTATTAGTGCAAAGTTGGCCAGGAAACCTCAGGCTGTTAAAAAGGGCAATAGCTAAATATGTTACCTAAAGAATTAGTATTGGGCTCGACGGTGCATACAGAGGTCAAATCAATGCAAGGCAAGTCGTGGATAGAAGCAGCAGTAATATACTAATATGATAAATGTCAGGAAGCAGTTTGATATTTCTTTGATGTGATTTGGTAAATGTCTGTGAGAGCGAGGGATGCTGTAGATATTAACTCTGACATGCCTTTTACAGCTTGACGAATACAAACTTATTTCTGAGCCGCACTTTAAGTGTCGACAGAATACTTCAATTTTCTGACAAGCACATGAACACTCCCTTAACCTAAAACTAATGGGGGCTTATTAAAGTGATCTAAGAGCTGTGTAACTAATGGAGAGGACATTGCAGTCAGAATAGTAGGTAGGTAGGTTTGTTGTTGGTCATTTTTTTTTTACATTTTTTCCAATTTTTCTTTCTACATTTGATAAATGATGTGTTGATTGTTCTAAGTATGTTGTCATTCCGGGCCATTACTAATTTACAAAAGGAGGTAAATGCAGAAAAAGAATAGTTTAATGATTTTTTGAAATGACTGAGTTTCTTGATTCCAGAAAATCTCCTGTGACCCACTTTTGGTTCCCGACCCAATGTTCGTAAACCAGTGATAAAGAAGATATACTGTATAGACAATATCATTTAATTTAGTTAGTTTCTGAGTAAACCTAGATTTGTTTTTTACTCCTGTAAGAAAAGTCATGGGCAATATTCCAGTAACATCCTGCAATTTGTTTTAAAAATGCTATCATTGAAAGAAAGTGGAAGCATGAATTTGTCTCTGCTGCTTTTACACAGGACTCACATGAATATGACATTGGGCACAGTGACGTTATGTTTTTGTGTTTTTTAAACATTGTAATAACTAAATACTATCAACTACTTAATTCACCATGAAACATTACTCCTACATTAATAATCACCATTAGTTATAAATATTATTAATAGAATAATAAGTTTGTGTAAATATCTATGTATTAATGATACTTCAGCATCCATTAATAGTTTATTCATCCATTTATTGTTAATGTATTGACTTCTTTGTGTAGGTACACCTCCTCTGTTCAGAGAGGGCTTTTCCAAAACCTAATATTGAACACTCTACACCCATGTTGTTTTTTGATTAATTTGTAGTGTTTTTGCTTTTGTCATTTGGACTGGGCTGACACAATAAGAACATTCATTCATTCATTCATTCATTCAGTATCCCAATCCAAAAATGTCTATTAAAACCTTTAGTGACAGAGAATCACTGTGACACTTTCTCTCATTTTCAGTTTTTAATCACTTCATAGTACATTAGTTCTTATGCTCTTATAAACCAAAGAACAACACTATCATTTTTTAAAAAACATCTTATCTTTTAATTCTGATGTTGTAGGCCTGTAGCTGCACAGTTTCACTTGTCTAACACTTCTCTGGTTCTGTGAGGGACTGTTGTGTTGAGGGAGCATGGCAGGGTAACAAAATCAACTCGAGAAAGACGTCACTCATTAATAGCTGTAGCCTCCAGGAGCATCTTGTTTCTTTTCTGAAACAATTAACAGATGCCTTTAAGGGACTCTCACTTGAGGCGGCTCCTTGCCATCTGCTGCCTCGTGGCTCTGACATTAATGCCTACTGTGAGAACACTGCACGGACACAGAACAGCCACTCACCCGTTGCTGCGACACACTTACGCTACAAAGTAGAGCAAAATGAACGACAGCCACTTAAACAAAGTATATGGTATAAAGTATATGCACTTTTTTAATTAATGCTATCGCGGATGTCAGCAGAATAAAAAAAAAAACTTGAATTTCCCGTCTGTGCATCTGTTTAAGATCTCATCTGTGCGGTATAAAATTGCATCTTAACACAACCAATTTAATTCTGCGTGAATCGGTAGCACACATATAGAAAAAGGCTCAATTGGAAAAACTGGTGAAGCAGAAAATGTTCCCTCTGTGATAAGTTCTTCGGAATAGTCGAGTGACAGATATCTGCAGCGTAGGCCTTCCCCGCAGGCCTCTGCACACAGCAGCATCACGACTCGGGTGGAACTCGGGACATCAGTTAGTGTTGCTACACAGTCTATGGTTTAATGAGGACAGAAAAGTAGGTCCTTTTCGCTCTCATTTCAAGGCGGGCCTCAGGTGTGCTTTAGAGTCTCATGCAGAAACACTGGGTGGCTTCAACTTCTCTGCTTTACCAGTTCATGGCAACTTAAGCTAAAAATATTGGGCCTGTTTTTGATTACTTATAGCTGCATTTTGTAAAAAGTTACCTGGTTGTAGTAAAGAGTTGAAAAATATTGCCTCTAGATACTACCAGAAAACACCTCTCACCCTTTTGAGGCAGCATGTCACTTTTTAGGTTGGCGTAAAATGCTTAAGGTCTTCATCATAATCATTTTATTTGTCAAACTAACAAGGCAGCAACACACTTTACAGTGCTGTCAACCCAATATGTTTAAAGGTGACACTTTCCAGAGGTAGTTTCCAATAATGCCTTTTGTGTTTATGTCTTAAAAGTCTCATAGCAGTCATTTGACTTTTCTTATCTGCTTTAGTCTCATCCGATTTTGGATTTGGAGTTCTGTGGAAGGCATTCAGTGGTGTGTAATGGTATTTTTTGTAATCTGCATGAGATCCCCATTTCACAATTCAGATGTATCATGGCAGACAAAAACATCTAGTTTTATCTTCATGCCATTTAGTCGTGAATGTCACTCCGTCTGCGCTTCAGATGCTCAATCACGCCTCAGAGTTTAAGACACTGACATTTTCAACAAAAACACTGCACTAAAAGCATAGAGCTGCTGTCTTATCATTTGAGACTTCATAATGAGCAGAGAGGAAACTTTTAGCATCATTTTCTGACTAGTAAATAAATTCATGCTGGCCTCCTTTGGGGTATTTTGTGTTTAGCAGGAAAAATTTACTCAAATGTGACTAAAATCAATACATCTTAAGTGATAAAATGCATTAAACGTCTCAAACTGAACAGTGAAAGCACTCAGTAAATGTGAAAAGGACAAAGAAAAAAAACACCAAGGTCCACAGATGTCACGCTGAGCCTAAAGCACAGCGCTGCGTGTGAAAGTTGAAATTAATGTGAAAGTGCCCTAAGACGCCGCTCCCCGATGGCTGCTAGATGCTGCCTCCAAATAGAACTGTTTTTGAAGTGAATGGGAAAACTTCCAGCTCCTCTCTGGAAATACAAAGCAGACTGTTTTTTTAGCAGAAGTTGGGTTCTGAATAGCTAATGCCAATGCCTTTTCATGTGCGCCTTTCTCTATTCACAAGATATTAAGCAATAAAGAGCGCTGTGTTCACTTGAGTGACAGGTGCGTCGGGCTGTCGCAATGGCTGCTGGCTGACGCTCAAGACTCTCCACTATGTATTTAGTCAATCACATTTACATATATTTATGATGATTTTAGATGCTTATGTGCTTTATGATGTAGATTATTATCACAATACGAACAACTTTCTCCTCTATTTGAATATGTTGCATTATGCAACCTGCAATGTATTATGGAACATTGTTACAATGTCAAAACAAAAATTTATAATTTTGGAAATCAGAAGATAAGACATGATGTACATTCCCCAGGAGCTAAGGAGAAGGTGGCATGGAGCAAGACACAGGTATGCAATAAATCACTGGCCAATTTATTGTTTTTATTAAGAAGTTCAATAAAATTATTTTAAATTGGGAAATAAATCTGTTTACAAAAACGCAACGACTAAAATGTCAGGGTTTCTCTGTCCTAACCAACTAGACCCATTAATTTTGTTAGTGAAGTGGGTCTCAAACCCTTCCCATTCACAATGATTTCCAACAAGGTCAATCCTACTTTACTAATCACAACAGTTTTTGAAAAAAATAGGCTGGCTTTATGTGATGCTTCTTTTTACTGAATGGTTCCAAATTGCGTTGGTTCAAAGGCAGATAAGTGTACATATGTTGGTACTGCCCCCTGAATTCTGATTTGTCCATTTTGTTTGTCCAACCAGGTCAGCAGTAGTTTACAAAGTAATATACACCAGGCCTTTAATTGTATTCAGAGGTTCAAACACAATGGCCCTTATTTATCAAAGTTGCATAAAAACAGGTGCATATCTGTGTGTAGGTGCGTTAGTGGCAGCTGCAAGTTAAATAAAATGTTCAGCTTATCTTTCTCCGAGTTGCCTAATAATAACACGTGTGTTTTTGCTTAAATCCACCACAACTGACGGTTTACTTTTATGACATAACTTTAACACCTGAGCGTTTCTTGAGAGTATCATAAAAGCCTCTCATAAAAGACTAATTAAAAAGACCACTGTGTTATAGACTGCATCGACAATAACAAACTTAATCGTGTGAAAGCTCGAGCTGCATATGTTTCCTAAAAGTATATAAAATACTAAACTATTGTTACAGTGGACTGTAATATGAAATATAATCTAATATAGTAACAATGCATAGTTCTAAATAATGGTTTTGCTGCTCAGCTCAGGGCTGACTTTAAACGTTTGTATATTTACACCACCTCCTGACCTGGGGTGTGACATGAGCTTACATACGCCCACGTTCATATTGATATATGCCAAGGACTGCATGGAAATGGCCATATACCCCAAATTTTGCCATACACACATTTGAGAAATGAGGGCTTGTGTATCTTCAAGCAGCATCTACAGCCAACAAGCACTACACCTGGAAAAATCAGATCCATTTGAATAAGCATGTCAAAGTGCTCACTCTTCTCTCCTCTCTACTCTCCAGTCAAGTGATTGTTTTCTCTCCAAAATCTGTGCCAATGATAGGAAAAATGGCCACCCCCCCCCTCCAATTGCTCCGACTCGGTAAACATCTACAGACATCATCCCCATCCAGCAGCGCTCGTCTGTTCACTCGAGGATACCACTGGACCCTGCAACTTGATGCAAATCACCTCCGCACACCGGCGCTCGTCTGTTGTTATCTCCTCTGATACAGTACGTCAGCTCTATTTAGACGTCTAAGCCCAGCCAGGCCATTTCCATTCCTCCAATCCTCAAAATGCAATATTGGCACAGACTGCTCAGAGCCCCCTTTTTTGCCTTTGAGTATTAGCCTTTGATTCAACACTTAAAACCAACTGCTGCCCCGCATTAACATTAAATAATGTATCAAATAGAACGCTTCATGATTCTGTAAGCTTTCACATATTTCGAAGGATCAGGACCAATATGGCAGGGACCGAATGACAAGGCGTGCAAGCGCAGGCTCAGACTCTAATGCATGGATTTAGTCATGTATCCAAAAGGCTGCTCTCTTTTTTGTGCACATGAGACAGGGACAGAAACATAAATCAGCTGCTTGGCTCACTTTTATAATCTTGGACTAAGTTTTTGAACTGGTAATACAAAAGGGTCAATTACGGAGAGATAATCCATAACTAATTTACTTGATTGATGGTCTAATTATGGCTGTTTATGTCATGCTTGATAATTCACTCTTTGATAAGCAGCCTCTTGAAACTCAGAGTGGCGGCAATAATGAGCACAGAAACACGGCCATCGCTCAGAGCTTTGTACAACACATAATGTTGCAAACAAAATGGATTGTGTCTCAAACAAACCCGAGGACTGACCACACGCAGAGGCATTCACTGTTATACAGTTGGAGCCTGTGTATTACAGTTGTAGCTACGGTTTAAAATAGACCTTTAAAAAGAGCAAGTATAGTGTTGCGGAGTTTCACAAAAAAAATTCAGGGCCCATATTTTAAAAATTTATTAAGAGCAACAGCATTTTTATATTTTTTAATAGGTCTGCTCTTTTGGTTATTTGTAGCCTAGTAATTCTTTTTTGTGTGGGTGTGTCTTTTAATGTCTTTTAATGTAATTTTAGCCCTATTTCCCCATAGTTGTGTAACTTGGGTGTTATACTGATTACTTTAGCAAAGCCTGACCTTTTTTAAGGTCTAAAAGTAGATATATTCTGCAGTGATGCACCGGTCTGTAAGAGCTCTCGATCTACGTTCCTGCTCTCACCTATGGTCATGAGATCCCGGATACGGGCGGCCAAAATGAGTTTCCTCCGCAGGGTTTCGGGGCGCTTCCTTAGAGATCAAATCATTTTTTCTAGTTTTTCTAAAATACGCAAGTAACAGTTTTTGGAGAACCGCATCCCACTTTTGGGTTCCAACTGATGTTTAGTGCTGGAGTGTTATTATGAGCTGAAAAGATGCACCAGAGAAATTGTGGATAATTCCTGAGTGAAGATTGACCTGACAAACAGAAAAGGTGACGCAGGATGTCTATGTTTGCAAAGTAAGTAGCTTCTAAACCTGATCTCTCATGCTGGGAGCGAGTTAAAACGCTTATTTAACATTAAAGAATGAAATGGAACACATCAGGAAAAACTATATAACCTCAGTCAAATACGCTTTGTATTTGTCTAAAACACATTTAAAGCTCCATAGAACCCAACAGAAGTTTTATCACTTATTTTTCTCACTATTGCTGCCCAGAGTGTACAAACTAAGCACACATATGGGAGTACCATACATTCTTGCTAAAGTTTTAGGGCATTTCTTTAACTAAACTGATTATGTTTGAGACCAAATTTACAAAGGGTTTGTTCCTGTCCCTGCAGGGCTACCGTAGGGACAGGATCTAAAAAGGAGTGTGAGGTGCTTCAACACAACCGTGTCTATTCAAATAGCTCTATATGAAGATACTTTTCATTCATTGTTTTCTTCCACATAGTCCCATGAGGGGTTATGCCTGACCTGAGCCTATCCCAGCAGCTTTGGCCCTTGGTCAGGGTACATCCTGGACATTGGCCAGTGAGTGACAGGGCTGACACTTAGAGACAGACACCCATTCACTAGGAACACTTTAGGTTTGCCAATAGACCTGTACATGCATGTGTTTGGGCGGTGGGAGGAAGCTGGAGTACCTGGAAAGAACCCACGGTAACACGGGAAGGACGTGAAGACTCCTCACAGAAAGAGTTCTCCCTCGTGGCCAAGGATGTTTGAGTTGGTTGTGGTTATAACTCACAACCTTCTTGCTGTGAGGCAGGATCACTAACCACTCGCACGTGCAAAGATCATTTTGTGACTTAAAAAAAAAACCTTGCATTTAACTATTACTTTATATAAAACATTTGGTAATAAAAAACAATCTTTAAAGGGTCCTGTCACAAAGTGCTGTGACATTTTATTAAACCAATCATAATCACTCAAGTGTGCTTTTACCAAACATGTAACTGCAGAGGCATGTACAATTACAATTTGTGGATTTTGTGTGCCACCTAAATTATACTAAATAACAACCATAATCAGCTTATTTTTACTCCGGTAAGTTCTCCAAAGAAACTAATAGACAAGTAAGATTCCCTTGAGCATTGTGTGGAAAGCTTGTGCAAAGGTAAAATGTTAGGAATGTAAAAAAATAAAAAAAAAGGTGCCCTGTTTTCCTCGTCCATCTGTGTGCAGTTGGCTCAATAATGTAATCTGACAGTTTGGAGTCAGAACTTTCCGAAATGCAAAGTTTTCTTTTAGTGAGTATTACAAATGTGTAAGCCGCTGGAGAGTGCATAAGAGCAAATGCATTTTCAAACATGGGGCGCTTCCAGGTAAATCAGTTTAGCTTTAGAGTCTCTGATGGAGGATAGATGGAGGGGAAGGGTAATGTAATCGCCGGCCAAGAGAAGATGAAAATAAATCCCCGCTGCCAGTATTCTCAAGGATATAGTCAAGGAAATAGCGTGCATGTTTGATTGGATTAGAATACAACACGGAGGGGAATGTTAGACCTCGTGATGAAGACTTTTTTTCCTGTTAGGCTGCATGGCACTTTGCCGATACTAACAGCAAATGGCAACATGAGACTGTAGCTTTAGTGTCAGAAATAGAAGGGCTTTACATATGTAATATTGTCAGCAAAGGCAGCAAAAGCACAACATGAACGGATGCTTTTCCTGTGGATGTATTTTGATTAGTATTCATGTATCATGTATAGAATCTGATATTTGTCAGAAGAAGATCCGTTTAATGCCAAAACTATTGTAGCAAATTAAAAGAAAGATGTGACTGTGTGCATACATTTGGAAACAAAGCCAGTTTGTGTAGACTTATTACATTCTTTTTTTCCCCGACTGACCGGGCTTACATGTTGGGGAATTGAGTTTGGCTATTTTTTCAAGCCCTTGTATAAAAATATTGAATCCAATTTGACTTGCTTCCCATCTTAACAAATGATTCTGTCTGCCATGCCTCAGAATTTTTTCTCACAAGAATCCTATATGCCCGTCTGCTCTGCCTGACCAGCCCACGAGAGGTCAATGCTAAATCCTGGAATTAAGCATTAATAAGTTAATGTTAAAGTAAAACTGTATATATTGTGTTTTCTAAGTGTTTTTTATTGTGTAGTCCATGCAACTTGACTGCAATTTGTGTTAGAGGTGGCATGTGCAGTCTATATGGAGGCATTTGGATAAAAAAATGCACATGGTCACACTTTACACCTATGTTACCATGATGTCATCTATGAGCAAATCAAATGGAAATAGTTATGATGGTGTTTGTTTGAATTGAAACACGAGTGTGCTCCCACCTTCAGCAGAGCTCATTTGGAGTTTATCTGGGCCATTATGAGAGCAGAAACATGTTATTTTGTTCTATTTTGTTTAATATCCTTATATTCTAAACATTTGACACAATGCACTTTAAAGACATTAACGACGTCAAAAGAGAGGAGATACAGAGACTTCTGGAGAATATGCAGAAGCTGGAGTCAAATGACAACGGTGAGACAATTATCCCTCACACAGACACTTGTATAAACTGGTTAGTAAAATGAACAGAGACAGAGGTTACTGCTCTGAGTCGGAGCTGAGCCCTGACCCTCACTGTCTCTGGACCATGCTGTACAACTCTGAGTGTAATCCTTACCAGTTCATTTAAAGAAATCTAATATTGCTGTATATTGGCCGTTGCAAGTCTGTTGGCTGGCCTTCATGGAGCCACTTGACATAAATAATTGGGTTTCGCCCTTTATTTATACCAACGACTCACTATTGCTGTTGCTTTTTCTGCAAACATCCCACCTCCAACCCAGCTCCTTCAATAGTTTAATGTGTCATTTCAATCAATGTCAGTTTTAGCAGTTGGTTGTAATTGAGGGTCTTCTCACTGCTATTTCTGGCCTGATATAAACTCAGAAGGGGAAGCAGCGGAGATGTCATGTATGTTCGGGCCTTAATGACCTTTATGCTCTGACTAATACTGGTTCTGCCATTCACCAGTCAGACAGCAAATGGAAGTTTGACTAGTCCTTCAACTCAGAATGACATGTAGTTATTAATCAATTGACGTATACACTTATACAATTAATTTACATGTATTAAAAAAGATATTAGTGCCTGTGTCGGTGAATGTGCTTTCTGTGTCACATATGGCAGTTTGAGACCACTTAAATGTAAAGAGTATTTTAATGAACAGTCTAAGTGTTCGACTTTCCTCATTAACTCCCAGAGCTCGGTGTATAAAAGGCGTTTGAAATCTACAATTTCATAAGCGGTGTTCTTTAAACCCCAGCTGGGTCAGTGTAACGTAACAGTAAGAAAATCATTAGCCCGAAGTAACACTGCCGTCATCTCAACTAAATTACAGAATCATGCAGATGTAGTGGCTCAAACCGTTCTGTTCTTTGGAGAGGAGTCTTCTAATGTTGAAGTATTAAGCCAATTATGAGGAATGGTACAAGGAGCTGTACTTTGGGACTTTGTGACAGCATATTGCAAAGTGCTGTTTCCATGGTTTCAGTTAATTTATAGCAATAATGCATCAACTTCATTTCTCTTAAAGCAAAGAATGGCTGGTCTATTTATAACTTCAAGCATGAATGCCATCTGAGCCACATAAAGCAGACCTTCTGCTACAACATCTGAGATGCACAGTGCACAATGTGGCAGCAGACAAGACGTACAGTAAAACTCAGATGAAGACGCTAAAGGATGTCATGTTGTAACCTTTGATCAGTTTTTAACCAAAGGCCTAACCTCTAGAACATGTATTGTACCATGACATTTTACCTAGACATATTTTTTATATAATTTATTTGTGAATAAAGTATAGACCTGTAGTACACATGTAAATTTTTAATATGAGAAACTATTCAAATATAAATGTTGGGATAAAGTGGGGAAAAAAACAATTTTGTTGTGTTACTTATGTAGAAGGAAACACCTATAACTTTTTAGATCAGTTTCATTGCATTACATACAGATTTTTATTAAATTTGTACCTTACCTTACAAATGTTGTCCCACAAGGGTCAGTTTTGGGACCAATGCTTTTCTCATCATATGGCCTTTGGTTTCCTTTGCTATAGAGTAACACATGCCTTATTGTCTTTTGTTTATGCAACACACAGTAGATTAGGCTTTTATATTACTACCAATATCTGCAGTCTGTATCTGTCCGTAAAGAATTTTTAGTTATCAGATCATCCTTTATTATTAAGTATAGAAATCATACATTTACATTCTTTAAACCTGTTGCCTGAACAGCAGTGGTGTCCAACACCCCCCACCCCCACCAAGAAACTTACCAAAGACTTACTGAATTAGTGATGGGTCCTGTCGTGAACAAGCCTGTTCCGCGAGACGTAATATTTGATTTATTTATTTTTGTAAAGTAAAACAAGGCAGAACGATGATGATCTCAGTGTTACAGGTGCTTCCTGCATCGAGTCGACTGAATGTCACGTGCTGCTGTGTAACAATAGATAGACATGGATCATACCACCCGGCAGAGAGGAGCAGGGGAGGTGCTCATTCACAGGTGTGACAGGACCGAGGGAGAGGAGAAGGAGAGAGGAACTGTGTTGAAATAAGCTTTGAGAATAAATGTTACAAACACGAGTAGCTCTTTGCCACTTTCATTTTTAAAAACAGCTTTCTGAGAAAAAAGGTTGGAGACCCCTGCTGTACAGTAACAGGGTCTGAATTACTCATGGTAGACTTTTCATTAAAAAAAAATCCCCCCTTTTCTTGTTTTTGCCAGACTGGAACCATAGCCATCACACTCACAAAAAACCCTAATCAACAAACTAAACTCACCTTAACTAATAAATAGAAAGACTTGCAGACATTGTTCTTTTTCTCCTGAGAGTGAGTTTGAAGTGCACAGTGTCTGGATGAGGCCGCACATTGCTGCAGAGCGCTCTCAGACAGCTGTTTATTGTGTTTGCTGCAAAGGAAATAAGGTTAATGCTCATGAATGTCCTTTCTGCACATCACAAGTGTTCTTCATCGCCAGTGTTTTCCAGACCATGGGACACTGTGAGATCTAGGTCGGCTTTGTTGAAATCGACTGCTCTTTGCAAGAACATTACACATTTTTTACAAAAAAATCATTAAATATTTTGAATTTTCCTCATTACAACTTATGTTAATATTGCACAGAAGTCTTAAAAAACGTAGGAACAGTGTAACTTCTACTTCAGTTTTTCTGTACTTTAATGTATCACCTACGCTCAGGTGTCTCCAAGATTCATTTTCACCAACATCTATTCACAATGTGGCAAAAGTTAATGAGACATGTTACTAAGAAGCACAGCATGGATTCACTGTCTCTTCTGATAACAGCATACTTTAATATTTTGGAAGATTAGCCGTGAGTTAATGCTGGAGTGCACTGAGTTGGGTTTAACTACATCTGTAGGTGAGTGGGTAGAATGGTGTTGACCAATGTTCTTGCAAGCAAAGAAAGCAAAAGGAGATTTTTGTTCAAAATGAGAAGGTGCTGAACATGTCAGAATGACCTACTCTCCCTCTCTGCATGAAAAATAAAATGCATATCTTCATTTGACAAGATAATTTTGAATCATGCAACTGGAGAACAAAATGTTCTTTGAAAATCAACAAACAGTTGTTTCCATCTCACAAACTAATGTTCCAAAAAGTAAAATGCAATTTGGATGGTATCTCATTAATGCAGTGATATATTTTATAAAACAATAATAGTAAACGGTGTTCAGTGACTAGCATGGGTTTTAAAATCCTTTTGATGTGAATTTGTCTTTTCCTATATGTCTACAAGAATAATCATGATTCCTCTTGTACGCCTTTTCAACTCAGAACACCAATCTAGTACCCTAACTGGTTGGCTAGACCTAGTTTCTGAGGCAGCTGAGGTGGGTCTGGTCTATCCACTTCCATTCAGAGGTAGTTTAATCTGTGGCTATTTATTCTGCCTCCTGCAACTCTAACTCAGCAGAAAACAGACTGAATGGAAAAAGGACTATGATGGCTGGATAGGATAACACCACTCTATCCCTTGTTAGCCCTTTAATAGCGGCTGGAATAGACTCCAGCAATTGAGCTTTTCAGCAAATGTGACGATGCCTCAATTTAGACCCTCCTACCTGGAAGGGTCTGATGTGAGAAAGTTCAAAACTGCCCCCAAGACCCAGCTCTAAATTTTACCCCAAATATTAACGACCAAATGTCCAATGCAGCTGGGATAGGCTTCAGCCCTCCACGACCTGTAAAGGTTGAGCTGTAGAAAACAAGTAATCCATTTTCATCATAATGTGAATATACTTGTTTTGCTCTATTATTGATAGATTTGAAATCCACTTTATCTGTTTCACAATGACAAAAAGACACCAACACTGTCAGACCCACTTTCTACTGCTTCTGCCTTCAAGCCACTGCAACCAAACTTTATCTTCCACAAAACACAGTCTTTATGAACCTGGGAAATTACCAATAGTGTCTTTTTTGCCCAGTACAAAAGCCCACTAGAGATGTGTTTCAAACGTCTGCCACTCTCCACTCTCTGCCCATGCGGTGCTGGTATTTATGGGGCGACTGGGCCTGCTCCAGAGTGGTCATTATCTGGGGGATGCTACAGCGGCAGTAGTTAAGGTCACTCGGTGTGGGCCGGATGTCCTTACACTCCATACCGCAGGAGACTAAATGTGTAATCATCTGTGAGAACACAAAAGCCAGTGTCCATCCACACTGGCCATTACCAGAGCTTATTGTAGACTCCATCCTGTTGTTATACCCAGCTATTCCACAGCACAAATCCGACTTTTCCCCTGTATATTTTCTCACAGATGGCAGAGGGAGCTGACAGCGGGGTAGCCAGGGCTCTTATTGGGCTCAAAGTTCTCAGACAAAGCTGATGTCTGGGCTCTTTGCTGCCACCAGGGCTTTGCCTTAAAACCAATCATTTGCTGTGGAATTACAGTCCAATTATAGTTTCACATAGAGCCCAATCTTGATCACACTCCACTGTAGGTGTCAGTGTGAGGTAGATGAGAGTAAAACCTCACATAAAGACTATAACATAAGACTTATAATATTATAATCTAAGTGGGTGTGAGGAATGTAAGAAAGCAGGCATATATTTTATGTTTGTAATAAAAAAGATGGACAATTAAAATACTAACAAAGTTTAATTGAACATAATGAGTAACATTCAGATTTCAGGTTTTGAGAGCACAAAAGTCAATTTTGGGTTTGTAGATTAGTATATCAGGCAAATGGCGGCACAGTGGTTAGCACTTACAGTAAGAAGGCCCAGAGTTTAACTTCCAGGCCAGGCGAGGCCTTTCTGTGAGGAGTATGCAGGTTCTGACCGTTCTTGGATGGGTTTTCTCTGGATACCCAAGTGGCAGCTGCCAACAATGAATTTCCCCAGGGGATAATAAAAAACAATAATAATAAAACAAAATAAATATTTCCATCTCAGTTACAATTGATAGGTACAATTAATGCTACTGCCACTATTGGTATTTTATAAATATTACTGTCTTTATCTTGAGAGATTAGTAGTTGCTTATGTTTGAGCAACACGTCTGTTCAACCAGTGGCACTGCTCCCTTCACTTCTATCACAGCTCTGCCTCGGCCAAATTGATTTCATTGCTATATTAAATTGACATTTGCCTAAACAGTTTAAAATGTAGGCTATAAAGATATAGATTCAATTTAGCATTTGATGATAATATCACCACATAAACATAAAGCTCATAGCATGTGCTGCTATGAGCAAATAGACATAAAGTAAAACACAATAACACAATAGACTGCACTGCTGTTGAAGGTATGGTCTCATCACTTAATCTAATTTTATTCAACCTCCCATATTTTGCCTCTGCTCAATTTTCGGGTAAATTATTAAGTCACATGTTTTGGTTGTTGCATATTGTCAGGTTGTTTCTGTTCTTGGTCTGTTTTTGGTCTTGTTGTGTGTTTGGAGCACAACAGATGGCAGCAATAAGACTTAATAAGTGAACTGCACCATTAACGTGTTTGTTTTCTCCTGGTCTTGGTTAGTGTCAAACCCACCTCACCATGATCTAAACCCAGTTCACGTTCGCCATCTTGACTAATCCACAAAGAAGCATGAACCAGCTTATATGGATTTATTTTATTACATACGGCATCGCAAAGCATTTGGCAAAGCGTTTGTCACTGTTTTGTAACATACATATGCCAAAAATACTGTTCAATAAACTGATTCTATTAAAAGGTAAGGTTTGAATTATTAAGAAACGGTGTGAAATCAAGATAGACTTGATCATACATAAAACTGCTAATACAACTGAACACAAATATCAGTTTGTTCCATGTGTATAGAAGAAGAGCATTACGAGTGAAAAGGAGACAGTTCTATCTTGCGCATGTGTTTCACCTGGTGACTGCTCTGAGAGAGTGTCACTGTTAGAGTGTCTGCACAGAGAGCACTCTTGGAGCTGTTTATTCTAACCCTTGGGCATTATTATTTCAGTTTGGCAGACGTTAACAAAGCTCCAGTTGGACAAGTACAGCATCTTCTGTGAAGCTGAGGGGCAGTCGTTGTACCACACAGCATCTTTCACACCGCAGTGTCTCTGTCACAATATTGCTCTTTTTTCATCTGGATATAGTTGTTGATGTATGAGCCCACTTTTGTCTTTTTTATCACATTCTGTAACCTCAGAATGCAGAAGGCCAGTCTATTGATGAGGACCCTTATCCTGTTTAGATCCCTGTCTATGCACATAGGAGGATTTCAAATATTATTTTAATTTACCCAATGTGGACAAAATCATCAATCATAAGTGATTATAATATGTGTTATAGTCACCAAGTCACCAAGATGGGAAATGAGACTTTGCCACTGGAGACTTGAGTTTTGTCAAGGCAGTGATGCTTAAACTTTTTACATAAAATAATATATATCATAAATTATTTGGCTCTCCATGTATCACCCACTCTTGTGTATAATATGACTGGTCATATACAGTGAGTAGTAAAATTGAGAGAATATAGAAAAGTGGAAAAGAAGTGTTTTAGTGAATATACTGTATAAAGTGGCTGTGATGACTGGTAATCTTTTTTTTTTGCTTTTTGGTGAAACAGAACGCACAATTTGCTCTTTTTTTTCTTACTTTTTGCACATTGCTCAATTGCTTTATAAATCTGGCTGTCGTTCTGGCTGTATTTGACGTTGAGTCCTAAGTATGTTTCCCTGCAGTAGTCAATTTTGTTTTTGCTGTTGCAGTCAAAGCCTCTCAGTTCAACCAGGACTAAAGCCAGAGCTAGATGTTATTTAAGTTTAAATATTTGTCCAATAAAAAAAAAATATTTGATTTCCTGATATTTTTAAATTTCAATCTAAAAATACAAAACTTCTGTGCCATTGAAGATAGTCTGTTTGCGAGCCACTGTGTTGAAGCATTGAGGTTAAATTTTGCTCATGTCTGGTTATCCTTATATTTAAATCAGCTTTATGTGCAAAGTATTTGTTCAGATAGAAGATTTATTTGTTGCCCAAATGATCCTGGCCTGGAATGTCCGTCATGTAAATAACTCAACTATGACATGGAAACACTGACATTGCACCTGTTTCTGCATTGGATTTGGAAGACTGCATTAGCCACTATTCCAGTAAAAAAATGTGCTTTTGAACAGAAAACAAAGGCAATAATG
Organism: Neodontobutis hainanensis; assembly: GCA_024349245.1. Lineage (NCBI taxonomy): Eukaryota > Metazoa > Chordata > Actinopteri > Gobiiformes > Odontobutidae > Neodontobutis > Neodontobutis hainanensis. The sequence goes on along the minus strand of JALDNG010000020.1, from coordinate 17,919,325 downwards.
ACAGGTTGGTGTTGTGCTACAAGAGCTGAAAAAATGTAGTGCTTAAGAGAAACTGTAAGTACATGTGTTGTTGAATAAATATATTCATTAGGGACCTTCATTGTCTTAATTGTTGAAGACGCAATTAACAGCAGCAAGTCACACAGTGGGGTCTAATTTAAATCAGGGTCATGACCTCGTATTGGGAATATGGAGACATCTGTGGCAGCTGTTTAGCGATCTTATGAATCCTTCTAGCACGTCACCCTCAATGCCACTGCATCTGCATCCAGAGTCCCTGTCAGTCATGTGGCATTAGGTAAAGGTATGTATTACTTGCATCTTTTGCACTGATGTTCATTAGTGTGACATTTATCCTTGGTTGTAGATGATGTGTTACAGAATATACTTCAAGTTATATTCACTGTGTTATTTAGGGAACAATGCTTAAATCACATTGTTATATCAAAGTGTCATCTATACTAGAATATTTCCTTTCTCTGTTTGGCTGCTATCATTATTATTTCTATTATTTACATTTGCAAAAACATATAAATGCCATTTTGGAAATCGGTGAACTAAGGCTTGTAATTTATTCTTTGCATGGCCCTGTTTTCAAAGCCCAAATCTATATTAGTGGTTCTAATTGGACAAAGCCACTCAAGTTTGGTTTAACTGATATCACCTTTAGCAAATAATAAATAAGCATAATAAGCAATAGCAAATATATAAAAACTGAGAATTTATAAAAACAGGTTTATCTGCATTTGCCAGTGAACTCTTGAACTCCACAAGTCGGCTCCAGTTTATTGATATAATCTTGAATTTGCCTCATTTACAATTTAAAACTTTAAAGTGTGGCAAAAGAACATGAAAAAGCGAGGCTTTGTAATAGCTGTATGAGTTTGAAAGTTGTGCCAGTGGATGACTGGTGTATGCTCGAGGAAAGTTAATTTCCACATAATATGTTTGGAATACGGTTTGTATCTTGTAACATGTCTAGCACAAAATACTTTATGAAATACCTCATTTGGTCAACACATTTGTCTTCTCTGGTGTTTGGGGGGCTTATTGTGGAGACAAAGGGCACAGTTTGGGGCAATGGATGGGACATAAAACCTAGGACTTTGGAGTTACATACAATCAGCGGTTTTGTAAAAGGTTTAAATCGTTTGTTTATTTTAGTACCATTCTTTATTTCACCATTATTTAGCTGTAAAACCGAAAGTGAAGGGCACTCACTTTAAAGCTGAACTAAGTAAGATTTGCACAACTCCTGCTACAGCTTCCTAGCACAGCTCTGGACAACAACACTCACCAGCTCATTAGTTTTGCAAAAAGAAACGGCAAATACAGTACAAGAAATCTCAATGGAGACATAAAATAACAATAGATCTAATGGAAATCAGAAGAATATGAAGTTGTTGTTGCTCTAGAGCAGTGTCTTTTATAAACTGTGGTTTATGCAGATTTTTATAGAAGAGAGGAATAGCTGATACACACCTAGAGCTACGGACTTTGTAGTGATGTATGTTCCGGTGAAATTAAAAAAAATTCAATTTCTGCTTCAGTGCATTTAGGGACGTGGTCCTGGTCAAGACAATCTCCTGAACTCCAAACTGAATGTCAGAATGGGAATGAAAGGTGATTTAAGCAATTTTGAGTGTGGCATGGTTGTTGGTGCCAGACGGGCCGGTCTGAGTATTTCACAATCTGCTCAGTTACTGGGATTTTCACGCACAACCATTTCTAGGGTTTACAAAGAATGGTGTGAAAAGGGAAAAACATCGAGCAGTCCTGTGGGCGGAAATGCCTTGTTGATGCTAGAGGTCAGAGGAGAATGGGCCGACTGATTCAAGCTGATAGAAGAGCAACTTTGACTGAAATAACCACTTGTTACAACCGAGGTATGCAGCAAAGCATTTGTGAAGCCCCAACACGCACAACCTTGAAGAGGATGGGCTACAACAGCAGAAGACCCCACCAGGTACCACTCATCTCCACTACAAATAGGAAAAAGAGGCTACAATTTGCACAAGCTCACCAAAATTGGACAGTTGAAGACTGGAAAAATGTTGTCTGGTCTGATGAGTCTCGATTTCTGTTGAGACATTCAGACGGTAGAGTCAGAATTTGGCGTAAACAGAATGAGAACATGGATCCATCATGCCTTGTTACCACTGTGCAGGCGGGTGGTGGTGTAATGGTGTGGGGGATGTTTTCTTGGCACACTTTAGGACCCTTAGTGCCAATTGGGCATCGTTTAAATGCTACGGCCTACCTGAGCATTGTTTCTGACCATGTCCATCCCTTTATGACCACCATGTACCCATCCTCTGAAGGCTACTTCCATCAGGATAATGCACTATTTCACAAAGCTCGAATCATTTCAAATTGGTTTCTTGGACATGACAATGAGTTCACTGAACTAAAATGGCCCCCACAGTCACCAGATCTCAACCCAATAGAGCATCTTTGGGATGTGGTGGAACGGGAGCTTCGTGCCCTGGATGTGCATCCCACAAATCTCCATCAACTGCAAGATGCTATCCTCTCAATATGGTCAACATTTCAAAAGAATGCTTTCAAACCTTGTTGAATCAATGCCACATAGAATTAAGGCAGTTCTGAAGGTGAAAGGGGGTCAAACACAGTATTAGTGTGGTGTTCCTAATAATCCTTTAGGTGAGTGTGTGTGTGTGTGTATATATATATATATATATATATATATATATATATATATATATATATATATATATAAAATAAATATCACTTATATCATTATAATATAAGTGATATTTATAGTTATATATATATATATATTATACATTCATGAGTCTACAGCTGCATGGCGTCTCATTTCTTAGGGGGATTATTATAGCCCTGCCCCTTCGGCAGGTGTAAATTGGAGAAATGGGATTGGGCCCAAGTGAACCACACTCACAGAGAAACCACTCCAGAGTTCATTTTCACTGCAACACGAGTGTGAACACACCCTTAGGCTCTCTGTGATAACTAGCAAAATAACATTTTAAGGAAGTCACAAATACAAGAGTAGAAACTATTTGCTGTGCTGTGTTATGTAGTACAGTATGTAGGCCTATAGTATGGTTTTTAATTTAGAACAGGTCATGTTGCAGTAGTTTATTAATCTGATGGTTTAAAATTACTTAATTCGGTGTGTAAAATGGTTTAAATAATATTCTACGTTCCAACAAAATCTTCTCAACTGCTGCTTGGGTAATAGCCTCTTCTCATCACTCTACAATATTAGCACTTGGCATTTCCTTGGGCTCATCACATCGTGCACCATCCTCCTACCCACACCTCTACTTCCTTTCCCTCTTCTTGCTCTCAGCTCGGCGGCTTTAAGGCTGTTTTTTTTACCAAAGCGTGCTCTCTCTGGCTGCGAGCGCTGGCACCTCTTGCATCGGTATGCAGCTCCCGTTTAGACTGCTGATCCCTCTTTATGAGGACATGAGTTTCACCGCTTTTATCCCCCTACCTTCACTTGCAAATATGCCTGCATTCAGCGTCTCCTCGGCCGCGTTACAGACCTGTGGGAAGCCTTTAAAGAGCGAGTCAATAAAAGGGTAAAAACATGCATGAGCTTGAGTTTGTGCTTTTTGTGTCTTTTTTCGGAGAGATGGCTTTTTAAGATGGCGTCTCATTCGAGTGAGGTCAGGAAACATATCCTATCCAAGCAGAAGCACTACAGCAAACATTAAATATTCAGGGCATGACTTACAATAATACTTTTAATAATGGTTTACAATTGTGTTGTTCTTTTGTGTCCTTGACACATCCACTGCACGGCCTGTCTGTCCTGGGAGTGGATCCCTCCTCCTGTGGTTCTCCCTGAGGTTTCTCTTTTTTCCCTGCTTATTTCATTTTCATTTCCTCACCCTGATGAAGGGTCTGAGGACAGGGGATGTTGTCTGTTGCAGTTTGTTAAGCCCTTTGAGGCCACTGTTGTTGTGATATTGACTAAATGTCTTGTCTTTGTGTTAAATATGATTTTTCATAATCATGGTCAATCATTAATAAGCAATAGGGAAGCTGGTAAATAATGAAATCCCCCCAAAAATCACACTGACTTTACAAATATGAGGATAAATAAGTATAAACACACAATTTAGCAAGAAATATGTCAACCATTTCCTTTTGCTCCAATAAAAGGTTGGAAAATTATAGAGCATTTACAGCTTTCTACACTCACTCATGTTTGTCTCTTTAGCATTTCAACTATTTCTAAAGAGTAGCTTTTTCAACTGTATGGTTACAGTAGAGACCGATAGACAGTCAAAATGGCAGTTAACGATGCAGTGCCCTCAACCTCAACAACAACATAGTGACTGTTCTTGCATTTATTTTATTAAAAAAGTCCAACTGGGCCAATCCGTCACCGAAGAACACAATACATCAAACTAAGGTTTAGAGCTTACCTCAAACTGTGTTTCACTATAGTTATGTTTTTCTGTGCATGCAGATGTATCCAGTGATGGAATAGACACTGTCTTTGAGACCTGCAACCAATGGGAGCGCCCTTTACTGGAGGAAGCATAACCCATTCTATATGAGCACACACTGGACTTTATATTAAAATTCGTGACAATAAAGCCTAGATGAAAAAAAAAAATATATATATATAAATATATATATATATATATAAATATATATATATATATATATATATATATATATATATATATAAATATAATAAAAAAAAAATATATATATATATATAATATTTATTTATTTATTTATTTATTTTTGATTGATTGTGTGTGCAATATCAAAAAGCCCCGATAAAAAGACTGAGTCAACATCAAGACCTGGGAATGACCCATGGAGGAGATATAATATTTACAAATATTCAATTGAAGAGTGACTTGATGTTTTCACCCAACATGGTAGATCATTACTGGAGAACAGACTGGTAGACCAGTGAGCAGAATATCACTACTTGGGTATGAAAATACATACATACATACTGATAATAAAAAGAACCATTTCCATACACTCGTAAAGTGGCCATATTTGTCAGATGTAGCTGAATTAACAGCACTAATACCAGGGGCTGATGCAGCAGAGGCTTTTTTTTAAACTGTCAGGAGCTGCTTCTGTAATGCGCCTGTGAAGATTTAAAGAGTCTTTACCATGCTCCTCTGCTTTCACCGGTATACAGTGGGAATTAGTCCATTGATAACTACAAGCAAGTTTGCTCAATAAAATTGTCAAATGTAATTGCTTTACAAAAATAAATAGGTTACATTTTTTTCTCATGACGCTGTTAGGCAAATAAACAGTGGCTTCGCTTCCGTTGCTGGAGTAACACTGGGGAAAGTGCAGCCGTGAGTGCCGGGGAAGCCTCTGAAACTGTCGGACATGAAGACGGTTTTAATTAGCCTCATCGTTGTTAAGTTGTACACTGTGTGCTCTTGATGTTGGCATGTTTTTCCACCACAGGTTTTTCTTGTCTGAGATAGATTCCACTGACGCAGACCCAGAGTGGAGTGCAGACACTAAATTGCCTTGCGACATGATGTTATTGTCTGTCTCAGTGTGGCGGCTTTTGTGATGGATGGCCAAAATGCCCAGGGCACCTGTCTGCGTGGAATTTAGATTTCAGAAGTCACTGCTGTTCAGACTTTCTTACATTGGGCTGTTCTCCTGACTCTTTAATATTGTATAGTGCACTGGCAGTAAGGAGGTATACACTTGCTGAACAACGTCTATTACTGCCCTCTGAAGAATAAGTGTTTGGGCTCATGTAGTGCTTCCAAGTCATTGAAAATGCATGACGTTTTGGCCTCTTAAGTTTAGATAGTGCAGCTGAGCATCCTTTAAATATAGATCAGTCGTCCAGCCTGATGGCTCCCCTAAAAGGCTGTACATTTTTTTTTAATTCTCTGGTCAGTTTTCCAGTATTGATTTTCAACTGCACAGATGCGGTTAAGAAAATGAAATTTCAAATTAAAAAAGGGAAATTTACAAAGTTTGATGTGTGTGCTCTTGAGAAAATAGGATTTAACAAAACCTAATGGTATGAAAGGACAACCTCCATCATGCTCGTCATTTGCAAAGTTCATGAAGTTTTAGTCATTATTCATTCATCGTTTAAATTGACTGAAAATGGACAATCTCTAAAAGTAAGCTCAGATTACACTATTTTCCTCCATTGTTCAGTTCTGCGTCCTCATTGTTTGGCCAAAGCAATCTCCTCTGGACAGTATTCTTGAAGTGCAGGTGGCCATACTCCATCTGGTCAAATCCCACACAGTGCTACACCATAAACAAGGGCTCCCTGTCTTTGCGATGTGTCCTTAGTGCTATGTTTGTGCAGTTACGGAAAAGCCCCGCCATAACTCAGAACAACACAGTCTCCTCTGGTCCGGTGCAACGCCAGGTGCTCGCTGCAGAGAGGAACCTCCGACAGTCAATCACTCTCTCTGGAAGCTTCCCAAACAAGCACAGCACACGCAGAAAGGAGCATCAATTACAGCGGTCCAACAGGGACACTCCCAGGGTTTTATCAGATTTACTCTTAAACCTTTTCCACAACATTCAAAAGCTTCTATGTTGTGTTAAACCTAACAGTCCTAATTATAAAAGACAGCAAAACAATGGTGATGTAGCAATGTACAATGTAATATCTACTGTCAAGGTTATGGAATGGAATGGAGAATTCTATTTTGAACCCAAAAAAGGAACTTCTTCTGAAACAAGAGGAGAAAGGGGACATTTCTGAGCAGGCTAAATGAGATTCAGAGGCTCATCCACATTTGGGCACAAAGCCCACTTCAGCTGAGACCTGGGCCAAAAGACATTCAAAAAGGTCAACGCGGCAAATGGGCATAATGCAGAAACACAGGGAATGCAGAAAGGGCTCTTGATCACAGCAAACCCTCAAACCTACATCCAGATGCCTTTGTTGAAACCTTTATAGAACATGATACAAAATATTGTTTTTGTTTCTTATCTAAACAATTTTTGGGGGGGTTATTGTTTTCTAACTATATTAAATAGAGACTATAGAGTAAAATATAACTGAAATATGCTTAAACCAATCATTGGGTGATTTAGGCTACAGAGCAGCATTTTCTACCACAATTTCCAGATGTAATATCATCAAAAATTTGTTTCTCTAGTCAAGTCAGATCTAAAGTGGACCATGATTGTTGAGAGTAATGATGGCTTTGATATGAAACAGCAACAAGATTAAACTGACAAAAAAAGACATAAAACAAATTACATTAGAGTTTTTACTATGTATCTAAACTTCACTTCTGGTTTATGACATGGAGAGCAGGATGTAAGGAAAAAGAATTAGACATTAGAGGTTGCAATTACAAACTCCACAGCCCTTCCTTCTACAGCCTGTGTGAGCATTTACAGTGGTCTGCTGGAACAGGCTGTTGTCTATGAACACACTTAGTAAAAATAGGTCAGATGATAAGTTCACTTAGAAATAAAAACAAGGTTAGTTGTAGGCACAGAAACACAAGTTAATTAAAATGTGAGCTTTTACCGCTAAAGTTTATCCATATTAAAATCTAAGGTCAAGTCTGACTCTGACCTAGTCCCTAACCTCTCAATCACTAAATACAGCTGCACTATATGGACTATATAGTGGAGTCAGGTCAAAAGTAATCGTGCAAGATTTGTGAGTTCACAAAGCTGCAAAAATCAATCTTGACCTGTGCCAAGCAAAGTATTCACAGTCCAAACCTTGGCGAAACCGGCTCGTTGTGTCCTATGAGGCGGCAGCTCTGACGGGTCTGGGCGGGTTTAAGGTTTGAAGGTGTAGCGACCATTTTACCTTTACAAATGTAAACAACATGGAGCTGCTCTGATTGAATAAAACTGTGGTGATAAATCCAATCAAAGAACCGGTCCTTTTGCAAACACTTTCAACAGGAGCCCTCCAGATGACACTGTGGAGCAGACATGTTCTCTGAGCAGTTCTATCTGACAGAATCAAGGAAGGTCAACCGATCTTGTCTAATTAATGAATAATACTGGATAATTTCAGCTCTTTCCAAATTTGAAAGAATAGCTATCATGAATCAATCCAATTAGGGTAAGGTTATGTAAACGTCATAAAGTTCTGCCAATTTATTATTTTACATCTTCCAATGTTGCCACAGATGATCAAACTTTTGTCTAACTTTTATTTTGTTTTATTCAAACTTTATGTCATGTGCAGCTTATAGGCATGTTGCCCTTTTCTGCCGATAAATCGCAAAGCATTATGGTCTATTTTGCATTTCGTGACCATCGCGGTTCAATACTTTTCAAGCGCAATTGTGGGAAACTTTGAGTGCTCTACATTTGAGTCCACTAGACATTCAGACTTAACCACAAAATGGAGAGGTCATTAAAAGTGCACTATATAGTGACGAGGGTGCAGTTTCGACCACAGCCAGAATGTGTCATGAGTCGTGCACTCCAGCCTTTCTCTCTCTGGCACCTCATTTCTCTCACCTGTCTCCACACCTGCAGCCCGTTACAATTAAGCCAGTACAAAAGCACCCACGCGCCAACTCTTCTCTGCCAGGTTGTTCATCTGTCTCACACTTGGGCCTGCAAGTCAAGAGCCTTTAATCTGCCATATCTTCAGTCCCGGAGCTTTCATTCCTTCCTGTTCTGTTCAGTCCTGTACCTACCTGCAGTGCCCGGCCCTGTGCTCCAACTCCAGCTATTACTCCATTCTGCTGCTGTTCTCAAATTTCAATAAAGAACTCTTAACCTCTCTGTATTGTGCATTTGAGTCCTGTAAATTTCCTGACAGATTGTTCATAATGTCACAGCAACCTTTTCAAAACAACTTAGACCATCACAGAGTAAAAACGTAGCTAATAAATTTACATATGTCTGACTATTTTCTTTTCAGATTGCAATTTCTAGGGGTGTGTATACTTAGACCCGGATTTGAATCCTGCTCGGGTCATTTACCCGGTGTCCCTCTCTCTCCCCGTTTCCTGTCTATCTACTATCCTATCAAATAAAGGCAATTGGACAAAAAATACCCCTTAAAATATAGATTGCAATTCCACATTTTGTGAAGATTGTGAGTACAGTGGCCCTGCAGGGACACGCTGTTGCCTATGAACAAACCCAGTAGGAAAAATCAGAAGATGAGTTTTACATTATAATTTTGACACAAAATCAATTTAGTTCAAACATGTCTAAAACTCTCTCTAAAAGAATGTGTGCTCATCCTGCTCTGTTTGTCCAATCTGGAAACAGCAAGTAATGAAACTAATGACTAATACTGTATAATACAAGCATGTAGGTTGATTTGCTTTGCCATCTTTGACATAAAGTTCATTCCTGTGTCCTAAGTCCTGTGCTGTGGGCTGTGATGCTGTTACCATATAGTGACATATTTCATAAATGTGAACAAGGTTATTATGGTTCTTCCATGTTTTTAAAATGAAAACACAGGAGTCTGGAGATGAAATCATGACTTGTTGCAACCTGAAACGACCTGTACACATCGGAATTTGTTTTCAAATTTCTATGACTCATGGCACGTCTGAAATATTTCCTACCACATGAATCATTACTTGCAAACACATGTATCTCCCAGCCTACATACAGTAAAAGCAGGTATAAAACAGTCTGAAATCACGCCAGTGCTCCACATGCTGTAAATAGAAAGTCTGCTGCAACACATAAAAAAATGTCATTTTGGCTCTGGGTTCTGGCGTTTGGCAGAGTGCTGGCCGTCTTTGACTCAGCTGCAGGAGATTAGAGCGCTACATGTAAATGCACTTCTCCGCTGGCTTTGCCTCTTTATGATGCATGAACGCAGGTGCTACTAGAGGCGCCGAGACAGATGCAAGAGCCGCTGTAACCACCTTAAGCGCGGAAATGATGGCATTAGACTTATCATGGAGGAAAAAAACTAAAATGGGTTATAATTCTGTCATTGACACTGTATTTAGCCTTAAGAGTTGTGTTTCCATCAAATGTAGTCAATTGGAAGGGAATTTTCAAAATGGTGAAAAATGGAAAATTGTGTGTTTATGAGAAGCTCCAGATAAAAAAAACAAGACAGCTGCACGGATTGCTTACATATTCGAGCAACTCTTTATTGTCACTGCAAAAATTGAAATCAACTTAGGCAACAGAAGAGAGCGCACCTAGCTCAGTTGGTAGAGCACTCACACCTACTCAAAAGCACAATCTAACAGTAAAGGCAAGAAGGACAAAATAAATCTTAAAAGGCAAAGAAAACTGTGGTTTTAATCATAAATAAAAAGGCACGAGAAGCAAAAACTCTTTTAAACATGGTCCACAAAATCCATACAGATTCTTTTTTGTTGTGTGTGTGTGTGTGTGTGTGTTGGCTGTAACACAAGTGGACAGAAGTTATTGCACTATACTGCATGTAAAATTAAAAAGACATCAAAAACCTCAGTAGACAATAATACTGTTTACTGCAGTATACATATATTGGTGACAATATGGCATTAGTAAAAATCTGCATGTAGGCCATATCCAAACATTAAACTTTGTTCAAATAAGGCATTGAAATCTGTGAAATCTATGGAAAAAATGCTAATGTAAAAATAAAGTTCTACTGTAAGTCATTGTGTAAAGGCAATTATCAGTATCTCTGTGTTCTGCCCACTTCATTGCAACACCCCTCACTCTAAGAAATGATTCATGAGGTCAGTACATTAAAGCTTAAAATCTTTGTAAAAAGATTTGTAAAAGTGTGTAAAAAATGTTTTTTGCATGTACATGTTTTCATCAATTTTATCATGCAATAGCAGTGATACTTTTTCAGATTGTATATGTTTTTGTACTGTATCTATATTTAAATACCAAGGCTTTAGAAAGGTTTCTTGTTTTTCAGATCTTACCAGTTTCATAAACACAGCAATGCATCAGAACCTGAATGTTATACTAAAACTCTGAGTGCATTTATGGAATCCACTATAGTACAGAAGTGCCATTCCAGGGCTTATTTCCACTCAGAGGGCCACAGCATGTAAAAGTGCAGTGACAAAGAGCATGGAGAACACAGACTGGCAGCTTCCTGCAGTGAGGGGGCAGCCAGCAGCTAATCTTTAAGCCCACTCCCCACTCGTCGGAGCACATTTGCCACTGGCCCAGGGCTTATCCCTGTAGATGTATATCTGTCAGCAGAAGCAGGCCGCACTCCAGTGGCTCTTTTGGGCAACATTTGTCCTCCATATTGGATTATTTATTTGCAACGGTCTCCAGTGCTGGCATGTTATTCAAGTGGCCCTTTTCCACCAAGAAGGATCAAGTTGTCGCTCAGGGATGGTGCTAGAGCTACTTTGTCCTGCCAGTATATAAGAGTTAGCTGGTTAGACTTCCATATCTTATAAGATCCATTAGAACTGCACTACTCATTTATAAATATATAATACTGATTTCCTTTTTCATGCTTAAAAATTATCTTTTTGCTCTAAAAACTTTTTCTTCTGAGATCTGAGTTTGTGTCCCAACACAAAGTTTGCGTCTTATGATTAGCATTTTGGCTTAGAGCAGGTGTGTCAAACTTGGCCACATTTAGTACAATTTGATGATAAGTTAGCCGGACCAGTAAAATAATAGCATAATAACATATAAATAATGACAAATCCATTTTTCCCCTTTAGTTTTCGAGTACAAAAGTAAACTAATCTAAAAATGTCAGGGCTCTCATCAGTTTTAATTTAAATGAAATGCTAATGTTATATTTTTGATACCCCTGATTTAAATAAATGTTAATAAAAAAAGTTACATTTTTGCTTTAAAAATAGCCCCGTTAGTTTTAACTTTGTTTTTTTTCATTGTTAGAACTTAATCTTCTGGTAATTCTGTTAACATGATGGTAACCAATGACACATAGATAATTAAGAGCAAGATTTACTAAGGAGTTAGATTTATTTTTGAATTGCTTTATACATTTTTGATTCAGGGAATCACTGTTCAGCAGGAAGTGCAGACACTGATGGTGCTTTGTAACCTGTGAATGGCAGCAAAATGCTTACCACAAAAAACAATGTAATACAACATGAATAGATACTGTTTTGCGTAGTGTGCGCTATGTGTAAAAGATAATTCTGTCTCGTGTCAGAGAGAATCTAAACACAGTGCGTGGCATTCCCATGCAAAAATGTACAACTTAGTAAATCTGGCCCTAAATTGAGTCTAAACAATGAATTATGTTTTTATTTAGGTTTTTTCTCCAGATTGCAAAAAAATTACACAATTGGTTACTGGGGCCACATTGTCAACCCTCTTTGAGACTGGTTGAGTGCATTGCGTCTTGTTCGGAGCGAGGTAGAGACTTACAGGATGCACAAATACATCCTTGGAAACGTCCTTATGATTGAGAAACAGCCAATACTTAAAGCAATGTCTCATATAAAATGGGACTCAAACTCAACTTTAATTGTTGCAGTCATTTACCCCAATCCCTAAAATATTTGCATCTTTGTTGGCCTCAGTTTGGCACCTGTGATGACTTGGCACCAAACTGGAGCCACTTAATTTGTTTTCCAAAATCTTCCAAATTAGTGACAGGCTATGATCGTGCCCTGATGGAAAAGGTTCAGCTGTGAAAGAATAAACCATGCTCGGTGGAGTCAGAATGTAAAGCACCTTCCTCTGGCACACCTCTGCTTCATGCCGCCTTATTATTCCAATCCGCGGGAGATGTCTCCATGCATATATCTCAGCCGCTCCCTGTGTCTCACGATATGTGACACTTTGGGTTTCGCCCGCCGCCCGAGTCCAATATGTATTCATTTCAGGAGATTCTCAATGCATCTAGATCTCGAATCAGAACTCCATTTTCACATAAAAGAAGCTGAGAAGTGGTGCGCCAACTGCCATCCAACAGTGTACTCAAAATGATAAATGGACTGAGCAGGTAGGACAGATACTCACATACACAGAATGTGCTCTGTCTGAATGCTGAGGATGCAGCAGCTGATACCAAGCATTTAAATGATAGAAATGGTTGTGCAGGTTTGCGCTCTAAGCTAGGTCAAGTGGCTGCTGTCCTCAGTAAACCCAGAATATTTCCAGAGTAATGCATTTCAATTTTGTATTGGAGAACCTCAATGATGTCCATGGACTGGAAAGACTGAGGCTAATGATTTGGAATTGAGTGATTGTCAAGGACGCATTATGTTCTAATCAGGGCAAATAACCACATGACCCCTACCTCTAATGCAGTCTAACTTGAAGTGTTCAGCCATAGATTGGAATGTTTAAGTGACCGTAAAAAGCTGGAATAATGTAGGCACATGCGTCTTTATGCATACTGCAGTAGCTAAAGCCTAGTGCTAACTGATTAAGTTGTATTTACTGGTGTTGACTGAGATTGAAATCATGCTGAAAGGTTGCAGCAGCCTGAATACCCCTCACCTCACCTCCACTTGGGGAGAAGGAGTTTGAAAGCAACTGTACAATATCTGTAAAAAAAAAAAAAAAAACATGACCATTTGACTCTAGGAATGGATTTGTCTGCTCTGGGCTTTTGCACAAAAAAAACAGTGCAACATGGAAGAGTATCTTTTTTCCAAAGTTCATTCTAACGTACGAAGCATATTTTTTCAACTAAATGATAAATGTACTAACTTTTCCCCCAATATCTTGGTTACATCCACAATTAAGTGTAAATATTTTCAGTGCTCAATAGGGCTTTCAAACAATTAAAAGATTTATTCACAATTAATCACTTAATTGTCCAAAGTTAACTCATGATTAAATGCAAATTAATCAGATATTTTTTTATTTGCTATAAATGTACTTTCAAAAGCATATTTTTACTTTGAGATTTAGCCACTAATACCACTAACGCATTGTAGTGTCAAACTTTTATTAAGCCTTTTAACAAGTCTGTTAGTTTGAGAGTTTTCCCTTGTTTCTTAATTTAAACAATTTGAACACTTACATGTCGAACTGAGAAGCTGTTGCTGTTAAAAAAAAACCTTTAGGTTGTTTAAATGACTAATCATATCTGTAGCACATGGCCAATTAGCATTACTAGCCCGTCTGCCACCTAACCTGTTAACTGTAGACTGTGAGCCGGCAGTATCACCCTTGGAGCAGTGTGACACAACAGTGGCAGCAGCCCTCAGAGCTGCACATATGGCCAGAACAGCACAAGTGCAAAGCCAACGCACACACACGACTAAGAGGCAGACAGCAGACAGAGAAACAGATGCAGGTCCTACAATTTCTTCTATTCTTGTGACTACAGCATTTTAGGCGTACACTTTAGTCTCAGATAAGAGTCCAGCAATGCATTTAAAGCCAGCGCTAATCGTGGCGTCACGCTCAGAAGGACACGGCAGTCTGACTGTATCTCTGCAGTGGGCCACGCCACACTATACGCAATTTAACTGTCCATTAGGCTGGGATCACAAGAGCATGCACGAGACTCCTTACATGCATCCGGCTGTTTGGGGTTTCAGTCTCATTTAGGGGTTGCACAAAAAAATGAAAACCTGTCACTCAAAAGATCTGAAATGTCATGACCTAGAAGTAAAGTAGTTTAAAGAGATGTTTTGTGCTGCACCATATCTTGGAAATTATAAAACTTTAAGGGGTAGAGGTAGATACAATGATGTAAAAATAATCACGATAGCAAAATGTCCCAAAATAAGAGGCATAATGAATTCTAAATGGATTAATATTGGAGCCAAAACAAAACAAAAAAATAAAGAATCAGCCTCTTCTCTTAGAAGTAATGAAACAGATGGTGCTGTAACCAGAAATAGATTGGTATTTTGAGTATTATTTTCATCCACAAAAAACAACTCCCACGTGTTGAACTGTTTTTAGTATTACCTTACGCCACAAAAAACAAACTTAAGTTGTTTGTTAAGGTTCTCCCTTATCCAGGTCATCAAACACTAAAAAGTAAAAAAGAAAAAAAGAAAAAAAAAAGCATCTGGACTTAGAAACAGAAGACATTTAGCCCCCAGACCCCCCAAAGACCCTTAGTTTTTGTTTCCAGATGGCAACTTTTTTCTAAGACAGTAAAAGAAGCTATGTTTAAAATAACACATTATTACATGGTTAAGTAACCTAGTTTATTATAATTTATCTCTACAAACAAGTCAGATTTAACCTCAGTCTTTTTAACAAAGGCTGAATGCTGTTAAATACCAAGACCACATAAATGCAGCATAAGGCTGAGCAGAGTGCAGTGGACTCAATAGTTCAGTTCTGTCCTGTGCATGTAAACTCAGGCAGATATAGACAGAAGTACAGATGGACAATGTAATCGTGCCATGAGTATAGGGAGGCTAAGTGGTGCATGCAAACGTGGTTGTATTGGTTCTACAGGAAAAACGTTCCAAGATTAGGCATTGTCTAAGGATAGAGTGAAGAAGAGAATATGACCTAAACATGCATGCTTCTTCTTTGCTGTGCTTCCCTTTTGTCTGGTCCAGTCTTTGTTCCTAGAGACTAACAATGGTGCTGCAGTTAAGGTCACACTGATCACAACCCAGTCATGCCTGAGTCCCAGATGAGACCAAAACCAGTGCAGAATTTCAACTCCTCCAGTCCAATCTCACTGCAATGCTTTGGATAACTTGTTACTCATTTAAAAAGCTTTCGTACGCTCAAAATGAGGGCTGAATCTTGTTAGCCTGGACCAGCCTGGCGTAAGCTCTCTGTATATTCTATAAACAAGAACTTAGTCTGGCAAAGCTCCATAAGCCAGTCAGATCCTCAGATATGTTCCAGACTGACCAATCACATTCAAATACAGCATAAACTACAGAAGTCATTTACAGCCGCTGTTTGTCTGTTTCCTAACTTCTTTGTTGACTTTCGCCTAGTAAGGTCATGTCCATTGCAATTTTGGTTGTTTGCACCTGAGTAGCTTTGCCCCGCCCTGAGGAAAATGAACTGTCATTGAGATTTTTCAGACTCCATGCAGATACAGCAAGGAGTCTGGTTTGCCAGGCTAGAAACTTGTGTGCGCCACTTTCTGCCAAAGGTGGAAGCTAAGCTGTGTAACTGTGCACACCCCAATGTCAACTCTGCCGCAGGCGAACACACGTTCTGGAGGCTTGGCTAAAAGGCGGGCAATACACTGATGCAGGTTTGACAAACCGAATAATATACTGTAGATTCATTCAACTTTATTTCTTGTTTTTAGTATTGTGCAAACTACAAAGAACGCTGTTTCTTTTTCAGGATTTGAAAGTAAAGCATGTTCACAGAAGTTGCACATATTTGCAGGAGGGCAGTGGCATTGGCTCAGGAATGTAAATGTGAAGCAGGGCTGATCCTGTGGCTGGATTTATAAAATAACCCCTGCGCTGACTCATGCCCCAGCTCTTACACACTCATAAATAAACTCACATTGAACAACAAAAGGTAGTTTAATGACCACTCTCAGGTTTTACAACACTAGCATACAATTCAATACAGCCTAACTTTTGTCAGTTAGAACGTGTAACAATTATTTTTGTGTCAACACTTCTTGACTTCCTATAGTCATTGAATGTGCCATGTGCAAAACTAGCTTCACTTATCCAAGTAAAATAGGTCAATTGCAGTGTACTTTGAATAAATAAAGCTTGTTATACATTGATTAAGATGCACTTACTGTCTAATTTAAATGCAACTCTATTCAGTTTATTTCATATTTACAAAAGGATGCTTTACAGTTTCCGATTGAGTTCTTCCATTCTCCGTTTGCTTCATCCCCTCTTTGATTTGGGCGAGGGCACGTCTCCTCCACAAGAAGTGCTTGATGTTGGAGACACAGCCTTTTGGGGGGCTGCACTTGGTGCTCAAAGTTCACTGGGTCTACGTTTAACCCACTCGGCATCAATATTTGAAGTGGGCCTTGAAGTGAGCACTATCCAAGGAGCAGTACTGCTCCTCAGTGAGATTATCAAACTCTGTGCTATGTCCTCTCTGCAAACATGCCATAAACCCACATCATCTTACAATTTAACTGGGTATGTACTGGGTCAAATTGTCTTCTTCAGTCAAGACTAGGTCAAGGCCTATTCTTGCACTGGTTTCCTGTAGAGCAAGTTACATGACCAGATGCACTTAGAAGAATCTCAAGCCCACTCACATCTAAAATGGTACATATGTAACATGTTAAATATTTCATGGAAGCCCTTGGAAAAACGTTAGCGTGTCTGAAAGCTGGGTGGC
Organism: Neodontobutis hainanensis; assembly: GCA_024349245.1. Classification (NCBI taxonomy): domain Eukaryota; kingdom Metazoa; phylum Chordata; class Actinopteri; order Gobiiformes; family Odontobutidae; genus Neodontobutis; species Neodontobutis hainanensis. Next base: position 17,902,177 of record JALDNG010000020.1, on the reverse strand, counting down.
CTAATGTTTCTTTTCTGTAAGAAACTCACAAATGCACAGGATGCCTCAATTTGCAAAAAGATCTCAGCAACTTGAAAATTGTAGCCGAAACGTCTGACGTACTTTCACTGCTGTTTTATTTGTGTATTGCATATAATCAGACACATGATTCATGACTTTAAAAGTCATCTACACAAGAGTGAGACCAGTTAGTAAGGCTACTGATATCATTAAGCTTTTTAAAAAGGCACTATTACAGTCGACTTGTTAAATGGGGAGTATGCTTTTATTAATTTTTTTGCCTGTGAAAAAAAGACCTGTTAAATAAACAGCATCTATATTGTACAGTATATACAGTATTGTAATTCAATCACACAATGTTTAACAAGGCAAAGATCATTTCTAGATTGCTTTGGGCAATCTGGAAAGATTATGGTCAGCTCTAAACCTCAGCTTGATGTAATGTTATAGTATTTTGCTTTTGTAGGGAAGTGGGTCTGAGACAGGGATGGCAAAAAGAAAATTGGTTACTGTCACTTTAATATGTTAAGTGCTAATAAATCATTTGAACTATTAAGAGTCTGAGACAACAGCATTTATATTCTTTCTTGCTCTGAAAGTTGGACCACCCTGGAAGCATAACCCAATGTTTTGTGTGGTGCATGTCATTAGACAAAAACTGCCACCATGTACCTAAAGTTCTCATTTTGTGAAACCATTAAAGTCTTAAAAATGCTATTAGGTGATTGAAATGTTTTACTCAATTAAAAATGTACAAAAATGGTTATATTTGCAGTAACCAAATACATATTTTAAAATATAGAAAAATGAAGTGATAACACATTGAACAACATAATGAAAGAGTATGTCCCCCTTCCTCAAGCTCACAATAAGTTTGCTTTTCTTTGGACAGCATCTGTGTTGTTTAACCAGTCCCGAGTTGTAGCCCCAGCTTATGCCTCCTCAGATCCCTGAACATTTCTTCTCTGGAGTTTTGGGGCTATATTTTTAAAGTTTGTCTATGCTCACAATTTGTCTGAAAGCTGGGCACAGATGTTCCACGGCAAAAAAATTTAAATAAATAAAAAGGTTCTAAACAAGTCCAACTTGACTAGTGACACTGTGGATATCAGTGGCTGGAAATATAAAATAACTAATCCTGAGCAGGTCCTACAAACGCTCCTTTCACAGAAGCGTTGTGCCAGTGTGCGGCTCACTGTGACTCTGCTCTCATTACGCAGGGCACTCTCACAAACCTCACAACCCCACAGGTGGATTTGCATTGTCCTTCTTTGGCTAAATGGAGGCATGAAGAGGAAGTGACGTGAGGTGGACTTACCTGCGTACATTTCTGCTTCAGGTGGGATTTATAAAGCAGAACCTGCAGGTTAGCTTATACGCACGGTTTTATAAATCAGGATATTTATTGGCAGTGGTTTAGTAGAGATCTTATGCAGTCTTTAATAAATAAGGCCCCTGCAGAGCTAGTAGTTTTCCCCCATATATTAAATCTAAGTTTATTTGTCTTTAATACAAATTGCTGCTTCTGCTGTTCCAGAACATATGCATAAGCACAAACTGCAGCGCTGTAAATGGAATAATTCACTTAACATATAGATTATGACATTCAAGCAGCTGCAAAAAAGTACAGCACATCTCGCCTTTTGAATACTTCTTTTTCTCTGCCTGTCTCTGAACTCTAAAATGAGGTTGTGCATGAGTCATTTTCTAAGATCTTCCAGAGTTGTGAATGAATCCTTTCAGATTTGTCTCAATCACAATGCAACATTCCACAGCCATAAATTTAAGATGCTCCAAGGCTACATTTTTATTTGTATTTTTATCTTATCAGTGGCCAGCTATCAGCGCTCTCTTGACATTATAATTCTTAGCCCTCATTAGACTACAGTTAATGCTAATAACATGAGTTTAATCTCAAATAGTTCTTGCTCTAACACTCTCTCATCACATCAGAGTAGTTACAAGAGGATCCTTAAGATCACACACTTTCTGATCAAAGTTGATTTTCCATTTCACACAAGTAAGTTTTTGAGTCTAGTTTTAGCACATAACTTTTCATCAAAACTTACACTGACATTTCATATTGAATTTTCTACTTTCTAAAGAATCAGCTCAAAACCACAGCAAAAAGCTCAACATTTTGTGAAGTGCAAAAGGTTCCAACTGATTTTCTGCTAATGTGAAAATGTTATATTCCCCATATCTTCTGTTGATCTTGTATTGCTTGACATTTTAACATTGAACTCCAATAAAATCATTACTTTAATCAGCATCGTAAAAATGGCAAGAATTGAGTTGTGTTGACAAATGAACCCATCTCTGGAGACAGGATGTAAGTCACTACGAAAAGTGATACAGCCATTGTAAGTGTTTTTTGACTGCTACTTAATTATACTTTTTAGAGTTTATTATAGAGACACTAAGCCAATACATGGTTCAAAAAACCATCCTACTCAATTTCATCCATTGTTACTGTACTTGCCGTACAGTTGGTGTCGCTGCACAATTGGTGAGTGGCCCACCTAGTGGCCCAGTAAAGACAGCATAAATCATGGTTATTTCAGATTAGAAACTAGGAACAGAAGGTAATGGACGACCTTTCTGAAGCTCAATAAAACAAATAAATCTAAGGCAAACTACTTTAAACTACTTTACTTTAAACTACAGGCAAAACAATTGATTATTTGTTTTTATTGAGCATAAGTGAGTTCACCGTGTTGGGGCGGCCCTCCACTAATGTGGCCCTTGGAGAAAAATAATTGCCCTACTCCTAATTCAGCTGAAAGTCCTTTGAATATCAAGGGGGTGGGTAATTGCCCCTGCCGATCACATGATAAGAATAACATAAATAGATTGCCCATTTATTGTAGCCTCCCTTAACAATTACTCAACTTATGAACAAACGAGACATGATCCAGAGACTGAACGAGTGAAATGTTTATGAACGTTCTGTTAAACGCAATCTTAGTTACAGATTAATGTGTAGGTTAAATGCATTAGAAAATGCCATTATTTTTATTAGTTTATTTTTATATTTTATTGAACTATGGCCTTTGTATATGTGTGTCCATAATCAAGATAAACAATAATAATAACACTTCCTTACTTATTCATTTCAGTCACATGAACTTGTGTTGAGAGACATGTAAGTGTTTGGCTCCTGTAAAACTGACTTTTACCTCGCAGCCTAAAGAAAATAGAATAAAATATAGTTCTGCATACACATTTTTAAACAAAAAGGAGCCGTAGTACTTTTTTTGTAATAGTTATTCTTTATTGTAGAGGGCTCAGATAAGTCCATACATGTCTCTCCTTTGTCCGGTCTAATTTGTATTCACTTCGATCCATGTTTCCCATCACTCAAGTAAACTTGCAGTATTGAGTGACATTTTATAAGTTCGGCCTATTCAACAAAAAAAATTAAAAATTGGTATGTGCTGAAAAATAAAGCTCATATTTAATTCATTCATGCCTCCTTTTGACTTCTCCAATACACATCCATCCTGATATACGTACATATACAGTATATGACTCATTTTTTTAATTACCCATTTTTATAAAAATTCTAAACTGTAGAGAACTTTCAAAAACATACATTTAATTACGATCATGAAATAAAAAAAATTTTGATGCCCAGAGGCAACCTTGTCGGAACAAACAGACGTGGCCTCACAAAACCAAAGGGACATGAATGAGTTGCTGCAGAAGAGAAGCCGCAATTACTCTGAAAGATGTTTTCTTGCAATGCATCTGTACTATTGCATTTCAGATGTCTTCGTTTAGCAAAAGTGGCACCACCCATAAACCTTTTCCTCTCCTTCATCCAACCTGTAACCTCATGAGCACAGAACTCAATTTCTGACTTTCCAAAACTATGTGAGCTTTTATTGAGTGACACGTTGGGTAAAACACAAACAAACAAAACCAAATCAACAAATATAAAGAAACTACAGCCATGAAGAAGGAACTAGTTGTTTTGCTACAGAACCTTTAAGATTCATGTGCAACAAATTACTTTCTTATTGAGTTACATTTCACCAGTGTGCAAAAAAAAAATCTAAATAAAATACATACATTTAGCGATCATAAAATGTAAAGAGCTGAGTTTAGCTGACAAGAGGAACAAACACACGTGACCCCATGAAACCAAAGGGACACGAATGAGCTGCTGCAACAAGAGAAGCTGATAATATATAGAGGTGGCCCCACTCTGTATTTATGAACAAACCGAACTATTTCATAAATTCTCTCACTTGTATTGAATGACACGTGCTTTCAGCCTCAGAAAATACATTTTAACTTGGATTTTAAAACACAAATGATCCATTTTGACTGACAAATGAGCTCAGAGTCGGGTAAAACAAATAGGACCTTTTGCTTCGGCTGGAGACACACATAAGTATCTGCAACAAGAGAGGCAGCCATACAATTGTATTCTGGAAAACCAATAAGGTATACTATTCTATTTCAGTCAGTAAGCATTTAACTCATTCTCCAAATCTATCACTCTTCTGAACTTTCCACTTGACTCACATACATGTATTTAAGTAGGTTTGGGAAATAGAAAGAACTGAGTTCTGCTGATGACTAAAGGTCAGAACAAACTAAACCTTTCTAAACGTGAGCATCTGGTCCCGAAAACACGATCCAATGACCCAAAGAATGCATAATATTTATTTTTGGAGACGTATGTCAGTGCTTTTCTGATTCAAATTCCCAGTGCAAAGAGTTGGATTAGTCTTGCATTACGAATAAACAGCCCCTGGTTACAACGGTGCCCTAAGGAGACAACAACAACACCGTGGCAGATATTCTTTGCCTTTGGCTGTGTGCCATTCCTATCGCATTCGGGACTCCTCTCTCTCGTGTCCTGCGTGTGTCCGTGCGCGAGTAGGGCGGTGGCTGCATGTCCACGGTCAGGACAGCACGCAGCAGCGGAGGGGGACTTGGGGGAGTAGTTGTCATGAGGAGACAGCGACTGCGGAGAAGCACCTCAGCGCCTCCAGAGCAGCAGCCTCAACTTTGCCCAAGCGCCTTACGAATGCGTAAAGACGTGCGCAGGCATACCGACACACACGAGCAGCCAGTGGAAGTTAACGGCAGTTGAACGGAGCACGCGTTGTATCAAACGCACTCTGGAAGCAGATACTGTAACCCACTGCAGCGTTAAGTCAACTCGTAAAAAGGCACAAACGTGCAAACAAAGACGCAGAATTGAATTTAACGGCTTCTACGAATATCTAAGTTGTGCACAAACTTAGACGCAACCGCAATGTGGAAAGCATCCATTCATTACGCATCGTTCTGTGCAACTTCCACACATTCCAGCACAGCTAGGGGTGGAAAAAAACCCAAAACACCACCAGCTTTGCCAGCCTAACAGTCACAAACGTCTTTCCGATGCACCACGCCCGTCTATAGCAACATCCCCGGGGGGGGGCTTACCTTTAAAGACGCTCGCACACAGGCTGTAGAAGAGGAGAACCCAGTGCCGCTTGACAATCATATTCGTGTCCGTTAAAAGCCCCTCCGCTCGCGTCTCGATGCTCGCTCTGCTGTAGATGTTAGAAGTGCTGCGTGTTATCCAGGTATGCGCTAGTTTACATGGAGGAGGAGGAGGAGGAGGAGGAGGAAGGAGAGGAAGAGTCTCGCACAGATCCACGGGCAAGGCAGCGGGGACTGGAGTAAGAGATGCTCGTCGGTAAAGTGCAGCCTCCTGCCTCCCTTTATTGCCCGTCCTCTTTGACTCGCTGCGGAGAGCGAGAGTCCCGCCCACGCCTTTTGACTAATGAAGACGCCTCGCCAATAGAGAGGACTGGGAGAGTTAGGGTCTGGGCCAACTCTTACAGCTGTGCCAAAGGGGGGCATGGACACGGAGTGAACAGACACTGGGTTTAAAAATGTGGTAATGATTCCGACAATATCTCATGTGTTTGCTTTAGGTTCAGCTCTGTGTTTACTTCAGTCTAGAGGTTAATGCTGGCAGTAATAGTGGTGAAGGTTTTAGAGTGTAGAGTGTGTAAAGCAACACTATGCAACTTTTCAGGCTATGTACCAACTAAAGGACTTAAAGCTCCACTAACTGATTTTCTTTTCTCACCCTCAAAAGACCTGCTTTTCTTTTATTAAAAAAGTTAAACCAGACAGGGTTTTGTAATAATCTTCATTTTCAATATTACTGCAAAAAAAATCACACAGCATGACATACATGTTATATTTCTGTAACATTGCATCAGATGAACAACAAAGTCATAGAATTGTAATGTCTACATTTTTTTTTTTTACATGACATGACATGACAAACACGTTTGAACATTATGTTTACAATTTTAATCTCCTAATCCCACGGTGCTCCAGAATTGAATTGAAGTAATGTATTCATGACCACTCCAGTCATACACAACATTATTCAAATCTAATAAATATGATAAGGTCATACAGACTCAACTCGTGCCACAGTGCTCAGCTCGGGGTTTTTCTCGCTGGGAGTGCTGGTGCATGCCAGTGATCGAACGTACAAAAACCAGCCCACTACCGGCAGAGTTAAATTAACACTTTTAGACAGATTTGAACAGTGGCCCTCAAGGCAGAACAGCTTTGTGAGGAGTCGAACAAGCCACAAGTCACCGTCAGACCACTCTAGCATCTGCACAATGTGGAGGCAATTAGACGAAAGGAAAGGTGGATACATAAGGGTACGGCGAAGAATGAGGGTTACATCCAAAAGTCAATCGAAAAGTCAATAGATAAGTTAAATTATGAGATTTCATTGGGAATATTTCAAGAGTAAAGGTTTCACAGTTCTGATGGGATTATGTGTTAATGAAAATGGATTATAACGCTTTTTTCAAAAGGACTCAAAGCACTTTACAGACCACCTCCAACCACCTCTAAACACATTCACACATTCAAAGCGAGCAGGGCACAAACTGCCAACCTTTACAGATATAGGATGATTGCTCTACCACCTGAGCCTCCTAAACACATTGTTACTGTTACTTGGGGGTCGTGTGAAAGTGGAAAATGTGCAACAAATATCAATTTAGACCCCCATATTTCTGTCCATCATCACCAGATTATAATCCTAATGCAGACTTTGAAGAAACAGTCCAAATGTTTAACAGTCTAAAAACAATGGATAGTCTCTACAACAGCAATGTTAAATCTGTGCTTTTATACGTCTAGAAGATGAGAATAAAAAAAATAGATCTGAGAAAAGATTGATGGCCTCCTCAGTATCTGCCTTTGAAGGATCAGTGACTTCATCCGGTTGGGTGATCTCAAATGATGATCTGCAAATAAAGAAGTGCAGGTTAAAATGGCTGGGTCATGTCTTGAGACTGCCCAATGAAAGGATCCTTAAAATTGCAAAGATCTGGAAGAATTGGGGCTTTTGTGGTGGGACATAATCGTAGCCTGATGCCCCGACTGAGATAAAGAGGATAAGTGAGTACATACACTGCAAGCCAATTCTAACTAATCAACCCAAACCCTACAAAAATGTGCTGTTACTAAAAATGTGGAGTCTGTAGCAATGTTGAAGTCACGGCACCAGCACAAGTCCAAGCCACTCTGAAGTCCTCAGAAGTCCTTCAGAGTCTGAGTCCAAGTCCAAGTCATCAAAGACTAGTCCCAGTCGGGACATCATCACTTAAGGTGTGTTCCCTATTGTAGTAGATGTAGATGGTGCTGTTAGCCCAAATGCTAATAAAGCACGTTATTATAACATTTTATCTTCTCAGGGCTTCACATTTGACCGCTTCTTATTTTATTTGACAATATTTGACAATATTTGACAATTGGACAATATTGTTATGGTTATTCTTTGAACATCATGCAGTTTATGAGGCTTTTCCTGTCTGAATCAAACCATACCAGAGTTCACGCTGAGACCCCTCCAGAACGGTGGTCTCGGAGTGTGTGTTTGGTTTGAGGTTTGTCTGAGTGTGAACGCAATCTTAAAGTACAAGTCCAAGTTAAGTCCGAGCTGAGTCATCTTTGGTTGAACTGCAGGTCCGAGTCACTAAAGAAAGGTCCAAGTCGAGTTTCAATTTGAATCGAGTCCAAGTTAGTAAGTTAGTTACAAATCTAAAAATTGGGAGAAAAACTGACACATTGATTGGAATTTTAGTTTTGTATAAGCCTATTTTTGACAAGAAATTTAATGGGTTTTTGATTATGCCATATTTATTAAGGCAATATAGGACTAGATTTTTTAAAAATTATTATTCAAACCTACCCACAGCTGTTTGTTGACAATGTAGGTCTTTTTGCATGTAAGAGTGCTTAACGTAAGGCAAGGCAATTCATTTATTTAGCACAAGTCCTCCACTGCGTAATTCAAAGTGCTTTACAGATTTAAAAGCCAGTGAGCAGTAAAGAAGTTATAATTTAGGGACTAACCATGTTAATTGTAGAAATGGTCTAGAAATGGTCTGGGTTTTGTCCTGACCTAATTCAGGTCAATTGTCCAATCTAGGTTTTGTTCTGTCTAGCCCTGGTTTGGTTCTCGATTTACTACTGTCCATTGTTGTTAGTTCTTAAAATTGTGAGGAGGGTTAGGGTCTTCTGTGTTTGTTTTCCTCCACCCTCTTGTGTCTGTTTCATTGTCTGACTGCGTGGAGCTGGGCGGAGTCTACTGTCCCTGGAGCCTGTATTCACTCAACCACACCTGCAGCTCATCAGACTCCATCACCACTCACCTGCTCCAGTATAAGAACCCTCTTCAGTCCGCCACTCTTTGCCAGATTGACCGTTACCTCTTGTGGGTACACTGATTGGCTACAATTGCAAGCTTTGAGAACTTTTTGACTTGTTTTTTAATGTTTACTCCATCCCAACTCCAGACTCCTGCTCTGTTTCCTGGTCTGCTCCTCAGTCCTCTGGATCTCCTCCTCCTGCTCACTGCCAACCAGTTTTTTTGTGGACAATAAACCTTTCGATTCTACAGAATTATTAATTAATATGGTGGAGTGTCATAGGTTTAGACCTGGGTTTACTTAATCCTGCTTTAGTGCTGGCTTCCCTCTGGTTTAGTCTTAGATTTTGTCCAGAATCTTTATTTAGTTCTGGTTTAGTTGTGGGTTAGGTCCTGGCTAAGTTGTAATTTAAAGCACACTCACATTATGGCCAGCTGATGCCTAAGCACTATTGTTCCCCCTTCCCTGTCCCCCACAGGTCTGCGCTCACATTCTAAGTCACTAAGTTTTTGCTTAGAGCTATATTCCTCTCAGGTGGCCATCAAGTCTTATTGTGTGACTGACTGCCGTGTCGATGATGTTACCTCTCGCTTCCATCGCTCTGATAGTCTATAATTCGCTCTCTTGATTCACGTCACTTGCATCGCTTGGCACTCCTTCACATGCATCAGAAATGAATGACTGCCAGTGGCTTTTGGTGTGAATGTACCGTTAGAAACACTGTGTCCAACAGTAAACGAAGGTTGCTTAACACTCAGTTTATATTGGTTTCTTCTTAACATTTTCAACATTGTTCCTCGCTGGTGAGAAATAAACCATAATCAATTAGTGGCTGGCGACAGATAAATGAGAATGCTTCATGCATGTTCTTCAAACTGTGATAACCCCTTATTATGCATGCTTGGGCGCAATTGGGAGTACTCACATTAGTTAAACATGTTGTGCTTCAGATTCAGAGGTGCTTGATTGTTGTAAAAATTGCCAGTGTGAATGCACCTGTACTGCCGAGTTTACTTTAGCAAGTGCATTGAAAAGTTCTGTCCACAATTTATTCCAGTTTTGTTTCTGTAAGAGTCAGATATCTTAACATCAAGGGACAATTTGCCCAACTCTGAAAAGATTATATTGAAGCAACATGTTAATAATAATAATTCAAACCTAATTCCTAACTATTACATTTTCATTCTCTTAGTATGAGTTGTAAAATCAGGATTGTTTTCCCAATGGTTCTGTTCTTGTGTCAGGAGTCAGCGCCCTGTCGCAGAGGGTTAATGGTCTGGACGCCCCTCTCTTTCTTCAGACGACCCACAAATAACTGTGCCTATCCCTAAAGACAGAACGGTGAGGAAAACTCCAGCTGAGGATCATTTTCAAAGCCCATCGCAGGGATTTTACACATGGTTTAACATGCTGCTGGGCAAATTTGGTTCAATTTTGCACTGTAGACCTCCGTGCCAGCCCTACTTCATATCAAACTGCTGACCTGAACACAGCACCTGAGAAAAAAGCTGAGCGGCTGAAAATACAGCTCGGCCTTTTAAATGGGTGGCTTTTAAGATCAGTAGAAATGTAGAACGTGTGGAACATTCAGGCATCAGTTTAACAAGTGAGGTCATAAATATCAGTTTAAAATCATTTATAATTGTCATAAACATACAACTGAGAGTTGTTTAGATAACTTTTAATAATTGGATATAATAATAATTGGTGTGTTTGGGAGAAGAATATTAAAAAGCCAGCGCAGATGTTACCTAAGGTGTAATACTACTTGCAGCCACTAGATGCTAGCTCCAACAAAGCCAAATATAAAGAACTTACAAAACATAGAATGAAAATGAATTAATGATACATTTAAGTTGAATCTTCGACCCACTATTTTTGTAATTAGCTGTTAAATCAAAACCTAAGATAATTTCTATTATTGTTTTTTTAACCTACACTCACTTCAGAGTCAACATTCATGGTTCATAGGAATTTATTTTTAAAGAATAGAGACTTTAATCAGTGCAGAAAATGTTGTGATAATGCAATATTATGAAAAAATATTTGTTTAATCTTGAAGTAACAGACTTGTGGCTGTTCACCATGTCTACTGAAATGTAATTAACCCATAACATGTTGCAACTTATGGTCTTTGTTACTTGAGATTTGTGCATTCATTTTTATGACATCAATTATCAGTAGCATATATCTATAGGTCACAATTCAAACTTTATCACGCTCCAACAAACTTGTGTGGCATTTTTATCACCAGATATGGCATTAAAAACAAAAGAATGTTTACAGTTACTGTACAAAGACTTTATTATAAAGAGGAAATCTTTTAATTGACATTTTTCAATTTCAAAATTTCAATTTTTCAAAATGAATGGCAATGGCTGTGTGTGAATCAACACATTAATCTGATTATAGGGCACTAGTGGTGCACGGGTATATCCACACATCCCACAGATCCTGCAGGTTTGGGCGGGTCGAACGTGTTAATGAGAAAAAATATGTTTTAATATGTTTCAATAAGTTATAAATATACTACAAATTTCATAATTGCATAAATCAATCTATGCTTTTTTGTGGTTTTCAAATGTGTTTTATAAATTGTGCAAAATGACTTTTATCCTTGAGAGGCATCCATACTTCCACAGAGCTCCAAAACGGCAGTGTAGTGCTGCCCTGTATTGGGACTGAGGGGTGAGGGACTAGGGAGTGGATTTGGACATAGCCAGTGTTGTTGTTTTGACTTGAAGATCTTGATGAGTTTTCTGTTGGTAAAGATCCCACCAGATACACTCAAATCCAAGAAACACAATTAACCCAACAGCCATCCTCTTTCCTCTTCTAATGAATATTGGCAGGTTGTTTCCTGAAGCAGCCAGCATTTGTTTTTCAAGTTTAAGTTCTGTTGCAGAATTACAGTCATTAGGGTAATGTTTAAGTCTCTCACGATGCTATCACAGCATTCAAAGTACATCTTGACATTTTAGATATAAAGCTAAACCGGACTTAGGACTTTTTTTTGTGACTATAGGTTGTTGTTGTAAACCACCAACATCTTTAGGAAAAACATACAAGTACTACTGCCTGGACATCTTTTCAGATGCATGGCTCCAAAAAACAATGTAACATCAGTTCCAGATGATGCAATCTTATCCAAATGCTGAAGTCGGGAAAATACCTTGAAAACTCAGTCCCCAACTTTTCAACTTGACATCATATGCATCACAAATATGGAGCAAAGTTGAGTTTTGTTTGTGATGATTTGTGTATTTCACATTTCCAATTGTCACCCACACAGAGTGGGCTAAGTACTTAAGGGTTGTTTACATGACAACAAAACTCATTCAAGGCAGGTTGGTCCATAGCAGGCAGGGTTGGCAAAAGGAAGTTAGTCTGGAGAGAACGCAAGAGAGAGTGCATGGCAGGGAGATCCTGACAGTGAGTGTGGGAGCTGACAAGTGTTATATACTGGACAGGTTGATTGTGGAGAGGTGATGAGGTGGGTGTGGCTTCAGAAGAAGGGCAGGTAGTGGCAAATTACCGGAGGAGGTAGAAATGAACAGGGCTAGCTGTGACAGCTATAGAACGTACATGTTTGCTAGCATACAAGGGGTGACAACCTGCAACAAGTAATAATGGCAGAAGCTTAAAAACAGACTTTTTGAAAGTTTTGAACAATGTGTTTTCTGGTACAGTGCTGAAAAACATATCCGCTATATCTTTAGAACATGACATTTGGCTTACAGCCATAAAAACTGTAAGCCAATTTTACTGTTTACATGGCAGCAGAAGAGTGACAAAAACCCCTCCTGGCCTGGGCAGTAGGTGGAGTGAGAAATGAGACGTGGAAGCAAAAGGTATTGGATAAAAGTGGATGTGGTAAAAATTCTTGTGAATTTTGAATGGCCCAAAATCCCAAATTTGGATTGATAAACGTACAATTAAAAGATAACCTGAATTCACAAAAGCACCCAGTTCAAACAGTTTCAATGCTTTTGTAGCGGTCATATTTCATGGTTTAGATCCATGTGCAGATGTGGCACAGAGCTAATAAAGGCAGATTATGGGTTGTGTGACTTCATGTGTCTGCTGATATGAACAGAAATGATTTTTAAAAGTGTTCCCATTTCTAATATAATAAAAAAAACAACAGGGTAAAGGTTATCCACATGACTAACGTTATATTGATAAATGTCATGGTCTACACAAAGCACAAAAGTACTTAATATTCACAAACCATATCACAACATATCATATCAGTTTTGAGTTGAACTAAAAAAAGTGAACTACAATTGTGAACACCCAGTGAGACATGCACAGTCTTACTCCTGTTTGCATGCTAATGACCTGTTCCAACCCTTTTATCTTGGAAGCATGCACATCCCTAATCCCTGTGGAACCATTGTTGCTTTTCTGAACTGTAAACCTTGAAGGACTAAGCACTGCGGTGTGACATGCATTTGCTATAGAGATCACTTAGAATTCAGCGCTGAAGTACACAAAGCCAATTACCATGAGGATGCCGCTAAAGAATCAATCCAATGTGTGCTGAAGGTCAATTTGGCGTCATTTCATCAGATCTTCGAGAGGGAGAGAATCAAGCTCATGCACCTTTTAAAACGGCAAGAATTTATTGACCATGTGAGTTCAGCAGAAAAAGCTTGGGGTGCTGACACAGATCCGTAATGCAGGAGAGCACAGTCTTCTATGCATTCACCTGGAGGACAAGGCACAAAAATCTATTCCTTAGCATGGTTTGAAATCTGAAGTGGTGCATTAATTGATTTAACAAGGTCAAGTCTGCAATTGAAAGAAAAACATGCTACTGCTCATAAGCTACATACTTACTAAGCTTATACACTATAAATTGTCTCTTCAATCAGTGGCAGCTGGTGATTTTGAAATAAGGAGGGGCTATAATAAAAATATATTATTAATATTAGGTCTGTCGGTATGTTGGAGAGTTTTTTTCTTAATGTCAGAGCTGTTGTCTGAGTCTTAGGCTCTTTTTTGACAAAGTCTGTCTCATTATTGACAAATTAAATTAGTTCACCTTCTCCCACTGCAGGCTCTGGCTTTGGGCTGATAGTCTGTTATGGTATAAATTTAGAATTTTTATGATTTTCTACAGCGTGCAGAAACAGACGCTCATGAGGAGTATCTGGTCATTACTGAGAAGTTTATACTGTGCTGTTTTTTTTTTTTTGTTGTGCCGCAAAGTGATGCCTCAAAGACCAGCACCAACTGGTTTTACTCACGAGCACACACGTGCCTTATGCACAAGCCCGACATAAACCCACCACTTATTAAAATATTAAAGTATATGTAGCATCAGATGCAGACATTATTTTAGCCTACTGTTGGCTGTGTGACAGAAATCATTCATGGGACAGAAATGAGAGATAAGTAGGCTACAAGTAATGGATAACAAGTATTGAGTATGAGTAATGAGTAGAAGAATTTCACAAACTGGCAGTGCTCAACATTTCTGAACCTCCCACCTGAACAGGAAAATATATTCTCTACAGCTCAACCAAACTGCATTAATAAGTGGGACCTGGAGTTTAAATATTGTAAAGGAATAACAGAACAAGCATGTTTGGTGTCACTACCCCCTCTCGCAACTTTCATGTGAACAAAGACCCCCGTTACTTACGGGGGACGTACAATAACAGAAAAGTAGAAAACGCACATATTTGACCTTATCTTGCTGCGTGTTCTATCCAGAGATCCCATTGTTAGTCCAGCATCATTTTGTTCAGATTATTGTTCCACACCCAGTCATTAGAACTTAAATAGTGGTTTTGCACAGAAACAATAAAATTTCCCATATATATAAATATATATATATATATATATATATATATATATATATATATATATATATATATATATATATATATATATATATATATATATATATATATATATATATATATATGCCGCTGCATTGTTTACAGTGTTGACAGAAGTACAGGTTTATAGGCGATTGAATTGACCGCCCATTGAGCACTCAATTTGATTGGTTAATGTTGTGCTAGTCTTTTTTAATTGGGTAATACTATTTCAGAGATTATCTTACTCTGGCCGAATGTATTTTTTTACCAAGCTTCAATGTGACATGCATTCTCATCGTTTGTCTTTAAGAGCTGTTTAGTAAGTTCAGTAGGTTTGTTTGTGAACGCCTCCTCTAAATGCAGCAAAGTTAAGAATCACTTTGAATAAAAGCTACTATTAAAATTCATTATTTAGTAAAAGTACAGTGATAGTCATCAGCAAAAAGTTATGCTTTCTTTCAAATGGGGTTTTAAAGAAAAGATTCTATTTTTTGATTCTTTCATTTTAGAAACCAAAATTCTCACTGGATTCACAAAAACAGTAATTTTATAGGTCTGTGATAGGTTGCTGCCTGAGATGCTTTCAATTTGCATATTTAGCTTTGATCTAGTTTACAGCTACACAGGTTGCTGTATTGAAATTACTTTGCTCTAGTCATCACTTGCCTCTTGTGATAAGCATGTCTTCCAAATGAATGACGGACGTTTGCTTTTGTCACACACATAACTTTTGGAACAAACTAAACTAGGAAACTGGGTCTTGAACCCCTCCCATTCAAATATATCTCCATTAAAATCAACCCTGACTAATCTTTGGGCTGTATACTGTACAGTGCTCTGTAAATTCTGATTGGTTGTTTGTTTATCCAATTACATTTAGAGGTAATGTGGACTGCATCCATTTGTTACAGCCCCTGGAAATTAAATAAAAAAATGACCAAACTAATTATTTTAATAGAATTTAATAGAATACACATGCTTCTGAAACTGTAGCCAGGTGCAGAAGCATGTGTAGTTTTGTATTTCAAGTAAAAAGCAAGCTCTGTCTCATGAGGACACATGTAAACACCAGATCTGATAATAATGAATCAAGGTGGATATTTATGATTGAATAGTTTTCAAGAAAGAGGTGTGTGGTACTTTAGGCCAACTTTGGGACGTTTCTCTGACAAATGCTAACATGCAGAGGGTAATTGTGGGATATAAATATAATTATTCAAAACATACAACATTAAACTATTCATTTGCTGCACAGTTGATTTAGATCAGGTCACTCGGGAATATGAAGTATTGTAAACTAAACCCAAACCTATTTGAACTCGTCTTAACATTGTGGAACAAAGAAACACAGGAGCTGATCTGAGTGACATTAATATGCATTAACCTGTCACAGATAGCGTTTAATCCGCCACACTGATCGAAAAACAGCTAATCCAGATACACTGCGTGCACAATCCATTTCAGGACAGGCCTGAGCGACAGCAGCCGAAAAGCCTGAATGCTTTATGGAAATGGTCCATTGAAGAAGATGAAGTGGCAGCACACACCGGATCAGGGCCCTGTGTCACTGGAGCAATTAATACTTTAGTACACCAATGACTCTAATAAAAACATGGATGATTGTGAATGTTTTTTTGGTTAGTTTTTATGTTTTACATATTTTAAACATTTTTGGCTTTTGGTTATTTGTCCCTTTCTTGGATAACCATCTGCTCCTTTTAACATTAGTATGTGCAATCAACATAATTAACTTTTTTAACTGATTTAATTTTAACTTTATTGCACATTATTTTGTAGATTGCCCTCACAGTTTATGGGATTTTCTACTTTACAAATGAATGTTTAATGTTAATACATAGCTATTGGCTGGATTGGGTCGATTAGAGGTTTTACTTTTTGATTTATGGTTCAGTCATACTTTGCATTATTCATTCTTTAGTTTGAGTCTCGCACATTAAGTACCCTATATAAGCATCTAGTGAATTAACCTCAGCATCTTTTGGTAACCTCCTAAAGCACACTTGTTGGTCTGGGACCAGATTTGGAGTGCAATGGTGTGGTTGGATTTGATTATCATTCCCGTAAACAGCAGTGAACATCTTAAACATATTATATTTAGTACAGTACAGATGACCCAAACGAGGGCTAATGCTAAAATCTAGAAACCTTAGAAGCACTTTGTAATCCAGCTTAACAATAGCATGGTAGTAGGTTGGTAAAGGAAAGAAACTATATTATTACTTCTATTGTAATTATGGTTAATTCCTAAGTAGTCCCAAGCCCTGGATGTGTTTCTAGTGTTTGCAAAGAGCAAGCAGTACATGTTGTTATTCGAAGGAATATTCCTTAATAATGTAACAATGACTACTCATATGAACAGAATCTTTACCTAATTACCCCACTATTACCCAGCTATTACCAAGCTTGAATATGAAGAACCACTGAACCCCCGACACTGTCCCGTTAGATCCCTGTTGTGTTACATGTCCACCTCACTACGGTTACATGCAGAGCAGGGCTATGCTCACAGATCGATTTAAACCTGGAGTTCACGTCTTGTCCGACTTTACATGCACAAAAGAGAGAACCAACTCAGGCTAATGCTGCATTCATGTGGTCTTTGTATTCAACAGCATTGAACATTTGTTTAAAAAGAGAAAACGGGATATCAGGGACAGCGTGACCCAAAATATGTGTCTTTAAACTAAAACTGTCTCTAAACATTGCTCTTCATGTTCTCATCTCAGTGCGCTGTGTTTTACCTTATATGTGTTACTCCAAATCTGAGATATTCCAATGACTGCTCCCCCAATCAGTTACGTGTTTACAGCAGTTCAAAACTCTGGAACAAAGGGTAAATATCCCATCAACAATTTCAGGAAATGTACTTGAAAGAGAACAAGAATCCATTTAAAGTGACAAATCTTTCACTAATTCATTTCCCGGTGCTTATTCTCGTTGGTCAGGGGGTCGCACTCACATTCATTAACTACGGGCACTTTAGAGTCACTTTATTGTCGTGTCCAGATTTTCACACGTTCCCTCTAGTTGTAGCTTAGAGCTGCAACTAACAATAGTTTTTTCTGTCAACTAATCTAATGATTATTTTATTTTTATTCTTTTTTATTAATCTAGTGTTTTTTAAAAACCTGCATAAAAAGAACACTAGATTAGTAAAGTGTAATGTATTTTAAAGAGGCTAGTAAATATGCATATTTTTAAATGAACTGAATGTGATTATTACATTGTGATTACTTTAATTACAATCTTAATTGTATTTCAGAGAGTGTAATGAATTTGTCATTTTATTATAAAATAAACACATTTTAACATTTTAACACATGAATTTATTTATAAAGAAAACAATTGCCTTAAAGGCAACACATTTCATTTTATGCATACAATAATATTACCTGACCTCAAAATGGCACCTTCAAGTCAAAAAAACTCAATCAAACGGTCAGCCATGCATCTTTTCTGGAGAAGTGGAGTTTTCCAAGGAAGTGAAGAAAGAATGTTTTTACATGGAGCCGGGCTGTGGAGACCAACAGGAGGAGACTGGAATGAGGAATGTCTGTGATGAGTTGGACTACAGAATATGAACCTAACGCCATTAACCACAACTGTGGAGAGCAAAACTATAATCCCCTCTGCAAATTCAACCTGTTTCAATAATAGTATTTTACAGATACACTGTACATATGGATTAGAGAAAAAGTAACTGGTACAGCTAAGTAGGCCTATGAGTCTGTTTGAGGGGGCTTTTGGAAAAAGGGAAAGAAAAAAAAACAACACTGCAAAACAGGAAGGTTACCCAGACACATTAACTTATCAAACCAAACACAAGAAAGTATGTTTGAAAAGTCTTTATTATAACATGATTAAAATGCCATCTTCATCATGGACCTGTAATGGCCACAGAGTGCCTCACCTGTAACTCACAGCAGCCAATACGAGAGACACACATAACAGTAAATTAGCCACAAATGCAATCACTAAGATGACCTAAACAAACACATAGGGGGAATGTGGATCCCCAAAATACAACAAATGCAAAGAAAAAAGCAAACATATAGCAAACATGAAGAAAATAGACATATTTTATACAAAACATGACAGATCAAAGTCCTCATTAAGGCCGGGATATTCCAGGGCTCACAGTTTGTGGATCCAGTAAGCTTCACTTTCTTTAAACGTTTGCAACTGTTTCACCTTCTGGACAGTGGCTTCACTAAATACCATAATAATAATACAACTAAACCACCACATTCCAATTTATTCTTTTCTTTCTTGAAAATGTATTTTTTCATTCTTCATTTTTCAAGTTCAGTTTTTATTGGTCATAAAATAAACCAAAAAGCAGAATACTTTTGTTAAACACAAAACATTGACCAATGTTTTTATATTTTTATTGCTATAAAGATTTTTCTTTTACTATTAATTCAGTTCATTGATTGACTCAGTCTTGTTTAACTTTATGCAGGTAATTCTTATGGGTTTCTCATAATTATCATTGAATAATAATGGTCACATTTTTTCATTATTGCATTTAGGACAAGCTTTATATATATATATATATATATATATATATATATATATATATATACATTATAATATAATGTCAATGACACAAAACAAAACTAAAATGTGCAGTTTACTTGACAAATGTTTTCAAAATGAAACATTTTATATGAACACAGCAAATAGATTAGTATTTAAACTGAAAATGTTCCATTTTAAGCCACATTTTAATTTCTACTGCCGTTTTTTTTTTTTTATAACACTTGAGGTGCCTTGTGGGTTGTGAAAGTCCAAAGGATTCATAGATGCATCCTTGGTATTTTGGCCAAAGGAGGACTCAGTCCGTAGAAGGAGGTGGGGTTTGGAACCAAATTGAACACACCCTCAGCAGCTTGTTTCTTCCAGAAGAGTCCTCACAAGGAAGGATTCTGGCAATTGCAAAATTACCATTAACTTAAGTATTGTTGTGTGTGTTTAATGAGCTAATGAGGTCAATGAAACACAAACTGTGCTGTGTTGCCAGGTTATATATAATGCAGCAGCAGTGTACAGTCAAGTGGGCCACTGGGACCAGGCCAAGGAGGTCCTGGAGACAGTGTCCAAGAGCGGAGCAGAGGACAGACATGGCTCTGAACAACGTCATGGTGAGTCGCTCATTCATCATTTTAGAGTGCTTCCATCCAATGTGTCCAGTACCGGGTAAATACAATTTTATTTCTGAAGTGTTTAAATTTCCTGGAAAACAAATCACTGGCCTGCAAAGGACAGGTCTCTACAGAAGCAACACTGGAAGTCCAGACAGCAGCAGCAGATTCAACCAGCCAGACTAATATGAACAGCAGAAGATCAGCGACCGGTAGTGTTCCTGAGTCGGAGGCTGCTGGACCGTGAGACCAGGTACTCTACAGTGGAGAAGGAGTGTTTGGCAGTCAAGTGGGCCATCGATTCTCTGAGGTACTACCTGCTGGGACGCCACTTTCTACTCGAGACCGATCATCGTGCCCTCCAGTGGTTACATCGAAAGAGGGATGCCAACACCCGCATTGCTGGATGGTACTTAGCCCTGCAGCCATATGACTTTACAGTCCGTTACAGGCCCGGGAAGTCTAATGTGGTGGCAGATTGTCTATCCCGGATGGCTGAGGAATGAGAGGCTTCGCCTCAAAGAGAAGGGGGGGGGGAATGTAACGAACAGACTGTTCGTTACAGAAATGTAATGGGGAATAGCGCACTGGTCACTTTGGAAATGCACTTTGCACTCGTCTAGCACACAGCATTTTAAACAAATGCAAATTTGCACATAAAAAAAGGACATTGCACACGATTGTTTTTAAATAATTTATTGATTGTTTTATAGTTTCACCTGTGGCTCGGACGGAGCGCGTTGTATGATAGCGGCCGGTCTGGGAGGAGAACAAACAGTTAGAAGCAAAATGTGCAATAGATGTGTATAATTGTGTGTTTGGTGTTAAGTGTTGGGTGTAGTGGGGTGTAGTGTGTTTTTAAAGGTGGTTTGGTGCCGTGTGTTGGTTTTACTCATCGCTCTGTTCCTTGTCTCCAGGTGTCTGGCCAAAAGAGTCCACGGGGGAACAACCAACATTAAAAAGGTTCCGGGCCAGACCAAGGCAGGAGAAGGGAGAGGGGAGGAAACTTAACAGTGTTTTTGATTAAGGGATTTTAAAGAAGTCTTAAGTATTTGGTTTTAGAGTTTGTAAATTGTTTTGGGTTGTAAATATGGTTTATTGTTTGGTCTATTTGTTTGGGAGTTGATTAACATTGTTTTTAGAAAAGCTAATGTTAAGGAACTTACCTGGGGGGAAAGATTTGGTTTTACCCAATTAGTGGGAAAGTATTTAAGCTGCTTCAAATCATTCCAAAAAGGGTTTTTTGTTGTAGATGTTGTTGAGGAGTTGCTGTGTTACTTCCACTTAGAGAGTTGACTGCTGGAGAGAACTGAGCTCATCCTTCCTCCATTGCACTTTGCACCTTTGCACCTAGCAGTTTTGGAATTTATTTATTGAAAAAGAAAGAGAAATAAAAGAAAAACAGAGGTCTATGCCAACTCTTGAGTCCAGATCATCATTGCTTGTCGTACCTCACTGACATCTAGCCGCTAACCAGGTCTCACCCTAACACAGTCACATTATAATTCACAATTAATTAACAAAAATGTCACAGTATGTGGTTTCCACTTGGTCACTGAAACAATCAACTTTGTTTCTCTTTAAAAGAAAAAAAGAGAAGGAAGAAGCAGTAATTTTTCAAATAGTACTTACCAATGTCACGGCCAAATGAAGTAAAAAGTAACAGAATGAACATCTTAGTGTTGTTAAAAGGTTTTGCTCAACCTTGTATTAAATGAACAATGAACAATGAGACTAAAAGACATTTTATTCTGCAGTAAGAATAAATTGGGTCATATTGCATTAAAAAAACATATTACACCTAAAATGTGCTACCACAATGTTCTTTTTTTTATTGTATTATTTTAGCAATTGGCCAGATTTATATTTTATTCATACAGTTTACCTGTATTGCAACACCAGACATTTTACAATGTCATTTTCCAGTGCTTTCCTGATTGTATTGTGGGCATAGAGCATTAAAAAGGGAAGTGAACCTTTGTTTAGGGAGGAGTCACCCCCAGGTTGCACTTAGCGGACGGATTTCCTGTCTCCTCAGACGCATTTTGTACGTGAACGACACGACTCCATGTGTTCATTGCTCTTGCCTGATCTGTTGTGTTTTTCAGAAAATCTTTCCTGCTACGGCCACTCCACACTTGGGACTCGTAACAAAAACACAACTTTATTATTATTAAGAATAGGAATATTTGAAAAGTTTTTAATTGTGGTAATAAACTGAGTAGTGTATTCTGACAGAGGAAGGAGGTCCTGGCCCCACTGCACGTCCCTGAAGATTTGGTTTTCCGACCCAATAAACGGGAAGTGGAGCAGCTCAGGGACTTCCTGGGAAAAGCCAAGGTATGACAACATTTCCAGTGTCAGTCATTTTGTTTTGCATCATTTTTCACTTATAAATGCTTTTTTTAGGTCATAATCTGTAATTCCAGTGACTTTGAATTATTAAGACTTAATGTAAGGAAAAGCTTGCTGAATGTATCCTGAGTAAGTCTATTGTTGTTTTAAAGCAGGACTAAGTAAGATTTGCGCAGCTTCCCCTACAGCTTTCTTCTGTGAATTACACTCGTAATCTCGTCGTTAAAACTCCTAGCGCAGCTCTGGACAAAGGTTTTCTCTGTCTTTTCTGTGGTTCCGCCATAACTGATGATGAAATAAAGTGTGGTAAAACTTGCAAGTGCTGTTTTTGGCTCAGATGTACCAGAGATGGAGAGTGCGCGCTAGAGCTGCAACTAACGATTATTTTTTCTGTCGACTAATCTAACGATTATTTCATTTTTATTAATCTAGTGGTTTTTTTTTATAAACTGTATAAAAAAGAACACTAGATTAATGTATTTTAAAGAGGGTAGTAAATATGCATATTTTTAATGAACTGATTGTGATAATTACTATGTTTAATGTCATTACTTTGATTACAATCTTAATTGTTAATTGTTAATTGTCAGAGAGTCTAATGAATTTGTCATTTTATTATAAAATAAAAAATAAAGCATTTTAAACTCTTTTTAACTATGGAGATAATTTGTTATCAATCACATACTTATGATTGTTTTATTTAATTGGTTTGTCCAAAAAGTAAACAAAAATCCATATAATTATCATCTGATTTGCAAACCATGGCATTATATTCTTGCGGTTAAGTTATTTACAGTAAATAATGAACATATTATAATAGTTTTTTTTTCTTTTTACGGTCTTTTATTAATAAAAGTAACTTGTAAAGCAACATTAGTAAACTACAGTAAAACTACAACTTCTAATATACCATAACTAGTAAAACGTATTAAAATAGATCTGAAAAAATATACACATGGACTGTAGGTGTTTGGTTGCATCTGGTTTTATCTGTTCTTATTCAAATGGCACAGTGAGTAGTTTTTTAGAGTGTGGGACCTCTCATAAGACACAGCACACATCACTTTTATTACTATTGCTGCTTTGATCAGTGCATTTGCGCTGACTATGTTTACCCCTGCCTCTCCCTCCTCGACTGAGTAAAGTGTCAAGATGGACAACACGTATTTCTCCCACACGGCTGTCACTGGAAGACGCATTATTCCCGACCTCCCTGTCACTACCGCAGCCACGGCGCATGTGATAGAAACCGGGGCGGGCATCTAACACCTGCACTAAAGGTGCTACGTGCACATGGCTTCCCTTCCTAACCTCCCCTTCACTACCGTGGCCAGAGCGACTAGTTTCCGCCCCATTTCTTTCACGGATGTTGGGCAAAGTGAGCTTTATGTAGCTACACAGAGAGAAGCACAAGCAGCTGCGCCACTGTTACACACGCACTCTCACTCTCGCTTATTGTTACTTTCACTCGGCTGAAAAGACTAAAGGTCAATGTTCTCCATCAGAACCAGAGTCAGCCATTACTAATGCTAAAGCTTCATCACAGGTGTATTTTTTATTTGTCATTTTTGCGTTTACAAGCTCGCGTGTAGAGAATGAGGCTTCTAATGAGCCGGTCCTGTCATTCCCAATGAGACCATTGATAGTTTATATAGTGGATATAATCCGCCCATTGGTCCCCTATTTACTGATATTGTTGTTGAGATTCGGCAATAAAATGGCCGTTACATCCGGGATTTTTGGCTTTTACTCCATAGTAAAACAATAGTTTACAACAACGAACGTAATAATCAAAAATCCCGACCCCCCCAGAGTTGTCACGTAGTAAAAACTTAGCTCTAGAGACCAGAGCCATCTTTTGTACCAGGCTGTAAACATGATTTTTATACTTGTAAAGTCGCCATTGGGTTTCTCCTTATATTTCTACTTTTGGAGCCTGCCCCCTGGTGGACGGCAGTATATTGCTGTTTTTCGCCGTATGGCGGCGCCCTTACGCGACGACCATTTAGGAGGTTCCATGGGAGACGCTTAACTGAGACGCGAGTTTGAAGTCTTCTTCTACAATTTTTTTTAATGGCAACATGATGGTAACACATGGTAATAGTGGACTAGAAACAAACTACAGTGTATCTGACATATGGTAGATGGGAGTGGAAACATAATTTAAGCAAAAAAAAGAAGTAGCGGCTGTTTTTTCCAGTTAAGTTGCTTGTTGCAATTTAGTGACTTTGGCGCTTAGAGGGTTAAACAGTGTGACGCGTCGACACATTTCATGCACGTATTTTCACGTTGTTGCAGCACTATAGCAGCTATAAATTAAAATCCTTATCCTATCCAAGTAGCGTTCCCTTATCTGTGCAAATCAGGTACTGACCAAAATCGGGGAGTACCAGACTCGATGCCATGACTGTCAACACTGAAACAGCTTACAATAATACCGAGATCTTACAAACCACAACTCTTAATATGAATTAATTAAAAATGTTTTCCATTTTTTCCAACTTTTCTAAACTGAAATACAGATAACGAACAATACAAGTCAGTACTGTCCAGTGAAGATTCAGAAAGGCATTTGTCTCACTGTTCAAACAAAAATTCCATGCTTCTTAAACGATAGTTAGACCAGGTCCTCCTCATTGGTCAAATCCATCTGGTAATACTGTGGGGATACTAAGTCATAATGTCACTACTGGCAACAATGCATAAAGTTACATAAAAACATTTAAATGTATCCTCAAGTGGATGTTTTGCACGTTGTGTGTATAGCTAGTGTCAAGTACATAATACCTTTACAAGTGTTAATGTGAATATGTGTAAAAAGTGAATAAAAGCTCCTTTCACAAATGGCATCTGAAAATAACTATGTTCCATTTTATTTCTAAAGTTTGCAAGTCAGGTCAAATTGATTTGTGAATGATTTATGGTCTCCACACTATGAATACCTATACCTTGCTGTGTGGCGCCTATAGCTGACAGACCCCCACCAACCTCACGTCTGCATACAAACCTGCAATAATCCACACTCTGACATATACATGTATTTTCTGCGCACTGTTCCATTGGGAAATTACACCTGCCTCTTAAGTCACGTATAGCTCAACTTTAACAATGTGCTGTAATGAAACTTGTGTGTTCCCCACCATTTGTCACCGACGGCTGTTGGGAATACAATTGCATCAGTTTATTGCCTTATTGATGTACAAAAGCTGCGTTTGGTAATGAGTTTTCTATACAAGGCGTGCAACATGCAAGTCAGCACTATGAATGTCATTATCAGCTTCGAAATTTTAAGTAATCACTCAAATATGTGGCGCTGAGATGTACGCTCCTCTGAGCCGTTTCCAACTGGATCTCATCACTGCAGCAAATATACATCACACGTCATGTCATAATTATTCTATGGGCAGGTGGTATTAGCCGTTTTCCAATTAAATTGTTACCATATGTTTGTTTAATCCAATCAGAAATCTTGTATAAATACACTGCCGGTAATGGTGCTAATGAGATATTGCAGAAGTCAGGTGCAAAGATGAGCATGGAATCAAAATGAATTTTACAGTGTGAGAAATGGAGGCAGATCTTTAAATAAGTATCGAGATTACCAATAAACTGGATACTGACATCATTTCAACACAACTTCTGAAATTTGTAGAACTATTTAACTAATTAATTCCTACGCAAATCACAGTTTTCCAAAAAGGATTGTTCCAACTTCCATACTCAGAACTCAGAAATAATTGTACAGACTGGCCAAAATGATTGTATATCAGCACAAATGATTGTACAATGAGAATCTGACAGCAGAAACGCTCCATAGAGGAGTTTATATACTGTAACTCTTCAAACAAATGGTTATTAGACTCTCACATTCTAGTGCATCAATCATAGAGGATGATTAGACGCCACAAAGGTTTGGTGTCTCGGGTGGTTACCGCCCATAGCCTCACGTATATAAAGGCATACAAAAGCAGAGTCTCACTCACTACCCTCCCACAAGGCTCAACTGTAACATATCTGGTGAGTGATGAAGCGCAGTATTAATATTTCTTTTTTTTTGTGTAACTTTTATACATTCAAAAACTTATCTTGGCTCATTGCAGTACAACAGGTGTGAGCTAGACTTTTAAAATAAGTGCAACTCCAGCGCACTGTGCGAGGTGTTGCCTTGGTTTTTGGCGGATTTGTGTTTCTTTGTAGAATCTACTGTTCCAAGTACACACTTATTAATTAGCTTAGTGTAAACGCACAGCGAGTTGCAGCAGGAGGTAATACGAGGGACTGCACTTGTCTCACGAGAGTTCATTAGAGATGTAATTAGAGCATTTAATGCAGTCCAGAGTCCGTTTTTCAAACTGCCATGACAAAGTAAACATAGCATGAAAGTTGAGGCTGCATCAGATTCCAAATCATACCAAAAAGGAATCACAGCCGTGAGGATTTCCTTTGTCAACCTCACTCTAACTGGCGTCATAAGATTATTGTACATTTATGTATTTTTACAATTATTGACTGTACATTGTACAGAGGTCCTAATTATTGTCCAAATACAATAATTATAGTAACACTACAGTGGCCGTGAAGTGCACACAAAATCACAGAAACAAAATAACAAAAACAAAACAACTCCAAAAAAAAAAAAAACAATAAAACAAAACAACAATAATTAAGACAAACCAGAAAAGGTAGTTATTGTTTGCGAACGTAATTCTTACTTCTGATTGGGCAAGACATCTGTCAATCAAGAGATACAGGAAGTACAACATGTTGCGGCAGAAGATTTGTGTATGAATGTGCAAACATGTATTGTCCTTATTATCAATAATGTCAATAAGATAATAGATCACTGAATAATCTTCATGCCATGATATGCTATCAGCATTATTCAAAATCACAGCATATGAATATCCTTCCTCAAAGCAGCGTTGAATGATTTCCACTTTCTCCTTGCTTGCTAATGGAAATTCTCGTACATTTCTTAGATTGAATAAAGGCAGAACAATGGAAGTTAGATACCTACTTCCTGTATATGTTGAGTGACAGATGTCTCGGTTCATCGGCAGGAAGAAATCCATCCACAAGTGATACTTACCTTTTCCAGTTTGGCTGAATTGTTATTAAGTTTTCAGTTTTGTTCATTTGTTTTCTGATTTGTTATTTTGGTTTTGGTTTTGTTATTTTGTTTGCCACCGTACAACACTGAGTGGAACCCAGAACGCAAGGACATTGGCTTTGGCCTGATTTGAGCTGATTCTGGAGGAAGGATTCTGGCATTCCTGCTTCACTTTCTTGAGGTAGATGGAAAATTGCACGGAATAGTTAGTTCCAAGACAAAGTTCCAGAAACACAGGCCACTGACCAATCAGCAATAAAAAAAGAGTAGTAAGGTTTAGTAGGAAAATAAGTTGGTGTGCAAATGTGACATATAAGTTCATTTATGTTTATACTGACTGACATTTTTGTTTGAACATCAACAACTCATATGTGAAAGAAAGACTTTGTCTGCATTACAGTGTTTGTGATCTGGTGTAAAACCAATACCAAACCTAACCTGTGGATCACTAGATAGTTTGTTGTGCTGTTAGTCTTCATGTTCGGATAACTCTGGCCTACCGATAAGATTTTGTGTTGTTTAGCGCTTCAGACTGTTTTACATGAATGCACAAATTGGTTGGTAAACTACTTCCTTATAATGCAGTTGTTACGTTATTACATTGTTTGAAATATGTAGGTTAGGTTAACTGTCTTCATAATCTTAGACCAAGCAAAAGATGATGTAACATAAGAGCCAACAGAGTTCAGAAAGTTATATACATTTGTTTACACATTATTCTGTTCAGAATCTCAAAAAGCAATTACATTGCTAACAAAAAATAACTACAAAACATGCTTGTCTATGGAGTTTCTCAGTCATCCAGGACAGGTTGAGCGTTGAGTGGCTCAGTGTTAGAGCCTATAACCAGTTCATACTGTAGTTATGTCTTTGGCAAAACACTTCACCCACCTTTCCTCCAGCTCTGGGGCATGAATGTGTGAGGTTGTAGAGGTGAGTTTGGTGAGCGAATGGAGAAGGCCGGGAGCGCCGCCTGTGAGCGGCCACTATCAAACTCTGTCTGCCCCATATGAATGTTTGTGAATGGTGTGGATGGTGTGAATGGAAGCATAATTTATAGCGCTTTTGATGCCTGAGAAGGGTACAAAAAAACGCTATATAAATGCACACCATTTTCCATATCTGGACATAGAATTGAAGGTTAAGACATTTCGTTCTTCATCCAAGAGACTGAATTCTAAGTTCAACTGATAAGAGAGCTGAGATTTAAATCCCCCCAGAGGTAGGGGTTTAACATGAGACTACTCTGATTGGACAAGAGCTGATAAATGGTTTTAGTGTGGTTAAGAGTTGAATGGACAGTGTGAGTGCTGGTGGGAGGGCTGCTCCAGTGAGCTATTAGCACAACTGCTCCCTTCAATTATTAATGCCCTTCAGGACAGAAACTTTTTGTCTAGATCTTATTAACTTTATCTGAACATGTTAGTAATATATTGGCATTTGTTGGTTGTTTTGTTTGCAAAAGTTCAATATATAATTTTTCAGTTTTTGTGAGTCTAAGATTTCATACATTGTTCCACACACTGTTGGTCTTTAAGCACCTGGTTGTAGACCTATGAGGACTTCAATCAGTCCTCATATCAATTAGAATATTGATACACAAATTTTGTATTAATCTTCATATGGATCAGTGTGATTGATACCCAACATTGCACGGTTAAAAAAAATATTATTATTGCAACAAGTTTCTTCTTATGTTTTTTTGACCAAGGCTAAAAAGAAAAAAATGAAGATAAATTAATTACATAAAGTTATCCAGGTGCATGAGACAATACCTGACAGCAACCCCAGGACAGCTTCATTCAAACAATTTAGCTCCAAATTCTTGAACATAACTCCAACTAAATGGCAAACCTTGAAATATACTTGCATATATAATGAAAGAACACTCTTGACACTTACATAATATTCCCCAAAAGCTCTATTATACAATATTCCCCTGAGTTTCCAACCAACCTGGCATACATTAGCTCTGGCTATAACAAATGTTAAGTATTTCAGCACTGTTTACTGTAAAACTGCTCAGTACACATCAGATTAATTAATGTTAACTAAACCTCTGACTTTATTTTTATTGCAAACCTCTCTTTGACAACGTCTTTGAGACAGCATGGTAATCAGGCAGTTGGAGCGGTGATATGTTAATGTGGTTACAAGCTCCTGCGGCACTAATAATTCAATCCATACTGGTCTTTTGTCTAAACTTCACAAACCCACTCTTTGCACCTCTCCGCGGCTGACGATTGAAGCACCCGTGAGCGCCCCGGTTACGCAGAACGGAGTGCTTTGTGTTAGGACTCACGTCCACCGTAGCCCTGGGCAGCTGGTGTTCTCACAGACCACTGCATGCAAAATGGGCTGATTTTAGGATTGAGCTGTCCGTGGTGGATTTCTCAGTCTGTGATTATTAGGGCCAGAAGCACTTTTATGTGAACTTGTGCAAGATTAACCGCAAGATTTCCACTCTCTGTCTAGTCTGCAAGCTCTCTGCTGTAAGCTTTTGTGTGTACTTCAGCTTGAGTTGTCAAGCTGAAGTAGACTTGAAGAAGTGAAATGTATTGGGCAACATGATACAGTAACGTTACACACCTGCAATTGTTACTATTTGTTTGTTTAATCCAATCAGAAATCTCCTATAAATACAATAAAGGTATGTCACATAGCAATGAGTTATGGTCAGGTGCAGGGATAAGAAGGGAATCAAAAGGGATTTTACAGTGTGAGAAATGGAGGCAGTGCAATCAACAACAATAAACTTCATACTGACATCATTACACATTTTAACCCAATTTGTGGATCCAAATCTGTAGAGCTGTTTAACTAATTGATGTCTATACAAATATCAATTTTACAAAAATTGCTTCTGAAGCTCCATGTTCAAACCACTAGGACTTCCTTCCATTATTCAGACTTTACTGTCTTCAAAGAAGTGACCACTTTTTTAAATAGAGGTGTACTGTAGACTCAGGTCCGTTAGAATTGTCCCTGTGTTTGTACGTCCTCTTGTGAAGGGCTTGCTTCGGCCGATGTACGAGTCACCGCGTTTTTTACTGCACTGGACAGCAAAACTAAACTACATCTTAGCAAGCCTTTTTAAAGAGCACAAATAGCATTGGATCATATCATGAAAGAGCCAGTTTAGTTGTGGATATTTCTCATTGGGCCAATCTCCCGTGATGTCCGTGAATAGATGAGTGATGGCTGATGCCCCACATCTCATTCTTACTTGATTCAGATTTTTGTCAATCATCTGCTATAAAACTGCTTAGCTCTGAACTTACCTTTGTCTCTCTTTGCTTGCATGTTTGGGTCCACTTCTGTACCAGCCCCATGTGCTGAAAACCAATAATGAATATACATGAGACAAAGCAACATGAATGTAAACATCCCAGATTGTATCCCAACATTCTTACACATTCACACACCAGAGCCACAGATACCAACCACCAACCTTCTGTTATAGAAAGACTGCCCTACCACCTGAGCCACTGCGCCCCATTAATATGGATGGAAGTGATTGTCATTCTGCAAGGTCACTTTAAAATGCATCGACATAGCCTTAAGCAGTAATCTTTACAATTCTGTGCTGGAAGGTCATTAGAAATAGAAGTCTTCATACAAATGCCCCAATAGATAATTAATCAGAGTTTATCATCACCATATATGAGTATGTGGTTAATGGTTGCACAGGTGGTTTTGGAAGTATTTCGAATGAATAATCTGAATAGATTTTTGCTCTTCCTGGACATGCTGTGGTGCAAAATTCTGATAGGAAGCCCAAAATTGGTTCTCCTGAAGAAGCCACGGGTAAAGTGTTAATATGTCAAAGTTTTGCATGGTTTGCTGTTGCTTCAACCAATCATTCTGAAAAAATCAACAAGAGTTTATTTTGAGGCCACTGCGAGTGGAAATCTTCAGGCAACCCAAGGTCATACACATATACACTCCAAGAGACTGTTTGAACAATAATCCATTTGGCTGAGCATTTCCAGTTCCAGTGTTCTGACTAAAGCCATGTACTACACCCCGCCCTGATGTGGAGCATCAGCTGGAGCTCATCTAATCACGGACATCATGGGAGATTGGACCAATGAGAAATATCCACAACTAAAGTGGCTCTTTGGCAATGCAATGCTCTTTGCTTGTGTTCTATAAAAAGGCTTGCTAAGCATTAAACTTTCTGTTTCTTGGGAGAAGAAGATGGATTGGTTAAGCTTCAGAATTTGCTTTCTGCAGTTTAGTTTTTGTAAAAGTCAATAACTCTTCCAACCTATTTGGAAAGTGTCTCTTCCTGGCTTTAAATTTTTTATCATTTGTATAGAGTTACTGTAAGGTTTTTGTTCTCCCTCCTGGAGGCTGCCCTGTTTGTTCTGATCAGTGCAGACACAGGCAGTGGTGGAATGGAGCAGCTGTAGCTATCTGTGTTTTCTATGACAAGCAAACTGCGGATTGTAAATTTTGAGTTTTTTAGTAAACGCACCAAAGAGTGTTTTGATGCTAAAATCCAGAACGTGGAGGTAAGCCGGACCCCGTCTGTCAAGTCCTGTGCATTAGATTGTCCGCTGCATATAAGCTGGTAAAGCACTCGATAAGTGTGAAAGGGTCAGTAAAAAACCTTAAGCTTGTTTGGTTTGCCTTAGCCTTTGATTTAAGCTCAAATTTGAATTAAGAATAGAGCCTTGAATCCGAATGCAGCCTACCTGTCCTCACGTTGCCCTGATCTTAAACAGTCACATTAGCATAGCTCTATTTAATATTTGCATTTATTTGCATCTGCTGTTGTGATACGTCTGGAGGAAAACAACATGTCACTTTAAAACATCAAGGTCACTGCAGAAGTTACAGACTGTAGCATCTTGATCATAAACCCAAATTTTGGTGATATTATTTTTACATTTCCCAAATATTTCAATGTACTTTATCTTAATGTATAAACTTCATGTTCAATCCATCAAAACCCTACAGCATCTGGCGCCCATCAGAATTTATTCATATTTCATTAAATTAGAAACAATATGTTACAAGTATATTAAAGCGCCCTCAGCTCAAAGACAAAGTTTTGAAGGTTGGAATGCTTTGTTCTCTTTGAAGTGTGCTTGTTCGTGTGTTAGTCCAATTAAAACCAAAATTGTCTGTCTGGAACCTAACTAAATCCAATTTCTCTTTGTTGGACAGTAATGTACTTTTTCAAGCTTGCGTGTATATGGCGCAGTGGGACAGGAGCTGGACGAGACACTAAACAGTTCTTTGTACAAAAGAAGAACATAACAGAAGAAATAAACAAAGAAGGAAAAAGCAAACATGGCCGATGCACTTATGGATTGTCAGAGAGAAACAGGTTTAGGTTGATTTTATGTTGATTGTTTTGAACTAATTTCCTTAAATAACCTTGTTGAGATTGAACATAAATACTGTATAGCTACTGCAGAGTCAAATCCAGCTCTGTAACTGCTGCTGCTTTCTCCTGCTCCACCTGTCTTTGAACCCCATAACAATTTCACTTGTACATTTTTCTGGGAAGTTTACAGAGACACATCTAATTTGGAAAACAGCATTGCCTAAACTAAAATAATATTGATCTTCAAAATAAATCAGTGTACTTCATGTAATGCACAAAGCCCACATTGTTCCATCCATCACAAAGAGAAACCCACACATCTGGCGCCTATCAATTCTTATTCATATTCTGCCAAATGAGAAACAACATATTGATGTGTTCTCCGCACAAAGCAAAAGTTTTGATCGTCGGATGTCTTTGTTATGCATGGAACGATGATGCCGGTCCCTTGCAGCTCATCAGCACTCTGGGCACCTCCTTTGCTTATCTTTGCATAACTACACATCCTGGTCATGTTTCCTTTCTCCTCCTGACCATCTGTTTCCCCGCTGCCAATCTTCCAAGTGTGCCAGCTTCTGCCTCCACAGCCTCGACATCCCCTCCCTGCCGAGTCCATCTCTGTGTTGATATCATATTCTTCCCCTTCTCTCCGTTTACTGTCAGCGCTGTCTTTAACACAGCCCACTCTGCTGTTTAATGGAGCTGCAAAAGAGAGGGCTGGAGAAGTATGGCACTACAAAGGTGTGCAGTTAGATTTCTGGCACCGAGCATCAACTACTTGTCGACTAGTTGCAGTTGTAGAAATGATTATGTAACTTAAAGATGGGGAAGGCAACTTTGTGCAGCACAGGAAAAAATAAATGGTGGTAAAATTGGAGTTTGTGGGAATACTGTATTCACAACACATTCTTGAAGACACCAAAGCTGTAGGTGTGCTATTATGTCCTAGTGTTATGCAAGATATGGATATCCCACTTAAATAGCTCTTAATCCCTGTTTAACCCACTGAGTCTATTCCTTGACAAAATAGAATTGATGAATATAACTGCCATTGACCTATTGACCTATGGAACCATCCAGACCCCAGCTTCTTTTTCTAAATCTGATGAAGTGAGAGTAAGCTATATTATTGCTAGCAAAATACCATTAGCCTCAAAGACCTATTGTGAGAGTGAGTTTGTGAAAACATAAAGATTAAAAATTGTTTCCAACATTAGCCTTTTTTGTTTACAATTGATAAGAGCACTGACATTATAGTGGAAATGTAAAAAAGTGGGACAAAAATAGCGTTGTTTATATTCCAGTCCACCTGAGATCAAATGGAGTTGTATGTTGCCCCTGAAGTTGGATTCCATCCGAGGCACCAAAATGCAAAGTCTAGACTCCTGAGATCTTCAACACTACCATCTTGCCAGAGTAAGACTGTCTAAAACTTTTCAACTATTTAATTACTATTGACTTCACTGAAACATGACATTATTATTAAAATGACTGAACCGCACCCCGTTTATCCCCAACATTAAAAAGAGAAAATTGAGTCCTGCAAATGACCATCTCTGTTGTCACCGAGATAAATGAACCCAATAGTGCCGGACTGTCCACAGAAATAATGGTCAGCCTGCTACAAAGTGGGAAAAAGTTCATCCACCATCTAAGGGCTTTATTCTACTGAGCAGCCTGATGCCCGAAAAAATAAATGACAGTCTCTGGAGTAATAATATCTGCTGCTGGCTGCTGTTTTTAATCATATTCTACCTAAAAGTGAGCATTGCTTATCAGGTGGAATTGGATTTAAACCCAGTTTGTGATGTGCACGGATTGATAACACACAGACTTTGAGCCACACAGTCTAATCCTTCTCGGGGAAATTCATTCACTGCCGGTCAAATCATTTTGCAACGTCAGAAGGAATATATGTAGTATTTTAACTACTGAGAAACAACAAAAAAGTGAAATAAGAGTCTTGACACTATGCCAAAGAGATATTAACACATCTCAGACTGTGCAGTCTTAAAGACCCTGGTATATCATTTTTACCACTAGATGGAGCAGTAAAGACCTTAGCCCTCAGTCCAGCTCAAAAGAGAGCCTTCTGTACTACATGGTTTGACAAGACCAATATTTCTTAATGAAATAGAAATGCCACAGAAAATTCTAACTCCAAAATCCCAGTTGATTGGGCTGGAGTCGCAGGGCTAACACTCAGAGACATGCACTCACAAACAACCATTTACGCTCAAATTTATTGGGAGCCACTTAGATTCTCCTGTTTGTTAGAGTAGTGTAGTGGAGAGAACCCATGGTAACACACATTTATTATTTACTACTAATAATTCCTCAGATTTATATAGCTCTTTTCATGATACATAAAGATTAGCCTCACTTATTGGCAGGTCTTGAATGAAGCTGGCAACTCACATTGAAGAGCAATGCTGGTAAACTGGGGGGTCAATTGTTATATAAAAATAATATTCATATTTAAACTCTCTATAAAAAGTCATTTGTGTGAAGAAATGTATATTAAAAAATAGAAATATTAACTTAGAAACTTACAAAATGCTGTTGCCCCAGTAGATGGAGTCAACCCAAGTTAAAGGAACCCAAAGTTTTTCATAACTAAAAGACTAAATGACACAATGAAACAAAGGTAAAACTTTATTTTAAACTACAATTGATATATTGTATCTACCTCATCAATTACACCATGTAACAAACTGTAATAACATGTAAGTACATAGTACCTACATACTCTAACCCTAAAATATGAAAGTACACATAATTCCATTATGATTGTACTATGTAGTTACATGTTTTTACCCTTTGTTACACAAGGAGGTGTACAATGTATCAAGTCTAATGTAAAATATAGTGTCACTGAAACTTGTGTTGATAAATGGAGTGTTGTCAAACTGCCTTTAAATATTTACACCAGCGTCAGACCAGACTCCACGTTGTCTAATTTAAGACATCCTTATTGCCTTTATAACAGTACATTAGGCGCTACCCTCAGCGCTCCTTCCTGTGTGTGGTGTCCACTACAAAGCACATAAAGAACTCCACGACTTCCCTCAGGCTTTTAAAGCAGTGCCTAATACACTCTGCAAAGATCCGCTGGAAATGCTGCAGTAAAACGTCCCGACCTCAGACTGATGCATGCGACTGCACTAATACACCAACACATTCAAACAACGTCTGCTTATCTCAATATGATGATTCAGAGTGTTTATATATATATATATATATATATATATATATATATATATATATATATATATATAAACAGATACAAGGCTCTTCTAGAAGTCACATGAACTAAAGTGGTGAAAAATAAAACACTTCTTAAGTTTTGTTTTGGGGCAAAAAAGTGGAATTCTGTCAGCACATTATGCAGAAGACTGATACATAATTAATGCATCGATGAAAATTTCATCAAGAAAACATGATGACTGAGGTGCGTGTAATTACAAGAGCTGCTCACATCAAAGTAAAATAAACTGATATGAATAAGTGATGGTTCATAAGGAAACATGCATTCAGGCTAATGGATGCTCCTCCAGAATCCCTGATCAAACTTTTATAATGATGTTTTCAGTGAAGAGCAGATGAAGTGGTACAGTAGACAACATTCTGCTGGTGGTTGACTTTTACATCACATTCTGTTTAGAGTGGGAACTTTAAGGATGGGATATTAAAAATAAAATAGTGTTGTGACCACAGCGGGGTGGCGCCTTATTGAGGGATGTACGATGAAATAAATTGCGGGCTAATTACTGCCGGATCATTCGTTTGAAGTTGGTAGATTACTATATTTGGAGAAAAGGCAGAGGTCAGAAAGTGTGATATGCTTCCTTCATGTGGTCCTTAGGAATTTGAGCTGTTATTAACACTTTTCAGAGTTTAAACATGTACTCAAGTAAACCTTGTATTTACGATAGGGAGAACTTTTTTAAACCAGTTGTCTTATTAAAATGCATAGTGTACTTAGACTATCTGTGTAAATAGTGCAATATATGTAAACACCATTATTTGTCTGCTACATTTGTGTATTGACTAAATGAAACATGTGCATTATGCTGAGGCCAAACTCAGAGCAAGAACTTTAATCTAAGCTCTAATCTTTGCTGTGACGTGATGTGTTTGAACTCTTGAGGCCAAAAAGGTTACTATGCTGTTGAGTGGGGGAGTGGGGCTGGGACCCGGACAGAAGAAAATAGTAGTTATTGCAGTTTTAAGTAGACCTCAAACCTGAACAGCCTGGAGACTTTAAGCCAAATTGATTTGAGTAATAATAGGGTTGTCTCTTTGGTAACGCTGATAAGGGATATACAGTACAGAATACAGAAGCATACTATGGTGGGGACCTAAAACACGCCCAGACCTTTGCTGACTCATCATTGGACACAACAAGCTGGTAAAGCCAGGGTTGTGAATACTTTGCTTAGCCAAGCTAGGTCAAGTTCAATCTTTACTTGAGAATCAAGCATGAGCACAAGGTTGTTTTCTGGGGGCAATTACCAAATGTCTGCGACTGTACAAAATGTTAAAAATGTAATTAGTATTTGGAAATAGCTCTTGTGTTTTCACATTTTGCTTTCTAACAGACTATTGTACAGACAAATTCACCCTTTTCCTAATCTTCTTATTGTCCCCGTCTCTTTTCCCTCCCTTTGCCAAATCCACTGCTCTTTCACTTTCATAAAGGCATTTCACTTTAGAGGTGAATTAGCCCTTTTTCTGCTAATAGCTAATTTACCTCCAGAGCCTATTAGCGGGGTGTACCGCCTGCTGTTTCTCAAACTGCGCTGCTAATTTTAGACGACTCCAGTGGCGCTGCGTGCACCTGAAAAACAACAGCTTACGGTGCAGAACCGCTCACCAGTTCAACAAAGGACGTGTCACATGCTGTTTATTATTCACATTCCAATAGCTCAAAAGCCAAACTAGCCGTGCAGGTAATAAGTCTTCTCCCCTGAGTTAGCAGCTCCTTTAAGTTTTTGATTTGATTTTGATTAGTTTTTGTCTGATTTGTCATGTGTCTTTATTACTTTCATGTTTGCTGCTACATATTCCAAAAGCATTGCATTGAGTTAAATTTTCAACACATTTTGAACACATTCGACATCAAATGTCAACACAACAAATATATATGCACTCAATGATCCTGTTTAACTACTTGCTCACAAGCCAGTGCCACTGCTCTAAAACCATTACATTCCCTGTAAAAATAAACTGTTACAATTCTAGATAGGAAACCAGTGGGTTATCATTATTGTCCAATATTACAAAAACATAAATTACTCTGGGAAAACATAGTTAAATATGCACATCTGTGTCATCTACAAAATAATACATGGTCTGTCATCCCCTCCATTCGGTCAGTTTATCAATGTACGAACAGAGGGGACTACATTCTTCCTCTGTGAAAGACTTTGTTTGGCCAGTCTGCCTTTTCTGTTCAAGCTGCCGCTGACTCCTTAAACAATCAGAAATCTGGGCACTTATAGTTTATTTAAGGTAATAGCTCCCTCCAGTTTTTGATTTGAGTTTGATTAGTTCTCATCTGATTTGTCAAGTGTCTGATTTATCACTCCTTTTTTTGTCCAGTGAACTTCCCAATTTCCGGGACAACAATTGCAACATCACAGAATTGGTTTTAGGTCCCGCCGTTTAACTGGTGATTTGGGCAATCATCATTCAAACGCAGGGCTAAACCTTTTCATACTACACCATTACAGGAGTTCAATCTGCAACAAGTTGAGCTCTGGAAATCTAGGGCTTACAGTGCAAAACTGCTCACGAGTTCAACAAAGGACGTGTCACATACTGTTCATCATCCCAATGGCTCCCTCTGGTTTTTGATTTGACTTTGATTGGTTCTCGTGTGATTATTTGTGTGTCTTCATCACATTTATGTTTTCTCTGCTACATATTTCAATACAATTCCCCCCAAAAATGTTTGATTTCAGCAATTTGGTTTTGACACGTGTGATGTGGCCCCATTTTGATTGATTACTGCAAATGAAATGTCAACACGTCACGGTTCAAACCCATTCCGTGATGTTGCTATTGTCGTCTCGGAAATTGGGAACGAGTTCACCTGACAAAAAAGGGAGTGTTTTTGGCAATACATCAAAATGCTGGAGATAGACAGTGAGCAAACAATGCCGCTACTTTCAGCCTGCGCAGCATTTCATTTTGACGATGAATTTGTCAATTATCCCCCTACACCTTCCCCGTGAGTTTGTGCAACTAGAATGATGTTGTTTTCTGTGAGTCATTTCCAACTGTGCTTAAGTTTTTTTCAAATTTAGTCGCAGGAAACCAAAAGGCAACCCGCATCGCCTTCCTCATTTGCAAAGATGAATACTTCGAGGTGTACTAAACGCTAATAAATCTAATAGGCTCATGCAGCAGTGTGGCGGAGAAGAGTGTGCCGCTGCTAAATCCAGCTCGCTTCCTCACCCCCCCGATCAATTAGATCTGTGAAATCCATTTCTCTTTGCATGTTTGCTCTTGTTTGCAATAATTACAACCTCCGCCCCAAACAGCCATGATAAACAGGCCCTGATTTAGAAGTGTTTGTTCAGATTGGAGAGACCTGCTGCTTGTCTTGCTGTTTATAAAGCGTGGAAATCTGCAGGGATTACAGCGGCTCATCACCATCTGTGGCATCGCTCCAGAACAGGTCTGCTTGAAAAAAAAAAAAAAAAGAGGAGGAGGCGGAGGCGCAGTTAGACAGACACTTTAATGGGTTGCTCTCACCTCATCTGCTCAACAACGCCAGCAACATTAATTGGGTTGTTAGGGCGCACTCACTTCTGCTACATCAATGTGAGAGGTTTCATGTGGATTTAAAGCAAAAATTAAGGCCAAGGCAGAACGTATGATCAATGCCATCTTGTCTTTTGGTGATGTTGAAAAGGTTCTAAGTTGAGGTGAGGTACAACAGATAAAAAGACTTTTCACACAGTTTTAAGGTCAATTTTGAAGTCAGCGAAGGTCATCGGCAATAAATCTTGATGAAATGAAACTTTTCCATTTGTTGTCAGCCATGACATGGTTAAACATGCTAACTATCAACTTTTGCCAGAAAGTGAGACACTCACATTCCTATCCCAGCTACTTGGATATGTACACTGGCAGACAACCATACACTCTATTCATTAGTTATCGACAATTTGAGAGGCAAACTCCACACATCCCAGCGATTAAAACAAAAAAATATGAAATCTGACCTATATATCATCAATAGTGGTTTTTGGTTTTTTACAATGTTACCATATCGATTC
The DNA here is from genome assembly GCA_024349245.1 of Neodontobutis hainanensis. Taxonomy (NCBI): domain Eukaryota; kingdom Metazoa; phylum Chordata; class Actinopteri; order Gobiiformes; family Odontobutidae; genus Neodontobutis; species Neodontobutis hainanensis. Next base: position 17,862,390 of record JALDNG010000020.1, on the reverse strand, counting down.
TCTTGGCAAAACTGCTTTTTTTATGCCAGAGCTTAACCACTTTGGAATTTATATGTTACTGTGGTCCCATCCATGAAGAGTGTCCAGTGTGAAAGGCAAGACCAGTTTGATCTGACCATACCAATGGCCCAATCTCACGGCTGGTAAAAGGCTCATGGTCAGTGGCTGATTTGCAATCTTCCACCTGACGCAGGTGTGGACGATCCGCCATGGTTATTAATATCCCTGTATACATGACAAACAATAGTATCCTGAATTCTTTGTCTTAGAAAAAGACAAAATCCCAGCCTACAGACATAGCTTATATACTACATTTCCAGCTATGGAGGGACAAGAAATATTCAAAATAATATTCCACTTTGAAGAATATGACATCCACAGTGCCTTTAGCAAGTTAACCCTATAGGAGTGTCCTAGTGTTGGACAAAGTGCAGTCTTTGTGAAATATCAGTTGTTTGCTTTTTATTTTATTTCTTTAGGACAGGGTACAATGTACATTAAGCCAAAGCAGAGATGCTTGTACCAGATTATAGCTTAACATCTAATTTCCATCTGTAGTCCTATATTGTACATGTTTTTGGAGGTAAGAGAAACTAGAGTATCCAGAGGAAACCTACGCAGACACAGGGAGTATGGATGGGATTTAAAACCATGATCTTCTTGCTGTGAGGCAGTAGTGCTAACCACTCAGTTCATTGGCATCTGGCAGAAACCAGGATGCTGCGTATACATGTCATTGTATCCCAGTTTCCTTTGGAGTCCTCCAGGTCAAGTATCCAGGTTTCTCAAAACCATGATACTGGCTTATCCTGGTTTCTGAAACCAGAATGTGCACAAAGACAAAAACAGGATACTTAAAAAACCTGATCATATCCAGGATACTCAAGTGCATGTAAACGCATTCATTGTGGACTGATTTAGGATGGAGCTTTAACTGTGTGAAGGACAGGTAACTGAGTAGATTATTGTGTGTAGACTAGTCCTCAATTACACAGGTCTTTATGCAGTCACAAACTTTTCAAAACTAAAACCATCCAAAACTCAGCTTTACTCACCTTTACACACCTGCTCCGTGCGCAGACCACTTCCTGCAGTAGATCCATGATTGGACGCTTCAAGTTTTTGTCTGTTTGTTCTATAATTTATTCATCCATCCATGTGCTGCTTCAAGTCAGGCAATGACCTGTTTTACACCTGTACACATCTATTGATTTTCATTCATTTCTGTAAAACACAAGCGTGACAAGTCCCCTGTGAACACTATAATAATATGACTGGAGAGAGTCTGATTGACCATGTCTGTATCTCGTCCATTTATATTCCAATTAAGGTGCATTTATTTTGAAATACTATGTTATTTGTCATCTTGTAACTACATGCCCCTTGAGTTCACAAATGAAATTAGCCATTAAAACATCTAAAATGACCAAATACAGACACCTCTGGCATACGCAACTTGACTTGTCTTGACTTGACTCCGCCTGTCAAAAAACTCTGCATGACTTGTCTGGCCCTGAACACGCACTGGTCTTTGTTGCCCCAGTCTGACATGACAAGTGGCCTACATAGTTTGATAGATTCCCAAACTTTAGTGTGGTGAAGTGTTGCATCTTAATACCTCATCTTAATGTAAAGCAGATACAACTCTAATACTACCTAAGACGCAAACAGAAACTCAGAAACTTCCACAGAAAAAGTTTGTAGGATCCATTCTTTACCACAACTGAGAGTAGAACGGTCGTCTGAGGGAGGAGTTGGTTGCTGTGAGGCAAAACGAAGCAGAGATTTCATTATAAAAAGACTGCGGCAAGACCTGGACAAGATTCTGCTCAAAAGGTTCAGTCTAGAGCCGAGCGGCACTGGTTTGAGCCACATGGAGCGCTTCTGCGCAATCATCAAAGAATAATATTAACACTGGTGGGTTAACACTTGGGTCTACAATAAATCCAGTGCATCAACATATATCAAAATATCAACAAGATATTACTATTTTTGCTGCCATTTTCTGCAAAATAAATGACAACACTGGAGCTGCTGTGAAATCTTTAAGGTACCTTTCTACTTTAATGAGGCTGCACTGCTTTTATGTGAATAAAAGATATGACTAACAGTACCTTTCATATTTACAATAGCTTTTGTATCAAGAAACAAACAACGTCTTTGAGCGGCATGTTGTTATTTTATAATAACTGGTTGTTCTGTTTGACCCAGAGGATTTCAACAACCAAACACAACAATAACAACACAGCTTCAGCCCAGCCCACTGTGATCTGTCATCTCACATGGATCATGTTGTTGGGATTGGTAATGGAAGCATGGCGCCATGTAGCACACGACGCAATAACAATGGACTTTTTATTGGCAGCTGTCACAGATCACAGCCAGAGTCATTGACAAACACTGACAGCACTTTAAACAGCTCCAGAGAGTTTATTTAAAGTTTGGAAAATGAACAGCCTGTAACAGTGTTATAGCTAATGACAATACTCATTTTGGGCTTTTAAACAATAAAACATGCCTACTTTAATTCACATATGCAATCGGTAACATCCAACTTATTAGTTTATCATGAGCACATGCGTGTTATTGAAACTCAGTTGTAGCACTGCTCAAGCATCAGCGGAAATAAGAACAACAAAATATGAACAAATAAAAGGAAAAAATCTGCAAATTAATTGTCATGAAGGTGACTACAAAGATATTGTTATTTGAATATAGTTTATGACAATTCATCTTTTACACTTCATGCATACTTCTGCACCCACATTTTGATGAAAGGTCTTTCAAATCTGTAGAGAACTAAGGTGCACTAGCTAGGTTTATTTAGTTCAGTGTGCAACGATATACAATGTCTAAACTTAAAAGTAAGTGCCATAGTGAAAGATAAGGAGGATTTTCAAAAAGTGCACAAAAGCTAATAACAGTAACATTATGCCAAATGTTTTATATTATGCCATATAAGTATGTGGATACGGAACCTCGAAAATGACAAAATTACAATAATACATGTGCATGTTGCTAGATTTGATGATAGAAAATACATTTTGTGATTTGTTATGATGGCAACAAATCTGCAGTATACAACATAGATATGTATACGGTATATATACTGCAGATTTGTACAAAGAGAACAAGGTCCGACAAAGTCAACCACAACAACAATAAATATAACTACTACTATATATAACTACTATAACTACTAAAAACTACAAATAGTTCAGGTATTATAAATGGTCTGCTGGTTGATTGCCCGTACTGTCCCCATTCTTCTATGAATTATGTAAAAGTGACTTAAATATATTTTTCCTTTTCTTCAACTTCAATTATTTTACAGTCATTGATGAGCATTCTTCATACAGGTGCTGTCCATGGTCCTGAACCCGTCCAGAATAATAACCTTGCCTTAGCTCCAGTACTTTGTAATATGATGATAATGCTTTGTGTGTTTGCATAATAATAAATACACTTCTTGAATATAATTTTGTCATTTGACCTTTAACCTCCAAACACACCTTGAATTACAAAGCAGCTGATTACCTGAGTTAATTTTTCCCCTTAATAAATATGGATCTATGAATTTTTGAAGCACGTCACTGTCAGCCTTTGTTGTAACTGTCGGTATTATATTTAAAACTTAAAAAAAAATACCTTGAACAAAGATTTTAAGCAGGTATTATACTGTTTGTAGTATGTGCTATTCTGAATTAAAAACATGGAAAGCTTCAAATATAAAAACAGGTATTTGCAGTTTTTTGGAGGAGAACTTGTCAATCAGATATTGGATTCACAAAGAGGAATGTTTCTTTTATAAGCTGTACTCCAATACCGAATAACCATACATCACTCTTTTGTAATGGTCCTAATGATGTGTAGATCAGTGCTGTAAGTGAGTGCATGTGTGTGAGAATGTATAAGATAAACAAACAAAAGCTGTGGCTGCTTGGTGAAAGAGGAGTGGGTATAAGCAGTAACCTGACTCCACAGAACCATCTGGCAGGGCTCACGTTGAAAGCATTTGCAAAAGGGAAGGTACATTAAATGAATAACTGGCCAGTGATTCAATTTTATCAACCGCAGTTATTCAATCAGATCATTTTAACAGTAAAATGACTTCTACATTTGTCACATTTTAAAACCTAAAACAGGGGCAGATACTGCTACATCATTGGACACACCATCTGAATTTGGCCATGGTTCGGACACAAATTCTTAGCTTGGAGCAGTTTATATAAATAATAATAATAATCTTTTTTTTTATATAGCGCTTTTCCACCTACTGTAGTAGGCACTAAAAGTGATTTACATACATTAAACTATTAACCAGTTTTACAGAACTTCACTGGAGGTAATGTAGGGTAAGTGTCTTGCCCAAAGACACAACGACAGTATGCGGGAGAGAGCGGAATGTTATGATGTTTTGGGATGTTTCGGGCGGTGATCGAACCACCCACCCGCCGGTCGAAGGACAGCTGCTCTACCCACTAAGCTAAGTCGTTTAAGATGGATTTTTGTGAGTTTGAAAACTCGCAAATCTTGTGAGAATCCAGCTGAAGCACAAGGTTATGTGAGCAGGCCAGCTTTTAAAATGACAGGCGCTGTGCACACCCAGATGCAGCTCCTGTAGGTTGTGGTCTTGATTGACCTGGAAGGGAGGAGAAAGCCAGCGGCAGTACAACTTAGGGGCCTACGTGTAGGGCCTACGTGTACGGGTTATAACATTAATGTTTTGAATACTGTTATTTCCATCCAAAAAGACTAAAGCCCTTGTCACAGTGTAAACAAAATAATCAAGATGGCTTGAAATCAGTATTTTGGTGTGTTCTAACAGATCTAACAGTATTAAGGGCACCCAAGCTTACAAGCATTTAGCCAGTTAGTTTAGTTTACTTGCAAACAATTACTTTACAGTTTTGGTTCTTACAGAAAATTAAAGGTAGAACTCATAATGGCTCTATGTAAAACAAATTTGAATTGCTAATCTGAACCAATTTATCTTCAACATATATATTTTATTTTTCAAGAACTTAGGGTGTACATATTTTGTTGTGTTGTCTAACCACATGAACACTAGTTGACTATTGTTGATACTGGGTGTTATAGTCCAGAGATAAATTATAGCCTTTGATACATCTCTCATCAAAGTGTGACATGCATCTGACTGCTGACTGTAACTGAATCAAGCTGTGCTGTGTGACATGTAACAATCTTACAAGATTGTAAAAATTGCACAGTGGGTCAGAGCTTAATAGGCATGTTGACTGATTTGGAGTCAACTAATATAAAATTGTTATTCTCCAATAAACCAAGTAATTTCTGAAACTGTAGTACATCTCTAGTCCCGTTTGTAGCTTTCATAATGCTAGAATAATGGGTTATAGACCACGACCTTTAAAACATTTTAACCATAACCATAAATGTTACATTTAGAGAAGAGTCAACAAGGCCTTTGATGAAAGGTACACCATTCCTGCTGTGAAACATGGAGGTGGATCACTGATGTTTTGGGGATGTGTGAGCAACAAAGGCACAGGAAAAAATGAATACAGCATGTTTTCAGAAAATACTGGAGGAACATTTGCACTCATCAGCCCGAAAGCTGCGCATGGGACGTACTTTCCAACATGATAACGATCCAAAGCACAAGGCCAAGTCGACCTGTCATTATCTACAGCAGCATAAAGTGAAGGTTCTGGACGGGCCTCAGTGTCCTGACCTCAATATCATTGAGCCACTAGCATTTTATGTTTATGCAAGACAGCCCAAGAGTTTACAGGGACCGGAGGCTTTTTGCCAAGAATTCCAGGGTTTGGAAACTTTGAATCATGGTCATTTGGGTAGTTTCTGTTTTCATTGTTAATATAAAGAGTAAACACAGTTGGTTGTTGACAAATGGCTTCACCCAACCACTAACTATGAGTGAAAAAAAGGTATTCATATTCTCTGAAAAATGGCCAAAGAAAATATATCACAAATTCTGCCAGGGTATGTAAACAACTGTATTTACAAAAACTCACACTGTTCACATGAGACTTGTTGAACAAGTTGAACAGGGCCTTTCTGTGTGGAGTTTGCATTTTGTCCCTATGCTCGGGTGGGTTTCCTCCGGGTACTCTGGGTTCTCCCCTGGATGCCCCTTGGTGGCGGCTGCCCGAGTAATAATAATAAAAGTATAATTAAAAAACAAAAGTAAATAAATGGCATAAATTGAAACAGCACAAAATCTGTAAAAGGCTTAACTGTAATATGATCATTGAACGCTGGCTTCAATTTATTTTCCTGTGTTACCCTTTTCCGTGCATATAAACTGTGGAGCTCTGCAGAGTTCCATTTTGGCTCCTATATACTTTTTGTAGGGCTCTGCATTAACATTTACTTCACTACAATGCCAATTATTTGAATTTTCTGGATTAAGTTGTCCATTTGTGCAGCGTATTTACACAGGTTAGCGGTTCTCATCCCAGTACTAACTGGTAAACCTGTTCGTACTGGGTCATGGAATAAAATGTTTGGAGGATCACCTGAAAAGCAATGACCAGGGACATGTGACGTAATATAATGAGAGTATTCCTACAGAGATATTAATAAAACTGCAGTCACTGCTGGCTTCACACATCAGGGAGCCACTATAATTGAGTGTTTAATGGTGCTGACCATGAAGTGCAATATATCTACTTTGACACTAGGTGACCTGTGTTGCATATCATTCCACATCTCTCCACTCATTTCCCCTTTGAAAAGAAAAGACTATAATGACTGTTTTGCCTCCCATAGGACAAAACTTTATGTGAGTCATTCAAAAGAGATCCATACATTACATTGTAAAGTTTTAAACACAACCACAGTTTCCAAGCAAATAACCAGTGATCTATTCTCTATTATAAACCAGACTAGACATACTTTGCTTAATGGTGTTTAATTGAAAGAATAGAAAAGCAAGGTTATACAGTGCTCAGAGTGATACACCTCAACAAAAATGTATCTGAAACATATTTTCTCCAGCCTTTGAAGCTAAAATGCATAGTTAATACCAGCTCTTTTTTCCCCAACAGTCAAGTTGAGGTGAAAGAGGTACATTTTGAGAGTGGCATACTTTATATATTAATGGACAAAATGATTGAAATGAGAAGCACTTTATTGTTTGTCTAATGCAGCTCAAGGCAAGTCCTGAATGCATCTATTCAGAGCGGCATTACTGTGTCTTTTAACAGAATTATTTCAAATGAAAATGTATAAAATAAATGAGTGTTTCCAGCATTATGGTATGAAAGAACTTATATGGTATCAGATGTGTAATTCATTAACCACTGATTATGACAATTGATTTTTTCTCCAAAGTTTGCAAGTTTGCCCATTTTTTTGAAGGCATCTATTTGTAATTCATAACAAGCCTTTTTCTTAACATGGTCTGATCTTAAATGTTTAAAAATACTTTACAGACACTAAAGGTTTTTGCTAGAATATTGTTAAGTATAGTTTTTAGAAATAACACATTTTGGTACAGTGCTTGATACACAGTGTTGTTGAATAAAATAGTTAGTTTCTTGTATTTCTTGGTACAACTAGATGGAGTCATGAGCTATTGTTACTTACTCAATCCAGTTCAAATGGTTCCTCGGTCATTATTAGAATCTTATTTGCACGTGTCAGTACAATTTTTTATTGTCCTATAAGATGTTTGAGAGGGCCTCAGCTGTTTTCCCTCTGTTTATTCAATTCACAAGTTACACTTACGATTTATTTTTTCATCTTTTTTCCTGACCCTGTTTTTACAAAGGCAGGCTCAAGGCCCATTGGCTGAAATGACTATTTTGTCTTATCTTAGCGTTTTAATTTTGGACTCACGCTATTCTGTTTGTGGTCTGGACAAGGGCAGGAGAACACAAGTCACTCAATCAGTGACAGCTGTTGTCCAAATATGAGACCGAACTGTTGCTATTCCAAAACTTAACATTGAAATCATTGTTCAGTCATTATTCTCCTAAGTTTTTATTAACTAACTACTTAAAGAGGTAAGGTTAGTCTCCGCTTGGTTTCTCTTTAAAAGGTTAGTGGGACAGGTGAATGTTCCCCGCCCGCTGATTGAGCGGTGGACAGGTGTAGAGGAGTCTTGTGCTTCAGAAGATGCTGCGTGAATATGCTCCAGGGGCTACAGGACTTCAGAAGTCCTGATGCACAAAATGTTTGGGTAAATAGGTGAATTATAGGTGAATTGATCAGTGAATGTGAGAATTATTTTTTAATCAATTTACTTTGTCAGATACTAACAGACCATTATCCACACTGTTCCATGCCTCAGGCACAAAGATGCTCCTACGCCCCGACACAGGGATCTTTAATGTTCGGTTTTAATGTTTCCTTAATGTTAGACGGCAAATCAACATTAACACACTGCGGAGTTGTCAGTAGACTAAGGCCAAGACAGGAATAATATTGAGCATGATGTGCCGGCAAACCTCTAATGACCAGAGCTCATTGGTTAAGTATTGGCTGTAATATTGAGACAGCATTGTAATATTTTTTTTTTTGTTAACCTGACTTGACGTCCTACTCTTTCTCTTCATTAAAGAGTCCTTGACTTGGTCTCGCCAAGGCCCAGCAGAAACTGCCCTCTTCACCCTCTTTCTTTGAGTCTGTCCCATGAGCCCCTGCAGCTTGATTTAAACCATTTGGCCAGTTTTATTGTGAGGTCAGATGTTAACAATTCACTTTTTCAGAAGGGGCTGACTAGTATGAAATGTATAAATGAGTTTTGCCAAAAAACCCTTAGTGTGGCAATACAGGCTCTGCTCAGCTCCTCATTTCCCAGAATTACATCAGCACCTGAGATGGAAGCTATAGCGAAAATGAATCTTGAGAGCTCAGAACTGCACTTCACGGCCGCGAGATGAACTCAGAGAGACTGCACATGAGCCTTTGCATATGGGGAAGACGGGAAAGCTGACGCGACACATCATGTGGCAGCTTCAGTCAGCACTCTCTTCGTCTTGCACTTCAAATATGGTCTTCTGCTTTATTGTGTCACATTGCACTCAACGTATCCAACTCCATTGAAAATTTGTTTTTTTGGCAAAACCTTCACTTTCTTTAATACATACTGTAGAGATGTCCTAAAACCACATTTTCCAGGAATAGTGCGAGTACTTCTTAATTGTGTACAATTCTAGATATTAATGAACCATGTTGCTTTAACAATTTTGATTTAACAATCAATTTGAATAGTTTTATCATTGAGTGCAAGACGTTTTTGATATTTTTGACATTTTTTTGCAAAGAACTGAATTTACTTTTCCTTGCTTTCATTTAAGTTATTCTTTCTTAATCCTATGTGGAAACGCACTTTCCTCCTCTGGTGCATCTAAGTCAAAAACAGCACTTGTAAGGTAAGCAGCCACCGACTGGACGCAAGTCTCGGGTCATGTTCATGTTCACGTTCACGTTCACGTGAGAGTGGCAAATTGCTTTACGGTAATTCAATAAACACATAGTGACTAGTGATGCACGGGTTGGGGGTTTTTACCATCTAGTCCCACTTAATGGAATTATTTGTCCCACAACAGCCCGCCCCAAATAACTGTAGCTATTCCCGACCTTAAAGAAAAGGTTAAAGCAAAAGCATCTGGACAGTTTTCAAGGTGAAGACGCTTTGTCTCTAAGTCCAAGAGACTTTATCATTTGTGAGATCAACTTTTATCTCCAGAGGGAGGGGTTTGACCTAAAATTAAACCTGTGGGGTATTATGCTGGATTAGAGTTATAGAACAAGACGAGGCACCACTCATGTAGCCTATTATCTCGAGAAACAAATTAACAACTAGTATTCAGCTTATCCCAGGGAGACCTTTTCTGATGTTTATGAACTTGTGGTGAAATTGGTGAAAGATCAACTTTACAATGACATAAGTGGTTTACTATATATATATATATATAATAGGGTAATTAACAAGAGATAAAACATAACTGAATAAATTATGAATAACATTCAAATGTAAGGAACAGATTAAGGAACAATGAAATAATGGTTTATGACTAAAACTAATAAAAACAAAAGCTGGGTATTATGGGACTGCTAAAATTAACGGTAAAGTGTACCAGATCTGAGCGAGAGACGCCAACTCATATTCAATTACTTTGTTTGTAGCGGGGACAGGATAATGGCCAGGATTTCTTGATGGTAATGTAACCCAGAGATGTGCTTCAGGCGGCTTGACGGCCGGGTCAATGGCCTGAAAGGCCGAGGTCCTCACATTTCCAAGAACAGCTCTGCAGGTTTCCACCAGAAGCACGTGCATGTCCCTGCACACCTTTGCGGTCTTGGTGATGAGGAGTGGCGTCTAGTGGACTGTCTAGACACTTTCAAAAACTGACTTTGATGTTTCACTTAGTCAATGTAAAAAACTAAATATTTTGTTATTAAGGTCCACTCAAACAGACCACTGGATAAAGCTGGAGGACAACGATTGAACCTTTGATAAACATGCTGAAGTGGTAGCTATGGCTTGGCAAAAATAGGAAGAAAAAGCAAGTTTGGCAAACAAAGGCTAAAAGGAAATGACAATAGATGTGGCCACAAATAAGACAAAAGCAAGTGAGGAAACAAAAGCGACGGAGACAAGAGAGAAAACAAAGACAACTTTCTCTTGTTGAGGGGAGCGGCTTAGTTTAGGCGAGTTAATTTGACTAATATATGCAAAAGGACCTTTAGATAAACTCAAGTTTCCCATCATTTTACAATATGAGCAATCAAAGATTAGAAAGTAACCTAAGCACAGTGATGAAACATTTTTAAATTATAACAAGATGAAACATTAGCACATAACACAAAATAAACTTGTGTTTGAGTGGCATCATCATTGAAGGCAATACAACACTGATTAGCTTATTTATTGAACTGAAATATACCACAAAGAAGAGGTCAGCTCATGTCTGTTAGGATCCTGGAAAAACTGCTGGAGTCAGTGTAATAATGTTAATTTTGTTCTTCACTTGAGAGAAGTTTTGACTAAAAACAAGGAATTGGTCAGAAATCCGTGACAGTCACAAGGTCAACAATCCTTGCTACGCTGAAATGAACTGCCCAACCAAGTCTTGGTTTCAGAAAAAATATTGAAATATAAGCAGGTGTCTTGCTCTGCATCCCATTTTCACCAGACATCTTCATCATCAGTGAATTTGTCACTAAAACGGCCATGTTGCAAGATTTTACAGAAACAACTTGATGGCTTTTATATGTTCTTTTAGAATTTTTTTACTGTAAAAAGCTGAACATCCAAAAAGTATAATGTTCAATGGAGCTGCTTTTTCCTTGAGACATCATGCCGCTCATTAGCCTCATTCCTCTTCTCTCTGGCTGCTTTTATTGCTGCGGGTTTAGCCTTCTCACTTGTTCATGGAGAAGTGTTGTGCTTCTCACATGAGATGCATTAGCGCTGCAATATTTCAGCACTCTAATGTTCTCTACCTACTTGCCAACAGCACCCACATCTCCCTGTAGTTAGTAATGCTAAAAGGTTAAAAAGAAGCCCTCTGAACATAGTTTGGAAACAGAAGATGTTTTGTATGTAGTTAGGAGAAAGTTTCACTTTTTGAATCCGTTAAAGCTTTATGTCTACTGTTGTCAGCTCAACATTTTTTGCCAAATGATCACAGGTCTGTTTCCTCCTAAGCCATCTTTTAAGGTGGGTTTTAAATGGTACAACATTGCCTTGCAGCTGGAATGTCCTTCCAAATCTCCCAATCCCTTGACTGCTAACACCTGTTTACTGTTAGGTATTGAATAGTCGCCTCTAGTAGAGGCTCTGATTACTTTTCATTAATACTTCATTTCAACATGATGAACTTACCCAATAGTGTTGGAGCTTAGAACATCAACAAGTATGAGGGCATGATGGAAGAAAAGAGGTTTTCTATCTAATACTGAGAGATTCTATTGGTTTTAAGGTCATTAAGCTTGACAGTGACCAGTTAGCAAAACAATGTTATGTGTATATGAGAAAACAATCATGCAGTGTAGAAACATTCTGGTTACATTTTCTGGCAATGATGGGTTGACTTGCCTATAACTGTGAAAGTAAAAATTACCAATTTAAGATGTGGATTCTAAGCCAACAACAAGATAAATTCATCTTTTCAGGAAGACAATGTTGGGTGTTTTGACAAAAGAAAAACAACAGTTTGCATTCTATTATTTTATTTTTTTCTTCAGTAGAAGACATGACAAGCCACACATGAATACAGTTCATTGCTGTTGTAAATTTTTCTGAGGCTTCCATGTCAGACTTTGCCTGGACAGTATCATCTGCATACAGCGGAGTATTGATTTTTTGACAACCATTTGGTAAGTAATTAATGTATGAAGAAAATAAAATAGGACAAAGTATGGAGTCTTGGGTTACTCCTACTTGACAGTCAAACTAGGGAGATTTGAGACTGCTGATGGACCCGCAGTGAATTCTATTTGCCAAGTTAGGATGGCTTGTTCAGAAAAGTTGAATTTTGTTAACCTAGACCAGGTTATTTTTCCTCAAGGGCCACTGTTGGAGGTGCTGGGCCAACATGATGAACTCACTTATGCTCAATAAAAATACATTTATTTTGTCTATAGTTTAAAGTTTGAACTACAGACAAAACAACACCACATTGTCTTTACAGTTTGTTCTGAAACCAGTGAAAGTGTCTGTGAGTAGAGCTGTAAGCTTGAGGAAATAATGTTACCAGTTAGAGCATGTCATAGTAAAATCAGCGGATCACTGCAGAATATTAAAGGGAAAGGAAAGATCCCGTTTATTCAGTGTATAAGTAAAATTATTTAGATAATATTGGTAACTGCCGGAGTAAACAGCCCAATGGGTTGCATGTGACCCACAGGCTTTAGTTTGCAGAGTATGAAGTAAGAGTAAGAGTTTGAAGAGATAAGAATCAGTAAAACATGAATTGCTGTTGAGTGAGTTGCACAAAAAACAAATTGCATCGAATGCAAAGGAGTGTAACCCTTCTTCAAATGATCTATTAATTGCTGTTCTATCCATTTTGTAATATTTTGGAATAACTGGTGGTATACTAACTGGTCTGTAATTCTTGACAAGTACTTGAAGTACTTTTAGGCTAAGATCAGACATTTTTGTAATGAAACATTTCACACTATATGTTTTGGCACATTGTCTACAGGCTGTAAATATATATTAGGGTAAAAAAACAATCACATTTTACATGGAAAAAGTTAGTTTAGTTTATTTTGATCAACAAAGATATAAAAGAATACAATATATTTTCTTCCAAAAAAGAAAAAAAATTATGGCCGAAAGGGTGGAGGCCCAAGTCAAGACTTATGCATACTTCTTTAAACATTCAAACACAACATGATACAACAAAACAAGGCAATAAAAAACATAAAACAACCACAATGATTCACAAACCAAACAGAAAACAGATATTATTCTGATCATTTTTAATTAATATTGAATATTAATTAATAATTTTTTATTTAAATATCTTTAGCTCAAATTATTAGATTTATTTTTAATATATATATATATATATTATATAATATATTAATTATTTTACTTCAACTTATTTCTTAATTTTTTCCTATATAGTTTCTTAATTATTATTTATTGCATTTATAATTCATTAAGTCTGGGGTTTAGTCCTTGGTTAGTTTTGGGTTTAGTCTCTGATTGGTTTTGTTTGGGACCTGGGTTTAGTCCTTAATTGGTCCAAACACTTTCCAAAGTAAAGATGTTTAAAAGCTCAACACTTTAACAACATCTTTTTGATATTTAGTAAACTTGCATGCTAACAGCCGAAACGATCATGTTTTAAAAAGACTAATTACCACTTTACAACTTGCACTTCCATTACCTTTGTCATTTTAAACTGTGTCAGAGGTGACTCAACAGTTCAACAACATTAATGAATCATTCAGATGAACTCTTTGCTTCTTAGACAGGTCTGGAAAACAAAGCATTTTTATCTCAAATCTTTCCAAGTGAATGACTGTGGTAAACTTTATAAGTCCTGTTCTTTTATCCGGAGGAGACTAGCGCTTTTGACCAATTAAGGAGTGTGACTCATCTGATGCAGGCAGACAATATGCAGTGTTTTTGTGGCTCTGTACGACGTGTTAAAAGACCTAAATGTTGAATAAATCAGGTGCTGATTTTCACTTACTTGCTCATTGACAAATTTACTAAGGGATTTCTGGGTTCATTTCTGTAATATACAGCCCTGAGAAAACGTATTCCCTCCTGCTTCGTCTTGTAATTAGTGTCCCTTTCTCATTAGTTTTGTTTTATTACAGATAAAAACAACAGAGTAAAAAATACACAGCTTATTCTGCATTGTGGTGTGCACTGCAATTACAAATGTGGTCGCAGGTTAAATTTGTGACAGGGCAAAAAAGAAATGTGTTTTTTACTGAAAAATGGGGAATGGGATTTATGCTCACTTTTTCATTGTGTGATATTTCATTACATCTCACCCATACTTCAGTGCAGTGTCAGAACGAGGGGTGCATAAATGACAGACAGTTGGAGCATAAATGGGACAGCTCTGCATTATGGAAAACATAGAATAGGTGCATTGTAGTGCATGCAAATTAGTCATGTGCTTCTAGTTTTGATTTCAAGCTTGTTTTAACACATCTTTTGCTGAGAGCGTTAATACAGTGTGTAGTGTGCAGGGTATTAAAGTTAATACCCTACACACTAAAGACCCGTCACCTTTTTAACACAACACCAGAAAGGGCAGAAGTTTACTTTCTCTCTGGTTGAGCATTAAAAAGGGCAAAGTGCTGGTCAAGATACATTGGTGGACAAAATCCCCACCAACATTATGGAAAGGCTCATAAAAGGGGCTACCAAAAGTATGTTATAGTTTGTATTTTAGCGTATCTATTTCAGTGTAGAAATATATGTTCGTTACATCCATGTATGTATAGCTATGTTCTTACTTTGTGGTCCATTTCAGACTTTACTGTGTGCAAAAACAATCGAGGCGGCATTGTGAAGTGTGCTTATTGCGCCTTGTTTATGGCTTGTAAAGTTGTCAGATGAGGAATGGGGTAATATTCAGTTCTACCGACTCTGAAATCAGCAGCAATTTGAGGCACTGAAAATGTATACTAATTATGTTGTTGGAGGAATGTGGTTTCAGAAGCAGCGGCGTATGTTTTTGTTTAGTTTGACTGATGTTTTTAGCATTGATGCAAATAAATTGGCCTTTTTTATTTTATTTTATTTTTTTAACAATGGAACCACAGAAGAGCTGACTCTGCTCAAGTCTGACAGCTGGAGCCGGTGGATGTGTGTTGTTTTGAAAACCTGCTCCTGTGAAAATATCTATTCTCTGTAGGCCGCTGCGACGCTGCGTCCGCACAGTCATAAAAACGGTTGTTCCCCATCCAAAAATACATCACCTTAATCTTAATCAGGGACTGCACACACAGAGTTGCAGTCCACAAGGAATGTACTGGAGACAATTGTATTTTAACAAGCCATGGATTCAAGATAATAGTGGTTTAGAATCTGTCAGGATATCACGCTGTATGATGGATTTATGCTGATACACTGCAGGTCAACTTGGGCATTTACAGACCGGAGGGCAGATCCAGCACTCCAGCAGTCCGGCCCACATGAGGTCAATGCAAAGTCATGAATCAAACATAAATTTGTGAATATTGAATCAAAAAGAGTTATTTTTTATTTTAAAACCAACATGAGTTGGCCGTTAGTCCTCGAATATGTAGCTGACCTATAGGCGCAAACAACTGTTACACAATCAGTGTTTCCTAACAAATCCTAGTGGTCCTGCCTTTCACAACAGTCCTATGCAAGCTCTTGGAAAAAAAAAGAAACAGTCTAACACTAATAACATTTGAAATATATATTAAACATATTTTGGCTGAAAGTGATACCCAGTGCTGTAGTCTGGGAAGTCTGCACATGCTTCATAGATCCTCTCGGCCTTGTCCCACACAAAAACATACAAGAATACTAAGATCGCTATTGGCTATTTTTTAAGTGTGACCTGGCAAATTGTTTTTACACACAAATAAACTGCAGTTTCCCCCACCAATATTTACAACAAACTTTACTCAGGGGGATGATAAAGTTATAGTAAAAATGACTTTATGCTATCATTTATAATTAACTTAATATCAATGTTAATGCATTGTTGTATTTTAAAAAAAAATTAAATCCAAGGGCCTTTCTGAATGCCTACTCTCCTTTACTGGATTTGCCTGTTATATTACGGGACGTCTGAAACTGGTCAGTGTCAAGGGGGAGTGGCTTATTAGACGTCTTGAGAGAGGCCAGCCTCCACATGCAGACCCACATGTATTTTAGCCTGTCTCCTAAGGAGGTCAGTGTGTAAAAAACACTCAGCTCACTCACATTTTTGTCCTCTCTTTCTAAATTATATAAAAATTTTCCATTGTCTCTGAAGTTTATGCAACATGTAAAAATCCCCAGTGCAGGATCAGAAAAGTTTTATCTTAATCATGTGATAAACAATCTCCCTCTAAAAATATTTATTTTTACTGTTTTAAGTGTGCAAATTTGCATATGAATTGGCCAGCAGATATGGCTGCAATTGACTTCATGGGATGCCACCAAGATGGCGGAAAAGGACAATATGTTGCCCATTTGCCGACCTCAAGCCACCAGCATGTCCCGTTCCAACAGCTTCAATATCACAAATGTTTTTTTAACAAGCTGCAGACAGTTCATTTGGAACATGGATGAAACAGGTAAAGTTTACAATTCATCTAAACTAAAATGCTCCAGTGATTCAGTGGTTTAAAGTACATGAGACAAATTCATTGCTGTATAAAAATGTAATAACAAATATAAAATACAGACTATAATAATAAATACATACTGTAGCCGATAAAGATAAAAATATACAGATTATAAAACCGAGGTGAATAAATATGTATTTATATAAAAATACCACACATACGCCTAGCTATAATAAATACATATACAAATAAATAAATAAATACAGATAAAAAGATAATAAAACAATAATATAAATAAATGTAGCCATATACAAATACTATTTATACACACTCATCTAGGTATACAAACACCTACAGTATAAATGTTCATGAAAGCTCATCAAAGTTTATAATAAATTTTTAGGTACCCCGATGTTCCAAGTGCCAGAAAAAATAATTGCCACCAAGGGGAAGCGCCAGGTCAGTGCAGAGACCTCTGGGGAGAGGGGGGCATTGGTCACTGAAGCCCTTGCTGTAAATGCGCAAGGCAATTGGATCCCCTCATACTTCATCTTTCCCAGGAAAAAGTTCCAGGACAACTTTATGAGATATGGCTCCATCGGCTCAGCTGGTTCTGCAAATAGCTCAGTGTAGATGCAGGATGTAGACTTTCTGGCCTTTCTCCAGCACTTTGCCAGACACACCCGTGTGGCCCACAGGCGGTCCACTGAAGAGATATGTAAGCACAACAGCAGATCACTGGATGAGAACACAGTTTGGAAAAGCTTTGACCATCTATGATGTTCCAAGCCTAGTGGTCTCAGCTCTGCCACAAGCAGCAGCACCCAGTAACATAACATTTGGCTTTGTGTGCACTGTCATCTGCCCCTTCAACCCAAATATTTTTGAGGATCAGATAAGATACAATAAGATAGAACTTGGTTAATAACAAAGGAAAAACTAAAATAGAATTGTGCACATGATTTGATAATATTGTTTCTGTGTCTGCAGAAAAAGTTGTTACACCAGGAGAAGGGGTAAGAGGTCTGCTTGATGTCCCGGGTGGGCCAACACTAGTCTAGGTATGAGTGCCAGGACTTCTGTCCAGGCACTCATTCCAGAAGCTGTACATCCCTTTCCTTTTGTGTCCAAGACGGGACACAAAAAAAAAGGTACAAAAAGAGGTAAATGGCTTTTTTTTTTCATTTCTTTATGCATGCAATAACTGCCTTTAAATGTATAGAAAGGTTGAGAACAAGTTTCCTCACTTTGAATGTTCCAGGTCAACGGTTATCCTCACGGATTCTGAGGGTAGCTCTGGAGAAGGAGCAACAGAAGAGGGTCCAGAAGAAGCCATTCGCACCAAAGAAAAGACACATTGCTGGTGAAAACACTGCACCCCCAGTTTTCTAGAACAAGAATGAGGAATGTCCTGTGTGTGGAGAAACGTTCAGCTCATCCTTGCCTGGAGAAGTGTAGGTGCAGTGTCTTTTTTGCCAGCGCTGGTCACATGAGCAATGCGCTGACAGCACAGAGCATTATTTTTGTCACAACTGTGACAATGAGTTGTAACTTTTGTTATGTCCCTGTTTGTAGCTTACTGTTTATCTGAATTTACGTCTAAAAACATCTGTTTAACATTGTGTATTTATATATTAAGCTAATTTATTTATTGTTCATACTATTGTAAATTGTACATGGAATGATAAAATATAATCTAAACAATTCAAGTTTGCACTTCCAGGTTCATTTTAAAACATCTGATACAATTTTAAAAAATATATATTATAAAAAATGTTTTGCAAAGATAAAGGAACACATATTTAGTTTTTTTTTTAATATTAACAAGGTCATAGTCAGCTATGTTTAATAAAAACAAGAGTAACACACAAAAAAAATCTAGTTTGTATTTGTGTGTTTCTTTCGTCCTAACTGATGAGGTCGAAAGGAATAATGTGCAACTTGTGTTCAAACTGAAATTATACTGATGTTGTTCTACATTTGTACAAAATACCACCTGGTATTGATAGACCACACTTGGAGTTATTGACCCAGGCAAAAATACATCTCTGTCTGAAGCCACCAGGGAGTAAGCTGACCATCACCAACTAAAACCCCTAATATAGCATTTAAATATACTAGATATCACTGTTATTTGTAAATACATATTAATTAATCTTGTATTTACTTGCCACATACCATGGCCCACTATGACTGTTTAATCTTTAGTTGCAAAAGGTAAATAAGTTTCCCTGACCTAGAGCCCTAGACTTGTAAATGACTTTGTAAGAAAATGTGCTGCAAATGTAAAAGACATCACTTCTGTCCACTTTTATGCAGACATACTTAGCCCATAATGTCAAACACAGCTTCTCCTGGTCATAATGAGGGACACATTTGGTAAAGTTGTCCCTATCCCTATATGACCACAGCTGGAACACCACTGGAGGCAGGTGGATTAAGTGTCGTGCCCAAGGACACAACGACAGTATAAACTGTGGGGAGAGAGAATTGAACTGCCAACCTTCTGGTTATAGAATGACTGCTCTACCACTGAGACACTGCGGATGTGTGCCTTCAATAGAACTCAGGTCACACAACAATAAAAAGTTCAACTTTCAAGATAAAGGGGGTGGGTCAACTTTCCCAGTGGCTCATCTTACCCCACTCTCCCCTACGAGATGGTGCAGTAAAGCCACTAATAACGACGTGTGTGGGACCAAAACAAGTGTTCAAATGAAGAACCAGAAAACCGGTTTAGTTTGAGATCGCTTTGTTGTTCAAATAAACATCACTTCTCGTGTCTTTCCTCATTTCATTGGGCAAAAAAAAGCTTTGTTTTTGCAGATTTGATTGCATTCAATGCTTAATCGTGTAAATAAACATAAAATGAACCCATATATATTTGTATTTAGTTCTAAAAAACGGATGCTGTGCTTGTTTGGTTTCTCGAGTGCATGGCGCTTTGCAGACGCGTGCTGTGGGGGTTATATTATGTCTGGCCTTCACAACAACCTTTGACTTTTGGGGACCTCAGGTGTCTCTCCAGATAAACAAAGGTGTTCTGACAGTTGAAGCATCTTGTTTCTGTGAAGGAGCTTGCAGTGGCTGAGGATATGCTCCAGGGGCCTCCTCTTGAGGCACCAGGTACCATTCTCCTTCAGCAAATCAGGTCGCATGGCTTGAAAGATATTGTAAGTTTTTCTTCCGCTGACAGAAAATTTAAAAGAGAATGCGTAAATGCTAAAAATAAAATATAAAATAAAGGTTTTAATTAAATACAATCTGATTCAGGTATGTTTCTATTAACTGCCAAAAGCAAGAACATTTACATCAGACACTCAAGGTTACATTTTTTGCATATCCCATTTAAAAAAGTAGAGGTAGGCCAGTAGAGGAACAAGTAAAAGAAGAGTTCAAAGTAAACCTATTAATTAAAACATTTTAGATAACCAAAAGGATGTTGTGTATATGGTAAGCTCTTATAGTTTCAATTAGCCAAAATTAACTTAATATGGTCTGATTGCGATCTCCCAGTTTGTCTCTGTACCTCAACTGTACATGACCATCAATTGTGGACCGTCTTAACATAAAGATTTTGTGTATTTTAGCATATAGATTTTTGTTGTACCTTTATAGTAAATACAAAACCACTCGCAAATGTTGCACCAGGCGCTTAAAGACATTAAAGAGATGTAGTCGGTAGGTTGCATTTGCCCAAAATATCTTCATTATGCACAATTTCCACAATTTTGTGGGCTAATCTTAAACTGGCCTTGCATTTATCCATCTGACTGGAACTGGAATTTTTTTTCGGTCAAGCTAACACGTCTGCATAGCATGTAGCCTTTAGCTGATGTTACACTAATTGGATCTATAATTTCATTAGCTAAATATCAACCGTTAGTTGCTAATATTCTATAACCAGGCACTGACATTAAAGTGGCACTGCATAACTTTTAGCCAGTAGAGGGCGCAGATCCCTATACCTTAAGGGTAAATATATATTTTAAAACACAGATTTACACTGAAGAGGGACTTCAGTAACTACAGGAGTGAACATATTATCATGTGAGTGTCATAAAGCGTTAGATATTGTGTAGAAGTTCAAACTTCTACCCACTTCTTTTCAGACATTATTTATATTATTTCATATATATGTCTGTTTTGTTTGTTTTTTGAATCAAATATATGTATGTTCGAAATAAACCAAACTAAACTAAACTATTACAGTGTCAGTGAGATTAATGGTGTGCATTTATTTGGCGCTTTACATTTCACCCCAGTTACTTCCATTTACCCCATTCACACCTGGGGCAGACAGACAGGGGGCTGCCATGTAAGGCACTCACAGCCTTCTACGACCACCGCCAAACTAACCTCCACAGTCAAACTCATGTCAACATAGACATGATTCTACTGATCTTATCCACTTTTATCTACTTTTATCTTTTGGGGCTAATAGTTAGTAGTAGTTACATGGTGCTAACTGAAACAGATATTGACAATCAATTGCCATTTGCCAAAACTTGTTTAAGCTCAGTTAATAATTGCTCTATTGAAAATGCACTGATAATGTTGTTTCAAAACACTAAGTCACTTTAGGATGGGTGAGTCAAGGTTTTTGGGATAAAGACCTTCATGGTGTGCATTGTATCAGTCTTTTTAAATGCTATGCTACACTGTACATTACAAAATAGGCTGTTAATAATTCAACACCAGAGCAAAAATCTGTTTTTTTTGTAACAGTTTACGTAAACAGTTGTTTCAGTTTATAAACTTAAATAATTCTTATGCAATTTTTCTATGATACCATTTGTAATGTAACTTCAAATGTGCAATGCAACAATAAATGCATCAAACAAAACATGCAAATAAAATTTGCTTATGGAAATACAACTACACACAGGGTGTATTAATGTAACACCGCATAGCTTTTAGCTAGTAATACTTAGTTTTAAATTCCAAAAATATGCATGTTTGATTTAATGGTTCTAATACATGCAATTGACAGAATCAGTACTATTTCACTGACACAGTACCCTCAAATGGACTCTGATATAAATGATTTATAATTCCATGCCACCGGGACGCGCATACCTCTCCTGAGTCGACATGTTCAGCAGCTCAAACACAAGGAGCAGGAACAGGCCAATACACTGGACCCTGGCAGAGTTGTATTTGCACAGAATGCACTAAAATAACCCTACCATTTTAGAAGACATATGTCTCTTGATAACAAACAGCACAAGCAGTCTGTAGAGGGTTCTGTTCCCCTAGCGGCTTAAAGTTAAAATGTGTTGCTTTAAGATTTCAAACGGTTTGACGTTTCAAAATAAAGCCCTCTGAACTTTTTGCCCCCATCTTGTCAGGACTTCCAACTGCCTTAGATACACAAAACCAATGATATACCACAAAAGAAATAGTTCCAACACAGACCAATGTGTTTGTATTGATGGTCCCTATTCATCTTCATGGAGTATTATTATATGATTCTCTTAGAAGTGGATTAATTAGTTTCCAGAGAAAGCCTGACTGCTTTCTCTGTTACAACTTGCAGAAACAGTGTCAGTGTCAGAATAATCATATTTTTTTTAAATGTTGAATCGTCGAATAAAGTAGAATCTCCTATCCTCATTTCCTTGACTGTTATTGTTTGTTTGCATGACCCTCAGAGATACAGAACATAGTTTAGCATTTCATTTGCACATCAAACTGTCAGCATGTCAGTCGAACAACAGTTGTTTTTTTTATGTCTATAGTCCTTAGTAGAGTTCTCACAAATTCTTACATCAAAGATGGCCTGTTTAACCAAAACATTAAACATAGAAGAACACATTTTCCAGACAAGTTCAACGTTTGTTCAGACCAAGTTTGGCTTTTTGCTGAGTACAGCTTCATTTCTACTAAGAAATAAAAACAGAGTTCACTGTGCGATAGTTTGGAATAACAAATTGACTTTCACTTGCGCCATAGGTTTATGCTTCCGCTTTTATTATTAAAAACTCCTAAAAACAAAATTTGAAAATACAAAAAATACAAAAGCAACATATACAATTCAAGACAGTTCAGGTTATTTCTTGGGTGCATTTAAAACTAGACTTTTATAATAGACAAATTATCTTCCTGGAATTTCATCAAGCTAACACAATGTTTCATAGTCAAGCTACTGTTGCACACATGCCACTTAGCTGGACTGGAGCTGGACCATGCACAGTGCCAACAGAGCACAACAAACAAAATAAATAAATGAGAAATTAGGTAGCCAGTGCTTAGAGTGTAGATAAATGGGCAAAAAGACACAATTTATCCAATTATGGTATTTGTTTCTTGGTTTACCATAAAAAAAGAAGTAAATGTGCAACATAGTTTGGCTTAGCATAGGCCTGTGCAGAAATGATCAGGCTCAATGGTTCTATTACCTGTTGTGCAGTGCACTGAGCTACAGTACAGTACATCTGAAGGTCTTCTAAGCTGTGCATGTAAACTTAAGTGATGAGAACTGGGTTTGTCATTGTGTGTCATGTGCCAGCAATAATATTAATGCATACTACTTATATGGCGCTTTTTAAAATACCCAAAGATGCTTTACATATTGATTATTTATTCACTCCAAAGTCACACACTGGTGGTGAGCTACATCTGTAACCCCGTAGACGCCCTGTGGCAGACTGACATGGATGTCAGTCCTACGCACCTACGTACTCTGCAACCATCACTAAACATTTTCACACATTCATACACCAGTGCCACTGACGCTGGAGGCAAGAGGGTTAAGTGTCTTGCCCCAGGACACAGATTTGTGTTATAGGACGACTGCTACCATTGAGCCACTGTGCCCCAAACAGACTCAGTGTGTTGATCACAGTCATGCTACAGAAACATCACAGAAAAAGCACAATATTGTGGAAAACAGAAAATGAATAGGAGGTAAAAGCCAAAACCAACAAACTATCCACCAATAAGCCAAGCTACTCTAGGCCACCTAGCAAAATCTCTGCCACACCATGGAAAATGCCGTTTTAGTCACTTAAGCTATGAAACCAAAAGTAAACTGGACACTTATTTTTGTACTTCTTCACCACAACAAATGTATTCAAAATGTTTTAATTAACTATGAGGGATCTCCTACATTCAGCTTTTCCATTTTATAAGTCTACCAATGTTCTGGCATATACCATCTAATGTCTAAAATTAATCTGGAAGGTGTTTTATGCTGTTTAAACACAGTAAAGTAATTCTCTCTGCTTTGATGCATTACACTGCTTTGATAAATAATTACACATATCGAAAGACTAATTGTATTTTTTCATTAGACAGGATATCAGTGTTTGGCGTTGGTATATCAGTGGAGCTGAACGGGAAGCTTGTGTGGATGGGCTTCTGTGAACTTCACACAGCACTGGCATTTTGATGTGTTTAGCATCTCAGAAATTTCCAATTAACACAGGATTCTGTGAAAATTCAGACCCAAATAAAATGCTGTTTAGTATGCCATTATCTGGATTCTTGGTATTACTGTATAACAAGGTTTTTTCTTAACATTGGAATTAATTCATTATGATATCTATTATTGCTCTAAGATTGTTTGTATGTATTTTATCAAGTTCTGGACTTAAACAATCTTCAGATTCCTCAGAAAATTTAATTTTACTTTTTGGTGCATGCTTTCTTGGTTGTGTAATGGCAAAGAAAGTTTTTTAATCTAAATTATTTTGTCATTATTCATAAAATGTCTTTATATGAAACATCTGGTGAAAACATTTCAGGTGGGATATTAGATTATTATATTTGTATTACGTTACAACTTGAACACACATTTAGCAAACCACAATAAATGTATTACAAATGGATAGACATTGGACAAAAATGGCAAATTTTGTAAAAACAGGATGCTCATGTAGCAAATGACAGAAGGAATCAGGTAGAATACGCATCCTATTAAGTAGCAAAACTGGTATAATCCTGTTCCTGTACTTTCCTCTATGAACACAATCCACTGGCGACCAAGAGTGAGCCTGTTGTTGACATGCTGTTGGTGAGGTTTATATTGTGTGATGGGAGCTGGAAAAGGAGTGTAAGGAGAGCATAAGCCACATAGTTCCCAACGTTTCTTTGTACAATACTGTTCACTATTTGTTGTAGATTTGTTCAAATATAGGCATAGTCCAGAACGTTTTAAACACTTTCACTGCTGCAAGCTTCATGTTAAAAGTGCAGAGATTTCAGCTTGCCGTATCACACAAACACACACACTGCCTCAGTAAAACCAGGGAGACTTTTTCTTGACATGTTTGAATTTGTGTCATACAGATATCCTTTTGAAATTTTAGATCTATGAGCACAATTGTTAATACGTGTTCATACAATTGTTATTCTCCTGACATCCTCTGGAGGAAATGTGTAAAAGAGGCTTAAATGTCATGACTGTGCCCCCTTTGACAATATCTTATGATGATATGCCGTTAAAGCAAAAAAATGTGTCTAAGACTGACACATCCAGTGCGAACATTAACTGTGCGCAATCCGTTCTTCACACATGCAGATTAAGTCCGCAAAACAGCTATGTTGTTAATGTTTGCACTTCTCATGAATAGTTCGATGACTGTCCTAATAAGCGGGGGAGAGTTGACGCTTAATTAGCTTGACTGAGCTAACACAAAGCTAACAAACAAATTAGCTGAGTCCTTTGCGATGACGGTGACTATTGTGCTAATATTGAAACAGCAGTTATTTGAACATGTGAGGACCTTAACCAAACAGGTCAAAGTACAGTTCAAAAAGTATGAGGCTTCAGCTCTAGACTCACGTCATCAGTTCACCTTTGAGATTACACTGTAAATGTTTGCACAACAAACAATGAGGCTCTTCCTGTTTGCAATTGTCTATGGTCCACTTGAATCGAACCGTGCAAGAGTTCACTTGGAAGTGCTCCGAGACCTCTGTTTAGATGATGTTTGGTGTGCACCAAGGTTTGTCTGGAGCGTTCACATTTATCCAAGTGAACCACACTAACAGAGAGACACACCAGAATTTGTTTAAACTGCACCAACCACAGCAAGTGTAAACGCAACCTGTGGCTGAACGAAAGGGTCTTTATGAGGCTCTCTATTATGCAAGTTCCCCCATGTGCATGTATGTAATCTGAGAAGGGTTGCAGACACTCTCACACTTGTCTTCAGAGGTAAAAGTTATCTTAATTAAATTAGTAAATATAAGTAGAGATTAAATCATTTAACTAAATTCCTTAATACTACTTCAGGATTGAGTTACTTTTGCAATATTGCAAGTAGTAGCTCAACTAAGATCAAAGCCCTATTTTTCAGAGGTGCTTTATAAAAATACCCCTCAGGTCTGTTTGTACTATAACTCTGCCATAATAATGATGGTTTATTCCTCCTTGCTCAAACTATCTCTGTATGTCTCCATCACAATTTCCAAAAAGATTCTGACATTAAACTCTTATAGAAAAAAAGGAAAACGTTTTCTGTTGCTATTTTATCAAAGACAAACGCTAACTTTGATCTCCAGTTGTACAATGACCCACTCTCCTTTGTAACGGTGAGAACGATTTCCTTTGTCTTTTTCTACCCCTAGGCATCATGCTCACTGCAATTACAGCCAATGTTGATGTAATACATTACATCTGTTCTGGCATTTTGGATTAAGAAATGTGGTATATAGAATAGCAACATTTCAGAAGGGAAATATGGAAATTTATTTGTATATTTGTTGTAAATAAGATGGCTACTATACTACTAAGATATGCTAGGTACACAAGGTACGATAGGTTATAGATTCTAAGCCAGGCTTTTACTAAAATACCCCATAAGTCCCCTAGTCAGATCAACTTTATATAGAATAATTAGCAGCTATCTTTTTCTTTTTTTTATTATTATTCTTTTTGTACTATGCTGTCATTCTCACATACTATATGTTGTTCATGAAATAATAGTTTATTGGTTGGCACACATTTTGTGTTGGCATAGTAGGCCTGAGATAACTAACCTAAGAACTTTCAATAATAAATATAATAAAATAATAAATATAACATAAAAATAATTTTCAAAAATATGTTTGGATATGCCAGTATAATTATTGACTACGGCAGTACAGCCATTATTTATGATGCTATTGTTGATAGTTGGATATCTGTGAAAAATGTGCTAACTTACAGGTTGCACAAGTCTCATACTGATGTCACAGGGTTAAGACCGATTTATTTACAGTAAGTTATAAAATAACTTGAACAACATACAAATTAAAGGAGAAGAAGTCAAATGTACCAAACTGAACAACCTAAATGAGCGCACTACCTGGTGTATATTGTGAGCGACAGTTGCAGTTTTATTCAAAATCGATTGGTCACTTTCTAAACGTTGTAGCTCTCTTTGCATAAATACATGCTTCTTCTTCTGCAAACCCCAAACATTAGTCATTTAGCTCTATAAGCACATTTATTGATGTAACCTTCTGGAGCTGACAGAAACATAGTTGTTCCATCTATTACCGAAAGAAAGCTCTTCAGAATGAGCTTAAGTCTGGGGCAATTATATGGACCTAATTTATTTTGACATGGACTTTGGAGAGGTGCACTTGTCCTGTGACATTGTTGGTTTTAATTTAGATTTTATATGTATCATTTGGTGCCACAGACAGAGAAGTTGTCTGAGGTTTTGTGTAAAAGGTGAATAACAGAAAATGGCCAATATCTAACCTGATCCATCTTCATTATATTTTTCAGCCTGTTTTTAAATAATTTCTTAAACATATATTTTCTCAAATGACTTTAAACACAATGTAGGACGGTTACAGTCTTTATCCTACTGCTTTTATTGCTTTTATTAGGCGAAAACAATCTTGGTGTCATCATGGACTTAGTCTTGAATTTCCAGTCACATTAAGTCAATTACATCATCGGCCATTACATTATAAAACATTTCCAGAGTCAAATGGATAATGTCTCAACCAGACTTAGAGAGACTTATTTATGCTTTTATCTCCAGCAGGTTAGATTACTGTAACTGCCTAGTCTCTGAAAATGAGGGTTAAGACAGCTGCAGCTTATTCAGAATGCTGCTGCTAACTAAAACCAGGAAGTACAACCACATCAGTCCAGTTTTAAAATCTCTGCACTGGCTTCCTGTTGCTCAGAGAATAGACTTTAAAACAGCAGTGCTGGTTTATATATATATATATATATATATATATATATATATATATATATATATATATATATATATATATATATATATATATATATAACTAAATAAAATAAATAAAATAAATTAAATTACCAATTTATTTAAACCTTATTATAAACCTATAGTGACATTGCCCAATGACAAAATTTCGGTGTATTTTGATGGTAATCCTAAATCCTATTGACTTAAGTGCCAATTGCCAACGTTACTGTTAATAGGATTGTGACAATACCATAAAGTTCAATGAATCATCTAACATGAGACATTTTACTATAAATTAATAAAAGATTCTAAAATTTGTAATCATGTATTATGTGTAGCTACTGGAAATGTGTTTAATAATTTTTCTAGTTTACTTTACTACCAGACGTATTTGATTTTTTTCAAATCCCACTAAGCTTGTTATGGCGCAAGTCGCTTTTCTGTCTGTCCCCTCAAGGTAGAGTCCCTACTATGGCGCACTTCCAGATGAAGGACGCTAAAGGCTAAAGGCTGGCCCTGGCACACAGCCGCCTGACTCGGTGTGCTGTCAGAGTATTTAAAGGGTGCTCTCGGCACATGATCGCCCTGTTCATGTCACTGTCAGAGCGACTGAACGGGCAGCAGTAGCAGTAGTCATCGCTCGATTGGTTTGGTCTGGAGAAGCAATGGCAGAGCTAGAGGATAGAGTTTTAGCCCCCGAGTTCAAGAATCTATTTCAAACGGACCCCTACCTAAAACCATACGAGAAGGACTTCAAACGGAGGTAATAACTCTGCTAATACATCGATTTGTTGCAAAACATGTGTCAAAAGTAGCCCATTCTAAAGAGAGGAGCTAAAGCTACACTGGCGCTAGCTTCTGTGTGTTAAACAACTAACAGGCACAACGCGATGCTGCAACACTTTACAGTCACCTTGGGTTCACGTTTGACATTTTGAATGAGCGGAGGATGTGTACGCACCCTGACAAACAGAAAAAACAGCGTCAACCTTGCTTTTTCTGCCCTTACGAGCAGAACTCTTTGACAAGTACCCTGTTCATGTTAAATGAAGGAACCGGTACCTCAAGGAGAAGCTAAGACGTGTCTCAACCCTCTATGTTTGACAGTTCATATGGAGGCACGCGCTTTCAAGTGCGGTGACGTTTGTGTTACGTAGCGACGTGCTACTTGAGATGAAAGCAAGTTGTACTGCCTGCGTGTGAGCATATTAGCTTTGGTCTGTTCTGACTTTGTATTTGGATTGTAGACTTGTACTGTAAGTTCAAGTTTATACATGCCTTGCAGTATATGACATCCACTGTCCGAGTGAATATAGCCTACACAGGGTAGTGTCAGTGGCATAAGGTAGTGAGGATGAGGGGGTTATTATGGGCCCCACCGTTATGAAGTACACTTGGTCATTACATTAAGTCCCCATGACTTTTTTTGTTAAAGCTTATTATTAGCAAAGTGTAGTGGATTTGAGCAGTAATACATTGTAATACTGGGTCAAAAAAAAAAAAAAAAAAAAAAAAAAAAATACAACCTCTAGGCATATTGTTTATTTTAAGCAATAGCTAGCTATAAGGTCAACATGGTCTGAAATGCAGTGTAAACAATAGTAAGTATAGAAGCGGGTAGTGGGTAGAAGTGGCAAAAAGTTAACTAGAATAAGAGCATAAGATAATCATAAGATTTTTATGCTCCTCTGCAATTCTATCATGTTACATGTCATGTTCTACCATGTTCCAGCATGTTCCTAGACATGTATTTATTTTAAATGTCTATTGTGGCACTGAATTAATTTTACTATTGGTTTTCTTATTCCAAGTCAATTGTGCATAGATTTTGCTTGCTCCAGATTGATTTATCCACCTTGGCTATGACCCTAAATGCTAAGCATAAATAGCACACATGTGAATATGATATGTAGTCACTGGGCATATGGCATCCAATATTCTACAATTTTTAAAAAGCATTTTTTTTCTCAAGTAATGTCCAAAGTTTATTTGACCTAGACTGAAATGGTTGTCACATTCTATTGAAAAATATAACTCGGCAAATAAAACATTTTTTATTTTATTTTAAACAATAAATCTTAAAGTAATTGATAAAAAAATGCCTAGTCATGGCTCATAATGTCCTGAAGAGAACTGGTGTTGTAGGTAGGCTGCTGACCTTGTGTCCCGGTGTGACCTTGCACAATAATGGCTGAAAGCAAATATCCTGCCGTGTTGCGACACTGCAGCTCTCTGCAAACTGCTTTGGTTTTGAGATTGATTGATTTTTTTTTTTTTTTTTTTTTTTTTTTTTTCTGTAAGAGGGCTGCAATTTTATGTTATGCTATACAGAAGTGTGTATAAATAATGTTTAAATTTTGCAATCTTTATTTACATTTTATAACTACTACTTTTATTTAGTGTCACAGTAAAATTGTCAGGGCCTTTGTAATCCAATTATGATATTATCCTTGGCACTATTATTTGGCTTTATAACACAGGGCCGCCATTATGAAGACTTTTTGATCTCAGGCTTTAGGTATCTATTGAGCTAAATTAAGCTCACAATGTTTGTAACTGAAAAACAAAATGTGAAACGTTCACGTTTTAATGTTGGACTTTGAAAAATACAGACGTGTACTCCAAAAGTAGATTTTTGTTTTAATTAATTAAAAGTTGCAGATTTATTTTCATGTTTAAAATTATTTAATAACACTCAATGTTTATGGCCAAAAACACACTGTGGCCGGCGGGCTGACATTTTCGAGCTGGACTCTATGACTCAAAACTCTGAAACTGAAAAAAGGTGGAAATAATATTTGAAACTGTGATAAATATATTTGAACATGAAAATAATATATCTGCAAATTTTATTTAAAACAATTATCAACTTTTGGAATGCATTTCTGTATTTTTCTTTTAGTTTCACATTTTTGTTTATTCAGTTACAAACATTATGAGCTTAATTTGCTCCAGAAGTATCAGGATATTCCAAACTAGCACCATTATACATTGTACATTAATCTATACCAAAACCAGGAAATGGATGATAATATTTTTGTCATATGCCACCCATTCCAAAACATTCTTCAGTCATTTTTTTTATTTTTATTTGAGTTGACAGTAATTACGTAGACTTGGGCAACAAGTCATATTTTAGTCAGATCTGTTATATTTATATATTTTTGTTTAACAAAGCAGAGATGATTACAGGATTGAATCAGTCTAACACTGGACTCGGAGACAGTTTCAGTTTGATCTAATGTTTTCAGTATTTTGTGGTAGCAGATTGAACAATATTTTTTCAGGAAAAATGATGGTATTAAAAATATTTTTTTAAATTTATTCTGCTACAGGACCTTTTTTATGTTGCTTGTAAAGGGTTTATATACTTAAGATTACTGTTTTTATTTGGAGCTGTCACTTTGTTGTATTTTTTTCTTTTTTTAAAAAGCCCCAGTCTTGAGCTCAAATCTTTCTTATTGTCTTCCTTTCACAGAAATTGTACCTCAAAACTCTATTTATCTATTTCCATTAGCTGGCCTGAACTCGACTGTAATATGACAGGTAAGGGACCACCTGCTTGGTATTCTCCAGCCTCTACCAGAGATGAGCGTGTCAGTTCCATCTCGCACACAGCTTGGGATTGCCAGGCTTCACCGAGCCCTAGACGTGTCTCCAGCCCCTGTCTGGCAGATGAAAATTGCACATAAATTATTTTCCATATAGGATCACTGCTGTGTGAAGGTTAATTCTTGATAAGCCCCTGGTGTTCTGGAGACCGATAATCAAAACACCGTATCACAAGCACAGGTAAAGGGGAATCGGGAGCGTTCTCAGGCTGTGGCATCGTGCTGAGTCCCAGGCTGAGATCCACTTTGCTGAGAATTCAGCGGGCTTATCACAAACATACTTATGACCACAGAGACCAGCGCTGTGGAGTTCAACACTGTGTCACGGCTCAAGGCTGCGGCTCACTTCTCAGGTTTGTTGAACTTTGCTTCACACCAAAACAAAGCCCAGGGTACAGTTAAAGCTAGTGGTGAACATTTGGTAACTTTTCCCATGGCTTTATGTTGATCCCCAAAATCTAGTTTCAAATTTGGAAAAGGCCATTAAAAAGTGCTATTTTTAACTCATTTGACAGAAAAAAGTAAAAGGCACTTTGAGTTTTCTTTAAAAAACTTTTTTTCCCTTTTTTTTTTTTTTTTTTTTTCCTTTTTCCTTTTACAGATGCAGGGTAGAGAGAAATTTTACACTTTAAGCATCATTTGTGTCACTTTAAAGGTGGTCGCATTTGGAGTTGTTATACCTCTGATAATGCCCATCCATCCATCTTCTACCACTTATCTGGGGCCGGGTTGCAGGGCAATTATACATCTGACATCTGATAATGTCATGGAAAGGAATGCATTTACTGTCATTGTAGTGCAAAAGTACACTTTAACTGAAGGCTTGTTTCTTCAAGGTGTTTCATTAAAAGCATAGCATTAATGACATATTGTGTAGCGTAATGTTTGGGTATCTAGAACCGATAACAAACAAAGAACTGGGGAATTGATTAGATGTGCGCGTTTTGGTTCTGTTTATTGATTACTGACATCTTCAGTCACTCTCACACGGCGACCTGCAGTGTCAAGGGCCTGATCTCAATAACACATGTGCAGTTCATTACATTCAGCTATGATGACTGACCACAGCAAACGTTCAAAAGTCTGGTTAAACTTTGCAAATAAATATGGCGTTGACACATGCAATACATGTGGTACTGATATTTTGTCCAAAGTAGAAAATACCTCCTAACATAACGAAACATTTGCTTCAACATGTCGGCGAGTCCTGCTACTATGCACCAGATGCTAATATTGGCAACAATTGAAGCTTCTCACACTCGCATGAATAAAAGTCGTTGCAAATGTTTAGTGGAGTAGTAGCTATTAATGTATTAAATCTTTTTATTTGAAGAGTGTTGGTAATTATTCCTTTTTTTTTTAATGGAAGTTCATAATTTCTTTTTTAGTTGATAAATTGTCACAATGAACAGTTGCAGCCTTAGATGAATAAGGCCTAGGGCAAGAATAAAAGGCAAAAACTTCTTTCAGTATTTGTATTTTAATTTTTTTTTCGCTCCCACAAAAAATATTGGAATCAAAACAGAATTTAAAAGGACCATAATCAATAAGAATCAAACTATACCCAACCCCGATTCATTAGCTCAGAAGTTTAGATTTGTTGCCAGTGGCTAATTGTATATGATGTACTGGCTTTACTTGGCAGTGAAATGAAATGCTACCTTCAAAAAGTATTGCAAAGTTAGCCACAATCACTCGCACTGAAAATACCTTAAGCAACCAAATTAAGGTTGTCCACTGTAAGCATGTAATGTTCTTGTTAAAATTGTTTAATTTTTGTCTTTTTTGAGCTCATGAAAAGCTCCGAAATGTGGTGTGTTCAGCAGCCTGATCCTGCTCTAATTACTTATTCCGTGGCCGCAGGCTGCTCTTTCTCTGTTCTCTATTAGGATGCTGGCTTCAGATTGGTTTTGAAAACAGCCGTTGATGCCATGTGTAGGTTACAGCCCCAGTGAGCTCATCTCTGTTGACACACGTTATTATTTACCCTTCCTGTTTCTCAATTCTTCAGGAAGTGCTGAAAGGATTTCGCACTTCGTGGCATCATCTTCTAAATTAGACCAAATGAAAGTTAGGAGCGTTGGGACTGCTGCTTATTAAAGACGTTTTCTCCACATTCTGAGAGCGTCATCACAACTGATTTCAAAGTGAATATACATAGCAGTATGTCTGACCATAACACTTGTGCTGGAATGTATAAGAGTGTTTATTGGTTTTGATGCAAGTACTCCCTTGAAAAAAATATTTTACTTACAATAACCATTAATTATAGTTAAAGTACAGCTAAACCATTTTTTAAAGCCACATAGTTGTAGACAGGCATGGGTTTGGTACAAAATAAAACTACCATTGACCTGAGTTATGGATGTGCACAGGACATGGAAATTCACTATAACTGGCCATGGTCCAAAGCAGATGGGCTAATTCAGTGAGGATTTGTAGGGATCTATTTTGTGGAACAAATGTCTTTTTTTAAAATGAGCCAAACCTCCAAATACACAGGTTTGTTGAGAAACCAATGCAAAAAGACCTGAAACTGGTTGGCACAGTCATTTTTCCTTGGTGTATGAGATTCCAATAACTACATCTGCTGGCTTCTGCAAAGTTTATATAACTCAAATCATCATTCCTTTAGTCTATGGATTTTTTTTCCTAATTATAATTAATGAAGGTTGGAAATACGTTTTGTTTGAAGGCTATTGCTTAAGGGTCAATAAAAGAAAAGAAAAAAACAAGTGGTTAGCTGACACTTTCAGCTTTCATCTATCAGCTCTGAATATTTATCTCCCTCATTAATAAAGTAATTGAAAAATCACCTTGCTGCTGGGCTTAATGGAAGGCCCTGAAGGCTGGTTAAGACCCAAAGAAAAGACTGTTATTTTTCTGACTTGTGCTTTTGCTTCAGCTGTCACCGTCACTCACGCACAACTCACTCTAAATTTAGATCCCAATTGTCTACTAGTAGAGTTTTTTTTTATTTATTTATTTTTTGAGTTGCTATGTTTAAATGCTTTGCAAATAAATGTTATATAATTTCAATCAAATTGTGAAACAATGAAAATTCCTTATGTATTGACGGAACTGGTGTAGAATATTTTTTTTTCTGCACAAGTACTATGACTAAAGTGTGTGTGTGTGTGTGGTTTTTTTTTTATAATTTGAACCATTGAAACTTCTGTAATGCACCTTTTTTAAAGTATATTGTTAACTATACTCTACTCTAGTGCATGTGTCTTTTAGATTTGATAGAAATTCACCTGACTCTGAGGCATAATTCAAGGTCTTGGTTTTGACCTGAGAACTTTTTCTACTGAAGACTGTCATCTGCTGCTTACTGCGGTTCAGAGAAACAGTCATGTAATGTATATCCTGCTGCTTTGTGATGTTATCTTTTGTTCAAGTCTTGCTTAAATGGAATGTCTTAAGGAATTGGTACAGAGCTATGACTTGTTTGATTGGAATTCTGTATAAATTATGAGGTAGGTATAACCTACACTTTCTAACACCTTGTGAAGCTAAGGTGAAGCTTTTTATCACTGATGGGATTTTTCTTGCGCTGATTCATTTTCTCAAGCACCTCCTGAGATGTAGCTTTTTCTTGAACTGATCTGTTTTATCTTGCACCTTCCAAATCTTGTATTTCACTTTATCCCATCTGAGCCCCTCCAGTAGCCTCTGAGAATTTGGTTGGATCATAATCACTGTAATATCAAAGACCTTTTTTATTATTTTCAAGATTTTTATGACAAGACTTCCACATTCATCACAGAAAAATATTTAAAATAACCATCTGAAGGAGAAAAAAGATAGAAGATAAGCCAAAGAACCATTTGACTGTAATATGGTAATATCACTGAATGTGGCATAAATCCAGTTAAATACTTGTGCTTCAACAAATTTTGTAAAATATTTGCTTGTAGAATCCCATATTCAACCTTTGCCATTATATCTACAGGTTGGGCTAATTGGATCATATTACACTGGTATATTCTAGTGTGGCAAAGGATTCTAGTACTCTGTGTTCCAGATTTTTACAAATAATTGACAGTCAAGC
The DNA here is from genome assembly GCA_024349245.1 of Neodontobutis hainanensis. NCBI lineage: Eukaryota > Metazoa > Chordata > Actinopteri > Gobiiformes > Odontobutidae > Neodontobutis > Neodontobutis hainanensis. The sequence goes on along the minus strand of JALDNG010000020.1, from coordinate 17,826,823 downwards.
AATGTTTCCCACACATTAAGGAGACTATGGCACAACACCATAGTATAATTGGCACGGCCATAGTCTCCAGATGAGTGTTAAATATAATGTAACATTTGGGCATTGACTTTTGTGGCGGCAAGCTACGTTCATATTCAAGCATTTGCAGCATTGACCTGTGCGCCATGTCTGTTCTGTACAGGCTGCTCTGTGAAAGGCTCAGACTCTTGATGATCAGCTCACTCCACTGAGATCTGTTGCTGCTGAGGGAGCGAGAGGGTTCCGCTTCTCTTAACGCCTTCCAAGTGACACTTTAGTGGTTCGTCTCCCTAGAGAAACTGGAGATACGTTGGTGTAACCCAGGGTTATTTTGTTGTCAAAAATACCATTTTATTTTAAAACTGTGGTCACAACACATTTACGAAGTACTACTTGTAATTTGAGTAAAAAGATTCTCTGTAAAGTGGCTTCACAATTATAATCCAATACAGAGAAAATTACCCTAATGATGTAAATTGCTTATCCTCAAAAGACTAAATGTGAACAAACTCATTAACACTTGTGCAGAATAAACATAAGAAAGTGGTATCACCTCTCAGAGGAAAGCGTGGGGATTACTGCCCAAAACAACTGAACTGGGAACATGGCTTTACAGCTCCTCTTGCCATTGTTCCAGTCATAATCACGACACAGGCATGTGCTCGTAACAACACATGCCCTTTTATTTCAAAAAAAAAAAAAAAGTTCTCCTTCCTCATTCCCGGACCTCCTTCTCATGTTGAGAACTGAAGACCGACGGTCAGCCAAGTTGGGCCGAATGAAAAAACACTTGTGCAACAAAGGCTGCTGCACATGCTCACTCAGTCTTTAGCATGCCCACTTTTGACCAAGCGCCACTTGCAAGCTGCTCCTCAACAGACAATGAAACTGTGAAACTTGAACAAAAAGTAATTGAACTCACAAAACAAGTAGAAAAATTAAGTCAGAGACCAAGGAACACAACTCCGTAGAACAACTCCCTTGTGAACCCAGTGGAAGAGCAAACAAATGAAACTGCCAAGCTCGGAAATCAAATAGCTGAGTTGACCAAACAAGTCCAAATGCTTGTCCAAACCAAAAGGTTCCCAACCAAATCTGAGAGAACGAAGCCGAAGGAGTCCTTGGCTATTAACACCAGACACCCACAAATTTCTCCCAAAGTCCCAGGCATGCCTCGCGCATGGTTTTGTTTCAAATGTGGGGAAGACGATCATATAGCAGCTCGCTGCACGAATGAGGCAAACCCCATTCTAGTCAGAGAAAAGAATGTTGAATTGAAAAAGAAACAAGCTGACTTTGCAGCACGGCAGGCTGCAGGTCCCTTTGCTTTAAACTAGTGGCAGCTCCTGCTGTGGGACACCGAGGAGCTGAAACCCCTAGATCCCAGAGTCCCAGAACTTTTGACACTGAATTACAAAGTGAAAACCTAGAGGAACCCAGCTTTAACCAAAACATAACTTTGCTTTATGGTCTTATAGGCCCCCGCTGTGCAGCCTCTGTACTTATTTGTGATGTGTCACGTGAATCCATAATGGACTCCGGCTCGCAAGTTACTACCATCTCGGAGTCCTTCCACAAAGCACATCTCTCCCATCTTCCCATCCAACCCGTCCACGCTCTTCTGGAAATTGAGGGAGCGGGAGGGCAGAATGTCCCATACATGGGTTACATTCATACACCCATTACGTTTCCCCAGAACATTGCAGGCAGAGAGGAGCAGCTAGTCGTATTAGCACTTGTAGTTCCCGAATGTCACTTTAACAGTAAAATCCCATTGCTGATAGGGACAAATGTGCTTTTGCGGCTTTATGAACAGTTTGTGGAGCACGATGGGCCAAGGTTTATTCACAAGTTACATTCCGAACAATTTGCTATGATTCTTCAGCATGTTGCCCAGGCCCGAAGGAACAACACCCGATTCTTGCCCTGTCATGTTGCACAGTACAAAGCCAGTTACAATCCCCGCAAGCCAGAAACTGTGTCTTATGGGAAATGTGAGATTTAGAAAGAACATCCAAAACACAGTCTTTGTTTTTGAGCCTCATGAGCGGTACAAGTTACCAGGGGGACTGCTTGTTGAGTCAGTTTTTGTGGACATTCCCTTTAAGGCCAGTACCAAAGCGCCTGTCATTGTGCGTAATGTGAGTGGACGCAGTGTCAGTTTGCAACCAAAAATTGTTGTTGCTCAAGCTTGTGCAGCCCAACATGTTTCTCCTGGCTAGCTCGCCACTAAGTTGTCATCCTTTTTTTTTTACTGAATAGTCAGGAAAAGTATAAATCTCGGTATTGCTCTGATTTTTCAGACAAAAAAAAATCAAAATCGATCTAAATCTACACAATTTAGGGTTCAATACCTTTAGATTCGTAAGGAGATTGGCAGTGGCGACTCTGCATAGAGTAAAATGAACATTCAACCACACTAGGAGACACAGACAAAGAAGATTAGTTTATTTATTTATTTATTTTTTCTTGTGGTGTCAGGCCTGACCCGAAAAGAACGTATTGTTTGAGATCTCAAGATCCTACCACCCTCCTGGAAATTGGGTGGCCTTCAGATCCGGAACATACTTCTGAGACATCCCAAGTAGTATCCAGTTCTGAATGGCACCACTTAGTCCTTAGACAAATCTGCAGAGCAATTACTCGATGTGCAAAATAGAATACACCGTCCAGCTGCACTTAACTGCATTGCATTTGTATTTAGAGAACATTAAACACCTTTTTTTTTTTTATCGACTGTTTTGTCTTGTGTCAATTTATCTTATTGCCCAACACTACTAGCCTGGCTCCGCCCTCCTACGTACTTCCGCTCAATTTCATTTCGCTTTAGTACTTAGTCTGGGATCGCTGTATATTCTTAGGTTTCCAGAAATCAATTTTTTGTAGGACCAATCAGCGAACAGAGGGAGTGACTTGTTGTTTCCGGTCGGTTTCGGCGCATGACATACGTCACAGCCACACGTTAGCGATTGGCTATGGCAGATCCTGAGTGACTCTGGGCAGATCCAATAGTTTTAAACTTCAACAGAGTTCCCGCATACGAGGAAGTAAACGCTTGTCAATGGAGCGAGGCCAGACTCTCTGTACAAATGAAATGTACGAGAGTCTGGTAGAACCAGGCTACAACACTACATGCATTATATCCAAAATCAATTTAGAACACAATAAATGGGCAGCGTGGAAATACGAGCATACTGCGCAGCGCCACCACACACGTGCGTGTGTTGGCTTGACTCACGTGTAGTGCTAGCTTACCTCTCACAACTAACACAGCTATGATCTTATTAGCTTTAGTTTTAAAAACTCCAATGTTCACAAAACAACATATCCTGACTTTTTTTTTTTTTAAGGTTCGACATGTACACTGAGTCACAGAATCCGTTGTACATAAAAACAAGACGGCTACATGCATAAATTCGATAACACTCACCAGAATATTTCTTTGAAAAGTATTTCACTCTGCTGGGGCTGTACCCCAGAATACACTTTTCGCTTACTAACAACTTAAGGTACTCCAGGCTATGCTTTTCAGAGCTGTTGTCCTCCTCGGACTTGTGGATAAGTAAAAAAAAAAGTTCTCTCTCGCTTAACGGGGAAAAAAAAACGAAAGCACGCAAAGATGCATTCACGGAGCATTGAAAAACAAATTTTTGTAAAATAAAGCATCACATTTACAGCAATTTAAAATAAAAGGGTATTTTTGACAACAAAATAACCCTGGGTTACATTGGCAATATTTGTAGATAATACTACAACTCTCCACAACCCTTTTGTATTTTTCAGTAGTCACACAAGCAACAAGCGGTGACGAGATGCTAAAGCATTAGCTAAACTTTTTTTAGGGCCGCCCACAAGTTTTTGATTAATCCATCTCCAGATGAACCCGCTCTTTAGTGACACTAGCCTTGTATATGAGCGGCCAACATCTATTTCTACTGTAACTCTGTTTCACTGTTGAGTTTAAGCGGCGCTTTATGTGTTTTTACTTCTGGGTCATTTGCATAAATGACTGCACACGTCCTTCTGTGCAGTCATGTGGGTTGCTCACACCCAAATGGTGTGAGCAAAAAGCAGAGTAATCTCTTTAGCAAAAGTTAAGCTCAATGCATCTCAAACTGTCCTACAACACATTGTTTTACCCCTTTCCCAACTAGTGTCAAAAATATCTATTTTATTTTATTTGTCTGTTTCGGATGCCTCCCGGACGCCTCCCTAGGGAGGTGTTCCCGGCATGTCCCACCGGGAGGAGACCTCGGGGAAGACCTAGGACACGCTGTAGGGACCATGTCTCTTGGCTGGCCTGGGAACACCTCGGTATCCCCCCGGAAGAGCTGGAGGAAGTGTCTGGGGAGTGGGAAAGTCTGGGCTTCTCTGCTTAGACTGCTGCCCCCGCGACCCGGCCCTCGGATAAGTAGTAGAAGATGGATGGATGGATGGCTATTTACTAATTTATTTTTGATACAATATATATCAATTAACAACTTAGTTGTATGTTGTGCTTATGATACTCTTATTTTGAAAAACTGGCAAACTGACTCCAGCTACACTCTCACTAAAGTGGCTTCAGTGCACCGTGCTTCCTTGTAAATAGTTTAGGTTTGGTTTTGAAAAAATGGCGTGTCCAGTACCTCCACAACATACATTGATTGACAAAAAACAGAGCAGGAGTGCTATCTGGAACTATTTCAAATTTGAGGCAGATGAGCATAGAAACCTGCAAACGATGCTACAAAGTGGTGCCAACAATAGGGCAGGCCTGAGTTTTGTTTTCACTTTCATTTTCAATGATTTCAATGATGTTTGCGCCTGTGTTTACAGTCTGTGCATCAATGAACCTGAATAGAGAGTGATATTAAAATCTATTGATCATTAAAATGTTATTAGGGTTAGGGGCAAAACTCTTCATGTTGGCTCTTGTCAAATAAAAAAAAACAGATAAAAAGCTTTTTGGATTTTAATGAGTAAATGTATTAAATGTAAATGATTAAAGATTAAAATTGGCTTCAAATGAAGTAAGTCTTAAGAAGTATTTTTTTAATGTTAATTTATGTTAACTCAGCATAAGTATTAGACCGTTTTTGTAGTGTTACAATTTATTTTAGTTCTTAGATGACTTGGATCTGATTCTAGACGACGTGTGATGCATTGTACTTAATAAATAAATAAATACCAGAAGTAGTTTAACTGTAGTAAACTAAAACTCATCCTGAAATGAGCCTCAGTCCATATTTGATTATTCCCTGTCATTTTATTAATGTATTAAAGTAGCATGAGCAGTCACTGTGCATTTATATAGAAACATGGCCATGTGAACTGTGCGGCGGCAAATACTTTTGACGCTCATTTCCATATATTGCGCAATAGGTCGATGTATTGTCTATCACGACAGGCCTAGCTGTAAGGTCACCGCCACCAGAGCAAGAGGTGTTAGAAGTACACTGAAATGGTACTGATCTCAGAGTTAAATGGTGGAGTAGGCCTGCCAGTCTCTGAGAAAGGAGCTTAGTTTAAACTAGGTTATTTGTTCAGCTTATGCTTGATGTGTGTCAAAATTGGTATATCTGTAAGGGAAATGTCTCAACTGTACCATATATTTTCTCCAGTGTTTTTGCTGATAAGGAACACTTACCCCGAACCTTGAGATAAGAGAAGCAGGACAGTAATCTTTGACTCTCATCTATAATCTCCCACAGCTCCATTACCACTGAATACCAGGAAGGACAATACGCCTTTGTCATTTCTGGCTGAGGGGATTAACCATTTTATTTTATTTTTTTATTTTTTTCTTCATGGAACCTGACAATGAGCAGAAGTATCTCAATGTAATAGCAGTGGGAACTGATTACTTAGGGCCATTGGTGAAGGGGATTTAGGATTATAACTCAGACTTTTTTGTGTGCGTGTGTGTCCCTCAAACTTTCACATGGCATGTTCACTGAGCCCAACTAAGTGGTGATCATCTCCAATGATCCACAAAGGCATGAGCAGATTTCCTTCTACAGTCATGACCCTCTTATGTAATAGTTGTGATCCTGTTTGTGAACATGCTTAGTTGTAAATACCATTCTGTACAATAGAAAATACACACCCCAAAAATATTTTTATTGCAAACTTTTATTTGGGAAAAGACACCCCCTCCCCTTTGTCACACAGTGGCATGGTCCGGTGCGGTGCTCTCATGATGTTAGCTGAGCCGTCACTTTAGACTACTCTCAAGATAAATAACGGAACGTTCCAATTGGAAAACTTTTCACTCAAAACCTTTCTTCCATCATACAGTTGTTGATACTTGCTTATTTTTATTTTTTATTTTTTTTCTTCATTTGCCTTCACACTGCTCTGTAACTGTGGTTAAATGTTGGGTATGTTTAAATGTGTAAGGCAAAAAGATTAAGAGAAAATGCCATGGTATTTCTGTAGCTATAATCAAATGCTTTGTAGTGAGCCTTAAACTAGTATAGCTCTCTAGACTCTTAATGACCTTTTTACAGAAGTGGGAAAAAAAGGATGATTTTTAAAAAAAGGAGAAATGGAGTGACAAGCAGATGATAGACAATGTCACTCCATTCCTCCTTTTTTTTAAAATCCTCCTTTTTTTTTTACTGTCACTTCTGTAAAAAGGTCATTAAAAGTCTAGAGAGCTACACTAGTTTAAGGCTCACTACAAAGCATTTGATTATAGCTACAGAAATACCATGGCATTTTCTCTTAATCTTTGAGGTGAGTTTGTTGACTCTTGTTTGCGTTGTTATTGGTACACCGAGATGAGAGTGGAAATAAAGTTGCAGTAAGAAGGAGGTGATGCAACTAAGATGTGAAACATTACAGTATTGTAGGTGGTTGTGGCTCAATAATGACGTGAGTGAGAGTGGCGTTGCCAGGACGTTTTTCCGTGTCTTAGGACCTGAATGTTTTGAGCATAGCCCCTTGGAGACTTTGGAGTGCTTCAAGGAGTCACTGTTGCTAAAAGTGTTCATATGGTGCTGGCGAATCTTATTTAATTATGCTTAGGTGCTTTTTCAGTCTGAGAAATCAACTGAATTGTGGAGAATCAAAGCTTTCAAATGAATGCATTTCCATGTTCACAAAGGTTTAGCTGTGGTTATTTGTACAAACTTGGTGTAATATGGCGAGCAGATACGGAGCAATAGATGTTATCTTTTTTTTTAATTTATTTTTTTTTTTTCTCATTATGGGCGACGGTAAACTTATCACCTAAAAAGATGGTGCACACACAGTTGTGTATAAGTGTACCTACCCTGGCAGAATTGGGATTATTTTTGAATGATAACACAATACTTTTATTGTCAATTGTTTTTACTCTTATTTATTTTATTGTATTTTATTTATTTATTTTTTTATTATAATGACAACAGAAACTACCCTGACCAAAAGTTTACATACCCCAGTTCTTAATACTGTTTAGTGCCACCTTTAACATTAATGGCAGCTTGAAATCTTTAGTGGTAGTTGTGGATGAGTTTCTTTATTTTCTCAGATGGTAAAGCTGCACATTCTTTTTGGCAAAAAGCCTCCAGTTCCTGTAAATTCTTGGGATGTCTTGCATGAACTGCACGTTTGAGATGATACTGAGGTCAGGAGACTGAGGCCAGTCCAGAACCTTCACTTTTATGCTGCTGTAGCCAATGACCGGTTGACTTGGCCTTGTGCTTTAGATTGTAATGTGAGAACGTCCAAGTACGTTCCATGTTCGGCTTCCGGGCTGATGAGTGCAAATTTTCCTCCAGTATTTTCTGATAACATGCTGCATTAACCTTGCCATCAATTTTAAGTTTCCTGTGTTTTTGTCGCTCACACATCCCCAAAATATCAGTGATCCACCTCCATGTTTGACAGTAGGAATGGTGACCTCTCATCATAGGCCTTGTTGACTCCTCTCCAAATGTAACGTTTATGGTTGTGGGCAAAATGTAAAATTTTGGTCTCATCGCTTAGAACTTTGTTCCAGAAGTTTTGAGGCTTGTCTCTGTGTTGTATGTAAACTAATAAGCACATCTGTAAAACTCAGCTCTTATCAGCTAAACTCAGAATTGTAATAGGGCGCAAAGGCGACTACAGTCCACTGTTCCTCCTGACACCAGCACCTTGGCAAGTAGGAGATACTTATGTCTATTGTTTTTCAGCAAGCCGCTTCTGTGCTGTTACCGTCTCAAGTTCAGTGAAGGCTCCACGACTGGAAATAATCAGCCCATCGGATAATTTTTAATCTCTAAAGGCTAAATTTATTGATCTGGAGAGCCATAGCAGGAGAGACTGTCACCAGTAATGATTCTTCAAATTAACTGGTCACTTAAATTTTTCTCTCCACTCACTGGGTGATCGCATTTGCTTCGCAGCCTGCTTGACTCAATGGCTATGTCTCAAAGCCATTAACATGCTTCCTTGATTGGACCAGATGTTTATCTCCTTGCACCATCATAGTGCTGTTCCAAGGCTCTTAACGCTGCTCTGAAGAACAAGGAGGGGAACAAGAGTAGGCTTCTGAGAAGAGGCGAGGCTTTACTCATCTCCAGTGTTGTCAGATACTCAAAAATAAATAATGCAAACAGCCCAAAATTATTGTATTTCAGCATAAATTATTATACAATGAAAAATTGACAATAGAAACGCACCTTTTTTTTTTAAAGGAGTTTGACTAGTATAACTACTATCAGATTTAGTCTATGGGTCCTACAATTTTGCTTCTGCTGTTTTTCAGTCTGGTCTGGTCCTGTTTGGTGCACAGAAGGGACTTAATGGTGGTGGTGTAGAACTGGATAAATGGCTCTTGTGGCAAACTGGGTCTTCTTCTGGATGGATGTAATCCTAGTTTCCCACTTCAAGTCCTGAAGGATGGTTGTTTTCTGGAATCTACAGTTCTCTAACTGTGGCCTGCTGAGAACAAAGACAGTTGTCCCCTAAGTCTGCTACCATCTCCACTGTCTGTCTTGTTGAGCTCTAGGTTGTGTTTGCTGCTCCACAACATTACATCGCTCCACTACAAGTCACCAATAACAGTGGCATTGTCTGTAAACTTAAGGAGCTTTACAGTTTGTTCTGTGGAATTGCAGTTATTTGTGTAGAGCGAGCAGAGGAGTTGAGAGAGGACACATCCCTGAGGAGCGCCAGTGCTGATTGTCCCTCTGTCTGATATAATCTCTCACAGGCTCACCTGCTGGAGCCTGTCAGTCAGGAATCTGGTGACGGATTGTGAGGGAAATGTTGGAAGAACTTGGAGGATGTCAGGGATAACAATAAGGCAATTTTTATTTATATAGCACTATTCATACAAGGGTCATTTTAAGGGCTTTACAGAAATGATAGACAAATTTCAGGTACACAAACTAGATGTAGAATAAGATAAGATAAGAATAAGATTAACTTCTTTTTTTATTATTAAAAAATTAAAAGATAAAGTGTGCAGATTAACACTTTAAGTTGTATTTACTGAATTGTAGGAAGAGGTAAAAAGGAAGGTTTTTAACCTTTTCTTAAACATTGTTAAAGTTGAGGCTTGTTTCACTTTATCTAGGAGACTGTTCCATATTTTTGATGCATGAAACTTGAACGGTTTTGAAAGTTGAGCTAAAGTCCACAAACAGGATTTGGATATGTGTCTCTGGGCGGTACATGTGTTGACTGACCTATTGCCTGATAACCATACTGCAGGGGCTCCAGCAGGGGTGTTATGTTCTTCGTATGAACAGGTGTTTTTAATGTTTTATTACAGATGACAAAATGGCATCATCTAATCCTGAGGTGGTGGGTTTCTTGGGGACTGGGCCGATTGGAGCATTTCTGTAAAGTGCAGTACATCATAGCACACTGAGAAATCGGCCCACAATAGATGGGAAGAGGAAACCAAAAGTACTGACAAGCTTTGCCTTTCTTCTGTCCCAGTGCCAACTAGTCCTTATTGTGAATTTAGGACCAGCACAGGGAAAAAAACACATATGGTGAAATGGTCACACTTGGAGGCTCCGCTTTTACTGCAAATTGTTGTCTATACCAGTTCTCAGCTCAATGAAATGTGTATAGCCTTACAAGTTTTTGGCAAAAAAAAAAAGTATAACTTTGGAAAAAGGATAATATATAGTAAAAAAAAATTCCAGATTAATTTTCAAAAGTCAGTATTGGCTTAAACAATATTTTCTTAGTCTTGTCTCAGGCTAGAAGAGAAAATGTAGGACACCAGCCTAGACTTTATCCTTTATCCTTCCTGTGATTGGGTATAAAACGTTTATTATTCAATTTTAATCTGGGGGGAAGGGGGAATTATGGACAAACTCACAAAAAAAAACATTTAATATCCAATATAGCCAATATATTGATGATGTGAAATGGATATTTTGAATGTTTTTGCTGTATTTTTAGTAACCCTAAAGGCCAAATGTTTTGAAATAACATAATTGCAGATCAAGATGCCTTTTTTAATAATGTCCATAATGCTTCTTGAGTTGTCAGTGTTAACTATTATTTTATTGCATATACCTAATTTTTGGGTAAAAATGGCACCATGAGGACGAGAACACCAGACAACAACAAGGATGTTTGCAGACTTTATTGTGTCTGATAGCTGGTTATTTGTTGACACGTTTGTGTATAAATCAATTGTGTGTTAAAAGGTGCTTTGAGTGTAGATTGTAATTGTGTGGTCGGCTCTGGGCTCTAGCTGTAATCTCCAGCAAGCGGCCACAGGAGAGGTGCAGAGAACACTGCATCTACAAAGGATTTGCCTCTATTCCCTGTGGTCCAGCCCCCTGCAAGTCATTTGTTCTAATCATAAGCATGACTTTCATGCCTATTATTACTGTTGCGGTGGTGCTCTGCCCTTATGTGAATCCTTGTGCTGTCCTTCCTTCAGTATATTATTGTAACTGTGGTATGTGGTAGTTTTTGGCCAGCAATGTCTGTACCCTCTTTGCTCAAACACAAGAGCAACTGCTGAGAAATGGCACTGTTACTGCAGACCATCATGACCGGCTCCAGGGCATTCACAGACCAGTCTGAGCGGGCCTTCAAGGCTATAGGGGGGAGAGTGCACTTAACTCTGAGACTTTCTCCACCAGAGGGAATCTGATGCAGACTCCATCTGGCTGCAGGAGCTTAAGTGAGATAAATTGCAAAGTAGTTAGTCCATCCTTCCCTGCTGAAGTTAACGGACAGGGGTTTATCTCTCGGGATATGCCTGCAGTTACAGATTCATAAGGGAAAGAGGCGGTTTACCTCCAGAGGTAGCACCTCTGTGAGACCACTTCAAGGTGAAAACACTCAGCGGCAACACCATTAACTAAGGATAAGCTGGTATGACAATGGTCCTGTTATGACAGATACTTTCAGATGTTGATATGGTCTGTATAAAAGCAGGTGTTATCACAAACAATATAAAATAACAATTTGAGTTAATAAATATGCATGTATTGCATTTTTGACACAGCTTTTTGTTTGTTTGACTACTACTTTACAAAATAAACTATTTACCCTGGACTATCATACTGAATAACTTTGGTTTGATACCCCTGTTTTTAGAAGCAGTTCACACAACAATGCATTTTGCTCAAAAAGCAAAGATTCTATTGAGGATTGCCATTCATTTTCAGCACTATGAAAACACCTTTGTTGAAGCACCCAATCCCTAGTCACATAAAGCTACGTGCCAGGCTGCTGGCTACTCATATCAATAAGAACATCAGCTTTAAAATTCAGTGTTTCTGTGCTTTGAAAATGTCTAATAAATTTTTAGAAATACATGTTTAAATCCATACTGAGGTGTTTTCGCTTTGGGGCTGTGTAAGTCTGGTTAGTTGGGTAAGTTAGTTGACCTCATCAGGACATGTCTGTATAGCTTGTAACTATATTAAAACATTTTAATTGAATGCCTATAAATGCAGATTACTCGTGACATTTATTTTGAAATGATTGAAGACAGTACTATATATATAATATTGTTTGCTAACAATATTGAGTGTCCATTCAAGTACACATTCATTTATTTCGTGCTGGAAAAATAAGAATCTAATTTTAGTTGGGTAACAGTGGTTGAGGAGGTAGAGCAGGTTGGTGGTTCATACTGTTTATACTGTGTGTGTTTGGTGGCGGTCAGTGAGGCAGTAGGCACAGTATGGCTGACACGTCTCTGTCAGTCTGTGGCTATAAAGGTAGCCAACACCCTCCACCAGTGCGGGACTGTGGTGTGAATAAATAATGGACTACGTTTTGAAGTGCTTGACGTGCCTTGAAATGCACTATATAAAATCTAATCCATTATTTTATTTTCTATATATATATAAAGTATGAAAAACCTGTTTAAAGTCCATTAAATTACTCAGTGTCTTTGTCTTGTTTCTCACAGGTATGACCTGTTTCAGAAGCAGCTGTTGCATTTGGAGGAGACGGAGGGGGGCTTCGACCAGTTCACTCGCAGCTACAGAAGCTTCGGCGTGCAGCGGCAGCCTGACAACAGCATGTTCTTCAGAGAGTGGGCTCCGGCAGCGGAGGCTCTGTTCCTCACTGGAGACTTCAGTGAGTAAAGTCTGAGTGTAGACGCAGCCGGAGGGCAACTGTCAGGGCTTGAGCAGCATGTTAGCCGTCTAATGTCCAGGCCCAGAGTGTCTCCCAAAGCTTTGCCAGTTTAAGTAGCGGCGCTCTTGGCCCATACTGTCCAGTGTCGAATAAGAGCCAGGCCATTGGGAGGTTTGTACTTTTTTAAAATCTCCACTTATTTTTATAAATATGCTATCATTTTGTCATAGAAAAAGGACTGCCGCACATAAAGTACTGCCAAATAATATAATGAGCTAGGGATTATCCGATTCCAACAACAGTAAATATAAATGTGCTATTTAAGTTCAAGGCTATACATGTAAGCTAAGTCTTCAATAATTTTGTCACAATATGGAGTTTATAGATAAAAATTCCAAACCTGCCATCAGGTCAGAGTTTGAAGAGCGTTAAGCATGATGTTTAGTTGTCTTTTTTTTTTTACTTGCTGATGGACAATAATGTTTCAAGGCATTGGCGGGATGTATAATAGATGGCCTTGAATGCAGGCACCAGCTAAAGTTGTCATAGTCGCTTGATTCAACAAAAAATTTGGCAAACCCTAAATACATTAGTTAATGTACTTATTTAAAGCTTGCAGTTATGCTAACAGTAAGGTGTGTGTGTGTGTGTGTGTGTGTGTGTGTGTGTGTGTGTGTGTGTGTGTGTGTGTGTGTGTGTGTGTGTGTGTGTGTGTGTGTGTGTGTGTGTGTGTGTGTGTGTGTGTGTGTGTGTGTGTGTGTGTGTGTGTGTGTGTGTGTGTGTGTGTGTGTGTGTGTGTGTGTGTGTGTGTGTGTGTGTGTGTGTGTGTGTGTGTGTGTGTGTACACTGTCTGTAACCTAAATTAATGAGATTTCAGGGCAAACTGGATGATCTGTATATCTTATACTGTATGAAGATGTTCAGCTGAAAGTGGGATGGACAGAAGCTGACTGGTGTCAGCCCTTTTGATCACACAGCCTTGTGAAAAATATTGATTACACAGGATAAACTTGCATAGTGAGGGGGCTCTCTTTAATGTGGGAATGTTTGTTAATATTTTAGTAGCTGGGTATTTCATCATTGCCTGCAAAGTTGTTGAGAGAGTGCAACCTCTGTGTTTTTACTGAAATCTCTTTTTTTTTTTTTTTTTTTTTACCCCCTGGTCCCAACTTTGGAAGTAATTTCAGGTTAATAGCCTTTTGAATGTTATTTCCAGTTAACACAAGGGGGGAATATCATGTATTTTTATCATCATTGGTAAGATTAAATGAGAAGCGGTCTCATCAGTCAAATAGATATGAAAGAAAAGGGGAAGAGACTGTCATTTTCTCTCTTCATTGGCTGTTTCATCTTTTTTATCCAATGCATTAGCGTGCTGATACTTATTACTCATGTCAGTAGTTACGGTGCTCTCATCAGACGAACAAAATCGGCATCAAATGTTATAAAAAAGACAAATGAACAAAGAAGTGCCGCAGTGCTATCAGCAAAACAGGCTTCTGCATTGACAGCTTTTGTATGATGATAAAAGAAAGCAAATGATTACTGTTATGGTTTTACTTTAGTCGCATTTTGAGTAAAAGTTAAGTCATTTGTTTCCATTGTAGTTGCATTTGCAAATGGTGTTGCAAGTAAAAGCATTTTCAATATTGTGAACCGTTATCACATTATCAACTACTACTATGTCTATATTTCAAAGAACTGCTTCTGCCACAATTACATTTTTATTTATATTTTTCCTCATATTGTGCCCTTGCTCGATATTAAGGCATTTGTTTTGTGCTTATCCTGTTGTGGGTGACTGGACCCCGTCTCATCTGCTTACGCCATGATAGACCCTGGACAATCACCAATTAATCACAGGACTACCACTTTTAAACATGGTGTAAGAGTTACGCAGCCACATTCACTTACTCTTGGCTACTGCGAGTCACCAATCCACCTATACAGGCATGTTTTTGCATTTACGGTAGGGTTCAAACCCGTGACATACAGAGGCAGAAGTGCAGACCACTTTACCATCATGCATCCTATATGTTCAGTATTGTGGTATAAAAATCTCACCTAATCCAGAGTGCTGGATTAGGTGCTAAATAGTGCATCTAAACCCACTGACAAAAAAAAGTCAAAAAGGAAAACAAAAAACTACTTTTTTGGGGAAAAGGATAAAGCAAAAGAATCTGAACTCAGTTTTTAAGGTGAAGACTTTTATTTTCTTATTCTGAGACTTTATTAATTCTGAGTTCAACTGGTAAGAGAACTGAGCTTATATTTCTAAAGGGAGGAGTTTCCCCTGAAACCAAACCTGATGGACCAGGTTGTTCTGGTCTCAGTTGTTGGCCATGAAAGGACAGTGTGACTCCTGATGTGAGAGTCGTTGAAGGCTCAGTAGAGTCGTTAGTGACACTGCTCCATTCAGCAGTTGTAGTTGATTTAGGTTTCAGAACACTGTTCTAAATACTAGGCAACATGAATTTGAGGCCAGCTCCTGTGTTCAGAGAGGGCTTTTCTGTTTGAACAAAAATGGCTTCCTTCACCCCTCTCTCAAACCATCTGGTCTCTCTGGCCAAAATTCGGACATTGCTGTCCTCAAAGGAATGTCCTTTTTCTTTGAGGTGGAGGTGAACTACAGACTCAGGTCCTCCAGGATTAGCTCTTCTGTGCTGATACATCCTCTTGTGAAGCTGTTGTTTAGTTTCACCGACATAACTGTCACTGCACTCTTCACTGAACTGCATAAACTACATTACTCTGTTTGAGCAAGGGGATTTTTACAAGATAACCTGGATGAATGAGAACCTTCACTTCTTGTGATAAAACAGCTATTCGCAGAAAGAATGAATGCAAAATTATGCCCTTTTCCAGTGGACCACCATGTGTAGAAAAATCACAAGATTTCTTGGACTACATCCATTTGTAGGGCTGCACAATGTATCACAAATTTATCATTATCATGATGTTACCAGATATTAGTATCACAAAATATTATGGTTATGGTCAAGAATTATTGCTTTTCATGTCAAAATATTTGTCTCGAAACGTTGGACAATGTGACCTGTACAAATTATTCTAGATTAAACCCTTCATTTTAATACAATAGGCAAAAAACAGACCATATTGCACAGCCTAAATCTATTGTCAGTGTTATATTAAATATATATATATTTTTTCTTTTTGCTTAAATAATCAAGCTGATGGG
The DNA here is from genome assembly GCA_024349245.1 of Neodontobutis hainanensis. Lineage (NCBI taxonomy): Eukaryota > Metazoa > Chordata > Actinopteri > Gobiiformes > Odontobutidae > Neodontobutis > Neodontobutis hainanensis. The sequence goes on along the minus strand of JALDNG010000020.1, from coordinate 17,811,084 downwards.
AACATACCAACATTTAAAAAAAACAAATTAATTTTGTATCGTGCTGCTCACACAGCTGTATTAACCTAAACCACTTCTGGGATTCCTGTCCAATCTGTGCCATTCTGAACTAATCCGTATCATTCTTGCATTGGTCAAAATAGGGCTTTTGTTTATTTTTCTTAGCTCTTTTTCTTGGTACTTTGTTCCGTTGCTGCCACTTCCTCTTTCCACGTTCCCTTTTCCTTTTTAATTATCTTCCCAGGACCTTGGGCAGTAGCTCAATTCCAACATCCAATTCTGTGGGAGATTACATTTTGACACGGCTCAGTCATATTATTTGATTTCAATTTCATAGTAAATGTGGAAACAGCCCAGCAGCCCTTGTCATGAATATGGTGCAGGTCGGTTGCATAAGGCACTTTTTATTTTTATTTTCTTTTCTTCTAAGGACTAAAAGCAAAGGGTGATAAATAAATTGTGGGGAAAAAAAATACAACTGGGCCTGGCTGTGAAAAGTGCTGGTGTTGGGCCAGGTCACTTCTGGAGCGTCTCCTGTGATTCATTTTCTCTGCCACTGTTGTTTTTCGCTCATGAATAGCAAGCAGATATAGATTCCCAAATAAAAAAACAACATTCGAAAATTGACATGCCATGGGTGTCACTTAATAATAAAATGATTTGTATCCTAATCTGTTCCTGCCAGTCAATGACAATTGCTTATGTTTTATCATCAGATCATGACTGTAACATCTGTCAGTGCGTCGCTCAAATGCATAATTCAATAGGAAATGAAGTGGTATTTGGATTGGTATTTCGTCTGTTTGCCTTTTGCCTGAGTGAGCTCATTGGAATGCACCGTTGCAAAAGTCGCAGTATACACAAGAGGAGCGCAAAGCTGTAAGAAAGAAAATTTTCCACCAAGTCTTAAAGTTATGGACTGACTTTAATTACTGCATTTAAAGTAACCTATTAGAAATACTGATGGCACTACCTACACAAGAACACTATTTTTAACATGAACAAAAACTGTCTTAGCCTGGCATTGGAATGCTGAATGTTAAGTTGGTGGGTCCCACAGCTTCATACTTGTTTGTTTCATAGATGTTTTCACTTAGCTAGACTTTATCAGTGGATTCAATTGAAGTAACTTAATTTCTACTCTTTTTTTTTACATTTAGCTTTACTTTAAACTTACTGCTTTTATTTTTAATATAACTTTGCATTACATGTTATTTTGCATTTTTTTTATATTTATGAACTGAGATGAGTAATTTGGTAGCATTAGTATGCAACACAATACTTTCAAGGCCAGAGATTCTTTTATTGATATGTTTGTTTACCTTTGTTGTTGAATGATATTGTTTTTTGCTTAATTAGCAACATCTTTAAAATGCATCTTGATTTGTTAAAATTGTAAGGCTTTATATCTAAATATCTGTAATACAACACATGTAAAAATGGAGTTTTGATTTTAAACACATTTTGAGTACTTCCATCACCCCTGTAAATCTCCATCTATCATCATAATAAATTAAACAGCACACACTAGCTTTCATCAGGGTCACATACACTATTATTCCTTGAATTTTTTTTTTTTTTTTTTTTTTTGGTAATATTTTCTGTTAATGTTTTTTTCATCTTACTTTACATATACTCGTTCTAAGAAAGGCGGTTTTGTGGTGCATTTGCAACTGATTTTCTGGTCCAGACCAGCAAATCAGTAGATCAAAGAGGCAAAAGCTAGAAAAGTTCAACCAGGTCTTTACAGGGCCCAGGGTGAAGACAATCTCCCACCCAGACCAGAACAAGGTGGTTTAAGTATTATTCATCGCACATCACGCAATGTATTTATGACACAGCTGAGATTGAACTATTTTAAAGAAACAATGATAAGCAATTTGTAAAAAAAAAAAATGCACTAAAATGACCTTACCATTTCAGAAAACATGTATTTTTCTTCCAAACTTGGATGTTCCTCTTAAACAAACAAATCAGTCTGTAGAGGGATCTGCACCCCTAGTGGCTAAAAGTTACATAGTGTTACTTTAATTGTTGAGTTGGCTTTGATGCATTAGTTTGACATAAGACTAATCCATATCATTAGGTTGATTTTAATCAAGTCTGCGCAGCCACCTTAGTCTCACGAGATTACCGTTCCCAGGGCATTAGAAACGTCAGAGCGAGTTAACGGCTGCTGGTGCAAGTTGGACACAAAATTAACTGGAAAGCCCTGCGCACAAACAATCGCCTGCTCTGGCTCATCTTGAACAGACCTATTGTTATTGACTGGAGCTCGAGTCTGTTGTGAAAGTCCAAAGATGACTTCCTCTATATTAGAATTTATTATGGAGGGCATTTTGGTTGCACTACAGCACCAGATTATAAAAACTCTTATAATAAAAACTTGGTTTCTCTTTTTCTGGCAACAGTGGCATCAATGCTGTCATAAGAGAATTTGAAGAGATGGGGGTTTGGTGCCTTGATGTTACAGTAGATGGTGAAATAGAAGCACACCGTTGGTTGTGGGGGAATGTGTGCTGTTGACTTTTACCAACTGTTGTCTGTCTGTGAGGAGCACCAGTGGATGGGTTGTTTGTTTAAATATTGTGACCAGTAGAATTGTCAGCATCTATTTAATTTCTCTTTCCTGCAATTTCTGATACACCCAAAAGCTCTGTTTTTATTTTTGCATTTATTTTTTTTGTACTAAAAAACTAAAAAGAGTCAAGGCTTCTTTAAAAATTTTATAGTGTAATAGTGGTAAAAACAGTATAGCATGTATAAACTCAGTTAATACTTTTTTGATAGCTTAATAAAAGGCATTACCCATTTCCATGCTAAAACCATTTTAAATGTATCTCTCAAAAACTTTTAGGGTTGAATTCTTTAGATGTCAATGAAACAAATGTGTATGGTCTGTAGTAGCATTTAACTTTTCTCTCTTCTTTGTCCACAGATGGCTGGGACAAATTTTCACATCCTTACAAAAAGAAAGAATTCGGCAAGTGGGAACTGACTATTCCGCCCAGAAATGACAACTCTCCAGCTGTGGCGCACAACACCAAAATCAAGGTACAGAACAGACCGTCTTTGTCTTGCTATGGCGCCCTTGCTAGGTGTCATCTTGTGTGCGCTCTATTAGGACTTGTCGGTATAACATGCCAAAGAGATTCCCTGTCATGTGCACAGTCTTATGAACCAAGCGGAAACCCGGCATGTCGTTGTCAACAACATGTCATACTCGCAGCGAGCCAGAAGAAGATTACTGTATGTACACATTTGGCACAGTGGAAGGGTAAAGGCACCTGAGGAGCCCGCCTGATGAATTTGATTTCAGCTCCCATCTGGCAGCGGCAGGTATCCCTTCACAAGACTGTGCAGTGGCAGTTGTCACACTCAATACTAGACTGCATTTGTGTGTTTAAAGAATACAGCTTCCTGTGGGCGGGTGTGGTTGTACATTCAACCAGGGAAAGCAGTGCAATTCAAAATCAATATTCAGAACTCTCAGCAATTGCCACTTTTAAGTTCTTTCCGATGATATGAACAAGAAGCTACAAGATAAGACCCTGTAACCTTTTATTGTGCTTAGTGGCATTAAAAAAGGCCTAGCCGGTATTGAGTGTAAAAGAATCAGAGACACAGATTTCACACAAGGGGCAAGAGCAGTAATGCAGAAAGTACAAGGCTTATTTGCATAAATTATCTAACATATGTTTTACAAAACAGACTGTTTATGTCCCTGTATCAAAGGCCATGCTTAAATAGAGACTATGCATTTCTTTGCACAAGATAATTGAAGGATCACATCAAACTAATGCTAAACACATAAATCTTTATTTATTTTAGAGATTGGTCACCTTTTTAACTTGCACTATAACTAGTAAATATAAATGACAATAATAATTTAAAGATGCATAATATAAATACATTATATATACTCCCATGTGAGGTTGGAACAGTAAGTTTGCCCAGAGTCTTTTACCAGGTGCAAACTCTGGTTTAAAAAAAAATAAAATAAAAGTTAGTGTTGCGCCCAATTTACACCAAGAGCAAACACATGACGTTGTGTAGGCGTTCTTTGCGTGTACCTTTATATTCTTCAATTTATGCTGCTACACCTTTCTTTACTTTTACATCTTTCTTTCCAATAAAAAGGCAACATTACTTTACACGTTTGGGTATATTTCACCACATGTTTGAAGTGAACCTCTGGTAAACAAAGAAGATAAGATGGATGCCACTTGGGGTAACTGTGGTGGAGAGGGAGAAAACAAGGCGTGGATATGCGTACTGTAAATTAATTAATTACTCATTGTCTCAACCCAAAGTTGACGCTGTTGTGCGCCTTCTCCTTCTTTACATTGTGCTTGTAAAACTGGTGTTTGATGTTGCAGATTATATTAAGCATCTCCACTTTGACAATTCATTTTCGTCATTAATTATCAAACATTCACTGAAGTTCTGGATGTGATCCTATTAGAAACCTTTTATTTTGAAGGGATAACAGAAGTTTATTTTGACACTTTGTATCTACTTCCCGTGTTATACCTGCTGTAGCTCCGTAACTGGGACGTGGGAAAAATAGAACTGTTTTACGAGCATGTTCCTCGTAAAACGCACAGATGACACGAGCCGGTGTGAAATATCAGACTCATAGAAAGCGTTTCACATGCGTTTGTTTTTGCGACACTGCTCTTATCCACCATTGCTACTTTGGTGTAAATTGGGGGTTAAATAAATAAACAAATGCTTAACCTTTTACTTAATCTTTTCTTACGAAAGTTAACACACAGATTTCCTACAAATTCTTCCACACGTTAAAGACACATCTCAGCTTTAATAGTTTATTCCATTTATCATATTTATTTTTGGTCATATCTCCACCCCAAATAATGGACTACCGACACGCCTTCTATTATGCATTGTACCTCAAAGCAAACACAGTGGATGTGAAATGATGCTGAGAGGAGGCGCAGAATAGATGGCACCATGGCTCTCCTTGGGACCCGGTCATCTCTGGCACACTCGTTTGCCCTACACCGGCTGCCCAGCTCCCATTGTCAGCGGAGGTCAGTCTAAGGACGATAAGAAGCAGATGGAAACATTGGCACCTGGCCTCTCCTCATGCACCCCCCCGCTGCCTGTGAACGGCTGTCTGACTGTGAGCTCCACTTTAGAATTAGTTCCACAGTACTCCCTCGTGGAAGCACAAGCCTGGCTCCAATCACACTCATGTTGAGCAGCTCACCCTTCCTTCCCCTTTGTTTGGGCCCAATTTGTCTCTGTAAACAAGCGTTGTCCTTTTGCAACCCAGGCTTTCAGAATCTTCATTACTTATTCACAATTCCATTCATTCGACTGATAATATTTCTTGCGCAAAATTACAAGCGTAATGTAATTGAGCAATACCTTTCATTTTTCCTTGTTGAAAAGTCTGAGACCCCGCACTTTACTCATAAATGACACCATAAATCTATAAACCTCCCCAAAATACTTATTTCTCTGAGGCAGAATTCTCAAATAATCTCAATGTTATGTTTGAGTGAAAGCACTCATAGGAACAGCAGAAATTGTATCTGAAAATATCTCTGTTTTCTAACAGTGAAAAATGTTTTCTTTTTAAAACAAAATTTTATGGAACCACATTGCATTTCCAATTTTTATATCTAATAATATTGAGAGAATAATAAAAATTTGGACAGATATTGTATCCTCTTTACTCTTTACTCTTCTGCTGACTTAGTGTAGAGCCTGTACAGATTAGTGTCATAATGATAACCTTGTACATTTAAAAAAAAAATACATTTTCATTAGGGATTTTGCTTAGTAGCTCAATCGTTTTTGGATGTACATTATAACCAAAATAATTATCTTTTAAAGAGCATGAGCCTTTTGATGTGTGTAGTCATTTTTCTTAATATATCTGAAGTTATTGAGGATTTTCAGCAGGCCTTTTCAGTTAATTCAATTACAGTCACTTTAAGATGCTTCTATCTCAGCCAGAAGCAAAAAGTTGCTTCTCTGATAGAATTCAAAGACCCTAAACTAAAGCACTTGTGGTCCAAAAAAGGCCCCCATTTTTTAAATGTATGAAAAAGGACTAATTGTTTCCTAGAAATCGGAAACCAAGTGAGGCAAATTGTATATGGGTCTCCATAATCATTGCAGTTCCACACTAGTTTGATACAACATTTAATCTAATGGATCTTTATTATGGTATAAAATGTAAATGGGCAAAAGAATTGCAAATTTTGTCTCTTTGTTGAAATTGGGATGTGATACATTTGGCTTTTTGAAAAATATTGAATTATTTTTCACTATTATTATTTAACTTTTCCATGTTGAGTTAGAGTAGCCTTTTGTGGATTAAGTTTTGACGCCAAGGTCTTGAACTTGTTGTGTTTGTAAGTAACCCATGCACATACCATATTTACCCATACTGAAGTGCTCAAAATAATTATAATGTCCCGAGGCTGTTGTTTGTTCCTGTCTTTGGCTGCCTCAGAGTCTCATTTTTCTTTAATGTGTCTGATGCTAGGCCATTTTCTTTCTCCACAAGGACCACTGCTCCATCAAGGCTTTATGCCAGCCCATTTATCCAACTATCTTTTTTTTTTTTTTCTAATCCTATAAACTGTGAAGCATGTCTTAAGGAGAGCCAGGCAGCTAACCCCCAGGTGGCCCGGCCATAATGAAAAAACCTCAGATGGGGGGTCTGGCCAATGGCTCGCAGGCAGGTGGCATTGGTACAGCCATTACTTCACAACAGTAGTCAGAATTAGCCGTGTTCTAATGGCTCTTTCTGCGGGGGACAAAGCAGGCCAAGCTCACACTGCGGGTAACGCCACAGGATCGATCTCTTGGTGCGTTTTCCAAATCTCACACTGGCTTTTTCTGTTTGTATTTGACTGATGGAGCCAAAGTATGTTCTTAGTTATCTTTCCAAACTATATCTATTTGACACTTTCCAGGAAACCAAGGATCAGATTTTCTTGTTGACTAAGTGCTCCCTGGCTCACATTTCTTCTATACACCTACAATTAACATTAAATCACATCATGGTAAGTGTTGTTTTAAGGTTTGCTAAAAAGCTTGTTTACTGTGGAATAGTTTGTAGAAAAGGGCGGTCATGTTGACACAGTGAAAAATGTGGGGCCTATTGGCTGAACAATCTGTGCCATCCATCCTGGATAATGGATGAGGAGAAACCAGTGTTTTTATGATGCAAGCATTTTGTGTAAATGATGCTGACTACTATAAGTCCTTGATGACTTGTGGCCCGTGCCACAATATGCCTATAATATGCTTTATTATAATATACATTATTTTATATTGTATTTATGGTTTAACATTGTACATCTTGTTAATGCAGGGGTGGGCAAACTAAGGCCCAGGGGCCACATGAGGCCATTTAATCTGGCCCACCAAGCATGTACTATTCTGTGGATGATTAAACACTGCATATATTTTTCCTTCATTCTGCAGTGATCAGTTGATTCCACTACAACATGCTCCAAATGGGATCAACCTTTCCTAAAGCCAGCATCTCTACTCTCGGCAAAAAATAGTTTTAGAACAAATTTTAAAGAGTGGATCTAAAACTGAGGAGGGTGGAGTGTGACTCTGGTGTTTAAATTTTTTGTGTCTGCTTTATAAGAGGCAAACTGTGTTAGTTTCAATATAATTTTTATGGATTAGTCCTTTCTTTAGTGTGGTTTTCCTGGGTTAGGTCCCAGATATATTCTTCAGACCTGGGTCTTGTTTTGGTTTTTGTACTGGCTATATGCTTCCAAATTGGATTAATATTTTAAGCAGTCTGTTTAAGTATCTTTAAATGTTAAACAAGCTTATTACATTAGACTTTCATGTGTGTACTTCACTATATAATCATTGTATGTTTCCCCTTCCCTCAGGTTATATGAGGTAAGAACGTCTCTTGTGAACGCTCCTCTGTGACATTGCTCTGCGTGCCCTTGCTACTGTACAACACATCATATCCATTTGTCTTTTCCCAGGTGGTAGTTCACACCAAAGAAGGGGAGCGCCTCTACAGGATCTCGCCCTGGGCTAAATATGTCACCAGGGAGGAGAAATCTGTCATTTACGACTGGGTGCACTGGGACCCTCCGAACCCATACGTGGTGAGTGTGCCTCTGTCGGACATGTTTTAGCATTTTCATATTTATATAAAATTACTCATAAGGGACTTTTATTGGTGAATAATCAGACATTCATTTACATTTTGGCCTCATTTTTGCCTTTGCCTTGTTTCTGATATGTCAAGAAGACCTACATACTTGGACTAAAATTTTACTTTTTAGGTTAATAAAAAGTATTAAATAGAACAAGTAACCTTCCCAATCACTCTTTTCTGTGACAACTCCAAGGACAAATAATACTGTAATCGTTAATATGCATTTATGTTTTTGGAATGCATCAATGTAGTTGAACATTAGAGATGTGCAATGAACATCAGCGACATTCGAAAGAAGGTTGTCTGCTTTAATGTGTGCAGAGGTCTGAAGTACATTCACTGTATATCCTTTATCCTTCATTCTGAACATTTGACAAAGCGTATCCCATTGGCAATCTAGAATATTAAAAATGATTTTTGTCTCACTGTGCAAACTTATTCTGATCTGATATATTTTAAAATAAAGGCAGGATACTAAAAGAGTAGAATTAGAGAGTAGATTTAAAGATCATAACTCTGTGATTTAAATATATGCAATACTTAAAGTAACACTGCGTAACTTTTAGCTAGTAGCATTGCGTAATATTAAATTCCAAAAATATATATTTTTTGTAATGATTTAATAATTCTTAGACATGCGATTGGTAGAATCCTACCTATTTTGCTGACACGGTACCCTCAGATGGACAGAAAACTCTTATATAAATGATTTATAATTCTATGCCACCGGGACGTGCAGACCTCTCCTGAGTCGACATGTTCAGCAGCTCAAACACAAGGAGCAGGAACAGGCCAATACACTGGACCCTGGCAGAGTTGTACTTTTACACAGTGCACTAAAATGATCCTGCTGTTTCAGAAGACATGTTATTTATTTATTTTTTTTCTTCTTCCAAACATGTCAGTTTTGGATAGGTTCCTCTCAAAAACAGTCTGTAGAAGGATCTGCGCCATCTAGTGGCTCAAACATTATAACCATCTTGTTTTTTTAAACCTCAACTGTGTGAACATTTGATTACATGGTGACTTTAAATGTACTCTTGCAAATTTTTCAGTAAAATAAAGTGTATTGTACAAATATGTACCTATGGTTTCAGGACTTACTTAAAGCTCTACTACCTTATCTTTATATTATCTTTTTGCTGTCCCTCTGTCAGGCTCACATCTCATGCCCAACAGCAGCGTAGTAACATTTCTTCTTCTTTATTTAATAAAAAGGTCAAACTGGACCAAATTAGCTGTTTTAATAAGACGTATTTCGCATAAGAATTTTTTTTTTTTCTCTGTATTAACGGGAGACGTTCCTCATTGACACCAGTATAGACCGTTATAATGAATTTTATTTATTTTTGACAGCTGACTGTCAAACTAAATGCAAGAGTATAAATATTGAGTGATTCCTTTTTAAGGTTACTTAGCTAGCAAGACACTTTTGTTTTTTGCCAATTGCAGCACTAGATTGTGTTTTCTAAATGGGGTTCAAATGACTCCCATAATAGTAAAACGGTTGCAAATTCAAACCTAAAACACACCCAGACCTGTCAGTGTTTGAAGTTTGAAGTTTGACCAGGGAAATTCTTTGCTTGGAGCAGTTCAAGATGGATTTTTGAGATTGTAAACTCCCATGCACAAGATTGCATCATTATGCCATATTAATGAATGAATTAGAACTTGTTAAATTTTTTTCTGCAATGCACCAACATGAAATCAAAGTAAAACACAATTGGTAAAATTAATAAATAGGGATAGAGCTCTTTGCCAACGTAAATCTCAAAGTTGAAGAGCCAACTCAACATATCACCACCAGACAACCCAAAGAAATCAGGATTCTTCAAAACAGGAAAATTCTTTTAAAGTTATTATACAATGGACAACAAAACACAAAATGAAATTCATTCTCAACTAAACCTAAATCACACGAAACACACCATCGTTGCTCTTATGTTTCACTGTAATACCTGCCAACCTCATGTCAACATCATTAAATCTTCTTTGAACTGAATACAACTTCTTTATTTTTATTTGTTAAACGTCTCCAATTTCACTGCTCTTTATTGATTTGTAACAAACTCTTTTAATTTTACACTGCAAATCAATGAAAATCAAAAATTGTTTATCTGACAGAAAATTTCATAATTTTTGACCAATGATATTTGTGAGCTTTGTCCCAGTTAAATATTTTTATAGTGAGCCTATCTTCTGGTAGCTACGGATTAGGGTTAGGGCCACTGTGAAAATTATTATTATTGCAGTTGGATATTTGATTAAAGTCAGAATTCTGAGATTTAACTCTTCTGAAACAATTTAAATCCATTTAAACACTTATTGGTTGTGAAGTTGCATTTGTTTCTCTCACTTTAGCTTTCAGAAAAATTTTTGATTTACTCTTGCGGACTTGCTCTTGGAAAATATATGAACAGGCACGTGGGGTGGGGAGTCCGAGCTTATATTAATTTTCTAGACCCCCTTAGCCTTGTTGCAAATTACAAGTCATTCTTTATAATTTATTTTTCTCATTTAACACGTAACACAACTCGTAATCATGAACATCATGTACCTTTACCTAACTCAGTGGGACAAGGGAGGGGCACAAGGCATGGTGTGCAGAACAGTATAGTCAAGATGGATATTATGTCTTTAACAAACCTGGAAAGGAATCCAATTAACACATTTGTGGTGTTGAGGAAGAGTTTTTTTAAAGGAGTTCAGCTGGACATTACTGTAATAACAGACCTGTGTCGAGCTCCTGTGATGGTAAGAGCTTTTAAGACTTAAAATCATTAGAACAACACATGAAGAAATGAAAAGTAAATACAAAGTAGGCTAAACTTACTCTCTACTTACTAGTATCTCACAGAAGGTATGCGTTTATTGTGCAGCAGCTGTTGTGGAAGTTTTCTTTCTTTCAATTTCTTTATTTTTAATTATTTTTTCTCATTTATTTTTAAGTTTGGCTTGTGAAGCTGCTTCCACAGTACACAGTGTTGTTTCCTCTTAAACCTGGGCTGGTTGAAAACGGATGCAAACAATTAAGATTTTATGCAACAACTTCAGAGAAGAGCATTTAAATGACAGACAAAAAATTATTTTTTATTTTATTTTTTTTAATGAATGCAATGCAACAGTTTTTTTTTTTTCTACCAACAAACTTCTATATTTGTGGAGGTCCCCAGTCATCCAGGTCATCTTGAAGAAAAGGTTAAAGCAAAAGCATCTTAACTGTGAAGACGTTTTGTCTTTAATTCCAAGAGACTTTATCAGTTCTTAAATCAACTGGTAAGAGAGCTGAGCTTATGTCTAAATATCTATTACATCTCTGTTTTGGGCAGTGTTAAGAAAAGCCAGTAAAGTTAAATGATCTGGGTGTATGTGCTGTTAGTGAGGTGGTAGAGTATTATAGTACTATTTAGCTGATCTATATATGGACATTTTGCCTTTACCAACTAAAGCCTAGAAGATAGAAGCTGCTGGATGGTTAAGACTGTGTTACGCTGGATTAGCACAGAAGTCGAATTACTACTACTTAGAGGATTTAGCATTATACACAGATATTATTATTATTTTTTTTAGGACCTGTGCTTCCTCATTGAAGACTTAGATTTGACTGGTGAATTACACATCTCTAAAGCTGCAACACAAACATTAAATAAATGTATTATTCCCTAATAAGTAAAAATAAAGCTCTCAGTGGTAGAGCGGTTGTCCAATAACCAGAAGGTTGGCAGTTCGATTCCCACTTCCCACTCACTCTCCCCTGTTCATACTGTTGTTGTGTCCTCGGGCAAGACACTTAACCCACCTTGCCTCCAGTGTCCGTAGCACTGGTGTTGTATGAATGTGAATGATTGTAGAGCTGTGTTTGGTGGTGGTCGGAGAAGGTTGTGAGTGCTGTGTGTATGCCAGCCCCCCCCCTCTCTGTGTGCCCCAGGGGTGAATGTGTGTGAATGGAAGCATGATGTAAAGCACTTTGGCTCCCCGAGAAGGGTGCAGAAAAGCGCTATATAAATGCACACCATTTATCATTTACAATTTATTGAGTCTATGTAAAAACATAAAATAATAATAATTGTGCAGTTATGTCATTACTCTTTTTATTTTGATTGATTGACCTCACAGCAGAAATTTTATTTTATTTTATATACAGGCTGCCATATGTTATACATGAGTGTGTTGAATCAATAAACACATTTCCCAGCTTTTAAGTATTTAGTCCCACATGTGTAAATTACAGAAACGCAATAGGAATCGGTCTTATAGCTCCTTGAGTAGCTGCCGTGGTTATTTCTCAATAAGGTGCTCGATGCCGCTGATTGGAGAGGTGCCGCGGTGCTACTTGAATACCTTCATGTTCTTAGGGCCAAACAATGAGGGTCTTTTAAGAGGCACCTTGCTTTCTTTATCGCTTGTTATTTGGTACAATTTAATTAGCAGAGTCCTCTCACTGACAGTATGGTGTCTTTATTTACAAGTGGCTCAATCATGTACTTCAAATGGTCCATTCAAAAGGCCTTGAGTATAGCCAACAGGACTGATATCCTTTAATATGTATGCAACAAAACGCTGTGGTTCTCGAGACTGGTCTGGGTCATTGGAGTACTGGTTATAAACCTCCTCTCTGTCTATGTATTGAATAATTTCTCAGGAATTTAAATCAAGAGAAGGAAGGCCACAATTGATTTGAAATGGCTTCACCATTATTGTGATGAGAAAATCACAAAATGTAACAAAACATGTGGACGCGCATAAAAATATTTTCAAGACTTTAATTATTGAATTCTGTCTAATTTAGTCTTTCACTCCTATGCACTTATTTGGTCACATCATGAAATTATTTGATTGCACTATTTGTAAAATGTCAACAATCTTTAACGAATTATGGCCCTGCTCTGCAAAACCAGTTGAACCTAGCCCTAGCCCTGATGTGTATCTCCTAGCCAGTTGGACAAAAACGTATAATGAGGGTCTAGATAAGTGGTATCACAAAGCAACTCCGTTAACACTGGATTTCTCTTAATTATGTTAAACAGGCCCAGTGCTAAACAACCAATCACATCGACAGGTCAAATATGTAACGTTTGGAACTGACATAAAACTTCTGTATTCTAAGCTCATGCAAAATAAACTGCACTTTTTATTTTAGAGTGAAAAAATAAATTGTATGCATCAAGTAAATGCCAAACAACTGAGACATTTGGATTCTATTTTTTAAATGATAATTTCAAATCAAGTATAACCACATCCATAACCCTAAACTGTATGTAATTAACTTGACCCTGCGAGACTGAACTGCTCCACTGTATTGTTTGGGAGGGCTTTCATTGAAATCATTTGCAAAAAGGCAGGTACTTATCTGTAAATAAATATCAGGTCAGTGATTGGATTTATCAACCACAGTTTTATCCAATCAGAGCAGCTTCATGTTGCTGTTTGTAACGGTTAAACGGTCGCTATATCTTCAAAAAAACACACCCACACCTGTCAGTACTGCCACCTCAGATTGAGCCAGTAGAACCGGGGTTTGGACTGTGAATACTTTGCTTGGAGCAGGTCAGGATTGATTTTAAAAAGTATGTGAACTCATATTTTGTGAGAATCGAGCTGCAGCGCAACACCAGAAAGTTATGACTTAAGTACCGACTTAACTGTCCATTGTCTTTCAAGGGACCAGCTGTCTTTCTTATTTATTGTGAGAAACTTATGCCTGGCACATGAAATATTATAGCAAAACAAGATGGGTTTTGGCAAATGGCAAACGACTGACCATGTGAGAGCATTAGTTGATTGCCTTGTTTTTCAACTGCTCTCTAACTATAAGCATTAATGCTGCGCTAGCAAGTCTAGTCTACAGGCTTCAAACCATTAGATGCTGAGGAATATTTAATGCTGGATTTGTACAAAATGGCAATATAACAAATATATATTTTTTTACTTTTACTTCATGGTTAAAGACTGTTAAAACTGATTAGTGTGGACATTGCTAATGCTTGAAAATCTACAACAAAATGCATGTTATTGACATTATTTAAATAGATATTGGAATCACACACTGCTAAAGGTTAACAACACAGCAGTCAACATACTTGACTAAAATTTGCCATGATCAGCACAATATTACTTTTATTTTATTTTTATACCTAAATCACTGATAGTCCTTTCAACATATGTGAGCAGAATGGCCATGAGTTACTACACAAGTTTATTACTGGAGTCTTTGAATTTAAAAATATATTTCTATGTATCATACCTTAATCTTGGTCTTTACCCTTCACATTGAGTAATGCAGTTTATGAATCGTCACCTTTTCTATTGAACACATACTGGGTTCTGCTAGTGCTATCGGCCTCTGATGTGACCCAGAAAATCCAGTTTGTCTTTGACCTTCAGTTACATACTCAATGTATTACTTCAGAAAAAAAAAGTATTGAACTCTAATTTTGGTTTCTGCTTCAGCAAGTCCACCCTCGGCCAAAGAAACCCACAAGCCTGAGAATATACGAGGCCCACGTGGGCATTGCTTCACCTGAGGGAAAGATTGCCTCATACACCAACTTCACAACCAATGTGCTGCCTCGCATAAAAGAACTGGGTAAGTCATGAAATGTGATAACCTCCAACAGATTATTCTCTTTTCTCCAGGGTCTGCCCGGTATTTCGTTGGCTTGTGCAAAATGTGCTCCCCACCCAGCCTTCTGTCAGATATGGACAGCCTCAGCCTGTGTTGAATCACACTGTATGTTTTATGTGCAGAAAGATGGGGGGGGTGACGGTTTTTGTATACACTGTACACTATATGCCTTCCCACATGTCAACCTACGAGTCCCATTGGTTTGTGGAAAATCTTTTATATCGTTGACCTCTTCTTGTCACAGTAATGTCTTTGTGAAGAGGAGAAAAGTTCTGTAAAATTATGAAACTGTATGTAGAAAAATAATTTCACCAATTGTTTAGCAATGCATTAGTCATGTGTTTTGTCATTTTAAATAATATTTGTCACTTAGTTTATATACCTATTACTTGCTTCTGAGCTGTGTTTTACTGATATTTAGTGCCATTTTGATCATTTGTTAGCCGGGTCAGCCAGACTGCAGTCTCGTTGTATTGCATACACAGAGAAATTGGTCTGGGATTGTCCAATCTGTATTGTATTGCGTCCTATTGAGCGCAACATTTTTTTTATTTATTTATTTTTATTTATTTCCCTCCAACCAAAACAAGATCTAGATGTCCGGTAGATGGAGGTATATATAGGAGGTGTATATATACTACTGCAAAAAACGAAGTAGAAGAGTGTTACTGATTTATCCCAGCCAAAGGTTCTGCTCTTGTGAAATGCAATGTAGACTCAAATGCAATGTTTTTCTTTGTCAAAGTAAGAACACACACTGATTAAAACGCACAAGCAGCTTTTGATAAGAGACATTTGTTACATTTGAGTTTAGATTTTTATTTTTTTTTTACCAACAATTCTTTTTGAGCATTTGTCTCCTAAGAAAAGATTGCCAGTTTGTCTTTCTTTCATTTTGATTCCCATTTTTGACTGCAAACCCATGATCTTGTCACTGTATCAGATACTGTAATGCTGTTAATGTCGCCCTCCTAGCAGTAGAAACAAACAGGGTTTTTTTTGACATTTTTGATAACGTCATGGAATTGTCCTGCAATACATTGAAAATACCATTTTCAAGCTGCAGACTTTGTCTGTTGACAACACTAGGCCACAACCCAGCAGCCATGCCATGCTGGTTTAATTTCAACCAACAGTATTCAGAAACAGACCTGTCACTGTCCCCATGCACCATGCCACAACAGCAAGACAACAATCCTATTTACCGGCATGACCTGAAGGGATCACCGGCTATGGAGCAATATCTTGTAGTGAGCTACACTCTCACTTACACACTGCATCCGTTTTTTAGAGAGATTTTAAAGCTGACAACTTACTTTCCATTTCCAGAATCTTTACTGACTATAAAAACGGTGAAAAACTCTGTTCCCTGTCAAAGTAAATGTTCTAATAGTAACAGACCACTGGGGTTGGTTGGAGTCTTTGAACATACCCTCCTTTTATATTCACACCAACAACAAGCTATACATTATTCATCAGCCACTTTATTTAGTACACCTCTTCAATTGCTTGGTAAATGTGCACACGTAAGTCCGCCTTGCGTCACACCCTCTCCACGCCTCTATTCAACCAAAGGACAATGCAAATGTGTTTAATTTATTTTGCTTAAACATGAGCTGCTGATGAGTGAATTTTAACCAAAAACCCAGAAGTGAGCGGGAGGTACGAGCCGGTCCACGCAGCATTGCCACCTGTGGATGTGTTTTACAGTGACGGCTGCTCTTAGAAGAAAATGATTGCAGCAAAACTGGTACTCCTCCTGATAAAATTAAATATAAGACCTCATTGATTGTTTCCAGCCATGACATAAAGAGTGAAGAGCATTAAGAGGAGGGAGAGCTGTCACGGTCACTGACTGAGGCTGTTGTACAGACTGATGTGCAGTAGAACAAGAGGGAGTTGGAGGAGCGCGATGGTATGTTGGGATGCGGGGCTGGTCGGGGTGTCACAGTGCTGTGCATGATGAGGGAAGAGTTTGTAGTGAGCCGCAGTTTGATACAGCGCTTCTTATAAACAAACAGCCCTGAAAGGAACGTGTTCAATAGTTATGTCATAAATGCAACCTCTGATTCATCATGTCAGTTGATTTCAGAATTGATGAAGTCTCTTGGAATTAGAGACGAAATGTCTTTACCTTGAAAACTGAGTCCAGATGGCTTTGCTTTAACCTTGCCTATGATTCATCAGGATCAGCCCTGCTTCACTTTACACCGAGCTCCACAACTGGACCATGATGCAGAGCTATAGCGAACGCGAAGGTTCTTTGCTGCTTGTGCACACAATGAACCGCGTTACTTTGATAATTTTTTAGCCAAATTATGTCAAAAGAAACTGTGTCCATTTTATTTAAGACAATACTTTGATTAATTTATTATACCCAAATAAAACGGATGTTTTTAGAGAGAACTATAGAAATATTGCAAACACATAATTTTTTAAAACCTGTTTTAGTTCATCACCTCATGTGTGGGTTGCCTTTCTGCCAAGTCTCAAGAATGTGCATATACCTGGGTCAGAGTTTGCGTAGGGATACGCACAATTTTACCCCTAGTTGGACTTTTATAGATCCCATCTTTTGCGTGGAAGGTGGCGTAAGCACATGTTTTAAGCGTAAGCAAGCTTTATAAATGAGGCCCCTGATCTCAGTCCAATAGAGCCCTTTGGGATGTTATGGAACGGGAAATTTGCATCATGGATGTGCAGTCGAAAAATCTGTAGCAACTGCATGATGTTATAAAAGTTCAAAGTATCTTTATGGTTCCACAAGATGAAATAAATTTTGCTGCCAGCACATAAAACTTAAAAGAAAGACAAGGACCTGATACAGTACAAATAAACTAAAGGTGGACATGGTTTTAAAAGTGCTAAGTTCCATTAAGGTGCTTTACAGCAAGGGAATTAATGACATGACCATTGTTTTTGTCCTACAGCCAGGAACGCTATACTGCCGCCCAGAGGGCAATAACTCAATCTGCGCTCTGAGAGGATGATCTTGAGCATGAGCAATGATACTAGACTTCCTGTGCAAATCTCTCCTGTGTTCCGATCTCCAAGCTGAGCCTGAGATCTAACTGGCTACACTGACCAGACGGCCAAGTCTGTTATTTGCCTGGGAAACCAATTTGATAAAGGCACAATAAAACAAAGTTATTATTTCAATTTTTTTTGTCAAATTATCAATCATAGGCTTAAAACACAGTTTGTTGTCAACAATGACAACAAATAATTTCAAATGTCCGTGCCTTTGATGACTGGTGGTGGGGGGATGTGGTGACATAGGAAAATCGGTTACCATGTCCTTAGTTTTTGACACATTCAGATGTAAGAAAGAGTCATTGCACCAGTTTGAAAAAGTCACTAAGGACTGACTTATGGTCCTGCTCTTCCCCAGACAGCAGGGCGACAGAATCATCAGCAAGTTTCAGGATGTATCTGAAACATTTTCGTTCAGAAGACCAAAATGTAACTGTGTGTGAAGCAAAACGCGCAAAACTCTTTTGCGGGTTGGCGGGTGTTGATGTCAAGCCCTTGAGGTAGCACCTAATTGTAAGCCCACAAACTTAAGCTTTTTTACCCAAACCTTTTAAAAAATTTCAAAGTTAATGTGAACACAATGAGTGAGGAATGGAGACTATTTCTGGGATATAAACCCACTCGCTCCTCTTCAATGGAACAGGACATTACCTTACCAATAAGCTTGCACAGTCTGCAATTTCGGTTACAAAACATGAATTCCCTTGGTGGGCCAAAGTTTGGCCCCGGACCCCCACCTTGGGCACCCTTGTTGTACAGTATAAACAGAAGAGGAGAGAGACCTGGGGCAAACCAGTGGCACTAAAAGCAACATTTATCATATCAATATTGTCCAAAATCTCTGAATGGGTCCAACACCTTTTTTGAATCTATGCTAAAAATATTTAGGGCACTTCTGAAGGATGAGGCGGGTCCAACCTGGTACTAGCAAGGTGTAGCAAGGTGTACCTAATAAAGTGGCCAGTAAATATTGCCATGTACTGTGGTACATGGGTCTAATTGCATTATATTAATCACACAGGTCAATGTTTTCAAGCCAGTTTAGTACAGTATTTTATGTAATGCTTAGACTTGTATATTTTTAGTTTAACAGATGTTACAAGTTCATATATTCATATTGTACCACTTATTCTGATTCAAGGTGGAGGCTGCACCATATCAAAATGTCAGTTTAGTTTTTCTGCATGTCTACATCCTTTTTCACATGTAAAGGGCCTCTTTGCGAGTTTAGGGCTTGGATGATTAACCACATTTTTAATCCTGATTACGCTTTGGGTTTCCATTAATTACGAAAACAAAACTGTCATAGCAGCTCAGAGCTCATAATTTGATACAAAAGCCTACTCTATCTTGTGCATCCATTGAAGAGGACATGTGACCCGCTGTGTTTGGGTTAATTACACACACACACACACACATATATATATTTATGTAAATTAGCTGTGAGTTATCTTGATGAAAGTAAACATGCATGTATCGGTGCTTTGGCAGCAGCTTACAGTGTAAACAGCTGATGTCCTATAAACAATACTGGAATCATTAAACAAAAGCTTCATCTTGACCTGGATTGGCTAGATAGGGAGTTGTTATAAATAACTTTCCATATTGGTCAGTTGTTGTCAAAAGAACCCATCCTCTCCCAATCTGAGCTCTTCACAGAGAAGTATGGAATCTCGCATAACGGACATATGCCTATGCCTAACAAGTCAATGCTGTGGCCTGAATTATGAATGTCATTTACCAATCACAAAATTCAGTGTTCAATGTAATCTATTTTTGGTTTATTTTGAGACTATGGCAGCTATAGAGACTATGGCATCTTTTTGTGTGACCTGCAATGATGTCTGTTTAAGGTGATATAAAACAACTGGGTATGCAGCAAGATTTTAAATTCATTTTAATCAGCATTGAAGAAAAGGTTAAAGCATCTGGACTCGGTTTTCAAGGTGAAGAAGTTTCATCTCTATTTCCAAGAGACTTTATTAATTCTTAGTTAAACTGGTAAGAGAGCTGAGCTTATATCTCTAGAGGGAAAGGGTTTAACCTGAAACTAACACTGATTGGACCAGACTGTTCTGGGCTCATAATCGTTAGCTCTGAAAGGACAGTGTGACTCCTGATGTGCGAGTCGTTGAATCCCGTTGACTCGGGTCCAAAAGGATTGGCTCTTCTGTGCTGATGCATCCTCTTGTGAAGGTGTTGTGGGGGCTGTTTCTCTAACATAACTGTCACTGCACTCTTCACTGAAATGTATAAACTACATTACTCTGTGCGAGTGGATCTTGTCTTTAGGATGGACCTGCTTTTGTTAGTGTTTGCAGGTTTAAAGTGACTTGGAATGTTGTGTTTGTAGAAAATCCTTTTAAGTTTTTCAGATAAACAAGACGCATAAGGGATAACTACACCCTTCCCTTTTGTCCCTGGTTTCTGGGGACAAAAGGGGGTATTCCCAGTCTCTCAGGGCTTTACGGATGTGTTGTTCTTCTTTCTATTTACCGCCTGAGGTAGTGGGCACTTCTTGTGCTCTGTGCTGAAGAGTCCTGATGACTCCCAGCTTGTGCTGCAGAGGGTGGTGGGAATCAAACGGCAAATATTTGATCTATGTGTGTAGGCTTCCTATAAACTTACTACTTTGAGAGTCCTGTCCTCACAAATAACCACTGCACAGTCTAAGAAAGCCAGGTGGTTGTCTATGGCGTCTTCACGGGTGAGCTTGATGTTCTTGTTCACTGCGTCGATGTGTTCTGTGAAAGCTTCTACTTCCTGGGTTCTGATCTTGAATCACGTGTCATCAACATATCTGAGCCAGTGACTGGACACTGCACCTGGGAAAGAGTCCAGAGCTCTGTCCTCCACTTCCTCCATGTACAGGTTAGCCACAATCGGGGAGACAGGTGATCTGGCACAGCCATGTTTTTGTCTGTAGAAGTTACCTCTGAACCTCTGAAAGTAGTGTTCAAGCATATCTTCAGTAAACTGCAAATATGGTCCGTGGTGAGGTTTGTCCTGTCCTATAAAGAAGTGTCCTGTAGTAGATTCTTCTTTACCACCACAAGTGCTTCATTGGTGGGTATGCAGGTAAAGAGTGCTGTGACATTATTATTATAAGAGACAATTGTCTCATCTGTGTCTAGTTGTAGATGTTTGATTTTGTTGGTAAATTCCTGAGTCCAGATACGTTTCCTTTAACCTTTTCTTTTAAGATGACCTGGATGACTGAGAACCTTAAAGGACAAATGTCTTTTTAAATTAATGTGTTTATCTTTATTTATACAAATACAAGGTTCAAAAAAGGTATAGAGGAATTTCCCTATCAACGAGCAACTTCTCTAGTTTTGGCTGTTGTTCATAAACCAAACAGTGGGCGTGGTTTTCCCCTTTTATCTAATTTATAGTGTGAGCAAGGAGTTGAAGCATCGACAAAAAGTGGAGTATTTTATACAAACTGCCATGTTTTTAATTATTTTAATTTGGTAGTGACGAAAGACAGAAGAAACCACTCCGGGTTTTACCTTTTACTCACATCATGTAAAGTCATCCTCGTGTTTATGCGCAAGTCCTATTTAGTCTCAGTCGCATGGACACTGCATGATCACTTCAGCTTCAAAAACATGCTGTGGAGCATTGTTATGCAGAAAGATGTCACACTTGTCAGGACTTGGCCCAGACAGAGATGAGGAATGTGGATGAAAGCGGCACCAATGAATTTGGGACTGTATTTTCTCAATGCTCCAAACCACAGATCCAAGCTCCTGATTAGCAGCGGAAATGTAGCCTAAAGACATTTTCTTTTGCTTTTTGTACAGTAGTTCTTGAAGGCTATAGTCTAACACTTTCTTTATGGATTTGATATACTATTTTTATAAAGACCTTTGTGTTCATTTTATTTAATGTTTATATTTTATTTTTAATAACCTGCTGTTATTCAGAAACATTATAAATGTTTATATCAACCTATATGGAAAAAATATTGTGATACAAGTTTTCTTTTACAAATACTCGTTATTGATTAGTTTTAACAATAATCCCACTGCTAGCACACAGCAGTATTTAAATGGCGACTAAATCTGACTTAACTGATCCTGAAAAGGCTGCTGTACATTCAGTGATGCGAGGTGTGGCATTATTTAGCATTCAAAGGCAGCCCGCCACTCTGACATTATTAAAAGGCAGAGATACGAACCGGGAGCAATCTGATAAATACTCTTCTCTCCCCTGCTTTTGTCATTCCGTCTGGAGCGCGAATCGCGTGGGAAGTGCCCGGGATAAATGCTGTCAGTAGAATCTTACCTGCCCCAGCTGCACAATCGCATCCCGCAGGAGGCTAAATTGTGGTGTGTGTGTGTGTTTGTGTGTAAATATAAAAAGAGAAACTTTCTCTCAACCTGATGCATTGTCAGACTCGCATACACTTCAGAAGTTCTTTTTCATTTTTCCTCCCTGGTTAAAAAATATATATATATATATATATATATATATGTATATATAAATAAATAAATGTGCTCCACATTACAATGAAAAACCTCAGGGCCTTACTCCAAAGCGCTCAGTGGCAGTTTAAGAGTCTCTTATTCATGGAAACCGTTTTTGGTGGACCGTCTTTTTTATTTTATTTTTTTTTTTAATGTTTTAAATGACCTCCCGACTCGGATAGCTGCAGCTTCTTCGTGTCCACATCTTTAGGATAACGCCGCTCGTCGTGTCAAAATGGAACCGCCTGGGGCAGCCAAATATACACAGCAACTGACACAGGTCAAATAGCAGTAAGTTGCTGCCAAGTTACTGCTGTGCTAAATTATTGTCGAGAAAAACTTGCAGGAAACCGTGGACCTTTTTTATTTTATTTTAAGTGTTAAGAAGAAGTCAAAACAGTCTTTAACTTATTGTTTTAAACTATGCCAAACCCGCACATCACACGGATGTATGAATTTGAATAAAGTTTGTGGAAAATTATAAGTGGTGAGAAGTTGAGACGGAAAAGAGAAGTGGAATAAAACTACAGATCTAATGATCCTCTTAAAGGCTCAGCAGGACAACAACAGGCCTCCTGCTGTCATAAAGAGAAAACACATGGCTTCTTCACAGCTAATAATGGCAGTTAATTAGCAATTAAATAAAAAATTAAAAAAACAACTTAAATGTAAAAAAGTTGGGTCCGTTTTTTTATTTTTTTATTTATTTTTGTCTTAATTGGACAGTAGACAGACATGAAACGGTGTGAGAGAGAGAAAGCGGAACAACATTGGTTATTTTATTTATTTTTTTGACTGGCTTTGAATTTTCTGGTTTCTTTTTCTGTGTGCATTAACAAATGGCCTATATTAAGAGGTTTACAAGGAAATGTATTATTTCCTCATGACGGGCACAAACAAAATGTGTTGCTCCAATCCAGCAGTGTATAGTGGGGACAATCGGAAAGGGATCTCAGAGCTTCTGGAAATAAGCTGCGTTTTAGCCTTGTTATTCTGGTTTTGAGGGGAGGGGTGTGAACAGTTCATGTTCTGGTGGGATTGAGCTTTTATGATGGAGGTGAATGCTCCAGCACCATCTGATAATATCCTCCAGGGAAGAGAGGCTGCTGCTGGTAGATTTTAGTGCAAAACCTTTCCGTCAGAAACAAAACAGTTTCCATCCCACACGGTGATGGGAGGACAGTATGCTCTCCACCACACACTGATAAAAGATTGTTAGAATGTGACAGTCTTGCCCGCTTCAGCATCTTCAGAAAATACAGGTCTTGGTGGGCCTTTTACAGTAATGCTGGGTGTGTTCAGTCCCTGTAAGGTCATTTGAGATGAATACTGTGAATACCTTTTAAAGTGAGAATAATAAACAGACTCAAAATTTACAAATAAATATTTTTTTAAATAAAAAGGAAAAAAAAAACATGGTGACCAATATAGCCACCCTTCTTTTTGATAACAGTCACAAGCCTTCCATTGAGTTTCTTGATCTGGTCAGAATCAACGTTTTGTGCAGCTGCAACCACAGCTTCCCAGACACTGTTCAGAGGTGTACCGTTTACCTTCACTGTAAATGTCCTGTTGGAGAAGGGCCCAAAAGTTCTCAATAGGGTTTAAGTCAGGTGAAGAAGAGGGCCATGTCATTAGTTTTTCATCTTTAAGGACTTTACTGACCAGCCACGCAGTGGAGAACTGATGCATGTGATGGAGCATTGTCTTGCAAAAAATAAGTCTTTTTAAAAGATGCAGACTTTCTCCTTGACCATTTGCTTGCAGAAAGTGTCTTCTAAAATTGGCAGTAGGTCTGAGAGTAACCACCATTTTATTGCCCTCATAAACGATTATATTGGTAAATAGGGGACCAATGGGCGGATTACATCCATGTTTATTTACAATCTATGATCCAACCACGGGCCCATCCATCTGGTCCATCAAGAGTCACGCTCATCTCATCAGTCCACAAATCTTTGTTGGTAAATTTGCGTCTTTTCTTCTAGACACGTTTCTTGCGACCCTGTCGACCATTTTCTACAAGACGTTTGATGATCACGCCCCAATATCTTAGATATTTTAAGAGTGCTGCATCCCTGTGAAAGACTTCACCTGATATGCATTAAATCTAATAAGGATTCAAGTTTATACAGCTTGGA
Source organism: Neodontobutis hainanensis (assembly GCA_024349245.1). Classification (NCBI taxonomy): domain Eukaryota; kingdom Metazoa; phylum Chordata; class Actinopteri; order Gobiiformes; family Odontobutidae; genus Neodontobutis; species Neodontobutis hainanensis. The sequence continues at coordinate 17,786,634 of JALDNG010000020.1, read as the reverse complement.
GTTATTGATAAAATGATGATATGGTCAAAATAATCACTTGCCTAATAATTGTGTACACAGTGTATATCAGTCTCTGTAGAAAAGTATAAGAATAATTTTTACTGTATAGATGTGTTTTTCTTAAATGCCTGCTTATTAGGCTTATTTTTTGCTGACAGAACCTCTTTTTTGTATTTTCATATTCCCATAAATTACTAATGGGGATCTTGTATAACTGTATCACATGCTTAGATAATTTCTTTTCTCAAATAAGTTTTTGTTATTGTTTTTTTCCATAAAGAAAAATTCTCCTTTATTTGTCAATTTGTTCATTCTCTTTTGTCCAGGTTACAACTGTATTCAGCTGATGGCCATCATGGAGCATGCCTACTATGCTAGTTTTGGATACCAGATAACCAGTTTCTTTGCTGCCTCCAGGTAAAGCTCAAAACTCAAAGCCAGCTCACTTTCCAAACCCAACCTGGTCACAGCAGGTGCTTCTCCTAATGTGTTTTTTAAGGAGACCTCTAATTGGATGATTAATTTCCTCTTTCATAGCAATACACTGAATATTCAGTTTTAACATACTGTTATTCTGTGATTCTCACTTCTGTTGGTTTTATAGTTTTCTATATTTAGTAGTACATGTGTATTTTAGAGATTAGAAAAAGCTCTGTTTCTGTGATGAATGTGCATCTTTGAAGCGTCAAATATAATAAGTCTAGGCCTATATTGAAAGGACAAATACGTAAAAATATTAAGTCAGTAGAAAAATTAGTCTGGTCTCTCGTTATTTGAGTTTGAGTTCCAGGTGCCACAACAAATGAGCGCAGGTTAAATTATTGCAATGGAATTAACCTACAACCAATCAGAATTCAAGGGCAGAACCAACATTTGCATCTTGCAGTATTGTAAATACTTTTCCCCTTATACTTCAAACAGTACAACTACAGTATATGCTAAAGACAACATTCTCAGATTGGCACGACAACTCCGAGCAACTTCACAAAACGCTCACCTCCGATGAAGGTTAGGGAGGTGCCACACCACCGTTAATCTCTTCAAATACATTTAGGGTTAATCCAGAGAACGGAGGGACTTTGATAAAGGTGGACCCGCGGCAGTATTTATCTTCTTACAGAGATCCCTTTCCCTTTCCTTAGAGTAGAGCATAAACCCAAAGTGTAATGTAGTGTAATTTCACCCATGATTGATCTCTCAGTGTCATTTAAAACCCAAGCGATTGAATCACGGGAAACGGGTAACGCTGCCACCACGAGCCCTGAGCCAAGGGAAAGCTGAGATATACAGATAGAAGTGCAGTGGGGATATTGACTGTATGTGCTGTTTGTGTTGGTGTGTTTATATAGCATTGAGGCATATTGATAACTCCTAAGTATGCAATAAATAAAGGCTTTTATTATGGTCACAAAATGCAGAAAAATCCAGAAAATTTTTAATACCCTGGCAGAATTTGTGATTTATTTTTATGTTTTAGACATTTTTTATATAATATGAATAACACGAAAACCTTTCTTTCACTTATTGTTAGAGTAAACACTCAACTGTGCATTAAGTTCAAAGCTATGCTCTTGGCCTACAAGACCAACACTGGCTCCGCCCCCTCATATCTTCAGTCACTGATACAGACCTAAGTTCCTACCAGATCCCCGCTCTCTGCTAATGAACAACGTCTGGTGGTACCATCCCAAAAAAGAATAAAAATCACTCTCACGTACTTTCTCTGTATCTGTTCCACATTGGTGGAATGATCTACTGCTGCTACAAGATCAGCAGATTCTGTAGCCATCTTTAAAAAAAACACCTGAAAACACATCTCTTCTGTCAACACCTGACTGACAAACACTGAATTCTACTTCCATTCTACCTCTTTTCTTTAAAAAGAAGGGAAAAAAGTCCTATCTTTAGCTTTGTATATTGTGCTGGGCTATAAAAAACTACTTTTTGGTGCACTTATGCTTTTTGCTACCTTCTGTTATAATTGCTTCCATTGTTTTCCTCATTTTGTAAGTCGCTTTGGATTAAAGCATCTGCTAAATGACTACATGTAAAAGTAAATCAATTGTTAAAAAAACAAGACCTCTAGGCTTTAGTATCAATGATTTAAATAAATGAGTATGTTCAGCACATACACCTTTTTAGAAGTAACAGCAGGTTTTAGTATACAGTACATTGTTTAAGAAGTTACTGATATGCGTATTATCTGGAAAAAGTATCATTCTTGTGCTTTCTTTTACCTTATAAACGCAAGCCCAGCAGCTATGCAATTGCTCACTGTCTACGAGCTGGGAGCAGGTAGATGTGTGTGTGGATGGGCCTGATGAGAACGACTCAGTCAGGACTTAATAAAAGCTCGATCCCTGGGGACGAGCTGGTCTCTGATTCAACCAGGTTTAAGAGGCAGACCGGTGACAGTTTAAACATAAAATCTACAATAGTGACAAAACATAACCATCCATTTCAAGAAGAATTACACACTTGTGTTAAAGAGTTTGTCAGTAGGGATTTTAATAAACCCAGGGGAATGAGATGCTAGAGTTGCAATATGTTTTTAAATCTTATTTCATGACCAGGGTTCAACAGAGGAGAAAGCAGATGTAGCAAGTTCTGTGTTTATTACTACAATATTTGAAATATAATTAAGTGTCTTTTTAAATTTTAATAGATGTTATTGTTTTGATTATTATAACATTATTTATATTTGTAGATTTAGGCTATAATGTTTTTTGTGCCTTAAAATCACACTTAATATTTTAATATATTTTTTGTCAAAAAATGCATCAGAGATATCAGGCTATAGTCGGTCTGTTTTTAAGTAAGTAACAACTGCTGACTATTCATAGAAAGTTTCTATTGCAGTTCTAAATATTTCTTTTCACATAGTGAAATAGTGTAAAAAAGAAAAAACATGTAGAGAAAAGAAGAGCAACGTGAAACGCAGATAAATATGAGCAAAGCATTCACGGAACATAGAACTAGGCGGCGCTAATTTGGGGATCGGGTTATTCTGATTATAGTCTGAAATTAGAGCTTTTTTAAGTTTTTAAGATAAGCTCTTAACATAGGTCCGCTGTAATGGATCAGTATTTTGCAAAGCAAGTGTGCCGTTCCAAACAAACTTCATTCATTCATTCATTTTCTACCGCTTTGTCCCGTTAGGGGTCGCGGGTGACTGGAGCCTATCCCAGCAGCTTTGGGCCTGAGGCGGGGTACACCCTGGACAATGGCCAGTTAGTCGCAGGGCTGACATATAGGGACAAACATTGACAGACAACCATTCACTCTCACATTCATTCACTAGGGACACTTTAGAGTTGCCGATTAACCTATACATACATGTCTTTGGACGGTGGGAGGAAGCCGGAGTACCCGGAGAGAACCCACGGTAACACGTGGAGGACATGCAGACTCCTCACAGAAAGACCGGAGACGGCCGAGAATATTTGAGTCGGCCGGGTTTTGAACTCACGACCTTCTTGCTGTAAGGCAGGAGTGCTAACCACTCTGCACCAAATAGAAACATGCTGTGTGAAACGGTTTCTTTTTTGGCATCCCTCCATGTAAAAGAAACACAATTCCTACAACTGACATCAATGCAAAACAAATGTGATTAACATTACAAAATACAAAAGAATGATCATGTTCAATCTCGCAGCCATTTAAAAACCGATAATCCCATAGCAACTCTTTTGTTATCCATGTAAATTAAAAAAGCGATTTGAACAGAAAAATGGTTAAAAAAAACTCAAATAACCTGATAAATGACCCTTGACACTTTCTTTTAGTGTTTTAGAATAATATAGTTAAAAATACTGTACAAGTTAGAAAAAAATTTACAACCTATCATTAGCAACCTCAGTTGTAACATGGCACAACCACCAATAATGTGTTGTGATGTGAGAACTCTAGATTTATATATATATAAAAAATATATGCAAATAAATGCACTGTAAATGTCTTTGATGCTAACATTCTTAGCAACACTGTACGAGGTAAACATGGGGGAAAAAAAACAAAAAAAACAACAGTATGCAATTTTCCGATGATGGTTGGGCACTTGTTTATCTGTGTGTTCATGTTTGTGTGCACAGTCGTTACGGGACTCCAGACGAGCTGAAGCAGATGATAGACGTGGCTCACTCCATGGGCATCATGGTTCTACTGGATGTGGTGCACAGCCACGCCTCCAAGAACACTGAGGACGGACTGAACCGCTTCGACGGGTCTGACTCCTGTTTCTTCCACGATCCGCCGCGAGGGCAACACAGCTTGTGGGACAGCCGCCTCTTCAACTACTCCAGGTACAAGCTGTCAGCTGCTCTGCCTGGGTCTTGGTACTTTTAGAGACATTTTAGTCATTTCAAATGTTTAAACTATTTGCATCTCATAGTTTAACCGCTTTCCGTTCATAGTAACTTTTACAAATCAAGATTTTACTTTGCCAAAGAAACTACTTTTTAAATGGATTTCTGAGATTTCAAGGCGCAGGGGCAGCTGGCAAATAAAAATTTCCCTGTACATGTTATTGCATTAAGAAAATTTACCCTTAGTGTGGAAGATCAACAACAAAGCTTTTTTTCTTCCATCATGTTTCTTAGCAGAAATAGCCCACTCCCCATCAAGATTTAATACTATTGGCTGTTCACTGCACTGACACACCCAGTGGTCCTTGGTTAAGGGTTAAAACCTGAGTTGAGAGAGAGCATTGATAACCAGCGTTGTGCAACCAATTAACCCAAAGTTGAGTTTATCAACTCAACTTAAAACTTACTCTGCAACTCTGAGTTTGTTCATGCTCCCACAGTAAGTTTACTATTTACATCAGAGAAAAAGCAATTAAATTAATACCAATACCACCAGCAGGCCCATTATATGAATAAATAACATGAATTATATAGATATTTATTGGATGTATCTTAGTTAGTTCTTAGTTTAAGTGCATTTGTATTATGTGTTTGTTTCTGTGTGAATTTAATATGCCAGAAGCAAACATTAATGAGGCAGCATTTTAGCTCCTCATTTATCCGCTTGTGCTCATTGTGTTTAATTTCAACAGACATATCTCTTTCTGCTCTCTGGAAAATATCAAGTCATGGGATTTTAGTGTCTCATCTTCTCATACCATTTCAGTTGGAAGACTGTACACACTGTAAAGATCATTTAATCCAGGGTAGAATTTCTGCAGGTAACCTCTCACTGATGATGTCCAGAAAAGCCATGAGACCCTAATTTATTTTGGGTGTGTAAAGTCAGATGCTAGGCTCAGAATTGTTTTGAAAAGAAATGCCTCAACTGAGTAATCCGCCTTTTATTTTTCATAGCATTTCAAATGTGGTTTATAAAGTGTACACTTTTAAACTTAAAGGAAATTCTACACTTTACCCCCCACAGTACCTCACATCAAGATTTATATCCAACTCAAGCTGCTTCTTTCTGCATAAATTTACTCGCATTAAAAGAAGCTGGGATGCACTGCATATGCTAAGATGTGAATTGAAGCAAATAGTAAGAGGATGATTTCACAAATGAAATGTATAAAAATGTAGAATTAAAAAAACCCTTTGAAGTTGTGAGAACATTAAAATGCATGTTCAATTTAAAGAGCATTAGATTATAATTTAATCAGTGTGTAGTTTAATCACTTAGTGGTAGATAATGTGAACCCTAATACATGTTTTATTACAATGGATTTACAGTAAACAGACACCACAGGAGTCATACTTGTTTGAGTAAGAGTTTAACATTTAAAACCATGTTATAATTTAAGCATAATTGAATCTGTAATTGTTTTTAAGCCTTCTGGCACAGTCCACTGTGTATTCATTGTCTGTCGACTTTTGGGGACTATATCTGGAACATTTATGCCTTGATTTGGCTTTCACAATATAACACAAGCAGTTTAAACAAAAGCCTTTTCTCTACATTTTGGCCTTCTCTACAAAATTCAGCAGTTGTATAAATAACTGGAAATTGCCTCAATAAAGAAATCTCTTTTCGCAGTATTTTCTTTTAACCAATAACATAATGCTGTGCAACCGTTTCTGTTTGATGTGCATTTTTCCACTGAAGGTTAGCCTGCCCAGCCATACCAATTTACTTTGCAGCGTAAAACTGGTCTAATACACAACTTTCAATTACAGGCTTTTAACTGGGTTGGAATTGGGGTATTGTAATTTTGAAATTCAACCTTCCCTCTAAATAGTGATCTGGTTTAACAAATTTCTCACTTGATTTTTTTTCTTTTTGTAACTTGTTTAAAAAGAATTACTTAGTATCTTGTGACCTTTACTTAGTTTCTCAAAATAATGATCTAGTTGCATAACATTTGCACTTTTTTCCCAAATGTTGTATTGGTGACTAATTCTTTGTGTAGAAGGGTAAAGAATATATTCAGCTGGCCAGGCCACATTATGTAAGCTTTGCTCTCACCACAAACAAAGCTCACTTGTTTGCTCTGCACCAAAGTTTAAATGAGCTTTTACATCTCACCAGACGAGCTGACTACGAAACCAGAATTCAATTAAAGTGGACCCAACGGCTCCAGTGTGAAAGAGAGACTTTAATTTTCTGAATGTATACTGTATTTGATGGTGACTGTTGATAACAAGTTTGATCGATGAGCATGCTAGATGGGAGATTAGGCTTAAGTGGAATACATTAGAATAATAAGAATAGAAAAGTCGATGAGGTAGCTGACACCCTTGTATTTATTTCAATCGAGTGACACCGTGTGATGTGCTAAAGATCTAAAGTCATGATCACAATATGACACATTGCATCTCGCACGACAATAGTGCTTAGTTCAGTGTTCATCTGATATTCCTAAAGCCTAGCATGAGCTATTAATGGGAAGTGAAGTTTCCCCAACGTTTTTGATTTTACCTTTTAGACCAGGCCTGACAGTTGTTGAATTTTAATGCAGTATGACTTATGATTCGATGTCACAGAGTTGGCAGGCTTTGGTTATGCTCATATTTTTAGCTAATTACAAAAATGTGAGGGGAAACATGAAAGGATTTAAGTGAGGAGGCTGTTGTCTAACGATGCACACCAAAGCCATTGATATTTGTTGTCTGTATGCTCCAATAATTGTCTGTCCTCGTGCTTCTGTGCACAAAAAGTTCTTGCCACTCTCAGAAAAAGATCAAGGAAGTCATAATATTAGGAACATATCTCACTATAATTACTTGAAATTATCAAATAAAAAACCTTGAAGATACTAAGTATTGACAATTAAGTAAAGAAACTTTACATTTGGGTAGAAATCTTGAGATACTAAGTCATAAATATGACAATTAAGTATAAATCTCAAATTCCTAAGTCAATTGTCAGTTCCTAAAATTGACAATTAAAATCTATACCAGGCCTTTTGCAACAAAATTGCAATGTTTCAATTCTCATTATAATAGCATAGTATGTTTCCAAACGCTATAATCTTTTGCAAGGTTTACATAGTTTCTCAAAATAATGACGTAGTATCTTGAGATTTATACGTAAGGAAGAATTTATTTTTACTTTAACTTAACAGCTTCAGAGTCTTTGTGATGGCTTAATGACTTACAAACCCTATTCCAAAAAAGGGGGGACACTGTACAAATTGTGAATAAAAACAGAATGCAATAATTAGGAAGTTTCAAATTTCAAAATTTTATTCAGAATACAACAAAAGTGAGACATTTTGAAATGTAATGCCAGATATTGGCTCATTTTGGAATTTTAATGAGAGCTACATTTAAAAAAAGTTGGGACTGGTAGCAATAGGAGACCAGAAAAGTTAAATGTACATATAAAGAAAAGCTCAAGGAACAATTTGCAACATTAGGTCAATTGTCACCATGCTTGGTATAAAAAAATTATCTCAGATTGGCAGTGTTTGCGGCAAAAAATATTGAAGTAATATGAAAAAGGAGTTTCTCAGAGAAAAATTGAGTGCATAATATCATCCAAAGATTCAGAGAATCTAGAACAATCTCTGTGCGTAAGGGTCACAGCCAGAAAACCAGACTGGATGCCGTGATCTTCGGCCCCTTAGACGACACTGCATCACAAACAGAAATGTGACTGTAATGGAAATCACAACATGGGCTCAGGAATACTTCCAGAAAACATTGTCGGTGAACACAATCCACCGGGTCATCTGCCATTGCAACCTAAACTCTATAGGTCAAAAAAGAAGCCATATCTAAACATGATACAGAAGTTTTCTCTCGAGCCAAGACTTATTTAAAATGGACTTTGGCATAGTGGAAAACTGTTCTGTGGTCAGACCAATCAAAATTTTAAGTTCTTTTTTTGAAAACTGGGACGCCATGTCATCTGGACTAAAGAGGACAAGGACAACCCAAGTTGTCATCAGTGCTCAGTTCAGAAGCCTGCTTCTCTGATGGGATGGGGGCATGAGTGCATGTGGCATGGGCAGCTTACACATCTGGAAAGGCGCCATCAATGCTGAAATGTATATTCAAGTTTTAGAACAACATATGCTCCCATCCAGACGTCGTCTGTTTCAGGGAAGACCTTGCATTTTCCAACATGACAATGCCAGACCATATACTGCATCAGTTACAACATCATGGCTGTGTAGAAGAAGGATTCAGTTCTGAAATGGCCAGATCTTTCACCCATAGAAAACATTTGCCACATCATAAAGAGCGACAAAGAAGACCTAAGACAGTTGAGCAACTAGAAGCCTGTATTAGACAAGACTGTGACAACATTCCTAAACTTGAGCAACGTGTCTCCTCAGTCCCCAGACGTTTGCAGACTGTTATAAAAAGAAGAGGAGAGGCCACACAGAGGTAAACATGGCCATGTCCCAACTTTTTTTAGATGTGTTGATGCCATGAAGTTTAAAATCAACTTATTTTTCCCTTTTTATAATTTTCTCAGTTTAAACATTTGATATGTCATCTATGTTGTTCTGAAGAAAATATTCACATCATTGCATTCTGTTTTTATTTACAACTTTTTGGGAATCAGGCTTGTATTTTTGTAGTGGATGGGGTCTTCCACAACTGTTGGGAGGAGTTTTATCAGGAAAAATCTGAACAAAAACAGCAAAGAAACTGCCAGACCTGCATAGTGCCTCTTTAACTGTAGACCATTATAACTTTATCTCAAGATTTATACTTAGAACTTGATATTTCTTGCCCAGTTTTGGCTCCGACTTTGGTTGAGCAGTGAAGTGCGGTGTAAGTGTTTTAGCATAATTTTGTGTACAATTTATTTATGAATAAAACAAATGCTGAATTACAGACTTCCAATATAATATAACTTTTTTTATTATTATTCTTGTGTATCTAGAGAAAAGTTACTGGCAGCGGTCCTTTTATTTCAAATTTGACTCATTTAACCTCCATTTATGGTCCATGGCCCATGGGTAAAATTTCTAAATGAATTTTTTGACTTGGAAGTTCAAAATAACTACCCCAGATTGTTTTTAATAAAAAAAAAAAAATAAATAAAAAATATTTACTTGCTTGAGGATGCATTGTGAAAAAAAAATGTAGGTGATTTTTATGTCTTTAAACTATAAACCTTTTTTAAAGCTCCATCAAACCCAGTGGAAGTTAAAAAATTATCTGTTCTTGTTTCTTTCCAAAGTAGACAAAGTGAGCACTGCTGGAAAAAAGAAGCACAGTAAAGCTCTTGCTTGACGTTACAAAAGTATAATCACAAAAAAGGCAAAAAACTACTTGCCCCACCATTAAATGAATGTAGCTGTTTGAAATTTGGTTTCTCAACATATACACTTTGCATTTCAAAATATGTGCCGAGTTTATCAATATTATGACTTATTTGCTCAGTATCTTTAAATGTTAACATACTTTATCAATATCTTGACTTGGTATTGCAAATGTTTTGACACCATTTCTCAAGATAATGACTAGGTGCCCCTTTATACTGTCTGAAACCAGAAACCAGTCTTTTAAACGACTTCTTTGATGGTGTGTTTTAATAGGCGTGTGGTCCTGTGCAGCAGTTTCCACCATTATACCGTGCTAAGTGTCAGGCATGGGGCTCTAATAAGAGAACACAGCTCCTCTTTCATTAGTTATTGAACTGTGCATATCAGAAGCACTCATTAGACATGGTGCAGACATATGCCACAACTGGGAGGCATTTGAGGAGTCATTTGTAAAAGCCCAAAGGAGCGCTGCAGTGTCATCGCCAGTTCATTTGTCTTCTCCGCCTCTCGCAGGTTGTTTGGATGTGCTGAAGCTCCTCCACTCCTCCGTTTAAAGGGAAATGAAGCTCACAGGCTACAACCACAAATCTCCCAGTGTGAAATACAAGCTTGTTTTTAATCAAACCGCCCTGCTATCAGCCCGAGTCTTACACTGATGTTCTTATTAGTTTGACAGAATCTGACGGATACAGGCTTGCAGAGCAAAGATACATTTCCAGTCTGGCTGCCAGATTCTCCCCTTTGCATCTTTATCACGGCTGTTAGTCAGTCTGGGTTTTAACAGTTTTACTTGTGAAACTAAAAAAGAAAAGAAGTCCAAGGTTTAATGCATTATTTAATCGGTTAATACAAGTTTTATGCTTTGTGGGTAATAGTTGTAATTGTCATTTTGCTCAATTGGAGAATATGGTTTAATTTTGCACACATCCAGTGGTGCCAACTTTTTTTTTATTTTTTTATTTACAGCTTCATCTGACTGGCTAAAATTTGCATTTACAGTTAAGATATAGATAACGCGCTGATGTTGCAATAATAATACATTTGTATTAGTAAAACATCTGGGCTTTTAGTTTATGATTTAAATTTTTTGACACATCCTCATTATATTGTAATCGGATTGTATTACATATTTATTTTTGGGACTTTTATTTTGTATAGTGACAGTATAAACGGAAAACGGGAAGTGAGAGCAAGAAGATGGTTTTGATGCGTGAAACAAATTGTGTATCTCACTTTTCGTCCCACAACTCCATACCAACCAAGAGTTCAATAATATTTTAACATGATATGGATAAGTTACATTCTTGGATTCAGAGCACCATTACAAAACCAGGATTGTTGTGGAGTCCTAGCCATCTTTTCTTACTGTGCTAGATTACAGTTCAGTGATACATTGTAAAGTTGCATTACAGTGATGAACAATTTGTTAAACAAGTAAATATGGATGCTTTAAAATGTAGTAGAAGGTGATGTATCTTAAAAAATTTTTAAAGATAATTTAATTCTGGTGCTTTACAAAAAATGCTTTGTGCCAGAGAACAGAGAATAATGAATATGGCACATGTCCTAATGGATTTGATGAGTTGTTATGAACCAGTATATCTCCAGGTCATTAAGACAGTTGAATAGATACAGTATAATGAATAATGATGTGCTGTGGTATCTGGCATTACGATAGCTCGCCTGACTAGTCTGTGGCTATGCAGCCCTCAACACTACGAACTGGGGTGCACTGTGTATTTTGACATTTCTGTCAGAACCAGCATCAACTTCTTCACCAGTTTGAGCAACAGTAGGTTGGCTGTTGAATGGGACCACATGAGGCCAGTCTTTATTCCTCACGTGCATCATTGACCTTTTGACCCATGACCCTGTTCACCACCTTGAACCACTGCAGACTGGAAAAACAGCCCACAAGAGCTCAGGCTTTGGAGATGCTCTGACCCAGTGGTCGAGCCATCACAATTTGGGCCTTGTCTAACTCGCTTAAATCCTTATGCTGCCCATGTTTCCTGCTTTTAACACATCAACTTTGAGGACAAAATGTTCACCTGCTGCTTAATATATCCCACTCACTATAAGGTGCCATGATGAAGAGATAATCAGTGTTATTCACTTCATCTGTCAGGGCTCATAATGTTATGCCTCATTGGTGTATACTGTATAAAGAACTTTTTTTTTCTCTGGTGTTAAGCTGCAACCAGTCAAGTGTTTTGTGCATCTTGAAACTAACATATTAGAAGTTTGAAGAAGAAAGTAGAAAATTGATACATTAGTGAGGAGATCGTTCCCTCCACGGCAAAGCCAGTCCTGACCCATCAATAATGTATTGCAATCTTCAGCAACAGTAGCTGGTCTGTATGGGGCGTAGTGGCTCAGTGGTAGAGCAGTCATCCTATAACCGAAAGGTTGGCGGTTTGCTCTCCTTGTGTCCTTGGGCAAGACACTTATCCCTCCTTGCCTCCAGTGACACAGCACCCGTGTATGAATGTGTGAAAATGTTGCTAATAATCTTAATTATACGGTAACTAAAGTGACTGAACTAGAAGTTTGACAGCTGCCATAAGATTTGATTTCTCTAATAGTGACTTGTCTAAAAGGGTTTGCGGTATGTGTTGAGCTGACCACAAAGGTAAGATGGTTAATGGCATGATACAGTGGCAAGAAAAAGTATCTGAACCTTTTTGGAATTTCATGGGTTTTCTGAATAAATTTGTCTTAAAATGTGATCTGATCTTAATCTAAGTCAAGGCTATTGAAAAACATAATGTGTCTAAAAATAATTATACACAAAAATTTTGAATGTTTGTCTTTATTGAGAACAACCAAAAAACCTCATAGTGCTTTTGGAAAAAGTATGTGAACCCTTGAGTTATTGGCCTCAAAAAAGCTAATTTGAGTCAGGTTTTAGGACACCTAAAGTCTCGTTAAGATGAAACGTTTGGAGATGTGTGGACTACAGCTACTTTGACTAATAAAAAAATCCTACATCCAACTGTAAAGTCTGGTGGAGGAAACATCAGGATTTAGACCTGCTTTGCTGCATCAGGGCCAGTTTCAATCACTGAGAAGAATATGAATTCTTAAGTATATCAGACAATTCTTCAGGATAATGTGAGAATGTCTGTACGTCAGATGAAACTGTAGAAGGTGCAACAGGACAACGACCCAAAACACCAGAGCAAGTCCACAACAGACAGGCTTCAGAAAAACACAATCCACCTTTTGGAGTGGCAAGTCAGAGCCCAGACCTCAACCCAATAGAGATGCTCTGGAGTGACTTGAAGAGGACCAAACACATGAGACGTCCAAAGAATACGACAGAGCTAAAGCCATTCTGCAGGAAGAATGGGCTAAAATACCTCCAACGATGTGCAGGTCTGATCCACAGCTACAGGAAGCACCTGGTTGAGGTTATTGCTGCCAAGGGTCAACCATTTATTAATTTTTAGGGGTTACTTACTTTTTCCACCTCCATGTTTGAGTTTGTTCTATAAAGATATGATTTTTTTTTTTTTTTTGTGTAATTATTTTGACACATTATGTTTGTCAATACCCTTGACTTAGATTAAGACAAATTTATTCAGAAAACCATGAAATTCCAAAAAGTTCACATACTTTTTCTTGCCACTGTATATTAGGTACAAACCGTTTTTACTTAAATCTAGACAAACGTTCCTCTATTGCTGGCTATATATTGTGCTATAGTATAACATATAGAAACATAACAAACATATTGCAGTTATTATATTGACTGGTGTAGCATGGCTTTAATCTTAATCTCAAATGCAAATCCATTTGAATCTTGGAAAACTGCAACTGTTTTGTGTTTGTGCTATAGTACTAATATTAAATGTTGGCGGGGCCTCACTACTCCATTTTAGTGCCCGATGAAATTTGTTATTTATTATCTTGTAAGTGCCAGTGTTAAGTTGTCTGTACGTTTAATATTTAAAAACTCAATTTTAAAATTCTCAAACAGTGAGTGATGGATGCATATTATAGTTTTTATGCACTTGTCATAAATTGAGTCCGGACTCAGCAGCACATTTTGTGTAAAAAAAAAAAAAAACATATTAAATCCGCGACCTAGCTGACATTTGAAGTTTAATTTCAAGTGGTTTTTGGCAACTCTTTATAGAGTAGCTTGAACTTGTGCTGTCTGAGATGTTGAAATAGATACATTATTCCATATCAGCAGAGGAGAAGGTAATCTGTGGTTCGCTGCGGTGCTTATCTCTGAGCGGGCTTTTTTTCCTCCAGCCTTGAATCATATAAAAGGATGCCTGCTTGTATATTTAAATGGAGCAGCCTACAGACGACAGAGTAATGGCTTGCTCTTTATGGAATCAGCGCAATGCCGCCATGAAAATCTACATTATTTGATTGCCACCATCTCCTTTATGCTATTAAGTGACCTTGAGTCTGTGACTGAACCAGTGTAACCCTAGCATTTCAATAAGGGGTTAAAAGCCCGAGCCAAGGCTTTTTACACACTGGGTTCCTCAGATGTGAGGATTCTGAGAAGCTTGATGTGGGCCCATTCGATAATCCCCCCAACCCCACCTCTCCCAGGATCATTTGCATCCATTTTTCATCAATCTTTGTCTGAATTCTTAAGATATGAAAAATAGGCCCTGGGCCAGCCTTTTGAAAGCCTGTTTTAACTCTTCTTCAGTTCTCACGCTGAGAGACGGTCCCTAGAACTGTAACTCTGACTTTGACAAGCTTATTCTATTCTCTTTTTTCCATCAGAGTCAATTTATTGATGACGTGCACATGCAAAACTATTAATAGTGTTTATTTCATGGCCTGATCCTAAATGAATGAGACATACAATATCGTATAGATGCATAGTAAATGACATTAGCAACACTGTAATTGGTTTATATTACATGTTTCATCGTCATGATTTCATTATTTCATCACCAACTGTTGTGTAACTTGCTGGAACTCAATATTACAAGTACTGTGTTTGTGTATCAATATATCAAGATAGATATAGATATCTATCAGTACATTTCTAAACTCTTGTCGAATAGGCAAAGTAAAAACTGCAAAATATGCTTTTAAAAGTACTTTTACAACAAACAAAAAAAATCTGAATAATTTGTGATTAATTGTGAGTTAACTGTGGACAATTGTGCAATTAATCGTGTTTAAATGTTTTAATTGTTTGACAGCCCTAATTTATTTATCAGTGTTTTCTATCTATTTGTTTGTACTAACTGGGTATTGTCGTCCTTTGTTATTGCTGCTTGATAGCTTTCCCTGTGTGGATAAGTATATATCAATGTTAGTGTGAATTTTTTGAATAGTGACATACAGTATACTCTAGTTGTAACAGTGAGATGTAGGGAGCAATAGTATGTTTAGCTTTTATGTCACTGTTCTTTAAACTAACTCAATTAATCACCCTAATAATTGTCATCGTTGTGGATTTTTTATTTTATTTTTTATTTTTTTAGGTTTACAAACACTTACACTGAACTATATTTGGAGCCATGCCACTGTTTGATCAATTAATAAAGTCAAAGTTAAAGTGTCAGCTTGGCCCAGATTAAGTCGTTCAGTATTTAACGCCCACGGGCCACTTCTTCTGGCCCATCAAGTGCTACGACGAGGGGAAAGCTGTTTTCCCCTCTGCTGACTTTTACTTAATGAGCTCATCTGGCTTCAGGTTTGCACAGCGGCTGCCTGTGGTGCTCCCACTAGCTGCTGCATGGACTATAGGAATCATGGGCTACAGGGTCAAGAATCTAAGATAGAAAAATATGTTTAAGTAGAGTTGTTTCATGAGAGTCCAGACTCTTCTCAAAACTATCATACCACTAGGGCTGCACTATATTGGAAACACATGGGATAAACAATAACTATGACTCGCAATGTTTGAATGTTTTTTTGACAAAAAGGGAATAAGAATATATAAAGAAGCCCTGCTTTAACAACTTCCACTTGTTAAAGCAGGAGCTAAATCAATTTAAAAGATTAGACCTGTTTATTCCTGGTTAAAACTATCATTTCAATCTTCTCCTGTGCCTGTAATCAGCAGGAAAAAGACCATGGCAGCATCACTCTTGTATCATTGCATGGATACTCACTAAAAAAAGACCATTCCCCGATCGAGAAACGGTGAAAGAGTGTATGCTAGTGTTAGCGGCTGTCGAGGAGGTGGTACCAATCCCAAAGTTAAGGACCACGTTATATTTTCTATCAATTCTATTCCTCTGTCAGATACGACAGCTGCAAGAAGCGTGGATGTTTTAGCCACAGATATTTATCAGACTCAGACTCTTATTACTCGTTTGAGGTAAGCCAGATACATCTCCTTGTCAGTGGCTGAATCAATGGACAAATCGGATGTAGCTTTGTTTCTGCGTATTTCTTTTCAGTTTTTTTTTTTTTTTTTTTTTGACGGCAATTCTTTCAAGGAGGATATACTTTGCCTAATCCCACTAGAAGGACATACAGCATAAGGAGTAATGTTCAAAAAGATTGTTGCTTTTTTCAAAACAATGGACTGGACTTGGAGTGAGTTAACCTGCTGCTTACAGATGGAGCACACTCGATGACTGGGAAGTTCAAAGGACTGTGTCCACAACTGTCTGCTCTGCCCCGAAAATGCAATCCTTTCACTGCCTTATACATCAGAGCGTCCCCTGCTCACAACTAAGTGGTGAGTTAAAAACAACATGAAAGCTTTTTGTAAAGAGGGATGACTAGTAACAGCTGGTTATGTTACTCATTTTGAAGTATTTATTTATTTTTTTCTTTGTTGCACTTAAATCAAACATCAAACATAGTAGTTAGTGGTGCCTGAGGCCCACTCATCATCAAGCCCTCAGAAAAAATGTTTAATAGTCCCTGCTCCCTTCTATTGTAAGCTTAAACAACAAAACTATATAATTACTGTAATATTGTATTGTACATAAAATCAATGCTATATTAAAGTTATGTTTATTAATAGCCTGTTAACTTGTTTTTAAAACAAGATGAAACTGTTATCTGAAAGATAATTTGGTAACAGCAATCAAAAGCATAATAGTACCTTCTCGTTTGTTTTGTTTCTCAACACAGAATGATCAGGAAATGGTTCTCCTCAGTACAGTCTTCTCTGTACGTTTGGCTGCCAAGCTTCAGTCCACCGTTTCTAATTAGGCGTTCTTAAGTGATTAGTGTGTTGGAGAGCACGTCAAAAACAACCTCAAGAGTTCATTTACTGTTAAGACACTAGCGTTACAAGTTTCCTCTAGAGTATGCCTGCAAGTACCAATATCAGTTCAAATAAGTCTTGTTGCCCATCAAGCTGCATTTGATTCCGATACTTGATAATCAACTTAGTACACTCACCATTATGTTGAGTCAGTCAGAGCCCTGGGCTTTTGTTGTGTTCTCTGAATATTCTGCTTTGACTTTTGTCCAGAATGTTGTGACTTTTGTATTATTCTTGAATTAATATACTTTCAGCCCACTATCATTTGCAATGTCGAGCAGGTCTTCTTCGTGCACAAAAATGGCCGATTCACCTGACTGGGCCACAAATGGCTTATGGATCCATTCATCAGAGTTTCTTTTGTGGATAGGAAAAGCCTTGTTTTATATCCATTAGCAACATACGTATTACACAAAGTGGGCTTGGCCATAATTTAAGTAGGACTAACGGCAGCGTTCGTATTGTTTTTAGGTGGTGGCTTCTGCCTATTATTATTATTATTATTATTATTATTATTATTGGGTTTTTCCTTCTTATCAAAGAAGCACTTGAGATTTTAGCTCAGTTCAATGTGTTGGCTAAATTGGCGGCACACAGACGTCCAGACTACTGCAAACGTCCAAAATCTATTAAAATGTAGATTTTCTGTGCGGACCAGTAGAAAATGAGCCTCGGGCCACTAGTGGGCCGCAGCCCAGGGGTTGGGGACCCCTGGTCTAGCAGGAATCTTGTCAGATCGGGCAAATTTTATTCAATATCAACGTTGATACTCCAATAGAAACATCAGATTGGAGCATCCCTAAGGCTAATTACAGGCAGCTGAACAAACAGTCACACAGACAGTGGCATACAGTATATTCCTCCAGGATGCTGAGCGAGCCATGGCGCAAGCTGCCAGCCAGCTGAACGGCTGCCAGACAAATGGCACATATCTGACACAAGGAACAGAAATACAGGGAAAGTCTGTCAGATGGCTCGATGAGATTTTACACTGTGATGCAGCCAGCTCCACCAGACTGTACCGCAGGCTGCCTAACAATGTGCTACAGCTACAAAGATGTATTCTTACACGTGTTCTGTGCGCTCTGGAAATGGCTCACAGATTTTACACAAGTGCAGCTGAGTATATGAGTATATCATAGCATTAATTGCATTATCTCAAATTCTTTTATGCTATAGTGTATTCAGTTCATATATTTTGGATATGGTTTATAGATATAAGAGTAGGACAGTTGCAGCATGACTGTTGTAGTTACTAGTTCTACTTAACTGTCATTAATATGACAGTTAAGTAGAACTAGTTTCCCGAGATTTTTCAAACAATATATTACAAATGCATTGCTATGTATTTTTATTGCAATATGCACAAGCACAATATCCACATTTCTCATTTTATGTTTTATCCCTTTATTATCCCCAACATTATGGAGGCATTCCAAGACTGCAATTCTGTTTTTCCTAATATTGCGCAGCCCTGCCACAGACACTACCGTCACAGTAGTGCAGCCTGTAGTTTTGTTATCACAAGTTTCAACATAGTTATGACACATCAAATGTTTTTCCTAATATTGTGCAGCCCTGCCACAGACACTACTGTCCATGATAAAGCTATTGCAGACTTTCATTTGCAATAAATCATATCTGTAAAAATGTAGGATTTTGTGCATTACTATTTGTCCAGAATTAACCAATGTCTATCTCATGTTTTTAGTTTTTGCTCGGTCCCTTTTTTGGACATAACTGCACATGCTTATGCACAACAGCTCTTTTTCAGTGGATGATGGTCTTTTAGCAATATCACTATCTGTATTACGATAATTTCACAAGATCCAAACCTTTGAATAACACCAATAACCGTACGTACAATATTCTATCCACCTCAACTGACACCAGAAAATGGAGATTTTTATATAAGAATCAGTGTCGACAGAAAAGAATGACATTGGGGAAGTGATCCGAGCCAGATTCAAACCCTGGTCTCAAGAATGTGGTATGTGTTCTCCTAGGTGAGCCACCGAGCCGCCCGTTGAACCAATTTTAACTGTTTTGGCAAAACTACTGAACTACTCTTTTTGCTGACTGACACCTCTCTGATTGTTTAACTGCCCCTGGTTTTTTATGTGAGTGTGATTTGGTAACCTGACTCAGCCAGATAGAACTGCTCGACAATACGTACTCTGTTCTACAGAACCATCTGGGAGTGCCCGCGTTGAAAGTGTTTGCAAAAGGGTAGGTACTTGAAATTAATACCTGGTTGTGATTGGATTTATCAAACACAGTTTTATCCAATCAGAGCAGCTCCATGTTTACGTTCGTAATGGTAAAATAAATGCTACATCTTCAAATCTTAAACACAACCAGACTTTCAGTACTGCCACATCATTGGAGTTTGTAAACTCCCAAATCTCACAAGAATTCAGCTGCAGCGTAATATTAGTGATTTAGAACTATCTAGAAAATCGACACTTGCTTATACAATATATATACATTTTTTATTTTTATTTATTTCATTTTTACTTTTCTTTTACTGCCTTGAAAAAAAGCTATTTCTGGGTTTTCAGGGTATTCAAATTTTAAGAAAAATATAAATTTTGAACATAAATGTTTTATGTGAATTTGGTGACAGCTGTCTTTTTTCATCACAATATTCTATTTTAGCCTCCACTGTTAATGCAAAATTCCATTTCAAGTGATTGAACAAATGTATAAATTGAGCTTCATGTGGAACATTTGAATTTATTGCATGTGTCATGGCTGTCAGTGTCCTTCCATGGTTTGTTAATAGCAGCATGGATTGGAGAAAAGTTTGAAAAGCGTTAAATTAGACACCTTATTTGTCC
This sequence comes from Neodontobutis hainanensis, assembly GCA_024349245.1. Lineage (NCBI taxonomy): Eukaryota > Metazoa > Chordata > Actinopteri > Gobiiformes > Odontobutidae > Neodontobutis > Neodontobutis hainanensis. The sequence continues at coordinate 17,766,893 of JALDNG010000020.1, read as the reverse complement.
TTTTTGGTCCAACACATATGAGCTATCCATCAGGCTGTCTGGCGTTGTTGTTTGAGCATCCCACTTGTTGTGGAATGAGCTGTCGGCTTCTTAAATTTATTTGCTCTTATCTGCAGCTTACCTGTGACGCTGTAAAAACAGGGCCTTAAATCTTTCTTGCTGCCACTGTGACGCGTCGCCTTGACCCTTTATGCAAAATGGACTCTGAGCTCCACAGCATGTTTTTGGTATCTGTAAATCCCATATTGTGGGTTGCACCCTCCTCCTGTAGGAGGAAATAAGCTCTGATAAGGAACATCTTGCTGTTTTAGCTGAATAAAAAAAAATGTAAATGGGCCTGTTTTGCTGTCTTTTAGCAGTGTGTGTGCTTGTGGTAAAACAGGAGCTCTCTGATGGATGACTTTATTTAAACATACATGCAGCCATTTTAAAACTACATATTAAAGCTATACTAGGTGATATTTTGGGCATCTAAAACAAATCCTCTTATTATTGTAATGCTCAAGGTTAATTTTTAGACTGGTTTGAAGACTACTTTCCCAAAAACGTTTTTGCACTTATGTTTAATGTTTGGAAAATGGCAATAAGCAGATGGCAGAAGAATGCTAATTAGTGTTAGACTTTACATATCCACATGCATAGCCCATAAGCCGTATGCGTGTTACCTTGCCTGGTGTTCATTTGTATTTTATATCATGTCTTGTAGTGTGTAGCCTAAACAGGGCCGCTGAACATCTGGCCTCTCGGTAATGTTCTCTACCCATTTACTTACAGCACAGCCATTGTAGTTAGTTGGAAGTCATCTTGTAAAGGGCAGAATCTACAGTTTTTGGAGATTCAAATTTATAAATTGCTATATTTGCTCTTGTTTTTTTATTTTTACCAGCAGGAACATATCTAATCAAAGTTCTTGTCCTGATTATATGCAACCTTTTTTACGCCATGGTGTTTGTTGTGTAGGTATCTATTGTTTTTATGCTTGCTTTGTTTAGCACTTTGTAAATCTTGTTTTTAAAATGTGCTATATAAATAAAGATTATTATTATTATTATTATACATTTGTTTCATACATGAGTTGTAATTATGACATCATAACAATACCACAGAGAGACATCTGTCATAGAAGCTCATACTGTTTGAGTTGTTATTGTCAGTTTTGCTTTTGTAATGACCCATTGTTCTATAATAATGTATTACAGTCTGTTTAGCTTCAGAGGGGTGTTTCTAGAAGCCGGTTGAACAAACTCAGACTTATGGAGTAAGTCCTGAGTTGATAAAACCAAACAAATCCAAACTGGGACTGATGCACGACGCTGGTCTATCAACTCAGGTTGAAGCCATAAACAAACGTCTTTGCAGTGAACAGCCAATCGTATTCAACCTGTAGGGAAAAGGGGGCGGGGCTATTTCTAATGAACAGGAAGCAACATGGTCACAGCCAAAAACCGAAGAAGGAGCTGATTGTAAAAGGGCTGATTGTATAAATTTTAAGTTTTAAGACAGTAATTTTAATTGGCTCACTCGACATGGCCTCGACATATTTTGTGTTGTTTCACACTAAGTGTAAATTTTTTTGACATAAAAAAAATGTAAAATTGTAACATTTGACTATGTTCACATCTGATTGGTGCATTTTGGTTTTGCAGACTCTAAACCTAAATTAAACCTCCAGAGCAGGGTAGCCGTGTGATCTAAGTTACCATGGCAATGAATACTGCTCAGCACCAAACCACTTTCTGGAGACGGAAAACTCAGAGTGTGCTTAAAATAAACCTGAACTTACCTGGATCTAAACCTAAACCAGCTTCTAGCAACAGGCCTCTGTTGTTGCTAATATGCACATACAGTTTATGTTGTTCACCAAGTAAAAAGGACTTGGTACACACTGGTCATACAAAATTTTGCTTAATTTAACTAAAACTGCAACCTACTAAAAACATGACCACAATCAGCTTATCAACTTTTTAGGTCTTGTCCCATCAGTAGAGAACAATGGAACCAAGACGAATGCGTTTATTTTAATGTCAATTGATTGGAGTTTTTAACCTTTTCGGTGACATCTGGTGGCCAAATTGCAGATTTCAGTTTCACATTTCATACTCCACCTTTATCGAAGCATGTGAACAGCTACAGTAGCCCTGCAGGGACATGCTGTTGTATATGAGCAAACAAAGTAGAAATTGGTTAGATGGGGATTTCCCTTATAAAGTTTAGACGTTTTTGCATATCTATTTGGAATAGGTTTTCACGCAACCCTCTCCATTTATCTGGGCTTGGGACCGGCACAAAAAGTACACTAGTTTGTGGACCCTGTGGCTCAGTTAGTCCTCCCTGGGCAGCTGTAGGAACAAGAACTATGTTCCACTATGTTCTGTTGAGCTTTTTACAAGATATACAAATGCAATAGTGATTATACACCATTAACTACTGTGTTCCAGTTAAAAAGAAAATAAAAGGAAAAAATTACAACATTTAACACAATGCACTTTTATAATCCTTTAGATTAGATACATTTATTTATAAGGAAACGGTGCAGTTTCATAAAACTCATGCACAAACATGAGTGAAAAAGAAAAAAAAAACAATTAGCCAAAAAGCTATTATTCATCTGTAGTCCCCTGGCCATGATGTTAAAAGAGCAATAAACAGAGGTTAAGTATGGGGACAGTTTAATATGCAGTTGCTTTACATTAACTCCACAGAGCTAGTGATGGTTTCATTGAGCTGTGCAGATCCACTGTGTACCGCATCACTTCCTGAGATCTAACTCTGTAATTGGACCTGATGATGAATAGCACAGTGGCTTCTAATGTGGCAGTATGGTTTCACCACCTTTTTATGTCCTTCCTGTGAGAATACATTGTGTCGGAGCCTTTTGTTGGCTCTGCGCAGCCGAGTGGAGGGCCTAATCTATTTATCACAGGGTCTGCGTGACCACCCAGCCGGCCTGTTCCATCGGATCATACCACTCTACCCCGTGTTCTTTCTCTGGGGGAAGGGGAAGGCACCGATGTTACATGCAGCTTCACACCTGTCAGACAGCGCTGGCTCGGTCATCCCTGAGGAATGGAGCACAAAAGCTTTGGAATGTCTTTTTTTTGGGCATCCCCACCTGGCCACAGAAAGCATTTTTTTCCTCTTGCATTATTGAAGATGCACATTTAGCATTTAAAGTGCTCCAGAGGTTTGTTAATGGTGTGGTTTAGAGGATGGATATTGAGAAAAAGGGCAGCAACCAAGTTTAAATCATGTTTTAACTTGAAATAATGTTGCACCAAGTCTAATTTTCCTTTCGAAAAATGTCTTAATGTAATCCTCATGCACCAAAATTCTAAACTACATTATGAACTGTGACTAAGCTTTAGTTTTTTTTTATGTCAATAAAAAAGTCAATGGGAAAAAAAGACCTCTTCAAAGATGACACAATATTTCAAGGCACAGAGTTCAAAAGCTGTTGCTGTGAGTCATTCTCCTGTTTTATTAGAGTCTGCTAATGCACTTGTTTTGTCTGGGAAAGTAAAAACTTTAGGTGTTTAAGGAAACTCAAAATGTTCTGTCTGTTTCTCAAAATAGAGTTGTTTGATCTTTATATTGCTGTCTGGTTGACTGGTTCACTCCTTTAAACAGAGAAATGCACTCGTAGCTACAGAAGAATGAACTGAACAAAACACTGACCTTAACCTATCTGGTCAATACAAGTCTCACTGGCTTCAATTGTCTGTGATTATCTAGGCCTTGTGCCAGTCCAACTCTCCTTCACATATGCAGGACAATACAGTATATTCTCTGTGAGTGCTGTTTGTCAGTACCATCTAGCTATCAACCCGGTGCAAGCTGCAAGTGCCACTGTAATCAAAGCAGGGTAACGTTTTTACCATAAAACATCAACAGAATAATTTATGCTTGATTTTATTATACATACGTTTAATTTTAGTTTTAAGTTTAATTCAAAATGGCACATTGCAACTTGGCTTAAACTTTTCAAATAATTTTACAAGTCCATCTAAACTCAATTGACATTAATCTAAGATGATATTAAACCATGTTTGTGTTGTTGCTCTTTGCACCAAAATAAATCCATTTGTTCCATGACACAGACTAAGCTGTAGACCAAGAAGTACTTAACTAAAATTAAGCAATTTTTTGGAACATTTAACCCAGATTGAGTCATTTTAAACAAAGTTTTAATAAATTATATAAACTTTGTTGGTCCGCTCCAGCCTCAGAGAAGTCTGCCTGCTGAAGCCTATACAGTTGTGGAGGATTTTTCACTTTGAGCTTTTTGTTAAGTTCTACTGAAGCATGAATCTGGATGTCCTTACTGCTTCACCAACTTTCTGACATGATGAAATTGAATCCAACAAAAAGAGGTGAACTCTTTACTGTAATATAGCAACATTAAAATAACACAAATAACGTTTAGTTGCCATCTGCGTTTCTAATTCATGGTCCTAATTCGCAAAGTTGAATTAATGCCTTCTGCTGCAGTTCTGAACATGATTTCAATTAGCTGCAAGGAGCTGATGTGATGTGTTTAAAACAAAAAAATAAATAACACTTGTGGTGTTTTTGTTGTTGTTGATTTTTCCTCTAGCAATGCCTGTCACAGGTTCAATGTCATCAGTTTGACAGAGTGAGACCAGCCAAGTGGTCGGCTACAGCGATGTCAATCTCTCTTGTTTACTCAGACACCGCTGTAGCACCAGCAGCACCGGGGGGCCCAATCACATAAATGCTTTTCGACAGCAAAGCAACGTCAGAAAGTGTCAGAGGATACTGTCTTTGTTCATGTCTCTGTTTGATCTTGGGCTACATTAAGGAAAGAATAATCTCTAAAGGTTATTGTTTTGCAAGTGGATTGTATTTGGTCTCAGAATATGCTATTACAAGAGCTAAAAACTTTATGAATCTATAGGAGGCTGGGCATATGTATTTTTATATTTCAAGTTGCTGAGTAATTATGTCTTTGTGAAGTTTGTGTAAATTGATTTTCTCCATGTTAGGACCTCACACATCAAGAAGTAATGCGCACCGCAGTAGAGTGAGTGTTAAAGTGAACAAAAATAACTTTTTCAGATGCCAGTGCTTTTAACATAATGACAAAAGAAAACGCTGCTTCTGCTTGGAAGGCTTGGAGGCCGGGCAGAGCGAGTGAGTGGGAGACAAAACACAAATCTTTATAACTTGTGACAGTGGCCAGCCCAGCATCTATAGCTCTTTTCACACATGCACTAAGATCCAGACTCAACCCTGGTCTTACTCACTTGACCTCAGTTTCTCCCCAATGACGTCACTGGGTCGCTGTAATGGGTAATGTTGTGAGCTGATGAAGTGGACACCGTGTGTTTGCCGATGTAAGCCAAGAGAACATAGCATTGAAGCCTTGTACTCTCCACAGCTGTTTGTATTTTAATTTCTACTATTTGGATATGTTCCTTAAATTTTTGAATAATTTGATAAGTAAGTAACCCCCCCCATGTAATATATTTTACAAGTTAGACAGATTTGTAGCTGCAGAATAAAATCATTTTGCAATCCCGTCGGGTGTTACTCAAAGTTAATAATCCCAGCATTGTGCTCACGTTAGAAGCTTTAGCTAAAAATATAAAAGATTGTCCTGCCTTATCCCATAACAAACAGAACGGCTCCAATGTGAGTGTGTAGCTGATTAACATAAGAGTGCATTCATCAGCACTACTGTAGATCTATAGATCCCCCGAGAGTTAATGGATACCAAAAGCACTACTTCGAAAGAAGGAAATACATTTCCCAGGTCACCAAAACACAACTTGAAAGGAATGATAATGTTGCTCCATATCTCTGGGTTGTATGAGACATTGCTACTTTTTTTCTAACAAGATCACCCTGTCAACATTAATGATGTGTTATATGCATGTCTTTGCTTGTTGTAGTAGCGTCTTCAAAAGTGGTTATTCAAAGGGGAATGTTTTCACTCTATTTTATTTTTTTTTAGCTACTGTTGACAAAATGGTCATAATAACCTGGCTTAATATTAGAGTTCAAAGAGCTGGAAAAACAGCTAGATGTTCTAATCGGAGGCATTTGCACCAACCAGCTGTCTGGCCAAATATACAACTGAATTTAGGACTGCACATGGAACTGCACATGGGACTGATTTCAGTTTTAAAGGAAGCCATTTTAGTTCAAATGGAAAAGCCCTCTTTTGACAGAGGAGGCCACTTGCCAGCTATTTACAACAGTGTGTTGAAACCAAAATCAAAACAGTTTCACTCTAGAAGGACATTACCACCTGAAGGGAGCAGTTCTGCTAATGTTTCACAGGAGCATAACGACTCCCCCACCAGGACTCACATTGCCCATTCAACTTGACACTACACTGAAACCAGAACAGCCTGGTCCGTTCAGGTAGTTTCAGGTTTAACCCCTCCCTCTGCGAGATATAGGCTCAGCTCTTGGACCAGTTGAACTCAGAATTAAAAATGTTTCTCAGATGAGGTATGAAATGTCTTCACCTTTTGAACCTATGTATGGATGTTTTATTCTTTTATTTTTATTATTTATTTTATTTTTTTTTACTTTTTACAAACACACAACAAAAATACAAGGATAGATAAAGGGTCGTGTGGACCCCTGTACAAGGTGTTCACAGATGTAATTTATTTACTGAAATAAATGAAGAGCATTAGTTTATAGGTTTATTGGTGTAAAAGATGCATAACCTGACACAGAGTAGCACATGGATGGATAAATAGATAATAAATTATATGACAAAAAACAAAACCTTGCAGCATTCAAATTGTTCATCTACTGCAGGAAGCAGTATAGGCACGGAGCAGGTGCGTCAATGTGAGTAAAGTCGAGCGTGTCCTCATCAAAAAGTTTTAAACTTTTTTAAAAACTTGCAGAAAGACTCGTGTAAATGGAAGCCCATTCACACAATAAGGACTTAAAGACTTGGAACAAAGGTTACACACAATAATCTTCTACTCAGTCAGATGCTTTATGCTATTGTCTTGGCATTAAACAGCTGTTATGTGTCCTTCACACGGTTAAAGCACGGTGTTCACTCGCACAAACATGGTTGGCTTTTTCCATTATTATTCAAAAACTCTGCTGCTTTTTGTGGCCGACACAGTGTTGAGTGTCCTGCTGTGGTCAGGTGGATGTACGTGCATGGGCCTGAGATGAGAAGGACCAGTGAAGTTTCTAGCCCTAGAAAAGAGGAAACCAGGTCCAGTTACCACTATTTATTTATTTTTAAACATTATTTGAATTAATAGAAGTTATTTATTAATGGATGATAACAGCATGCTAACACAAACTGTTACTAGGGCTGGGCGATATGGCCTCAAAATTATATCACAATATAGGCTATCAAGAAAACGATAATGTTATAAGTGACAATATAAAAATACTGACAAATAATATTATTTTTTTCCTATGTAAATAAATATAGCCTATATAGTTTTGTTTTAAATGAGTAGCTAAATGTACAGTATGTAGCAATGCATTTACAATAGCAGCCTTCTAGATCATTATCAAACCTCATTTAAGTAAATGATTGTGAGTTAAAAAGGAGGGGCTACAGTTACACATTATTAGCTTTATCTTGCTGCAAAAGCATGCTACTGTCTAAACAACAATACACTTCTGTGGATTACCGGGTTAATATACCTGCTGAAACTTTTCCCGCCACATTTGAATTTATTAGTTCTGTTCTGCTTCACTCACTGCGTGGGGCAGAACCAGGTTTATTTAAAGTAGAGTTACACCGGTGCGGCCAAGACTCGGGTGTGAAGAGCTATTTCGCTGAAATGAATGCAGCAAAAACCCTGAAGTTGGTTTAAGCTGTTTATGAGCAACTAAAGACAATAGTTTTGTCTCAATGTTGACTCTATACAAGTTCAGTTAGAGAATGAGGAGAGTGGAGAGTAGTTTTCATTAATGACTGCTTTGTTAGGCCTAATTGTTGCCGTTATTCGTCTTCTATAATATAATATTGTGATACGACAGATATTATCACCAGAAAAAAAATACCGGTATTATTGTGAGCGATATGATATGGCACTGCCCTACCTGCTACTGATTTAAATTTTACTTTTTTAATCCCCAAGAGGTAATTTTTTAGGTCTCCTCAGATGAATTGATTCAGATTTCATCTTCCCCAGACTGTTTGTTTGGTCTTATTGCTGTTGCTCAAAAGCTGAATGCATGTGTTTCAGTACAACATATGTTCTGGTTTGCGTCTGTTACTTCACTGCTTCAACCAGAGTCTATGTACTAACATCTACCTAATAGGCCCACAACCCACCCAAATATAGGTGGCATTGGCCTTGGAAAATAGTCTTAACATACGTCTTTACAATTGTTAGATAATTATACTGTGGTGTTACTGTGTGCAATATAATGCCCTAATCCATTTAGTCTTGGTTTACATGCAAGTCAAGGGACATAAATTGAGTTAATATTGTACATGTATAAAAAAGGCAAGTAATCTCATAACTTGAAATTATGTGTGTGCAGTGTTTTTTGTTTTTTTTCATGTAGAGTGACAAGTCTAAAAGGCCTTAGCAGGTTTACCATGTTCACTCCCCAGCCTCATGTCCGTAGATATTTATCTATTTGTCCATCTATATTTGTCTTACTCTTTCTAAATTAGTGACTACATTTCAGTGACTTTAGTTGCTTCCAACACATGCACTTTAAGAAAAAAATGTTCACTTGTTCTTAATATATGCCACACATTCAGAGTTGCCATGGTAACCACAGTAGATAATCAACGTCATTCACTTGACCTGTCAGAGTTCACAATGCCGTGTGTAATGTAAATGGAAATGCCGATAATTTACACCTGTAATGACCAACTGCTTTTAAATCTGACACATTACTGAACAGTGTTCAGCAGTGTACAACAGCAAACTGTAGTAGTGTCCCTCATGCGCTCTATATGTTAAGCTGATGACAAGATTTTGTGCCCAATTTTACCCACAATTCCCTGTTGGACAAAGTTTGCACCAGTTTGCACTCATTATTCCGATGATGAAAGTTGCCACAATCAGTTAATCTTTACTGTTTTTAATTGCCAAAAGCAATGTAATCTTATATTGTCCTACATTGTCCTAATGTCCTACATTGGCATAGCTAACTAGTTTGAAAGAATATAGTACAGAGCATATGGTCTTAGATGGATTTGTTTATTCTGACACTGACAGATTTTTGTGGCAGGCAATCTTTGGTTGTACGCCTGTGAGCTCGGTCGTCTTTGACCCTCACACTGCACCACTGATTTAAAGCTATGATGCGCAATTATGCCATGACTCATAGGTCTAAATAAGGGTCGTAACACATAAATTGCCCATGTCACTAGTGAATTTACTATGACTTATTTTAGTCTATTTATAACCACATTTATTAATTTTGGGAAAGAAAAAAAATCTAATCTCAAAATGTCTAAACAGGCTTTTAATCTAATTGTGCGAAGAGCTGTTTGTTGGGGAGTGAGCAGCAGTTTAATCAGTGTAAACGTAGCATGTAGTATAACTCAAAGCCCACTGAGCTCCAGCATGACGTCCATGTGTCCACTGTTGCTTCTGTTGCTCATTATGCACCCTGCATGGAGATAACAAAATCGGATGTATCCATAGTAACGCATAAATGAAAGAGGTGAGACGCATCTCCTACTTGTCCCTGAGTGGCTTTTCAGATCCAGATGACTCTTGCATCCTCAGGCTGTGAGGACCTGGGCCATTTATGGAATCCAGCTCTTCTGTAAACGGTCCTACCAGCAGGCTGAGGGAGCATCTGTGTGCTACTTACATTTTGTTTTCATAATCTGATGGTTTAGCTCTTTTTGTCTTTTTTTTAGAGCAGTGGTTTCAAACTCAAATTGAGAAGAACCACATTAGTCAGTTCCCATGCATAGTCTTTGTTTACCCACGTGTAGCACAGAATCCTATCAGTCCAAATGCACAGGATGCATTAAAGATTTGACCAGTGGTCATGCATGTGATCTGATGGGAAATAGGAAAACTTTAAATAATAATTTGATCATAACTACTGATCATTGTGACAAGGCAACACTCAAATTTCTGTGTCAAAGGATCTGCCAACTTTTTAGCACATTACTTAAAGAACTCTAGTGACTTGGACATATGTTGGCATGCACAGTGGCAGAGTGGTTAGCACTTGTTTCTCACAAAAGGTCATTCAATCTTTAATCCTAACAACAAAGAGATCCCTCAGTTGCTTTGTTTCACACTTTGTGAGTTTGTAGAGAACCCAAACACACAATTAAGTGCTGAAAGGATTTGCATTAAATGTTCCCTTTTAGAGAACCATGTTAATAAAGATAAAATCAATATGTTTACAGAATTTTAACGTGAAAAGAACGCATAATGAAAATGGACATTAAACAATACAATATCAGTTGCTTCTTGTCTAGCTCCCTTCTAATGTATCCAACAAAGCCAATAAAATAAAAATAAAAAGATGGATAGACTCATCTGTCCATCAATCCATTCATCTATATCTTGAATGAAACTTGTACAGCTCTTTTCAATAATCGAGAAGAGTCCATTTTTCTATTCCAGCCAACATCTGACATTTCAACATTTTAATTATCAGCTAATATTTTATAGACACACTACTAGTGACCCCTTCAACAGAGCAGTTAATGAAAACACTCCTTCCTCTGCATAACGGAGCTCTGGTTATCAATATGTGAATGTCCTGTAGAGGTGAAAATTAATCTCAGGAGCCTAAAGTGCATGATGAGATGTGTGAATAATTCACAGCTTGTTGTTTGTCTGACCTTGGGCGCGTGCCTGTGTCTGTCTGTTCCTGCAGCTGGGAAGTGCAGCGCTTCCTCCTGTCAAACCTGCGCTGGTGGATGGAGGAGTACTGTTTTGATGGCTTCAGGTTTGATGGTGTCACCTCTATGCTCTACCACCATCACGGCATGGGTAAGTCTGACTGTTGGTAATAGACAGTACTAAGAACTTAAAGCTTTCTTCAATGCTTTAGGATTCCATTGGCCATCTTTTTTTCTTCTTATTCTTTTAGTTTTACCTCATACAAACATGTCTCCACAAAATGAGCTAAAACAAACCAATAATTCACAGATGCGGAGGAGGGGAGAGATATTAAGCAAAATATATTTATTTTTTTTTCGGCTTTTCACTCACAGATATTATTTATATATTTTTTTTTATCCGTTTGATATAAATGTCCATACAACAGCGTTGGACAAAATTTATCTGTTCACACATAAATACAAATGAACAAAACATGCAGAAACCAGAGAGAAATATTTTTAAAAATCTAAATATTCATAGTTTCTTTAGAATATAAAGCAGAGAAACTGATTTAAACTAACAATGTAGTGAGCCATGCAATTAAGTTTGTATTAATGTCTGTTGACTTGTTATGTTATGTAATGTAGTTACGTATAGCAAAGATCAAAGCAGATGCATATAACCACTTTACTGCTCCTGTGGTTGTTCTCTCAGTTAAGATGAATATACACGTTTGTTGTGACTGCTAACTTAAAAAAAAAAAAAAATTAATACTTGGGTGCCGTAGCTGGGGCCTAAATCTTTAAAACCGTTTTAGGAAAATCTCAGTTTTTTTTCTCATTAGCTCTTAGCCTAGAAATGGTGCATTCATTTGTTCCTCAGAACTTCCCAGTTAGGAAGTCGTTCTTCCGACTTCTGTGTGTTCACAGGATTTCAGCTCGGAAAGTTGGAACACTCTAAACCATAACATAACTAGGAAGATTGGCGCTAATACAAGAATGTGCCATGGTTACTTTTAAATGAGTTAATACAATCAAAGTAGCAGTTATTAGGTTTTAAGTAGCGTTTCAAGAAAAGCTTCCTTGCATTAGCCAATAAATGGGCAATTTATCTTTTTCCATATTTTTCTTGTCCAGTACGTCAGTAATTATTGATGCAGCACCACCACAGGCGATGGAATATAAACTGTTATTAGAGGTCAGTGTAAAAGCAAACCAAACTATCCAAAAAATTTAACAATGTTGCAACTTTAGTCCCCAATCGCGCAGTCTACCAAACTATTAAGTGTGGAAACGAACTAAATAAGCCTATACGGACAAAATACTATTGTCAAACTATAATAGAATGAGCAAAAATGTCATTAACATTAACAAAAAATCTTAGGAAACCCCCAACTTACCTGAGTGTCTGAGCTGTTGTTCCGTCTTGAGCAGGCATCCATGTGCTTTTTTTCAACTCGGAAAAACCTTTTCACAATTTCCAGAGAACCACATGAACACACCAAAAAGCACAAACGCACTAGTAGTTTCTGACTTGGTCCATCCAAGATTTGGCATATTTGGACTAATGGGACTAATGTGAAGTACTGCATTAGTGGAACACAGTTGATATTTGGAATAGCCTGTATTCAAAGTTATAGCACAATTATGGTTCAAAACTTAGCTGCAAGCAAATTTGTCTTGGAAGCAAGCGCAAAAAAAAGCCTTTATTTAATCAGAATAAATAATATTTGTCAACAAAATAATCAACAGTAACAGAAGAAGCCTGTGCATTGGTGAATAAGTAAAATTGTAAGTGCAGACCCTTATCTTTTAGTCATTAATGCAAACCCATAAAGTTTTTCTGTGCTTCTTTATATATACTTTTTTATACTATATAATCTGACAGTCCATCAAATGAAATAGCAATAGTCCTAATGAGTCCTGGCAATTTGAGGACTGGATCCTTTTATCACATGAGAACATGAATAAAAAGTGTTGCTTTTCTACTCTTCTATCCATGCCTCTTACCTCTGACTGCTCATTGGAGCAAGTCATTCAATATTTATTGTTGAGCTGATAAAAGTCTTGGGACAATGGATGTCTGGGCACGTGAGCACAACCTGGACCTGGATAATCTGCAACAAACTATAGATGGATTATTACAGACTATATGCAGACTACTACAATGCATCTAACTTTCCTGCACAAAAAAGAGGACATTCCAAAATGGTGGTACAAAAGTCCTTGTTAAAAATAGAATACTTAATATACCTACATATGTGCTGCAAAGATTCAGGACTATTTTAAACAGAAGCCTTTTCTTCAGTTTTCAGCTCAGGCAACATGTTAAAGTGCCCCCAACCTCTTGAAGCACGCCCTCAGCATTAGAGAACAGAAAATAAAATGTTCACAGATGTTATCATTCAGGTTAGTAGCCTCAATGAGCCCTTAACCACTGTATATGAAGTGAAACAGCTAATGCACTTTAACTGGATCACAGAGGATTTGGAAAGGGGGAGAATTTAGGTGAAGAGTCTAGTGTGGGTGTTTACTCCTCAGGCACAGGCTTCTCCGGAGACTACAGCGAGTACTTTGGACTGCAGGTGGATGAAGACTCTTTGGTTTACCTGATGCTCGCCAACCACATTCTGCACAGCCTTTACCCAGACTGCATCACTGTGGCAGAGGTAAGAACACTGGGCGACATGACACAGCCCACAGCTTTTGTGAATTGATGACTGACTTCAAATCAGCAAAATAAGATTATTCATAGACATACTTTTTTGTAGAACAGTCAAAAGGTCACTTGTGGTACATTTTCTTTTTCTTGATTTCCTTTTGTTCTCTTAGACTGTGCTGGGCTGTGTTTTTTCATTTGTACTTCATGTTATAAATTCTGTTCTGTCATTCTGTAAAAAGGCAAACCAGTGTGTTGAAGTTTAATATGAACAATACATGAGCGCTGCCGCTTGGGTGTCTTGTCTAACAACACGTGTGGACAGGGCCTTATTCCTTCGACATGAGTTTGACTCCGGTGTATCCTCCAGTAAAAATTGTGCACAGGTACAAGCGAGTAGTCGAGGATGCAAATAGGCCAAATGACACGTGTCCCTGTCACGGGCCATGAAGTCCAAGTCACAAAGTTGTCTATTGAATCTTGCTTTGTGATTGGTTGTTGCCCTGGCAATGCCACTCAGGCCCGCTGGCTGAATTGATGGGGCCCTGGACAAACCCTAGGGCCAGAGGCCTCCTATATAATTTTGTCCCACCTGTGCATAGTAGGTCTGGTCTACTTTAAATCTATGTTTGGGTTGCTGGATTATCTTAAGTTGTGTGGCTTTTCTTTCCCTCACGTCCACTGGAAATAAATGACTGACGGGTCGCTTGTGTCACTTTTGGTTTGAATCTACTGATAAGATAGAGACAGAATATTGGTGCGACAAACACAAATCAGCTGGAGTCTACAGAAACATGCATCATGGCAATAATTATTAATGCTACAAATTTTGTTTCCTCAGAGAGATAATTTTACAAAATGAAACTAGCAGAGATGGAGCTTCTGATGGAGCCAACAAGAGAGGTGTAGCCTCAGGTCTACTCTTATTTACTTAATGTTATGGTCACTGTATTAAAGTTTCAGCCATTGCAGTCATAGCCTCAATCCTGCCATCACGGATTTCTGTGCTTCGATAAGATGTGCACCATTTTTAACAACTAAACTACCTTTTATAATTCAGGCAAATTTCGGGTGGTTTTGACGTAATAATTTATATACACTATGTACACATATATCACTTAAAATATTCAATACATCCTGTGTACTTCAAAGGTTTTTTCTAATATTAATAAACTGCTCGATATGACACCTTAATCTTGCAAATTCAGCATTCTCCCTTTATGTTTTCACCGTTTATTAAAATGCAACTAAATGCTACTTCTTCCTGTTCACTCACTCCACTTTTTCTTCTTCACTCCCTTCATCTTGTTCAGACCCCTCTCTGCTTAATGGTATGAAACAAGTCTCTCCTCACATGATATGTTACACAGCCCCACGTGACATTCAGTCGACTCACTGCAGGAAGCACCTGTAGTACGGAGATTGTCCTATTTTGGCTTGTATTACTTCACAAATATAAATTTTATAAAATTAAACTGCTTCACGACTGGACTCGGTGACGGTGAGCTACTTGGAAAGTGACATGTTGGAGACCCCTGTACTAACGAATTGTCCCATCCCTAAGCTCTAAAGGGAAAAAATAACAACAAATAAACTGCTTTACATTAAAAAAGAACAAAATTAAGAATAGTAAATTTTTCACCAATCAGCTCCAAAAATTACTTGGAAAGATAGAAGAAAAAGCAGCTCTGAAATGGGAAAAACTACTCAACAGGGAAATGGCGAATGTTTAGACCAGTCAAGGGTCAAAAACTTCTATTAGCAAGTCATGGCTTACTTACCTATTCATTGGCGTAATTAAGAGGGCATGAAAAAGGAAATGGGATGTCACTCTGTTTGGCCTGGGTTATAGGATTCTAGCCCCTGGTGAATGTGTAAAGTGTGAAGTGGCATTGATTTTCTCTTTGAGAAAACAGGAACCGTGTGGCGTCTTGTTTGCAGGAGGTGTCTGGGATGCCGGCTCTCTGCAGAGGCGTGAAGGAGGGGGGTCTCGGCTTTGATTACCGCCTGGCCATGGCCATTCCTGACAAGTGGATCCAGGTAAGATGATTTACCTTTCTTAAATCCAGCTCTGTTTGTGCCTCTGTTGCTTTGTATCGCAGCCCGAGCTACACACAGAGGTCTTCAAATGCTCCAACTTCTGCGTGAACTACAAATAGGAAAAGCAGCAAGAGTGTGCTTTCAACTAGGATAAAAGACAGAGCGGGGCATGGGAAGCGCTAAACTCTGGTGGTATACTGTAGAACAGCTGAGCCCACCGCTAAGGTTTTGAGCCTTAAGAAAGCTTTCAAGTGTAAAACTTGTTTGGCGGTAGACTGACACAGAGAGGGCCCTGTGTTTTCCAGGAAAAGCTATGAAAGTGCAGTCTGATGTTGGAATGAATACCAAGAACCAGTATTTCAAATAGAATCAAACAGGGTGAGTACAGATGTAGTAGTTATTGTTTTGCAGTAATATATTTTTTAATTGTTTTTCCTCTTTTTATATTTATGAAGCAAAAGTATATCAATTTAATTTTACCATCAAATAATGTTTCTGACCTTGTTATATAGGAATTTATTTGATAGCAATAATATCAGCTAGGTCAAATGGTTATTGTGTACAAGTGCAAGGTTCATCAGTAGGTGTAAATCATAGGTTTCCTCCAAATACAATGTTCTGTTAATTCAGTGAATTGACAATACAATGTTTCAACAAGGCTTCCACAATACAAGTACAATTCATTATAAAAGTTAGGACCCACGCAATCGACATATTCATGTTCTATCCCAATTTTAATTTAGCTAATCTAGTTTAGTTAAATTATTTAGCTTTAATGGAATGCATTACTTTTATAAAAATAAAAACTTAACCATCCTTCTATTCCTATTCTGTTCTGTTCTTAATTATAAGATTTTAGTTTATTCCTCTTTAGACTACCACAAGTAGTCTAAAGAGACTAAGTCGTGTTTATTCCCACAAAAGAACCTACCTTGCCTGTTCTGTGAGGTAATTTATGCTGACAGTTGCTCGTCGTCCATCTGACTTATTCTCACTGGTGCATCATTTTTTTATCTTTAGGTAGTTTGTTTTGTTGTTTTTTGAGTTCCCAAAGTATCTTGATGTCGCGCTTGAATCATGAATAAGAGCTGGATCCCAAATTAGTCATGACTGCTGTTCATTTTCAGGGAAGGTTCCTCACTTGTATAATAAAAAAGTTTTTGGCTTATGTATTTATTTCTGCATTAAAGGTGTTACAGAGGAAGTCTTTGACGACTGAGAAAGCAACGACTATTGAAATGAGCGTGTTTGTAAGAACAGCTCTTCTCTTTCACAGCTCATTTCGAGTGAACGCCTCCCAAATCTCCTGCACGAGCACTGAAACACAAGTGTTTGTTTACTATCGGCACTCGCTGTGTGGCATTAGTGGATTCACTGTTGGACTCACCGCTCAGAATCGTTTCCATGGTTTTAACATTCGAGTAGCATAACTTGGCATATTTAAAATGTGATTTTGGGAAAGATATGAACAGTGAGTTTGGTAATGCTACGAGTAATAGTAGCAATACTGTCCAGCGAGTTAGACTCCTACTATTACTCCTATCATTACCAAACTCACTGTTCATATCTTTCCCAAACTCCCCAAAAAGTTATATTTTCTCTAAAAAATGAACAAAAGTTACCTGTTCAGCAGAAATCTGTCAACGGATGCATCAGTGGAAGCCTTTTCTGTGTCTTCAGAGCACACCATTGTGATCAATGAGTTTGTGAAAGTTGTACAGCCATGAACCATTAAAGACTGGCAAATGAAGGCAAAAAAACCTAACTCCACACATTTTGACATATTCAGGGTGTTGCTAGCCACTAGGTAGCTTGAGCATGACTCCAGTGCAAAGAAAGAAAGAAAAAACCATGGAAATCAGTCTCAAATTTGCTTACGGTTTTAGTGCAGTGCTAAAATAGTTTTACAACATTGAGAGTGTTCTCACTTCTATAGTCAGTTCATTTAAAGAAATTCTGTGTATACTATATTTTCCAGTATGATATACTGTATATAGCAGCATCATTGAAATTACCTGTAATCCTAAAACAATTTTTAATGTAGCCATTCCAATTCAATTCATTCTGATTATTATTATTTTCTTTATTATAATTCACATTCCAGTTCGAGATAGTCTTCACACTGCATGAATTTTCTGGATTTCTTTGCTTGTTATGGTAAGCGGTCTCAAGTTTGTTCATGCGTGAAGAATACCACACTTTTTTCACCTTCAACTGTCTTATCAAACAGACGCTCTTTGTGCCTTTTTGTAAAGCTAATTTGTGTTTTTTTTTCTCCCCTTAATCCTACCTGCTGTGAAAACTAGGAGGTCATTATTTATCCCTTCAAACACAGTTATGAATAAATGATGGAAGGACATAATCGTTATTGGGGGAATTTGGGTTTTTCTTTCATAACCAACTTTTCTCTTCCATCTGTAATTACTTCGAGCCTTTGAAGGGATGTATGCTTTCAGACGGCGCAGGGAAAGAATGATGAGCTTTGATAATGTTAACGCGGAGGTTGTCTCGTCGCTGATCCAGACGGAAAATTCTTTTAAGGTGCTATTTTCTAAAGTGGGGCTTTTGAATAGGGAAACAGTCACCTTTACATTTCACTTTGATTTATCCTCCAGACGCAAATATGTGTCCTAGAGAGGTTTAATGTATATTAGGTGAAGAGTGTATGCAAGTTCCTCGCTTTGATTTCAATGACTCAGAAAAGTAGTTCAATAGACTTACAAAGTTTCTGCAAACGACAAGAGAGACTTTCTAACAAACATCTACACACTGCAACAACAGTGTTTTTGTTCACTTAATAATAAAAATAACCTTCTGATTAATCAATTAACAGAATAATCGTTAGTTGCAGCCCTTCCTACAGTCACTGTTATGCTTAAGAATCAAGCAAATGTAAATGTCATACCTTTCACAGGCCTTTGAACTCATTGGTCAGTTTAATCAGCTTATTGTAACAGGAATCACAATTTTTTTTTTCTGCTTAGTCCCATTTTAGGTCGCGGGTGACTGGAACCTATCCCAGCAACTTTGGGCCTGAGGCGACCCCTGACAATAAGCAGTTGCTTACATTTAGAATACAGTGACGGACAGCCATTGACATTCATTCACTAGGGACACTTTAGAGTTGCCTATTGACATGTAGACCTTCAGCCTGTCTGCCTGTCTTTGGACGGTGGGAGGAAGCCGGAGTACCCAGAGAGAACCCACAGTAAGACAGGGAGGACATGCAGACTCCTCACAAAGGCCTAAGTTGGCCGAGGATGTCAGACGGGGTTTGAACTCACAAAACGGAAATCATCTGTGGAAAAAATGAGCAATAGATGAGCCTGATCAGCCCACTGCATGATTTTGGCCAATCACAGCTCTCAAAGGTTGACACTGATGTCAACGGAGAACAAAAGAAATAAACCAGGAAAGTGGTCATTCCGCTGCAAAATAGTCTTATTTTTAAGTGAGAATTTCTACTGGATTGCTGCAGTCTAGTGGTAAACTCTCAAGCTAAACATTTTTAGGTAAACCGATTTTAGCTTTTTTTTTTTTTTTTTTCTTTTCATTTAGTTTATTTTACTTATTTTGTGTTGTACATCAGAAGGTGCCCAACCCAAATGGGCTTATAAGACCGTAAAAATTCTAGGCAAACAGTTATACAATATCACATCAAATTTACAAAGTCCTCTTTCTGAAATGCCAAGCATTTAAGACAAGCTGGGCAAACGTAATCACAAGAAGCCTGCCGTCTGTTCTCATCAGACATAAAGATCTGGACAACTTACTGACACATTACAAAATAAAAGTAGAAAAGGTTACTGCGCTACTATTGGGGTTAAAGTGGTGGGGCTGAGATTGGGGCGGTAAAAAAAAAAAAATCAGGTAGTGGAGCTTTATATCCTTAAACATTACTTACAAATGACTAATCTGCCGACTTATTTATTATTCTTTACAACTATGGATTTAAAGATGCAGAAAAGCACTGTTCTTTTTTAAAGAAAATCATTATGCTACTGCCGGGACAGAGCATAAGTAAATAAAAATATACACATTATAATTGAGGAGGAGAAAGAGTAAACATTTAGCTTAAACAAAGAGAAAGCAGGAATTAAAAAGCAGAACACAGAAAATTCACCGGGGACGCAGCTGATCAGGAGCTTGGATCTGTGCTTTTGAGCATCACCTAAATATAGTCCCAAACTCATTGGTGCTGCTGTTCCACATTCCTCAGCTCTGCCTGGGCCTAGACCAAGTCCTGTCAGATGTGACACCTGTCTGTGCTGTCTGCTCTGTCTGTGCATAAAGCTCCCCTTTGCACTGAGACCTGCACAGTTTTCTACAAGTAACCATGCTCCACATCTTGTTTTTGAAGCTGAAGTGGTCATGCAGAGGACGGCTTTACATGATGCGAGTAAAAGAGAAATCCCTGTGTTGGGGTTTATTATATTATATTTATTATTATAACTGTGTTTATTAAATAACTAATAATAATCAGTGCTGCACTGGAGGAAAGCCCTGTGATTGGTTAAACTCAAAACACCCGTTGCACATAAATCCAGCCTCTTTATACATGCACCAGCTCAAGTCCTGCCTATTTGAACCACCGTCTTCGTCCTGAAAATCAGAAGAGGAGATTGGGACACGCCCTTCAATGAGCTTTCATCTCCACCAGATTGTGTTTTGATCGGGAAGATATGGCCCAAACAAACTGTTCAACTTTGCAACTTTGTTTAGCTCGCTCCTTTTGTGTGACACTGTTGACAACAACCTCAGCGCATCTGTGTCTTTTTACAAAAGAACTAAGTGTCCAGCATTTGTGTTTCCTAATTGCAGCTGCAAAGGGTAACTTCAAAAGAGTAACCCTGCTCCCCCCCAAAAAAAATAATAAATACGCTTTTAGCTCAAAAATGACCCGCTTTCTTAACTTTTATCAGTGCAAAAGCCAAAGCGAGTACAATCTGAGGCCAAGTAAATCTTGACATAAGTGGTGAGTTAATCAGTGCGTGTTGTGGTTGTTCTTAAATTTGGTCTTCTTCATTCCACTAAAGCCTTTCCAATAAGCCAACGGGCTTTTAAAAGGACAGAAAATCAAGTGTAAACTTTTTCAGTTGTAAATGTTCTCCAAAACGTTTTTCAAAGCTGTGCCATATATTTATAACTTTATGTAGAATTTATCTATGCTTATTAAATTATAATAAGAAAACCTAGACAAGACAACACTTCTGCTCATGTTAAATATTCTTTTCAAAAGCAGTGTCAAACTGAGCTGATAAAATAACCGTAAGATTAATCTTAATATTTTACAAAAATAAACGTGATCAATAAATAGAGCATATTGTCCATTTTTTTTTCAGTGACTGGTCGTTTAAGTAAGTGTGTGGCCTTTTAGCGAAAAAAAATTAAATAGTAGCCTGTGGTAGGCTAAATAAATGGCTCTGGGTTTTTACAGAGCAACGCACAGGGTATATTTTTTCCGCTCTGTATGTGTGTGCCAAACGGTGAGCCTTAACCCATCTACACATGTTGTAGGCGGTATATGTGCTCTCTTACCCAGAGCTGTCCCGGTTTAGAACGATGAGAAAGATGGGGACAGAGTTGCTGAAGCGCCAGTGGTCTTCCAGTTGTGACACTGGTGAATGGAAGCTTAATGTTAGTCGCTTTGGATAAAAGCATCTGCAAAATGACTAAATGTAAATATATAAGATATTTTAAGTGCACATTATCAAAATGTGAGGCACAAGTGAAATTACATTAAAGATAGGTCAATATGGTAATTGTTTGGGCGCTCCATGAACTCTTTGTTGATTATTGAGGTTCAAGGCACGCACACTAGCCTGGCGCTCTGTTGTACCTGTAGCGCAGGAAACCTGTGTTGGCGTTCTGCGCAGTTTGGATTAAGACACATATTCAAATTACAAACCACTACAATTAGCAATTATTTTTTGGAGCCCATCTCCTGGCGTCCAATGGAGCTGTGGTGTTCAAGACGGTCGCCTAGTTCGCCTGTACCTAAAACTAGCCCTGAGGCCAAGCACAAATCTGTAAAACCAATTTTTTTTTTGTCACAGAAGTGTATTGAAGGCTGCATTATAGGTTTATTTTCTAACTAAATAATGTGTATGATGATTAGCAAAATTTACGGAGTGCACTTGAAAGCAGCATTATGGGTAACGGGGGGCTTTTCCTCTCACTGTCATCTGTCAAACTATTCAAGAGACACATACAGCAGACTTTATCTTGATCAGTGTACGATATTATCAGAGCTGCAGCTAGTGACAGTGACAGTTTTTACCAAGTTACAGCCCTCTCCAGACCAGCTTCTTCACAAAATGAGGACACAGTTTAGAAATAATGGTTGTTGCAGTAGTATGAGGCTATAAGCTCTGGGTTTGAGTGTGCTTTCCTCGCGCTGTCTGTGCACACCCAGAGCACCACACCTCATAAGGCACTTTTAAGGATAATGAAATGCATTACTGGGTATACATTTGTGCCCATTCTTTTTTGGCAAAATGCCTCCATTTCCTGTAAATTCTTGGGCTTTCTTGCATGAACTGCACGTTTGAGATCTCCCCAGAGTGACTCAATGATATTGAGGTCAGGAGACTGAGATGACCAGTCCAGAACCTTCACTAAATGTTGCTGTAGCCATTGTGCTTTGGATTGTTGTCATGTCGGAACATCAAAGTACGTCCCATGATGAGCACAACTTTTCCTCATGTACTTTCTGTGTATTTTTTTTCCTGGTTTATACTGTTCAATTACCTTTTCCCACAGATCCTTTGACAATTTTTGCTTTCCGCATGACTCAGAATATGAAAATATCAGGGCAGCACTGGATGAAAGATGCAATGGTCTGTCAGGAGCCCAGAAACTCACTGACCTTTTACACACACACTGATTCCAAGCAAACAGGTCACAGGTGAGGATGGTTACCTTTAGTAACCATTCAAACCTGTTTGTGTCACTTTTTTAAATTGTTCTTGAATCATGTTGTAATTGTAAAATATGATACATAATGTTGGGCTGTAAAAAAATAGATTACACATTAAATGTATCAAGAATAGTTATTTGCAGTTTGGATAGAGCTTTTTATCAGCATTATTTGACTGTGACGGGGCTGGAATTAACATTGAGTTTGATGGACGTTTTTTGTTGAATGTAGAGAAATGTTACCATGAAACTTTTAAATACCTCAATGTGGTTAAAGTACCACTGCTGTAACGGAGAGAACACTTCTATCACTAATGATAACTGGCAAATGTTGCGTCACTGAGAGCCGTGCGACTGATGCTTCAAACTGAATGGGAAAATGCTCTGCACCAAATATCCCGCGTCCTTCCATAACAACTGTTGAAGCATCCTTTAGCTTGGCACTTCAGCCCAAACTGCCACTGTGAAAGTACTTAATGGCCCACAATGGGAAAACATTGTTTATATCAGCACAGCCATTAGATAGGAAAGTCTGGAGCTGTGTGATGTTGAAGTGGAGCGGCAGACTGAAGGGTATGCATGCCCATACAATATGTCAATTTTTCTGTTTTTGTGTTTTTTGTTGTGGCAGCTGGCCCTGTTTTGAAGCTGTCTTTTAAAAGTTCTCTGTGAGGATTACAACATAAATAACAATAGATTATGTTGGCCCCTTTGGTGTTTACTTCAAAGTCTGCATAAATAACAGCAGCACCCATTTAGTGGCAGTATTCAACAGTGTCTGCATAAAGTCAGCAAATTTAAATAAGATACCAAGGAATGTATCTTATTTGGGTGGGCTTTGTTCTGATTGTGTGGAGGACCTTCTGTGTTTAGTATCAGGGGAACAGTGCCCCCATTTCTCTGCAGCAGGTTGAACCAATTTAGAGTTGAAACCAAGGTTCTCTTTCTTAGACCCGGGCAACTCAAGTGTTTCAGGAAGAAGGTTTGAGGTCAGGTCAGTCAACTTCAGTTCACTATGAGTTCAGCTGAGAAAAGAAAGTCGTGATCAGCTGAGAAAACAAGCTCGACCTTGGAAAGAGGAGAAAAAAAGACATGTCACACCAATGAATATGGAAAGACTAAATTCAGTTTTAAAAGCAAAGTCTTGTATTGCTACCCGGGGCATTTTCAGTAATTTATTATACCATTTATTGGTAATGTAACTTTTTTTTTGTACTCGGATATTCAAGATAGGCTCAACATTCTAATATAGGCCTAAATTTTAATGTGACTTTGCATGACGCACAAAGCCTTTTCTTTGCTTTCCTCAAGACATATGTCTGTAGAGTATAATTATACAGTACAATATTTAACATATTAAAAATGTATCAATTCACTGTTAAAGTGTAATAAGTGCTTTGAAACTGGCTATTATTTTTCCTATTTCAAGGTTTAACCTAGTCTGAGTTTGACTAAGCCTGCCTTTTATGTTTATGTCTGGACAGGGTCTTGTAGTCAGTAAAAAAAAAAAGTAAGTAAAGTAATTTATTACAATAACAATTATTACAATTTTTACCTGCTTGAGGTTTTTTTTTGTTTTGCATTTAAAAAAGTGTAATGAAGTGATGATTTCAAATAGCAATATTTTGTAACACATTTGTATATGGGTTGTCAAAAAGATAAAACCATTCCTCAGGCAATTAAGTGACAGTCATAAAGAAAAGGTTTAAGCAACGGCATCTGGACCTGTTGCTTTTGCTTTAACCGTTTCTTCAAAATGACCTGGATGACTGAGAACCTTCACTGACATGACAGTCATAAACAGCAGTTAAATGTCCTGTTCTCTTTTTTTCCACACCCATTTTTCATCAATGTCAAAGGTTTGATTAACAACTGATAATTACACAACAATCGAACATGTCAATAAAGGCATCTCAGCTGGAGCTAATCAAAACTAATTCAACAGAAAAAAGCAAGAGAAAACTAATAAGTAATGTTTTTTTTTTTTTTTTCATTGCAGATAAAGGCTAATGTTCATTTTGTAGATTAGTATCTAATACTAGTGATTGTCAACTAAATAAATGTCTAAACACGACACCTCCAGGTAGTTTAATATTATAGCCATTAATGAGCAACTGGGCATCGGGCAGTGAGTGTGTTCTGGGATCTAGGTCAGGGGCAGAAAACGGATATAAACAAGAAATAAGAAAAAAACACCAATTTTCCACTTTGAACAACCAAAATGTATAATTCAAACATAAACGAGTGGCCTTCTCACATTTCCTGAGGCACATTGTCAACAGAAGAATGATTACACCGGTCTATCAGACTAGCTTGTTCTTCTAAACCTTTTACAACAGAACAGTATTCCTGCCAGTCCGAAATGATGGCGACGGTCAGTTCGCTAACGGCAGAAATACTCTAATTCTAAATACTCTAACAAAACTAAATAAATGGGTTACAGGGGTTGTTTAAATTAGGAAATGCACACATTTAATCTATCACATATAATTAGTGCACTTGAAATATCAACTTTTGACTGTGTTTGGCTTCAAGGGGAAAATGAAGCAAAATGAATAGTTATATGTGCCGCCACTGATTTCGGGTTGATTTGGGAGATTCAACTGTACACTGAATTAGGCAGTGGAGTTTTATATTGGATTACCAACAAGGGTAATTATTTTGTCTTGGGTTGGGCTTTGTTTTTTCAGCCACTCAGGCCACACTTACATTTACTCACATTCCGGTGTAGAAGTCAGACAGAGTGACCTCGGCGCCACATGGGTCCTCGTACACTCCGGCTCCTTGTTTTTCTCTGCGGGGGGGGGTCTATGCAATGTTCATCATGTCTGTCTCTCACAGCAGTGGATTGTTGCTCACCACTGTGCTGGAGGTAGAGGAGGGGGGAGGAGATAGTTCCAGACTTGACCTTCCTCCATAATGCTTTCGGTGTAACTACTGAGATGTAGACCCAAGTTTCAAGAGATTATCCTCGGGACACCTCTGGAGAGCTTGTTTTTAAAACAATATTGCTGGCGATGCAATATCTGCATGGGCATACTTATTCTGGGAACTTGTGATGCAGCATAGATCATGAAAACTAAAGTAAGGAATTAACCCACTGGTTTATGTTCTGTTCTATTATAATGGCTATAATGCCTGTTATAATATTACAATTGTAAAGATCTGTGGGTTGCACTAGAGAACCCTTTAAAACCATAAAATAAAATAAAAAAGGGCTTCAGAAATGTCTTTTGAACTCTGAAGATTTTTGTTGTATGTGGTGATACACACAGTATACAAACTCACATTGGGGTATTTATCTGTAGCAGAATGTGATCTGTGCCGGAACACAGCAACAAATGTTTACAAAACAAACTTTAAACCGTATGGATAATAAAACCCAGAATGTGAAAGTGCAAAAGACAGCTACACTTAAAGCAGCAGTAGGAAGCTGTTGAAAGGCCTCTGTGCGGACTACAAGGATTGGGCAGGTCAATGGCTATGCTTCATGGTTAAAGTAAGCATGCAGATCGTTTTTTGGATACATAGGGTAAATGCAGGTAAGAGGAAGAAGGTGTAATTAGAGTGTGTGGTGAAAACCCTCTGTGGCAGAAGTCTCCAAATGTGTCCTGCACCTCCTGCGTGGCTTCACTTGAAATCTTTTTGTGAACAATGTGGAGAACAGCTGCTGAATTCTCTGAGCTGAGAAGACAGTTTTGTCATGTTTACACAAAAAATGTAAGAAGATGTGAACGCTAATTGAAAGACAAATGGAAAGAAGGCCAGAAATAGAGAAAGGAGAAACCAAAGTCCAAATGGAAGTTTGTGGCAGGACCTTAAGAGAGCTGTGCAATGAATGTACTGTGGGACTAATTTTATCATAATTTTATCCTACAGGGAACTTATTCTTCAGCGTAGTTCTAAGCTGTTTTTAACCTAGCAGAAAGCTCACTTTATGTTCTTTGTTGTAGCTTGTATTTACTCCCAACAATTACATAAATATTGGCAGAATTTTAAGTGGGTTCAATATGTATTTTACATGGCTGCATATTGAAGCACAACTGAAATGCAGCCTGCATAAAACAAAGAAGAAACAAAGACTAATAGATGTGTGTTTATTTATAGTTCGACATGCACGGATGAATCCCCCTCGCTTCCTGAAGCCTGGCCTCACGCTGTGTTTTGTCCTCGGTATGACTGATTGATAGAAACTCATTTACTGGCTGCAGACAGCACTTAGGACCGACAGGCTGTGGAAAATTAAGATATCCTAATGAGAGGGCCAGATAAGGTGCACAGGCGCAAGTCGGGATGATTCGATCTTATTATGACCATAAAACGCTGTCACTCCTAATGAATACTGTTACAAAAGCCCTTCTAATTTAACAAGCACCCTTCCCTCTAGCCACTGTAGATTGAGATGTAATTGAAACGGTTAGAGGAGGCAGGAGACTCACTGTTGCAGAGAATTTCCCAGAGCTCCTCTCCGCTCTTCAACTCAAATGACCTTCCAGTCAATTGTCCCAATTTTAGTATCTGCTCCCCACGATTTTAGTTTTAATTGAATGAAAATATCAGCCGGCACTGTTCGCTTCTTGTTAAGTTTAAAAATATCCAATTCTGGCGCACACTTGGTTCCGTCCATCATAGCGGAAAGTCTTTCAATTAACAGGGTTTAGTAAAACTCAAGCTGCTGGCAAGACATGAGGGACAGCAGCTTGTTTAGTAAACACATCAGTTGCCATCTTTTAAAAGGGCGCCCACTCGCTTTGACCTTTCTGCTCCGAGCTGCCCCACGTTTGGCTCCTTTAACAGAAGCTTTTCACTTTCATCCAGACCAACTTTATTACTTAATTATACTCTCAGGCCGCTCTCTTGTGTGGCATTACGGCCATCCATGCATTTTCAGACGGCGTTGACTTCTTCATCTAGGCGTTTTAGGGCGATACACTAAAGAGTGCTGTTCGAAATCATCCAAGCAAGACATTTATGTGGGCGGTAAGTTCATTAATTTTCCAAACTGTGAATATAAAAAGATATAGATGCGTTGGTTTGATCCATGGGACTGATGAAGGTTGTACACCTGCTCTTTTGGCTTACCTCTGGAGCCAAGAGTGCGTACCCATAGCAACACAAACACTAATGCTAAATAATACTTTTTACTCTGAGTAATCCACAGACAGTCAGGAGAATTGAGGTCTGAAAAAATGTGATGGCATCCATATAAACTCTTAATGTGAGCACAAATTTGAGGGAGGGGGGATGTTGGAATTGGCTGAGCAGGGGTGACGGGAGGGGCAATATTTGCTTGAAATGGATGCGTTGTTGGGTGGGGAGCCAGTGGAAGTGTGAAGGACCGGGGTAATGTAGTCTTGTGAGGGTATGGATGAGGAGGCGGGGGGCAGAGTTCTACACATATTGCAGCTTTTGTAGGTCAGGTGAAGTCCATAAAGAAGGCTATTGCAATAGTTGAGTCTTGAGAACAAAAAGGCGTGGATCAGGGTTTTAGAGGCGGAGGTGGAGAAGGTGATAAATGGTTTGTGAGTATTTAAAGCCTGCTATCATTAATCGTCCACGTGTGGTAATCCTCTGGTGACTTTTTTGTCTCAAAATCTTGTTTTTAATATGTTTTTGGCATTTAAGCCTTTATTTAATAGTGATATTAAATTGATGAAAGGATAGACCCCAGATGGGAATATAAATGGAGCAAACATAGGACTTGAACCTGGGTCGCTCTGCAATATTTACTACGTGCTCCACCATGTGAGCCAAGCGAGTCTCAAAATCTTAATCCCAAGATCCAGAACACTTCTTCTGTCTATGTTACCTGCTCTTTCTGCTCACCTCTGAAGCTTAGCAGACTGTATCCCCATGGCAACGCGCACACAGTATTTGTAAATGTAAAACACTGAGCACACTGTAGTTTTCTTTTTTTAAGAGCGCACGATGGTACTAAAGAGGCTGTCGAGCCGGTCGCTGCATGTCAGCGCCAGCCAAATGACCTCATCTCTCCTCACAGTGGATTTCTTTTTTTCCCTTTTAAATATATATTTTATTTCTGGCTTTGCTTAATTAATCCGGGCGCTCTGGTCGGCTCGTGACAGCGGGCCTGTAAAGTAGGATTTGTGCGGTGCTCATTATCATTGATGAAGTGGAGTGTCAGTGGTGCCAGGAAGCTTGCCGGTCTGGGTATGACGCGGGTGAGCCTCCGCTGGGGGAAAAGTCGTCAACCCAGTCACTCGGCTTTTTCGCTCCGTCAGTACCCACTCCCAGATTAATTGCTCCCAAACCACTTTTGCGGTCGGATAGAATTGTAATGATTCATAAGGAAGTGTAAAGTGTCTGATTGTACGTGAAGCGAGGGCGGCCTGGTTTATCCCGGGGGTATATCCTGCACATTGTTTTGTTTCTGTATTAGGGCAAGTTTACCTTTCATCAGCTGCTGTCAGCTTGTGTTTTAAACGTTCGCTGCAGGGGTGAGATTCCTTTTTTATTACTGTTAAATGGATTTATAAATGAGTGATGTTTTTTCATTTTGTGGAAGGTCGTTGGAATATTAACGATTCATCTGCTTTGGTGACAAGAACATTCAGTTTTTCACATTTTTATACAAACTAAATCGCACATTAGGTATTCAGAAACAAAATATTTAAAATATTTAATAATTCTATTAAAGCAAATGTCTCCACATACATTATATCATATACAGGGTCTGTATTGCTCAGTTATGGATTGACGGGCTTCATATTGCTGAAAAACTAGAAGACACACAAAAATGATCAAATATTTGAATCTCATCGCATTTTCATTGTATGCTACTGTTAGTGTCTGCAGTCCGATCTTATTGTAACAACATAAGTGAGTAGTCTACTGTGAAGAAGAAGAATTTTCATGAATAATGAACTGGATACATATTGAATTGGCATTCCAACATATTAGGTCAACCATCACAGAGATCAACCCCAAAGGCAATATGCATTTTTATACAAAGTTGTTTCTTAGTTTTATTCATTTTTTATTAACAGCAGCTCCATTGGTAGGGAGGAATGGGGCTCATACCTCCAAAAACGGTCCCTTTTTGGCGTGTGAGGGAGTATGTTAGGAACTCCAGGAGGAAGAGTTCCAGTACTAGTTTGTACAGGTTGTCAAAGTTGAAAAGGATAGCAATAAAACTCAGTCCATATGTTTTGGCAACCTTTGTTTGGGTCCTAAGAAACTGGTAAAGTAATTTACAAATTACATTGTGCGATTCAAGTCAACTGCATCCGATGCCTGTCATACTGAGCAATAAGAGATACCGAGTCCTTTATAAGGCTTCAATAAAACTCTAGTCAAGGCAGCATAGTTGTGACCATAAGGTGTACAGGAGAGAAAACAATAGAGCTATAGTCTGTGGGACAAAAGGTCAACAGGGTTTCACTATTCCAGAAAGTTGTTAGCATTCATTTACATGGTCTTTTATGCTAAAAGGATGAAAGGATATTATAGTATGCTTATTTACTGTCCTAGCAGGATACTTTCTGATTGTCCTAAACTTTTTAAACTTTCAAGCCCTTTCTACACATGTTTTCTGGATGATGTCCGGAGTTGCCTCCAGACGTTCTCCTGACCTGTCTGTCCACACATGCAATAAGGTCCACAAGATTTCTGTTCATAAACGCCAGGAGGAAGTCCGGGTAGTTGTACTGAGCTGCAGGGGATGGGTCAAGTGTGGGGGAGCACTCTATAGACTCACAGCAGCAGTCACTCAATATAAACATCACCATCACAACAACACACCCACTTCTGCCACTCTTCTGGAGGATCTCCACAGAGTGTTCATACTTGACACCTAGTTAGAGGTTAAGTTGCCAGCAGGATATCCTCCAGGTGAGAAAATTACATTACGTTCAAACTTGCTGCCCCTTCAAACAAAGTCTGATAAGTAATGTTTTGATATGGACCAGTATTGTATGGAATGGTAAGGTGTTTTGTTTTGCCTAACTATAATAAAAC
This sequence comes from Neodontobutis hainanensis, assembly GCA_024349245.1. NCBI lineage: Eukaryota > Metazoa > Chordata > Actinopteri > Gobiiformes > Odontobutidae > Neodontobutis > Neodontobutis hainanensis. Next base: position 17,736,525 of record JALDNG010000020.1, on the reverse strand, counting down.
ATAGATATTAAATGGGGGAGTTGAATGATATTTATTGACGTCAAAGGTCAGCTTCAGTGTAACCTTTACAATTATGTACAAACCTATTTCTGTCAAGTTTTGTACAATGTACATTCATTTGATCACAGCAGTTTGTGAGACCTTCCACCACTTCACAAAAGTCCTACTTTCTGTAGAATACATTGCATACAAACACACTTGAAAGGTTTTCTAATTTTGTTAGTTATCTAATCCAAGACACTTTGTCAAGTTCTGAACTGTTATTGTTGAGCCTAGACCAGACAAAAGCTGAGCTCTAGTCATTACAAGGCTCTAATGCAGTGCACTCCATCTTTAGTATATAAAAAAGCCTGAAAAACTGTAGCTTATGCAGGTAAATGTCTCTCATTGTGTTTTCCTGATTCCATTGGCCGTGACTAATATGGCCACACAAGGCTGAGGTGAAGAAGCGTGAATGTGAACAGATGCTGATATATGGAATGGGATTGCCTTCTGTTTAGGTGGAGCAGCCAGTTTATCTCGGACATATTGATCGGCACAATTTACTCTTTACCCAGAGGATTATGGTTGTATAGAGTAATATAAAGGTTTCCTGACATGTCAATCAGCTGTCATGGCCAATTCCACTGAGCAGACTATGCCTGTCACTGGGATGGACTCACCAACTCCCCCAGCATCACAAAAGGTTTCTAGGGGCAGTTTAAACCTCTCTGTTTAAGAATAATGTATATTTTGTCTTAACTCTTTTGATTTTAATTGCCTTTGTGCCTTTGTAAGCTTTTAGAAAGGGTTAGGGATAGAGGTAGGGATGTCCCGATCCGATCACCTGATCGGAAATCGGGCCCAATCACGTAATTTCAAACTCGACTGGAATCAGACGTCAGGACCCGATGAGAATATACATATATATTAATAATGTGACTAGAATTTATACACTAGGATTGAGTAAAGGTTTGGCTGTAATGGCTGTAATATAGAATACTGTGGCATTACCTTCTTTTTTGTTTCCATAGTAGCACAATCCAACACTAGTGTGCACTTGTGGTACTGCATGCATTCCCAATCAAATCCCTCCCCACTTCAACTCCATCCTCTTTACTTCCTGTGTCTATATAATAGTATCACACGTCTGTTTTTTTAATTGTATGCTTCAACAACACTCGTGGAACTTTACCTGTCTAGAGTCTATCATGAGTACCGGAAGCCAATGTTACACGCAGCGAGTGAGTCTGTATTGGCACTGACTCGCTCTGGAGGGACTAATAAGCCACTCACCCCCAGCACTCACCGGTTTCAGACAGCCCTTCGGCTGACAGATCTCTCGTGTGAACGCGCCAGTCGAGTGGAAGTGAGTAGGGCGAGGTTGTAGGGAGTCAATTCGGAATGGCCCTTACTATATGAAAATAGACAACAATGTGAAGAAATGTCAGCCTGATATTATGAAAATTCTCAATAACTATGTGGACTATTACAATAATACTTGTGATTTTGAAATGCACCCTGGCACATGGTAAATGAGATATTAAGACATGACTCTGCAAGTGGCAGAGTGGTTGGCGCAAGAAGGTTGAAGATTGTGTGCGCTTTGTGAAGCAATATAAAGCGAATGCATTATTGTTGATGTTATTGTTTCTAATGAGAAACTTTACATAAAAAATGGTTATTTTGAAATTGGAGCAAATTATGTATTTCAAAATAAGAGTCAGTTAAAGATAAACTAAAAGACTATTTTGATTTAGAAGATAATGGTATACAATGAGGAAAAGCAACAGATCTCAGCATATCTAATATATCTAATATGTTATTGTAATGATGTAATTGTGGTATATGCAATATTGTCCCTTGTCTATTTGAATGACTGTGATTCCTGCCACTATTGGATTTGCTGTGCACTTTACTTTTACAACTCACATTTTGACAGCCAGTTCTAACAGGTATACACCAACACTGTGTGGGCACTTGTGCTTGAGTTGCATGTTTTGGTGCCCCTTCCTCTTTCTGACCTGTGAAAATGATTCCATGACAGGAAGTGTGCATTTTGGCAGGCCAGCGGCGGGGGCATCGATTCCACGGTTGGATTTATTGTTGAATCCTCCTGTTTGGATGAGAGGCTCTGACCTTGCCCATCTCAGGTGTGGAGCGCTGATGCCTTACTACCCATGGGCTGTAGTGAAGTTATTAAAAACTCCATTACCGCCATTCAAAGGTGGACATAACTCACACTGGGGATATAGAGATGTCAAAATAGAGATTGATTTGCGAAAGAAGCCAGAGAAAACTTGAAAGAGGTAGAAACACTGGCCGAAGTGGAAAAACTAAGCCTCGGACATCAGTCAGAGCTGAATGGATCTCTTAGCTACACATCTATCACATGCTTTTTCAATAAACTCTTTCTGTCACTTTGCAGATCCTGAAGGAGGTAAAGGATGAAGACTGGGACATAGGCAATATCGTCTTCACATTGACCAACCGGCGGTACGGGGAGAAATGTATAGCCTACGCAGAGAGTCATGACCAGGTACATGTGTTCTCTACTTGGAAAAACAAGCAGAAGTGGTTAGTGGGAAATTACACACTTCTCTCTGCAGCATTTTGTGGGAATATCTGTTAAATTATTTTGTCTACATTATATATCTGTATTTTCTACTTCTTACATATTTAGACCAAGCTCATTTTTACTGTGCTTTTGAATGTGAGCTGGTGTCTGAATGACTCTTCTTAGCAACAATTTTTAAGGTACATGTGGGAAGAGCTGTCTCAAATGTTTGACTTAAGTCTGGGCAGAGTTGTTCAGAATATGAATATGGAAAATGTCTATTTCGTATTTTCCCATTTTATAGCTTACAGTTTTGTGTTCTTTATTAAAAGCGTCCTATAAACAGGTGTTAAAAATATGCATGTGTGCTATAACACTTAAACAATGCCTCGAACAATGCAACAAAGAATACTCTTTTTATCAGGATTTAATGACACAATTTTCCAGGCGCTGGTTGGGGATAAGACTCTGGCCTTCTGGTTGATGGACAAGGAGATGTACACGAACATGAGCTCCCTGATTCCCATGACACCCGTCATCGACCGTGGCATCCAGCTGCACAAGATGATCCGGCTGATCACGCACAGCCTGGGCGGGGAGGGATATCTCAACTTCATCGGTGAGTTTGTAACTGGCTCTATGATCAGTTTTTACAGTGTACATAAAGACATTTTTGCATTTAATTCTAGCTGCAATACTGCTTTTTTATTGGTTTCGGACAACACGATATTGTGATGTTGATACTTTAATGAAACCAACCAACAAAGATGAGGTTGCATCATTTTTATCTTACAATAGGTGGACTTAAGATGTAGCGTAATGATGTAAAGGGGGTGTAACAAAATGTTATTTAACATTTTGCAATTCTTTTCGTTTGATCAATCAAAGCAAATGTGTCTAGATTAGTCTAAAAACCTTTTGATGTGAGACTTTTAATGGTGTATTAAACAAAATAATTAAAAGGAAATCTTTTGATAAAAACATATCCCATTTTACATTTTTTTACATTTCCTTTTTGGCAGCATTTTGAACTTGTACATTTCTAAATTCATATTATTATTTATTTTTTTTTGCACAATAATAACAAGCTATTTTTTTGCGCAGCAAGGAATATTACAGGCAGGGAAAGGAACAAACTACTGTCAAGCCCACCACTGTTTTAAGTAAGAAAAGTGGTGGCAAATAAACATATTACTCATGTGGTCATATAGTTCAATATACATCACATGGCCAAGCCAGAATAATGCAGCTGATGTTAACATTATAGATCATCTAAACGGGGTCATATGTCGTGATTTTGTGGCAGCATCCTTCTGTTTGGTTCATCTTTTATTTACACAGGTGAGCAGGCTTCACATCCCTCTCAGGGGCTGCGTTCTTTCTGAATCTGAATGTTTCCCCTCAGGCCAACATAACAATCCTTCAGTGGTTATGGAATGGATATAAACACATATTTATTCTGCTGTTGGTCCGAACACTCCATGGACAAAGACGAAGCCAGGCGTTGGTGTAAATATTTCATAGGACATATACTTCTGCAATGTTTGTTTGCAATGCTTTTCTGGTGTGCTGTAACATTGTCTTTTAGGTAGAAGAATGTGGTAGAAGTAGAGACAGAACTCCCTCAACAGGTTCTTTGAGAGATGGATAGATAAAAAGCACAGCAATGTAGGTTTTGTGGCTTTAGCAATATATTGCTAAATATATATTGCTGAAGCCACAAAACCTATATTACGGAAATACAGTATTTTAGAGATTATAAAAATTCACACAAAGTGAATTAAAAGATAAATGCGGCTTCAAGGCTGTACAGATACACATACGTAGTTTATCACCACCAGTGTGTGACTGAGGACACGGATTGTTATGTCTTGTGCTTACTCATCCAAGACTGTTAAACTGAAATCTGCCTGGTTTAGAGATGATTATTGGTAAAGCCGCAAAACCTACATTAAGGGAAAAAAGCACATCACCATCATACATATTTAGTTTTATACAAAAAATAAGGAGACTACCACCAGGGACCATCAGTAGAATATTGAGTTGGTTAAACATGTGTGACACATTTTATTGTAGACTCTAAGACTATGTTCACTCTGCATCTGATCTGGGTTTTAATTTGCTGGTAGGCTACATGCTTTGCAAACGAGCCGTGTTCTGGAGAAAAGTGCTACTGTCCTGGTTGTGACTGACAGTTGGCAGTAGTAGTGTTTCTGAGGCACAGACATGCTTCTGTGCGTGGTCTCTCCGCGATGGCTCTGGTCTGCGCTGAAGTCTGGCTCATCTCACAGAGCGAGTCCGCTGATCTCAGTGCGCAGCACACATGTTTTAAAGAGCTTTACTTTATCTGCTTCAAAGTAAAAGTTACAGCTTCAAATGGTTCATCCTCAGTGTGATCTGATTTGTCTTTGAGCTACAAATGTGTATTAGAATAAAACTTGGTAAACACCGATAGTAACATTGTGGTGACGGATGCGTAATTTGTTTCTGGTCACAGTCTGTCGTCTTCAGGAAAAGCAGAATGTATTGTCTAAATTATGTTTTGTATTTTAGAGAGTGCAGGATGAAATAAATCATTAGAACTGTTTCTCAGGACTTAGCTGAATGACACCATCCAAACTTTTTCAAACTATTCAGTCACAGCAGCCAGTGCTTATGCCTCTGTTGTTGACTGATTACAGCAGCTGAAGTTCAGCTGGAGATAAAACAGCTACATGAATTATTTATTATTAATTAATAGTAGCAATAGTAGACCCCCTACTCAAAATACGTTCCTGTGGCTATGCATCCAATAGTTCGACTGTGCACTGATGTTTGCAAAAATCTCAAAGTCAAGGCCTTTGACCTCAACATTTAATACAGTGCACCTTAACTTTTTTTTTTTTTCTGGAAAGGTCTGTGGAGTAGCTTCGAATCAAACTTGACATACTTGGTTACAGTTAATGAAAATTTCTGATCACTGAAGAGGTTTGCTCTGTGTATATACACTGATAGTACTGCAAGGATATGTTTTCAAATGAAAGCATTTGCACATCTTATTTTCTGGACGTATAGTGCTTTGGGTGCCTGAGGTGGAAAAGCACTATATAAAATCCATGCCATTTACTATTTTACCATAATTGATGAAACCATTTCTCTCATTAACAATGGCAGTAAGAAGTTTGCTCTGTAATCCAATGCAGAGGTCAAAGGGCAGACACTAATTTTCCTTGTCAAAGATGTGAGTAAAAAGTGAATAACAACAGTTTATTGGAGAGAAATTTAATTTGGTGAATATTTTTGAACTAATAATTATTGCTCAAAAGCCCATATTTTTCTTTCTATCCTTAAAAATAATTGATTTAATGGACAAGATTAGAGGTTGTGAATGTCAGCTTCAGTTATTCTTTGACTAATTACCTGGCGCTTCTTACTACTACAAGAGCTCAAGGCTGGAGATAAGCCTCACCGAATCAGTTCTAATTGGGTTGACATTGGTTAATGCATTAGAGCCATTGATAAATTCTACAAAAAATGCTGTTTAGAATTACTCACGGCTAAGGCTGGTAGAGAGAATAAGTTCTAATTTGCGAGTTGGGCCTTTCTGTCTGGAGTTTGCAAGTTCTCCTCGTTTTTTTTTTTTCCTCAGTTTTCTCCGGGTACTCCGGTTTGCCCTACCATCATAAAAAAAATGCATCAAGAAATTCACTTGTTAGGTCTTATATAAGTTGATTCAGACTTCATCTTCCACAGATTAGTTGATTGACTTGGGAGCATATTGTTTAAAATATAATTTCACCAACTCTGTGATGTAGCTCTAAAAAGGGAAAAAAGGTACATCAAAATTCCAACCGCAGGTAAAAAAATAAAAATAAAGAAAAAAGAAAAAACAGTGTCAGTATATTTTAGCTTATTTTCTCTTGGTCACTGCTTACACGGTCTATTATTCATTTAATTTAAATATAGCCTACCAGCCTTATACTTGGTACGTTTTAAAAGCTTAGATCACAAACTAATTATAAATGGTTAACAATGAGTTATTAAGACGGATGTTGTCTATAGTTTTTGCTGTGCCCAGGTGATAAGTTTGAATGGTAAATGTCATGCATTTATATAGCGCTTTTTTTTTGTTCTCTTCTCGGGCACCCAAAGCACTTTACATGATGCTTCTATTCACACACATTCACACACATTCACCCCTGGGGCAGACAGAGAGGGGGCCTGCCACACACAAGGGGCTCACAGCCTTCTCAGACTCTACACTCACACACAGTCCTACAACAGAGCTGTGGCACCTGAGGCAAGGTGCCCAAGGACACAACAACAGTATGAAGAGCGGGGATCTACACATGCGCTGCTTCACTGACTTGTGTTTTTGCTGTAAATGGTTCACTGTCAATTAAATACACAAAGAAGAGCGAACGGACGAGTTTAAAAACACAAAACGAATATGTACTGTATACAGTACGTTTTACATTTTGCATGGCTCTATTTTTCATGCTACTCTACGGCAGATGCCTCCTGTGAAGCCGGCCATTTTCCAACCATCCAGTTCATGGCTGCAATAAAAGGACATTCAGTAGCAGGACTGAAGTAAGATTCTCTTTTGTCCATAGTTGTATACAGAACAATACACAGAGTGCAAGGAGTTAATCAAAATCGAAAGTTTAAAGCACTAACTTTCTCATTCACTCATTTATTTTTATTTATATCTTGCTGAAATGTTTGGCTCAAAATGACAAACTCCCACTTAGTTTTAATTTGCCTTAATCTTTCAAGTAATGCTCAGTGGTTTGAAGAGCGAGATATGGAAAGGAGAGCAATATTAAAAAGCAAACAGAGGAATCTTGTTCTCTTCTGAGAGCTGCTGTCAAAGTGACTAAAGAAGTAGCACTACAATCATTTGGAAATAGCAATTGTGGATGAAAGTTGAACCAATTTTCTGATGAATTGGACCTTCAAATGTTTTGCTGTTGACAAAGATGCCCCTTTATGATTAAGGTATACGCTGAATTAGTACAGGTGGTGTAATATTAATTCTAAATATTTTAAAACTCAGGGCTGAGAGGTGTGTAAGAGTGCTTTCCTCTGTTTTTGAAAACAATAATAAAAGCCAAAAGTTGTTCATAAATAAATAATAATAATAAGTAACTACATAAATGTAGCCAGATGTTGTGGGTTAGTACCCAGCTTTCTAAGGTTTTACTAAGATAAGATATACTTTGTTTGTTCCCACGAAGGAAATTCACAGCAGGACTTAGGATTTGTTGTAGATCCTTTAAGCAGTGTGCACCAAAACAAAGTTCTGCTCTTAAAGCTTCCCATTTCCCACTCTTCATTGTACAGTGGTAGGATGAGATTATGGAGGATGGCACTGAATTTGTCTACCTTTCTCTTCTCTGCCTCCAGACTGTCTAGTTCCAGTCCAACAACACATTCAGCCTTTCTTGAGTTCACTTCTCCATCACACAACTGCAAACTCTAGCACACTACCTCCACTGGACAGGACTCATGTTGAATGCTGCTTTTAGACAGGAGCGAAAACAACATTGAAAAGGAACTAGGGCCAGTTATTTGACTGAAGGTTAGTCAGTAGGAAGGAGGCTTGGTCGAATACATTTTTACTGGTAGGTTAGTCGCAAAGATAAAAACAAATACTCACATGACATTGCGTGGTCAGTATGCACGTAGAAACGATGCTGCACTGCTTGGTCAGTGTATGACGTGAAAGCTTTTATTTTACATCACTCTCATGCTACTTTAATGCAAAGTGCATGTGATGGAGAGCATTAGGTCAAGGTAGTTTTGGATCCTCTGCTAAGAATTAAGATTTGTGTGGGATCATTTTGAAAAGCTAAAAGATGATCATTTATTCTTTCAGTTTCACAGCCCGTTTAGGGAATAGGAGTTTAACATTTACAACATGTTGCATGTTTTTGTAGTTAAAAGGCAGTAAAAAAGTTTGATAGAGAACTGTCACAGGCAGCGCAACACTGTGCAACAAACAAAACCGAGACAGACTCCAGTCAGCTGCTTTGATCACGATCAGAGGCTCTTATGAAAACCTCAAACAGCGCAGCCATAACCTCATGTGCAGGGAGTTTTTACTGCAACATTGGACACAACATATTTACGCGATTAAAGTTTGTGCAGCTTCACAAAACATATGCTTGTTCAGAGTGTCTTCCTCGTGCCCACATGGGGCTGCGCTGGCTGAAGTTATCAGTGTTGTTTCTTATACACTAACATGTTACAGATTTGATAAAGTAACAAGCCACCGGATTATTTGGATCACAAAACTAACACGTTAGGTTACTTAGTTTGTTACGCATTTCCCCCAACACTGGCACTCACAATAGGATCCTATCCACAAAGTTTTTTGACAATAGAGAAGTTGTGGAGTCCAAACTTTTCCACATGCACCAGGGCAAATGCTTTGCAATGACAGGAGAAAAGGCCAAATCAAGTAAATCCAAGATGACGTGGCGTGTCAATGGATCAATGATGGCAGAGTCATTTAGCCGGTGCTGAGCAAGTACAAATTGTTTGAGCAAGCAAATCAATTTGCCGAGGCCGGTTGAAAAAGCCATTTATTTACCGATGAATAATAGTAAACAGTGCACGGCGAAAGAACAGAGGGTGTGTGCGCATTTGAGACGCTGAGAGATGGATACTGAGAGGATGTTGGAGTGTCGATGACATTAAAAAGCGCAGAGTGGCCCGGCAGCAATGAAACGCTTCAGTGGGTTTATCATTGCATCAGAGAGAGCAGAATGGACCGGCTTAGACTTGGTGACTTTTAGGGCTTATGCAGACTTAAGATCACCTCGCAGATGCACATTTGAAATTACTGAGCTAAAACATATCCTACCTGCCTTCTGTAGTCACTCAGAGGCAAATTGTAACGGAGAGCCTTACACTGCAACCTTGGACAGTGAATTTAAAACCTGTTAAATGTTATACAGTTTATATTAACACTACTTTGCTGGGCTTTTAGTCCTGTAGCATTCAATAAATGGTTCAAACACAGACCTATTATTACAGAGTAATAGCACCCCCTAGGCATGCTTTCCATTTGTAGATGTTAAAATGTTCTTGGACTCCACATTAAACCCTAACTATTTGTGAGTGCCAATAGGCAAAAGTGATATTTAAATGCAGACCTTTTAATGTTTTAATATGTAATGTCTATGAGCCAAAAATAGAAGTGCTTAACCATGAAAACAAAATGGAGTTAAGTCTGTCACCTTTTTTTTTCACATTAGATTGATTAAAAAAAGCCAAATTAAACTGTGTATGTATATATTCAGACTTGTTTGAACATTAAAATTGTATTGTGTGTGTCTTGGATATCCATTTTATAAAGCCACTGAGATGAAAATGCTTCATTTTCCAGACCTGACAGTGACTATCAATGATATACAGTCTTTGCCTTGGTGAGTTGAAACCCATTGTTCCTGAATTTTTCACCGCCGCACAGCGAACTGGCTGGGCTTTTAGGCTTGTGACGAGCGTTTCAAACTCCCACCTCCACTGTCAGACGGCTGATGCTTATTTAATGTGCAAACTGGGAGTGGGATTTCACATTACCATAGTGACAAAAAGTCAATCTAAAAGTGCAAATAATCACTGTGTCATGCCTGTGCGTGTGCCAGCGTGTGTTGAGCTCTGGTTTCGGCACCGCCTGCGACTCTTGCCGTCGGCTTTGATTGGCTCATTGATCGCGCATCGCCAGTTTCCTTCCAGTGGAAAACACATTGATCCTTGGCTCCTTCCTGTGCTGCTAATTACGGAGGGGACTGTGTCAGTGTCAGGCTCTTATCTGATGCCGGCGCCGTGGAGGAGTAATGGGATGTGCCAGCCGAAAGCGCTCTGACATAACCTTGTGTAAACATGCTTGGCCCCCATTAATTACAACATTATTGGAAGCACCTGAAAGTGAAGCACGTGTCATTTTTGAGAAACTTGTATCAACTATAACTTTTTTTAAGAACCAAATATGCACCTGTACTTTATAATTACTCAGTCTAACAGTAGACAGGTTTGCTGTAAAGGGGCAGAAAAGTGTTACTATAAATGAATGGATTGATATTACACCATGTGGACCTTCCGGACTTGGGGCCAGATTTTCACAATCTAAAATGTGAGGGGATGGGCTTAAAGTGCACTCAATTTTAGTGCATGTTCAAAGCTTAGTGCAAGGCGTAAGTGGGACAGGCCTAGTGCATCTAGGAGGAGCCAAACTGATTGTCAGAATTTCCAGAAGTGAGAGCAGATATCTGATCTTTACAGTTGGTTTTAATGTTGGTTTCATCTGAAGAACACAAAATATTGGGATTAATTGGCTTATTGGTTACAAAGATTTTTTAATCACTAACAGTGGGTATACAGTATAACGCATATTCTTTCTACACGTGCGCCACAAAAATGCTAACGTTTTAATCCGGCCAAGAAGGTGTTTTCGTTTTATTGCAGCTGCCGCTTCGCTCTCATGTAAAACTGTGAAGCCACCATCTCCATGGGGCCAACGGAATAAAAAAATAGATGCAACACGTCTGCACAGGCAACGTCTCTACAGAAAACTTGAAGAACACAACAAAGTCGGTGAAATGACTTCAAAACCTGTAAAGTGTGCCTGGCAAGGAGCACATAAATTCATCAGAAGCTGCGGTAGACTGCGCCTTTTTGCTTCTTTCGAGAGAGAGCAAAACAACCAATAAACAAGTGAGTCAGTTGCAGAGAGGTGCAAACTTTGTTGGTCCGACAAAGAGAAATGTATTTAATTTTCTCTTGTGTTGCATAACTGCATGGATTTATTTTGCTGTTCAAATGACTAATAAATATTCCTGGAGCTTAAAGGTGCAGCACCTTGTAATGACCTTACAAATTGCAATTCCACAATTTCTGCAGCCTGTGGGGACCTACGGTAGCTTTACAGGGACATGCTGTTGTCTTTGAACCACTGAGGAGGAAATGCCAGAAGCAGGAAGAAATAAAACTTATGCTTCTAAACTAATGATTGTTTTTGACATTAGTTTATGATAGTTAAATTTAGTTTTAATATATTCTACAAACTCTTAGACTTTTAATTAATTTTAAATGACTTTTCAACAATGTTTGATTCATGTGTTAATTCAGATGCCAAAACTTTTAACTTTTTCAAATAGCTTCAAAAAAATCCACTTTGAATCTCTTTGAATGACTTTGATGTGCTGACTTCCAACAGTTCAACAGTGCAATTATTACCTGTGGTTTGACTGCCAGGCATGTTGTTTGTTTTTGTCAGATAACATCAGCGAATCCTGGCATTTATTTTGGTAATTAGAACCAAATTAGAAATTCTGGCTACCACTAAGATAAGACCTTAATAACAAACTTTTCCTTCAACAATTCATGTTTTGGTTGTTGCTGCCGTTTTATCTCGGATCACAGTGCCCCAGATATTAGCCGACACAAACAATGATTTTATCTATGCACATTTTAGGCTGAATATCCATTATGTTTTATTCCCCGTACAAAACCGTGGTTTATTTCCAGCGCAAGATGGCAGAGGAAGTTGATTATCATTGTGATTAATGCTGGCGCATGGGAGGAACGGCGCAGCTACAGAGAGAGGAATGATTACCAAATGGAGGAGTGTCTTGACGTGTGTTTTCAAATCTAAAATAAAAAAAGACAAGTCAAAGGCTTCCGCGGGACACTGAATCAATCTAGTCGGAAAATCTATCATCTTCATGAGGCTGTGGTGTAACCGCACAAGGGCACACTGCACTTTCGGGAACTGTGGTCAGCTCGAAAACAACTGGATATTATTAGGGTATTAGCATGTACCGGAAAGTAGTTGTGTACAATTGTCATGTAGTATGGGCATGATGTGTGTTATAGATCAGATAACTGGTTGTAGGTGTCATCTGCTGGAAAGGCCCTTGGGGAGTATCAGTGGGTTAAGAGAAAGATGGCAGAATAGATTTCTGATTGTGCTAGATAAATAACATTGATTCAGTTATATTTGACTTGTGTTATAACCTTTGTCAATGTGCAAGAACCAAGTGGTTGACCTTTTCACAGTCTAATAATAGATGTTCCCACACACGGCGGAGCTGAAATGTGATGGTGCAGAATCTGAAAATAACTTAAATAATATGTCCCTGATTGCACTAACAACAGTCCGTTTATTTTTTTTTTTTTTCCTTAAACTGGGAATAAATGTATTCCTTTTGCACCAAAAATACAAACCACATTTTAAACTGTGTTCAAAGATTTTAAGCAGCTACTTTTAAGTAGGTGGCATACAATTTAGCAATAGTATAGTATGTTTATGATGTTGCTACTGATGGTCTCTTTGAATTTAGAGAGGGATCTGCCCAGTGACGGTAAGCTGTAAAAAGATCAGCTACAGGTTTCTGTCCAACTGTCCCTCACATATCCTCAGTGTAATGCTGACCTTAAGATATCATCTATTATCAAGAATTTTAATAGATGAGAATGTTTAGCACATACCAGAAGCTTTGGCTAAGCACATGCTCACATGTTCAGAGTTGCACAAATAATGCAGTGATACATTTATGATCTTAGGAAACTGTATGAAAGCATTGAACTTGTTTTCAGGGCAGTTTCCAGTACATTTGTGTAACATGTCCCACATACACCCCTCTGTCTGTGAAACATTTACACAAAAATATATTAGATTTAGTATAGCTTTTGAAAAGAACCGACCGGTGACTAGTGAGCTGTAAATGAGACACACTAGCCGAAAATATATTTATAGTGTATAAATAATAAAGACGCCAAACAATGTCTTTATATAACAAAAAAAATCCATAAAAACAGAGAATTGTAAAATTTACACATTAGCATAAATTCTCTCAGCAAGAAGGGCCCGGGTTTGACTCCCGGGTCATACAGTGCCTTTCTGAGTGGAGTTGGCATGTTGTCCTGTGCTCGGGTGGGTTTCCTCTGGATACTCCAGTTTCCCCCATCATCATCAAAAACATGCTGGGCGCCCCCTGGTGGCTCTTGACACTGTGACACTACTCAAAACATCATCATGACGGACATGTCTACGGCTTCTCAGTTGTTGTTTATAATAAGTTTTGACTATGAACAGTTTATACAGAGCCACGACAAAAGGCTTGCAAATGCAAAGTCTGGAGTACAAATAAAGGACACTAAGACAACAACTTCACAACAACAAATCAACAAACAAATCAGTGAGCTGCAGGACAGAACACCACAAGAACTCCTTCTTCCCAACTGTCTCTACAGTTAATCTATAGCAGAAGAAATCTGAATCAAGCATTTGATGATTAATAATTTGGAGAGCCCCAACAACTGAATTTCCCCTTAGGAATTAATAAGGTCTAAGTGAATTGTATTTGTCACTGGCAAGATCAGTTTTACTAAAGAAGTGTTTGATGTATGAAGTATATACAGAATATACAAAATACAGTAAAAAGAAGTATAATAGTAAAAAATTGGACTTGCTCTATTTCAGTGAAACACAGTGAAAATACTTCTGTATTATGTTTGGATAAACTACGTTATACTGCAATCAAGTTTTCCCAGAAAATGTTCAAACTTCTGGTTTCTTTTATCCACCACATCCATGCAGTGTGCAACAGAGGCCGTGTCCAGGAAGCAGTCACTGATGGAAATATCAGTAGTAGAAAAGCATTACAGCCCGATGTTTGACTGTCAAAAGTAACTGAAGGTGGAGGGTTTTTGTATTCTTCTACTCTTAGATCATCTGCCGGTGGTTGTTAAAGGTTAAGTCCTCTGGCTCAGTTTGTGAGACTATTTTTTATTACATTGTTCCCACTCGACCTTTCTGGATTTTAAGGCAGTGACGAGCATGCTGTGCTTACAGTCACTTTCTTTGAAAAATTAAAAAACTTGAAGGGCACTCCGAGAGCGCATACTGCTGCCAAGGCTCTACATCCGCAAATTCATTCAAACTCCATGTTAAAAAACAGATCTGTTCCAGAATTTAATGGGTTTGCTCTTGGCCTGTGCCCTATTCAATCGAGCTCTTTGGAAACGGGTTCAGCAGTTTTTCCCTCTAATCCTGCAGACAGACAAACAAAAACACAACTGCTCTGGTGGAGTTTTTAAAGACCGAGGAAAAATACCAAAATGTCCTTGACAGGTTTCACGCTGCATTTGGCTTAAAAACACAGGCTGAACATGTTTTCTATTGTCGCTCTAGGTGTGTGATTACTGTGGCTCCATTCATTCAGGTTTAAATGCTTCACTAGTGCTGTTCTCAGGTGCTGTTCCAAATGGCACATGTATGCACTTTTCCAAAAATCAAACCCCTGGACCTGCCAGAAAATCTATGCACAGGAAGTCTTTAGTTGGTAGTGGAGGACAGTCAGGAAATCTATGTATAGTACTAAGAACTACACTGGTACTTTACAGAAATAAACTAATCATTAGTGTAACATAATATAATAGTAGATAGATAGACACACGTTTGTTTAGTGACATTGCAGAAGATAAATAAAAATTTATAAAAATATATAATTGTCATAAGATTTGACAACGTATTGAGTAATACTGAGGTATACACTGGAAAACAATTACTTGCAACAAGCCATAGATTGGAACTTTCCATAGTTGGCTCCAAATAATGTGTAACCCTCTGTACACAAGTACTGTAAGTCATCAAGGATGGACAAGAACATAAAACATTCATTCATTTTCTTACGTTTAGTCCCGTTAGGGGTTGTGGGTGACTGGAGCCTATCCCAGCAGCTTTGGGCCTGAGGCGGGGTACACCCTGGACAGTGGCCAGTTAGTCGCAGGGCTGACATTTAGAGACAAACATTGACAAACAATAGGTGGATAGGTGGGATTAATTTAGAATTTACCTGTACATGCATGTCTTTGAACCGAACAACATGCAGACTCCTCTCAGAAAGGCTTACGGGTTTATTGTTTTCCCCTTAAGGAAGACTAAAGGCAGACGGCTCAAATGGTGCCTTCTGAATCTACCTATATCTACCTATAACGGCCTTTTCCCATCAAGTGCCATTTGCAAAGCATACTGTATATATATCGTTAGCCCCGGTTGTTGTAAGAAATATGTAGAGCTTTATGTTGCATCACAAGAAGTATGTTTATCTTTATTAATCAGAAAATGAAGCATATGGAAAAGGGTCTAATACTGGCTCAGGGTACAGAACCAACTTTAGCCTGCACTAAACTTAAAACTAAACTGCATTGGCTATACTGCTGTTGGCCTTTGCTACCATTTTTGCTAAATTCATTAGACTCTACAGAAAAACGTCCGCTTTTTGATCACGTTGGAATGAACACTAATTAGGAGCTTATGTGGCAGACAGTAAAACAAAAAAGGCACATACCCTTAATGTTGGTGTATGACCAGTACTCCAGAAGCACACTTAAAGGGCCCTCTCCAACATCCACTCCATGTTTGAACTGTGACAATGCAGAAAATAAAGAAAAAAAACATTGTCCTAACAACTCTAGTGTGTTTACTCCACACCACTCTGTACAGTCTGTCCCTGGAGTATTTGCATATTAAATCTAAATACAGTAATAATGAATTCCCACTGTACACAGCACTGGGGTGGGAGAAAAAAAATATATCCTGCTTTTGAGTGCCAACGTTGTGAGGTGCAATTCTCTTCTTTACATTTCATGCGGAGCCGTGTGGGAGGTTTGTTATTCACGTACATCTCTACTTCCATATTTTACCCCCACCTTTTCACACTTTTTTTTTCCGTAACTGCCCTGATTCCGAGGTTTGTTCCACTTCCACCGTTTTCTACTTTTTTAACACCTACATAATGTATTTCATTAGCGGCCGCCGTCGCTCCCTGTCGGCTTCATTCAATCAGACTTGTTAAGACGATAAACAACTAGCTTCACTTCAACCCCTTCTCCCATGTCGAGGCGATTCTTACGACAATTAGAACGACTGATGTTTGGCAATGTCGTCCTGACATGCATTGACAGATTCATTATCTCCTCTCTCAATGTGACAGGAGCGCTGCTTTTTTGACACCGTATCCAGCTTTACATTGCAGCGCGTGTGAAGTGTACATCTTAAGCCTAGACTTGACTGATGCTGCCTTTTAAATTAAACTGGAAAAAATAAGATTTTGAAAGAAAAAAATGCTTTAAAGAATTGATAAGAAATGAGCCAGATGCAGCTAATCTTTATATCTCTCTATAGACCAGAATTTTATTGTTGTTTAGTGTATTTGAATACCAGCACAGGTATTGTTCCTCTATTTTAAGGAGATATTTGAAAGCCATATTATGTTGAAAAGAAAGAAATGCAGCTATAATTGTTATTTCCAATAGTTTAAACAATTGTATAATGTAAGTTATGCGTCTCAGAATCATTTGTTTTTTTAGGATTGCACTGGCAAGACTATTTTGGGAGTCAACAATAGTTCCAATATTTCTTTCATAAATAAATCCATAACATTTACTATAATATAAATGATGACAAAAAATATCCAAAATATAATAGCTTTTTGGACAAAGCAGGCTCAATATACCCATAGTAAACTGTGTGAATCAAATAAAGGTTTAAATAAAAGCATCTGGACGCAGTTTTCAAGATGAAGACGTTTTGTCTCTAACTCCAAGAGACTTTATAAATTCTGAGACAAGAATTGATAAAGTCTCTTGGAAGTGTGTGTGTTAGTGCAGAATGAATGATTGAATGAATGAATTAACAATTATTTTATTGCACGTTAACATCGGCCGATTAATATTGTGAAAGATGTCTGTCTGAAGAACATTCTTAGGATCACAACGAATGACTGCACGTATGAGCCGCCCTCATGACGCACACTCACAGGAAGAATACACGAGTTTTATGAAAAGGAGAGGACTACAAAAGCGACGGCGTTACAACGTGCACCAACTGTTGTCCTCACTGGAGACTGGACATCGCTAGGCAACCATAATTAGCTCGACGTTACAGTGCATTATATTGATTAACATCGGGAAGTGCACTCACATGCTCTGACTGTAATAAAAATACAAAATAGACTGTAGGAGGCAGAACATGAGTGCACTGTGTGTGTGTGTTTGTGTGTGTGTTTGTGTGTGTGTTGGTCTGGTGATGAGGGGGCGGAGCTCACGGGAGCGGGAGTCTGTAAAGGTGTGCACTTTCGGGAGGCCAGGTGGTTGAGAGTCAGGTACGGGTAGCCACATTTTTTGTTGACCACAAAGCCAACAGCAAAGCAACACAAAGCATATTGAACGGCTGAGATTCTATATTTATCTGTTTCTGCAGCTGGTTCATGTCCATCATCTCTCTGCTGAGCTGTATTATTTAATCTGCAATAAACTTACCAAACGCACACAGATCTGAGATTATTTGTTAATTATAGTCTCTAAGCACGTCACAACTTTTAGCAGCACCAGGACCCAACTCTGACCCTCACCGCGGCTACAAGGTTCTACACAACCATTTATATTGTTTACATTGTTATAATGTTATGATCGAGGCTCTGGACATAACTTGTTTTTCTATAACAAACTAAACAAAATATTAATGCCCTGGCAGTGGCAAATATTTAGGGTTTAATATTTAATTTGATTACATTAATGCTTAAGTTGAGATTTACAAGAAATATTTTAACTGCTATTAACTTTTAACTGCTTTAAAAAGCACCTTATTTGTTTAAGGTGTTTGCAAACCAAATGTTATTGCACTTTTGTTTATAAAGCAGTACGTTGAAAGTAAAAATATGCAATACACAATGCGCGTGTGCGCGCAACTGGCCATTGTCCAGGGTGTACCCCGCTGCTGGGATAGGCTCCAGTCACCCACGACCCCTAACTTTACAAAGCGGTAGAAAATGAATGAATACACACAGTTACATTATCTCGAATCATTCATTTACATTAATGTCCAATCTCTGGTCTTCCATCCAAAATCATTTTAGTACTATGGCGGCTGACACAAACATAGAATTTTGTGTTGCGTGCGTAAGTAATACGTTAAGTATTGGTAATTTTAATTTAGTTTCCTTTCTAGTGACAAATTCTCCAGATACATACTGCAGTTTTGAGCTATCACAACCGTTCTAACTTACTGTTCAATCTTTTTGCTTCTGTTTAATAAAACTGACATTGTATCACACTCCACAACTTGTTTTTGTGGAGTTATTTATAATACTTAAGGTGTCGGCAAGTTTGACATACTACAGTTGTCTTTGTGACGGCGGCGCTCTCTTCTGGGGTTAGAGTCAGGCCACACTTTGATGCAGGCTCCCTTTGAGCTACAGTTGTGCAAAAGTTACCCCCCCCCCCTCGATCGTAATAGTTGTAGATTCACCTTGAAGTGATAGTTTCTTGTATGACTTTTCTGATGTTGATTTGCTGGTGTGCTTCGGATAATTGTCTTGTTATATGACCCAGTCTGGTACTACGTTTTGCTGTGGGACAGATGGCCTTACATTTGCCTCTAGAATGCTCTGATATACAGTGGAGTTTATGGTCCGCTCTAGCCTCAGGCCTCGTTTAAGCTCCTTCCTGTTAAATTGCTGGGATTTTCTTCCACCAGTCTCTCGTCTCAGTCAACCTTCTGGGCCATAACAAGGCAACACAAGAGAAAGATGAGCCACTGTCTCCTTTTATGCTGCGTCCTGGGGTTCCCTTACAAAGCTAATTGGCTTCTAGTGTGACTGTATGCACTCCACATTGCTCTTACATAATGGGGTGCAATTAGTAAAGGATGCAGAAAAGTGCTACACATGGCTATTTTGCATACATGTGCATTTACTGCTATGGGCGCACCCATTCGTCTGCAACTTTTAAGATGATGCAAGTCCAAAGAAAAACAAGGTTATTCTGCAACGTAAAGTTACAACTGTTAAGAACAGCAGAATAAGCCAACATCAGTCCTCCAGTGACGTTCACCAACAGTGGGTGTGGGGTACAAAGACCAAGAGACAACATGTGTCCCCGTGTTGGAAAATGTTTAATAGATGACAATGAGGAGCAGTGAATAGTTTTTTTTGTTTTTGTTTTTTTGTTTGTTTTTTTTATTCTTTTTGCTGTCATTTATCACTTATTGCTTGTTGTCTTAGACAGTGCTATTTTTATGTCAAAGTAGACAATGTTATTGTAAGACTTTAATTATACAGTAAACATATAGGAAAAACATGCAAAGAAGCTATAGATAAAATTTGACAACTGCAACCCAGAGAGAGATTACACAAAATCAACGGTGACAACTTTTTGAATTTGATGTTGTCTTTTGGGTCAACAACAACATATGTGACAGCATGACACAAAAGGAAAATAAAATAATTTCTATAAAAAGATTTCCAACTTTGGGATGCATAGGGTCTTCAAGAATGGGCATAACATAGGTTCAAAGAGAGGGGAGTAACACACAACTGTATGTCTTGCAGGAATTCTAAAAACACACCCTGAGCATGCTAATTCTAACAAATGTAGTGCCTCTTTTGCTTCTCTCTGCAGGGAACGAGTTTGGTCATCCTGAGTGGCTGGATTTCCCCCGAGAAGGGAACAATGAGAGCTACCACTACGCCCGCCGGCAGTTCAACCTGTTGGATAAGGACCACCTGCGCTACTCCCAGCTCTACAGATTCGACCGAGACATGAACTGGACCGAGGAAAAGTACGGCTGGCTGGCTGCCCCGCCTGTAAGAACCACACATGATCACATCACAGAGAAATCCCATCACGGATTTAAGTAGCTTTTTGTCTCCCATTTACTGAATACTGTAGGAGATAAACACACCTACAGAGAGATTATTTGGAAAAACGTCTCATTCTCTCTTTGCTGCAAGGTGAACGCTAATAGATTTTTGCTCTCACTCAGCGTCATTTGCAGAGTCTGTAATTGAAGCCTGTGGGTAAGAAGTTTTAGTTTATCTCTCAAAGGGATTGCTAGTGAAGTAATGGAATCATGCAAATGGTGCAAATGGTGAGTTTGGATAAACTCACAGGGATTAGAAGTTAGTTTGTGTAAGTGATACAAAAATCCTTCCATATTTTAAACATCCACATTAGAGTTTATAAATTATACTGGATAATATTGACAGTTGACAAACCTTTAGGGGTCATTGGAAAAATGTCAGCACAACCTCAGTCTTTAGAATTTATTTGCAGAATTCTCTTTTTTTGCTAATGTGTTGTACAAGTCTCAAGTATTGCAGTGGGTAGACACTGTGTTCCTCTTGAACAAACAAAAACAAATCAAATGAAGGAAATAAATATGTCTCTAACTGGCCAATAATATGGAAAGTGGTACAGTGTGAATCTTTGTTATTGCAGTTCATGTAGTTTCTTGCAATTGAAATTTTGCAATTGCTGACATTACATTACATTTGCAAACTACTGTGCAGCCCATGCATACACAGATTACATTACATTACATTACATACATACTTTGGGGCTGTACAATATTGCTAAAACATGGTATGCATTTGAATATTGCAAATATACCAGTTTGACCTGCAATATATAAATGCCCCTATTGACATTGTAACAGATCAATGGAAATTTAGTGTACAAAGAAACACAAGGTCCTAGTAGACTAAATCAATAGCAAAACAGGTGTTAACCAAGTCAAGTCTAAACAGTTTGATTTAAGGCTCTGATTCATTAACACAGTGTGAATGTCAAAATGCTAATACTTTGCTCATAATAATTTAGATGACTCTTAGCATTTGTTTACAGTGATTTTACAGAATCTTTTACTTTAGCACACATATTGGCTGCTCTCCCCACCTCTGGTAATTAGAGCCATGTCTGGAGTTATTGCTGCGTAAAGGTGTATCAATCAGAAACGTGCCGCGACTCACTGCACGAGAACACCTTTTACAAGTCGACGGAACAAAGCTCTGGAGCCAGGGCAAAGGAAAAGCACAGGCTGGCTGATTACTCTGCTCTTTTTTGGGGGGTGAATGGGAGGGAATCCTGATCCCGGAGGATGCTACTGGCAGAAAATGTGCATACATTTGGCACCGGTGCTGACACAGTGGGTGCTGTTCCTTCCGGCTCCTTCTATTACTTTTTTTTTATGTGAAGCCATATTACAGATGACAGCCCTACAGTCTGCACCGGAGACATAATCTAATTGTGTTCTTTTTAAACATAGCCAATCAAATCAAGTGGTAAAGTAATTATGTCGGATTATGTTGGCAGTTCAAGGTAGTATATTATGTGTAGACCTGCATAAAGGTGTCTGAGTCTGCTCTATGGTGTTACACCAAAGTAGGATTTATGGATGAGTTTTGCAGTTTCTCAGCAGGTCACAATATGGCATATCAGAAGGAGCTTGAAGCCAGCATTTAAAGAATTTTTTGTCACAAGTGGCCAGCTTGACTAATTCTGATCATACCTGGAATAGGTATCCTTCAAACTTTGCTTCTACTGCTACAACATCACTTTCTCATCTGTTTCATTTACACTTTATATAATAATAAAAAGCGAGTAAACTTTGCATTGTCTAAAATTAGAGCTAAAAATTTATGTAAACATCTTGGTGCAAATGGGATCGCAGTAATTTGAATTTTCTGTGGTTGAGCTATTGTATGTATATAGGTTAGTCAGACTGGAGCTGGACTTAACGAGCGTGTAACAAAAACAAGTCTGTGTCTGAGCTTTACTCTCTCCAAAACAGACAAAATGTCACGTAAATGTCCCGTCACTGGCGGCAAACAGAGAGAATGTAAGCAGCTGTGTTGGCAAAAGGCTAAACTGTAAACAGAGGCTGTCGTCCTGAGTCTGAATCATCTCTGAGCCATAAGTTATTATTTTATGACACAGTCAGACCCGTCTTAAACTAAGTGTTCACCTGTTTGAGGCTCTTGTCCGAGAGATGTAGTAATGTTGTCTGTGACTGTCTGCTGCAGCCACTGGGAGTAAAGATCAGCAGTCTCAAACATAAAGTCTGCATAAAGTCTCTGCCTCTAAATCCATCAGAGGCAGAGCTATTGGCGATTTTGAGTTACTTTGTTAATATCCACTTATTCAAAGTACTGAGCCTTATAAGCAAATTCAATTGTATATAAGTTAGTTTATTTATTAAGAGACAAATAGACAAACATTAGCCCTTATTTTAAATAAATATGGGAACATTTGACTGTTGGAAGTGGCTTTCAGGGCGGTACAGGGACGGTGATGAAATAAGTTAGTCTTGAGCACCGATTTGTGAAATAATAAAAGGGCACTTGTTCACTTCTAATTTGTATCAACACATTTCATAAATGTAAATTGTGACAAAATCGAATTGTAAGATCAGAATTGTCAATCAAATCGTGAGTTGAGTGAATTGTTACATGCTGCTGAGTTATTATTGTATTCCAAAAACCTCTGCCTTGTTGTTGACAACAGTGGTGTCAAAGCAATTGTCTAAGCTATTGGCTGCTACACACAGCAAGAAGAACATCAATCGCAAAAATATAGTCTCTTGATCTAACTAATTTTCTGATAATTAATTGGTATACAATAAACACTAGCTCCACACTGAAGCTTAGCACTGTACCAAAAAACAACTAGTTTAAAAAAAGTTGACCTCTCCCCTTTTATTTTTTTATTTTATTTTATTTTTTTTTTTAAACATTAGTAGCAGTGATTACAACACAACATTCATGCAGATAAAGCCATATTTATAACCATTTCCTGACAATATAACCCTCTTCGACCCACTAGACATAGCACATACAGTGTTGTGCTTTACATCGGTTCAAGGAAACAGCAGGGAAGCAGGAAGCAGCCACTGCGACATAACGACAGAACATCACTCACAGATTATGCCAATAACTGCTCCCAGACACTGCACATATCCACATGAGTCTGTACAGCCATCAATAATATAGAGAACACAGGCTGCTGGGTTCTTTGGAAATATTGTTTACGAGGGCGTACTTTTTTTAAACTGAAAAATTAGAAACAATAATGCAATTTATTTCCACTTGTGTAATTGGAACAACACAAAATCTAATTTATGGGACTACATTGTACTATAAACTCTGAATGACTTTAAATGATTAGGCTTTAATGTGATCAAATGCTTCATGTTTCTGTTTTGGAGTTTTACAGAAATATATATATTTATATATATTTATATATGTGCACTTACTCAACAAGTGCACAATATGATGTTTGTGTCAAGCAAAGTTGTCTCAAGAAACTAAACTTAGTCCCGCTTTGTGGAAATACTTAATGGTTGTCTCCAAACTGTCTGCTCATTCCTTAAGTCCTGTCCTCGGTGTCGGCCCAGTGCCATGAGTGCTTATCTTCTCATTCAGCCGTGAACACGCTGCCCTCAAAATTGGCTCGGCGAACAAGGCACTAAAAATAGGGGGGTGTCTGACATTGATAATCTGTACTAATGACACTTTAACAGTAGCCCTCCGCACACAAGAGTGGCAGTTATATCATGAGCAGCTGTCTAGGGCTGAGTGCAATAGCCGCAGCTTTCACCGAATAGTGTCATCTCGAATTTGATGTGAGAATGAGAGAATGAAATTTGAAGAGTGAGGTCGTGATAGTCTGCCCCATTATGAGTTTCTAAAATTCACGATGGAAAAAGTAATGACTATTCATGAAGGCACATTTGATTATCTTCTCTATTCTCTCCTTTTCCCCTCAGGCCTTTGTCAGTGCCAAGCACGGAGAGGACAAGGTCATCGTGTTTGACAGGGCACATGTGGTCTTTGTCTTCAACTTTCACCCCAGTCAGAGCTTCCAGGACTACCGCGTGGCTGTGGAACTTCCAGGAAAGTATCCTTTGGCTGGCTCTGATCAGTGAATCGGTGTGTTTACATGCACTTGAGTGACAACATATGGATATGACATTTACATGCACTCACTGAAAACTGGTTACTCGTTATAGTATCACACATTCATTCTTACTGAATCTGACACAAGCGGCAGCAAAAGTTTTGTGGCTGTTGTAAAGTCGCTGCTTACATGGGTTTGCTATGTGTCACCCATGAATGCTTTCGCACACCAGTTAACACATTCAGTGCTTGTTTCCTGAAACTCAGTGCCTTCATAGTGCATCTCAATGGAAATGATACAAAACACTTTGAAGTAACAGGCTGTTGAACTTAAACAAAAACTTCCTTGCCAGTGTTATCAGCTGGTTTTCCTACCTAAGTTCAGGAAAACCACTAAAGGATTCTCAGAACAGAATCTTTTACAGCTAAGTTGCAGCATTCACCAAAGCATACTTTACACCGAGCTCCACGGCAAAGTCTAGTCTGCTTTTTCCACTCAACCGGTGTGTGCCTCAACCCATTTTTAGAGGATAAGCTGTAAACGCGCGTCTCTCTTTCCCAGAGGAAGAGCGATGTCGCGGTGTGTCCCAGTGTGGAGGGAAAGGATAGATTTACTCAACCACGTGACTATTTCTATTTGTCGTTATTCACATAGAGGACCACACATCTCTGAGCTGCTTTTTTTGGGGTTTTTTTTTTTGCATTTTGTGTTGTATTAATACACACATACATTTCAATGTCATCTTGTACTTTTGAGCCAAGAACTAAGTTTAGTAATGTAGTGGGTATTCTATTTAGTTCCTCTGAACATTTTTGTTCCTACTTTCCCTCGCCATGATTTTCTGACTAAAAATATTCTAATGATTTATAATCGTTTATTTGATTGGGACATGAAGACATGAATGTAAACATGCCGGATTGTTGCCTTAGGCTAGTTTCCATCTCTCCTGTCATTATGTTAAGATTTGACAAGAGCTTTTATACATCCTTTGACAAGTACATTTTGTTCCTACTCCTCACTGTAAATAACAAACCTGAGATTAGAGTAAATTTATTTTCTCTTGGACATCCGAACTGCCTTTTCAATAGTTGAGTAATGATACCCTAGTGACCTGTGTGATTCCAGTGTGCGAAGATAAAATGCATTTTAGATGAGCTCTGAAAGTCTTAATTTCTCAACAGTGATCAGTCACAATGTCACAAAAGAGCTCTGTGTAAAAAAGGTCAGTATATATAGTTTGATATCTCCACTTCTCCTCATTATCTTGACTCGTTATTCGCTGACTTTAAAGGCTGAACATCCTTAAACAGAGTTTACACAATTTTCTTTTTCTTCTAGTTGAGCATTATTACCAAACAGTATTTTGTAAAAGCATTCATTTAAAAAAAAAAAAAAAAAAAGCTTTATGATGCCATCTACCCGTTGTTATTATAGACGATTTTAATAGATGAGACTTTTTTACCCCAGGCATCGAGGCTTTGGTTAATTACAGCTTGCTTCCAGAAAATTGAGCATTCCCATTGGTCCACACAGCTGTCAAGCAAAAGTTTAATGACTGCCAAAAAAACCTGAAAAGTGTGTATTCAGGGGAAAAAACTTATTTTAAGACAGCAAAACGGGTCAAAAAAGAAAAACGACAACAAAGAAAAGGGAGGTAATGTGACACTGGGATAAATACTGTCAATTCAATCATGTAGTGTTAAGCGAGGTGGAGATAATTAAAGTATTGATGGGAAAGACAGCGCTTCAGTTTAGTGTAATATTTTGTTGAGGACAAAATGTTACGGTTTTACAATTTATTCATTTTTGACTGAGAAGAGGCCCCTTGGATACTTTTGGGAGTAAGTGGCATCTGAGACAGGGACAACAAAGAGAAAATGGGATAGCTTTACGGCGCTCTGATTGAATTAAATACACCTCAAAGGAAAAGTATGTGGGAGATCTAAAGACTACATTCATCTTGTTGAAAATGAACATAAAGAACTGCACTTGTAATTGCTTTTTCTCAGCGGTTAATACTTTTGCTGATATAATGTGGCAAAAGAATATGTTTATAGTAGTGTTTTGCTATTAGAGAGGAATAATAGCAGAGTCCAGTGATTCAGAACGCAGTCCCTTTAGCAGTATTGGTTGCCTGTCTTCCCACGGAGCTGCACACAGGATTTTAATGAGTCCCACAGTTGTGATTACAGCAGGCATAATGATCGGGGATGTGAAGAGGGACAGAGCTGACAGATTTGTATTTATTAGAACGGACATCGGAATCCGTTGCCAGGCCCGCTGTTGTGTTTTTCCCGATCGGGCTTGAAGCTGTTTTGCTTTCATTCAGCTACAACTGTGAAGTGTGATGGTGAGTCAAAACCTGATGGAGTTGAGTCATTTGTAAAGTCTCTGTAATACCACTGATAGCTCCAGAATATACAGGCACCATTGTGGTCTTTAATTCATTCATCTATTTTTAAGGAAGTAAAATTCTCCAGCAAGACCCCAAGAAGATGAATTATGTTTTTCTTTCCTAGATTCAACGAAAATAGTTATATGCATGTGACCAGATGCTAGGCCTGTGTTTGAATTTGGAAAATAGAAGTAACTCATACTCATGCAAATACAGGTTTTAATAATTACAACAACTTTGTATGTTGTGACATTTTTTAAATGGTTGTTATTTGATGCCAGATTTCTTGGAGCCAGCCCTCATTTCTCTGGCATACACTGATATCATGGTCCATTATTCTTCTACTGCCTGTTAGTTTCTCAGTCAGACACAGTTACATTTTTGAATATGGATATTCTATCTATTAGTTTTGTAGGGCCAATAGTTTTTCAGTGTGAAAACAACAATAATATAAAAGAATAAAATATTTAAAAAAATGCATGTACAGGGAGCCACAACAATTATGTAAATGTTCTGAATATGGAACCTACAGCAGTAACCTCTTGTCTGATAATATCATGCATTAATTGTGAGCATGTTCCATGTGTGGTAATTGAGCGCTGTGCTTTTTGTTGGCGGCTGTGCCTTGATGGGGTGAGACTTGGGCTTGGCACTAATAGCGCCGGTGCAGTGTGTCTGTAACACCGTTTTTGAGGGTTTATTTTCATTTAGATGGAACCGCATCTTTTCCTCCTGGTGCTTCTTTTGATGTTTAAGGCAAGGGCCTCAGACACCGGGTGGGTTGAGAGGAAATGCAAATAAATATGAGGGCAAAGCTCGAGCTGTCATTATACAGAGGCGCGGTAAACACATAAAGGCAAATGTGCGGCGTGTGTGAGGAAGGTAAATGTGGCGTGTGTTCCAGGAGATGCAGATCCTCCGATGGGAATGTGTGCAGAGGATCCAATTAGGAGGGAAGACAGATGAAAGTGCCACTCAGAGGCAGAGGAGGTAAACAAGACAAGCTCAAAGAGTCCAAAAGTGCTTTTTCATTACACTCAGCTGACATACACTTAAACTTCCCTCTACCTGTGTGAGGGTCATGCACGCCGCTGTGAAGCCCAGGGCCAGTGATACATCTGGGATAATGGCTGGGTATAACTGACCGAGCTGCTCTCCGTCAAAATAGTGTCATCTCATTTGGGATTTTGCGAACATGGAAAAATATGTGAAAATGCAGATCAAAATGTCTTTTCAACACAACTCTTGTTGACCCAAACACAAATTATAAAACAAAGTTGGTGTCTATTTTTACTATGCTTTGCGTTAATACTTATAAATTTTTCATGCATTGAAAATATTAAATAGAACAATATAGTGTTTGTGTGCTGGCAGAATGGAACATTTTTGGGGGGAAAACGCAGCTCATTGAATGTGAAGACTGTTGTAAAATATAAGCCCACTTCATAGCTGCTCTAACTGAAAACCTCACTCCCTCATCCTCGCCACAACACTGTTTTTATTTTATTAAAAATAAGTGAAACCGACCAATCTGCCTCAGCAAAAGACTTGGATATTGCATCGAACAAAAGTTAAAAGCTTACCATAAGCTTCTAGCTCTGAGTTCAGTGTCAGGGCATTATGATTCTGTAGTTCTCTCCATAAGAATGGATTACCAATATTATCCGTGTTACAATTTTGTCGCATCTTTTGTCTGTAGAAGAAGTATACCGTGCTGGAATAGACTCTTTGCCAGTCATATTTACTACCATCATAGAGACAGTGAGAGTGTCCCTTACTCAAAGGGGAGCAGAACCTCTTGTCAGGGAGCATGTGATCGGCCAAAAATGTTCAATATGTGCTTATCATTCTCATTTAACAAAATCCTCAATAAAATGGACTACATGACATCTTGCAATTTTGTTTGTACAAACCCGATTCCCAAAAATTTGGTACACTGTACAAACTGTGAATAAAAATAGAATGCAATGACGTGGAAGTTTCACCATAGATGACATATTAAATGTTGAAAGTGAGACGTTTTGAAATGTAATGCCAGATATTGGCTCATTTTGGATTCAATGAGAGCTACACATTCCAAAAAGTTGGGATAGGCAGCAACAAGAGGCCAGAACAGTTAAATGTACATTTAAGGAACAGCTGGAGGACAAATTTGCAACATTAGGTCAATTGGGAACATGCTTGGGTATTAAAAGAGCCTTTCAGAGTGGCAGTGTCTCTTAGAAGTCAAGATGGGCATTCTCCCAAATGCTGCAGCAGAAATAGTGGAGCAATATCAGAAAGAGAAAAATTGCAAAGAGTTTGAAGTTATCATCATCTCCAGTTCATAATATCATCCAAAGATTCAGAGAATCTAGAACAATCTCTGTGCATAAGGGTCACGGCCAGAAAATCAGACTGGATGCCCGTGATCTTCGGCCCCTTAGACGACACTGCATCACAAACAGGAATGTGGCTGTAATGGAAATCACAACATGGGCTCAGGAATACTTCCAGAAAACATTGTCGGTGAACACAATCCATCGGGTCATCTAGCATTGCAACCTAAACTCTATAGGTCAAAAAAGAAGCCATATCTAAACATGATACAGAAGTTTTCTCTGGAGCCAAGACTTATTTAAAATGGACTGTGGCAAAGTGGAAAACTGTTCTGTGGTCAGACCAATCAAAAAAAAGTTATTTTTGAAAACTGTGACGCCATGTCATCTGGACTAAAGAGGACAAGGACAACCCAAGTTGTCATCAGTGCTCAGTTCAGCAGCCTGCTTCTCTGATGGGATGGGGGCATGAGTGCATGTGGCATGGGCAGCTTACACATCTGGAAAGGCGCCATCAATGCTGAAATGTATATTCAAGTTTTAGAACAACATATGCTCCCATCCAGACGTCGTCTGTTTCAGGGAAGACCTTGCATTTTCCAACATGACAATGCCAGACCATATACTGCATCAGTTACAACATCATGGCTGTGTAGAAGAAGGATTCGGTTCTGAAATGGCCAGATCTTTCACCCATAGAAAACATTTGCCACATCATAAAGAGCGACAAAGAAGACCTAAGACAGTTGCGCAACTAGAAGCCTGTATTAGACAAGAATGAGACAACATTTCTAAACTTGAACAACGTGTCTCCTCAGTCCCCAGACGTTTGCAGACTGTTATAAAAAGAAGAGGGGATGCATAGCATTGGTCTGATGCTGAAGCAGTACTTTGCTGTGGTCAAAAAGCAGAAAAAGATTGCTTTGCTGTGTTTTTAGAAGTGGGGTTGTGACTGGGACAGGGAAAAACATGACTCAAAAATAAGCCTTTATCGCTTCTTCCTCCTTTTAACAATCTCTCTTCAGTATTAACCATCATCTTAGACATTTTTACATAGTTTCTGTGATTTATAACTTGGGATTATCCATTGAAAGATGAAAGATTCTGATCATTAAGCCTTTATCTTTTCATAATTTTTGAAGTTGCATGTGTGTATGTTTAATCAATTCTTGTGTAATGCCTTTGTTAGCCTATCCACCCAATAGCACCATCAACTACTGAAAAATATTTACTTACCTATCAGAGATGTAAAATTTTGACGTGTGATGCCATGTGAAACTCAGGGCCTTAGGTGCAATGTTACGCAGAAGTTATGTCAAAACTAACATTCTCACTCCTATATAGTCATCATCCCAGTGTGGAGCCATTGAGACTGTTTGGCCTCTTAATATTTTTGACAACCTTTTCTCTCGCCTTTTATTGTCCTCTTTCTTCACATTGTCTTTTTTTTTTCCTCAATGAGGAGCAGCAAAGAAAGCAAAACCAAGTACTTCTTTGGAAACCATTAAAATGCAGTCAGTGTCATCTCCTCGACAGCAACTCAAACCATTTTTTTTTTTTTTTTTATCATAGTCTCTTTTATTTTTTTGGGGGTGCCGTGTGGTGGACACATTCTTCAGGCTCGCAGCTTTATCTGGCTGGTTAGAGTATTTGCAATCCCAGTTGGATTCCTGTCATGAAAGCTGTACCTGTCAGGGCAGATTGGTCTTTGATTTACACTGTGCCTTTAGGCGCTCCAGATTGTGTCAGGTCATCATTCTCTCTTTCTGTCTCAGACGTTACTTAAATGCTGTTTGGAATAATTCAAAGCACATCCGCGGTGACAATATCTTGCGACAATTTAGATGGAGAGACACCAAGAATATACAGTCTGCCATTATGTTGAATTACGCAGATAAAAGCCTCACAAACAAGATAGATCCGTGTGCATGTTGTAATATGCTTCTTGTTATGTTGTACTTCTGTGAGATGTCTTCATCGATCAAAAGGCGTGAACTCAGAATGAACTGTTTCCAACAGTGCGAGTAACTAGGTTGGTGTTAAAACCAGCATTTGTAACTTAAAGTCTGATAATTGGCAGGTTTTGTTCTTTAAGTTTACAAAATAAGGGGATAATTGCTTGTTTTTTTGCATAATCTTTTTTATATTGTTCCTATATATTTCTTCTTTCTTTATCTTTACAGCAGCAAGATCTAAGTAACTACCATTTAACATGTAGTGGAAGAGAAGGAACCAGAAAGAAATGTCAGGATAAGTATGAACGTTCCCATACTCTAGTTAAATAAAGATTAAAAATAAATAAATAAATTTTAAAAAAGGGTTAGGTGAATTTCTCTTGAACCTATAGGCCAGTGACTATTAACTGATGGCCCAGGGGCCACATCTGGCCCCCCAGCAGAACTCTAAACTAATGCCGTCCTGTGGAATGGTCCACAATTGTCCTCCCTTTCAGACTCTGGGTTTCTTTGAGGCTGGCCGCAGCAGCTCAAAGGCATACACCTGGCTCGGTTAGAGCTGGACCCGGCTTCTGTTGCTAAACACTGAGCCGTTGTAGGCTAGAGGTTCACTCTGTTACAGACCGATCTGTAGTTTCTCTTTTCTGCCTATGGTAAACGCACTTTGCAAAAGGGCCAATAAAAGTATTAGACTCAGCAGGTGTCCCCTTCTGCGGCTGGATCAACGCTTTGTCTGGGCTTGGTCTGGGGCTTGGTCTGGGGCTTGATCTTGAAAAACAATTTAATCTTTCATCTTGAAATATTCATTTGTCATTTCCAGCACAAGGGAGGATCACTTTTTGCCGTATTTTGTGCCTAGATTCCATAAACTCTGTGGGCGTGACCAGTTGTGCATTAAATATTTAGGGGCCTTTCTTTCAAATTACAACCATTTCAGTCCCCTGCTTTAGGCCAATGTTAATATAAACTGGCTAGTTCTTATTTTGGTTGAATGTTAGAATTTGAATGATGGTTTAGCCCATGTTTAAACATTGATCCTAAATCTCTTTTACTACTGTGAGAATCAAACCTTGTTGCTTCTGAATGAAAAGCTACGACTTTAACCACTTGTAAACATATGTGAAAATTGGATGAGAAGGGCTCAAAACCAGTTAGTGAGTCTGAGGCATATGTAAATCCACTACTGCGGGGGGCAGTGGCTCAGCTGGTAGAGCAGTCAACCTGTAACCGGAAGGTTGGTGGTTTGATTCCCACTCTCCCCAATTTATAGTCGTTGCGTACTTGGACTGTAGAGTGAATGAATAATGGACTCTGTAAAGCGCTTTAAAACTACTATTGTGGACAGAAGATAGCATGCCAAGACCAAGGGCTTACCTAAGTGTGCTGAGGCTTTCAGGCATTTTTGGGGAAATTGAAAAATCTATAGAAAATTAATACTGGAGAATCCTACAGAACTGTTTAAGTGTATGTGATTCTTGTCTTTTTGAGCTTAGTGCCCTGTTATTGTTGAGAAATTGCGCTGTGTTGACTACGACTCTGTCACGTGGTGCACCGGCTTCTAGTCTCACTTGCGCTCAGCCTGGTTTCGTTTAAATTACAGTGGCATGAAAAAGTATCTAAACCTTTTGGAAATTCTCACATTTCTGCCTAAAATCCTCATCAAATGTCATCTGATCTTTGTCAAAATGACACAAATGAAAAATCAGTATCTGCTTTAACTAAAATCATTCAAACATTTATAGGTTTTCCTATTTTTAATGAGGATAACATGCAAACAATGACAGAAGGGGGAGGAATAAATAACTGAACCTTCTGCCTAAGGAGACTTTAAGAGCAATTAATACCGATTTTAACCAAACAATGTAAGTCAGGGGTGTGTCAGATCACTGAGGAGTGGCTTAAAGCTGCCCTGTTCACTATAAAACACACACCTGGTAAGAATAGTCTTGATGAGAAGCATTGTCTGATGGGCACCATGGCTCACTCAAAAGAGCTCTCTGAAGACCTGCGATCAAGGATTGTTGATTTTTATAAAGCCAGGAAAGGTTAGAAAACCACCTCTAAAAGTCTGGATGTTCATCAATCCACAATAGAAATTGTCTACAACTGGAGAGAGTTTGCCACTGTTGCTTTGGTAGCAGAATACTCAGAAAGGAAAACAAGAACAGTAGAGTGTCAGCTAAAGACTTACAGAAATCACTGGCACAGTCCAATAGCTCTATATACATCGACTATATGTAAAACACTGGCCAAGAATAGTGTTCATGGGAGGACTCCACGGAGAAAGCAACTGCTGCACGTTTACTGTTTGCAAAAAGGCACAAGACAATCCACAGAACTTCTTGCAAAATAATTTGTGGAGTGATTAAACGAAATTTGCACTGTTTGGCAGGAACACACATCATGTGTGGAGGAAAGATCGAACAGCTCACTAACATCAACACCTCATCCTCACCGTGAAGCCTGGTGGAGGGAGCATCATGGTTTGGGGCTGTTTTGCTAAAAATTGTTTTGCTAGAAATTCCAAAGGGTTCAGATACTTTTTCATGCCACTGTAGTTCTAACCACCTTACCACCTGCCCGCTGGATCCCATCCCCACACATCTCCTTCATGCCATTTATCCATCTGTCGGGCCTGTTCTAACCAACATCATCAACTCATCTCTCTCCACTGGGTCATTCCCTCCAGCTTTCAAAGAGGCCCACGTCACACCACTACTAAAGAAACCCACTCTAAACTGGTTTCCCCTTCTTCTATTTACTGCCAAAGCTCTGGAGCAAGTTGTGTTTAACCAGCTCTCCTCCTTTCTCACATGGAACAACCTCCTGGACCGCAACCTATTGTGGTTCAAGAGAGGACATTCCACCAAAACTGCACTGCTCTCAGTCATCGAAGCCCTGAGACTGGCAAATGCAACATCCAAGTCATCTGTACACATCTTACTGGATCTGTCTGCTGCCTTTGACTGTTAATCATCACATCCTCCTGTCTTCTCACAGTGCGATGGGTATCTCTGGAAAAACTCTGAGTCTAAACATCTTAATACAGGGGTGCCACAGGGCTCAGTTCTTGGACCACTACTCTTTTCCATATACATGACATCCCTGTCATTCAGAAGCATGGCTTTTCCTATCACTGCTGCAGATGACACTCAACTCCACTTGTCTTTTCACCCTGACGATCCAACGTTCTCTGCTCGCATCTTGGCATGCCTAAGTGACAACTCGCTTTGGATGGAGGACAATCACCTGCAGCTGAACCTTGAAAAAAACAGAACTGCCACAACCTATCCATTCAACTAGGCCCATCAACCTTTACACCGTCCAGCACTGCCAGAAATCTGGGAGTGGTAATTGATGATCAACTAAACTTTACAAGTCATATTGCCAGCAACACCCGGTCCTGTAGATTCATCCTCTACAACATTAGGAAAATTGGACCTTTCCTATCAGAGCACTCTACTCAAATCCTAGTCCAGGCCCTTGTCTTGTCCAAACTGGATTATTGCAGTGCTCTACTTGCTGGACTCCCTGCCTGCACAACCAAACCTCTGCAGCTCATCCAGAATGCAGGGGATAAAGTGGTCTTTAATGAACCATATGAACCAAATGATCCAAAATGAGCGAACGTAACTCCTCTCTTCATTAGGTTACACTGGCTCCCGGTTGACGCCAGCATCAAGTTCAAAGCTATGCTCTTGGCCTACAAGACCACCACTTGTTCTGCACCCTCATATCTTCATTCGCTAATACAGACCTATGTTTCTGCCAGATCCCTGCGCTCTGCAAATGAATAACGTCTGGTGGTACCATCCCAAAAAGGAAAAAAATTCCTCTGATGTACCTTCTCTGGATTTGTTCCACATTGGTGGAATGATCTACCTGCTGGTGTTAAAAAACACCTGAAAACCCATCTCTTCCGTCAACACCTGACTGACAAACACTAAATTCTTCTTCCTTTCTATATATTCCTTTTCTTATAAAATTTTTATAAATAAATTAATAAGCACTTTTCCCCTTATCCTTAGCTTTGTATAAAGTGCTCAGTTTTAACAGACTAGTTTTTTGGTGTACTTATGCTTTTTTCTACCTTTTGTTGTTATAATTGCTTCCATTGTTCTCCTCACTTGTAAGTCGCGTTGGATAAAAGCGTCTGCTAAATATAATGTAAATGCAATACTTGAATTTCGGATTATTGTTGAAGGCTCAAAATAATTGTTGAATTTTTGAAACTTTAAATGTTTTTCTCAGATGGTAAAGCTGCCTATTCTTCTTGGCAAAAAGCCTCCGGTTCCTGTAAATTCTTGGGCTGTCTTGCCTGAACTGCCTGTGTGAGATCACAGAGTGGCTCAATGATTTTGAGGTCAGGAGACTGAGATGGTAAATGACTCTGCACCCTTTTCGTGCACCCAAAGCTTTACATCGTGCTCACCCCATTCACACACATTCACTCCTGGGGCAGACAGAGAGGGGGGCTGCCACACAAACGGCACTCAACCTTCTCCTACCACCACCAAACACACCTCTACAGTCACACACATTCATACATCAGTGCTACGGACACTGGAGACAAGGTTGGTTAAGTGTCTTGCCCAAGGACACAACGGCAGTTTGAACAGGGCAGAGCAGGATTCGAACCGCCAACCTTCCAGTTATAGGACAAATGCTCTACCACTGAGCCACTGCGCCCTAAAGAGATGGCAAGTCATGCACTTTATGCTGCTGTAGTCAATAACAGGTCGACTTGGCCTTGTGCTTTGGATTGTTGCAACGCCCAAGTATGTTCAATGCGCAGCTTCTGGGAAGTTGAGTGCCAATTTTCCTCCAGTATTTTCTGATAACATGCTGCATTCATCTTGCCATTCATTTTGACAAAGTTTCCTGTGCCTTTGTAGCTCACACAACCTCAAAACATCAGCAATTCACAGTAGGAATGATATACCTTTCATCATAAGCCATGTTGACTCTTCTCCAAATGTAATGTTTATTGTAGTAGCCAAAATTTTTTATTTTGGTCTCATCACTTTAAAGACTTTGTTTCAGAAGTATTGAGGCTTGTGTCTGGGCTGTTTGGCGCATTGTATGTGGAATGCTTTGTGGCCTTTGCTTAGTAATGGCTTTCTTCTTGCTACTTTAAACATGCAGCCCATGACCCATTTTTTTCCCAAGTGCCTCATAATTGTGCATCTTGAAACAACCACACCAATTTTTTTTCAGGGAGTCCTGTATTTTGGCTGAAGTTATTTGTGGATTTTTCTTTGCATCCCGAACAATTTTCTTGGCAGTTGTGGCTGCAATTTTTGGTTCTTGGTTTGGTTTCAATAGAATTGCTCATTTTCCAATTCTTTATGAGAGTTTGAACACTGAAACACTGAAACACAAATGATAAAATACTTATCAATACTAAACATAATAGCACTCTAGTCTGATTCAATTGGAATTTTTGGATTGTTGAAACACAAAGACATTTATTTTTGTATAGCCCAATATCAGGGTGAGGAAAAACTCCCAAAAAAAACCCAGCCAGGAAAATGAAAAATAAAAAAATAATATAAGGGGTTGAGTGTGTACCTACAGCTAGAACCAGTGTAAACGTATAACTATGATCAAATCAAAGTATGTATTGAGTTAGCTTTTGAAAGCCTCAACAGAGTCAGCTCGCCACACTTCCACCGGGAGCCCATTCCACAAAAATGGGGCTCTTTAAGAAAAGGCTCTGTAGCCAGCAGACTTCTTCTTTATTCAAGGAAGTTGATCGAGGCCAGCGTCCTGAGAGCAAAGGGTATGAGCTGGAGTATATTGGGTGTTAAGATCAGATTGGTAAAAGAGTGCGCGTGCACAAAAGATTTTATATGTTTACATGAGAACAGCTCTAACATGAATAGGAAGCCAGTGTAATGAAGCCAGGACCGGAGTAATGCGATCGAACACAGTTGTTGATTGAGACAGTAAGATTGTTGAACTTGTGCCGATGACTGGCAGGACCAATTAACAAGAGCTCTGTTTTATCCGCGTTCAAATGGAGGAAGTTTTGAGACATCCATGTTTTAATTGAAACGAGGTAGGCCTCTAGACGATGTCAGTATGTCGTTTTATTTGCATTTATTGATAGATACAGCTGTGTATCATCGACATATCAGTGAAAATTCACTTCATAACTTATGATGATTTGTCCCAATGGTGTAACATATAGTGAAAAAAGTATGGGACCAAGCACAGACCCTTGTGGCACACCAAATTTCACTGGGGCCGTGGAGGAGAAGGATTTGTTAAAAGAGACAAAATGAGACCTATCACACAGATAGGATTCTAACCAAGAAAGAGCAGAGCCAGAGATGCCAAAAACATCTTTAAGTCTGTTGATTAGTACTGCATGATCAATCGTATCAAAAGCAGCACTGAGATCCAGCAATAACAGTAGAGCCGATGAGTCCTCGTCCATCTGAAGGAGGAGATCATTTGTCACTTTAACTAAAGCTGTTTCAGTGGAATAAGAGGCCCTAAATGCAGACTGAAACGGGTCGAGGATGTCATTTTCCAATAGATATAGAGTAAGTTTTTTTGAGGACTTAAGATAGAAAAAGTAAATTTGAGACAGGACAGAAATTATTCAGGCTTCTATGATCAAGAGTAGGGTTTTGACCACAGCCTGTTTGAAAAGGGATGGAACGGTGCCAGTAAACAGGGACAAGTTTATAATGTTTAACATAATTTGCCCCACATAGGGCCACAGTTCTTTAAGCTGATTTGCTGGCAGGATATCCAGGAGACACGTAGTTGCTTTACATGAAGAAACCACCTTTGTCAGCTCATCGAGGGAAACAGAATCTAAGACTGAGAGACGAGAGGTCGGTGGATCCGGCACTGAGGAAGACAAAAACAAAATATTATCCCTGATATCTTCAATTTTATGATTTAAAGAAATCAAAAAAGTCTGGATTAGTTTAGCAACTGTCCCAAAGAGAAACCTGGGGTTATGCCGGTTTTCTCTTATAAGAGATGAAAAATAGGCAGTCTGTGCAGTGCTGAGAGCGTGCTTATAGGTGTTACACACAAACACCACTTTTGATAATTAAGCCCGAGCCGGTGATACCCGGGAGGGCCTATTGTTTTTGCTCGGATTATTTTTTTAATTTTTTTTTTCTGCAAAATGATCCTTAATTTGGCCCAGTGAACATGCACGAAAAGTCATTTTTATTGGGCCCAATGTTCAAGGTCGGCGAAAAATGTATGTATTTGAAGTCCCCGAAAAAAAAATATGAAAAATGACTCAGTGGCGACCCCTAGAAAAGTCAAAATACATTGGGCCTATGGAAAGTGAAAGTACATTTTTTCCAATGTAGAAATACAAAACTTGGTACATCCATAGAACACCTCAGGGCAAACAGAAAAGTCTATGACAGCCACAGCCTAAACTCAACAGGAAGGCCACCATGTGGGGTGAAAGGCGCAACCAACTAAATCGCACCCCTCGGGTCAAAAGATTAAACCCAATGTGTTTTCATCTAAATGGCCCCAATTTTGGTGAGTATCATCTAGACACATGTGCCAACCAAAGTTGTCATTTTGTTTTTGATATCTTATCGGGTGTGGGTGTGGCAAACCTGTAACGAGGCAGCCATTTTTGTGAAAATAAAATATCCCTTAACTCTCAAACGCCTTCTCGGATCAAGTTGGACCCAAAAAGGCGTTTGTGCACATTCACAACCTGAACACAAAGATATGTAAATAAAAGGGTAAGCTTTAGAAATGGCCCTCTAGCGCCACCTACAAACTTATAATGGGACCCAAGAATTTAGTTTGTCCTACAGACATGAAATTTGGTACACACATCACTTATGTCATGACGAACATAAAAGCCAAGGACAACCACCCCCTATCTACAAATGTGTTGCCATAGCAACGGCGCAAATATGTGGAAAAAGTCAATGGGAAGGGAAAATTTTAGTTTGTCCTAGGCAAATGAAGCTTGGTACACACATCCAGCATGGGATTATGAACATAAAAGCCAATGGGGACCACACCCTATCACACATGAGAAGGCGGCCATTTTGAATTGAAAATGTGAACCGCCTTAGAATACACCTCACTTTTAAAAATTGACAGAAAATAGCTGCTTCATTCAAGAAACACCAAACTTAGGCAAAGTGAGCTAAACACACGTGTGCAAAATAGACAATGCCTTTTCTTGTTGTTTTTGCTCAATTTATATTTTTATTTAATTTTTATTTTTCTGCAAATTTTTCTGCAAAATTATCCTTAATTTTGACCCAGTAAATGTGCGCAAAAATTTTATTTTATTGGCCACTAAACTTAAGCCTGGCGAAATATTGATGTATCTTAAGTATTTGAAAAAATAATAAAAAGAAATGACTCAGTGGCGACCCCTGGAAAATGAAAATACATTTGGCCTATGGAAAGTGAAAGTAATTTTTTCCAACGTAGAAAAATCAAACTTGGTACATCCATAGAACACCTCAGGGCAAACAGAAAAGTCTATGACAGCCACAGCCTAAACTCAACAGGAAGTCCGCCAGGTGGGGTGGAACACGGGACCACCTAAATCGCACCTCGGGTCAAAAGATTAAACCCAATGTGTTTTTTTCTAAAAGGCCCCAAATTTGTTGAGTATTATCTAGACACGAGTGCCAACCAAAGTTGTCATTTTGTTTTTTGATACATTTACGGCTGTGGTCGTAATGAGCCTGTGAAGAGGCAGCCATTTCTTTGGGAAATAAATGCCATTTACAAAATGCCAGGATCCTTCCTTTAGAGAACGCTCCTCCAGAGCCAAGACTAGAGCCTTGGAAAGCTCTTCAGAATCTTTTGGAACTTGTAAACTTGTTTTTTTAGACAAGTAATATTTACATTTTTACTTTTTAACAGGCGGGTGCAGCGATTTCTGAGAAAAATCTCCAGTCAGTATTTTGTTTTTCTCGCCTTAGCCCAAACATAATCTATTATTTTTATAATTTCAGACAGATCCCAGGAAAACCAGGGAATGTGGAGACCTTTAACTCTAAATACAAGGTGGTGTAGCAGGCTCCAGCAGTAGCACAGGCCCGAGATGATGAAGCAGGCTCCAGCCAGAAGAAGATTCAAGCAGAGGAACAGACCAGGTTATTTGACATTATCGTGAAGTTTATGCTTCAAAGCACAAAATGCATTCCTCCGAGTACATGTGTCCCCGCGGTCGCAAGGGAGGCGAGGGCCTTTATCGCCGCTTGCGGCTTTAATTTAGATTTGTTTTTGACTTGTGCCATTTGCGTTCAAAACTCCTGCAGGCCTGTTTCAAAGCCTGCGTTTCCTCATTATACCATGGCGTAGGTCGTCTGGTTGGTCTGGGCTTTGTCCTGAGGGGTGCCACTGAGTCGGTGATGGCTGAGAGGGTAGCATGAACCTCCTCTGTGTAGGCCTCTACTGAGTTAAATTAGGAAGAACATCTGTCAGCCGTGTGGCAATCATTTCCATTGCAGCTGCGCTAAAATTTTGTGAAGACACTACGCATTTGTCTGAATTTGAGGGAAATGTATAACTTATCTCAAATTCCACCAGTGAGTGATCTGAAACAGCAGATGAAAGAGAGGAGACAAAGAGATTGGAAACATCTATCCCCCGAGCCAAAACAAGATCAAGATAGTTTCCACTAATGTGTGTGGGCTCATGAACAAACTGGTTGAAAGACAGGGTTGTAAGGAGTGATTGAAATGCTCTGGCCAGAGGATCACACTCCTTATTTAGATGAATATTAAAGTCTCCAAATTAGAAGGATGTTATTAAGTCAGAGAGAAAACTCCAAACTTCGGAAAGAAGAGTAAAGACCCAGAAGGGCAATAGATTACAGCTATATAAAAGGGCTTGCTTAAGAGTTAAATTTTGGTTGTGATGATGTACCTGTAAAGCAAAATGCAGCTTTATAAATGGCTGCAACACCACCACCCAGTTTCGACGTGCGACCTACCTGTGCATACGCATAATTGGGGCGAGAGGCTTCATTTAGTGGCAGAAAAATATTGGGCCGAAGCCAACTTTCACAAAGACAGTAAATCCAAGCTATGATAAGTAATAAGATTATTAATTAAGTGTGCTTAGGAGGATAGAGACCGATCTTCAGTCTTGATGTAGAGCCTGCATTTGAGACTGGTCCAGTGGAGAGATAGTGACAGGAACAAGATGTCGAGCTGTAACAGTTATGCTGTGTTTAAAAGATTGCCTCTAAGTTATAACATGTAATAACATGAGGACAGGATGCTTTTGGGTCACTGACTCTGAGAGTTTTCAGATGTGTTTGAGGACTAAATAAATTTACCATATCTAACAGATTCAGGCAGTAGACATCAGGATAACACGGCCTAACCAGACAACTAAAAGCTTCTACATTATCCAGTTCCACACCCGCACTATCATGACTTGCAGGTTCTCTAATTCCTGCGACCTGCTGAGATTCCTTGTGTCAAATGCACCGAATGTAACTGTCTATATTACTAGACAAAATGGCAGCACCATGTCCAGTAGGATGCAGGCCGTCTGCCCTCAGCAGGCCTGGGCAGCCCCAGAAAGAAGGCCAGTTATCCACGAAACCATAACTTTCTGACTACAATGCCGGGCCAGCCACCGGTTCATGGAAACTAATCTGCTATACTGTTCATCACTACCCCTTATGGGGAGGGGGCCAGAGACAATTAAGCATTACGATGCTTATGTAAATGTGTACATATACATACATTATGTTGTGTGTATGATTGTGAAGGCTATGTTGACCAGGACGTTTTGGTAGCTAACTGATCTAGATCGATTGTTATAATTAATTGGTGGCCCTATAAACTCTGGACACTCTATGGTGCTGTATCACAAATGACAAATCGCAAATATAATTTTTTATACGTTTAAGCCTCAAGTGAAGTTCAGTAACTAAAAGCTTTAATTTTACTTTTAATAATGCAAACTACTATCTTTCTTACTTGGAGTTTTTATTTGTCATTTCTACCATAATGCCTCCCTGTTGCATCATCATTGGGAAGACCCAGCTGAACAGTTAATATTTGCACTTGTTTCTACAGCATCTTGACAAATGAAGGCTAGTATGAATAAGCAGGAGCTTTTATTTAGGCTGCCACACATCAGGCACTATGCACACTATGCATGTGTTTAGTGTGTTAAAGAGCATAAATTCAAATTTGACTTTGTCATTTTACAAATGTAAACACTACAGAGAGGATTTTAACAGAGTAGCTTTTTAAAAGTATTTTTAATTAATGCACCTGCTTTTATTGTGAAATGAATAGGTTTTAATGGTCCTTTGTTGCAGCTGCTGCCTCAGAGCAAAGCCATTCTGATTCTTGTGTGACTGCTGTCGCTTTCACTCTGATGTAACTTGCACAGACCGAGTGGAAAGCACAAGAAGTTGTTTTAGAGAGCTTACAAGGCCAGGGCACATTCTTAAGAAGTGCACGCACCTTGCTCGTCTCGTGCATCGACATAAAGGTGCTATTACTTTTATAAAGCTGCGAAACAACTTGCTGATGGAGAAACTAGTTCCCAATCATGGTCACGACCAGATTGTTTTAAGGTCATCAGCGGGTCTAATCATCACTCTTCACCCCAGCCCTGCTTTTTTCTGCTCATTTAACAAAATGGATTGTGTTCTTAAATGGTCCCCTTTATTCACAAAGGCTGTATTGATTACAATACTTCACAGCTGAACGGAAAGCTGTTGCACTCATCTGTAGCCGCTAACAAAGACGTAATCGCTCAAAGCCTGCAACTGCCAATTTGTGTTGCTTCTCACTTCCTGAAAAGTTTGCCAGGAACTGGATTACTGTAACTATGCCTTATTTAAAAGATTCTCTTTCCACGGACAGAAAACGAGTCACAGCGAGCTCACAAGAAGGGAATGTGACTGTGCTCTGTTGTATTGGGAGCTTTATGAACATTAAAGTTAAACAAATGCACTCCAATAGTGAGATTCATTTATTAGACTTTGTGGCACATGGCTGTCATAAGACAAATATTTGTATTGCTCTGAGAAGCCATCAAGATCCATTTAGTCTTATTTTTAATTTTTAAATATTCATTCATTCATTTTCTACCGCTTAGTCCCAGTTAGGGGTCACAGGTGACTGGAGCCTATCCCAGCAGCTTTGGGTCTGAGGCGGGGTACATTCTGGACATTGGCCAGTTAGTCGCAGGGCTGACACTTAGAGACAGACAGTGACAAACAACCATTCACACATTTTTTTTATATTATATATCCAATAAGTGTAGCTGTATACTAAACTATAATAATTCAAATACATATACTTGACTTTGGTGGCACTTTTAGTTTAAAATGTTACAATTTTCCTTTTTAGCCTGAATTGCAGAGCCAAACAACAGAATTTTCTTTTTTTTTTTATTTGTCTTTAAGTTTTTCTTGACCAGTGAGTCCAGGTTGTCATTTACAAGACATTAAAGCCTAGTGGTGTAACAAAAAGGCCTGTGGGGACAGTGTGAACCCTGCTACTTTTGACACAAGTAATGGCAGAGGTCTGCTCCAAAACCTACTACTTTTGGAATTGTATTCTTGGGCAGTGCCAAGAAACTCAGCGTGGATCTGTTAATCTGATTCAAATTATATTATTATCCAAACAAGTTTATGATGAACAAAAACACTGTTCTACTTGCTGTGTTCTGCCAGCAGCCAATATTTGTCTGGTAGCAACATATAATTTTAAGAATGATAACCAGTACTGGCCGGTCAAAAGGGGGCAC
Organism: Neodontobutis hainanensis; assembly: GCA_024349245.1. Classification (NCBI taxonomy): domain Eukaryota; kingdom Metazoa; phylum Chordata; class Actinopteri; order Gobiiformes; family Odontobutidae; genus Neodontobutis; species Neodontobutis hainanensis. Next base: position 17,692,842 of record JALDNG010000020.1, on the reverse strand, counting down.
TGTGATGTTGCCCCTGTCAGGATTGAGAAATGAGAATCAGCCCCTGATATGAGAGACTGTGGATTAAGTCTTTTTGTTACTAACTTGTCCCTAACTTGTTTGTGCAGAGAAGGATGAAATTAAATGCGAAACACAGCTAGTTGTCTGTGTGCAGACTGCCAAATGAAAGAAATTATGCTGCTCATTTGAGGATACATATTTGTAAATCTGATTTTGAAAGAGTCTGCCTCACCAGTTAAAACACTACAGCAGCAGCCTCTTAAAAGTTTTATTGCCATCTGCCACCGATGCCATCCTTACAATAGCGTTGGCGGAAAAACGGCCATGTCAGCCATTTTCAGAAGTCTGTGGTTTTTGTGGTGTGAGATGTTGTCTCTGTAAAAACAAACTAAATGCTTTTACCTTACTTTTTCAGTTGAAAGCATTGCTGTGTAATCAGTCTCTGAATGCACTATGAATGAAGTCAGTACTGTATACCCAAGCTTGACTGTGAAACAAATGTGCGTATTCTTCCTTGATGGAAAAGAAAGTGGTGTAATTATACCATTTTCTTGTATTCTGTCCACTTTAATCCAATCAGAAGAGAGAACTCCATAAAAAGACTGTTCTGTGTTTGCGGGGTTCAAACACTAGTAGAGCTGGCACATAAGTTATGTTTTTTTTCTGCGGCTGATTTTATTGGATGTACTTGTTCTACTGCTTCTAATTACTGCTAATGACTGATGCAATCATCACTGCAAAAACTGACAGATAGTTGGGCAAAATAATGAATACTTTTCCACATCTGTTTAAGTGTAAATGTGAAAATCCTGACCTCATACTTTGGCATTTCAAGTTTTTGCACATGAGAAAGCCTTTTCCTTCCACAGATTCTATAAACTTGTTTCTCCATTGGTAAAACACAATAGCGACGAGGGAAGTAGTTTTGTAAGAGCGCCGCTCACTCTTCAAGAGAAACGAAATACACATCCATTTTCTAATCATCACAAACAAAGCAGACAAGCAGACGGCTAAAGCAGCGTTTTCCCAGCTGTGGGGCGAGTGCGGATCACAGTTCCAGTCAACGGGGAGATAAGGTGATTATCACACCAACCAATTATGATGTTTGCTACGATATCCTCCCTGAAAGATGCTGTTATGGTAAATAATGCACAGCGCTCATGTTTATGGCCATTTGCATTATATGCCGACAGCGACAAAGGTACCTGCTGTCACTGAACAAACCTTTTCTGAAGAGTTTGGAAATGTATACCACTTTCTTATACTTTTAATCTGAGTTTTGAGATGAGAATTTTGAACACTTTATGGAAGTGAAGTTATTGATTTTGTGACTTTGAAATGAATCCATGCTCAACCAGACAACAAAATGGAGATATGGTGTCATACATTTGGTATTTCCACTGGCATCACTGTTTTCTATGTAACATAGATAGTAGAGTCTATGTAACAATACAAAGAAGAAAGGCAATTATATTATATGCATTGACAATTTCACAATTCTTCCATAGCTCATTAGTGTTAAGTGTGTTAGGAAAAGTAACAATGTGCTGTCCTAAAATGAGATGAAGAACAGAATCCTCATTAAGTGGATTAAGATTCACCCTACTTAACGGAGCTCATCTTGACTTATAGCTTAGCATTGTAGCTTTGTCATGTTTAGCTTTGCATAGTAGCTTAGTTAGGGTAGCATAGCATTGAATCTTGATCTCTTTTAACTTAACTATCTTAGTTTTTATCTTAGTATAGCTTTGTGTAGTCCAGTGTTTAGTCACACTGGCAGTCCGTACAGTGGCTGAACACACTTCACTTGGCACAATACACCGGATAAAAGCTATTTTATAGCCTCTGGACTGATCCTCTACTGTTGCTCTCCATTGACAGGTACTTTTTAGTTAACATAATTTAGTTTTGTTTAGTGCTTCAATGGCTGTGTCCGAATTCACTCCCTAGTCCCTAACCCCTCAACCACTAAGTGCAGTATAATATAGAGGATTATACTCACTATATAGTGCACTATATAGTGATTAATGTGTTGATTCAGACACAGCCTATGTTTATCTTTTCCCTAATTGACTTTTTCAAAATTCAGCTCCAGTATTCAGCTGAGCATAGCTTAGCCTATTCTAACTTGTCTTACCCGAGCAGTTCAGATTTGTTTTGTTTTTGTGTTATATTTATGTAAGATTTTTTTGGGTGCCTTTTAGCATATTTGATAAAGACAGTTTGATTGACAGAAAACAGGGTGAGGGGGAAGGGAATTGTATATTTACTTTATATTGTTTATTTAGTTTGTATTCAATATACAGTCAAATGATCAAATTATTATTTTAATTTTTTTATGTTGCCGTATCTATATGGCAGCTCATGCTGTACTTGTACACAAATAGTCTGGGCATGTGCATAGTTGATTTTTAAAATATTCATCTTTTAAACTAAACTAAACTAAAAGCATGGTTTAAATACCATGCACCGCCAAAATACCTAAAAAACATTCAAAAACGCTTTTGGTCTATTCAATTATCAGCAAACACATTAATAAATACAAATGAAAATATCGTGTTTATATCTTTGAATCACATTGTAAGGCTTTTGTTCCTTTTTTAAAATATTTTTTGCCGAAATTACAATCCCAAACCCATAACTATTATCTGGGATTTCTGAAGTATACTCATCAGTCTTCTGCTGGATCTCTGTCAGAAGCCTAATATTGCAGCATGTAGAACAATACGCGTGCAGACATCTGAGAGTGGTGCTAAATTTAGATACATTTCCCGCTGTCACTCATTTGGATCACTTTTCTGATTAAATTCATTATTTATGCACTGAATAGGGTAAATTAGAGGGGCGAGCTGGATGGCTGAATAACTTTTGTATTTATGTAAATTTGAGTCTCTCCGTGGGCGCTCGGCTCTGTCACTTCTTTTTGCTCTTTAAGTAGTGATGAAAGCTGATGGATGGGAGGATTTCACTGAGTATAAAGCTGCTGAGCGCTGCTAAACCTAGTTGCACCAAAAGCAAGGCAAAAAGTAGTGATGATAAAAAAAAAAAGGGAAAAAAAGAGAGAAATCTTCTCCTGTGCTTTTTTTATGCTCCAGATCTCATAATCTACTTTCCCACCACTATAGCTCCTTAACCCACTTCTTCACCAGATACAAAATCAGGCTGGATACTGATGAGGTGGTATATGGAGGTCACGGACGACTGGACCACAATACGGACTTCTTCACGGAGCCCCAGCCCTTCAATGGCCGACCCAACTCCATAAGGGTAAATATGTGCAGGCAGAACACACAGGCAAAGGGTATGTTTTGTTCAAGGTCATGGCTATCGTAGTGAAGTTGTATCTTATCATATAAAATTTATAGATTTGGGACACTAGACTACTATGTATTCTGGAAAATAGAAGTAAGACAATATATCATATGTGTTATTAGGATGTCTCCTACTCATGATACAGTATCACAATATTTGTTAAAAAGCCTTTTCCTCTAGAAAAGGTTGTGGATAGCGGGTGCAATGGGGATACATTTATGTTGGAATTACATTCGATTACAATTATTGAATTAAATTCAAATGATAGTACTTTATTATAGCTACTATAAAGACTTTCCACTACATTTTCACATATATCATGATTTATTGTAAATGAATGTCTGCATAATCATAAAAATTATGATATTGCAATCATGGACAGTGTATCGCAAATCGTACCCTGTAATATTAGGAGTTTTGAGTGTGTCATTGGCTGTTTGTTTTTTTATCACCTAACATTAGAGAGCCTTTTTTATATGTCTGGAGCGGGCATAGTTCTGTGTAAAAAAAAATAAATAAATAAATAATAATAATAATAAATGCATCAAATGACCATGCACACACCATTTTCCTAGGAATCTTCAGACATGCCAAAGACTAAATCGGCTTCACAAAGAGCTTGCGTCATAGTGTAACCTGCTAAAGACCTAAAAGTGTCTTTAGTAGTACAGTGATATATCAAAATAGTTTCATATGATTCAAGTACATTGCTAGGTGCTCGGCCTATTGGTTAATCTAAATTGTCCAGGTTAAGACCAGCCTCATGCCTAAAGCAACTGGGTTAGGTTTCAGCTACCCACAACCAAAATCATTCTAGAGACTATAACAAACAAGAGTGACCTTCTACTCAAAATACTACAGGCCTAAAAAAAAACATTCAAAACTGTCTTGGAGACACAGCTTCTGAAATAATAATAGAATTAAAGCTTTAATATCTGCTTGTTTTCGCTTCACTGATAGCTGTAGTAGTTTTACGCAAAAGTGTACACACAAAGCAGTTGTCCACACAGCCACGCTCCGTCCTCTTTCTATCTTTCATGTTTGACTCCGCAGATCAGTTTAATTAGCCCTGAATGGAGTCTGCAGAAAGAGGCTCTTTTTTAAAGCAATTCTAATGAGGTTTAAGTGTGTGTTCATGAAAGGGTACGGTCTGTTCTGGCAGAAAGCCACCGTCTCCCCGCTCTGGGCCTCTCAGCTTAACCGCTGCTCCATAATTTACCATCTTTTCATTATTATTATCATCATCAGCCTTTTATCCGGCATCCAGAAAGTGATCACATTTGGCCATATTCAAAAGATCTTTTTAGTCGAGGGCCATGATATCCATTTTTAAAAGGCTTCTCCCCAACGTTAAGCTTTTGTTTGCGAACATCATATTTTGCCTCAGTGCGTTTTACTCAACACAAGTTGGCAATTATCCCGCAGTCATCGAATTAGATATTTTCGGCTTCTTAAGATTTTTCCAGCAAACAATGTGCATTATTTATACCTTTTCATGAGCAAGCTTCTTAAACCCGCATAGCATCATGGAGAGGTGAAAAACATCTGGGAGAAAGGGCTTCCATCATGGAGACTGCTCTGGGCTAATAGCATCAAATAACTAGTCCTCGGAATAGAGAAAATAACTCTGCATCTTAAGTGCAATGCTGCAGGATCTTTCTCAAGTTTGCCTGATAATATTCTTACAATTTTATTCAGGGTAAAAGTAAGCAATGGGGCAAAATATCTTTCTACACATTGGAATATAGTTTTCAAATCACGGTAGAAAATGTTTTAGCAAATAGTTTTACCTAAACGGAGAAAAGTGCATATAATAGGTTGTATTCTGGGATAGATTATTGCTATAGTGTCTTGGAAATTCAAGGTAAATCATCTTCAGAAAAGAATACAAACCCTATTAATGAATAAAGACTGGAATTATTTGGTTGAATTATAGGTTATTATATCCCCATCACTCCAGTTTTAACTGTTTGTAAGTGTAGTTTATAGTCTATACCAGACAACTTGAAAGGAGAGTCCAGCTGATCCTCAAACCTCAGATTTCATCCTGTTTGTGGAACACTAGACCACTTCTACTCTCTCTCTCCATGTGCCTGTGGATCTTGATAAGGCCCTATCCCTTGAAGCATCTAATGTAGGTTCTCTGGGAGTATAGAGTGCAAGGCCGTGTGCTAAGTTCTGTCAGTCTCTGTACAACCGGAGCAGGAGCATGGTTTGCAATGCTGGCTGCTCTTTGTCACCGATTCTGTTCATTTCCCATGGCTGTACAGTGGCCAACAACTAAGAGGGGTGGAAATGACAAAAATGTATTGATTAAAGTGGATGTGTTAAAAGAACTTTACATGAATTAAAAACTGACAAGTGAATGATTGTGATATACGAGTGTGTGAATTAAAAATAGTGATAAATACCATTTGAATTAATCAAACTGGATGTGATAAAACTTCATGTGATTTGATAAAGTGACCGGTAATTTACAAAGACAAAAAATATCTTATAAAATACCATGCTTGCTGCATTGATCTTAGCTCCAGTATACAGTACCTTCAGTTTTTTTGGGTTAAATGTACGGACACAAACTGGAAGTAACAAAACATTCACGGTTGACACAAATTGATAAATGAATTGATGCAAAGTCACTTGACATAAACTTCACCTGTCAGCAGTGGTGCAGATGATGGGATTTTTTAAACTGGAGAGGACAAACCAAGCTGTCAGCAAATGACTAACTCAATTAGATATAGTGTCATATCATGCGGTGGCGTAGGCCTGACGGGGATCAAGATGGCGGAATTTGCTATTTTTTTTATGCCCAACGCAGCTACGTTGTACTGTCATCAAGAATTGCCTGCAGGCCAGGAGGACAATGTTAACATTTTAAATATTTTAATTTCAGTTAACCTTCTAGTTAACCCTCACTAGATTTTCACAACAATGTGAAGTACAACATATTCTTGAGAATTCTGGCTAAAACTACCCTGTTCACTATGTCAAATGTCTAAGAATAATTCAAACTATTTGTTTTAATTTATTGATTAGAAATAGCTCTTTCAAATAATCTGTGACTCATTAAGAACTATATCTTTTTTCTATTGCCCATAATTTAAGAGCATCAACAAGCATAAACATGATTTTGGAAAATGTATCCATATCCTCTGTGCCATAAACATAGTTTCCAGCTATAAGAGGATGTAAAAAAGCCAATGTAGGTGTTAATTTTTTGTTTGGACAAACTTGGCACCACACAATACAGTACAATACACCTCAGTAAACCTATACAGTACAGTAGATTATAATGTTATAATGTTATACCAGGATCCTAATTTAGTTTTGAAAGTCCAGATAAAACTATTATTTCTTGACAATAAATTGTTTTATTCAACCATTCTCTTTGTGTTCAATCACAGTGTTTGATGCAAAAGCTTCTTGTCATTAGCTTGTCACATTAAATATTCCCCATAACAAATTATAGTTTTTACAGTTAGTAAAAGTCTGGAAAAACCACCTGCTTAGTCATAGACAAAAGTAAAAGACTTTTACTATCGTCCTTATACTATAAGGTCACTATGGTTACCGTTACCGCTACAGGCACAATTGAGGCACCTACCAGGTCCTTGTAAGACCCTGGGAAGAGGAGTCGTAGCCAAGCGTCTCCCATGGATTCTCCTAAATGGTCGTCGCGTAAGGGCGCCGCCATACGGCGAAATACGACGAAATACAGCAATATACCGTCGTCCACCAGAGGGCAGGCTCCAAAAGTGGAAATATAAGGAGAAACCCAATGGCGAATTTACAAGTGTAAAAATCATGTTTACAGTCTGGTACAAAAGATGCCTCTGGTCTCTAGAGCTAAGTTTAAGTTTTTACTAGTCTACAACTCTGGGGGGGGGGCTAAAAACTATTGTTAAAAACTAATGCTAAAAAATATTGTTTTACTATGGAGTAAAAGCCGAAAATCCCGAATGTAACAGCCATTTTATTGCAGAATTGTAACGACAATATCAGTAAATAGGGGACCAATGGGTGGATAACATCCATATTTATACTATCTATGGTCGTTGCCAGTTGTAGCACGCACACAAAAAGAACGTCAAACGGCAATGACAGCAGCTTCGCCGTGTGTGTTCATTGACAACAGAACAGCGTGTAGTGAGAGCGTAGGTACAAAACAATGGTGAATGGTAGATTATTGTGCTTTAGTGTTGAAAATTTTGATTCATTATATCGAACGCAAAGTTTGGCAATTTTAAAGGAGCAGCTGCAGCGGGCTAATGTATAGTGGGATAAAACCCTGATTAATTTATTTGTTATGGGTCAGAATATCTCCCCTGTCCTAAGTGCCATTAGCGCCCGTGTCTGTTAGCTAATCAAAACATATGCAGTTCTATTTCATCCCTACTGATCGCCAGAGGGCAGTGCTGAAAGCACTGAATGATCTCTTTGCGCATGCGCAGTTTAAGTTTATACCAACAAAGTCACACCTGTGACTCCTGGATGACCTACCGGAGGTAATATATTCCAGTGTCATCTCAGCCTCTGTTCCTTTTTACTTCTCGTGCGCAGTTGCAGAAACTTGTGCATGCGTCAAAGCTTGTTGCACATTAAACTCTTTCTGTTTCATCGCTGGGAGCCTTGTGACTTATCGGTCAAGTGACTGAGGTTCTTGCCCTCCAATGGATGCAACACTTTATATTGTTGTTTGCTGTTCGTCTACAAAGTTAAGTGTATAGATATTTTTGCCTGTGCCGTGTAGAAAGTGTGCACGCTCTTTTCCCCAGGCTCACTGTGTTGGACAAATTGGCTGTTTCCATTTAATTTGAGTAGCTGTGTTTAACAGTGGTTAAATAGTTTTTGCGTAACTTCTGTTCCGTTGGGGGGTGCATACATCCTCTCCTCAACTCAGTGTTTTGATTTGAGTTTAACTAGATCCAATTGTAGATCTGAATTATGAGGTGTTTAGTTAGTTTTGGGTTGTTACTGTTTGGGCTAGCTATTATAATAAGCATCGTTCTATTTCTTTTTGTACATCAGAACACTAATTTGTGCCCGCACTCTTCCCCCAGCTTACGGTTCTGTGATTAATGTTCCTTATTTGATTTTATGTTATCCCTACATTGTCTTGTATCTTGTGTCTTCTGTTTTTAAGCACACACCTGGTAATATTTTGGGTTCCACACAGGTATAATAGCATTGACCTGTTTGAATATTTAGTTTGACAACTCACCTTGGTCTAATTATTGATGCTGTGTTGGTAACCCTTGCTCTTTAGGTGGTGTGTGCGCCCCCAGCTTGTGGTTTGTGGGTAGCGGAATTAATCATCCTTTAACACACTTATGCAGCTATGGAAGGAGCTCACGGTTGTGTAACTTGTGGGGCCTCACTCAAAGCAGATGATAGACTTTACCTATGTCTAGTCTGTCTTGGCCCTAATCACCCGAGGGAGGCACTGTCGGACAAACCGTGCATGAACTGCAGTTACATGCCACAGACTGTCAGGGCTGCTAGATTGGCGCAGTTGTCTTCTAAAGGCAGTCTTCCACATTCAGGGCATGTGCTGCTAACTCCGTGACTTCTGAGTTTTCAGGCTTAGATTGCAGTCAAAAATATCAGAAAATGTATGGATGGAGACCAGACAAACTGAAGGATAGGACTGGCAGTGTTTAATAAATAAATAAAAATGTTACTTCTTCATTGGCTTTAAGTTGTATTCTCCTTTTAGCTCAGTTCAACTCTGAACCTAACTGTTGCGGTTAATGATGACTTTCCTCCCTTAAAATGTACTTGGCAAAGCTCACAGTCTATTAAGTGAATAAAATCAGCATTATTTAAGATTCAGTTCTCATGCAGAGAATGATCCCCGATCGTATTAGCTAAGGTTTCATCATTTAAGGACTCCTATTCCACATTCTCTTAAATCTTTTCTCACTCTTATTAATTCAAACACCACTGCTGCAGCCCTGTCCCTCTTGGCCAAAATGTGAAGTTTAGTTAACAAGTCATCTGCTAATGTTGGCTCCATCAGGAGTAATGAGAATGGGTGGAGGTGAAGGGGGAGCAGTGGAAACCCTTGTGTACCTACTGTATCCTCTTTATAGACTCTTCCATATTGGCAGAGTGGGGATGGAGCCTTAAATAAAGATGCTTCATTCCTCCTCTTTCTCCCGCCTACCTGGCTTTGGTGAGAAGAATCAGACTGGAGTCTCAGTGGGGGCTGCAAGAGGTGCCCACGCCTTCCATATTTTATTTAAAACCATTGCGTTAAAGGTCTTTGCAAACTTTTTAATGGCTTCATCACTTGTGTAGCAGCCCACTTACAACACAATGTAAAACTCTCATCTGCTCTGAGAGTGCATCAGGGCAAATGGCCGACACAACAGACCATACAACCTTAACTAGCTTTGGCCTCTTTTCACACGGTTCCCATGCAACCGGGAAAAGCTAACAAACCTGTAAATTTAGAAAGTAATCACACAACTAACTTGGACATTTTAACTGTATTTGAGCCTCTCAACCTCTCTGTATCTGCAAACTTATATGCACATTTAGTTTGAACACTAAATGGCTTTGGATTTAGAAATAAGGCAACAAATAAATTTAAATTTACAGCTGTTTTGCAAAGAGTTTGTAACACAAAGATTGAAACTATCTTTTTTATGTACATAATCACTTCAAAGTAACACTACATGCATTTTTAAAAAGTAGAGATTTAAAGCTCAATGGAACCCAAAGGATGTTTGATCACTTCCAGTTCTAGACAAACTGACTGCAAAGTAGACCAACTGAGCACTAACCTGAACACACAATTTTGCATGACAACTGTGAACAGTTGTCATGCAAAAAATAAGTAAATTATTCAATGACGTTATTTTGTTAAATTTCTAAACCAAACTCATCAACTGTTTGTTCATAGCATGGATGTACTGTTAGAACAGACCGAGAGAACAATGAACACACACAAAGTTAGCACAGTGGCTACACTTTTGACCACGTGCAGACCACGGACCCCAACAGCATTCAGTCCAAATTCAAAACTACAGCTAATAAAAAATTTATTTGTGCCATAACTATTTTTCATTCTTTTTGTTGCATTTCTATTGTACGCTATTACAAAGCCACAGTACTCTTTCACATGTGCGTATTCTGAGAAGTGGAGCAGTCAGTGAGACGACACGGCAGTTCCATAGTCAGTCAGGAAAATGAGTGACTTGTTCAAGAAAGTGAGACTGTAGTAATAAATCCTGAATTAATCCTGGTCACAGTTTATTGATTGGTTGATTTGTTTGCGTGCACCTTTGGTCAGTAGGGATGAAATAGAACTGCGTGTGTTTTGATTACCTGACAGGTGAATTTTATGTAAGGTGATTTTGCATCAATTCATTTATCAATTTGAGTGTATAATGAATGTGGCTTGAGCATCACACTAGAAGGATTTTTTTTACAGAATGCTAGGACGCAGCATAAAATGTGACAGTGGCTAACCTCTTTGTTGCATTGCTTGTAGAGCATAAATAGGAAACTGACCAAAATGAAGGACTGAGAGTAGAATAAAGTAAGCCATGAAAAAAATGGTTAAAGTAAAAGCATCTGGATTCAGTTTTCAAGGTGAAGACGTTTCATCTCTAATTCCAAGAGACTTTATCAATTATTATTCTGAGTTCAACTGGTAAGAGAGCTGAGCTAATATATCTAAAGGGAGGAGTTTCCCCTGAAACCAAACCTGATTGGACCAGGTTGTTCTGGTCTCACAGTTGTTGGACATGAATGGGAGGTGTGACTCCTAATGTGGGAGTCGTTAAGGCTCGGGAGAGTCGTTATTGACACTGCTCCATTCAGGTGCAGGGTTGTTAGTGATACTGTTCTATTCAGGTGCTGTGTCTGTTGTTCTAGGGTGAGGCTCTTTTGTTTTAGGTTACACAAAACTGTTATAAATACTAGGCAACATGAATCTGAGACCAGCTCCTGTGTTCAGAGAGGGCTTTTCCATTTTCACAAAAATGGCTTCCTTCACCCCTCTCTCAAACCATCTGGGCTCTCTGGCCTAAAGTTGGACATTGCTGTCCTCAAAGGAATGTCCTTTCTCTTTGAGGTGGAGGTGGACTGCAGACTCAGGTCCTCCAGTACCTCTTCTGTGTCGATACATCCTCTTGTGAAGCTGTTGTTTAGTTTCACCGACATAACTGTCAATGCACTTAACGACTCCCACATCAGGAGTCACACCTCCCTTTCATGGCCAACAACTGAGACCAGGACAGCCTGGTCCAATCAGGTTTGGTTTCAGGGGAAACCTCCCTCCCTCTAGAAATATAAGCTCAGCTCTCTTACCAGTTGATCTCAGAATTGATCAAGTCTCTTGAAATTAGACAAAACATCTTTCACCTTGAAAACTGAATCCAGATGCTTTTACTTTAACCTTTTTTTCAAGATGTCCTGGATGACTGAGAACCTTCACAGACATAAGCCATCTAATATAATTATCTTTTCACCCCTGAAAGACCGCACCAAGGTCCGCACTGTGAACTCTTACTTTGCTTTCTTTTGGCTTCACACTACTCTTTTTCAAACCCCACCAGAGGACTTTTGTGATGTCTTCCATTACGTCAGTTGTGTCGTTCTGTACGTGACATCTGATTTGTTTGTGACACATGTTTGTTTGATGTCAGTGATTAACAGCTTGTCTCTGACTTCCGATATTTGGTCCAAAAGTCTGAAGTAACACTAAAATGCACTTTTACACTACAAATTGCCCATTGGTTCATTTTGGTCAAGGGTAAAAACATTTATTATTAGCTGCTGCTGGGTCCTAAGCAGCCCAGAAAGCTCCAGCAGATATTGATTCGAAGGGAAAAGTCTGAAACATTACTTTGATTTTTCTCTGTTTTGATATTGCTTCCACAATACTTCAGTTTTTAGAAATGAACTGACTTTAGATGCAAAGTGAAAACACATAAAAACACATTACTAAAATTAAATGACAGATTGTTATTCTGCACAACATACATTTCTAGTTTCAAAGTTGGCCTTACACAACCATTCTCACGCTACTTATGACTTTTATACCAATGCATTAACCATTCCAGAAATAATGTTCTTTTCATTGTTCAATTGCATTCTCATTTGTAAAGAATCAGTATGCAAAGTAAGCATGATAACTGTTTATCATTACAATATAATATAAAATATTAAATTGTGGCAAAGCAAATTAAGGAGACAGGACATACAGTACAGTCTGTTCTAGTAACTGTGACACTTTTTGTTAAGTTTTCCTTTATTTGGCAAACCATCAGCTGGATCCTCTCAGCATGATATATGACAAAAAACAAAAGACAAAAAAGTGCCAGGACCGCTCCCTATGAACAGTTACCACCTATTCATTTGAGAGAATATTGAAATAGTAAAGGCTAAATACCTCCGCAGAAAAATATATTTTTATTTAACCTTTTCTGCTATTTGTCACATTTGCAGTTTTGTTGAGTCTCCCGATGTCAAAGCCATATCGCTGAGAAACCCTGATGAATAATTAGCTGCACGAAAAACCTTTGATAAACTTTGCACGCATCAAAGGAGGTGTCTCCTCTGACAGCTCCACAAAAAGAAATGACGCCGAAGTCGAGAAGAAAAAGACGTAGAGGGAAATAAAGCAGAAGAGTGGCAAATGATCAAAAGATGTGCGTTTCCATCACAAATATCTAACGACGGATTCTCATGTGCGAGCTAAAGGAGTGTGACAGGATGTAGAGACCTGCTATAGCTGTATGCAAACATGTACAGGCCTCAGGGGCACATGCAGTCCCATTGAGATACTGTACATTATTTACATCATGTCACCGAAATTAAATATTATCCTTGTCCATTCCACTGAGTTCTAATCCCAGTGTGTAAAATAGCAGCTTCTGGTGACTAATGTAACAAATAGCAGAAAAGGTTAAATAAAACTATACTTCTCTGCAGCGGTATTTAGCCTTTACTATTTTAGTATTCTCTCTAATGAATAGGTGGTACTTGTTCAAAGGGAGCGGTCCTGGTACTTTTTTGTCATGTATCATCCTGAGTGGAACCAGTGGACATTATCACACAGAGCCTTTCTTCGTGCTCCATTTTAGCTATGATGTTGTTTTCTGTTTTGTTTTTTTTATTACTTTTTGTTGCTTTTTGATCATATTTTACTGATTTATTTGTGTCACATTTTTGACATGTTGTGGGTCTTTATCTTCAATTTGTTTCTTTCTAGCAATGTTTAAATTTTTAGGACAGAATTACTAATGTGTTGTGCCATTGCAACACTAGTTTTTGTCGCGGAAAAGTGCTATTGATATGGGGTGCCAACCTACAGGAGCTCTGGTGGTCCAAAATGCATGGTGGAGGTCGACCACTCCATCGGGAACAGCTCCGGGACCAGTCTGTGCCAGTTGGCTCTAGTTAGGGCGGTCTGTCGCTGACCCTGGACAGAAAGAGTTTACTCTTTTCATTTAGTTGTTGCTTTACAGTCTCTTCTGATTGGTTCACACAAGATTGTGATTGTTGATTGGCAACAGTAGCTTTATTGGCAAAGATTAAGAATGTACTTTGTGTTAATGTGTGTTAGTTATTTTTCCCATTTCCTATTAATCTATAACGATTAAAACCATTAATATTTTATATAATATTACAACTAAAGTCAAAATTGTCAATTGTTAGTGTCTGTGTAGGCTGCAAAGGAATTCACAATAAGAAATGACTTTACCAAATTGAAAAATAAAAAAGTCTAGTGATTGTCTTTCTGTCCTGCCATTCCATCTGACTTTGCTGAACACTACCTTATCCTTCAAAGTAGTGTCCACCGTCAAAAATCCCTGGTCTTTAGTGATAGAGCAACGTATAGATGGGCTTATAGGAAGTTGATCCTTGTGAAGTGAGTAGGTCCCAAACAGATACCCCAGTGCACGTACAGTGGGCCTGAGCACCGGTCGGCTGCTGGGGTCAGGAGACGCAGACCTCGAGGTTGATATATTCCTGTGAAGCTCCTCATGAATCCTTTATCAATGTGTTTGAACATGGATCAGATGAGTGTTAGCCCTGAGGTGAAAATCTGCTCTTGAGGCATAGAGAACATCCAAAGTGAAGATGTGAATCAGGACTCATGATACATATAGGAAACAAAAATAATCCGCAAAAGACAAAATGAGCCGGTTAACGAAATCATTACAGGTGAGCTCTTGCCTTTTATTCCCAAGTTATGGTTTTGTTTTTAATATTTACATTAAATTATAAATGTGTAGAGTTTGGTAGCTGAGTAAGTAAGAACTGAGGTGGCCTAGATCTGAGATGGGACCACTTACCTTCTGATGGTGAAGTAGTAAACACCTACTGTACTCTAAATTATGCATCAAGATACACCGCAGGGTTCATGGACAAATTCACTCAGATGCTGGAACCGATCTTGTAGTGCTTATAAAATCTTCAGCAACATTACTCACTCAGGTCCCTAGCAATGTGCAAACAGACTTTTCTTACAGAAAGTTCCAAAGTGGTCACACTGCTGCTCATCTTCATACCTGCAAACTATTTTCTTTCTGGACAAATTTGCCATTTTACCATATAAATATGTAATTTACGTGAATTGTGTAAAGCCGAAAAGTTTACATTTTTTTGCACATAAAAGGTCCAAAAAAACAAACGGCGGAGAAGAGAGACAGAGACACGGCACCAGCAAAGAAGTCTTTTCAGCGGCAAAGAATAACCCTTAGATCAAGTACTAATTATGTTCAATCAGTTAAAATTTGCTTAAAAGGTGATGGATGTGTCCCTGTACTGTATATAAAACCACATTCATTTTGTGGAAATGGGCTACATTTATAGAATAGAAATGCAATGTTGTGGTGCAGTCAGTAGATAAACCATAACATCGTACATAATGTTTAATTAAAAAAAAGTTTTTTTGGGCCAAATGAGCCAGCCCCAACGGCTCTTTGAAAGGATCCACAAGATCCCATCTTTACTATATTTGCTTTCTCTAGTTGGCTTGACGCCGTTTTTACATGTTGTTTGTCCTAAACCCTCTACCTATGCCACTATGAATTTGAACATCTTTCCCGTATTTCAATAAAGTAGGTTTATATTTGGTTATGTAAACTGTTTTATGCTTTATTTAATTTTTTTTTTTTTGGAGGTTACCAGAAGCCTTAATTTACATGTTCAAATCAAAAAAGAAAATTAGGGGGAAGGGGGCGGGAATTTAGTTGTTTTTTAGCCCATCTGAGTTTGCAGGTATATAAGTTATAGGGCCAGATTTTCATGACGTGAAATGCAGAGTGCTTGGCAGTTGGCACACCGATTTTCAGGGCGTGTCCAGAGCTGTCGGCGCATCCAGTAGTTCTCAACTGATGGGTTTGGGTTTTACCAGCAGGTGGACTCTCTAGCATCACCTGCTGGTTGTTTTGATTTATATTTAGGGGCCAAGCACCGAAGGTGCGTAGACCCTATTGAAATCGTTAGATTTCTTATTATAATTCTGCAACGTAAGTCTAATGCAGCCCATAGAACCGTATGATAAAAAGTTGTGAAATTTGGTACACTTATTGAGAACAGGGTGAGCTGTCACCATTACAAATCTGAAGTCTCTAACTTAATCCCTCCAGCGCCACCAACTGTCCAAATTTGGACTTATGTTTATGCTAATAACTTTTGAACCGTAAGGCCTAGAATGAAAATTCTTTTTTCCAGTGATTCCTTAGCTCATGGCGATTCGATTGCACCTTATGACCTATCATGTTCCGCCATGATAGTTTTTCCGCCATTTTGAATAAAAAAAAAAACGTACTTTTGCGAACTCTTCCTAGGCCGTTTGTCCGATTTTGACAAAAAATTAATCAGATCATCTTCAGACTATCCTGACAAAAACTTATTAAAAGAAAGTTGATTATTCAAACCGTTGTCGAATACCGCGCAAATAAAATTGACTTAATGCGCACAAAAATAAAAGTCGGGTTATATCTCTGCAATGCCTTAACGTATTCTAACCAAACTTAGTACGTGTTATGGCAACCATGATTTGAGGATGCCTGCAAAGTTTTGGCGCAGCACCTCCTACTGGTCAAGAGATATGAAAAGTGAATTATTTGCTTATATCTTCTGAACGCTTTTGCCAAAAATCATAAAACTGGTCTCTTTAGATTCAGTGCGTCATGCCGAGTCCTGCGATACCAAATTTTCCCATATCGGCCATTTTGAGCGTCGGCCATTTTGAATTTTGTCATAAAGTGCTATATTTTTTGAACGCATTGCCGCATCATTACAAAACTTGGTATGCGTCTTCGGGACCAAGCCCCGAAGGTACTTAAAAAGTTTTGGGGCAGCGCCACCTTGTGGTCAAAAGTTATAACCAAAATCACAAATATGCTAATAACTTTTGATTACTTTAACCTATTGTAAAACAAATGGTCTTATTGTGTTCACTGGATCAAGCCAAGAGCACAGATAACAAATATGTCCTATTCGGCCAAACTTCCTGTTTGCCATGTTGTTTTTTTTCAAAAACCTACTTTTTCGAACCCCTCCCACACCGTTTGTCCTATTTTCACCAAAATTGAACCAGATCATCTTCAGACTATGATGACAAAAAGTTATTAAAAGAAAGTTGATTCGTCAAACCATTGTTGAATACCGCGCAAATGAAATCAACTTAGTGTGCACAAAAATAAAAGTCAGGCTATGTCTCTGCAATGGTTTAACATATTCTAACCAAACTTAGTACGTGTTGCGGCAACCATGACTTGAGGCTGTCTGCAGAGTTTTGGCGCAGCGCCACCTAGTGGTCCAGAGATACATAAATGTGACATTTTTTTAATTATTACTTGAATATGAATGCTTATTACTTGAATATGAATGCTTTAGACAAAAATCACAAAACTGGTCTCTTTAGATTCGTGGCATCATGCCGAGCTGTAGCATAGCCAATTTTGCCATATCAACCATTTTGGGAGTTGGCCATTTTGATTTTTCTAAAAAACATACTTTTGCGAACTCCTCCTAGGCCGTAGCCCAAATTTTCATAAAAATTGAACCAGATCATCTTTAGACTATGCTGACAAAAAGTTCTTAGAATTAAGATGATTGGTCAAACCGTTTTCGAATACCGCGCAAATCAAAACGACTTAATGTGCAAAAAAAAGGATATCGGGCTATATCTCTGCTATGCTTCAATATATTCTAACCAACCTTAGTACGTGTTTTGGCAAGCATGACTTCAGACTGCCTGCTGAGTTTTAGCACTCTAGTTGTTTCACACATCAGTTTGGTTACAGCGCTGCCTCTGGGTTGAACGTGATAAACCATTCAATCACAGTGCTAAAGACCGTATTGTTGATTTTTCAGCCATTTAGACTGAAGTCTTATTGAAATGTCTTTAGATGCTTACTGCCATTGGTCTGATACTGCCGGCTATGTCGGCATGAGGTTTAATGCCGGCCTTGTGATTGGCCCCGTCATTGCTAGTGATGGGAAGATCGGATCATTTTACTGACTCAGTTCTTTAAGTCTCGTTAAGCAAAATGAACGAATCTTTTTTCAAGTCATTTCGTTCATTTCGTTCATTTCAGCAAAATCTAATTAAAATGTTACATGTTAAATTTTTCTACACATTTAGTACTTTTGGAATAAAAACTATAAGCTAATGCAGCCATGGCCAAATTTTGAAAAATAAATTATAAATGCATTGCAGCTCGCTTCAGGCAGAGAGTTCCACTCACCTCTTAATCCAAATAGTTTTTTCTTTTGTCACTTCATATTTAGCTAATCACGTCTGTTCCCTGGAAAGTTTAGTTCACCGCTCGTGTCTTTGAGCCGTTAGTTCTGTCAACATGTCCGGTCTGGGCCGCGAGAGTCTCATGTAGCTGTTAGCTAGCTGTAGCTAATACATCCGTCGTTCGTTCATCAAGTCCCAGCCTATACTTAAGGCTATACAGTTACCGAAAACAGAAAGGAGTCGTTCATCCCCCGAGTCTTTGAGTCGTTCATCCCCCGAGTCTTTGAGTCGTTCATCCCCCGAGTCTTTGAGTCGTTCATCCCCCGAGTCTTTGAGTCGTTCATCCCCCGAGTCTTTGAGTCGTTCATCTCCCGAGTCTCTGAGTCGTTCATTCAAGTCCCCGTAGGCTGAATGCAGAAATAGATGGATTCGTTCATTTCTTGACTCAGTGTTCGGGTCTGAGTCTCGTTCTTTTGTCACGCATTGGATACAGAAATAAGTTGATACATACAAATATTTCACATAACTGTATAGACAAACGCAAATGATATATATATTTTTTTATTCTTAAAGTTATGTAATGCGTTTCTGGCTTCAAATTATATTTTTATATTTTTCTTATCCGGGGAAATCACTGATAAAACAAAGATTGACACTTTACAGTGGATTCTAAACTTAGGTAAATACCATAGCCATATCATCACAGTCATATTATACAAATATGGGAAATATATTTACTTAATTACTTTATATATATATATAATTTGTTTATATATATATATATATATAATTTGTTTATATATATATATATATATATATATATATATATATATATATATATATATATATATATATATATATATATATATATATATATATAATTTGTTTATAATAGTGTAAATAATAATTAAAAAACAAAGTGGCACTGACATTTAACACTAGAATAGACTGACATGAGCAAATGGAACTTTTTTAATTTTCAAATGTTTATTGCAGTATATTTTGATCATTTTAAAATAATTCCTAAACACAATACAATACAGTCAATAATACGAGTGCAATGCTGTTGCGAGAGACTGAACAGAAGCGGTCACGTGACAAAAGAACGAGACTCAGACCCGAAGACTGACTCAAGAAATGAACGAATGAACAAAAACAAAAGTGCGTTCAAATTTTTGTTAAGTGTATACATTACTGTAAAATTTTAATCTATATTGGCTAGTCTTTTTGTTTGTTTTTTAAACTAACAATTTTTTAAATTTGGTTAATTTTGACACTAACAACTTTGTAGCATCAACTCATTTACATTAAGTATTCCTGTCTTTCTACTGACAAGGGTAAAAGATCCACTCTATTTACTGTCTGACAAAAGGTTTGAACTGTACATTTTAGTAATGCATCGAATTACAAATTATTAATGCATGCAGCATACTACCTTGTTAACACTCTCCATTCCACCATCTGATAGTTTCCAATCCACTTACAGTAAAGTTGTCAGGTTTAATTTTATATGGAGCATTACAAATCTCATGCCAGTCTAAGTTTATTGTTGTTTATTTCAGATGTAAGATGTACACACAGTGAAAGTCATTTACTGTAGTAAAACAAGCAACTACACATTACTATTGTACCTATTACAACTTGAATTTAGGATACATTAGAAGCCCACAATCTCAGCGTCTAGTGTCCTGTAATGTGTGATCAGGTAACACTCATCTGGATCAGTCACTCATTTCCCACGAGAGAGTTTATTTTTGGACGGCTCAATATAGTCGACCCTCAGCTTCTGGAGTTACTGAGTGGAAAGATTTCTCTTTTCTAAATGACAAGTAGTAGTATTTCTTTGTGAGATATTAAGTGTTCATATTCACATTGGGAATAGTGGACCATGGGAATGGAATGCCACAGAAAATATACTTGTGAAGCTATGCAAAATAAATGTATGGAGCTAAAGTGCAAACTGTTAAAACCTTACATCGACAATGCTGCTGATTTTCTTTTATTAAAAGAGATACTAATACAGTATACCAAACTGAAGTTTAGCGCTTAGCATTAGAGCATTAGAGTACATTACATTAGAGTGTGCCACTTTAGTGTCAGGACGGCAGTTAACGCCACCACGTTAAACATTACGTGATTGAATTAAAACAGTATTTATCCACGTTTCCCTTTTTTTTCTCTGTTAATATTTTTCTTTTTGGAGCTGTTTATCTGTGTTAAAATACATTTTCAGGGCTGAAAATACACTTTATCAGCTATTACACTTCCTGGAATGTCAGATCACAAGCCGGTGTAGACCAATAGGAGCGCTCCTTTTATGAGCATGTGGTTTACTCGCATGTGATTAGCCCATTTTTTCCGTCCCTAAATTAATTATTCAATCCTTTTATAATAATTTATTTTACAATACACTATTTGGGGTTTAAACCATTAATTCTAGAAAAAAAAATCGCGTACAGTATGTTTAACTTATATTACATTAGCTTAACTTAAATTAACTTTGCTTAATTTACCCAAACATTCCTTAGTTCAGCTGAACTTATTGTTACTTAGACTAGCTTAATGTAATTTACCTATCAGTTCAATTTAGCTTAATTTATCTGAACTTCTATTGGTGGAAATCAGCAACTAAACCAGCCAGCTAAAACCTGGGACAAGGTTCATGTTCTTACTTTATCTTAGGTCAATGTTTTAATGTGCATTGTCCCCAAATAATAAAAATAATAATAATTTAAACCATGTTACCCTAACTTAGTTTTGCTTAACTTTGCTTAACTGACCTTAATATAACGAAAGCTTTTATGTTATCTTAGATTATCTTATTTTAATTTAAATTATCTTAACCAAATTTAGGTTTACTAAAACTAAGATATTTTTTTTACTTGACTCACTGTAGCTTAACTAAGCACCCCAGACTTTTTTCTAGCATACTAGGTTCCCTGTTTATTTTATACTTCTTAGGCTGCAAAGTAAGTGTACAGTTGTTGTAGCATGTGACGCTAACACCTGAAGTTGTACTTATCTTCCTGAGACACAGTAGGTCCTCATTATCGTAATACAGTAAAGTAGTGCCAGTCTGTTTTAAATGAAATTATCTTGTTCTATAAAAAAAAAAGCAACCAATTGTGCCAGTCCCCATGGTCAATAGTTCTTCATGTGAAGGAAACAGATTTTTCAGTCATCCAGAAAAGTGTGCAAATAAAGGCAAACTGTGTCTGATTCTGTTATACAAGATTTCTCAACAGCACATAATCATACAATCCTTTGTTTCTACTGTAACAGCCAAGGGGAATTGTCTTTGACTAATTGCTGAGCCTTGCAACGCTTGGGACTATTTGCTGCTCTTTGTTCACAGATTGATCTCAAATTTATCACTAATGCTGTGTGCGAACGAAAGCTGTTGACACGTTCCAGGTCTGGACACAGCAGTAGCTTTTGTCTAAACAGGTGTGCTGATTCATTGTGCCTTCCCTGGGCTCTGTGGCGCTCGTGCGCGGAGACTTTCCCACTGCGACTGTTTAATTAGTCACCAGTGTGTGTGTCGGCTCCCTCTGTGACAAACTGTTGCCAAAGAAACACATCCCCGGCAAGAGCGGATCCGCTGACGCTGAAGGGCGGCTGCGGAGAGTTCAGGGGGTGATTGAATTGTTTACAGCTCGGTGCTCTCTTTCACTCTTCTGTGGAGGGATACAGCATCATTTATGTCTGCTTGGCTTTTCCTTTGGCTTCCATCTCGAGTGACTAATGGCGCACGGTGGCTCCTTGCCTCTCAACGACATTGTGAATATCAAAAGAATTGATCAAAGCCCTTATTAGCTACACCGCTCCAGACTTACACCCTCCAAGATCTCTTTGTACCAGAAGCAGTCTGACATTTCTGCACTTGTTTTTGCGTGCCGTGTTTATTTTTAAAGCTGACATGTTTGTCTTGGCGTCCACCAAAAACTCCAGACATTTGTAAATCTTAATCTCATGCCCACTTGCAGAGTGGATCTTCACTGAATGTTGAATTAGTAGTGCACAGTCGGTAGTTAGACCGTTTAAAACAGGTGCAATGATTTGTGTTACTAAAGTAAATCTTTTGCCCCCACTCGAGGCAAAAGTGCTCACTCATATCAGGACTAAAAGACTGAAGCTTGACATTAACTTGACAGGCAAGGAAGTCTTGTGTAAAGTGATTCTCTTTAAACTTAGCAATTAGGAAAAAACAAGACCTCCATATATTAAGAAATTCTGTGATTGATTATATTTCTTCTGATTTGATGTCTGATTTTTATTTTATTTTTTAATGGCATTATACCAAAAATAAAAGCTATGACTTTTCCACTGGAAGTTCTGTCATTAGGAACCAGAGCCAGTTTGCTTGATAAATGTGTATGCATGAAAAATGTATGTGTGTGTGAAAAAATAAGTTTTAAGGAAGATTAACATGTTTTCTTATGAAGCAACTTCTTATTTGTCAAACTTCTTTTATTTATATATGTTGGGCCAACACGTTACAGCAGCTGCAGAACAGCAGGTACAAAGACACAAAGTTGGCACAGCCTAGCATAGCCTAGTGTAGCAATAGGACACAAAGCACAACATAACTCTTAACATCACTAAACCTAGCATAAAATATTTTTCCTACCATAGAAGAGTAAAAAATAGCATTTAGAAACACATAATATAGCCAAGCATAAAACGTATCGTAGCCTTGCACAGCGGCACAATACAAAAGATAACACAATTTTGGTCATATTTTCTTAATGCAAGATTGTTTAAACAAACTCCTCTAGCAGTGCTCAGTTTTTGCTAAAGACAAATGCAAATTGTGGTTTTCTGACACAATTATACCCTGGAACACACATTTTATACAAGTGTTAATGAGTCCACCATTTGGTGTGCTTTTAGCTCGCTTTTATTTTCATATTATCAATTTAGTATAAGCATATCAACATACAAACATAAAATTAATAGTGTCAAAAAATGTAACTGTTACATAATGCGCAATAGGGAGGATATTGTACTGTAAACTTCTGTAACCTTTTTCATTTTTTTAATGTTGCATAAAAACGGGTGGAGATCTGTTCGTAAAAGAAGGATTTTTTTTTAAACTGTGCGTACCAGGGCAATCCTGTAAATCCAGAAGACTTAAACTGCCATGATTTGAAAAAATAAAAAAAAACTAAATATTCACTGTTTAGCTGGACCCGCCCACAGAGTTTACAGCATGGAGGCACAAAATGCGGCAAAAATAATCCATTCCTTGAGCAGGAAACTACAAATAAACGTATTTTAACTTTTAAGTATATGTATATGTTGTTATAACTCCTATTTTCAATATTATGTTCCTGCACAACCGGAGGACCACAGTTCTAAGACTCTTGTTTTTTTGAAAACGCGCCCCCGAGTTTGCTAGATCCCCTGTGTCTGGTTAAGGTTAGGGTCAGGGTCTGGTGTTGTGACTAAGTCAAATTTGGCTCTCATCAGATCTGCAGACCTGAAACTGCAGCCTCCAGTTGTTCAGAAATCTCCTTATTTTAAGGAAGAAAAAATAATATGATATTACGTCATGTTAAAAAGCATTGGAGAAAGAGCCCCCAGACCAAGCCCCGCTATGATCCAGCCTCAGTGGAAGCAGCTGTGGGCACCAGCTGCTGAGTCCGATACTTTTGTTGCCCTACAAAAGTACCATAAGCAAAAAAGAGAAAATATAGACGGGTCCGTGACAGAATGACACAAGACATTCACAACCTTCTCCAACCACCACCAACTTACCTCTACACTCACACACATTCATACTCTAGTACTGTGGCACTGGTGTATTAACTTAAAGGACAGCACCTTACACAAATTCTTAAATAGAAAATGCTGCGCAAAATAAATTTACTGTACCACCAGTAAACACTAAAATAAACATTTTTTAATTGTATTTAGATGTAAGAAAGCAAACAGTTGTATTGTTCCTTAAGCTTGTTAGTAAATTTATTTTTGGCTTAGGACAGACTGAAACGGTAAAAGCTGCAGAAGGGACGCTTAGCATTATCCTCACGCTTAAGCGCGTAAATTGAACAATCAGTATTGGTTAGAGCTGTTGATGTTTTCCAATTGGTTAAAATTGCTGTAAACGACTCTGTGATTGACACCCGGACAGTCTACTGACAAATGAGTTACAAGTAAAGTGCGCTGCTTTGGCTTTATAATGGGACAATCGGGACAGAAAAAGGGGAAAACTGCAACATTTTTGTGTTTTTGAAGATATCCCGCGGGACAGTCCCGGATGAAAGGGGATATATGCTCAACTACACTAGGTGGGTACTTGGGCAAGTGTCTTGCAACTGTCTTGCCCAAGGACACAACGACTGTATGAACCAGGGAGACCGGAAATTTAACCACCAACTTTATGGTATACACATGTAGGCAGCCATACACAGAAAATATTTTTATGTGTGTATGCATCAGTTTATTTGGGCAGAACTATATGCCGCGAGTTTTATATGAATGGCACGTTACCACGCTGTGTGTGGAAGGTTCTTTTTTGTGCAGCTGGAACTGAACCAACCTACCATCACAGTGGAGGAAATGGCTCCTGGGGGCGGGCCATTGGCTGGGCTTGATGCAGGCAGAGAAACATTTAACAACTATGGAGGAACCTGTGTAACATCACATAGTCGTCAAACTTTCTGCTTCTTACTGTGTTTGAAATGAGCATGTTTGACCTTGAGCTGGACAAATTCAATGTTACTGGCATTGGATTTGACATCATGTGGATTGTATTTTGTTTTCCCATCATTTGAAAGTGGCTGATTTGTTTGAAAGTTGATGGCAATTTGACCGCCACGATCCATGCAGATTTGTTATCACGAATCTGCAAATTAACACCGATGTTATGTTGACAATATCACTGAGGGGAGTGGACATCCAAGGGGGCCACTCAGCCAGCTCATTCATGTTCTTCAATATTCCGTTTAAGTTCAGGATAGCTCAGCTTCAGAAGAACCTATTGAAGTTAAAGAACTGTTAGTATTGACGTTTGAGAAGATTTAACAAAATTTTTATTTGTGGAATACCTGACCCAGACTCTGCCTCCTGCGGCCCCCAAGTAATTTAAGTTTGAGAACCCTGAGCTATACCCTCCCACAAATATACACCACAAGGTGTGTTACACGTATTAAGAACATAATATCCTCAGATGCAGTTTTCCTCTAAGACTCTATCCCCTAACTTACCCCTTAGTTACATATCTGTGTCTAATTTGGGAGAATTAGGATCAAGACATTTACCCATATTTCTTCACCAAAATCAGTACGGCAGTACCACTTCTGACTCCTGTTAATATTGACTCTAGTGCCACCCAGAGGTCACTCAGTAGACATCTGCCATTTATTAAGACACCTCCAGAAATTAATCAAGTGGTTTCCGATGATTGATGAAAATATAGTTATTTATCTTCATGTGTCATGTGACTTTTGTGCTCCTCTCCTCTTTTCTTTCCTCTGCCAGGTCTACATCCCCTGCAGAACTGCTATTGTCCTGGCCAAGGAGGAGATGGATCACAGTTATTAGACGGATGATTGTCTCCGTGGAGACCGGGGATCACTGACGGATTCCAACCTCAAACTGAGTGTTAACAATCACTTGCTTCACGTGTCAACCTCGCACACACCACCAACTTCTCCACCAACCAATGAGAAATTACCCTGTAAAGTCACTCAGCTTTTCAAAGCGCCATCTGCGACCTTTCTGATGCTGCGTGAGCCCATTTAGTGCAGATAGGCGCATTTGGGAAGCATCCAAAGCCAACCAGCAGCTACTCTGTAAAATGCTCGACCCTGCCGTGCTCATTTATAGGCTCAGAAAAAAAAACAAAAAAACTGGCTTGACATCTGAAACATGGAACATCTACTGGGATAAAACAAGGCAGTTGGTCCAAATTAAAATTTTGTATTTAAAAGCAACTCAAATTTATCAGCAATTACTAAAAATTAGATCAATGCTATTCCGTAAATTGTATTGTGGGCATTGCACAAGTAAAAACACTGTAAATTGCACTAAGTAATAACCCATGTTGGAACTCTTCTTCTAATGGCTCCCTAAATGAGTTTGTAGTAATGTTTTGAATTTATGCAGCAACTTGGAGAAAGACTGTATGTGGTTATTTATGGCCCGGTGATCAAGACTGTAACAAGGCTGTAAATTGCAGCTAAAGCAAAGTGATAATGTCGCCTAAATTGTGATTGTTCCCAGCGTGTGGCATAAAAGCACACACATAATTTCCAGCTGTAGTTGACAGGGAAGGGGAGGGAAAGTTTTGACTTGATTGGACAGAGAGGATACACCTTCACCTGTCCTGGATAATGGACTCATTTTGAAAAAAATAATAGAAGTAGAAAGACATCCAGAATTGTCAGCTCAATGGATCAAAGTAAATACCAAGACAGCAACTGTTGTTGGAAATACAGATTTACTTTTAAAAATGATTGAAGTATTTACAATTGAATACTTGCTGAAACCCATTATCAAAGCAAATTCTGAAACCGAATTTTATTATTCTGCCGATTTTTTTTTATTTCTTTTATAAAAATGAAGCTAATTTTGGAGCATCATTATGCTCCACCTTATGCCATGCTTGCTGTTAAAAAGTTACAATGCAGTATGTCAAAATTGCCTGGCCATAACTTTGCAAAGTGAAAAGGGTCTGGATTTTCTTCCCTTCAGTCATTTTCTCCTGGTGGAAATGCTGTCTAAGATTAACTAGGATTTAAGCTCGTCACACAGTGCAATTTTGACATTGTCAAGCGTTTATTTGGTCGTGGTAAAATGCTTCTCAACGTGTCAATCAATAAGACATTTTTGTGTGAAGTCACTGTGAGCTTTTCAAAGGTTGGCCATGACAGTGTCAAATATTTAGTACAATTGTAACAAATTCTGCTACTACTATGGTATTGTAGAGTATAGCGGGTAGCTAGATGGCTATGTTCACAAATGTGTGATAACGGCTTACTCCATGCACTTTTGCAACACTCGGTACATTTACATGCAAGTAATTATTGAACTAATGTGAATGCCTTACTCCAAAGGGAGGACGGTCATTAGAATTTCTGGAATGCGATTTATTGTCGAAATATTGCTGCTTGTATACACTGCCTGTTGTTGACCACAGTTAAAATGTAGCATACAACACACTCAGCTTTTCTAATCAATGTGACTGGCATCAAGACGCAGGCCTTAACCTCGAGTTGTACTGTGTGATATGTAGTAATCTTATACGATTGGAAAATAATCGGACAGTCCAATAGGGTCTATGCATTGCTTTATTCAGATCACTGGTCCATTTGTACTACCCCATAGTAATCCAACTCAAATCCACAGAGGACAGACAAATGGGTAAATAGGATTTTAAAAATCATTAAACAGATTTATAACAGATTATGTTGACAGAAAGGATCTGATTAATTCTATTAGTTTTGTTTCCATATAGTATAAAAATAAAACTCCATTTTGCTTATACAACCATCAAATTTAGTTTATTTGGTGGATCTTGATTTTACTTGACCAAAACTCAACTACTCATGACTTTTTCTGGTATTAGCCTGACCTTAGCCTGATTTATTTTTTTGGTTTTATTTTACATTACAGTCACTATATATTATTACAAGATTTTTCAGCACACCATTGGCTTATGGAAATTCCACATACAGTAGGTGCATTTTTCGTGAGACTGCAATAGATCAACACAATGCTTTGCCTATAACAGTGCTGACTAGAGTGCCACCTAGAGGCCAAACTGTTATAAAGACATACCTTACCATAAATGTACACTGTTGTTGAAGTAATTATCATTTCTAGTTTTGAGATATTGGCGTTTAATTGAATAAAGAAACGTGTTTTGTTTCTCGTTGTATGCAACTCTTGTGCGAGTTCTTTTGAATTGTAACGTATAAAACCCTTCTGATGCAATAGTTCAAAATAAAAATACATTAATGGCAATGTAGACTGATGGTTGATGCTTTGACATATACTCCCACATTTTAATAAAGCCACTGTGATTTATGTGCAGCGTTCATTAGAGCTGGTGGGGAGCTTGTGGGTGCTGGGGGGGGCAGGTAGCCGGGAGTCCCCTGAGGGAGAATCAAGAGGTAGACGCAGCCCAAATTCCTCCCGAGAACAATGTGTGCCTCTTCCAATTATCCGCGACTTTAGTGACTTATGTCTGAATACGGCGAGTGATTGAACGCCTCACGGTGCGGTGCCGCTCTTCCCCAGATCGGCGGGATGAGAGGATTATGGATGAAACGTGGAAATATAGATCAGCACAGGTGAGTTCAGTTAGTCATTAAAGAGATATGACACAAAGATGCATTGGGTTGTTTTACAAAAAAAATGATTGATTAACAAGCATTAGTATTATGTCACATGTTTTTGTTATGCGTGTGTGCGTTTTTTTTTTTTATATTTATTTATTTTATTTTTGTTGCCTTGAAGTCTTGAAGATTATTCTCAAGTATCTCTTGTTTCAGAGTAACATACATAAGGTTTCTCCTGCCAGTTCAGAGAGATGCCATGAATTCACAAGTTCGAAAAAATTTAAACTAAATAAATGGGGACAAATGTCCTTGTAATTATTTTTAGGTTTGGTATTTTATTTAAAGCAATTGGACAAGCCTCATTGTGATCCACCATACATTTGGAATATAGGTAGCTCGTAGTATCTGCATGGAAAAACCACTCAAATATATTTCATGCTGTTCTAACAAGGTTTGGATTTGTTTAACCTAGACTCTACTAAAACAGAAAGTCACGAAAGTACTCTTTACCATGTTTACAATTTATTACAGTAAGATGCATGTGCTTGTAGGCCTCTCTTTGTATCCAGGAAACTATAAAAAATACTAAGTTGATTGTACCTGCGGCAAGGCTAGTAAATGCGAAACCATTTGGAACTCAAAATACAAAGTTTATTTTGGTTCATTATCACCATTCACATAATTGTTATAGTTTAAACTGAGAAAAATATTTTTTTTTAAAATCACAACTTACCGTACAATTGTCACAAATTAAGAAAAGGTTGAAATGCAAATGCATCTGGACATAGGTTTCAAAGTGAAGACGTTCCATTCCTCATTCAAGGGACTGAGCCTGAAAACTAACTGTGATTGGACCAGGCTGTTCTGGTTTCATTGTTGTTGAAAGTTGAATGGTTTACAGGAGCATAACAACTCCCATCTCGACAACATTCAATTTTCAACAGTAAAGAAAACAGAACAGCCTGGTCCAGTCACAGTAGTTTCAAGTTTAACCCGTCCCTCTGAGAGATATAAGCTCAGTTCTCTTACCTGTTAAACTCAGGAGTCCCTTGGATGAGGAATGAAACGTCTTCATCTTGAAACCTATGTCCCGATGCCTTTTGTTTTAATTTTTTCTTCAATATGTCCTGGATGGCTGAGAACTTTCACAGACTGTCACAAACGATAACATAGCTTGACAGACTTTCTTTGCAGAGCACATCACTGTCTTGTTTGTGTTCGGGTGTGTCATCAGATTTGCCATCTTTGGTACAGCAACACCACTTGGACAAACAGCATTAGATCACCTTTCAATTTACACAATATATTTTTTTACTGTATGAGCTTCAATATAAATTGCTTATCCTTAAGTATAAACTTAGAATAGTAGGTAATACCATTAGCATTTGATTTCAGTGAATAACTGTTTTGGGACCTTCTGCACAGAGAAGAGAGGAACCTATTTTTAGCCATTAAAAACTCTACGCTTGTCTAATGGAGCATTATGTCTCATGCAAAACCGGTAGTGACGCACATTGGAGAATGTATAGGTTTTAAATAAATATATATTTGTTTTGTAGACAAAAGCCATGTTGGGCATGTGAAACTAAGGAGACACCTGCCTGGTTTTATCAAGGCAAAGTCATTTTAAGAGCAACACGAGCCGATATGCGTGTCTTAGATAAAAGCTAATGCCTTGATTTAGTGCCAGCCGTTCTGTAATTCTCTGATCTACACCTTCTGCATTAGTGCCCATTCTTATCCATTTAAGCCGGTATTTTTTTCGAGCATATGGCAGGTTTTGATCGTCCTTCTCTGCAGCTGAGAAAATCCATTCGTATTCAAGGCCATCCTGGTGTGTTTAGCCAAAAGTATCATGAACATGTCATTTCTTTTTGTACTCCAACAAAGCGCTTCCAAACGGCCCTTTTTTTTCAGCTCTCCAAAACCAAGTGGATCACTCTGCATAAATTTAAAGCGGCGAGGTTTTGAAGCTGCAGTGGAGTGTTTAATCATCCCTCATCTGACCCAATGTCATTGTCGTTTTAGCGCCGGCAAAATGAATTGTCTGCATTTATTCTTAAAAGTCAAATTGATGTCGCCTAAGTATAGCTCCATATTCCCTTCATTATTCCTAATGAGAATAAATTTTAAAAAACTAAAAACGTGGCTGGATTCATAGCGCAGAGGGACTACTGATTGTGTCTCATTGCACTTATGGAAATTTACGACTCACCAGATTTTTCAAAGCAGCCAATACTTGATTCCTCTGTTTTCAATGTCATTTTGTGAGCAAGTCCTGTTATCCTTTGGGTCGTCCACACTTTACACAAGAGGCTGCTTTGGGACGATAAGAGCCCTTAGCCTTAAGAGGTTTGTGGAACATTTGGTGTTATATGTGCAAGAATTTAAAAAAAAAAGTAACTCTGTATAGGTTTTGATTTCATACATCTAAAATCTCTACCAAGGTTTTGACCATTTTGGATAATTGTTACAATTTCATCTTTGTGAACGCAACATCTGACAAGCGCAAAACAGCAAAACAGTTTTGCTTATTGTGTTACTTCAGCATATTGTCTGTAACTATTTTAACAAAAAAAAATGTGGATCCATAATTTTTAATTTCAAAATTACCTATATCACAAAATCAAATTTAATGAAAAAATAAAAACAGCTGCTGACTCTGAGTCCCATAACAACCTTATTGACTCTGTAGATGCTAAAGACACTAGTAATCATCAGTGAAAGAAGTCATATGAAATAAGTAGCAAAGACAAAAACTCAATTAAAATGTAATTTGTCTGAAAATAGAGAAAATCCATATTTGTTTTTCCAAATTGCTCTGCCCAAATATATAATGAACTCATCAGGACACAATCATAGTACTGTTGTGTGTCATTTAAAAATAAAAATATGGGTCATGTGACCTTTAACCACATAAATACAGAAGACATTATCTACATAAACTTTTGTTATTCTTTCCCTTACCAGAACTTGTAAAATCAGTTTTAGTTCAGAAATGATCTCTAAGTTTGAGAACAAAATTGTAGTGAAGTTTAACTTAGTCAAAAGTCCTGCTGGTACCACATTATAATAAGGCCCCTTAATAGATCTATAAATGCTTTTAAAAAGGTTATTCCATATAATTCATCAAAACTTTGACATACACATAAAAACAGTTCAGTGTAAATTTGCAGCATTGAATTTTGTTTGACACTTTTTTGTATCTACACTATGGCACATAATAATCCTCACCTGTCTGCCAAATTCAGATGGTGAGTTCAAATTCGTATTAAACTTTGCTGCTGTTAGTGATTCATTAATAATGTTAATCAAAACCATCAGGTGTGTCACAGTCACCCCTTTGATGCTGTGTAGAGTATACCTTAAATCTCTGAATCCTTAGGGCACTTTTCTGTCTTGAATGCCAATGTGACTTTCTATTTGTTATAGAACTAGACAGAGTAAATGGCTCAGTGATTCCCACGACATGATGTAAACAGGTTGAAAGACAACTCATCCGAGCGTAATACTGCCATTTCCATTTCCCTGGCATCCACACTCTGTGCTACTTACTCTGGATTATGTGTCTTTGTGCGCCGCCTCGGTCCCACTGAGAGGCTTTTTTAATAACAGCTGTGTCACCATGAAGATCACAATGCGGCTTTTGTCAAGTCTGTTTCTCAAAGGTGCTGAGACAAATTCAATTTTAGGGACTGAATGTTTCGACAGAAGACTTATTTTTATTTGACATGAATAAAACACTGACTTTTAGATTCTATAACAGTTACAAATGAGAACGATTCTTCTGTTCTTAAAAGAAATATGGCCTTGATAAACACACACTTTGATGTTGTAACTAAGTTGACAACAGTTTATCTTACATGTAGCAGATTATGGCCACAAACACACTTTGATCAGGTCACACCTGTGCAAACCTTTGAAGTATCAAAATCTCATCACTTTGTTCTCAAGTTCCCAAGTAGAAGTGGTATGAAATAGTTTGTAAAGCTCCTGTCCAGATGGTCAGACGCTTCAGCAGACAGCCTGACACACTCTGCCTCCAGCGAGACAGCTGTGCAGGTGTTCAAACTAGCCCCTATTATTATGTGATCATTCATGTGTTAACACTGGGGATGGCCTATAAAATATACTCCAACAACTGCTATTGCCTGCTAGATAATGTAACATATAAACTATTCTATGTTGTAAAGAAAAAGTGCATTTCAATTGTAGATTTAGTACTGAGCACTTCTTTAAAGGCCCTAATTAACTGTATTGCGGATTATTACACTCATAATGATAAGACTGGTTGATAGCTTTAACAACTACTTTGTAAATATTTGGCTTGAATTAGCAGAAAGATTTGTTTCTTCAGACAAAGCCCAAAAGCAAACTGCTATCTAATAATCTAAATTCCTTCTTCCTCAAATCAGTGGATAAAAAGAAATTATTAACATTGTTAGACAGTTTAAAAAAGACTGTCTAACAAAGAAACCAGACTGCAACATTTTAGACAGGACCTTTAATAAAAGATGTTATATATAAAATAATTAAAACTATTGAACACATATGCAATAAATCCTTTTTAACTGCAAAATTTCCAACAAAAATGAAGATTGCGAAGGCCATACCAATATTTATAATGGTGATAAACAATTCTCTAAAATACTTTAGAAACTTTTTCCTGATTGATTAAACAGTATAATATACAGTATTACATGACAGTCAATACAGCTTCAGAGAAAACAGATCTCCAGCACTTGCATTAAATGATTTGAGGAAGTAAAGTATTATTGGGGAAAAAAACATGCATCTGCATATTTTTATACATCTAAAAAAAAGCATTGGATGATAATTCAAAAGCTGAAAAAATGGTATAAGAGGTATTCCACTATAGTGGTTAAAATACCATCTAAGCAATTGACAGCAGTTTGTACACATGGGTAAATATAAATCTATAACCTTCAGATGTATTACCTGTGGAGTACCCCAGGGGTTAGTGTTAGAACCAAAGTTTTTATTATATATAATGGTTCCCCTTAATGAAGAGAGTTAAAACAAGTACTGTGACATCGTCCATAATGGCCTAGCCGGGGTCCCACACTGGAGCCAGGCATGGGGTTGGGGCTGGAATGTCACCTCGCTAGCCTGAGCTTTTGCAAGAGGTTGAGAGGTACTAACTCGAGGTAGTCGGGCTTTATTCCAGACACCGCTTGGGCTCTGGAACCACGTCTCTTGAGAGAGACTGGACTCTCATTTCTGGAGTTGTCTCTGGTGAGAGGCGGCGGGCTTGTGTGGGCTTACTCATAGCTTCCCACCTCAGCCAAATGGCAGTGCAAAATACCTGGCCTTCTTGGAGTCTCTGCGAGGGGGGACTTTGTTGGGGGACTTTGTTGGGGCTCACATGGGCAACGACAGTAACACCTGGAGGGGCATGATTGGGAGGAACAGCCCCCCTTACCTGGACCCGAGTGGAAGCTGGACAGACTTGGCAGACCTAAACGTATTGTAAAGGGGCTGTTGGGAACATTTGGCTGAGTCTCCTGTCAAAGAGGTCTTCAGCTCTGGGTCTGGGAGGGGTTTGGTGAGGCCATACAGAAGAACTATTGGTTGGCCTCAAAGAGATTTTGGAGCCTCAGGGGGGGAAGCCATTTCCCTACCTACACTTTTTACAGTAAAGGTGGGCAGTTGTTGACCTTACCTGGCAATATCGTCAACTGGGGGAAGGAATACTTTGAGTATCTCCTCAATCCCACCAACATGTCTGATGAAGCAGAGGCTGAGGGCTCTGAGGTGGACTCGTCCATCACCCAAGCTGAAATCATTGTGGTAGTTAAGTAGTGAAGCTTCTTGGTGGCAATGCACTGGGGGTGGATGAGATCCACTCCGAGTACCTCAAGTCTCTAGAGGTTGTGGGGCTGTCTTAGCTGACATGCCTCTGCAACATTGTGTGGCGGTCGGGGACCATACCTCTGGACTGGCAGACCAGGGTGGTGGTCACTCTTTTCAAGAAGGGGGACCGAAGGGTAAGTTCCACTCAAAATCGTCAGCCTCCCCAGAAAAGTTTATGCCAGTTTACAGTAGAGGAGAATTCGGCTGATAGTCAAACCTGGGATTCAGGAGGAACAATGCGTTTTTGTCCCGGTTGTGGAACAGTGGACCTGCTCTATACTCTCTCCAGGGTGTTTGAGGGTTTATGGGAGTTTTCCCAAACAGTCCTTATGTGCTTGGTGGATTTGGAAAAGGCATTTGATCGTATCCCTTGCAGGATCGTGTGGGGGTGCTCTCGGAGTATGGTATTCGGCTAAGGGCTGTCCAGGCCCCTGTTCAACCGGAGACAGAGCTTGGTTCGCATTGCCGGCAGTAAGTCAGACCTGTTCCCAGTGCATGTTGGACTCCGGCAGGGCTGCCCTTTGTTACTGGTCCTGTTCATTATCTTTATGGACAGGATTTATTGGCGCAGCCAGGGGACTGAAGGAGTCTGGTTTGGGGACACAGGATTTCCAAGGCCAGGGTCATGGTTCTCAGCCGGAAAAGGGTGGTTTGTTCCAGTTCGGTTGTTAGACAGCTCCTCAAGTGGAGAAGTTCAAGTATCTCGGCGTCTTGTTTACGAGTGAGGGAATGATGGACTTCACAGGCGGGTTGGTGCAGCCTCTGCAGTGATGCAGTCGATGTACCGGTCTGTCGTGGTGAAGAAAGAGCTGAGCTGTAAGCCAAAGCTCTCAATTTACCAGTCAATCTGCATTCCTATTCTCACCTATGGTCATGAGCTGTGGGTCATGAGCTGTGGGTCATGACCGAAAGAAAACGTTATATGATAAAAATTATATTTGGTAATTGTAAAATTGATGTAGAGGTTATAATTGTAATAAATTAAGAAATTTCCCATAGTTGCAATACACTTTGCTATTTTTGATTAACACTGGTTTAAGCTCAACACGGGTTTCCATCTTAGTTTATGATTAAGGATGTGCCAAGGAAATGATGTTTGTCTACATGTTCTAGTGCAAATTTCTTTGCTATACTTTAACTACTGTACTGAGGTCTGGGTTAACACTTATAAAATAAACCCAAATTTTCTCTTCATACTTCTAAAAACTATATGGACTGTACATAATGCTGGGTTTAGGCACCTTATGTTATAATCCAGTCAAGGTTTTGGAGTTCTCCCTTGTCTTTCCCTCCCCTTTGTTCTCTGTGTTTGTCTGGCTCCTTGTTTGGAAGTGGCTGGGCATGGCTTCTGCTCCTGGGCTAATCTGGCACACCTGAACTGAATCCAGTAATCATCTGCTGCTGTATAAGCCATGGTCCTGCCTCCACTCGCTGCCAGATCGTCAGTCATCCACAGCGGTAAACACACGAGCGGGCGCTCGGATTTAGGTTATCTATGGTTTTCTAAACAAGAATTCTGTTTTCTCCCTCAGTCTACTTACCTTTTCTACATGCTGAGATTCAACTTACCTTGTCCTTTTCCTGCCTCCTCCATCCGACCAGCTCTGGGAATTCCCTCTCCTCGATTCCGCCTCCTCTTGTCCAGCTACCTGTTAAATAAATTGTCTTTACTGCTCATTTGTCCGAGACTGCTTTTGGATCCTAATTCATACTTTGACTTTGTGACACCATGTGACAGATTTACTGTTTAAAAGGTCAAAAATGATAAAAATGTAAAGATTGGCTCAAATTTAATACTCTAAAAAGGATTTATAAAGTGAGGCACAATTTGCTTCCAAACATTATTCAAAACATATTCTTTACCAGGAATGGACAATATAATTTGTGAGGAAAAATGTCTGCTGTACTTTAAAAACATGATTATTACTTGATGTGGGGCAGACCCGTGGAATGGGTTGGATGAGGAATTAAAGTGTAGCCCTTTGTTAGAGCAAATTGTAAACCAAAATGTTTGGCCAATATGCACATGCAGGTTTATTGTAGCTCTTTGTATATTAAAAATGTTTTTGCTCAGGATTTTCTTAGTAACCAATTCAGTTGGGGAAAAGCAAATATACTGTTCATGGGCAAATGTACAGGTCTCAGCAACAATATAAGTAAAGGAAATTGCAGGACCATTACACAACTAATGCTCCATCTAACTTCTGAAAATAAAGACTATAAAAATGTGATAAGTTGGCTGAAATAAACCAAAAAGTGAAACAAGCTGGGCCAGTCTGCAGTGGACTATAACCCAACATAACGTAAAGGTCACCCTAACAGAAAATTACAAATTGAGAAAATACAACTTTTAAAAGAACCTGAAAAACAAAGGAAAATGGGATCTTAAAACATACAAACTTTGCTCTTTCAACAGTGAGGCAGCAGGGAGCATAGTCAAGAGGCACTGATGAAGCAGGCTGACCCGGCCAGTCTTTTTTTAAAACTGGTTTCCAGTCACGGGCCAAGAACACGTAGCTGTAAACATAACACTCAGTGAATGTGAGAGTGAACATTTGTCTGACTCTGTTAGCCCTGCCCTCACGTCACGTCCTAAGGAGCTTGGATAGGCCCCAACCTCTGCAATCCGTATTAGGATAAACGGTTCAAATGTATGAACGACTTTCACCAAGTGCTAACCTCCTTTGTTTAGTCTTACCAGCACTTTCATAGAGGTTTTTGTACATGTTCCACCTTTTTCCTGGTTTCCCAAAAAGTTTCTATGCTATGCAAGTACAGATCCACAAATTACTGAATATTGATATTTATTTGATTTGCAGTTACCCGTTATATTAGTTAACCTAAAACATTTAACTAATGCATCAACTTTTAGTGAAAACATATCCAATATCTTTATTTTTTGTTTGCTGTATTACTCACAGTTCATGTAGCCAAAGACAAATGTCTTTGTCAGCTCAGTTCAGTTTGGTTCGGTTTATTTCAGTCATTAAAAGTAAACGGGAACACAATACAATACTTTGACTAAATGTGAAGTATAGACCAAAAGAGTTTAGGCTGAAGTCAAGACTTACTGTGCCTACCCCTTTTAACATTTAAATTATACTATATGTCATAACAAAACAAAAACAATTTAATATAAATATGAGTTACATTCCCAAAACAGAAAAAAAATATATTATTACTAATATCCTTTATTATTGTTAACATTATTTTTATTTTTATGATTATTGTTGTTACCATCATTGTCATTACTACCATTCTCAAAATTATTATTGCTGCCTTCACTTTCATACCATTATCATTAATATTATTACTATACAGCAATATCCAGTATACACATACATACGGCTATTATTTTATTTGTTTAGTTATTATAATAACATAAGTCAATCATCAATTAAATAAAATTGTTATTTATCCAAGCATGCTTACTCTCCTGGTAGCATCGCCTGACACACACAGTAAGGTTCCTCTGTACAATGACCTTTAACTGAGCCCAGAGTGCCACCTACCGGACACTTACCCACATGACATGCACGTCCATAGTGATCCAACAATCGCTCATATTTCCATCGTGGGGTCAATATTTCCTTTTTTAGGTTTTAAGATATGAAAGGCTAAGAAAACCCTATTAATAACCCAGTTACACTTTTGCCATTTTATTAAAGGCCCTTTATTTTAAAGTGTCATTCTTCTGATTTTAAAGTTGTGGTAACTCAAATTTTATTTGAATGAGCTATAAAGCAGTTCATTTTTATTTAATTTAGCTCAATGTAAGTAAATGTAAAAGTTATTTATTCAAGTTAGGTGGACTTGTTTGTTGTCTGAGTTAATATGACTGTGTGTGTGTGTGAGTCAACATTCATTTATTCATTTTATACCGCTTTGTCCCATTAGGGGTTGTGGGTGACCGGAGCCTATACCAGCAGCTTTGGGCCTGAGGCGGGGTACACCCTGGACAGAGGACAGCTAGTCACAGGGTGTCGATCAACATAAGTCAATTAATTTAAGTAGGTTCAAATTGATTTCTAATTTTTGTGTGTGTTATATCACAGTAAAAAGTAAGTTCCTTTAAAGGTTTGTTCAGATGTCTCAAGGTTTCAGTGTAAAAACAAACTGGTAACTCTCTAAACAGATCACATAGAAGTATACTAGTTTTTTAACGTATATACTATGTTTTTAAGTCTTCTCTGTTGCTATGTACACCATGAATTATGCAGCACAAATGTATGTTGCATTGTACACTTTTCTAAGGTCTTATATAAAGGTACAGTCCTGCTCACCATTATTGGCACCCCTTCATATGTTGCATAACTGAGTGAATGTCTTCAGAAATAAAATGAAATGTACCAAATTTATATCAGCAGGATCTTTTAATTGGAGGTCCAAAGTAATTTAACAAAGACAATTGTTATTTCAACATAGATATTGTAATTATAAAGGAAAAAAACAGAAAACCAGCATGTGCACTAATATTGGCACCCCTCCTTAATATTTGGTTGCACACCCTTTGGCAGCGATGACAGCCTCCAAACGTTTCTTATATCCATCGATAAGCTTCTTGCACTTCTTGGGTGGCATTTTCTCCCACACTTCCTTTGCAATATGCTCAAGCTCTTTTTTTGCAGGGTTCCTTTCTCCAATGGCAGTTTTCAGCTCCCCCCAAAGATTTTCAATTGGATTGAGATCAGGACTCATTGCTGGCCATTTTAAAACAGTACATTTTTTCCCTTTCAACCATTCCTGGGTGCTTTTGGAGGTGTGCTTTGGGTCTTTATCTTGCTGGAGGACCCATGATCTTCGCCTCAAACCAAGTTTCCTTACACTGGGCAAGACATTTCGCTCTAGAATTGCTTGATAATCTTCTGATTTCATGATGCCTTTGATACGGTCAAGGCCTCCAGTACCAGATGCAGCAAAGCAGCCCCAAAGCATTATGGATCCTCCACCGTGCTTGACTGTTGGTATGGTGTTCTTTTCCTTAAATTCTTCATTGCGCCGTCTGTAAACATACTGTTTGTGTGCAGGACCAAAAAGCTCCACTTTTGTTTCATCTGTCTATAAAACATTGTCCCAGAAGGCTTGAGGTTTGTCCAGGTTCTCTTTCGCGAAGATCAATCGTTCCTTTTTATGCCTTTTCTTTAGCAATGGGGTCTTCCTTGGCCTCCGCCCATAAAGCCCCGCTTTGTGTATTGTGCGGCGTATGGTACTTGTTGAAACAGTTAGACCAGACTGCTCCAGGTTGGTCTTCAGGTCTTTAGATGTTTGACGGGGTGGTTTTTCCACCATTCATACCAACCTTCGAAGACTTCTGTCATCAATTTTTCTCTTCCCCCCACGTCCAAGGAGGTTCTTGACAGTTCCATGCCTGGAAAACTTCTTAATAACATTACACACTGTTGAAACAGGGATGCCAAGGTCTTTGGAGATGGCCTTATACCGTTTGAAGGTCTTGTGCTTGTCCTCAGACAGCTCCTTTGTCTTTACCATTGTCACACATGAAGAGGGAATAACAGGTGGCTTTTTATAAAACCAAAATGTTCATTTATTGGCTAATTCGGGTCACATGGGTGGAGGCAATTCATCACAGGTGATCCTCATTTGAGATCTGCAACAGGTGAGCTAAATTGGGTTTTCATACTGATTTGCAGCAAAGGGTGCCAATACCACTGACAAGGCAAGCATTATGGTTTTCTCTGTTTTCCTCATAATGTTTATCTTTTTAAATGTTATTTATCATTTTCTGTTTTGTGTCAAACACAAGCTTTCTGTAGTAATATGTTGGTTAATTTGATACATTTTCTTCAGTAGATATTCCACAATATGTACATAAACTTCACGGGTGCCAATAATGGTGAGCAGGACTGTATATATTTTCTCCCTCTTCGTTTCTTATGCAATCACAGGACTATAAAAGGATAGATGGAAGATTTGACAATATGTAGCAGTGTGAATTTGAAATGTGGGGTTCACAAAGAGGATTTTGGTGTGTGACCCTTACAAGTCAAACTGGGATTTCTAGACTCTGCACCTTTGCAGCTCTAATACAAAATGACTTGCGTGGTGTAGTCTCCTGTGAACAGCACTTTGGAGATTAATAGATGCTAATGTCACAACTGATTTTTCTATACTTTCCGGTCTTAAATATACTGTTTGCAAAAGCTGGACTTTTCCATTGTTATTATTCGACACACTTGGTACACACAGATATATGAATAATACATTTCAGCTTACAAGATCGGTGCGCTTGTTCTTTTCTCTGGTGGATATGTGGAACAGTCAGAGAGGCACACATAGACTCGCTTGGTTTTTCACTTAACTCCTGCAGGTTTTCAACTCCTGGGGGCAAACAGCGCTTCAGCCCGTCTGTTTTTCTACCTGGCTACTTAGGTTTCCATAGGCATGATACATCACAAGATCTTAGATATGGCAACCATTTTTTTATTTTTCTGTGCTTGATCCAAGAATAAAGGCAGAAGATATGGGCTGCAATATTTGATGCAAGATCAGAAATACAATACAAACAATATCAACCTCTTGGAGCATGAGTTTTAATTTGCATTTACACTTTTTTCCTGAATTTGGATTGGTAAATAGACTTCTTTTAATGTGAGAAAATTATTGTATTTGAGGCAAGCTTTTATAATCTAGATGTGTTAACATTAACTAGAATTATAAAGCAAGTTAATATTCATGTGTAGCAATGCTAGAAGCTGAAAATAGGACCATATGCTGATAAATAATAACTGGTAATAAACAGTAGAAGACATGGCTTGTTTATGACTTTTTTCCATCGATCCATCCATCCATCCATCCATCCATCTTCTACCGCTTATCCGGGGCCGGGTCGCGGGGGCAGCAGTATAAGCAGAGAAGCCCAGACTTCCCCCTCCCCAGACACTTCCTCCAGCTCTTCCGGGGGGATACCGAGGCGTTCCCAGGCCAGCCGAGAGACATAGTCCCTCCAGTGTGTCCTACGTCTTCCCCGAGGTCTCCTCCCGGTGGGACATACCCGGAACACCTCCCTAGGGAGGCGTCCGGGAGGCATCCGAAACAGATGCCCGAGCCACCTCAGCTGGCTCCTCTCAATGTGAAGGAGCAGCGGCTCTACTTTGAGCTCCTCCCGAGTGACCGAGCTCCTCACCCTATCTCTAAGGGAGCGCCCCGCCACTCTGCGGAGAAAGCTCATTTCGGTCGCCTTCTTCCGGGATCTTGTTCTTTCGGTCATGACCCAAACTTCATGACCATAGGTGAGAGTAAGAACGTAGATTGACTGGTAAATATAGAGCTTTGCCTTACAGCTCAGCTCCTTCTTCACCACGACAGACCGGTACATCGACCGCATTACTGCAGAAGCTGCACCGATCTGACTTTTTTTCCAGCTTTCTAAACTTTTGATTTAATGAGCTGCAACAGTTTGCTATAATATACTTTCACTTGTGTCATGTGCTTGTGTTTATTAAATGCAATATTTAAATTTATGATACATGAACCATACACTAAGGATCTACCTTTAGCTTGGACCTCTTCCTTTCGGTGTTTATCAAATCTTGTTCTGGGATAGGCACTTCAGTGACGTCACTACTCTTTCTTTATACGGTACTGTGTGAATGTTTAATGCAGAAATACAGGAAGAATGCTTTCAACAACATACAATTTAAATGTTATTGTGTTCCTTTATTAATTTATAAGATGCAAAGTGAATGAACATTCGAAAAACTTTCGAAAAAACAGACGTGATGTGTGACCCTGATCTCAACATCACAGAGGCTAGCCTGGTTCTGTCAGGGATCACATGGTCTGGCTTAACTTAAGTTCCTTCTGAGATTTAATGGTCTGATTTAGTCCTGTTTGGCCTAGTTCTGTCTGGTTTAAACAGAACGTGTCCAGAGACAGTGGAACTAAAGGAACTGTTGCTGTTTTGAGGCAAAAATCACACCAAATAGTGATTTGATTTAGAACCGCCTTATGTTTTTTCATTTTGCATTTTGTCAACTAATATAAAAATAAACATACTTTTGATATCCTCACCTGCTTACACCTTGTGAAGAGTACTGTGGATTGAAATATTATTTTGAACGATTGCTTTTTTAAACACTACTTCACTTGCTGATGTTTTTAACCAGAGTCGAATCAGAGCCCATGACACCCTCTACTTCTCTAATGGCAGAATAATAACATGATGCAGGGTATATGCACTAACTGAATAAGATTTTTGAAATCACACAGTGTGGCCAGGGTGTCTAAGTGCTGATATTTAACAATATTGCTTCTTTGCTTATAACTGTATATCACAAGAACACACCAGGCCTAATAAAAATAAAAATGCAGTTTTGTGTGTTTATTTAATTGTATTCCAATCAACACGCTGCTCCTTTTATTAACTGCTCCAAACTGTTGGGACCAGGGCAAAGTGAAAACCAGATTAGTACTGTGTGCTTATATGACCCATACCCTTTTGAAGAATGGAGAGGTCTCTAAAAGTGCCGGCCCATTCTGCTCCAGTGGAAACATGAATACACTGATAATCTTTTTTTCCTCAGATGTTACTCTTTTAACATTTAGGTGTGGCCTTGGAATTGTCTGAGCAAGTACCCCAGGTGGATTCCAAAACTCGTCTGACTTGTTCCCCGATGTGAATTAAATTTTATTTAAAAGAAACCAAAAACCAAATGAAGCTTATGCCAACTAGACTTGCCGGTGTAGTGAAACATGTAATTCACTGTGTTTACTTCAGTCATATACTATTTTGACTTTTACATGTATTTATTTTTGGCATTTGGCAGTATTTCACCCTAAATATTACAGGCATTTTAAATTAATTAACTATTAAATTTATTAGTTATAAATGCAGTCATATTTAAAATGTTTATAGCTCGACAGTTTTGATGGTATCCTTGCCGGCTTCTTTGAACTTATTCCAGTGGCCAGAGACGGACCTCACATTTCATTGTTGAGAGGACAATAAACAGAATTAAAAATGGTTGTACTTAACCTGTACATTTATGGATGAAATTAATTTAACTAATCTGTTATCACTGTCTATCACAATATCCTGACCCTTTTTCTCCCAAGATCTAAAAGTCTGGCATGCTAATTCACTTTTTAATGAACCCATACTGAGGGCTATCACTGTAAGCATTAAACTTTCATAGGGTTTATTGTACAAACACTTTTGTTAAAACAAATCTAATGCATTTGTGTTAGAGCTACTCAAATTGACTAGAAACCACATTTTCTGAGTTAAGTCAGCTTGCATTTCACTTAAGATTACTTAAAGCAGCAAACCTTTCTGTTGAAAAAACATGATACAGAGTCTAGACCATGGACAAAGCCAATACATTCACCAATAAAAAACTTTTTTTTAAATGGGATGATTAAATTGAGAATGCAGGGCTTTTAAAGGTCTTGCTATGTGGAATAAATGCACAGACGTTGCCTGTGGATGGGAATGCAGCCAGAATGGATCCATTAGGTTATGGAGGGTTCTTTCTTTGTTGTGACCCAGAAAATATCCATTTCAACTTTTATACTTTCATACTTTCAAATCACCGATGGATACTGAGTCCTATTCATCAAAGCCTTCCACAATTCGTCCACTAGGTGAGCGCCAGTCAGCCATCAGCCATAAATCTCCAAGAGTCAGATAAGAGGGAATGTACTCCGCTTCTTTCACCAATTAAGTAATAGTTACAGTGGGAAGAAGGTACATTTGGTTTAATGTGAGCATCCCAGTTTCCCTAAGTCATGACTGCAAGGGTCGTCTTTGCGTATGCTGAGCAGACAGAGCTGACTTTCTCATCCCCACTGATAATCCCAAATCCAGGGCCTATATATCAAGAATCAAGCTGGAATAAGAGGATCACCACCCGGTGCTCAATGTGAATCACAGAGAATGGAGCAGAACAGCAGCAGTTCCTCTTAAGATTCACAGCTGCACAGAATATTCCCAGCTTGTGTGTTCAGGGACAGCACTGACGGGAAGGAACAGAGGAGCACATGTGGAGAGTGGCAGAAATGCTGCTTAGAATCTAACATGGTTCAAATTTATGCAGAGCTTTTTCGG
This sequence comes from Neodontobutis hainanensis, assembly GCA_024349245.1. Classification (NCBI taxonomy): domain Eukaryota; kingdom Metazoa; phylum Chordata; class Actinopteri; order Gobiiformes; family Odontobutidae; genus Neodontobutis; species Neodontobutis hainanensis. Next base: position 17,648,582 of record JALDNG010000020.1, on the reverse strand, counting down.
CTTCAGGGAGAGATTCCAAACTTCCATTGAGATGGCTCTGAGGTCAAAAAAGACAAATCAGATGCTAATATGTTTGAATAAAATCCCATAGAGGAACTGTTTAGGCCATAGGCATAGTTCTGAGAAAGTACCTTTATCATTCCTAGTTTTATAGCAAAACACAAACTGAAAAGAAACATGTATTCATGGAACTGAAATACCTTTAAGTTAAATACAAACAAATATCCTACTGTGCAGTTAAGTACCAATTGGTTTGTGTCTTGATGGCTCAATAAACAAACATAATATATTATTATCACATAGTGGGCTATTGTAAACATAGGCTTATTTTATGTGACTTAAGAAGTAAATGTTTAGCACCAATGTTGTGATATTTCTCTAGATAAATGCTCATACTTCATTCATTCATTTTCTCCCCACTTAATCCCGTTCGGGGTCGCGGGAATTCTAAATAAATAAATGAATTAAGGGGTAAGGTCCTGCCTCCCAGCTTAGGCTGTAACTGTATCTCTGTAAGTTTTGCCAGCTCCAGCTCCTTTAACACATATGCGGGTAAATACTGCCCCCTGGAGTTTGAAAGTGCTCTTTATATTTATTGCTCTGCCAGTAGCTGGTGGTATGCCGAGAATTGCATCCCCTCACTGTAAGCGAGTAAAAACTATAACCCCTCATTTAAAGTGACTCATAAATGAGTTTGAGACAAAACATTGCTCAAATTTGTGTAGGATAAGAAAAAAAAGAAAAAAAAGAATTATAATTATATAATAAAGGCTATATGGTATGTTCTTTATGTAATTTTTTCCAATGAATTTATCAGTGTGTGCGCTTTAATTCTACATTGCTAAAGTTAGTTACATTACACATTTTCGTCTAATTTCCCTAAAAGGTCTACATCTTTTATTTCTAGACGTTTCTTGACACTGCTACATGTGCAGATTGTAGAAGAAGAAAATCTATTTATAGACCACATTCTGTACCAAAGTCACTCAATGTGCTTTACAGAAATGACACAAAGGCTGTAGCAAAGAACAAATATGAAAGAACGAAACACGTAAGAAAAGGTGTATTTTTAGTCTACTGTTAAAAGAGGTTTTAGTTGATGCAGTTTGTATCTGGTCGCTTCTAGCAACTTTTAGGGAAAGGATTTTCCCTCAATCAAAGCGAGGGGATGCAATTCTCGGCATAACACCAGGAGCAGGGGCAGGAGCAGGAGCAGGAGCGGGAACTTCCTCCTGTTCATGTCGGCCCTCCCCATCTGTCTGCTTTACTCGCAATTATCTTTTTAAAACAGGTAAGACACTTTAAACTCTACCACTATAAATAATTGCTTACGTTTACGTTCAGATATTACTTTATACGTGTTTTTTTTTTTTGCTGTAAGATGCGAAAAATGCAGCTTACGTTCGATTCATTGGAATGTAGGAGCGACCTTAAAGAAGCAGTAGTAACGTTAGCACATGGAGAGCAGAGATACAAACTGGCTGATGCAATAAACCACGCGCAAAGACAGACTTTTTCTCCTACACAGAAGAAAGGACAAAAACTATGTCTTCGTCAAAAGCAACCCTAAACGCAATTCCAAGCAACATGATTGTTGAATGTGGAAAAAGTGTATTTTGGGTGCACAGCCCTAAGCTAACTTGTACACGCGCAAGACAGGGTTACACTTGTAAAGTCTGCACTATTGCTACTTTGTAACTCATTTGTGCATTTATCTTTACTTTTTACACAAAGTTATATGAATAAAAATATAATGTGTGCATGCTGCAATAATTACAGTAGGCCACAGCACCAGACTGAACTTGTTTGAAGGGGGCTCAAGTGTTGTAACAGGAAAATGAGATGCTTGTGGTTAAGTATAGAAGGAACAAGCATTTTGACTAATATGTAGACTACTTATTTTAATGTATAGAGGCTAGGCTAAAAAAGGGTTTAAAGAAGTTTATTAGATTTATTTGTAAAAAGCAGAATGCTGAAAATAGATTAGAATTTAATTATTTAAACAAGTATATAATTATAATTTATATGTAAAAAGTAATAAATAAAATAATAATATAATAATATTAAAGTATTAATGTAGTGCTAATAGCTTTATTTATAGCCGACTAATTGTAGGCACTTTAAATGGTTTTCCAAAGCATTTCTTTATGTTCTTGATACTATTTTTAACCACAGATTTAGGAAGGTATGATAAATTAAGTCTATTAAGGCAATGTTTATATTTGTTCTAACTGTTCCTTGAAATTCTCGAGAACATTTTACCTGTTGTTTTTTATTTTTTAAGTAGCCTATTAAAGTGCTTGTACTGTTGTTTGAGCGGGTTGTTATTACAGTTAACAATGGAATCCAACTAATGCACAAATAAAATGTGTTCCTTTTGAAAGAAATTCTGATAAAACATCAAAATTAAGAAAAAATTATTTATTTTAGCTTCGAGATGCTAGTAAAGCCTGAAAGTGGACACTGAGGAGTCCTTGAAAAATTATTAAACTTAACATAGGAAAATAAACAAATGGTTGTTCTATTATCCATTTATTATTAATCATTGATTAATTTGCTTCCGCTTGATCCCATTAAGTGTAGCGGGTGACTGGAGCCTATCCCAGCAGCTTTGTCCTATGTAGTGCTTGCAAAAGACATGGAAAGTTATGTGGAGAGGGGGTTGTGACTGAAACATGGCTCATTAAACTTTAATTTATTATACACCAATGTTTAAAATGTTACTGGGTTGCAGGAAAACTAGCCAACTGCATGTTATTGTTTAGCGTCTAGTCTGTGCATGGTCTATGTCAAGGGTCTCAAACTCAAATTACTTGGGGGCCGCAGGAGCCAGAGTCTCGGTGAGGCTGGGCCGGATCAGGTATTCCACAAAAAAAGCTTTGTTAAATCCTGTCAAACGTCATTACTAACAGTTCTTTAACTTCAATGGGTTCTTCTGAACCTGAGCTATCCTGGACTTAAATGGAATATTGAAGAACATGAATGAGCTGGCTGAGTGGCCCCCTTGGATGTCCACTCCCCTCAGTGATATTGTCAACATAACTGGGGCGGCAGTAGCTCAGTGGGTAGAGCAGTAGTCTTTCAACCGGAAAGTAGGTGGTTCGATTCCCGCTCTCCCCACAGTTCATACTGTCGTGTCCTTGGGCAAGACACTTAACCCACCTTGCCTCTAGTGACTGTAACACTGGTAATTACTGTAGAACAATGTAAGTCTTTTTGGATAAAAGCGTCAGCTAAATGAATTAATGTAAATGTAAATAACATCGGCGTTAATTTGCAGATTCGTCATGATAACAAATCCGCATGGATAGTGGCGGTCAAATTGCCATTAACTTTCAAACAAATCAACCAATTTCAAATGATGGGAAAACAAAATACAATCTCAATGATGCCAAATCCAATGCCATTAACATTGAATTTGTCCAGCTCAAGGTCAAACACAGTAAGAAGCAGTAATTTTATGACGGCTATGTGATGTTACACGGATACTCCATAGTATCAAGCCCAGCCGATTGCCCGCCCCCTGGAGCCATATACTCCACTGTGATGGTAGGTTGGTTCTGTTCCAGCTTGCACAAAAAGGAACCTTCCACACACAACGTGCTAATGTGCCATTCATATAAAACTCGCAGCACGCACTAACATTAAACTTTCATATCGTCTTGCGGGCCGCAAAATATTGTCTTGCGACCCGCAGTTGGCCCCCAAGCCGTGAGTTTGAGACCCCTGGTCTATGTGGTGTTTACATACTGTCCTTGTGGTCAGTCCTAGTGGTATAGGCCTACATACTATAATAGATACAAACTGAAAAAATATGAAATTTAAGATTAACATGCAGTTTCATAGTTTTGTTTATTTTTTGCATAACACCTTTGGACTTCAAGGCATGGGTCTTTTCCACTAGGCTTCAGAAAAAGAACACTGAAGTGTATCTCAAAGCAGTGAGTACTATGTGCAATGTTGATAAAATTGATGAATGAAATTTTATTGACTGTTATAAAATGTAATATACTTATAAGAAATGGACCTTCCATTAGATGTCAGCCTGACTTTGACTAAGGACTCAGCCCTTGGCTTTAGACCAGGCTGTTATCCTCATACTGGCTACATCACCACAGACCCCACACTTTTACCAAACATACTCACCCCAAATTCACACTGAAAGCGTTTTGTTACAGTTGCATCTCAGAAGCATCTGAGAAGTGTCTCCACACAACGCAATTAATGGGTTAGACTTCTATTTTTTGAGCAGCTCTGCGTCAATCTAGCAAGCTATATCTGCAAAACGCAGGAAGTAGGCACCAAGTTTTAAAATAAACCTTTGCTATGCATCAAAATGAAAGTTCACTAAAACACAGCAGTGATATCAACATTGCGCCAGTACTTAAGTCAATGCTGTGCCAAAGAGGGGGAGACGACACACGCAGAGTAGTAGCACGCTCACAAGACATTTTTGGTGTGAATTTGGGGTCAGCTGTTAGAATTAGATAGCTTTGACCTAGATTCTGCTTAATTACGGTCTAATGATAAATTAATCTGGCTATCTTAATGCTAGTCCGAGCAGTTAGCATAGCAGAAGCAGCAATGTTAACAGTAAACGGGAGTAAATTAGTTTAATAAATGCATGAGTCAATAAAACTATGCAGACAGTTGTTTTTGCTCTAATTGGATAAAATGAATGGGATACCAGAATCTTATTTTCTTACAAAGCATAAGACTGTGAAGCAACTGTCAGTAGGCTATAACTGACTATAACAATATCAGGTTAAATACGTATACAGCAGTGTTTTTTTTATTTTTTATAAATTCTCATTACAGTATTGAACGGTTCGGTTCACCCTTCAATACGCGTTGGTAAATTTCAGTATTGCGTAAAATTAATAGTCTTTTTATGCAGCGTATTTCTCTTCAGGTGTGTGTGTTTGTGTGTGTGTGTGTGTGTGGCTTTAAATCCTTTGGAACTAGGGAATGCCTCTAAGAACAACCAAGAGAACTAAGAGAACAACAGCCCAAACTTTATGGGCTGATGACAAAAAACAAAATGAACGCTGGTGTTTTCCCTGTGCTTTATGGTTAAGGCGCCAACGGCTGCCTTAGGAAAATCTAGGCAACTAACTAGGCAAGACTAGCGAAGACCCACTTGATTAAACTAATATCTAGCAGCTCAGCACTGGCTTTACAGAACAGAGGTAGCAAAATGTGGATCTCTGTCTGAGAAATACATTTTTTCATAATGAGTCTGACTTAAAAGTACATCAACTGGGACATTGAGGGTTGATAAAACGTGAGTCTGGTTTACATCTGGTCCTTTTGAGAATTAAATCAGGTCCTTAAATAAATGTTGGTTTATAAATGTTGTGCCTGGATGTTAATGTTTTTTGAAGCTGTCCAATAACAAAAGAGTTATAATAATATAAATAAGCATAATAATCAGACCCCCTACTGCAAGTGCAACCCACTCTTACATTGATGCAGAGAATGTTGATAAACCTCAATACACAGTAGGAATAGAAATACTACTGCAAGGTTTTTTTTTTATGTGCACATTAAATTTATTAGTAAAATGAAGACTGTTTTGAAAATGCAACAACATTTTTTTTATTTAAAATTCACCCACAATGACAACACCTAGTTTAATTAAAATTAAATTCAAACATTTAATAACAGCAACATAAATTCTATTGTACCAAACCAAAAACCATGAGCATAAAACTGAGGTAAGTATTGAACCGTGGACTGTATTCTTGCATCCCTAGATACCAGGAAAGGTTATTCTTGTTTGGCCAAAAAGTAGAAAGACTGAGGCAGCAAATGTACTGACTAAAGATGTAACAATTTCAATTCGACTGACGATTCTGATCTTACAATTCAACTTTGTCACAATTTTCTTTTATGAAATGTGTTGATACAAATTAGAAGTGCCTTTTTATTATTTCACAAATCGGGGCTCCAGACTAACTTATTTCATTACCGTCCTGAAAGCCAGTTCCAACAGGCCCTAAGTAAATGTTTCCATATTTATTTCAAATATAGGCTTATGTTTGTCTATTTGTATGTTTATAATTAAACATAAATTAAATCAAATTCAACATGCGTTTACATACAATAGTGGATATTAACAAAGATAATAAAAATCTCAAATCTAAATAAGTGGATATTAACAAAGTAACTTAAAATCCCCAATAGCTCCGCCTCTGATGGTTTTAAACCTGGTTAATTACTTTGTGTTCAATAATTAGTTCTTATTAACTTTAGCTGAGACCTAAAACCTCTTTAGATCAAACCCAATAAAAAACACTGGTCTCATGTGTTTCTCTAAAACAGTAGAACTTTATCAAAACAACTCTTGTTTAACTGTTACCTTTATGCATTTTTACTTGTTGTGTATTAATAATAGCAAGAACAGTCTGGTCCCTACTTCTTTACAACAAAGCAGAAAGGTTGTGATGGCAAAATGTAATGACACTTTCTAATAATGGCTGTTTAAATATACACTAAGTAAGCCCTTCTTTTTTTCAAAACACGTTACTTACATACTTCTCCTTTTTAAAACAATTTGAGGAATAAGTGTAGTGTTTTAAAGATTATTTAAGGGTTTTAAAATAGTGTAAGCATCCATTCGTTAATATCAGCATCGTATGGCTTATTGCTTGCCCCAGTGGAGCAGGTGGGCCTGTGTAACATTGACATGGCAATATGGGCCCAAAACTCACTGTTTACTAACCTTGGTCTGTGTTTCTATTGTCCTTCCGCAGTTTGAATGGCATCTGGTCGGTGGGTGGGAAAGACGTAAGGAGCTACTGTAAAGTATTTTGAGTGCAATAGACAGCAGCATGTGACTCAGTGCTATTCCAAATGTGGCCCCATGCTACTCTGTGTCATTAGCAGGCTTTCTTCACTCTGATTGGCCGAGATAAGGGCAGGGCATGCTCCTACCCACACACCTTTTATAGCTTGGCTCCTCCGTGTCAAATCACGAGTATGCTAGGTCTCGGAGTTTGTGGCCTTTCCTGCCCTGGAAATGTGCCGAACATCTTTTTCCACTCACGTTTTGGAGGAATTTACCTGCACAGCTTCTTGTTTTGTTTGCATCTAGAGTTTGGAGTATGTCACTATTAGTTTCTTGGAACTGAGTCATTGGCCAAATCAAAGCTTTTTTAACAATTAGATCCAGATCATATTTCCATAAAGCAACAATGATGACAATAATATGAAACAGAGCTGCCAAAATATTGTAATAATTTTAGTCCTGCACAATATCAAGAAAACATGCAACAAGCAATGACTGAGTATTGACATTAGGAGGCATACATAGTAAACGTTTCAAATCCAGGTCACATTGTGGTGGCTCACTTTTATATTTAATACAGTTTAATGCTCTTATTGGACTTTATCTGGTTTGGCTTCCTAGACTTGCCTACAGTGGGTAAACCCCCTCAGAGTGGGTCTTGACGTCACAGCTGCTCAGACCGTCTGACCATGGGTTGTGTCACCCTTCTATTTGTAAATGGTGACACCTGAATGGTTCAAACACTGAGGCGTGTAAATCCCGTGTCGCTAAGTGCCAGTGAGTTTTTACCCACAACAGTTTTCTCAAACTAACTGCAAGAGTATATGTTAGAAGGACAATAACTGTACAGAACAAAGAGAGCTGGAAGGACACAAAGCACAGAAGAGAAGAGAGGTCTGATGGTGTTGTGAAAGTGAGTATTGTGCCATATTGAGCACTATAAAAATAACAATGCCGTTAAAGAAGAGGTTATGAAATATGATTGAGTCATGTGTAGATGTCATATCAAAAAGTTAGCATTTTCCAATGTTCCATTGTTTGTTGAGTGAAAATTGAAGTTTAACCTTGTGTTTGTTTTTTTGACCTGCTAGGGGAGTCGCAAGTAAATACAAAATATGCACAGTTAACACCATTTTCAATGGAAGCACATGGCTATTTTATGTTAACTCTTAAACAATTATACATAACTTATATATAGTTTTCTTAATGTTTAAAACTCTTAAATTTTCATTATTCTTGGCCGCCAAATCTGGACTTTCTGTGAGGAGTCTTCACGTCCTCCCCATGTTACAGTGGGTGCTCTCCGGGTCCTCCTACCGCCCAAAGACAGGTCAATTGGCAACTCTAAAGTGAATATATGTGAGAGGGAATGATTGTCTATCATTGTCTGTCTCTAAATGTCAGCCTTGCATCTCACTGGCCTTTGTCTGTCCGACTGTGAGGATGTTTGCTCTCTTTCTGCTTGTATCCTCTGCTTGTTGCTGCACAGCTGTGGACAGTTGAGGACAAGACAGAAGTAGTTTTGTGGTACTCCTGAAGTATTATGTAACCTATGTGTTGGAGTAATTTGTTACAAAAGCTATAAAAATCTTGGATAACATTAAAGGCTCATGTAGGCTAGTAATAAGAAGACTAGAATTCACTCTAGGAGGGAGCAACAGAGACTGACAAGGCTGCGTTCTGGTTTGGTACCATATATATTAAAGGGAATAACAGACAACATGGAACAATAATACATAAGACATAACAAATGGCCATTCAATAAAACACACAAGTTCAGCTCAATCAATACATCCAGTGGTCAAGCTTATTAACCAGTAAGGGGAAGAAAAGTCCATAAACACAACATCAGCCCCACAGTTGGATTAGTCCTTCCATGTATGTGCCATCGAGTTTGTGAGGGGACAACGGTAGAATGGTCGGTTTCTATCCAACTCTGAATGAGGAGTGATGAAAGAAGTGTGTTTTGTGGACTTTTCTTCAGACTGTCTTTAGGCTTTAGGCCTGTTCCATTAGCTCGCCATCAAGCCAACCTGGCCCATTTCCGCAGATCAACGCAAGTCCGTTCAGCACGGGCTTGGTTGCAGTAGACATCTCCTATAAGTTAACATTAAGTGTCAACCTTTAAACCTATGTAAACATTGTGAAAAGTAACTTAGACCGACTTTTGGCGTGTTCAACATCCAGCTTCCCACTAAGTCTTTTTAAACTGAATCACCACTGGGTTTATATTGGATTATATTGGATCACAATTGGTTGCCACATCCCCCGTGACAGCATGACGCAAGTTATAGCGGCACCGTGATTTGTCCCATTACCCCATGTGCCCCGACATAGTAGTCTCACAACAGAACAGGAACCAATGTGATATTAACTGTGCATATACCCACGAAATGAATGAAAGACCAGATTCAGGATCTATCACCTGGGTTACAATTTCTTATTTAGGTGTCAGATGAAACCGTGCCCTTGCTCTCTTCTTAACAATATTATTTCAGCACTCGCTCAGCGGAAGGTGCTTTGTGAAGTCTGCCCACTGAGCTATAGATTGTAACATTCATTCATTTTCTACCGCTTTGTCCTGTTAGGGGTCGCGGGTGACTGGAGCCTATCCCAGCAGCTTTGGGCCTGAGGCGGGGTACACACTGGACAGTGGCCAGTTCGTCGCAGGGCTAACATATAGAGACAATGACAGACAACCATTCACTCACTAGGGACACTTTAGAGTTGCCAATTAACCTGTACATACATGTCTTTGGATGGTGGGAGGAAGCCGGAGTACCCGGAGCAACCTACGGTTACATGTGGAGGACATGCAGACTCCTCACAGAAAGATCGGAGACGACCGAGAATATTTGAGTCGGCCGGGTTTTGAACTCACAACCTTCTTGCTGTGAGGCAGGAGTGCTAACCACTCTGCCGGGTGCACCCTAGATTGTAACATATGAATATAATATACGTACCTATCACAAAATCCAGCATTCCCCTGTTGTAAATGTAATCTTTTTTAGCTTCATATTGAGACTATAGTGGGACAAATGGGACTATGGCAGGTTGCCACGGTCTCATTGTGTGGGAAACCCAAAGCAGCACATCCTGTGATTTCTTGAATTCTTTTACCATTATGATGTAGTAGGGTGAGTTTTCAAGTGGTTTTCTATCACCTGACTTCTCTCTCTTCTCAAAACACAAATAGTACCATGTTGGCTGTACTAAATCTGAGCGTAAAGGATGGTGGTCTGTTACACTGCTGGAACAAGACCACATTTTTTGGTTGATACTGTCACAAGTCTACAACAATGTTACATTTTATCCAAAGAGACTTACATTGTTTTACATTAATTACAAGTGTTACAGCCACTGGAGGCAAGTTGGATTAAGTGTCTTGCCCAAGGACACAACAACAGTATGAACTGTGGGGAGAGCGGGAATGGAATCCACTACCTTCTGGTTGAAGGACGACCACTCTAACCACTGAGCTACTGCCGTTTTAAGACACTTAAGATTTTGTAATATCAGGATATGGCCAATACCATTACATCCATATTGTATATATTAATACCCATGCTTGTTATTCTCTTGTTGTTTCCCACAGGTGTTTTCTTCATAGTGCTTGTGTATCCTGTTGAGGGCCAAGATGATTCTGGCGAGGCTGAAGGACATTGGAAAGCAGCTGCTGCGCGTGAAGGTGGTAGACTGTAACACAGAGGATTCTCGTCTGTCCCGATGCCTCAACACGTTCGACCTGGTAGCTCTAGGAGTGGGCAGCACCCTAGGGGCGGGCGTGTATGTACTCGCCGGGGCAGTGGCTCGGGACAGCTCCGGACCAGCCATCGTACTGTCCTTCCTCATCGCTGCTCTGGCCTCAGTTTTGGCTGGTCTGTGCTACGCCGAGTTTGGAGCCCGTGTCCCAAAAACGGGTTCAGCTTATCTCTACAGCTATGTGACGGTTGGAGAGCTGTGGGCCTTCATCACAGGCTGGAACCTCATCCTCTCATATGTTATTGGTGAGATGCCTAAAAAATTAAGGGAAAATTATTCAATATCAAAAAAAGACAAAAGACATCTGTTTTTTGGCCTGCCTTCATCTATGAAAATACATTGCCTTGAAATATTAAAAAATTGTAGCCTCAAATTTGTTTGGATGCTTCCCTGACATGGAAAAAAAATAAGAATGACTGATATATCATTGACAGGCTGTGCCCAGCTGTAGATAGTCCACTATATACTAAAGCAGTGCTTCTCAACAAACACACACAAGTTTTTGTCCTCAAAGTTAGAAAATCCATATCTCAGGTAGTCTCTCATGTTGTACTCCCAAACTTTGCTGCTCTTTTTCTATGCACCAGGGTCGCAACTACCCAGTGCTAGAGGGGTATGCAGCAAAGATTTTGGCGCCCCCCCACTCCACAGCTAACATCAACAGCTAAAGGTTAAACTAAATGTATTAATGATTCCATGGTAAACCAGACTTATTGCATAAGTTATGTTTTCCAACTTATAGTAATTTGTTGTGCATGTTACTTCATATTTACCATTTGTTATTTTACCTTAATAAAATTGAGATATGCCATGCATGGGATTGGTACCATAGGGTTTAATCAAAATCTAAATGTAGCTATCAGCAAAATTAACTTAATAAAGTTAGCAAACACTAACCAGTCTGTTAACATAAAGCCTCCAAGTTTGGAGCAAATCTACGCATGGTTCCATGGTAAACCAGAGATATTGCATTAGTTGTTCCAAATTATTGTAATTTATTGTACATGGCATGCTGCCTAATATTTTCCAGTTTTAACCTTAGTTTTGCACATTAAGCTAGCCTTAATTTAAACCCCATTTGGCTGCTACATTCCCAGTGTTTGCAAATGCTAGCTAATCTGTTAACATGAATATTGCATGCCTCCAAACACAGATGTCACACTTTAAATCCAACCTGTTGCATTTCACCATCCACTTGTTCAGCTGCTGTCCCATACCTTGAAATGACATCTCCTTTTCCCTCTTTATTTTTCTATTTGTTGCCCCCGACAGCTTTTTTGCTTTATATTTATGGAATCTAATGAGGGCGCCTACTGTAGCCTGTTAGTCCTCTAAAATGTTATAGTATTGAGGAAATACTGAAATGATTTAGAAACCCACTATTTCCTAAGCTACACTTGGGAAATACCACAAAAAAAGAAAAAAAAGGTAATTTTATTTATTTTTAAATTTTTTTTATAACTTTGATGCTGCGTCCCTATGCACCGCATATAGCGAATACCCACTTTTTGAGCCCCTGATCATCACCTACTGTTGAGTGTAAATAGATGGCACCACATAAAATCTACAAAATAAAAGCGCAGTAAAAAAAAAATTCTAACATAATAATAATAATAATAATAATATATGTATTCATTCATTCATTCATTCATTTTCTACCGCTTTGTCCCGTTAGGGGTCGCGGGTGACTGGAGCCTATCCCAGCAGCTTTGGGCCTGAGGCAGGGTACACCCTGGCCAGTGGCCAGTTAGTCACAGGGCTAACATTTAGAGACAAACATTGACAGACCACCATTCACTCTCACATTCATTCACTAGGGACACTTTAGAGTTGCCGATTAACCTGTACATACATGTCTTTGGACGGTGGGAGGAAGCCGGAGTACCCGGAGAGAACCCACGGTAACACGTGGAGGACATGCAGACTCCTCACAGAAAGATCGGAGACGGCCGAGAATATTTGAGTCGGCCGGGTTTTGAACTCACGACCTTCTTGCTGTAAGGCAGGAGTGCTAACCACTCTGCCACGTGCACCCCATAATACATGTATGAATTAATTAATTAATGATCAAGCGTCCTATATTTATAGATTGCCTCATTTTACATCACAGACCAAACTGAACACACCCTTTATTAAACAGATGGAATCGCATGCCTTGCTCCATTTAAATCACACATTCACGTGGAGGGTCTGCCATATTAAGAGGCATATTGCCATATTGAGTGTCAAGGCCAAGTGGCTTATTAGAATGCCCCAGCAACACCGCCCCGGACAAGCGGAGGGAGGGAGGGAGGATGGATGGATGAATGGATATTGAGCAGACGCAGCAGGACTTTCGCAGAAGTCCAGACACAGTTTTTGATAGATGGGAAGCACAAAAACTCTGAGGGTAGAGATTAGTAACAAGCCCTACTGGGTCATGAATCTGAACAGGAGAAGAGAGGCAAGAGTGTCATGAAAGATCCTCCGACAGTCTGAAACTATAGCAGCATAACTTAACTGTTAGCTTTATCTTGTCTAGTCTTAATATTTTGGAAAAAGTTTCCACACAATTGGAAGCTCATAACTAAAGGCTCTGGCTCCCATTCTGGTTCTGGAGACTGTTGGGACCACAAGTAACCCTGCATGCACAGTTCTGGTTGGATGATAGAGCACAATGTAATTCTTTAAAATATGCTGGGGCCATTTAGGGTTTTGGACGTGAGGAGAACAATTTTACTGTTATACAGTTATCTAAATGGTGAAGATGTCTTCACCTTTAAAACTTAGTCCAGATGCTTTTACTCAAACATTTTCTTCACAGTTATCTAAATTTAACAGAATTTGAGTTTTATAGGACATAAGACAGTGATACCTAAACCAATTTCTGTCCATCTCTATATCAAGCAGGACACCTTTTTACCTAATTTGTCTTTTATCAAATAAACTGCTTTAGTGTACTGTATATATCTGCCCATGTTGAGATGGAACGACGCAATACTCGGCTCATACAAATGTTTTCTCTACAAAGGAACGTCTAGCGTGGCCCGAGCTTGGAGTGCAACCTTCGATGAGCTGATTGGACAACACATTGAGGACTTCTGCAGACGTTACATGACCATGAATGCACCGGGCATCCTAGCAGAATACCCAGACATATTTGCTGTCCTTATCATAATCATTCTGACAGGTGACCAACCGCTCTGACACAGTTTTATATATCCTCGCTGGAGATAGTTCATGTTTCTCTCTTTTTGACTGGCAGGACTGCTTGTGTTTGGAGTGAAGGAGTCGGCCATGGTAAATAAAGTATTCACCTGCATCAACGTGGTGGTGCTGCTGTTTGTAGTCATCTCAGGCCTGGTCAAAGGAAACCTCAAAAACTGGAAGATCAATCCTGAAGAGCTCCTCAATGTTACCAGCAACAGCACCAGCATGAAGTGGGTAAAAATACAAACTTCTTCTCTGTAGCTATTATGTATCATGCATCCTGAGTTTTTAGGGTTTCTCATCTCAGATTCACTAACACCTGTCTCATCTGTGTCTCCAGTACATCTCACACTTTACCCACAAAAGAAAACCTCGGTCAGGGCGGCTTCATGCCTTTTGGCCTTGGGGGAGTTTTGTCTGGGGCTGCCACCTGTTTTTATGCCTTTGTGGGGTTTGACTGCATTGCCACCACAGGTAAAGCAGAATAATAATAATAATAATTTATGAATTTAAAGTATTTATTAGCCGGTACTTTTTCTATAAGCTTAATTCAGTTGCTGACATTTTCTGTGGTTTAACCTTTTATCAATTTGGAGGCTGTTTACACAATGGCAAAATCCAGACTGTGGCCTGTAATCAAAATGACCTGTGTTCACACACATGTGCTCACTAGAACACTGTAGTTGTAGTGCTGCAGCTATTGATTATTTTAGTAATCGAATAATCTATTGATTATTTGATTCAATTAATTGACTAATCGGATAAATTGCGCAACTGCTTATTTTTTTAAGTTATCAACACAGTTTAAATAAACGAATATAACTAATAAGATTTTATGTATAAAATAACATTAACATTATTATTATTATTCTCGCACATCCATCAGCATTGTAATGGCACTTCCATTCACATTTTATGTACATTATAAGTGCAAAAAATTAATTACCTGAGACTAAAGGGCTATTAAATAAGGAACAATAGACATAAACAAAAATGATGAGGATGACAATGCATTATATTGTACATCCATTATCATTTACCTTTTTTATGTTTTGGTGCATTTCAAAAGCCTTAAAAAAATTATCTCAGGGTCTGCCTAAAGCATGGCATTAAATAAAATAAAGGTTCATTCAAAAGCTTCCATTTTAAAGTTTACAGCAGGGGAGGAAGAGCTTGACAGCACTAAAAGCACAAAGCTAACAAACAAATGAGGCAAGTCCTTTACAGAGACGGTGATTCTTGCTCTAATATTGAGTTTTTGGAACATGTGAGGACCTTAATCAAACAGTTTAAAGTAAAGCTCTCCACAGAGACTATATTGAAGAACACACACTGTAAATGTTCGCACAAAGGGGCGCTCCGGACTTGACACTAGGCTCCATGGAGGGTCAGGTACAGGTGTGAAAGTTGGGGTGTTGTTCATACAACCAGGGCACGTGGATACATTTGGCGCACGGTGTAGATATGTCTGTGAAGATTCTCAGTCATCCAGGACATCTTGAAGAAAAAGTTTGAGTAAAAGCATCTGGACTTTGTTTTCAAGGTGAAGACGTTTTGTCTTCCAAGAGACTTTATCAATTCCGAGTTGAACTGGTAAGAGAGCTGAGCTTATAACTCCTCCCTCTAGAGATATAAGCTTTTACTCAAACCTTTTCTTCACGGTGTAGAGAGATCTCAGTAAATGTGTGAAAGAGATTTTAGCTGCCACAGGCATGGATGGACGTGCCCACTTGAATCATCGAGGCAAATAGAAATAATCCAGGCATTTTTCTAATCAAAGTACTCAATTTGTTCGATGAATTGTTTCAGACCTACACTGTAGCATGACTGGGCACTTTAATTACACACAAGAAGAAATAATAGCTCTTTTCTTCTCATACAACATTCTACAACATTCTACTCCTGGTGTTTTTAGGCACTTCTGATAAACTCTGAAGCATCAATATGGATTTATACATCAACCAGTAACGAAATATTATCTAAAAAACACTTTTGGAAACACAAAAACACATAATATGTTATTGCCATTGTTTTAACAAGGATGGCTATTTTTACAAACAAATGAAACAACAAACCAAAAGCCCTCCTCAGCCTCTTTAGTATTGAAAGTGTTTTTGTGGAGGAAGAATGACGTTCTTGTGTAAACAGTGTTTGAGCGGTACGAGTTATTGTGTAAACACTCTCTTGCCATAATATTATGTGTTACTTTTCCGATAAAAGGCAGATCATTTATCAGACCTAAACCTTTTGCCTTTTGCCAGTGTTAACGATTTGTGTTTCATTTCCTCTGCAGGAGAGGAAGTGAAGAACCCCCAGAGGGCCATTCCCATTGGGATTGTAGCCTCTCTCCTCATCTGCTTTGTGGCCTACTTTGGTGTGTCTGCGGCCCTCACTATGATGATGCCTTACTACATGCTGGACAAGAACAGCCCGCTGCCTGTGGCCTTTAAGTATGTTGGCTGGGAGGGAGCCACGTATGCGGTGGCTATTGGCTCTTTGTGTGCACTGTCCACCAGGTAAGAGGCTAGCATGATATATAGGCATTTCTGTAAACTTATTTGTTTATGAAATACAGAATTCTTTAGAATCAACAGTTTTAATATAAGCCTATGGCCTTATCATTCAGACTACCTTTGACAACAACTACATTAAAGCTAAAATATACCTCCATATACCATTATTGGGGGTGCTTAGGGTGATATGGCCGTAACTACATTAGGGTGCATGTGGCAGAGTGGTTAGCACTCCTGCCTCACAACAAGAAGGTTGTGAGTTCAAAACCCGGCCGACTCAAATTTTCTCGGCCGTCTCGGTCTCCGGTCTTTCTGTGAGGAGTCTGCATGTCCTCCACGTGTTACCATGGGTTCTCTCCGGGTACTCCGGCTTCCTCCCACTGTCCAAACACATGTATGTACAGGTTAATTGGCAACACTAAAGTGTCCCTAGTGAATGAATGTGAGAGTGAATGGTTGTTAGTCAATGTTTGTCTCTATATGTCAGCCCTGCGACGAACTGGCCACTGTCCAGGGTGTACCCCGCCTCAGGCCTAAAGCGAAGTGAATGAATGAATACCATTTTTGGTGCATTTTCTCATTAGAAAAGCTTTATTTTATTTTTGTTTTTGCAGTAAATCCTATAATATTAGTACTAATTCTTATGACCATGTATAATGTATGTGTTTTGTCTTTCTCTCCCCCACTAGCCTACTAGGCGCTATGTTCCCAATGCCCCGCGTGATTTGGGCTATGGCAGAAGACGGCCTGCTCTTCAAATGTTTGGCTAAAATCAGCCCTCGAACCAAAACCCCTATAACAGCTACGATAGCATCAGGTGTTGTGGCAGGTGAGGACTCTGTCTAAACCCACTAATCTTCACCCTTACACTACTCCTTGTCCACAGGTCCTCAGCACCAGCTCTCGGGACAAGGACAGATGTGTTTGTGGTTTAAGTAAATAATTCACAGGAAGTAGTTGCTACCCACCTCTGTATTAACTAAAAATGCAGCGTTTTGAGTGCTTTATTATATTATTAAACTGTAGTGCTGAGGCCCTGTGTAAATCTAAGCCGTCAAACAAGTATTTTAAGTTATAAATGTCTGCCTCCTCCTTCCTCCATCCTTTCGGGTTAGCCTCCACAGGGCCTCATCACCTTGTTAGCCTCACATTATCTTTGCTATGGTTTGCTACAGCCTGCTTTTCTCGTTTTTGGCACATGTCAGCAAAAATGAAAGACTCCTATCATCGCTACCTTTGTGTCAGGTCTTTTGTCAGGTCTTTTGTCTGTTTGAGGTGAAACAATTCTCCCACTCCGTGGAAAAATCAATTTTGTAATTGTTGCATCTGTTGTAATTGTAAATTACATTTATGTGCTTCAGCAAGATTCCAGAGAGTTGTACTGTACTTTACATTAGTGGCTGATGTTGTTCTTTTCAGCGGTGATGGCTTTCCTGTTTGACTTGAAGAATCTGGTCGACCTGATGTCCATTGGAACTTTGCTGGCCTACACACTTGTGGCTGCCTGTGTGCTGGTCCTCAGGTAACAGTACTGTATGTCTGTTACGCATATGCAGGCTTCAAGTCAGCCATTTCGGTATTTTAACTAAAATATTTTGAACAACCTTTAAATTTTGTTAAAAGGTTCCAAAGACTTAAATTTAAGTCTTTGGAAATGACAGTGATATGTCAAAGAGTTGTTTGAAAATATGTAAACAAATGAAACAAGAAGTATAGTCCAAGGAGCCTGTTAGATATTGGTTCCACTAGATGGAGTGGTCAGTTACTGCAGTACTCAGCCCCTAATGGTTGACAGGTTAACTTATTTGTTATTGAGGTTACAACTAAAATATCTGTCAAAAATTCTCAATTTACTTTTAGGACAGATATTACAATAATAATAATAATGGATTGGATTTATATTGCACTTTTCTCCCGAGGGACCAAGGGACTCAAAACCGCCCACAAGCCGTCCATTATTCATTCATACACAGTCACAGTCACAGTCACACTGGTGATGGTAAGCTACACCTACCTACGGCCTCTCCGACCATCACCACATACATTCACTGAACATTCTTACACATTCATACGAGGCAAGGTGGGTTAAGTGTCTTGCCCAAGGACACAACGACAGTATGAATTGTGGGGAGAGCAGGAATCGAACCCACTACCTTCCGGTTGAAAGACGATCGCTCTACCACTGAGCCACTGCCGCCCCAATAGGCTATACTGTCACTACTCTCGTGACCGCACATGTTTCATTGAGTTTTTACTGTCTGTTGACAATGCCAATCGTTAAAAAAAACTTATTTAACACTGAATGTTAGCTTGTATTCTCTGAACTGAGCTAAAGTAGACTGTAATTCAGAGTTCTGCAGCGGTCATTTACGATAATCTTTAAACTGAAATCCATTAACACCGGTTATAGCTGTGGTGTTGACCTTACATTTTTTTGTTGTGCAGGTACCAGCCCGAGCAGCTCACTACTGACTACGAGATGGCCAACACTCAGGAGGAAGCTGACGGGACAGAGTCTTACATCGAGGGGAACAGTGAAATATTACCTCAGCCGGACGATCACTTCACTATGAAGAACCTGCTCTGCCCCTCAAACACCGAACCTTCACGTCTGTCAGGCTCCACTGTCAACATTTGCACCAGTGTACTCGGTAAGACTCACACAAACACTTACAATGTGCAGAGTGTATAATGTTATTTCAACTTTTCTGTCTTCCCTTCTTCTTCCTCCTCCAGGAGTTTTGGTGTGTGTCTTCAGTAGTGTGGCTGTTCATGGTGGGCTGGCTCACTGGTCACTGGCTCTCCTCTTTATTATTGGAACAATCTGTATCATTCTCACTTTCATTGTTGGCAAGCAACCACAGAGCAAGGCTAAACTGGCCTTCAAGGTAAAGCATTTTTCTGAAAGTTGTCATTTCAAGATGTGTTAATCATTCATCTTGACACAAGGCTGACAAACAAAGTAAAAACACCACAGTTATTTATGGTTGTGTTGAGTTTTATGTGCTTCCTTTTGGAGAAAACTTTTCCAAATTCCTTGATTCAAGCACAGAATTTAAATTGTGCACCAACTTACCCCATGTGACCAGTATTACTGATTTTGACTACTTTGAGGTTATTTCAAGTTTTATGTGTGTTTACCCAAATATTTTCTCTAAACACAAAAATTGTACTATAAAATAATAGAAATTAAAAAATATATATTCACTAGCATTACAACAATGTATAATCTAGCTCTACTACTAATAACAACACCAGCAACACTATTCATTGTATAAAAAATATCATTTTGTTTTGTGTTTTTGTTCATAAATAACAGTGACATCATGTCTTCAAACTGGCATTTTAAGGGTTAAAATTCTGAAACTGATTGAATATTTGCTATTTGATTTTATAATTACATGTACATTTTTGGCTCGAGTGCACCCAGGGGGAGCAGAAAGTGTCAGTAATAATAATAGTCTAGTGTCACAGGCCAACACACACAAACTGCCCCAGCTTTCGTTAAATTAATTCCTCTCATTTTTTAAAAGAAAAACACATTCTTGTTTTGCAGGTGCCGCTGTTGCCATTTGTCCCAGTGCTCAGCATGTTCATCAATGTCTACCTCATGATGCAGCTGGACAGAGGAACATGGATGCGTTTTGCCCTATGGATGTTGTTAGGTATTACACTAGCAAACTTAATCACTTTTACTTAAATACAGACAGTGTTGGTATTGAAGTATGGTTTGTGTGGTTATATTTTAGGCTTTTTAATCTACTTTGGCTACGGGATCCGCAACAGTACCGAGGCAGCGCTGGCCAGGTCCAATACCTACAAAGAGTCCTGCACAATAAATGGAGAGCCCATGGCGACAGAGAAAGAAGCCTTTCTTCACGACTCGACTGACGGCCCAGGAGACGACAATGAGGAATAATGATTTAGTATCTTTTTTTTATTTTTATATATATATATATATATATATATATATACTGTACGTATATTGAGTGAGTCAGCCCCATACAACAAATTATCTTTTTTAACTGAGAATTCTAATAAAAGGGCTATATAAACCTGAATCTTCCTCTGAGAGGTATTATTTCGGTTTAATAACTTTTTATATCAAATATGTAATTTGTATTTTTTGCACTTTGATCAAATAACATTACGTTCAAAAAGTAAAGCACAGGCTCATAGGACTATATTATGTATTTATTGTAAAATATTTTGGAAGGTTATTACAATCATTGTCCAATGGTTTTAAAAGTCTGTTTTTGAAGGTTTTAGCAAATACCTTTTATTTATGGATTGATTGGATGTTTTTATTTTATTTTGCAATTTCAAAAGGGAATACTATACACACTTTTGTTCAGCTTTGCAGTAAATGAGAATTCTCATGGGAGAATTAATCTGTATAGCTTGTTCTTTTTGTATTTCACTTTGCTTAATTCAAGTAGTGTGTCATGTGTAACAGACATTTTTTTAAACTGCCTTAGATGCTTTTCTGACTTAATTAGTGCAAACAATGTCAAGTGCCTAAAAGTGAATGTAAAGTCCCTTTATCATCAGCCCACCCAATTAAATATATATTGTCTGTAAATAATGTGCTCATAGGAATTTAAAGCTTGTATTTGTATAATTTGTAGAAATATTACTTTTGTGAACACTTGTTTTCAGCATATGATTGTGATGAAAGATGGGGTTTATGTCAAAATATGACATTTCAACAGTTTTTTCCTTGTAATGTTGCCATTGTGTTTTTTTTAAATATTATTTATGAATTCATGAAGCAACTAAATGTATTGATTTTTGTCAAACTGTTACAGTCCAAATAATCTGGGTACTGACATTCTTTTACAGAAATATTGAATTGGTTTATGTTTAGCTACTTACACTAAATTGTGAATAATATACAGTATATTGTTATGTATATAAATGTGTTTTATCAATAAGAGCTTATGCATATAAATTGGTTTTAAAAACAAAATGTATGCTTTATGTTTAAATACACAGGTAATTCTTTTATTTTTGTCTCCGTCCGATCAGCTTTAATGATACTCATCAGCCATGTCTTTCAGTCAGATGACCAGGACTTTTCTGTGACGTCAGTATGCTCTGTCAGAGCATAGTACTGGTTTAACTGTTTGTTAAACAGAACCAGACTGGTTCACAATGAAACCAGGAAAGCTCTTTTGTACGCCATATTGTTTGTTTGCGTTAAAGCAGTCTGTACTAAAATATTTATGTTTGCGTGTAAATAAATGACATGTCAAGTGACTATCTGCTCTGGTCAGTGTACTTTACTGCAGCATGGGCTCCACAGTTCATACTGTTGTGTCCTTGGACAATACACTTAACCCTGTATGAAAGTGTGAGAATGTTTGGTGGTGGTTGGAAAAGCTGCTACAGAAGTAGCTAAGCACCACCAGTGTGTGACTGTGGAGTGAATGAATAATGGATGGCCTGGTCCAAAAGTGGACATTTCTGTAAAAATAATTCTTTAGCTTTAAATCATGGAAGTTGAAGATCAACAATAAGATCACAACAAAACTGGTCCTTTTAAACAATAATTTATACTAGTTACATCATGAAAGGCACTACGGGTGACACTATAGAGGCCTAAATAAAAACACCTCATATCTAAAATCTCCCCTATATACACTGGATGTTTACTACTGCACTTGAAAAAAAAATTTAAGTAAAAGCATCTAGACTTAGTCAAGGTGAAGACGTTTCATCTCTAATTCCAAGAGACTTCATCAATTCTAAGCTCAACTGATTAGAGAACTGAACTCCTCCCTCTAGAGATATAAGCTCAGTTCTCTCACCAGATGATCTCAGAATTGATGAAGTCTCTTGGAATTAGAGACGTAATGTCTTCACCTTGAAAACTTAGTCCAGACGCTTTTGCTTATACTTTTTTTCAAGATGTCCTGGATGACAGAGAACCTTCACAGACATAATATTGCACTTAATGAATTTTACTATTGATTTTATTTTTATAAAAATCATTTGGTTGTGAATTTATGAATCCTGGTAATATGTTTGTATAAAAATTATTTCCCTACTCGTGTACTAAGTATTTTAGATATTTTAATATTGTCCATTTTAATATTTAATATTTTAATATTTATGGTCAAACTAAAATCGGAAAACATTCTGTCTTTATATTATCTCCTTTTTAAAAGGATTGATTATGTGTAATTACATATTGTAAGTTGAGTTAGGGTTAGGGTATGTATGTACTATGTAGTTACGTGTTATTACAGTTTGTAACACAGTGTGTTACATTGTACTTAATGAGACACATATAATATAATAAAATGCAGCTGTATAATAAAATAAAGCACACATGCGTAATTTATGTCTCGTCTTAGGTAATATGCAGGCATAAATAATGAATGATGACAGGGGCTGTAGTGCACAGTGTGTCCAGCAGAGGGCGCACGGGTGCTGTGCTGTCTTCGCGGTGCACACTTGGGCGTAGAGCGCTCTGCTCACTCCCGCGCTCACTCCACTGCTGCTCCCTCTTCTTCCTTGCGATGCTGCGGACTATACCTCCCTCTTCCCGGCTGTTCTTGGACCAGCATTAATCTTTCTTTTCCTCTGTGGTTTTGTCGCTCTTCCTGCCCTACACGGTAAGCCTTACTCTAAAGCGGGGTTTTTCCTCTTTCTCAATCGAGAGGTGAGCACAGAGAATGGTCCTGCTACCTATGTTGTCGTTGACTGCGTGTGATTCCTGTTGATGCTAAAGACGTTTTTAATTTTTCATTTCGTATTTATTTTTTTATATTTTTTACAACATTTATTCTCTAAAAGCTCATTTTCGAAAGGTGTTGCCTTCATCTGAAGTGGAAAAGGCCATTACTGCGTGGAGGTGGCCTTACCTTTTCGTCTCGCTTTTGGGGTCACGTGTTTCAAAAGGGTTACATATGGCACACGCTTTATATGTTATTTTTTTCACATTTCCTCCGTGTAGACCGCAAAAATCTTCCTATTTTTTTCAGTTTAGGGAAGGTGCAGCTCAAATATAGAAACTACAAATGAGGAACAGGAGCAGATGAATGAGTGGACGTGGTCTGTGGTCTGTGTGGTCTGTATTGTACATGTCATTCTATGTTTACGGCATTATGTAACACGGAGTGGTGTGCACCAAGGGCTACTCTTGGGGCCTTTCCCATTTGTGTAGTACAGTAAATTACAGTTAATGTATATAATACAATATTTTAACTGTTAGATCATTTCTACACAGACAGACTTTAGAAATTCTTTTTGATTCAAGGTCATTCAGTCCATTCACAATGGTAATTTTAACTGTTGTTAATTGATAGTATTAGTAGTATTAATTCCAACAAAGGAGTGAGACTTTAGATCTTATGAGGATATGAGAAAAAATGATGCATTATCATAATAAATCTTATATTTTAATCCATGCTTATACTTATTTAGAGTGTGTTTTGATTTTTTGATTGTTTTGATTATCACATGAAATGATATAAGATTACTGTGATACAAGCAGTTCGTATAGATACGGATATTGCCTTTAACAATAAATTTAATATTACCCAAATTACAATTTTCTTCTTTTTGGTCAATGAATATGATAAACTTTCAAATCTGGAATTAAAGAAAGCCCATCTCATCTTGATACATAGTCATGAAAAGATTATATTGAAAAAAAAAAGTTAATTTATCCTTTGATTAATAGCCTAACTGTAATTACAACAATGGCCGACTCAATGCGTGTAATCCACTGTACGTTGCACAAAGAGCATGTGAGCAGTGAAGCGTTCAAATTGGACTCTTCCGTTTTCATTCATCCTCAATATTTTATGAAGATCCAAGCAGTCTAAGCATCAACTCAAGCCTTTGAACAGTGTCTTAATCGGTTCAATCTTAATTTTTTTAAAAACAAGTGGTTTGAGGAATATAACGGGGAAGTAAATTATTGCCAATAGGTCCTGGAGGGTTGTTTTGCGGAGGCAAGTGGCGTCTCAGGTGATGAACTTTTTCTTTCTTGAGGGGGGATGGGACTCGAAGAAGTCCCCCCCCCCCTCGTGTTAGCGGGGTCATACATTTCCTCAGTACCTCTGTTGCTGTAATGGAGTCACAGTAGGGATGCTATCAACTGTAGCAGCAGGAAGAGGAAAATGCACGGCACATTAATCTGGAGCGTAAAGGCTGAAACGTGACAGCAGTAAGTAGAAGGGTGCTGAGCCTTTCACACTAACAGGCTGCAGTGGAGTGCGAGTGGGCAGGACATGTGGGGGCTGCGATATCACTTGAGTCACCCAGGACACTGGCCCTGCGCTCGTGAAGTGTCTGTAGTGCTGCTTCTAAGTCTCTAAGGGATTTGTGGAGAGGAAGAATGTGACATAATGAAAAGCTTAATTATCTCCGCCGTGCTTTCATTTCTTCAGGAGTGAAAGGATGTCGAACAGGAAAAGGATCTCCAGGTCAGTGGACAAAGCAGCTTAGGTGAGGTAACATCATAATTGCCCTGACTCCTGCTTTTTTTACTTCTCCACTGAAGCAGGTTAAATGGCTGTTGAGTAATAGTACCTGTTAGTGCTCATGTAACCTTCACTTGAGTAGGTTATTCAAGTCTTTAAAGGGGTTTTATATGGTTGGAAATGGGTTTTATAAGTTAAGACCACAGTTATATTCATAACATAAAGTTACTCCACATATATTCAACATAAACAGAGACACAAAATAATCCGGATCTAAATCCAAGCTTTTATTTTGAACCTTTTCTAACCCTAAAACCAAGATTTAGCCCACGGTCAAACCAAGGACTAAATGAGGTCATATTTCTTGAGGACAATCTTCTTTCTTTTCAGATTTACTCAATTACTAATTGATTATTTAATAAATTAAATATCTAAAAACACTGCCTAAAAATACTGTCTGTCCTTGAGGAAAAGGTTAAAGCAAAGGCATCTGGTTTTCAAGGTAAAGACGTTTTATCTCTAATTTAAGATACTCTTTCAATTCTGAGTGATACCAGTATGATTGAGTAATGCTTAATACCAGTGTAACTCATACCATTCCATCAGCATTACAGCATAGTAGGACATCCTGTGGTACAAGATATTCAGATTACTAGAACAGAATAGTGAGATATTGTTTAAGCCAGATAAGTCGATCTAACAAGAGCTGATCAGATATCAACTCTTGTCCCTTCTTAGAGGTCGGCTTGCTATTGAACATTTAACTTCTGTGTTTTTTATTTAAATGGTCATTGTGTAAAATTCTGGTAAAATGGAACATTATGTTTTTTAGAAGTATAAAATTGCCTGAAAATCACACCCTTTGTATTTCTCTTTCATAGATATTTAAAACTCAATAAAACCTAGTTGAAGTTTTGTTACTTCCTCCTGTTTCTGTCTCTACAACTGTCTGTAGTAAATAAACTGCTGTAGGAGAAATACATTCTTTAAAAAACGACACTTCTGAAAAACCAGGCCCATCAATGCTTCTTAATTGTGCTAAAAAATCATCAAAGAGAAGCCTCTATATTGAGAGATTCAGCCCTAAGTGTCATTGTTAAGATTATCATTTATTTACCAACCCTTCAGTGCTCTGAGGAGAACAATTTGTGAACTAACATCCATCCTATCAACTCCTTCTGTCATCAGACTGTTGTGTCTGTACAGTGTCCGCAGTGCAGGGATCAATTTAGTGTTTGCAAATCAAATAAAGGGAGGGGGACTTATCATGACTGTAGAGATAGTATAGATCCTACTCCAAGTGAGACTTACAAGCAGTACACACAATTTGTCTACTCGTCATGCTCATTAATACTGAGTCATTAGCAGGGCATCTACAGATGTTTAGCCCCAGTGGGAAGTGACATGGTAATGTACATACTGTATGTTCAACAGCATTACAGTTTGTAAACTCACAAATTTCAGGATAATCCAGCTGTGCAAGTTAATGGAATTAGTTTTATTTGTGTATTTTCTGGCTTTGTATATGCAAAGAGGCTATACATTACAGAAACATTTAATGTTTACCATTACTTTAAAGCAAGCTAATATTATCAATAGACTTTGTGTTTTCCAATGAATCATCACCTCCCTTGAAATAGTCTTATGGCTTTAGTTGTTAACCAAATCCCTTTTAAAGTGCCAGCTTCCGCAAAACATTGTAATAAATATAGTTATTGAAAATGAAAACATAAGATTGTTCTAATTGTTTGACATATGGAGTAAAGTCCAAGAGTAAAGTGTATAAATAGAAGCCAAAGTAACAGCGCAAGTGGAGGAATGTGATGCACCAATTGTGCATTGACTGGTTCTGCAGTGCAGCTGCTGACACAGCACTTGTCTGTGCCCCTGTGCTGTTCAGAAAAAAACAACAAAAAAAAAACAACAGAGTCATCGATCCCTCTTGTATTTCTTGTACACTGCACATTGAGAAATGTCAATGCAATTCTGATTGTTTAATGATAAACCATGTTTCTCCTTGTTCCAATGCTGCAGACTGTATTCTTGCAGCAGAGCTTTGAATGGAAGTGACAGACTTGTTCCTGCGCTGTGAGTAAATAGGAACAAGATGATGAGGAGGAGTAGTTGTCAGTCAGGTTTTATGCTGAACATTTATTTTATGTAATGAGAGCGAACTGACTATTTAGTCTGGTTTGCTCCAAGCTCTTCTTTAATTGAATTCGCCATGTTCTGTCATGACACTACAAAAGGTCAAGGTCAGCAGGCTTGAATATCTAGAGTGAATTAGATAAAGATAATATCAGGAAAAAGCTCTGTAGCCTGAAAGGTTTGCCAAAACAATGCAATGTGAAGGAGTTCCCAGTGAAATAAACAGGACTCCTACCAATATGCTTCCCTCTGTGGAAATAATGAGAAGAAAGATAATCGCTTGATTCTTGATTTAAAATAGGCATTATGTGAATGCTTGGTATATTGAATACAACACACAACACTATTGCAGTTCAAGGTCTTCTTTGCTATAAAATACAACTATATTTAACAAAACAAAGATAATTACTGTGAAGACCTACAGTAGGGCTGGACGATCCAATTCCATAACTATTGAAGTTTTTAAGCCTTTCGTGGGAGTGAGCTCTTCTTCCTGCTCGTTGACACTGCCATGTTAGTGTACCTATGCTGCCCAGAAAAGGCCGAGCTCACACAGAACCACAGGGGCACAAAACCACCTAAACTTGCTAACTTATCTACCAGCTAAAAATATGGACAAACCTTTTCATTCAATGGTTGTTTTCTTTTTTTTTTCTTACGTCTACATTGTATATTCATATTGAAGACATCAGAACTAATGTCTAACTGTAAAAAGAACACTAACTATTGAATGAGCAGGTGTGTCCAAACTTTTGACTGGTAGTGTTTTTGATGTTTAAAGAAAAGGTTATAGCATCTGGACAGTTTTCAAGGTAAAGAAGTTTCATCTCTAATTCCAAGAGATTTTATCAATTCTGAAATCAACTGGTAAGAGAGCTGCGTTTCTATCCCTGGAGAGAGGGGTTTGACCTGAAACTAAACCTGATGGATCAGGCTGTTCTGGCCTCATAGTTGTTAGCTCTGAATTGAAAGGACAGTGGGACTCCTGATGTGAGAGTTGTTAAAGGCTCAGGTGAGTTGTTTGTGTCACTATTCCATTCAGGTGTTGTTGTTGTTCTAGAGTGAAACTGTTTTGATTTAGGTTAAAAAACACAGTTTTGAAACATCAAAACATGCAAAATGAATCTGAGGCCACCTCTTCTGTTCAGAGAGGGCTTTTCCATTTAAACAAAAATGGCTTCCCGGCTTTTCCATTTGATCAAAAATGGCTTTTTAAAATGGAAAAGCCCTCTCTGAACAGAGAAGGTGGCCTTAGACACATGTTGTATTTACAATGGTGTTTTGAAACCTAAATCAAAAAGGTTTCACTCTAGAACAACAACACCTGAATGGAACAACTCTTCTGAGCCTTTAAACGACTCTCACACTTCCCTTTCAGAGCAAATGACTGTGAGACCAGAACAGCCTGGTCCATCAGGTTTAGTTTTAGGTCAAACCCCTCCATCTAGAGATATAAACTCTGCTCTCACTCAAGTCTCTTGGATTTAGAGCTGAAACATCTTCCCCTTGGAAACTGAGTCAAGATGCTTTTGCTTTAACCTTTTCTTCAAAATGACCTGGATGACTAAGAACCTTTACAGAAATATTGATGTTTGGATTTGTTTTGTGTTGTTTTACTGCAGGTTTCTCATCGGGAAGATTAAAATTTGGAATAAAACATGAAAATCATTTTGGTGCACCTGCTGCACAATTAAATCTCCCTTGACTAATGATAGATGATTCCAGAGGTCTACGCTGATTGAAGTTTCACAGTTCCTAATGGCGCCATAGACCTAGTCTGTTTTGTGAAATGTGTGATCGAGGAGAGCCCCTAAGTGAAGGGAAGGTGGGAAACAACAACCAGCACCGCATCAGATCAACAGACAGGAATGGTGACGCTAATGCTAACGATATCCAGAAAGCTAGCAGAACCACTGGGGATAGGTCCAAACTTATGTGTAACAACACAGAGCAAGACAAAGTGGACATTTGGGACAGAGACACCCAATGCGATGACCCGGAATTGGCAGAGTTTGAGATGTTGGAGTGTCAAGAGCTTGAGGAAGTAGAGGACTTTGTAGGACTGATGGAACACAAAGAACATCATCATCAGCTCGGATCAAAAAGGAATACTGCAGCAAAAGCAACAAGTAATAAAGATGAGAAGTCTAATGCACATTTGTCTGAGGTAAGCTCGGAGACGGACGTTTTCATGCCTTGCTTGTC
This sequence comes from Neodontobutis hainanensis, assembly GCA_024349245.1. Lineage (NCBI taxonomy): Eukaryota > Metazoa > Chordata > Actinopteri > Gobiiformes > Odontobutidae > Neodontobutis > Neodontobutis hainanensis. The sequence goes on along the minus strand of JALDNG010000020.1, from coordinate 17,619,540 downwards.
CACTATCTCAGCCATAGACATCGCAGGTAAGACCACAGAATCCTGGCACGTTCCTTGTGGTCCTTACTCGACTATTTCAGAAGACGTGACATTGGTGTCTGTCTCGTTAAAAGCCAAAACCTCTCAACAAAACACTCCTGGAACAAGCACAATCCAACCCAAAGATGTGGACATGAATTTGAATACGACATTTCATTCCAGAGCACAAGTCAGCAATGAAGAAATTCAGTGTCGGGAGCAGATAAAAGAAGAGTTTAAAAACAATAATAACCAGAAATATAAAGATCAGTGTGTCGGAGATGAAACAAGTGATCATAAGCTACAAACAAATGCAACAAATACATGTTATGGAAGCAACAATAAAATGGATAAAAGCACACAAGCGGATGAATCTCCAGCGGCGCAGCAGTTCAATCCTGCCGCAACAGGAATAAGACGGAGTCAATCCTCACTGGAACCCAAAGTTATGAGTAAACAAGGGACTTTTAATGGCTCATTAAAAAAGCAGAATTCTTTTAGTCATGACAGGAGTTACCGAAAGCAGCCATCGTTTGAGAATTCAATGAAGAAGCAGCTCTCGTTTGATAACAGCATCAAAAGGCAAGGCTCTTTTGAGAACACAACGGCGTCTAGTTCGTCAAGTTTAGAGAAGAGGAAGCCTTGGGGAAGCCCGAGTCGGAATGTAATGTCTAATTCCACAAGAACTACTTCCTGTTCACCCAGAAGGAGACCACCAAATTCTCCAGCCAAGGTCCAGAGTGTCCAAACACCGAGTCTAGAGCGTAGTGAATCCCCTTTGAGTCAAACAAAGCTGCCCAAGACCTGTCCTAACAGTGGTATTCCCAAACCTTTGCAAAAAGAACAAGAACCCAAGAAAAATGTAAGACCGAAAATTATTACTTATGTTCGGAAAAACCCTCAAGCAAAACCAGATCTCCCATCAACCTATGGAGTTCAACCCAAAGCTACACCAGTGCTCAACTCCGCCAACATTTTGTTTGACAAATATCGGCAGGAGATACAAAAAACAGGCTTCTGGTCTCCAGGAATGGCCACAACAGGGCTCAAGGCTTCTACAGGTACCACAACTAACAGGCTGGGCAGCAAGTCAGGCAGTTTTCATGAAGACATGTCTGAGAAGAACTCCAAGGAGGTGAGGAAAAGGCCACCTAGGTTAGCCTCATAAATGTACTGGTGCTTTTGACCATAGCTAAAATGCTGTAACTAAAAGGCTTGTCTCAGGTCCAAAAGTTCAGACAATTCAGTTTTTAGTAAAAAAAAAAAAAAGTCACTGGTCTTTATCTTTGGAGGGCAGCATTGTATGAAAGGTTTAACAATTTTAAGTAAAACAAAAGTCACTCACAAAAAGTTTGTTTTTTTGTCTGGCCTTTTAGTCCACATCATTGACCAATCCAACCGCCAGGCACTGTACCTTAGAGTTCTGGGAAGTAACAAGTAGAATATTAATTTTAGACAATATTAGTAATATTTCAGAATTTGACTTTTAAGCACACTTCATTTTAACCCTACTTCCAGTATGGTTCAGTTTGGTATGGCAATATTTGAATTTTCACAAAGTAGAAAATAAATAGACCATTCCATCCCACTCTTATTACCACTGTTGGGGTTCCAAAAGATGCTCAACTCCCTGGTTGAAAGAATTATCTATAAATCAATAAAAGTGCCAAGTCTTACAGAATGTGACTAAATGTATAATATCTCTCCAGCAGCCTGTGTCCCAGGATGGCAGCAGTGTGTACCGCTCCCCCAGAGTTTTGAGACCTCAGCTGGGGTTAGGGGCAGTGACCAGGCAGCCAACAGCCAAAAGCAGAGTTCAGCAGACAGGTCAAAGGTCGGGACTTCCAAACCAGTCTGGACCTCCACAGGACCACCTGGACTCTGCAGGTAAGTGTTCAAACATATTTTACTGTACACAAGAGAAACCCCATCTCCAAATGTACCGACAGTGATGGTGTTCTTTTTCAACTACTACCAAATGTTGAATCTGGCCATTTGCAAAATAAGAATCACCAAATAATACTGTCTTGCTGAAAGTGAGCTTCCTGAGTGCTGGGTATAATATTTTTTTCACCCTCTGATATTTATGTATTGCCTTCTGGCACCTTAGCTCTTTGAAGTGCAAAGCATGTGATACAGCAGTGAGACTTGCACATTCCACAAAACTGCACACCATGTTTCTACTTCTCTCTAGAATCAGGTGACCATACTCAACCCTCGATTTAAAGGGTTGGATACTGTTACCACTGATTACAAAATTCCTGATTAAAGTCTTAAATGGCTAATTGCTTAAAAAATCAACAGCAGCACATAAGCATAAAAACCAAGCCATGAACATAGCTAAGAATATAGGCTTTTTGGAAGTAACTTACAGCCTATGTTTGTAGTTTTCCTTATTAACAAAATTAAGTCTGTAATGTAAAAAAAACATGCTCCTTAAAACATACATAGACACAGCAACAACAACCCAAGAGCAGAATCAGCAATGGAGATCACAAAAAAAGGCTGAGGGCTGTCAATAAGAATGGGAAATTTGTTGGTATCGCAGTATACCCACTACAAAAATGTAGACTGCACTACTGCTTTGATTGGTTAATGCGTGCAAGAGAAACAAATGTATATGTCTATATATATATATATACTGTATATATTCGTGGGTTTATATTAGAGTTGAGCCGGATACTCGGCTGAAACGAGTATCCGGTACGGATAATGCACTTTTGCTGAGTACGAGTATTATACGAGTAATACGAGTCAATATCTATGATCGTGTAACCCATGTCACATGAAAAATAGTTCCTTCTTTTACTTCTACCTTAGTACCTTTTTGGGTAATAGTAGCAAATTGGTTTGTTTTATTGAGGTTAATTGGCGGCGTAGTGAACCACGAGTGGAACCTCATTAAAGAAATTAGCGTTTCTGGTTATTTTAATTTATTTAAGCACTTTAAAAGTAACATATTGATTTGATGTGAACTTTATTATGATTGTTAAGTTACACACACACACATACACACACACACACAGGAAATAATAATAAAAAAAAAATTCACACTGATAATAAAAAAAAATTATAGTAAAAAAAAGAAAGTCATGTTTAGATAAAAACTCTTGTTCATTACATTTTTCTTCATAATTGCAGATGTGTTGTATTCATTAGTGCAAAATTTGTTCGTACATAGTTCGAACTGTATATAGTTATGTTATTGTGATCAAAACCATTGATCTGAAGCTCAATGCTGATGCCGTCATGTAAATAGTTTTCTAATTAGTAATAAACATAACAATTTCTGATCAACTCATTAATTGCATGATTAAAAATAACATACCAGTTAAAGCACTGCCCGTTTCAAGTCAACCCGACCCATTCCGGTATAAATCCCGCCCACTTCCGGGTTAGGTCACGTCCAATCCAAGTACAGATACAGATACAGATAATTCATATGGTTAACAGATACAGATACAAATACAGATAATGCTGTACTCGCTCATCCCTAGTCTATATTATCTATCAGATTTACACAGCTCACAAAAAAGCTTTGAAGTAAAAACAGGCAATGAGCTAGTCTGAAGATGAGCATATCATTTTACGCCTTACTTGTAGGCTACTATTGTACTACATTTGGTTCGGTTATTGGTAAATGGTAAACGATGTGCATTTATATAGCGCTTTAATTATCAAAAAACGATATTTGTTTTATAGCCTTTTTTTAATCTAAATCTAGTGTAAATTTTGCCTATTAAATTATTAAGGTAATTCTTAAAAAGATACTTAAGAAAGCTTAATTTTTAAAATTTTAAATTTTTAGTTCAGAAAATTCTAAAAAAAATTAATATACCCTGTGGTTGGGCCCTCAAGACGCCCTCTCCAAAGGGAGCCAAAATATAGCTTTGCCCCTGGGCTCCACATTCCTTGTTCCAGCCCTGCTGTATGACACTCCTTCAGCATATCTGTCAGACAGCTGCTTTTGAGTCAACACAGCCGAGAGTCACATAAAGCTGCTTTGCTAACTTTTAGTCTTGTTCTCTGCTGGATATTGACTCTACGTCTAAGTCTACGTCAGTTGGATCTTTATAATTGGGTTTACAGAAAATCTAAGAACTGCCCCGAGCAGGCGGACAATTGTTAATGTGGAGCCAGCTGATGAATGATCTTAAGAACACAATTATTATTTGTTTACCAAATATTTCCAAATGACATTGTGGTCAGAAAAATCATCAAAATATGCAAGCCTAAAGTAACACTTGATGGTTTTATTTTTATTTTACTCAGTAAGTACAGAAATCTAAACATGTCCTATTAACCAAAAGCTTTACATTTGGTTAACATTTAGTGCCTTTTGCTAATGACTGTGATGAATTTTTTAAAGTCAGAATTCTAAGTGAAAAAAAATACATATCCAGCATGTGCTAGTTGTTATTTAAAATACACTTATCTTTAAGTAAAAATCTTAACTTATGTCTTGTTCCAGCAGTGCAGAGAAGGTCAGGTTCAGAAACTATCCAGAAGTTCGGGGTGCTAAAGCCGGGCCAGTCCGGTCTGCGTCCCCCAGGCTTCTCGGCCCTGCCACAGGCCCGTCTGGCCACCTTTGGCTTCAACCGGAGCTCCAGCGTCTCGTCTGTGTCCAGTAACCAGTCTAATGAAAGTGGCCACAGTGAACCTCAACTACCGTCCCTGTGTGAGTCCTACTGTACACCTCATACAAACACTCCACATGTTCAGTGTGGAGTGTTTGGTTACGTTCTGTCGCCAACAAATGGTAACATAATAGTTAAAAGTATGGTATTTTTAACCTTGCACTGCAGTTGTATTCTTGCAAAATATTTTAGTTTACAAACTTACCAAAATCCATCCTGAATTGCTCCAAGCAAGGTATTCAATTTTCCAAACTTGGCTGGTGTTTCTAATGATGTAGCATCACTGACAGATCTGGGCGTGTTTTAGGTTTGAAGATGTAACAACCATTTTACTGTTACAAAACTGTGGATGATAAATCCAAACACTTTCAATGGTAGCACACCCAGATTGTACGGTGGAACAGACTAAGCATGTACTGTGGAGCAGTTCTATATGATAGAGTCAGGTTATGGTAGTTTACCGTACTACCGGAACACTCATTATCAATACAAGTTAGTATATCTGGAACTAAATATATTGATATATCATTTTGGTCCATATTACCCTATTTTAGGCTTAGTGATAAGTCAGGTACATTAGATTAGGCTGTACATGTTTGTTTGTCAGCCCTGCGTCCAACTGGCCACTGTCCAAGGTGTGCCTTGACAGCAACTTTGGCCCAAAGTTGCTGGGATAGTCCAGTGCATCTGGACAACAAGCTGGACTGGGGCATAAATACAGGTGGGCTTTAGAGGAAAAGTCCAAAGCTGGCTACTTTAACAGATTAAGTGGGCTCTATTAGTTTATCTGTAAGAATTAGTTTGGAGTCTGGTTTAAGCAGTGGAGCAATGGACGCACAACAGGACAGATGCTATAATGAACAAGATGGATCACCCCCTGTATTCAAACAAGTAACTGCACTTGGAGAAAATACTGCTTTGGTTTGACAGATGGTAGTACATGTTCAGTGTAAGTCAAGTCTAAGATAATGTTTCCTGCCCTTGGCTCTAGAGGTGTATAGTTCCAGGAGAAGGGGCGCGCCTATGATCACTTTCACTGTTCTCTGAGTCTGTTGCAGTCTAGTCTGATCTTGCTTGTGACATTGTGATTGAGGTAAATAAAATGTAAGCAGTGACCACTTTCTAGAACTGGACTAGAAACTCTTTAGACAGATGAGCATACTGCAGGAAGTACATCCTCTGTTGGGCCTTATCATTCTGTCTTAATTGAAGAGGGAAGTCATTAAGTAATTTTGATTCCTTAGTCTTTACAGTGAATACCATATCTATTAAACTAATTAAGAAACAAAAACACTCTGCAGTTGGAATACTTCGAACTAACAGATGAATGTAGGATTTAAACAAAATGCTGGAAACATTCCAGATGCAGTCAAATAGTCTCTCTCCTTTAGTCTTATGTCCTTGTTTAGCCTGAGAAGCACTGCAGCATTTTCTCTGCGTCATATACTCATACCTCGCTAAAACCATATTCTTATTAATGCCATTACATTTGTGGGGATTATTATCCGTGCATGCAGTGAAAATATTTAGAAATACGAGACTAGAGCGAACATGCTATCGTTTAAGAGAGAGAGTTACACTTCAAAGCAAAAGGAGAACTGTTTTACTCAGTGATGTCTTGAACAGTGTTGGGAAAGTTCACTTTCTACAAGAACTAGTTCAAAGTTCAGTTCACAAATTTTAAAATGAACTAGTTTAAACTTCAAAATTTTGAACTAAGTTCACAGTTCCAAAAATGAACTAGTTCTTAGTTCTTTTTTTCCATATGTTACTGAGAGCTATTTTTTTATTTTCCAAAATTATTGCCACAGCCCATATACAGTAGAATCACAGACAGCAATTATTTTATCAGTTTTAACAATGAAGATATGTGTCAGATTTCATCTTCATATCCAATTTTGAATCCTTATCCAACCAGGGTTTACATTAGCATTGAGGGGACAGCATTTCCCCATTGTTGCTTTAATGCTTTGTTGCTGTCCATTCACTCCACACTAGTAGCAGCTGCAGCTTTCAACCTAAAGGCTCGTACACACCGGGACAAATATTTGAGTTTTTCAACGCATTTTTTGTGTTCACAATCAAGCGATTTTTGCTGACAATGAGCCGAGTGAACATGCAAATTCATTCCCTGACATTAGATGGCACTTAATGTAAAACAGATATACCCCGGTACACAAGGTGGCGCTGCGCAACTTTACACTTCTGACACTCGCTTTTCACTCAGAAGAAGAGAGCAAGTAATTTTTGTAATCGATGTCGCATTTGTCATAAGTTCTTTGTGTTCCGACACCAACGAGACCAGCAGATCTACATTCATCTTGCCTTGCATCTTCTTCGTCTTATTTCTTCCCAGCAGTGTAGACGCTACTTGGCGTATTTCTTCTTATCCGTTACGTATGTGTGCTCGGCAAGACCGTTTTGTGTTTGAGCGCCCCCAAGTTGTGTTTTATTGTAATTTCAGAAGCTCCAGACACGTGAGCAAAAGCGCTAATCTCATTAGCGGCGCGTCAAACAAAAAAAACGAACACGAGACGTTTTTTAAAAACTGACGCTTTTACACGTGGCATTTTTTGCGTTGGTGTGAACACTCACATTGGCGCCCATTGTTTAGTCGCGAGGTGTTAAATGTCGGCGAATAACGTCGGCGAAATTCGTCCCGGTGTGAACAGGCCTCTACAGTACATTCTCAAAAACATGAGGAAAAACGTGCTGCTTGAATGGTCGTTTTTAATAAGAAATTATTAAAAAAAAAAAAAAAACAGGACAGTAATCATTAAGGTGCAATCATACAATTCTTTTAAATGACCATACGCCTTGTTACGTGCTGCTGTCGCCTCCATGCTTTTTTTTTTTTTTTTGATGACGCGTCACGCGGATGGCGGTGCGACACTGGTGGCTGGTGTTGCCAGATTTGGTGATTTTGGTGTTTTAGCCGGGTTTTCGCCTGGAAGGCTCTATAGAAATTTGGCACCCTATTTCACGAAGTTAACCTGAGAGAGCGTGCCGTTCACAGACACCAGAACGAGTTCACAGTTACGTTCATCAGGCAGTAATAACGCACGTTCAGTTCACGTTCGCCCAAAATATGAACGAGTTCATGAACTATCGTTTAATGAACGCGTTCAGGCACAACACTGGTCTTGAAGCAGTATTGTGTGCATAATGCTTCGGCATGCTTTAAATAAAAATCATTGTAAAGAGCGTCCTGGGAAATCTTAGCACATTACACTGAAATTAGAAGATCACATTGCAAAGTTATAACACTGGCATGCTTACTACATAGCTATCAAGCATGACTTGTTTTACTGTATTATATTCTCTAAATAAATAAAGGAGAACTGTTTTGGATATTAACATATCTAGCTCAACAACCTATAAAATAGAATACACCTAATGCAAAAACAGTGCATATTGAGGAGAGATACGAAAAAACAGTTGAACTCAGAATTGATAAAGTCTCTTGGAATAGAGACGAAACGTCTTCACCTTGAAGACCATATCCACAATCAATAAATATTACACTTAGCTAAAAAAACGTATGTTTCTTGTTGGCCAGGCCTATATTTTAAGAATCTAGATAATGCATCAAATTATAATGAATAAACTTTTTTTTACAATTGAAATCATAGACTCCATTTGGCTAATGGGCCTAGAAGTTACACTTTGTTCTGCCTTCTCGTGACGTACTTTATTTTTCTCAGACAGTAATAATCTTGGCGGCCCACCAAAGGGGGCTCTAAATATGGTTCTAGCTCATGGGCAATTATACATCCATGGTTGCACTCTACTTTGATAAATGGCTTTAATATGTCGCAGTGGAGATTGCTTCATTAGCTGCTACACTCAATTATATGCTAATAGTGCTAGTATGATAATGTGCTCAAATGGACATCTCACACTGTTAAAGCTCTACAAAAACAGACAACTGTGCCATGTCTTGTTTTTTGCGTATTCATCAGCTGCTGTGACAAGTGAAAGCTTGTCGGGCACACATGCTTTTTAGAAAGTAAATAATGTGTAGTGAGTGTTCTGCATAAAGGTTAATGGATTCACCACTATTTTCTTGAGTAAAACAAATAAGTCCAGACACTTCCTGTTCTCCATTTTGACTGTTGGTATTCAAGTAGTCTAAAGAGTCCAAATTCTTACTCGTTTAAGAAAAAAAGTCCTTTACATTATAAATCTGATTCCAGCCCTTGCTAACATAGAGCCTGAAGTATTGTTCATACACAAAAGCACAACAACATAGAAATCATTGGTATGAAAATTAAACAGTAAACACTGAGTTTTGATTATGTATTTCTAGCAATGTAACAATTCTCTCAACTCATGATTCAATTCTTTTGACGATTCTGTTCACACAATTCGATTTTGTCACATTTTTATTTTAATGAAATGAGTTGAGATCAATTAGAAACAGTGCACTTTTCTTATTTCACAAATACTGCACATTTTTTGTAAAATAAAAATATATTTTTGTCAAATCCAAAAATTGAAATTCAGCTTTGAAACAAATTCCCATAAAAGAATAATACAAACTGGGGTGCACGGAGTCAGAGTATTTAACGTTCCTATTAACTGTTGGCAACAACTTGTTAAAAGCGAGTTTGCAGTAAACAGAGCGGCCCCTGTTGTTTAAAACATGTATTGCAATTCATTTAATATCTCAACCAACTGAAAACTTTACATATGTTAATAAATTTTCAACAGGCTCACAGTTAATTGTTACATCCCAATGTATGAAATACATATGAAATACATAGTTCATAGTCACTAGTTTGACCTTATTTAAGTACTTGAGTAGCAATGCAATTAACTATTCTGTTCCCATTTGCACTGTCCCTTGGAAATCAAACTAAAATCATCACGGACCAGACAAATTCTTTGTATTGACTAGAAAAAGAACTAAACAATCCGATCTGCAACCACTTTTAAGGTCAATTTGAATGTCACCTTATGTAGAGTCTCCACCAGAAGCTGCCTCTTCCGTTTTAATAAAAACACAACTGTTACACCTTCACTCAGTCTCACTTCACTATTTTTTATTTGAACATAAAGAGGGTGGGACTGCTGTGTGAGGCACAATATTATGTGGGGAACTTCTTCTAAGCTGACTTTATTTTAGGTAACCAAAACTTGCTATTAGTTAACCTTATTGCCTGATACATGATGTTGATCTTGTCAAAATTATCTAGTTTTAGCAACTTTTGGAACTTTGATATTCCAAAAAGTTCTATGAGCTCTTTGCTTGGATATTTCTTTCATTTTATGAGGCTGAGTCTTCACCAAACAGCAGCTCAATAATATAACTTTGGGTTTCCCTACAAGCTTTTTGCAACATTAATATGCCAAGGAGTGGCTCTAATTTACATTCATGTTGTAACTTGGAAAATGTGCTAAAGCAATATTAAAGATTGAACTAGGACAAAACCAAGACTGAACAGGTGTAAACATATTCAAGTAGTCCTGTAATAATGATTGTGATTTTGTAAGTGCAATTTATCTTCATCTATTCACACTCACATTCACTCATATAGGCAGTCTATGCTAACAATTGATTTTGTAGTGCTTATTCAGTTATGGATCCTAGTGGACTGGAGCCTATCCCAGCTGCTTCAAGACTGAGGTACCCCCTGGATAATAGCCAGTTAATGTGAAAACAGTCTGCTGCAGAACTGTTTGAGCTGCATTGAACTTTTTATTTGATATTAAAGCCTACTCTGTCTAGCGCTTACAGTACCTGCAGATGTCTGTTTCTGTTGTTGCCTTAAACTAGATGTAGTCAAAGACTTTTCTGATGTTATGCTAATCCTTCATTTTTGCATCACTCCACTGTCTTTCTGATGGTGTTTACTGGTCATTGTTCAGGCAGCTGCAAAAAAGCAAACAGCCTGTTTTCTAGAGAGTTGTTGCATTAACCACAAATTTTACAAACTCGTCCAGTATTTTTCTGGTGAAAACTTGCCAAAGCAACATTTGTTTTGCATCAAAAGAAGCTGTCTTCTCACACTCATAACTGTCTCATCCTCGCACTTTAGTTTTTTTGCCCAGAGCATTTAGGAACGTTACATAATAGACACAGGCCCATGTCAGTGCAGGAGACTCTAACATAATTTTACCATCACAAAAGAAACCTTCCAATGGCATAATCTTGTTTTGTTTTGTTTAATGTTTTGCACTATGGCAGGTCTGATCTCTTCAATCTATGGAAAAGACTGTAAGGCCAGTCCACAGTCAATTGTCTTCTATATATATGTTAGCTGCTTGTTGTAACGTCACCTGGAAAGTAAGTGCCTTGCTGGTGTGATTTATTGAGAGCCGTTGACAGCCACCGATAGATGTGTACTGTTCCTGCAGCTGGAACAAGCTTAAGCAGTGTAATGGTGAGAGTCAGCCTCTAGCTCCCTCTCTCCTTAACCAGTCTGCTTCTGTTTTCATCTTCCTCTTTCTGTAACAGTAGTGTGGAACATAAACCTGTGCTGGTCCCTGGTGAATTCACTGTGTTGCAGCCAGGACACTTAGAGAGGTCCCACAGGAGGCTTCGCACAGGCCCAGGGCAGTCATTTATCAAATCATCTACTGCTGAGGACTACATAATAAACAGTTCACACATAAGTACGAGAGTTAAATGTGTTAACCATCGGTGAGTTGTCCTGATGTTGTCGACTATGCAGATTTGTCTCTGGTAAAGCAGTAACAGCAGCAACTCTATTGATTGAGGAGCTAAATATTTAATGATAGGAAATCTGAGCAATCTGTGAATAACTTAGACAGCAGAAACAAATTTAGAGCCCAGACTTCAAGGAGTGGGTCTAAATGTTTTGAAAACCATTTGAAATGTAGTTGCTTTATGGACTTGCCTTGTAACGGCAATCAGATTTAAGTTTTAGGCAGCTGCTAGAAAAAGGACAAGAGCTAAATCAAAATAAGCTTTTGCCTAGTTGAAAAAAGATTTAACGGTTTTTGAATTGTTCATATAAAAATGCAAAATTTTCTGAATTAAATGTATGTGGGTTTTGCGATAGGAGAATATTCAACCTTGTTAAAAATTTCCTAAAAATCCTCTGCACAAAATCAGAAAAATATGACGTGTTGCAATAATGATATACAAATGCTTTAATCTGACATACTTCCGCTGGTCACGGCAAATTAAAACTAAACAAAACACTGAACCAGAGCTAAACCAAAGATGAGACCAGGACTAGACCAGATCTATAAGAACGTAGTCAATTTCAAATAAAACTATTTTCTGAAAGATAGAAAGTCATTGTCTGTCACATGAAAGGCCATAAAATTATTGCAATACAGTCTCTCGCTATATGAATATTGCAACTGCTATATTACAGAGATTATTGTGCAAACCCATTGCCCACCCCTAAATGATATATTCCTAACCCATTAGGTTGCAGAACTCATTAATGAACACAAACAATTATTTCAGAATAGCTTGTTCAATATTTTGGTAAAAGGCTGACAAGAAAGGTGTTGAAAAGGGAATGTACAGTAAACTGTAAGGCTGCTTCTCTCTCACATAAAAGATAATTGCTGTTGGACATTTAATTACTCGTTTTTTGTTTATGATTCCAAGTCTCCTATCTGCACAGAATGCTGGAGGCATGCTATGAATAATTAACATGTTTACACCAGTTTTCCTGTATTTCCTTAATTTCGAAAGAGCCTTGCCTGCTGCTCTACCTTTAGCTAATATAATATAAACATTTGTTTTCTTTTAAAAGACATACAGTATTATTTTGAGACTGTCATAACTGTTGGATAGCCGTATAAAAGCTAGAAAATAAAGCAACTGTTTTGTCAAGCAAATACACCACTCTGGACTAGATTCCACTGGTGACGTTTGTTTGGCTGCACTTAGACATGGGGCGGTTACCAATTTCAAGGTATACCACAATTTATAAATGTCAAGGTACGAACATTGTGAACATACTGTTCTTATAATATGAGCTAGTGAGATAAGAGCAAAAAGCACTGACATGTTTACAAAACTTTCATTATCAAAACTCTCCGACTGTTTGCACCTTTGAAACACCAAAGTGCATCAGCGAAGTGGCAAGAGCTGCAGCTGTTCTGGGGATCTGAAGCATTTTGTCCACATCTCATGTTGGTGTGTTCTTTCATTATTTATTCATTTATTTGAAAAATATCAGTCAGTATTTTACTTTTATAACAATTGAAATGTTTTATATGACCATATATCTGGAAATATAGATCTTTTTCCTCAAAATTCCATACCATCCCCCCATGCATAGCTACACTACATTCAGCATTTGCAGCTCTGTCACGTGTATTTCTGTAACTTTATTGCAGTATGTGCAGTTCTTTACAATAAATATTGCAATACATTGTGTGCAGCCCTAGTCAATTCACAGATACGGTTTCTTGGTGTTGAAGAAACATGAATGTTGAATCCAGAGCAAAAATTACAGCAACAGTAGCTCTACCTGTAATGACAATTATCATTTTACACAATAAAAAAAAGTTTGGGCTAAGGTTGCCTTGTAGTGCTGTGTATGGGGGGTTACGAGGTAATTTCCCCCTCCCAAAACCAGCAATTGGATTGTCGGATAGAGTTTTGAGTAACTGTGAGTTGGGGTTCTTTATGTCTTTAACCTGGATAACAGTTCCACTGATAATGAGGCGTCTGATAAAGCTACTGGTCACAGCCAACAACTCCACATTCTTACTTACTTACCTACTTACTGTTCAGGCTCCACTCATACTTAATAGTGACAATGTCCACTCAAACCATTTTAACACAATAACATAATGACATATGTGACATAATGACATAATTAATTTCCCCCTAACGTTTCTTTTGTTTCTTTGACACCTCACCCACAATAGACCCCAGCAGTGGCAGTGATGACACACCACCTCTGCACAAAGCACCCCCTGGAGAATCCTCCCAAACCCCCGGACGACCCCAGCCTCCTAACGCCCCCAGCCTGCAGCGGCGCTCTCTGCCTCCACAGCACAGCTTCCCACTTGGTGAGACTTTTCTAATTCTTCATTTCCATGTCCCATCGGTGTCACCTGAAATAACTCTCATAATTATTATCTCTCCAGATACAGTCCAAAAACCTCATGATGCGTCTAATTAAAGCTAGTGGGGTTTTAGAGGATTATTTTTAGGGATTTAACTGCTTCCTGTCAAATCTTGAATGTCAAAACTGCTAAAGTCAATATCAAGGTGGCTACGGGGTAATAAAATATTTTAAAAGTATTAAATGTAATAGTGCCAAATTTAAGGCATTAAAAGCCTAACATTTTACAAAAAGTTATTCAATTTCCAATATATAGGTCTTAACCTTTGTAGCTCTTTAATATAATTGAATCTTTTCTCCTGCTGATGGTTTCATTTGACTTGGATGTTACGACGGTTCAGTATAGTTTGCGTTACTATGTGCCACAGCTGTCAGCTTTACAAAAGTAAATGTCTCATTAAGGATAGAGAATCTGAGCAGTAATTTGCTTTGAGAGAAGCTAAATTTCAAATGTATGTAGCACTGCTATGGTCCTTGGTCTAGAGACCATCTCTGTCTGAGTAATTAGTTATTATTTTATAAGTCAGGATTAGACTAAATGTTGCATCTACTTTTTGTAGCTTATTGTTGTCACAGAGACATGGTATGGTTTGGTGAAACGTTGACCGTGAAACGTCTTTGATCCAGCCACTGACAGTACAGGCCATGTGTCTCCAACTTGAGGTTGGAGCTTGGAGCAAACCTTGAGCTACCTTGAATATATTATCTTGGCAATATTTAAATCTTAAAAGTGCAGGAGAAACTCAGAGACATTTAAGCTTGGTTTATGATAATGTCAGCTTTAAAGTCATGCCATTAAGCAATTTGTCACATTCTGCATCATGCATTTTAGGATTACTTTCACCCCAAACTGCGCTCTATTGTTCTGCATCTGAAATGTTGCTGAGCTTTGCATCACAGAAGTGTCACTGCAAAAAAAGTTGTCCAAAAATAACACATGGTTGTGTTAAGGTCTTATTAACAAATGTTTTGCTTTTGGCACACAATGTGTAAAGTATATCGGGAAAGCTTGACTGTGTGTAATATTTCCCTCCAAAATATTACACACAGGCTGAGTAAAACCTGTCCTTGTAACTGTCGCTCCTCAGCAGCCTCGCTCTCTCTGTCTCCTGCCTCGAGAAGAAGCAGAGGTTGAGACTTGGAGCCACCTGTAAGTAATATTTTAATTCCTTTTAGTTTTATTTAACTATTTAACTTAATATAAAAATGTCAATACTATTACTGAATTTGCTAAGGCAAGTTTGTAATGATTGTAACTTTCTCCAGGTTAAGTTTGAGGTAACTTAGGCTACAGTATGTTAGCTTATTCACTTTGCTAATGTTGGTGACAATCCAGAGCTTTAATAAGTGGGAAAAGGTTAGTTTAGAACCTTCTTCTTTTAGTTTTCTAATGAACAATTGAGATGCCTAATCATTAAGTAGATATCTGTTAACCTATTTAATGCTAACTAATACTGACTAGCAATGCACAGACTTATGTCAGCCAACCATTGACTGCAATGAGGTCAGGCATAATGCATTCACTGTGAGCTGCTAGTGGCTAATCAGCTACTGTAGCGCTACATCATTTGAGTCCTTTGACTAGGCAGCTAGCAGAAAATTGGCTATAACTTTTAATTTGCATGTTTTCACTGTTTCTCTTGTAAACAGGAGCGTAAAAATGATGACTGTTTCTTTACTAATGCAGTGTTAAACATGCACTAGCGTTTGTATAAATCTGAATGTGTAATTGACAAACGCCACTAATTACATGATTATTTCAACAGGAGGCTATTGTGTCAAAGAGGGTTGCTTAAACGGTCCAGCATCACAATTAAAAATTATCATTGTAATAAACACATCATTAACATAACATTTTTGTGAGGACGTCTTTATTTTTTGTAGAAAATCTATTTCTGATGCATTTCTTGATAATTCTAAGATCAAATGGCCAGTTATTGAGTAGGCCTACCTGCATGCAACAGGATTGGTTGGTGTTGTTTGAGGAGCTAACAATATTTGTATTCTAACTTTTTTTTTTTCAATGTACAGATGAACTGTGGTTGACAATGCTTGTGGCTCTTACTCAATTTCTTCTCACAATTCAGCAGTAAATCTCCAGGTTCCTGTTTGACTCCTGTACCAGTAAGTTTTCGTTGATGTAATGAGATATTGAAATTTATTGTAGATGGTAGGATTAAACTCCTAAATCTATTTTTTCCTTCTTTTCCTTCAAGGCCTAGACCAACATTATGTCCCTCGGCAGCAAAACCTGAAGACACAATCCCTCCACACCTGAACTGGGAGCTTAAAGACAAATTACATCATTGTTGCAAGAAACGACAGAGACTATTGCTATGAATGTGAGCTTGACATGATTTGTCAAGTGTTTTTATTCCAGTTTGTTTCCATTTTATAGGTTCTCTTCTCTATATATTTATACATGTCAATAATATAATAGATTAATAATAGACTAGATATAATGATCCAACTGTAACTTTTTCTGTGTTGCAGAATTTGTATCCTAGCCTGGTTCTACCAGACTCTCGTACATTTCATTTGTACAGAGAGTCTGGCCTCGCTCCATTGACAAGCGTTTACTTCCTTGTATGCGGGAACTCTGTTGAAGTTTAAAACTATTGGATCTGCCCAGAGTCACTCAGGATCTGCCATAGCCAATCGCTAACGTGTGGTCGTGACGTATGTCATGCACCGAAACCGACTGGAAACAACAAGTCACTCCCTCTGTTCGCTGATTGGTCCTACAAAAAATTGATTTCTGGAAACCTAAGAATATACAGCGATCCCAGACTAAGTACTAAAGCGAAATGAAATTGAGCGGAAGTACGTAGGAGGGCGGAGCCAGGCTATTTGTATCCTGCCATAGCAGTAAAAACTATTTGTTCACTGTTTAAAATGGGAAATTGACTGGTTTCTTTGCCTACTGTGAATCTTTATGCACTTAAAAATTGCATTAAATCACCTCCATATTATTTATATTTATATTCTAAATGCATTGTTAATGTTAGGCTCCTAAATGTGTATTAATAACACACAAAAAAAGATATTTTACAGCTATTTATAAGATTACACATTTTATGTTTAACAAAACAAAATATGTATTAAAACAACTCACACATGATTGTGAGTAAAAATTTATAAAACTTGCACATTTGTGTGTAAAATTACCTTAAACAGTGTGCATTACTTTGTGTTAGAGTTCACTTAACATGTGTTGTCCCTCGAGAACACACTCGACACATGTGTTAAAATGTGTTGTTTTTGGGCACATCTCTTTTTGCAGTGTACAGAGTCTGCTGATTCTGGTGTCTTTGTTGTTGCTTTGCACCTTCTGCCCATTGTCTTTGTCTTTGAAGTGGCTGTGCGTTTTGAGCAACACCCAGTGGTCACAAGATGCATCACAAACTCTGAGGAAGTATAATTTATTTAAGTAGAATAATAGCCCCAGCTAGTGGCCAATGTGACTAAAACAGTGGATTTTGGATCTGCTTCTACTTGAGTTCAAATGGACATAAAAACCTAATAACTCATAATCATTCATGAAAAGAAAAGAAAAAAGGACCCCCAAAAAATAAATGGAAAAGACGTACCTTTATATAAATAAAGATAACTTTGTCAAATATGAATGACCACTTAATCCACTCTTAGAACATGTTCAAGTTTTGCATTATCTTTCTTTTATATGGTATTTGGACAATTTACATTTTAAGGATTATACAAAAAAAAGATTAAAAGTTTTATATTGGTAATATTTTTGCTCACAAAAATTTGGTGGAAGGTCATATAGAAGTTATACAGCAGGACGGTCTTTTAAAATGATCTGTATGAGCCACAAAGTTTTAGATATTCTACTGATGTACATTTATTCTATGCCAATTAGAAAAGGATCACTTTTAGCCTAAAAATATATATCCCAAATCATTTAGATGGTTCTTAGTCCTGAGATCGGTATAATCATGTCTGTCTCACTGACACAGTACCCTCATCTGGACACAAACCTCCAATGGAACGTTCCTGTCTCTGGGAGAGATCACGTGAGCAGTGTGCGTGTGCAGAAAATAGGCCAATACACTGGAACATAGCAGAGTCAAATTTGTACATATTACATTAAAGTGTCCCTATTGTTTCAGAAGACATGTTTTTTTCTTCTTAGATAGTCTCCACTAGTAAACAGTTGAAAACACAGAGAGTCTGTAGTGGGATATTTTAATTTTTTTTACAGCTTCCAAAAGAGAGGTGCAGAAGGAGCCTGAGGCTGCACTTACATCAAAGTCCTCACCTAAAAGATTTGCAATAGTTTCACCCAAGCCTCAGTCCACAGGTGAGTCCATGTGTTATCATACAGTAAAGGAAGGGGGTGCTTCGCTCATTGAGTAGAATGGAACACACATAAGAGAGTGAGAGTGTTTTTTAGATCCTGGCTTGGGTCTGTTTGTGTCATTTTACATCTCGCTCCCTATTTTCTGTCTGTCTACACTGTCGCTGTCTAAAAAAGCCTAATCAAAGTTTAAATAGTAAAGTTGATAAATCATAAGTATATCATGTAACACCTGAGATATCATTTTGTTAGATGTTTCCCTATTTGAGAAATACTTAATAATTATAATATAAATTAAAAATAATATCAACAATATCCATACATTTTTCTCTGTTCACATAAAAATGTGATGATGTAATTGCTGTCTGTTTTTTGGGTTTCCTTTGCGTTATAAAAAACATTCACTGTATCTTTAAATTCTACAGCCACTCTCTCTCTTGCTTCCAGCTGAAAACCTGATTAGAGCCATGTTGCAAAGGCCTGCCTGCTGTTACCATAGCAACAGGCTACAGTAGCTGTAAAGCTAGGTCTCCTCCTGCATTATTATTCCTGCCGAGCCCCATTACTGAACACAGTCAGCATTTTGTTCTTTTCCTGAGAGCAGACAGACTCAGTGACCAGTGGGTACGTGTCCACGTCCGAGCGTTTAGCTGTTTTCCTTCTTTAATCAGATCAGAGATTTTGTTAGATGCATTTTTTGTTAAAAGTTGTGTTATCTTTTATATAAATTGGTAAAGTAAAGTATCTAATAGCCCCTGGACCACCCCAAGCCGGGCTGGTCTAGAGGCTGTTTTGGCATAATAACAGGTATAACGTCGAAGGCCACAAGGTGTGAATGCGCAATACGTAAAATAAAAAGCATCTGCCTTTTATCTCCAGCTGATCCCTGATTGCAGGCACCTGGGTGCTGATCAGCTGAGAGTCACCAGAGGCTATCCATTATTTGCCCATATATAAATAACAGTATATTACGGCTGCACTATTTATTCCAAATTAATTATTATTGCAATAGCTCCCTTTGCAGTTTACATATCCTAAAATTTGGCTTTATTCACTTAATGCTAATAATATCCAGTGTAATATCCAGTGTTTAAATAGATTATGAAATAATATTTGGATTAAACTAAAATGTGAATTTCCTTCTTTTTCAATTTTTTCAAATGTTTACTGTATGTCTTTCTAGCATAGGTTTTAGCACAGTGTAAATCTTTCTAATGAATGTATGTAAGTTCACACTTTGTGTCTGTGTAGTGTGTGGGCGAACAGCTGTGGTCCATGGGTCTCTTCGCTCTCAGGACATTGACCGGGCATTGATCCAGCAGTTGCAGGAGCGCTGTGAGCAGCAGGCTCTGCAGTTGGAAACCCTCCAGGCTCAGCTCAAGAAGGCCTCACTGTGTCTGGACGTGTTCACCATCACCACACAGCACTTCTGCTGCAAGGTACTACTACTACAGCACTTACACCTGCACCGAACAACAATCTACACTTTGTTAATAATAAGTAATGTCAGACATTATGTTCAAAAATGTTTTGTCATCAGATTTCTAAATTAAAAGTAAACATATTTTTAAAACCATACAAATGTGACCTAAGCAAATGAATAAATTAAAATACCAAGGCACAAAATTGTTACATGACAGCTGTCAAGATTATTTCAATTTTGAAGCACAGGCCTCGTTTAATGTTTAATAAACTCAGTAAATAGACTTAATATAATGAACTCGGTAGCGCTATATAAATCCAATCATTCACTCATTCATTTCTACCGCTAGGTCTCGTTAGGAGTCGCGGGTGACTAGAGCCCGCCCCAGCAGCTTTGGCCCTGATATAGGGTACATCAGGGTACAGTTGGTTGCAGGGCCGACATTTAGACATAGACAGTGACAGACAAACATTTACTCTCACATTCATTCACTAGGGACACTTTAGAGTTGGCAATTAACCTGTACATGTGTTTGGACGGTGGAAGGAAGCCAGAGTACCCGGAGAGAACCCACGGTAACACATGCAGACTCCTCACAGAAAGGCTGGAGCTGGCCAAGTATGTTTGAGATTATTATTATTATTATTATTATTATTATTATTATTATTATTATTATTATTATTATTATATGATCCACATTATTAACATGCAGCCTTAAGATCCAGTTGGACTTCAAGGTTTCTTCAAAACATCCAGAGAATCCCTTTAGGACAGTTTTTTCAAACTGGGGCTACGTGGACCCCTAGTGTGGATATTTTAGGTGGTGCGCAGAATTATTTGATAATAAATTACATTTATGTGCCTGCATGTGTGCCTTGAGAAGTCGTCAGTTGTGCTGTGTGAAATTATCCATTTTTAGTTTAACTGTGCTTATAATTATTTAGTTACTGGAAATATAATGCTATTTTTGAGCGCCCATGTAAGATCTATTAAGCTAGTAACTTGCATACCAACAGAATTTCAAGTAGCCCTCAAGTGGAAACACAAGTTTCCCCCTTTTAGTTTAGTGTTTGCAAGTTTCTCAGTTTTCTTGCTTGAAATCACATCATCTGCATCTAATAAAGCGGAGTAACTTTTCTGTTGACAGCAGGCCTCAGGAAATGTGAGTAGGACACTCGTGTCTGTATCAGACATTTACTTCAATATCAATATTAAAAATAAGAGTTTGGTTAGAGTCATGTTTACAGTTCGTTGCCTGCCTCTGATGCAGGTCCCAGCCTTCAGTGTGCATCTGTCTCTGCACCAACGCACTCTCACCGCTCAGTGCACAGGTTGTAATTAAAGGCTGTAATTAATTATTGTATGTGTCTTGTTAAGATGTAAGAAGTTAAAATATTAATAAGTTTATTCTCTAATTAATACAATTAATATTTAACTAAACAAAGTTTGGATAGCAGTGACATTAAGTATTTATATAAATTGTAGATTTTGTATGTTTCTGAAGGAAACGAAAAATAAGTAAGTAAAATAAATGAAATATAAATTGTATTACTTGTTCTTAGACATACAGTATATTGTTGTTGTCATTAGTTCTTTCTGTCCCATAGTTCCAATAATAAGTTGAACAGCCCTGGCCTGTATCATGTAGTGACTGTTCTATGATAAAAATACTCCACTAGGTCAGAAGTTTCAGTCGGTAGCACAATAACTACATTATTCTTCATGTAGTCTCATTGAATTAGTTGGTCCAGACTTCAGCTTCATCAATTTTATGGCAGTTATGTTACTAACATGATTAATGTAAGTAAATTCTGTTGTTTAATAGTTTTCCTGCAGACATTATGGGCCACATACACTACATTTACATTTACATCTAGTCATTTAGCAGATGCTTTTATCCAAAGCGACTTACAAGTGAGGAAAACAATGCTAGTCAAACCTAGCACAGTAATCAAAGCTAAGGATTAGAATTTTTATTTTTTTTTAAGAGAAGGAATTGATAGAAAGGAAGTAGAATTCAGTGTTTGTCAGGCAGATGTTGACGAAAGAGATGTGTTTTCAAGCGTTTTTTAAAGATGGCTACAGAATCTGCTGATCTTGTAGCAGCAGGTAGATCATTCCACCAATGTGGAACACATCCAGAGAAAGTACGCGAGAGTGATTTTTTTCCTTTTTGGGATGGTACCACCAGAAGATGTTCATTAGGAGAGCGCAGGGATCTGGTAGGAACTTAGGTCTGTATCAGTGACTGAAGATATGAGGGGGCGGAGCCAGTGGTGGTCTTGTAGGCCAAGAGCATAGCTTTGAACTTGATGCGGGCATCAACCGGGAGCCAATGTAACCTAATGAAGAGAGGAGTTACGTGCGCTCTCTTGGGTTCTTTAATTTTAGTTTTCACTCTTGCCACTGCATTCTGAATCAGCTGCAGAGGTTTGGTTGTGCAGGCAGGGAGTCCAGCCAGAAGAGCATTGCAGTAATTCAGTTTGGACAAGACAAGAGCCTGAACTAGGATTTGCGTCGAGTGCTCCGATAGGAAAGGTCTAATTTTCCTAATGTTGTAGAGGATGAATCTACAGGACCTGGTGGTGCTGGCAACATGACTTGTGAAGTTTAGTTGATTATCAATTACCACTCCCAGATTTCTGGCAGTGCTGGACGGTGTAATGGTTGATGAGCCTAGTTGAATGGAGAGGTTGTGGCGGGTCTTTGGGCTGGCCGGAATCACTAGCAGTTCTGTTTTTTCAAGGTTCAGCTGCAGGTGATCCTTCATCCAAAGTGAAATGTCATTCAGGCATGCTGAGACACGAGCAGAAACCGTTGGATCGTCACACTAAGATGCCTTTTATCTGACCACTTTCCGAAGAATCAGACACATATGAGGCAGTACTCTTTTTTTGACAAAAAAGCCCAGGAGGTCCACAAGACAAAAAAAGTTGTGAACCACTGCTTTAGACTATGCTTTTAATGCTGAGCAACAGCCGCAGATGTTTTATACAACAAAGCATTATTTTTCTTCAGACACTGCTGACACCTGTAGCTTCTGCCTTTTGTCATCTCTGCTTGGCTTTGTTCTCTCCCTTTGATAGACTTTTGTGTGTTTTTATTTTTTATTTTTTAATTTACATCAATTCAGAAGTTATCAATAATGTGTTAGATAGTCTTGGTCTGATGGTTGTTAACCTGATAATTTTTGCATTACTCACCTCACACCCTAGCTCTCTATAGCCTGTGAGCACCTATGGTAGCCCTGTTGGGACATGCTGTTGTCTATTTAAGAAATGAGTGCCAGTTGTCGAGATAATCAGTTCAGTTGAGTAAAAAACATGAATCCTCTTCTCCTCCAACAGTGCACTTTTTGACCCCTCTTGGAAGTTGTAGGAACAGTGCCAGGAATTAATGGCTTCTACCCCTATAGGTTCTATGAAGGTTATCTATTATTAGATATAAACAAGCAGTGTTATTTTGAGTCTCAGCAGACCAGCTTTTGAATAATTACACTCCCCACAAAATCTTGTTAAAAGAAACCAAAAAAGCACATTATTTGAGCTGCTCTGGTGCTAGCTGTAGTATTAGCCTTCACACAGAGCACAATACAGTGGTTAGGAAATGGAAAGGAAAACTGTTTCTATTCCTTTGATTTTGTATTATAGATATTTTTTACATTGTTCAAAACAAAATTAAAATATTGTATAGTATGATCTTCCTAACACCCAGGTGATTTGATGTATTCAAAATCACCCATCATGTAGGACTGAAAAGCTAGTGCCAGAGAATGTATGTAATACCTACCGCCTACAGAACCTCTGTTGGTAGGTTTTCTGCCTGTTCTTTGTGACCAAGTGTTTCCTTTTTCTCAAACCTAGTTTAAAAACCTCCTTCCCGTCTGCTCCTGTGTCTTCATTGTGCCATCCATTTCCCAGCCCCACCCATGACTTCTCTGTAGGAGATGAGTAATGTGATTACGGCTGGGTGCTGGGCTGCTGCATCCTAATATTGATATTTGCTGTCAAACACGAACAGAATACAGCCTGATGTCTGCCTTTAACTGTCACTGAGCATCACTTTAGCTACAGCTGTTGAATATTGGCCACTGCGTTCTATTTCTTCAATGATATTCTCTTTGTTTTACTTTTGGTACATTTAACTTTGCCTTGTGTTAATAATTTAAGAATTAAATTGTAATTTATTACTTCTGATTTGTAAAAGTAGTTATTAGGCTTTTTGGCTAACTGTAGAGCAACACTGCCCGTTGATCTGTTTTTCTCAAAGTGTCTTGTGTAGCCTACATGTTTGGAATCTGGAGGACATTAGGCAAAGATTATAATTACAATATAAGAAAAATATTTTGAGAAATACAGTATTTATTATATCTCAAGTGAGTGTGTTGTGAGAGAAAAGAGCATTATTTTAGTAACACAGTTTCCTGCTTCATTTTTGTGATTGAAAGCAGCGCTCAGTTTTTTACCATACATGTGACTTTGTTTCAAAAAACAGGGAAGAGCCCCTTATTTTCTGCATAAACAAGGCAGCAAGAAAATGATTTGACAGCACTGTTTGTTGCATAATGACGTGTCCAGTGTCTTAACACTGTTGAAATTTTTATTTGACAAGATTTGTACTGTACAAATACACAACTTTGCTGTCGGGTCTATTGAACAATAGATCCTAAAGCTTATGCGTACAGCTGTTCTACTGAGCTGAATAACAGAGATAACTGGCTTCCTCTCCCTCCACAGCTCCTCCTCCAATTATTTTTTCCCCTCTTACGGCAGTTCATGTGTGTGGGTGTCTTTTCTGTCGCCACCGTGCGTGTTTGCATTTTAGGGCGTGTTGACGGAGACTCGAGGGGTGGGCAGACAGAGCCGGGGCAGGGGCTTTCCAGTCTTTGTTCTAAAGCAAACGTCAGAAACCAGGAAATTGAGGTGAGGATCTGTTCTGTCTCCCGTTCTCTCCTCCCCTCCCTGCTCCTTCGACAGCCTGCCTTCCCCTCCCACTGCCCGCTCTGCTGTCGCATCCTTCTCACAGTGCTGCCTCTCGAAAACCGGCCTCAGGGATGCTGCCCAGCGTTAGCCGAGTATGGGCCACCGCTGCAGCCGGCTCCTCGTCCTGCCTCGGCCGTGTTTGGACCGATCGGTAAAAACAAATCTTTAGAGCGGGAGGGGGGGTTCATTTTGTGCGGTTAATGATGGGGGTGTAGTGCGCATGTGTGTTCTCAGGCGGATGGAGGTGTGCTTGTTTCCTAGAAACAGTGCTGTGAGTGTGAAGCTGTGGATTAAAGTGCTGAGTCAAAGCTGGCTTGTCTGTTGCACTGTACAAGCTAAAAGTGTGGTCAAAGCTTGGCTGTTGCACTGTACTTTTTCAGGATTGGCTGAAATGTTACATAACAGATCAAAGTGTTAACTCCATTTTTAACACTGGTTTCTTTGAAATGTATTATATATTGTACTATGTCAAAAATTCTGGTTATTGATGTCTTCAAATGGTAGTTCAGTACTATGTAGTAAGTGTGGGTCAATAAGATAAGATACAATAGTAGCACTTTCCCAGTTTGGAGAAGGAACCAGGGACACCACAGAGACCAAATCATGTACTGCTGTAAATGGGGCAGCAACAAATATATTTTTTAACATTTAAAATGGACTTTAATGTCCATTTAAAAGTGTGGTCTAAAGAGAACATTTACAAAGTAAACGTTGTTGAGAGATTGCTTAAATTTTGAATCAGAAACCCAAATTCTGGCAGGACTATCACCTTACTCTGTACATAAAAGTTGATGAATATGCTGCATTTGTAATAATATTGCAAAGGATGTATTAATTTATGCAAGTTAATGAAGTGAAACGCCTTGCTTTGTTATACAAATATGACTGGAGCCGGTTTAAAGGTGCACAGGCTTCTAACTCCTGTAGCTGGAGTTTTACAGTTCAGTTTAAAGACTGGAATTAGAAATATTACAGGTCATATGATCCCTGCCGTATTCAACACTCATATTGCATGTGTTCCTATATTGTCCACTACATTGTTCAGATATACTTCCAATAACTTCTTCATCAGTTTGCTCAGGTTTTTGCTGCTTTAATCCACATTGAAACCTCCTCCAGGTCCCATTACAGACTGTGCTGATTACTTTGCTGCAGACTTTAGGTTATGTTCCAAGAGTGATGCTGTGAGAGTCTATTTTTGTCTTTTTTATTAGGTACAGTGCATGGTGCACAACAAATAGAGACAGCTTTCTGTGGGGAAAAAAGTGAAAAAGTTAAATATTGAATGAGTTTATAGTGACATTATCAGCAGCACTCTTACTACATGAGGGAATCCAAGTTTTCCTCTTGGATATGATTATAGGTTTTCTATGGTCTGATTTAAGAAAATCTTTAGTTATATAATTCGTATAATATGCAAAAATAGAATCATCCATTTTTGGAACATTTCATAGATTTAAGGAAAATACTAACTAGAGAGCACAAAAACAACCTATAAAATACCTTTGTAAAAGCTCTTTCAAATGTTGAAGGTTAAGTCATTGTTGTGCAATATTTAAAATAGTTATTACGTATTGCACCTTTTACCAACATATATATAATATAATATGTAATATAAAAGCTGACTTTATAATACAGCTAAGTATAGAATATACAGTGGCAAGAAAAAAATATGTGAACCTTTTGAAATTTCATGTTTTTCTGAATTTGTTGTCAAATTTTGTTTGTTGTTAAAATGTGAACTGATCTTCATCTTAAGTTAAGGGTATTGACAAACATAATGCGTCTAAAAATATTACACAAAAGATTTTGATCTTTTATGTCTTTAGTGAACAAACTCAAACATTCAACATGGCAGTGGAAAAAGTAAAGGAACTCTTAGAATTAATAACTGGTTGACCCTTGGCAGCAATAACCTCAACCAGGCGCTTCCTGTAGCTGTGGATCGGTCCTGCACATCGTTGGAGGTATTTTAGCCCATTCTTCCTGCAGAATGGCTTTAGCTCTGTCATATTCTTTGGACGTCTCATGTGTTTGGTCCTCTTCAGGTCGTTGTCCTGTTGCATCACCTTCTACAGTTTCAGCAGACGTACAGACATCCTCACATTATCTTGAAGAATTGTCTGATATACTTAAGAATTCATATTCTTCTCAATATTTTTAGACACTCCTTGGGCAAGACACTTAACCCACCTTGCCTCCAGTGGCTGTAACACTGGTAATTACTGTAGAACAATGTAAGTTGCTTTGGATAAAAGCGTCAGCTAAATGAATAAATGCAAATGCAAGTGTTGGAATTTAATTAAACTGTGGTTTGTCTAAATAAAAAAGTTCTGGTTGAGTCCTAAATACTGCTTTACCTTCTGCTTTGACAAGTGGAACTGTGGGCCGCAGTAGCTCAGTGGGTAGAGCAGCCGTCCTTCGACCGGCGGGTGGGTCCCCGCTCGAAACATCCCAAAACATCATCAGCTCTCCCCCACATACTGTTGTTGTGTCCTTGGGCAAGACACTTAACCTACATTGCCTCCAGTGATGTTATGCAACACTGGTAAATAGTTTAATGTATGTAAAGTGTTTGAGTGTCTATGCATGGAAAAGCACTATATAAAAAAAAAAAATTTGTTCCGAGCCATTTTTT
Source organism: Neodontobutis hainanensis (assembly GCA_024349245.1). NCBI lineage: Eukaryota > Metazoa > Chordata > Actinopteri > Gobiiformes > Odontobutidae > Neodontobutis > Neodontobutis hainanensis. Next base: position 17,592,459 of record JALDNG010000020.1, on the reverse strand, counting down.
TTGTAAATCAGTTCAACTTTTTTTATATCAAAGATTGTTTAAATATTGCAGCTTACTTATATTGTTGTCACAATATTTAAAATAGTATAAATAATATCCAGCAGCCCTATTTAGTAATTGTAATAGTAATAATCCAAATTGACAGACAATGATTGTGTAGTGTTTCTCATTAAATGTGTGGAGTGTCAGTATCATTAGAATGCATGTCACATTCCCCTGAGGACTCTAACAGGGAGGTGTCTGGCAGGACTGGGGGATCATGGGTAAAAGATAGGTGTGGCTGTGAGCTGAGTGCACTCTCCTCGGATGATGACTCCTGTAGGACCTCTCTCAGACAGTGGGTGACATCACTCTGGTGAGAATGCCTCAGACATATTTTACTTCCCTTTTCCTCCATGTTTTTGTCAGAAGCTGTGATTTCCAATCAGTGGTTCCTCTTTGTAGTGACTAATATTCTTGTTGCATCTTTAAAACTGAAACCTCCATCTTTCCTGTCCTAGGACAGTGGTATATGGGTAATATGAGCTAAACTCCTTATTACAATATTTTCCACTGTCCAGACAATATTGATATTATATTGTGATATGGGAAAAAATTGGGAATCAACAGGCCAAACATAGATTTCAACCTTATTTAACTAGGAAAACTGTGGGAAAGCGCTATATAAAATAAAGATTATTATTATTATTACGTCCGCTCATAAACGAGCCTAGTGTCATTAATCAGAGGTTCATTTGGAGGTGGATCAGATAAAATTTGCGGGCTACTGGGAAGAAAGTAACTTTTGTGAGGGCGCTAATGTTTTGCTAATGCTCTCCTCTGTCTCGGTTTGTATCCTCCGCTTGTGTCACAGAGACACGAGTGCAGAGAAACTAAAGACGAGACAGAGCGGATTTTCTGTAGAGTTGTAGTACTGGCTACAACTATTGCTAACATATCTCCACTTTCTCTGGAGAATAACCACTTTTATTCGGATGGAATCCAGAGCAGCCAGTCCAGAGCAGACATGGAGCACAGGTCAATGCAGCAAACGCTTAAATATAAACTTAATTTACTGCTGCAAATCTTAACGCCCAGTTATACTATATTTATGGCTCATTTGGAAACTATGGCGGTGCCAATCATACTATGGTGGCACGCCATAGTTTCCTTAATGTGCGGGAAACACTGATTCCACGGTATTGCAAAATTTAGGCATGTAGGTGTATGTTGGCTAAGTAGTCCACATCATCAAACTGTTGAATCACAAAGCACCGGTAGTTACATAAACAGTCAACATAAACGGCTCCTATGGCTGCTACACAACATATAATACATTTTAACCAATACAAATACCTCGCATTATTGTCTGACCACCTCGTCCCAATCCAGGGATTGAACAGAGATGCAAAAATGCTGCCGAACTCTGATGTTTGCTGATGTTAGCGTGTGTTTTCTTTCAGAGTGAGAGTGCCATCGTGAAGGAGAGGGAACTGGCCCTGGAGCTGGACAGACTCAGGGATGAAGTGGGTAAGTGTAAGAGCGGACACACACACTAGGGCTCCGCAGGGACCAGACAGAGCAGCCAGCCCCTCACTGCTCTGAGTGAATCATGAATTATAGAATATACTGTGAGTAGAGAGACAGGAGACAGCGTGATGCAATGTGCTATTTTGTCTATTTTTGTAAAAGCACATTGTATGGATAAGAAGCTACTGTCACTGTTCCCACGTGTGTTTGACTGGAAAATATACTCAAATTTCCACATCTGTGTACTATTCTTAACAGTGATGTCCAATAAGGTTCGGGGCTGGTGAGGCTCAGATTCAGATCTGTTTATACTTTCCCATCTCATTTATCAGCATTATTTAAGTAAGAGCTGCTCCATATTTAGCCAAAGAAAAGCGTTAAACAGTAGCTCAAAAGTATGCAGCAGTGGCCAAAGTGCAGTGGCCTGCAGAAAAATGAATTTCAATTCTAAATGTTTTAATAATGTCCAAGTGTTGTTTGCACTAATATTTTCAGAAAGTCCGTTTGTAAAGATTGCAGAAGCAGAGCGGGGAGGTCTGATGGCAGGAGCTGAAACCTGTCGGTGACTCGGTGGGTAAATGTGTCCGTGGAGCACAGATGGCAGCGAATGACCCTCGCTAAACAAAGCTATACACGGACACTATTTACCAAGCTCCCATGGTTCACTAACGTTCAATATTTAAACTCGAAACATTACACGTCAGTCTTTACACTTAATTTTTAGGCAGCGTATTGTGTGCCTACCTTTGAGCATTTTTCCTAAGTTAAACATGAAATACATTATTACTTCTACAAAAAGCCAGATAATTTGATAAGTGTCTTTGACCGTTTTACTGGTGAAAAACAGAGAGGTAATATCAGGCAGAAGCCTTAAGCTAGCACTCAGACTAAATCATGAGGGGCAGAGCGCTCCGAGCAGAGGCATTGCTCAATGCTGCCTTTTCTCCATCACTGTAATGCATTTGATCATCGACCAAGTGTTGCACTTTTTAACAATAGAATGATTAAGTCTAAAATAAAAACTAATAACCTATTTGTAATATCTATGCAATTCACCACAGGGGTAAAATGCTGGAAAAGACCAAATTGAAAGCGGTTGAATTGTACCAGAATCAAAAGTTATTAACAAAGTTAAATTTGTTTTGTGCAGCGTTCAGTGTGGCACACTGGGAGCAACTGCAGCAGGAGAAGGAGGACGTGGAGCGGGCCTTCGAGGCTGAGCTCGAGGGACTTCGGGCTCAGCAGCAGAGGGAGCTGGGGGCTCTGGAGGAGCGGCTGAAGATCCAGCACGTGTCGGAGAGAGAACGACTACAGGCCGAACAGAGAAAGGAGCTGCAGGATCTACAAGACAAGCAGCAACAGCAGGTTTGTGTGTCTGATTACGAGACAGGCTCATGCAAAGGTTATAATCCTGGTTTGTTGTTTCTGTCCTAGCTTATGCTTTATTTGGAGTATATTTTTAATTAGTTTTTCTGTAATTTAAAAAATAAAGTTCTTTTAAATTCGGTTTGTTTGGCAGAAGTATCCAAGAATAGGGCACCAATATTAATTACAAACTATGAATGGACTTTTGTACCATATTTATTTTTTAGATTTTATACCAAGTGTTTCTGGTCTGACCCTTTACCAGAGCCTTATTTTCACTTAGCTCTACTTATCTTATATTTGGTAGATATAAAAACTAAAATTAATAATAGTAATACATTTTTGGGCACCTTTCAAAACACTCAGGGTTACATTAAAGCGGCACTTTGCAGGTCCGGCAGTTTCTTCGCTGTTTTTGTTCGTATTTTTCCCGATAGAGCTCCCCCTACAGCTTCAGTGTAGTGTTAAAAACCACTGTTGAAAAAACTCACTGGTGATGAGCGTCCTGCTTTCTTCTCTTCCAGTGTGTTCATGAGCAACGTTTTTTTTCTGCTTTACCTTTTTTTTTTTAAGCCGGCTCTGCCATAAAGACTGTCTGAGACTGACTGGGGCGAGTGTTGATGTGGGGAGTGTCATTAAGCAATTTTTTTAAGAACAAATGTAGCACAAGACTTTTTGAATCCAAGGTACAGCGGGTCGCGGGCCATATTTTTTAAGGCTGGTTTTTCCACTAAGGCGAGTTATGGACAGACTCTATTCATCGCAAAATGAGCCATTAACCCATTACAATGACTCCAAGGCTGTTATGTTTAGGAAAAAAATCAGTGCTTAATTTGTAAATCAACAGTTACTGGAACGAAAAATGTGGTTTGTCTTTAAAGCTCTTTTTTTTTCTCCGTACATTGCTCTGTAAAGTACATGAAGTAGCTGCAACTCCTCAGTAAACCGGTCATAAACACTTTTGTCCAGAGTTGTCCACATTGAGATAACTTGAGATAGCTTTTGTAAGTGCTATTTTAAAGTGTCTATTGCAGTCAAGATTGTTCAGCATCCTACACAAGACGCTCCTGTCAGAATCACAGCCCGCCCATACACAGTGCATAAACAGTGCATAAAGTCACACATCCACCGGTGAATTCAAGCCAAGCAGTGTAAATACAAGGACAATTGGCTGGTTTTGTTTCTTCAGAACTACAGTTTAATAATGTATTTAATTAAAGAAAAGAGGAAACAATTGAAACGGACAACTTTTATAATAGAATGAGCAGCAGACAGCTTTAGTTCACTGTGTAGAATGTGTGGTTGGGGAGCATTGGACCAGGCTTTGAATCTCAGGTGGAATACAGTTTTTTTTCCCAAACGTTGCCAGATCTAAGCAAATAGTTCCCGGAACGCACCATGTCAAAAAAGGTTCCCGGATCTTGTTCCGGCAAGTAGTATCAGGACAATGCTGTTATTTTTTTACTGTTTTTATTATTACAAAAAATTGCTGTTAAAAACTGTACAGATTTTAAGATTATTATTTTTTTATCAATTATATTTTAAAACAGTAATAAGAACAAACTCGTTCATTAAAGATTTTAAACATCCTCATATGGCAATTAAAACTTCATCCAGTATTTGGTCTTCCACCAGATTGAAGAGATGAGTGAAAACCACGAAGCGTCGCTGATGGAAATGGAGTCTTCCCACAATGACACACTGGCCACTCTGCAGGAGGAGCACGCCAGGACGGTCAAAAGTAGGACAAATATTCTAATCTCATTCATTGATCAATAAAATGTGCATTTGAACTGACGTGGCATTTTGGTGTCAGATCTGAAGATGGCTCACGAACAGCAGAGAAAGTCTTTGGAGGAGGACTTTGAAAAGATCAGACTGTCCCTGCAGGTAAATACTTCTCCCTCCGGTCATATGGACAATAATAAATGATGACAAACTAAGAGTTTATCTGTGAACTCCAGGACCAGGTGGACACGCTGACATTTCAGAACCGCAGCCTGAGAGACCGAGCTAAGCGCTTTGAGGAGGCTCTGCGCAGAAGTACAGATGAACAGATAGTGGTAATGTCTTTAATATATGATGCTATTATGCTATTATTTTAGGGTTTAGGCGGGTGATGTAAAGTAACACTAACGCATTCTTTCTTTGTTGTCCCAGGATGCTTTGGCGCCGTATAAACACATTGAAGAAGACCTAAAGAGTCTGAAAGAAATACTGGAGATGAAGAACCAACAGATCCATCAGCAGGACCTGAAGATCACAGAGCTGGAGAAACTAGTAAGCTCCAACATGCTGCTCTTCATTAACACTTATATTACATTGAAATAAAGCTTCGTATTTTGACATTGGAATAGTCTTTTATAAAACTTTGTGTATATTGAGTGTATGGTTAAACCCATTTAATGTGGTGCACTTGTCCTCTGTGACTTTGAGCAGGCTGAAAAGAACGTTTACCTGGAGGAGAGACTGCAGGTGTTACAGCAACAGAACGAGGACCTGAAGGAGCGCATCGACAAGAACCTCGCTGTGTCCAGGTCAGACACTTTTCCAACATTTATTTATTGCTATATCACTTATCATTCAGTTGTCAGAGTGTAGTGTATTATAGTTTATGTAGCATTTTGACATAGAGCTTGTAGCTGAACAAATGTCTGCTTTAAACAACCCTGTGTAACTTTTAGCCAGCAGAGGGTGCAGATCCCTCTTTGTGATAGGGATAAAATAAAAATAAAATAAAAAACATGGCTACCCTTTATTTTTAATGGAAGTTGAAATTTGCAGTCTTTGACATGAAAATAGGTAATAAACACTACCAAATCCAACCATTTTGGTTGTTGTAGTGGGACTGTCAGCTAAATACCAGCAGTTTGTTTTTACATTGCGCTTTACTGGGAAAATCTTTTCTGGGCTGCAGGTGTTTTTTCTGCTGGATAAGTGGCCACCAATCAAATTTGCTTAGGGGAAAGGGGCGGTGCCCTATTCAGTTCTAATAATACATCCATGGTGCAACTTCACTGTCAGCGGCCGCCATGTTTGTTTACCAGTAGAGACATTTAAGACGGTAGGTTTGGAAGAAAGAATGTCTTCTGAAACAGTAGATTAAGTTTAGTGTATTTAGTACAAATAGGACTCTGGAGTCCAGTGTATTAGACTATTAATTTATTATATTTGAAGTGTGGGAGAGCACCTCACTCACATAATCTTACTCACACCTTGATGCAATTTCTGCTTTTTTTAAATTCCACCTCGAGCAGAAATCCTTCTCGTCACTGTTAGGTGCTGGCGCCGCACTTAGGCGCATTTTTGTCCCCCTTTCACTTTATTCCCTCTTTATTATAATAGAGGAGATAATTAGTCTTTCCAGCTTTCTGTAGCCTGTAAATAGGCCTACTGTTAATGTTCCCCTCTCTCTCTGACTCCCTCTAGCTGACGCTGACGCTTTGCTCTCTGCTCGTACGCGAGCTCTCCTCCTCCGTCTGGCTCTGCCTGCCAGATTATACCGGCTGTGGCCAATGCCAGTTGGGTGTGTGAGAGCACGTTTTAGCCTTTAGCCTTGAGTTCTTTTTGTTTAACCTTGAGGGACTGCCTGTTTTTGCCTTTTTCTTTCGTTAGGGCTTAGACCCGAGGTTGTGTTAGGGGTAGAGGGCTGTCAGACAGCTTATACGGCCCTGTATAGGATTGGTCTGTCTGACTTCTCGTCCTTATATTCTGTTTGGCCGGCTCACCGTGGTTTATTTGCTTTGCTACTTTGGGCACTGGAGGGTTGGATTCTAAAAAAGTTCAAATTAAATGACAAATAAACAAAGTTTAACTATAACCCTTGGTCTCCTGTGTCCTTCACAAAGATCTTTCACCCTTGGATCGTAACAGTCACACCCTCTCCACGCCTCAATTCAAAGAAGGACAATGCAAACACAACTGAACAAGTTTCACCTAAACACGAGCTGCCAATAAAGTGACCAGGAGTGTGAGCTCTTTTGAGTAAACAACTGCAGTGAAACGGCAAACTCCCTCCTGTTATTTTAAAATATAAAAAAAAAACTGTTTGAAAATGAGTACTTTATTTTAGTTAATTGTAGATATCCCTTTTGAGATGATATGTCCCTGCTTGCGCTTTTATTGTGACTTATAAGAGCTTCAAAAGTGGGAGAGTTACTCACATGGATTGTACAGGTTGTAGATACACGCATGCTATGAACCACAGTTTTACGTCTAGTTGGACTATTATAGATCCCATATTTGCATGTTTTAGCCTTATTTTAAGCATTCACAAACTTTTTTAAATAAAGCCCCTAGTACCTATCCAACATGTCTAATGCCTGTTAGACAAGGCACTGGTATTATAAATACAAGATTATGTCCATAACATTTATGCTGGACAGAAATGGATGTTGGGTAATTGGATAAGGTGGTCATTAAACCGCTGTGCATGTATCAAATTTAAACACCATGTCTTTTTATATTGTCAAACTTACCACTACAGATACAATTTATTGTTTGGTCATCAAAGTTAAGCAATGTTAATCAACTGACTACATTTGAGCTGGTGAGTGGGGAGGGAAAATTAGTGCTATTGTTTGTTTGTTTGTTTATTCATCATATTTGTCAGGGCCATGTACAAATACATTAATCTCACAAGAAAAGAGATGCTTTGTACCAGATTTAGCTACAAGCTGCACCCGGGCAGGTGAGCACAACAGCAAGCTGTTCCCCAGGTTCAGGCTACATGGCACAAGTCACTGGATGCTTTGACTATGTTATACTGGAGTACAGAAAACCATAACAATACATGAGGGGCGCCAGGGTTTGTTTTAGGACCTGTGCTTCCTCATTAAAGACTGTTATATAGCAGTATTGAGGTGGTATTTGAATCCATACAAAAACAGCCATTGACCTTGATGTGTCTCTATCCAGGCAACTGTCGGAGGAGAACGCCAACCTGCAGGTTCATGTGGAGAAGGAGAGCAACGAGAAGAAACGCCTGAGCCGCACCAACGAGGAGCTGCTGTGGCGTCTGCAGACGGGCGAGCTGAGCCCAAGCATGTCGCCCACCTCATCCCCCCTCCACCGGGCCTCTCCCGCCCACGGCTCTCCGGCTCGGCCCCACTCCTACCACCAATGACCGTGGAACACAACAGACCAAAGACTCTCCATTCTGTGGTATAAGGACTGCACATCGCTAGAACTGAAATTTTAGTACTTAACGTTGAATGTTCATGTTCATTCACTGAATTTATCACTTATAAGGGAATTCTCAACTACACCAGGAGTAAAGACAGTGCCTCATCTGCTTGTATTTGTCTACATTTCCACATTTGGAACATCAAATGCTCAGGCTGATGGAAAAGGGAGACACAAGAACACAAGAAGCGCCTTTGGTTGATCATTCTCTCCACCAGCAACGTCAGTAAAGGCAAGACGATTAGGAAAAACTACCTACTGAGAATTACTCTTGACGTGAGGATTTCTCTTTTGGACATAAATGTAAAATGACTGCTACACCATTAAGCCTCAGTCATTTCTCTTCACATTCGAATTTAAACTCAACTTAAATTCTATGGTCACAAAGAATTGAACTCAGATACAATGGACTGCCAGCTCTGGGCACTTTGTTAGTAAACTGTAGAAAATCTCATGTTTAGCATGATCTGTCTTCCAGGTAATGGCTCAACATACAGTTCTATTCAGTAACACGTAAGAGCAAGTAGAGCTAGTTTATAGAGTAGTTTAGAAATGAGTAAGTCCTTCTACAGGCAACAATTTATCATGATTGTTACATATATTATAATTTAAATTAATTAAAAACCCACCAAAGAAAATACCTCCAAACAAAATAGTTCAGCATGGAAGAGCATTCAAAAACAATGAGGACTTTGCAAAGTGTGAACACACCTGTAGAAGCCATTTACACAACAACACATTTTGCCCAACTTGCCCAAGATTTTGTTCTGTTTTAGTTGATTCTTTAAACAAGGACTGCATTCTCACTCCACAAAGACGTTTGAATCCAGACCAAGGAGGTGTTTTCTTTTTGTTGTGGTATCTTCAGTGAAAACAGTATCAGCTGCATTCCCAGTAGGGCTGGCAGACACATATGAATGAATTCAGTTAATTTGAGTTTTTTTTATTTTTTATTGTGAAATTTAATTTAATCATGTGATTTAGAATGTGTTGTAGCTAATGCTGCTGCTAGCGTCAGAGCAGCTCCAATAATGTCCTCAGTGACATAATGCAGACGCTAAAGTCACTAATACTCACCAGAGAACAAAGTCATGCCTTGGTTTAGTAAAGTGGCAGAAAATTAGAAACAGCATAGCTCCTGTGCAGTGCAGCATATTTGTTGATTTGGGCAAATTGACCATGTGCTAATTCTTCTAATAAGATGGAAACAGAGACGGCTAAAACTAAAAGGCATCTAACTGATTTCATTTCACTCTGAGGGTAATAAACTCTGCTTCTGCTACTTTGCTGTTGTTTTGTGTTGGCATTGAGCAGAAAAGCCGTATATATTTAAATCAGGTTTTAGGTTTAGGACAAAAAAAATCAATTACAATCATAAATCTTGCCCTGCAAACCCTGCAAACTCGGTGAGTAAAAGAGCAAATGCAAAACATGTGTTTATGTTTTAAAAATTTACCTCCAAAAAAAAAAAAAGCCATCCACACTATAGTATCTCCATAAATTATAAATAACTTTTGAAATAAAATATAATAACTCATTGGACTAAAGGCATGACAATTGTACATTTGGGCTCGCTCTGACCTCACTTCTCAGTGAAGAATCATCTCAGGACAAACATGAGTCAGTAGTTATTGTTGTATTTATTTATTTATTAAATTATTGAAGTTATGATGTTTACATAACCACTCAGTTCAACTGTCAGGGCAAAATATTCTAAGTATAAGTATTTAAAAAGCATTGTTCAGTCAGAATAATACATTTAACAGAAATATTGATTGATAAGAAAAGGTGAGACACATCACATTTTATCAGTTATTATTGAGAACAATTTTTCTCTTCATCAGGTTGTGACTGCACTGAGCGCTTCTGTGTCCTGTGGACATAACCACTGCTCATTAACTAAATGTTTATATGTTTCTCACTAAAACAGAAGCTTCGTTCACATTCGATGTTCAAAGACTAATGTTTTATGTCACTGTTACTTTTGATTGTTTACAAGACTTGAGTTCTCATGATTGTATTCATTATAATAGAAATCAGACTCAGATGTGTTTCTATAAACGCATGTTGTCACAAAGTTTCTGTGCATTATTGTAACTATTCTTGTAAGTGCATATGTATTTATTTATTTATTTGTCCTGAGGAAATGCAACTGTACCTGAAACGGCTAAAGTAATGTGGCCAAGACATTCATGTCTTATGTGTACATGTTACACTTTGTACTTGAGTTTTAAATCACAGTAATTAAAGTAAGTGCATAATGTATGTTTTCTTTCTTATATTTCCTTTAAATTATGTAAAAAAAAAATATATATATATATATTTTGTTATTCAAAACCCCATAGCATTGAGGTAAGATAATACAGTTGTACTTATAAGTTTACATACCCTGGCAGAATTTGTGATTGTATGGCTATTTTTCAGAAAATATGAATGACAACACAAAAATCTTTTTGTCACTCACAGTTAGTGGTTGGGCGAAGCCATTTATTGTCAAACAATTGTGTTTACTCAGGAAATGTGTATAAAAATATTTCCAATGAATTGAGAATGCCAATCAGCAGTGTTCAAACTCTAATAAAGAAGTGGAAAATGAAACCAAACCAAGGTCAGGTAGACCAACAAAGATTTCGGCAGTGGCTCAGTGGTAGAGCGGTCGTCCTTCAACCGGAAGGTAGGTGGTTCGATTCCCACTCTCCCCACAGTACATACTGTCGTTGTGTCCTTGGGCAAGACACTTAATCCACCTTGCCTCCAGTGGCTGTAACACTGGTAATTACTGTAGAACAATGTGAGTCGCTTTGGATAAAAGCGTCTGCTAAATGAATAAATGTAAATGTCAATTTTAGCCACAACTGCCAGGAAAATGGTTCATGATGCAAAAGAAAAACCCACAAATAACTTTAGCTGAAATACAGGACTCTGAAAAAGTGGTGTGGCTGTTTCATGTGCAATAAGGAGGCACTTAAAGAAAAATGGGCTGCATGGTCAAGTCGCCAGAAGAAAACCATTACTACACAAATGCCAGAAAGCATTCCACTTACAATACGTCAAACAGTAGGTCAACAGAGACAAGCCTCAAAACTTCTGGAACAAAGGGATTGATGGGAGTGATGAGACCAAAATTTTACTTTTTGTCCACAACCATGAACGTTACATTTAGAGAAGAGTCAACAAGGCCTATGATGAAAGGTACACCATTTCTACTGGGAAACATGGAGGTGGATCACTGATGTTTTGGGGATGTGTGAGGTACACAGGCACAAGAAAAGATGATGAATGCAGCATGTTTTCAAAAAATACTGGAGGAACATTTGCACTCATCAGCCCAGAAGATGCACATGTAATGTACTTGGACGTTCCAACATGACAACAATCCAAAGCACAAGGCCAAGTCGACCTGTCATTATCTACAGCAGCATAAAGTGAAGGTTCTGGACTGATCTCAGTCTCCTGGCCTCAGTATCATTGAGTCACTCTGGGGAGCTCTCAAACGTGCAGTTCATGCAAGACACCCTATTTGCCAAGAAGAATGGGCAGCTTTACCATCTGAGAAAATAAAGAGCCTCATCCAGAACTACCACAAAAGATTTTAAACTGCCATTGATGTTAAAGGTGGCGATACATGGTATTTAAAAATGGGGTATGTAACAATCTTTTTGACAAAATGGCTTCACACACTCACTATAAGTGAAACAAAGTTATGTGTTATTAAGTTAGGTGTAGTGTTATTATTCATATTCTCTAAAAAATGACCAAAAAAAATTTACAAGTTTACAAATTCTGTAAACTTATGAGCACAAGTCTATATCCCCAAAATGAAAACCTAGTATACAGCAGAACTCTGAATAACAACTAACTATGTATGTACAGGTTATCAGGAAACGCCTTTACTTTCCTGTCTAAACACTAGAGGGACGTTTCTATTGTCAGGCAACAGGCGAATGACTCACAATGCAGACCCCACAAGGAAGTCATTTAACAGGGTTTAATCTGAGGCAGAGGTACAAAATCACAATCCAGAAAACAATGTTGAAACAAAGCTGAGGTCAGAAAATACTCAAAGCCCGGTTCAATAAGCACGAGGAAATGCTGGAGCGTTTACACAAAGGTAGAGACAATCTGGCACAGGACAGGAGAAAACACACAGACTATTAGGGGGAGACAATGAGGCACAAGTGGAACACATTAGGGGCAGAGCAGGTAATCACATTGGAGGGAAAACACAAGGGCAGGAAGGGATTAGAGACTTCACAATAAAACATAGGAACCAAGATAAAATGCATGGACAGACTGACTAAAAAAGACCAAGAGAGTGGGACATCTTTTGGAGCAGTACGTTACTGCTATGGGTCGGGTCAGTACAGGTACGTTTCACTAGAAGGGAAGAAGCATCCCCAAAAAGCTTACTATACTTCTTTTATAACCTTTTAGGTTCAGTGTGTTTTGTTTTTGTTTTTTTACAAAAGCTGGGGTTAAACACTGCAGCCTGCTGATTGGACAATCGATAATCCATTCAAGAGGCAAAAAGACAAACTTTTAGCGGGAATAATTGTGGCGGTTCAAAGTCATTGAAGTCTTATTCCAATAAAAGGGAGAAGGTGGTTTGTCCTTTATCCGAACAACTTTGTCAGATTAATGTTGTATGTGTAGAACCGATGGTGCCGGTACTTGTTACAAAGAAAAGATCTGGATGTTGGCAGTGGGACTTAGACCACACAATATCCAAAGAGAAGTCTAACGTGTCGTTATGCTTACAGTTTTTTTATTCAACCAAGAACCATGTGACAACAGGACAAATGCAATACTGAACATGGACCATCCCCTGCATTCAGCTTTTGAACAACAAAGAGCAGCCAGTTGTCTGAAATCAGTGAGCTGCAGGACAGACACCACAAGAACTCTTCCGGACTCACATAAGACTGTACAATCAATCAGTCTGTGGAAGATGAAGTCTGACGCAATTAATCTGCTTTCTAATTTATTTGAAGAGGACTAACAGCTAAATTTCCCTTTGAGGAAATTGAGTAAGTTACATTGAATAGAATGAAACCACTCGCTCTGTGAATTATGGTAAATTTCTGTAGCACTATAAATTTAATGTTCAAGGAGCTGGAAACATACCAAAAACTGTTTAATGGAGCAGCTTCCAGCAATGGCTCCAGCCTCTTACATCACTACACACCAGGTTTTGCTCTCTTCTTTATACATATCATTGGCAGTGCAGCCACGTTTTTGAAAGTTTATTTATTTATTAATAAATAAACAAAACCCAACTTAATTTTTTAAAATAATAATAATAATAATAATAATAATAATAATAATAATAATAATAATAATAATAATAATAATAATAATAATAATAATAATAATAATAATAATAATAATGGCTGTGATACAATATAATAACAATTTATTTTACCTCTGTTCTATTATTTCAGAATATTTTAATGACTAGTTGTCCCTTTAAATAAATAATCCACTGAAATATTTTGAGTTAATATTCAGTAATACACAGCAGCAGCATTAATATAAAGAGATACAACTTAAGGTGAGAGTATTTCATGCAAATCTTCAGTCTCACTTCCTCTGCATGAAAGCCTGCATCATGTCAATGGGCAGAGGAAAGATGATGGTAGAGTTCTTCTCTGCAGCAATGCTGTTGAGGGTCTGCAGGTAGCGCAGCTGGAGAGCAGAGGGGGCTTCGGCAATGACCAGAGAGGCTTCTTTCAGCGCCCGAGAAGCCTTCATCTCACCTTCTGCAGCGATGATCTGCAACACAGGCAGCGTTCCACTAATGAGCCTTCATCAGAGTGTGAGGGTTTAAGTGAGTCTTGTCCAGCTTTACCTTCGCCCTGGCCTCTCGACTGGCCTCCGCCTCCGCCGCCATGGCTCTCTGCAACTGGTGAGGTAACTTCACGTCCTTAATCTCCACACGCTCCACCTTAATGCCCCATGGGTCTGTGGCTTCATCCAGAGACTCCTTTAGAAAGATAAGAAGAAATTCAGAGTGTACAAATTGGAGATTGTTGGGTTGCTTTGGAAGATAAATTTAGTCTGGTCTCAGATTGCTCTAATTGTAAAGTGTCTTGAAAAAACTGTTGTGATGTGGCACTGTATCAGTAAATTTTATTTTTATAGAAAAGTGCTATACCAATAGTTTTATATTCTTCAGGCCTGCATATGTTTACACTTGTGACCTACACATCAAGACCTGAGAGAACACACCCCAACTTCAAGAAGACGAATACTAACTGTTAGAACCATAGAACCATCAACCTTCCCCAGGGTTTACTGAAGTCCTGCCCCTGCCCATCTCCAGCAGCACACAGCCAGGTGCTGCTTCAGAGGGGCGGCTGCACAACGCTAAACATGGCTATGTGCTGTTGTCCTCTCTGGGTATTTGAAGGAACCAGAATGAATAAAACCTCAGTGCTCGCACCTGCATACTGACTGATATCCCCTCTCGGTCTGACAGCAGCTCTGCCAGGTTCTTGGTGCCCAGTACGTTCCTGAGCGTGGTCTGGGCCAGCAGCCGTGTGGATGAGTGGGCGTTGGACACGTTGGCCACGGATGAGATGGGACAGTGGATCCTGAAGTAAACCACGCCGTCCACGGACACCGTCACTGAGTCTTTTGTCAAGATCTGCAGAGTTAAGAGCACAGACACAGACAATTAACACACAGACAAGGGATTTAAAAAACCTGCACCGTACTGACCTCTTGTGGCGGGATGTCGAAGGAGATGGTTCTCAGATCAACTTTGACAAAGGTATCAGTGCAGGGCAGAACAAAGAAAAGTCCTAAGATAATCAAAAAACACAAGTTCTGTATTTTTTAACAAAATAGATTTCACTGTAGGTTTTCCCTCATTTATTCCAAAATACTTGTAGAATGTCTCTCCATTCTACATTTTTAGGGGGTTTTCTTCAAATAATGGAATGTGTTTTTGACAGATTTTTTTCCTCATCTTTAAAACAGCATTTTTTATTTATTTTTTTTTTAGCTCTTTACTCACTGGTCATCATAGAATAATAAGTGAGAAACCTACCTGGGCCTTTCGGTTTACTGTCAGTGATCCTACCCAGTCTGAATATAACTGCCCGCTCATACTCCTGCACTATCTGCACACAGAAGGATCAGAGTGTAATATGGCCTGGCTGTTAACAACATGGACACGTCTTTGTTGTGGCACATACTTTGTCTGCATACTACAGTGTCTCCCTCACAAACAGGGACTAAGCAAAAAGCACTGATTCATTTCAGACAAATTACATTGTAATTTACAATTTAAATACAATGTAAAAAATCAGTGCGCAGAATTCACTTTTTGGAAATTGTGTTTATAGATATCATGATTTATTGTAAACAAATGTGATTTTATTATCTTTTATTGGAAAACATATTGTGAGGGACCATGGGATTCCCAGCCCTATTAATATACAAATTAAATCAATATATAATTGGATTGTCTTGCTCAATGTATGTGTACCAAGAACCTTTATAAAATCTGCTTATAATAATGGTTAGTTAAAGCAGCACTGTGTAACATTTTAATCCCAAAATATAGAGCCTGAAAAACATTAGAGAAGCTTTAAGTATTGAGGTGTAGTAATGACTGAAGAACCCTAACAACATGCAGCACAGAGCAGTGATTCCTATATGAGCACACATATACACCAAGGAGAGTAGAACTCTACCTTCACACACATAAACAGTGTGATGGGGAAGGTCACCGCCACAAACATGAGGGATATAATCACCAGTATCCAGCCGAAACAGCTCAAGCGTCCAGAGTTTTTATCTGTGGAGAAAAAAGGGAAGACTTTTTGGATGCAGCATAATGGCGTCACTGTCTGTATTAGGATAAAGTGAGAGGGAGGCACTATGTAGTCGCATGAAAGGGTTGCATAATAACACAGTGTTTTGAGCCGTAAGAAGAAGATAATTTTGACTAATCATATCACATGGCTGATTAATAAAGGGCCAGCAATAAACTGAATATCATGTCAAAGATATAACATTTAACAATAGTAGCTGTATTCTTAAGATTTGAAAATAAATTTGCTGAAGTTGAGCATAAGACTCAAGAGGCATTCCTCTGTGTTGACACTGTGGAAGTCTCCAGGAACCATTTATTCTCCATAGATCAGTGACTCATCCACAATCTTCACTCACAACAGTAGGACTACACTAAGTCTGTCTCTGTCTCTTTGTGACAGAGAAATAAAAGAAAGAAAGATTTTGTATATTAATGTGCTACCTGTAAATATCATTCACACGGCCATATGAGGGACCAGCCTGACAACGTCCCAGTGCAAGCGTAAACTACACACATGAGCCCCGACTGGGTTCTTGCTCCATGTTCCCTGAGCCAAGTCGGTTGATTATGGTTGATTACTTATGCCATTGTTATGTAAATGAAGGCCACATAATCTTTTCTGCTCCCATGTAAAAGGCATGTGCTGAAACTTCCCACTGTGGCGCTGTACTTCCCTTGAAATCTTTGTTTGACAATGTTGCTCTTGCACTTTGTGATTTATTATTTTGTGTCCATTTTGAGTCCCGGCTGGGTCATGAAACAATGAGGCAATAGAGTTCACCTCTGTGGACATTCAAAGGTGGATTCATAGAGCTACAGTTATCATATTGTTTCTGATGCAGCCTTTGCAACAGCGACAAACACAAACCACTTTTGGGTTTATTAAGACGTCTCAGGGAGCATGTGTAAATATCTTGTAGCAAAGTTGGCAAAAGTTATTTTCTCTGTCGTGCTTCACATAACAGCTGCTGAAGCAAACTTTTGCAGAATAATGTTTCAGATGAAGCTGGTTTCCTGCTGCAAGTCTGACTGCCCAGAGGAACAGGGGCGGGCAAGGAGGGAGTGAGTGAGTGTGGGGGGATACAGGGAGAAAAACAGACCAACTAGCACTGTACAGTTAATGCAACATAAACCAGATCTATAAACTATATGTGTACGTTCACGTTTGTAATCCACTTCTTTTGGTTTGCACAAAAACTGAAATCTATCTGTTTAATCTGGTCCATCAGAAAAACAATGGTAAAAAATGTCCTTTCTTAAGATACACACTAGGTGGTGCTGTCAGCCCTAATGTTAAGGCATTTTGCATTTTTAAGACATGCTTCATGACTGTTATCTGCTTATCTTATTTAGTTGGACAATATTGTTTTGGTTAAATTCTGTTCCTAAAAACTAAAACACAATAATGTGTCGCAGGAATAAAACTCTGATATTGACTGATATAGTATTCTTCCCCATATCCAAGTGAAGGTTATTTTTTTAATACTAGGTTGAGAGAGATGGCTGCTGGATGTCCCATTCCCTCCATGTTTGCAATAGCCATGGATCCTCAGCAGCAGCCCCCAGATCCAGCCCCATGACTGGCATTTCAAAGGGTGGCTTGGAACATAACGTATCCTTGTACGTCGATGACTTACTGCTTTTTGTCTCAGAACGAGATACCTGTTTTTACCCCAGTACTTAATTTGTTGAATGAGTTTGGACATATATCAGGTTACAAACTGGCCTTGAATAACAATGGACTGTTTCCCATTAACTCTTTGGCCCACAGCTTTTCTTCTCTCTCATTTGCCATTTAAGACTTCCCTGTATATAATTCAAAAATGAAATTATAAATATTTTTAGTTTTCAAGGCCCACAAAGCACATTATAGAGTTTTGTATTTATTCCACACATTTACACACTGGTCATTTTGCACAAGAGGATTCTCCAACCTCCAAACACACTCACACACATTCATACACCAGAGCCACAGACTCTGGAGGCAAGGTGGGTGAAGTGTCTTGCCCAAGGACATAACAACAGTATGAACTGGGGAGATTAGGAATCAAACCGCCAACCTTTCGGATCACTCTACCGCCTGAGCCACTGCACCCCAAGAGTAACTTTACGCCCCTGCTCGATCAACTAGCTCAAGATTTACAGGGCTGGTCCCTGTAAATCCTACCTGTCAGGGATAAAGGTTTAAAAATGAATGTGCTTCTTAATTTTTTGTGTCTCTTTTAGTGCTTGCCAGTCTTTATCTTAAAACATTTTTTTTTTCCAATTACTCCAAAGTTTAAGCTCATTTTTTTTAAAACACCCAGCAAACAAAAAAGCATTTTGCTAAAAAGTTGGGAGGACTAGCACTGCCTAAATTGTAATTCTGTTAACATTCACACAGTGTTATTTTGGTGCCACACTGCCTCTGAGCCTCATGTAGCTGTTCCTCTCTGTTGAGATGTCACTGTAAACAGTCTTCAGATTAGTCCGAGTCATTTGATTGCACTGTTGTTGAAGAAATGGTCATAGTAAAAAAAAAAATTTTACATCAATGACATCTTAAAGTCTTTTGTGGTATTTGTGGATGAGACTCTTTATTTTCTCAGATGGTAAAGCTGCCCATTCTTTTTGGCAAAAAGCCTCCAGTTCCTGTAAATTCTTGGGTTGTCTTACATGACCTCCACATTTGAGATCTTCCCAGAGTGACTCAATGATACTGAGGTCAGGAGACTGAGATCAGTCCAGAACCTTCACTTTATGCTGCTGTAGCCAATGACAGGTCGACTTGGCCTTGTGCTTTGAATTGTTGTCATGTTGGAACGTCCAAGTACGTCCCATGCACAGATTCTGGACTGATGAGTGGACATTTTCCTCCAGTATTTTCTGATAACATACTGCATTCATATTTTCTTGTGCCTTTGTACCTCACACATCTCCAAAACATCAGTGATCCACCTCCATGTTTCACAGTAGAAATGATGTACCTTTCATCATAGGCTTTGTTGACTCTTCTCCAAATGTAACGTTTATGGTTTTGGCCAGAAAGTTCTATTTTGGTCTCATCACTCCAAATGACTTTGTTCCAGAAGTTTTGAGGCTTGTCTCTGGGTTGTTTGGTAGCATTTGCGTAGTACTGGCTTTCTTCTGGCGACCATGCAGCCCATTTTTCTTCAAGTGTCTCCCAATTGTACATTCTGAAACAGCCACACAATTTTTTTTTCAGCGAGTACTGTATTTCAGTTATTTGTGTATTTCTTTTTTTTTTTTTTTTGCAGCCCAAACAATTTTCCTGGCAGTTGTGGCTGAAGGTTTTGTTGGGCTACCTGTTTGGTTTTAACAGAATTCCTCATTTTGAACACTGCTGATTGGCATTCCCAATTCCCTGAATATCTTTGTGCAGCACTGGATGAAAGATGCAAGGGTCAGTCAGGAGCCTAGAAACTCACTGACCTTTTATTCACACACTGATTACTAAAAACAGATCACAGGTGAAGATGGTTACATTTAGTTTACTTTTACAGCCAGGGTATCTAAACTTTATTTATTACCATTTAGTTATTCATATTTTGTCTTTTTATTTTTATTTTATTTTTCTTGGATGGGCTTACTTTAATGTAGATGTTTGTCTTTGTGCCCTGGTTGTATTGTATTAATGCTGTGTGTTTCTAATTTGGGAAAAGTGTTAAAAAGTGAAAAAATAAAGTGTTAAAAAATGACAGGAAATGCTGGACAGACTCATTGAGCGTGATAGCATGATCTTTCTGTTTCTTTGGCAGAGTCTGTCTGTGCACACTGCTGTCTTATCCAGTTTAAAGTCATCAACAAAATGCTTGAAATAATGAGAAATAGTGAAAAACAAAAATACATACTGAGTTGTAACTTAATGGTAATATCTATTTTTATTATTCAATTTCTTAGACTAGGAAATTGTACATTTAAAAATGCTGGTGTGAATGTAACTTACTGACCTTCGACATTGTTCTCAGAGTTGATCTGCAGTCTCCCCTGCGTGACCATCTCTGCGGTGCTCGAGGTAGAGGAGATCATGGAGTCGGTTGTCGGAGGTGTAATGGAGGCTTACATATATGATCTCCCAGCAGCAGGGTGTGGCCCGCCCCCGCTCCTCATCACATGATCACTCCCTGAGCCTGACCTGGTGTGTTTGCCTCCTGAGTACTCACTGCATCATCCCTGCTGATCCCAGACTGTCTCTATGTGATTCTTATGTCGTGTTGGTTTTACTGTTTGGTTTTGGCTCTCACAGCTCTGTCCAGGGGTTTGACACCTGCTGAATGTAGCTCATGAATAAACAATGGATAAGTGTCCAGCCGAGGGAACACGACACTCAGCTTAGTACCAGAAACCATGCTCCAGCTTGTCTTTTGTTGTTGCCAAATAATCACATACATTTGAAAATGTAACTTACTTTAGGTACTTCTGATTTCTGTTTGTTATCTGTGTAAGTTCAGCTTTAGTTTGAGCAATTCAGAGTTTTCTGGCTCCAGAAGGTGCTTTGGTTTTGAGCAGAGTTTTATCGCCATGGTAACTGACTCTACAGGACACCCTGCCCCAGAGCAGGTTTTATTCTGGTTTAGAGACACAAACTGTTAGAGTTTTTCAGTAAGAAAAGTTGTTAAATTGTCAACAAGCCTTTGCTAAGAAAGGGTCATTAATATTGTGTGTGTGTAATTCAGGGGTTAAAGTGGAAAAAAATCCTGAGCCTGAACTTTTTTTTGGAGGGGGGTGAAGAGAAACTGCACAGACGGACTTACTTCAAATATTGCCGATAATAACAAAAATAGAGTAACAAGAGCTTAAAGTGCTTAAAAACTGGTAAACTGAGACTGAGATAGACATGACTCTCTTCAATGATTAAGCTTTGCACCATTTATTTAAAAGTACTGTCAAATAAAGTGTTTTCTTCTAAACAACAACAAGTTCTTAAAGTGCTTAAATAACAAGTGCTCAAAGTGCTAAAGAACTGAACTGCTAAACTAAAGATTAGAATAGAAATCACGGCCATTATCACTATTTTTTTTTCTTTTTATCTGGGTTGTAAGCAAAACTCTGCAAACTCTTTCTTTTTAAGACATTTGGACCAGAAGATGGAGCTGGTACAGTGGAGGAGGCTGAGGGTCTGGCTGGTCTAGAGGAGGAGGATGATGCTTTGGATGGTCCAGAGGATGAAGATGAGGCTTTGGCTGGTCCAGAGGGAAGGAGAAAGAGTTTGGCTAGTCCAGAAGAGGTTTTGTCTGGTCCAGAAGATGAGGATGAGGCTTTGGCTGGTCCAGAAGATGAGGATGAGGCTTTGGCTGGTCCAGAAGATGAGGATGAGGCTTTGACTGGTCCAGATGGAGGGAGAAAGAGTTTGGCTAGTCCAGAGGTTACTTTGTCTGGTCCATAGGAGGTTGAAAAGGGTCTGAATGGTCCAGAGGAGGAGGCTGAGGGTTTGGCCGGTCCAGAGGAGGTTGAAGAGGGTCTGGATGGTCCAGTGGAGGAGGATGAGTGTTTGGCTCGTCTAGAGGAGGATTTGGCTGATCCAGCGATATTCCTGGCCTGCCGTATGAGTTTGTTTGACATCTTTGATGGCTGAATCCTTGCTGCCTCGCCCTTCTCTGCTTCTGATAGGCTTGTAACGTTAGTTAAATCTGCGTTCCTCTCATATGATTGGTAGGTGAAATAAATTTGGCTCGAAAATATTAA
The DNA here is from genome assembly GCA_024349245.1 of Neodontobutis hainanensis. Taxonomy (NCBI): domain Eukaryota; kingdom Metazoa; phylum Chordata; class Actinopteri; order Gobiiformes; family Odontobutidae; genus Neodontobutis; species Neodontobutis hainanensis. Next base: position 17,570,894 of record JALDNG010000020.1, on the reverse strand, counting down.
ACCGCATGTGCAGGCTCTCAAATAGTATTATTTTTTTCCATCACGGCCACACGCCGGAGATCCGGCACGGTGCCGGAATACTTTAAGCCCTGGTAATTAATAACAGGAAGTGCTGTAACTGTCATGTAGCTGCACCCAGCCAGACATGTCAAACCCAAGTGGTTATCTTAACTCACAGGTCCTGTGTTTAGACAAGGTGCAGAGAGATAACTCCTAAAATGTACTGGTTTTTGTAACTAACTGCCAAAAACCCGCCCTGTGAGGTTGGGGGAGGCAGACTGTGTTTGAGTTTCAATAAAAGGCAGGGGGGAACAATTGGCCAGTCAGAGATTCTGTAGACAGAGCATATCTCTTCAGAGGTGGAACGAGCAGTTTCATATAAATGTTCTCCCCATACATGTAAAAACTTAAGTTCAGTCTGATTTATTATTTAATTCACAATTGGTTGAAGGTTGATCTCCAAAGAAATCTGATTGTCTCTACACTGTTTTGTGTACTGATTCCTTGATAGAAATTGGTCCTTCGAGCCGGATATGGAGAAACGTCCCTGACGAGGATAATTGACGAGGATAATTGACGACGGCTGAAAGACTCTGGCCAGAGCAACTGAAAGACCACCTTTCCACGTGGCCGGCTGATCCTCCTTATCCTCACGGGCGACAAACCTCCATCCGGACACTAGGAGACAACCATATAAAGGTCAGACTGGGGAATGAATGTATAGAGAGAAATGATTGAGAGTGAAAGTGGTGGAATAAATTTACCAGAACAATAGATCAATATCCATTCAAGGCTTTACAACCCTTGATTAAGCATTAAAGTAGGTGAAGGAGGGCCACATTAAAAAGGTCTTCTGAGGAGAATAACTAAAGGAATATTCCGTGACAAAAGTTTTACTTATAACTAGCATTCCCTAGAGGTTTGTGGTCATAAGGACAGAATATTTAACCTGAAACTGTTTTCTCCAACGAAACCATCATGACAGAAAAAGATTCTCAAACAGTAAGAGCAAAAATCTGTGAAGTCCCCACGGACGCGGAATTTATGAAAACCAATTTCTCTCTATCAGTAAAGTACCTGAATAAGTGGAAAAAGAAGTACGGGTTTAGTGGGAAATTAGAATTAAATGAAGTAAGGAGAATTAAGACCAATCTCAGACATCATGACCAGTTAAAAAAACGCTCACCCTCTCATCCAGGGAAACAAATGTTAGCTTGTTTAATGTGGGAGGATGAATGTAAAAGACGAGGGCAAAATAAAATTACAACTTCAACAACTGTAGCCTTCTTAAAGAAATGTGATAAAGATGGTACAAATTTTGTGGTGAGGGCTTACCAGCCCCCACTGCAAAATCAACAACCACCAGCCCATAATCCAGTACAAAACCCCCAAGCCGAGGCAGCAGCAGAGCTAGAAGACAACTTTGAGGTAGCACATCAAGGTTTAGATGAAGTCCTTCATAGTGACTCAGAATTGTATCCCACCAAACAGCTACAGCAAATGAAACTGTCAAGCAGCAACCCATTCGCAACTCCTCCTCCTCCTTATGTCCCAGTAGTAGCTTCTGCACCCTCCTCCTCCTCCTCCGGTGTAGTACAAACCAGATCAGGACGAGTGGTCAAACCACCAGAGAGATATGTAGAGACTTTTCCCATGGTTCAAGTCCCTAACCCCCATGCCCCAGGGACCATGCTAGTACACAGACCTTGGACTATTAGTGAGGCACAGGAAGCTGTAAAGAGTGTGACCAAACCAGAATCAGACATTGAACAGACCATAGTGGACATTACTCAGGGTATCACCTTAACGGGATAGAAATGAAACAGGCTTTAATGAATATTTTCGGACTAAAATGGGGTTTTATTGCATCTAGTTTCAATGCAAGAAACGCAGCAGGAGAAGTTCTTGCCTATTATGGAGTGTTAGGCCATCTCCAACTAGCAGAGGAAGGTCTCTTTGCCCAAGCCAGACTTAAATTTGCTAGGAGACCAAATTATGCTACTGTCCAACAAACTCAACAAAAATCAACTGAGTCAGTGGTAGAGTTTAGTGCTAGAAAGAGAGAGGTGTTTAAGGCTAATAGTCTGACTGAAGACCATGCCTACGACAGTGCCTTTCAACAGCAGCTCAAAATGGCAATTTTAGGAGGTTTACAGCCTCCCATTAGGGAGTGGCTAACTAAAAACTATGTGGCCCTACCTACCTCTACACCCAGTGAGTTTATGACTCATGACTTCATGCAGAGAGAGTAGTGAGAGAAAAAAAGCAAAAGAAAGCCTCTCAAATTCTACTAAGTGAGCAAGGAGAAACTTATGTAATTGACACTAGGAGACTAGGACTGCCATATAGAGGAAAAAGAAGGTTTGAAGGAAAAGACACAGATCAGAGAGAGACTGTGTTTTTACTGCCACAAAAAGGGATACTTAGCACGAGACTGCAGAAAGAGGAAAGATAACAGAGGAAAAGATAAGGAAGAGAAAGCAACTAGGAAGCGACAGATGGATCCAGATGAGATGGCATGACTAGGGAGAGCAGAAAGACAAGGAAGTGAAGATGAGGAAGTAATAGATGAGATTTACTTATCAATGGACGAAGTGGACTTTAGAACCAAACCTCAAGTGACTTTACAAGTGGACAACCAACCTACACTATTCTTAGCAGACTCAGGTGCAGATAGGACTGTTCTGAAAGAAATTCAGCGCTACAAACCCAGCCCAGAGGAAATAAATATCATATCAGCCAATGGACAAATCAAAGTCACCCCCCTCAGTGTCCCCCTACATTTCCAAATTCAACCAGATTCTGAAGGAATAATGTGCACAGCAGTATTGTTAAATAGCTGCCCCCATAACCTCCTGGGAAGAGATGTGTTAGCAGGTTTAGGACTAGCCATAGTACCCCTGACCAATGGGTCCATGGGGGTGGTGCGGAGTGACTATACTGACTCAGACTGTGCACTGCACGTTCTTGAGTCCAGGGGTAGTCCTTACTACTGGTAGAGCCTGGACATCCCACCTTTAGATCCAGGCCATACTGCTAAAACTCTCTTATCATTAGCAGACAACTGTGTTAAAAGGGGAGCTGTATTTATGAATAACTTAAATTTACATGTTACGTTGAGATACAATCACAAGCCAGGACCAGACCCCCTCTGTGATAATGCGGTCTACAGTTTAGGTCCAACCCTTTTGACTCTAACCCATGTGTATTTTAAAAACCAAACCGCCTTTACAGATGTTCAACTGTCAGAGAAGGCTAGAATGTTGATGAACGATCCAGAAACTGCACATGTTTCCCTAGCTAAAGATCACACTGATCGATGGGGAAACCTTAAACATTACCTAGCTCAAACACAGGACTCTAAAACAGAGCATTCAGAGTCCACAGGTTGGTACAGGACAAAACTTAACATAAGAGTCACTACGACTCCAAGTGTCCATCTAAGAGATGAAAAATGACCATCTGAAACATGTTTGCTCACCACAGAGGAAGAGGAAGCCCTTAGCCTCCTCCCAGACTCTGTGTGGAGCAAAGGCCCAACTGATGTAGGATTAATGAAAGACATTTTACCAGTCAAAATAACAGGAAAGGAAAGGTTTATTGCAAGCAGGTATAATTGAGGAAAGCCCAGATTCTGAATGTAACACCCCCATTTTTCCAGTTAAAAAAGCACCACCATCTATAGACCTCAGAGCAGTGAGTGAAGCAGTGAGACAAAGCCAAATGTCCCAAATCCATACATGTTGCTAAATTCAATGGACCCAGAGGCAAAGTTTTTCTCAGTAATTGACCTTAGCAATACCATCTTTAGCATCCCAGTGGATCCAGAGTCACGAGGGTGGTTTGGGTTTACTTACAAGGGCATTAAATTCAGCAGGTTCACGCGTCTCCCACAGGGATTCGTGTGTAGTCCAACGATTTTCTACTAGGCCATAACATCAAGTTTGTCTAAATTTAACCCCAAATATGGTAGCCAAATTCTGATATATGTTGATGACATTTTGGTGACTTATAAAGACAAAGATCAGTGCAGAAGAGACACCATTGATTTACTATGTTTCCTAGGAGAGACAGGAAACAAAGTCAGCAAAAAGAAATTGCAGTGTTGGAAATCTGAAGTGAGATATTTAGGCCACATCCTCACTGAACAGGGCAGGAAAATCTCTGAGGACAGGAAGTCCGCAGTGTTAAAGGCTCCCAAGCCAATAACAAAGAAACAAATGATGTCCTTTCTGGGTTTAGTTAACTACTGTCGCTCCTTGATTCTGGACTATGCAGTGATAACTAAACCTTTACAAAATTGAATCCATGCACAGCCCTTAAAAATGTCTGAAACCCTGAACTGGACACCAGAAACGGAGGACTCATTTGTTAAAATCAAAACTGCTTTAGCAGCAACTGCTGTCTTAGCATTACCTGACTATGCTAAACCATTTGTAAGCAGGGTTTATGACCTCAGTACTATTACAGCAACACGGAACCAAACTCAGACCTATAGCTTATTACTCAACACAACTTGACCCTGTAGCAAGGGCTACCCCCTGCTGTGTGCAAGCAGTAATTGCTGCAGCAATGGCAGTCAAGGCATCTGCAGAAGTTGTGTTATATCACCCACTAAAGCTATTAGTCCCCCACGCTGTTCATGTATTGTTGTTACAGACCAACACGTCTTTTATGTCACCTGCTAGACACCTTTCATGCATGACTCTACTACTTTCTCAACCACACCTGACTGTAGAGAGATGTACAACCTTGAACCCAGCTACTTTACTACCCATAGCTGAAGACGGAGACCCCCATAACTGTGTTAGCCTGACTGAGACTACTCACAAGCCCAGACCTGATTTAAAGGACACACCTTTGCCTACTGGACATGTAGTGTTTGTTGATGGCTCAGCAGTAAAAAACCAATTAGGTCAAAATTGTGTAGGTTATGCAATAACTTCTACAACAAACATTTTACAAAGTGGTAAACTACCTTCAAATTATTCTGCACAAGCAGTTGAACTACAAGCACTAGCAACAGCCTGTGAAATGTTTACAGGGAAGGATGTAACTATTTATACTGGCTCAGTATACTAGCTCAGTTCATCAATTTTGTCGTCAGTGGGAAAAACGTGGCTTTAACACAAGCACAGGAAAGCCTGTGACCCACAAACAATTGCTGCAGAAGCTGTTAAAAGTAGTCTTGTTACCTAAAACACTGGCAGTATGCAAATGTGAAGCCCACACCAAAGGCACAGACTCAGTATCAGAAGGAAACAGACTAGCAGATCTAGCCGCTAAAGCAGCAGCACAGGAGAAGGCACACACACAGTTAGTCAACGCACTAGACACAGACCTTGATGACATTCTAAAAGATAGACAAGAACAAGCCACTGCCCAAGAAAACACAAAAAAGAGCACTGACAACAAACAGTGGCTCCCAAAATCTATGTTCAAATGGGCAGCAGTAGTGACACATGGGCCTTGCCATGTGTCAACAGGAGGGATGATGGACCAGGTACAAAGACAATACAACACTTGTGGATTTAATACTTATTCAAAAAATTTTTGTAAACAATGCCTTGTGTGCATTAAGAACAATTCACAAGGGTGCATGATACCAAAAAGAGGAGCTTTTCCAGAACCTGAACATCCATTTCAGGTTATACACATGGACTTCATACAACTAAACAAATCTCAAGGTGTAGAATATTGTTTAGTAATTATTGATGTGTTCAGAAAGTGGGTAGAAATCTTTCCCACAGCAAAACCTGAGGCTTTAACAGTAGCCAAAGCACTCTGCAAACACATCATACCCACCTTTGGCATCCCACAGCTGATAAGATCAGACAATGGTTCACATTTTGTAAACAAAGTGATTGACAGAATTGGAGAACACTTCAAAGTAAGCTTAAAGAGACATTGTGCCTTCCATCCTCAAGGAGCGGGACTTGTTGAAAGGACAAATGAAACAATTAAAAACAAATTAATCAAAGCAACCAAAGAGACAGGAAGACCATGGCCTGAGTGTGTTGACCTGGTAAAACTGAATATGCACATCGTACCTGCTGAAGGACAAACATTTAGTCCTTTTGAGATGTTATATGGAAGATCATTTACATTACCAGACTTACAACCTAAAAGTGAGATGCTTCAAGTGATTTAATAACTTACATAAGAAAGACATTTGAGCTAAAACAATGTAGAAGAATCAATGAACTGCCAGAAGGTCCTGTTTCTCCCCCACAGAACCTTAAACCAGGTCACTTCATCAAAGTGATCAGGCGGAAGAGCTGGAACAGCCCTCGCTGGGAGGGACCCTTCAGAGTTCTACTCTCCAACCCAACAGCTGTGAAGGTGGAGGGACGCTCCTCCTGGGTTCATCTATCTCATTGTAAGCTGAGAAACCAACTAATCAACTCCGAGACTCAGGACTTCTAGAACTTCTAGACCTCCTAGACTCAGGACTTCTCTTGTAAGAAAAGACAGCAACGGTGTTCTTACATTAGGTAAACTACTGGGCACCGCCACGTTGAATACAGGTGTTCTTACAGTTTATACTGGGCACCCACCGTTGACCTCGTGGTCAAGATGACGCCCACTGAAAGACAGAGACTGAAAGGAAGACAACAATGTTGTAATGTATCATCTATTATTTGTTTTTTGTTTACACTTTTTCTAGTGGTGACATTATTTTTTATCATTTGGCCTATACACACCACACCCACATCCATTAATGTGACCCACACGAGATGATCATTCTAATCACAAACCTACAGATAATTTTTGGTGGAAATTTATGAATTTCTCTAAAAACAGCCTCAACATTACAGGTGATTGTTGTGTGTGTTCCTTAATAACACACACTCATGATAAAACTGTTCTGGGGTGGCAGTAGTTCAGTGGACAGAGCAGTCGTCTTTCAACCTGAAGGTAGGCGGTTCGATTCCCACTCTTCCCACAGTTCATACTGTCGTTGTGTCCTTGGGCAAGACACTTAATCCACCTTGCCTCCAGTGACTGTAACACTGGTAATTACTGTAGAACAATGTAAGTTGCTTTGGATAAAAGCATCAGCTAAATGAATAAATGTAAATGTAATGGAGCCAATTCCGGTTACTGCTAACAAAACTATGTGTGCTCTACTATCTTGGCAGTATTTGACTTTTAGCAGTTCTCCTAGTGTAATGACTCATACCTTCTCCAACCGGTGTGGAACTTGGTACCTTGCCAAGTTAGCTTCCTCGATTAAGATTGTTAACTTCCAGGTTAAAAGTACTTCCACTCTAAATAAGCGCAGCTTCACTCCACCAGCCAAGTCCACGGCTTTTGATCAGGAACGTGACCCCCTTATTAGTGATGGAAGAGGTATTACTATGACTCTTCTCCCTGGTATGGTATTGCTTACCTGAGCCACAAACTCAATGAGGTCTGGTGGACCCTTGAGGACCTTACTGACGCCCTGTCTGATATCACAACCCAGCTAAGAGATAATCCCGAGCTCCGAGCCATGCTCATCAGATGGCTTTAGACTACCTCTTTTCTTCGGAGGGAGGCCTCTGTGCCAAGTTTGGGCCTGACCACTTTTGCACTTACATTCCTGAATCTACTGCTAACTGGACTCTTATCCATGACTGTGATCTTAAGGATTTTCTCACTTCTAGTCATGACTCCACCTGGTTTAATTTTGACTTATCCAGTTGGTTTACTTCAGGAACATGGTTCCAGATTCTTCTCAAAATCTTGACCCCAGTACTTATAGTTATGGTACTGTTCTGCGTGTTCACCTCTTGTATACTTCCATGCCTTCGTAGCATGATGTCCAAGATGATACACTTCAGCCCTTCATGCAGAACAAATTAAACTTCTTATTCTAGACCAGGAAGATGATCTGCCCAATGGCAGTCTGGGCCAAGGATAAGTATTTTTCAGACTATTTCTTGTGTTTCACAAAGTTTAGTACCTCATTTCCCTATGTTTGCCACAGCTCCTAGTTATGAAGTGTTTACCTAAATCTGTACCAACAGAAGGGTAAATTATGGATGTTTTACTGTGAAATTTGACAAACAGGAGGGAAATGTTAGAGTTTTTCAGTAAGAAAAGTTGTCAAATTGTCAACAAGCCTTTACTAAGAAAGGGTCATTAATATTGTGTGTGTGTAATTAATAACAGGAAGTGCTGTAACTGTCATGTAGCTGCAACCAGCAGGACATGTCAAGCCCAAGTGTTTGTCTTAACTCACAGTTCCTGTGTTTAGACAAGGTGCAGAGAGATAACTCCTAAAATGTACTGGTTTTTGTAACTAACTGCCAAAACCCGCCCTGTGCGGTTGGGGGAGGCAGACTGTGTTTGAGTTTCAATAAAAGGCAGGGGGGAACAATTGGCCAGTCGGAGATTCTGTAGTGAGCAGGTCACTACAGAGGTGGGACGAGCAGTTTCATATAAATGTTCTCCCCATACATGTAAAAACTTAAGTGGAGTCTGACTTATTATTATTTAATTCACAATTGGTTGAAGGTTGATCTCCAAAGAAATCTGATTGTGGCTACACTGTTTTGTGTATTGATCCCTTGACAGAAATCCAAACTGGACCGATCAGATGTGAGCAAAGTCACACGGATCTAACTCTGCATTGGTTCAGACGATATACTTTAATTAATTAAACACTTTGAAAGCTGTCTTTTAGCTCAATTTAATTTGTTGCCATTTGGGTCACACCTAAGTTTTGTAAAATGTGTTATTATATTAAATTATAGTAAATTATAATAAAATTTTTGTAAAAGTAATTGCTCCTGTACAAAAACGTCAGCTTTTGTAAGGCTATTGGCTCTTCACTGCATGACCACGCCCACTAATCATTGGTTAAGGTTCACACCCGGTTTTTAATCAGCCAATAGAGTTAACAGTCAAATATTAAGTCAGTGTGACCTTCATAACTGCGAAAAAAATCATTGTTTTAGACAAAATGCAAGCACTTTTTTTTGAAGAGTAATTGCAATTCTCTACAAATCTGAACAAAACCACTTCAGTTTGTTACATTGATCAAAATTTCAAATCTGATTTTCAGTGAGTCCATCAAAGAAGTTATCATAAACAAAAACAAAAACCAAAAACCATTGTTGAGCTCAATGCAAACAACGCAAAATGCTTTATTCTGTTTTCTTAACTTCTCAAACACATTTCTTCTTTTTACCTACGCCCCCTGGAGGTGCGGGAAAAAGTGGAACAATGCTTTCTGATGTTACAGCGTTTGGCTTTGACTCACGTGCAAAAGGCCAACAACAGCATCAATTCCACAAGACATTAGTTGCATTTCAATGTTACAACGCAGCACCTACAAATGTAGAAAACCGCTGCATTCAGTTTACAGCACATACCCGACAAACAAAACAGACCTTGCATTGAGTCACGCTGCATTCAGAAAAGGCTAGCACTACGGTCATCACATGACTTATGAGAAGTCATAAACAATAATATTTATTATTATAGTAAAAATGAATGGATGAAAAATGGGTGAGCAGTGTTCAAACCTGTTCTTGATAAAATAAGACACTTTTATTAACCATCATCTTAACAACCTCTCCATCAGAATGTTCATGCAATCACATCTGTTACACAAATAAGAAAGTATTTGTTTTGTTTTTTAATAATTGCTATAAGTGCTATAGTGCGTTTTTTATTTGCTGCACTTCTTACTGTGAAGAAGTGCTGCTTCTTCTGAATGCAGCGCACCTTGTCAATGTAATGCTGCCTGTTTTGTTTGTTTGTCGGGCATTTGCTGTAAACTGAATGCAGCAGTTATCTACATTTGTAGGTGCTGTGTTGTAACATTGAAATACAACATATGTGTAGCTGTTGTTGTCCATTTGCACATATGTCTTCATTTGCAGTACGCATGTTGTTGAGTTGATGCAGCGTATGTGCTGTGAAACTGTTGCATGTGCTATGCCTTGAGCTTTCTCGGCCACCGTACTAAAGTCTTAATAAATGCACAATCTCAAAACTTGACCCCAGTGAGGAAAAGGTCATCTCAGACGCACAACTACACATACATTCTCAGCATCACACTTTTAGTAAAACATTAAGCAGGGTTTTAAAGGGTCAGAACATCTGACCAAACGGACTGCTCAGAAATCAGAGCCTGATTACAATAAATTGGAGTCAAATTTTTAAATCCTTTCTGTTTTTTGTTTTTTCCTCTTCCACCTTATTTGTCTTTTTTAACCCATTGAGGAGTTTTTCTCTGCCTGGTGCTGGAAAGTATCAGACCGTCAGCTCTATAAAGGAGCCATCTCTGTTGGTTTGGTTAAAGAAGACATTTGTTATGACGTTGACGACACCCTCTGTCTGATCCACGTCGGATATTGGAAGCAGTGAAGTCAAAATTAAATTTTTTTGGGGTCTTTTTGAATCTATAGTCCTCGTAGAATCTAGAAGATGTAGCTCTCTTGTGTGTCAGAACTGTCTTTATATTGGTTTCAGTTCTTTAGCAACAAAAAAAACATTGAGATAGTGTCACATTGACATTGATGGTGTCATTTTTACAAGCGTTTTTGAAGGTTTTTCTTTAAGTGCTATATTTTGCAGGTGGTCTGAGATGTGCTGTCACTTGAGGATATAGTTTTGGGGTTTGTGAGTAAAGATTTGCTCCAAGTAGCAATTACAAAAAACTGTAGTCAACTCAGACAAATACAGTTGGAACAAAGACGTTCTTCTGACAAAGCTCAGGAAAAGTCAAATGATAAGGAAAACATTAGATAGGTTTATCACTGTATGAACATTTCTCTTGAGTGTGTGCAGAGAACATTGGAGCACTTCCTCATTTTTATTCAGTTCTGTAGAAAACAGAAGGGTGTTGTTTTTTACTGTATGTAGAGCCCTTTCAGACAAATGTGTTGTAATATTGGAGTATTTATAAACACTGAAGACATTTCAACATAGTTCAGCTTTTTGCCTTTATTGATAGTTTGACAGTAACTTGACAGGAACGAGAGTAAGAGCGAAAGAGGAATGACTTTGTACCAATGACCGGGATTTGAACCGGTTCTCTTCTGAGCCTCTCAGCTGCCCCTTATTTATAATGTTATTATAACAATTATAACTAAAATGTACTGTTTTGTTTTCTTTTATGAACAATAACTCTGACGATGGAGCAACTTATAAACACTGAGTGTAAATTGTTTTGACATTAAAACACGTAAAACCATAGAAAAGATTACTCAAAAATAGATGGAAATTATGAATCAATTTATACATTTTATAATTCAACTTTTTTATATTGCTTTTTCACCTGCAACTAACTGGCCACTGTCCAGGGTGTACCCCGTCTCAGGCCCAAAAATAAATAAAATTAATGAGATTTTTGTGATCATTTTAACCATAATTTTTGACTCCATCAATGAAAAGTGTTATACTTACACTACTCACAATATCCCTTGTCAGTAATGTGTCTCAGCCCAGGTGATGGTTTGCTCTGTTACCTGTAGCTCTTTCAGACTTCTCCTCTTGTTTAAGAGTTACTTACTCATTATTTGCAGCACACCTTGTGTATTTAGTGTCGCACTTTGTTCCTGTGCGAGTTTGTCTTAAGAGTTTTCTAAAGCTTACTGTCTCTGAGACATCATGTGTTCTACCTAGTTTTGGATTTTTGCTGGTACCCTTTTGAATTTGCCATTTTGCTCCAGTAAAGACGCTTAACATTTACACGCTGTTGATTCGTTCCAGTGGACCTATCATTCCTGCTTAGTCTTAAGTGTTTTCATACATAAAGCAACAGTAAAACTTTTAACCCCCAAAAACAATAGCATTAAATTCAGTTAATATGCCTTTTTTCCCTTCTTAAACTAAAAATGCTTTTGTAACACAGTTAAATGGTTCATCAAAACCCTTTTCACATCTACAAAAGTCAAAAGCTAGTTCTGTCATTGGCCACCATCAAGTGAAGCAGATTTGTTACTGTTTTAGCCACATCAGAGAAAATATAAACACATTCTCACTATTGTAGTCAACGTTTTATATTATTGACTGGTCAGTATAATAATTATAGCTTTAGTCATTCTTAGATTGTTTGCATACAGGCATTATTTATGAAAAAATACATATTCCATTTCATCTAAATTTAATAGCAAATACTAACAGTACTTGGCAAATACAAATGTTTATAAAAGTCTCTGAACAACTCGAATTAAATGTTTACATTTATCGTCACGTCTTTATCATAAATTTTGGAAGCATTGTCCACATCAGGGGCCAACCTTGTCCATCATAAACTTACGACTAAATTCATAAGCTAAGAAGAGGGCCCCGTTGGCAGGAAAGGTTCGTATCATGGTGGGAGTCAGGCCGGAATAGAGTGCCCCAAAACCTGCATGATAGAAAAAAATATTTGTAGGACTTTGTTTAGCTTCTTATTTACATTTTGCTATTTACATTTTTTAAGCTGCAGTCTGTTAAGGGTAAAAGATCGAGGGCTGGTGCAACTATAGGTATTAGCTAACTAACTTCATAAAACGGCCACGTCTTACCTTCATTGCGTACTATGGCCCTAAAAGACTTCATAAACCCTTCTTGTCTCCCGGCTAAAGAGTGAACCTGGATCCTAGACTTCACGCAGTCGATGGGGAAGACCACCAACCAGAGACAAGCGCCGCCGAATCCACCGCTGAACATGAGAGGCAGCATACCTACAACAGCAACAACAAATCTAGTCATGCCACTCAAATTTCTAACAGTTATAATTATTAAGGCCGACAACATACCTATGCCTTCTTTGTCAGTGCCCATGTACTTTGCGAACGTAGTCCGACAGAGTTCATACGCCCCAAAGAAGCAGAAGTATCCCGGGATCTCCCTCACAATAGTGGAGGACAGTCCCTGGTACAACCCCAGCGGACCTTTTTCATTCAACACTGATTTAACTACAGTCCACACTGTGCTGGTTTAAAAAAATAAAATAAAAAACAGTGAAACAGCAACAAATTTTTTAAACAATGGATGATTAAGATTTGTTTTACTCACCTTTTCGTTCCAGTTGCGATCTTGCCAGCCACTTCCATCTCGTGCATGGCCTGCAGACGACATTTGACCAGCTCAGTGGGGCATATAGCCGTGGCAGAAAAGATGGAGGCCAGTGACCCTGCACTGGCCTTCTGAATGTCACTAAGAAGCAAAAAAAATCTGTCATGTAGGTATATCTAGAGGAAGCAATTGGACACCAGTCTGATTGTATTTCAAATACTTAGTAATTAAGTCACATTAAAAGGTATGGGTTATTTTTTCTGGCCAACTCAGCTTTTTTTTGGGTTCAACAGTTCAGCTAGTATAACAGGAACCAGCAGGTTTCATTTTATCATATTAGGCACAATTTATGACAATGTCAAATGGAAATGTAAATATTTATATTGAGTGTGTTTATAACCATTATTTGTTTAAAAAAATTCTAGTCAAAGAACAGCAAAGTCAACAAATGCTAAAATTTTGCAGGTGGGAGAAAATACAAGTCAAACTAGACACGTATGTCCACAATGAATAAACAATAAAATCATCATATTGTAATAGTTTCTGCTTTTTTTCTGCATAAATCTCTTAAACCACTTCTGGTGATTACAGTCTTGTCAAAAAGGAGCAACAACACTAATTTTATTGCATTTGTTTTTTTACGTGGTGTCATATTTAAGGTGTGATTCAGCTTTCCACATATGACTCGATGCCAAACCTTATGTTTATCACTTTAGACATATTGACAAAATATTACGTTACGCATTATTTTGTGGTTCTACTATTTTATTTATTCACATTTTTTGTGAGGATTAATCATCTCATTTTTGAGGGGGTCCTCCTACTTACATTCATTCACTAGGGACACTTTAGAGTTGCCAATTAACCTACATATGCATGTCTTTGGACAGTTGGAGGAAGCCGCAGTACCCGGAGAGAATCCACAGTAACACGTGGAGGACATGCAGACTCCTCACAGAAAGACCAGAGTCGGCCTAGGATTTTTGAGTTAGCCGGGTTTTGAACTCACGACCTTCTTGCTGTGAGGCAGGAGTGCTAACCACTCTGCTGTTAATTGTTCTAAAAGTGTGTTTTCACACAAATATATCTCATAAGCATAAATTGGAGGCTGTAGACTACAGAAAAGTATAAATTACCTATCCCTAAGTATCTCATAGACCTTCTTCTGGAAAACACAGGACTTTTTTGCTTTTTTATTCAATTGGGAAAAACTGCTTGCATTACATAGATTTAAAAATTATACCACTTGACAATGTCAATGTGGCTTGCTCAATAGAGCCAAAAAAGTAAAGCACTGAGTCATAGAACGAGCTGGAAATGAGAAGAAATGCACAAGCCATTAATAGTAATCCCTTCTGTTTCAAAGAAGTCATGGGTCATGGTTCACAGTGACACAAGCCGTGTTACTAGAGGGTGCTTTGGACTCACAACAAAAAAACACACAGTGGGAGTGTCCAACCTGAGCTCCGCCCCTCGGTCCATCTGGCTCAGGAAGCGCACCACGTCCTGGCAGAGGCCATAGCTGAGGAAGAGCACAGCGTTCTCAGTGATGTTGGCGATCAGAGCCGGAGTGGTGCCCTTGTAGAGGCCCCGCAGGCCCCCACTTCTGCATGTGGACACAAAGCAGTGAATGAAGCCCCGGTATGCGGTGGGGAAGGTCTGCATCTTGACCTTAGTGGTGTCGAAAGGCTGGCCGCTCAGCACACATGCCGTACCGCCTGGGAATATAAGAAAATATCAATTGTGGGATGGAAGAGCATTGGCTTAACATTAAGAGTCATAAGGAAGTAGGAATAAGGGCTAAACATTATTGCACATGTTTACAAAATAAAAGTGACATTTGCTGAAAAAAAACTGTCAGCTGTGGTTGCCATTTATTACATTAACAATATAAAAGTAATTTGTAACTGTATTTTGTAAAATGTATATCCTAATAAAATGAAGAGTAATATCTAAATATATCTAAATTCACAAAAGATATCACTCCTTCAACAGCAGGTTAAAAAGTCATGTACTTTAGAGCCCATAAAGGGCATAAATGGAATAAACCTAACTTTCGATGTCAATATTAATTAAAATTAATCATAATTATTTGAGTAGGCCTTTCTAATATGTGCTTTATTTTCAGCTCCTGGAGCAGGAACACTGTCAGGTTTTTTATGCAACGTGCTGTGATCGGTACTGTAGTTTTTAGTGTGACTGACTGATTTGACTGATTATGGGAGGGAACGGGAGTTTCTTCCGGGAATCTTCTGATGGGACAACATTGTTTTTGTGGGAGCGGGACAGATGAGGTTTTAAAATCCCTTCTTATGAGTAGTAACAAGTTACATTTGCTCATTTACATTTACTCCGTTACATTTACTTGAACAACTTTTAGAAAAAATTACAAATTTTGTATCTTTTTTCTTCAAAGATTTGGAAATACCTGAAATTGCACATTGTTTACAGTAAACTGTAAATGGTGTCCATTTGTATAGCGCTTTTTTGTACCCTTCTTGGGCACCCAAAGCTCTTTACCCTATTCAAAACGGTCCTCGAGTAAGGGTGCCGCCATACGGCAAAATACGACAAAATACGGCAAAATACAGCGAAATACAGGGATATACTGCCATCCACCAGAGGGCAGGCTCCAAAAGGGGAAAATTGTTTCACTATGGAGTAAAAGCAGAAAAGCCCGGATGTAACCGCTATTTTATTGCCCTTTCATAACAACAATATTAGGGGACCAATGGGCGGAGTACATCCATGTTTATTTACAATCTATGCCTGAACAAATACACAGTAAATAACATTGCTGTAAATGCATATTAATACTTAGAAACAATTCCATAATAAGGCTGGTAAAATTAGCAGTTTAACTTTTTGCGTATTTTTTGGAGGTTTAGTACGTTAAAAAAATAACGTAAGCGTTGATTTGACGCAACGCTCTCTCCACACTGCTGCACCTCATTTCCGTTTCCTGTGGCTAACACGGCTGCACATTCAAGCTAGCGATGGAAAACTTTTTTTTTTTTTTTTTGAGTTATTCCTCATTACAATACACGAACAAAACAAAGTATAACATCCTCAAATTGTACAGTATAAATCTTCTATTATAACTCAGGAGTCACACCTCCCACCACTCATTGCAACATACTTTTTTTTTTTTTTATATACTGATCATATACAAGGGAGAACAAACTAGAATGAAAGAACACAAAACAGTAAAAATAAATTAGAACATAATAAATCACATAAACAAAAAGGTAAAATAAAATAAAATAACAGGGACTCAGCTTATCTGAAGTTTTATTAATCCTTTATGCATTTTTTTAGCCGGGGCCTTCTCAACCTTTCTAGCGATGGAAAACAAAATAGACACACTGCGATATGGTCAATTCTGCTTTAAGAGGTGACTCGATGTAGACCTGTCGGGATCATAGGCGGACTTTGAGATTTGCGCTGAGGGAGGGCAAACATCTGTAGGACTATTAACACAGGAACGTATTTTGAGTAAGGGGTGTTGGAACAACTGCTATGAATTAATAATAAATAATGTAGATAATATAATGTATATACAGCTGAACATTAGCCTACATGAACAACTGAGCTGCTATAAGTGAAAAAAGTTTGAAAAAATCTGGTGTCATTCAGCTGAGTCCTGAGAAACAGTTTTAATGATTTATTACATCCTGCACACAATCTGTGAGGCGAGCCAGACTTCAACGCTTAATTTTGGGCAGACGAGAGCATAGAAGCGTGTTCATGCCTCATAAACAACTCCACGTAAATGAAAATCTCTCCAAGATGACCATCGCCCACTGGATGTGTTTCAGATGGAGCCCCGAGCAGCTCAGAAGAGCATGCGCGGGAAGTAGGTACGAGATGGTGTCATAAGGCCGTAAACACGTGTGGGACCAAAATAAGTGTTTATTCAGAAGAGGAAGGACCAAAAACAACTTTGGTTTGAGATCGCTTTGTTGTTAAAATAAACATCACTTCACAAGGTTTTTCCTCGTTAAAATTATCTTATTGTATTTAATGCATACTCGTGTAAATAAACACTTAAAATATTAGAAAATGATGCCAGATTGTCCACTGTCACAGAAATGTTGTCGGTATATTTCTGTATTACTTTGGAAATCCGAATGTTGTGCACGTACAGTTTCCGCTTTGGTGCAATCTGATCTTTTCTTATTTATGTGTTTGACTTCGTCGGCAAAATAGAACTGTTGCAGCTCAGTGCAGAGCCGCATTCAGTGTCATTTGGAGGTAATTGGTGGCTTAAGGGATTATTAAAATGTTAAAATGCTCCCCTTCCACACACATAATCCTCAAAGTGGCACGCTTCAAGAGATATACTTGAGTGTGACACTTAATGATAACTCCACGTGCCTGTTCAACCCTTTTCTAAGTTAAACCTCTAAAATATGCCGGTTTTCCGCTGTAAACAGCCCCGCCAACTGTCTCCTTGAGAGAAAGACTGCAAGAGCATATTGAAAATGTACTCAACACTATAATAATAGATCTTGGTTAACCTACTCCCCCTCAATAAGATACAGTATGTTACTGCTGCAGCACAATGTCAATGATATGATCCTACCTCATAAATACTGCTAATGGACATGACCTCCGTATTTTCCTCCCTGTTACCAGCCACAGCATCATAAACCATATTATCCACTCTATCTCACTATATACTTGATCAAAAAAGCTTGGGTAGACATTGTTTTGTGATCTAATGAGTATTAAACATTACCCAGCCTGGACTATACATAACAACTTGGTTGTTATGTATAGTCCTGCTTATAGTCTATGCTTATATTTCTGCTTTCAGAGTAATTAAAATGTATATATTTGATCATATTCAAGACAGATTATGTTTTATAGCCCTGTGTCCCCTATATCTAACAGCCTTTGAAATCCACCTACCTATAGCTCCTGCTGAAAAGTCAATGATTGCTTGGACCATGTGGGACGTCATGGCTTTGAATCAGCTGTTAATGAGAAAAACAGGACAACTGAAAACATACTAAGTAGCCTACAATTCAGTCTGTTATAATAAAGTGGACTTTTTGTGAACATTGATGCTTACCTGTGGTCTTGGCTCCAGTGAACTTGAGTTAATTCTGCTCTTGATTTCGACCCCTGACGAACGCAACTCTGAAAACTTGCGGCGTTGCTGGTAATGACCACAGCCAAGTGTATTCTCGAGAATAAAAGCAGGGTAAATTAAGCTCTGACCCGGTCATGCCCGACTTTTTAACATCTTTCTGTACTTCCGTTTTCCCCGCAGAGGCTGATGAAACTCCTGCATGGTGATCATCTTACGCGCGCGGAGGGTGCGCGCATGAGTCAAGTAAATGCGAAGAAATGGGGCGGGAAATTAGCCAATAGCGCGTCATTTTTAGTGGGTAGGCCTATATCAAGTCTGCTTTGCTTTAATAAGTAGGGTAAATGTGGAACACGGTGTACAAACTGGCCTATACTAATATTAATAATAAAAATAAATCAGCTACGTGAATTCTAAACAAAATTCTAGTTCTAGTTTTAAGTTAACTCAATATTCCCTAAAGTCGACGCAATTGAAGTGAAGTATTAATATGTCGAGAGCATAAACATTAACAGCTCGAGATGCTGAGTTTGAGATCAATGCGGAAGCAGTTATGAACAGTATTGTAATGTGTTAAAATGGCCGCAAGATGGCAGCAGAGTCCACAAATGACTTATGGACGCCTTCAGGTTCCACTCAGTCACGGGTCAGTTGATTCCATGGTTGTATTATTAGAACTATAACTTGGCACGCCTAGTAGATATTTTTAACTTAAATATTGACAGAGTTAATCCCAATGACTCAATTGCCTATATAGTTTAATTAATGAACCAAACTGTTAGCTTCTAGCAGCTCATATCAGATGCACACTATTTCCAATCAAGACAAACCCCAAGGAGAAAGATGCTAGGGCACAGGATAGATGTGTGTGCTGAAATAAACTTATAGCCTCACTTAAAACTGCAGAACACATCTTGTGTAGTAACATGTACTAATTTTAGTGCCCTTATTCTGAAAGCAGCTACAGGCCTAATTCGAGTGGACCGTGCAGGGAATACACTTTTTTATTTGTCTGGACAGGAAACTTAGCCACATTTATAAAGTCTATAGTCTTATCTGGTCTTTAGCCTCTCTAAAATGAGACATTAAAAAAAAAGACATTTAATTGTTGGTTAGCATATATATAGCTGAATTATTATGTATTCATTTGATAAACTGAGAACAGCAAATTAATAAGCTAGTGGGTTATGCTATACCAAATTGAGCAGACATGCTAACTTCTCCACTTAAAACATTAAAAAAGTAAGACCAAATTACTGAATGATTCAATTAACATTATTTTTCGAGTTTATTCAATCCTACATATATCCATATTTAAGTTATTTTTCAGTCCGTTCCCTCGCTGTGCTGCTGGGCTGAAGAATGGAAACAAACATTTTTTTTATGAATTGAGATGGAGCCCGGTGATTGGCGCGGCCCGTGCGTCAATCACGGAGTGGGCGGGGCCCGTGGCAGAATGATAGTTCCAGTAAATCCTCACATGCTGTACACCGCTCAGAGTCAACAGGCTGTACGGCAGCGCGCCCAACATCACTACGGTCGGATAACACAAACACACCAGCTACTAACGAGGTCAAAGTCGCTTTTATCACTGTGGACTCTCATTCTGCCGGCTTGGGATGTAACTCTCAGGACTTTTCACCCTGGCAGATAACTGTTTTTTTCCGTAGACTGATTTGTTTTAGTTCGTGGACTCTTTCAAAGGCGAAGTTTTGAGGGACAGCTCTGTCACATTGACGCGACAGTTCGACACTCGGCTCCGTCACTTTTCGACCATGGCCGAAGCGGTCCAGCAGCAGCAGCCACACCTGGTGGAAATCGACCCGGATTTTGAGCCCCTATCCCGGCCGCGCTCATGCACTTGGCCCCTGCCCCGACCGGAGTTCCTCAACCCGGGCGACTCCAACACCTCCTCCCCGGTGCCTTCTGTGAAGCAGGAACCCACCGGCAACGACTTCATCAACAATCTGAGCCTGCTGGAGGAGAGCGAGGACTTCCCGGAGCAGGACCCCGGCCTCCTGTGCCCGGACTATCAGTGCCAGGAGAACTGCGTGCACCAGCAAGCCCCACACCAGCCCCAGCCTCACCAGCATCACCACCACCATCAGCAGCAGAGCCCCCAGCTGCCGCCTCAACAGCAGCAGCAGCAGGTGTCTCTGCTCTCCTCTCCGGCCGGGACCCCCTCCAGCGCCGCCGCTGCCGCTGCTGCCGCCGCTGCCCAGAGGAAGAGCAGCTCCTCCCGCAGAAACGCCTGGGGGAATATGTCATATGCAGATCTCATAACCAAAGCGATAGAGAGCTCTCCAGAGAACCGGCTGACTCTGTCTCAGATTTATGACTGGATGGTGAAGAGTGTGCCTTATTTTAAGGACAAAGGGGACAGCAACAGCTCTGCAGGCTGGAAGGTAGGTTTTAACTTTAACCACAAGTCCCATTGTATAACTGTTATGTCAAATGTCTAGCTTCTGTGAGTTTGTGTTTGCTAAACTCAGCAGGGGATCTCATTGTGGTTTATATGTACATCTTATTTAAATCTCCTGTGGTATCATTGTAACATCTCTGCAGGGTCTTCTGGCCTGTCTCTGGTGTTTAATTGTCACTTTTGTGTTTGTGACAAGACATTTTTAGCCAGGGCTCGCTGTTTATCACTGTCATCAACACTATCAATATTACATCTCAGTTATAGATTAGTGGGTTAGGAGTGGATGACTTATTGCAACATTTCTCCTGTCGTACAGTATGAATCATAAAATCCTCTGTCATCACAAGGTTAGAGGCAAATATGTAGCAGTTTACAACTTAGCAGTTTGCCAACTTTTTGCATGGGCTTATTACTCTTTTAATTATGTTACTATGTTTACAGTCTACTACTACTGTTTGGACCTTTAGAAAAGCTAAGGTTACTCAAAATTAAAAACTGGTAAAGCTTATTGTTATTGATTAGAATACAAGCCAATAATTAAGAACACTTAACATTCATCTGGGAATGAAACTGTTGGTTGTGTAAACTAATGGTTGGTACTTGTAATTATTTATTTTCTATACTCGTATAGCTCCATATTTTACTATAACATACCACCATTTCTTGCATAGTTGATGTGGCACCACATTGTGCAGCACTGACCACAACGTCAAACCATTGTTTACCACATTGTAATCATGTGGTACTATCTTAAATCATCTTTTTATAATTAATATTATTTGTAATATTAATTAATATTAATATTTGTAGATTCCCAATTTATTTTTTGATAAGGTAGGTCTTTTGGAAAAAACGTATTATTTGATTACTTTAATATGACATACATCTCCATCTGATCTGACTTCACATGCTCTTCTACTTCACCTATTCATTTGTTCAAAAAGGCAACCTAACCATAATCATATTCCAAAGTCTGTCTAATACACCACTAATGTTTCCCCTGAACACCAACATCATGTAGCGGATGGGCCATGTTGTTTTATATAGCATCCATCTCACTACAGATGTCGCACTGTCTTACTTAAATTTTTAATTGGAATACGTCAGAGTATCTTTATTGAAAGACTATATTCTAAAGGTTAACTAATGCACATTCTTCCCTTGGCCACCTGTGACTGTATGTCGAGGATGGATCATGTTGTTTTATACAGCATCCATTCTGCTAAATATATGTACCTCCACTTCATTCTGTGTTGTCAGGTGTCATGTTTTTAGTGTTACAAGACTATCTTACTCTAATAATAAACTACTCCAAAGTCTTGTTTTCCATGAACAGCTTTATCAATATATTATCAATAAATCTTGATCAAACTCTGTGCCCTATGACCCTTTTACCTTGGTATTTTGATCAGCAGAGAGTGAATACCTTCTAAAACATTCAATAGTCTAGTCAGTATGCATACTGCTAATGTTCATTCACCAGTAATGACAATTTAGCAATATTTTCTCAGTCTTAGTAGCTGTTTTCAGTCAACGTCTTCCTCCATTATGCTCTAATCCTATTTAGTGAGTGACCAGTCATTACCATGACCTTAGAGAGTCATCTGACTTCGCTCTGCAGTATGTGATTTATACGAGTCTGCTGACTCAACTGGGCTTCTTTTTTTTCCTCCTCTTTGCCTTATGGCTTTTCTACAATGTGCTTTTCAAAACACAGCTCAGCAGCATTAGACAGCAAGCCTCCAGGCCAGTCAAATTAATTAGGAAATAATAACAGTAATGACGCTTGTCTTCCCAAGCATTTAATTACTTTTATCTGTACTTTGTGGTTTTCTTTAGTGTCTTGTTACAATTGTTAGCAACACTAGCTAACATAATAGGCCGTTTCTACATTTGTCAAGCACCAGATTTTCCCCCTGGACCTAGTGTTAGACATGTGTGGTCGACTCTGTGCTGTTTTTATTTTACTTTGAGGTGAAGCATTTCATATTTTGAGATTGAGGCTTCAATGTCAACTCAAGTGTGTACGGAAACAGTGAGATACCAAAAACATTCATGTTTCCTGAACCAGGTCCAAAACATTACGCAAACACAGACTTTAAAGTTCTGGCGTGTGGTGTGACAGGCCCTCCCCACTGGACACTTTTTTCTTTTTTTTTTTTTGAAGGGCGTACACTGCTTTTGAATAGGCAGTTTAAGTGGCGTCTGACAAAAAATGGATGACAGTCTCTCCCAGTGGGGAATTATATTAAAGCTGTAGTCACTCAGAAAGATTTATTACGGTATATTCTTGTACTCTCGGATGTCTGCAGTGCCTGTGACGACTAAAGTGCTCGGGAGATTCTTTGTCTTGTGTTGACAGGACAGGCTCCAGAGTTTTAAGTCATGCTGAGGTGAGAGCCACGTCAAAAGAAGTGAGTGGGGATGTCATATTTTGGTTTCAATAAGATGTAATATTCTATAAAAAGCATCAGAACTGGGTGCTACAATGTTATAAATGATATGCATTACTTAGAGTAATTAGAAAATGGAGTGGCTACCCAGAGACTGAAACCAAATGGTGAGACGTTTTGTGTAACATAATGAAGACAAGATGACAAAAAACTTCCAGTTCCAAGGAGTGATGTTTAAAAAAGTGATGTTTATCCCTCTTTGGCCACGTGCCGGGGATAGTCCATGTGGTTTTATATAGCATCCATCTTGCTACACATGCTCCATTACCTCACCTAGAATAATTAGTATAAAAAAAGGAAAGTTTCTTTATTCATAAAGTACAGTATATTCCAGGGGTTTAACTGAAATACCTAACACTGGCTACTTTATAACAGCATGAAGACCATGGCCAATGTTCTTCTGTATAGCATACGTCTTGCTACAGATGCTCCATCAGCTACCCTAGAATATTTTTAATAGGTTACAAGTCAACCTAAGTCTATTTTAAAGTTTAACTACTCTATCTGTAGACCAGCATTATATATTGTATTAAATATCCATATAGATCTAATATTTTATGTCATATCACCGAGCCACTTAAGCCAAGTCAAACTGTGGTGTGTGAGATGTTTAAAAGTGATTTACACATCTGGTATTCAGCAATAAAAAGCTCTCCTCATTTAATCACTTGTAATGGACGTCACATATTCTTTCAATCCACCATTTATTTAATATATTTTCCACACACTCTTACATTATGCATGGCTTTACGATAAGGATACCTTGAAGTGAAACGATTTCCCTGTGAAACCGTGTCGCCATTACCATACACAAATTAACCTTTGAGTTTAATGTC
This sequence comes from Neodontobutis hainanensis, assembly GCA_024349245.1. NCBI lineage: Eukaryota > Metazoa > Chordata > Actinopteri > Gobiiformes > Odontobutidae > Neodontobutis > Neodontobutis hainanensis. Next base: position 17,547,086 of record JALDNG010000020.1, on the reverse strand, counting down.
ATACGTGTTTGCCTTCCTGCCAAACCGATGTGGAAAAGAGCCACAGTCCACACTTTTACCAGTGTTACTAAGTGCTTACAGTGTAATTAGGAAGTTATTATGTAGCAGAGGGTAGTTAAGGTAAGGGACTGGGGCTTAATATCTGCGGCATCATTACATTGTGCAGTAAATCATTTACATTGTTGAGTGCAGCGTGTGTTTGGCTTGGGGACACGCTAGGAAACAGACAATGGAGTAATGTTTTTGATCATCATTTGTTGCCAGTGTGAACAAACTAATATAATTTTTAATCTTTCAGATATAGATCTGGTTTTATTGCAAAGTTTCTGGAGATTCGTGCTTCAAAATACTATCTCTATATCAAAATAATTTCATCGTTGAGTTGTCAGTCTAATTTACGCTTTTTGCGCTTTTTGGGTCATCTGCCAAATTGAGTAACAGCTTGCATATGAAACACATTTACATTTATTGCAGTTTATGTTGTCTTTTTGCAATATATGTTAAAGAAACAATTAATCTTTATTATACAAGGCAATACAATGTACTCTCTAATGTGTGTTTTTTTTAGTTGTAATAGTAAACATAGCCCTATACAAATGCAACGGTCATGTGATCTTTTTTTTAGCTAATCAATTTTTGTATTTATATAAGGTTTCCCACCATTTTTGATTTATCAGAGATGTGGGATCTGTTTGCTTCCATTATGTTTTGAACTCATGATGTTTGTAGTCATTGTGCCTCGCCTAACTTCACCTCCCGCGGTTTTAGTTACGCCACATGAGCGCATAGCAATAATAGCGCTGGTAGGATATATAGTCCAGCCTTAATATTTATTGTGCCTTTGCATTCATTGATCCACTTAAATGCTCAGTGCAGGTCGTCCATCCCTTTTGCAGTTTATTATGCGATAGGCGTCTTGTTAAAGGGGCGTTTAGCCACCGCCTGGGCTCGGCGCTTATCCTGCCATGTTGGGGGTGTAGACTGAGTAATGCTGTGGGAAAGCAAAGTGCCATTCACTGCTGTGAGGGGAGTTATTCATAGAGCACCCCTCGGTCTCACACAGGGGGGGCTATCGCACATTGTGTCTTCACAGCAAGACCGCTTATGAGGGCTACAGCAGAGATGAGAAGGACGACAACATGGTGTTTATACGACTAGTCATGTTATGGTGAAGTTGTTGTTTATCAATATTTAACTTATAGATTTGTCAGACGATAGTTCTGTTTTTTTTTCTCAATCACACTACGGCTGCTTTCTGATTAGCATTACTCATAATACATGAATGTTGTATTGAGTCATGTAGTCCAAATTCAAGACCTTCAAATCATGTGCTTCAAAAGTGAACACTTAGTTTAAGGGTGTTTCAATCAATGGTCACATTTCAATTACATAGTTCGAAAAGTGAGTGGAAACGACAATGTATGCAGACTTAGCTACAGGTTTCAGGGGTAATAAAAACATGAAAAAAATACAATATTCTGATTCTGAAAAGTTATGAACTTTAAAAAAAAATCTGGGACATTTCCACATTATTGTTTTAAAATTTCAGTTAAAGATAAGACTACAACCATACGTTTAACTGTTTCTATTATTTACTTACATCGGTCGTTGTGGTGTTTTATTGAGGATAAGAAAATCTTTTTTGGGTAATCTGGAAAGAGACTTTGTAAATCATGGCTCTAAATCAAACAGTATGAACCCTGTATCTGCAAAACTACCCAAAAAAGCACAAACTTGCAAGCAACTGAAAAAGCTAAAGAGTGACAACAGCCCAGCAATCTGATTACATAACCATATATGTAATATAATCTATAAGTTTTGTCAGACCATAAAACCAAGGACTTTCATGTAGGAGACCCCAGTTTTTGTCCAGTGTGCCAGGCTGTCGGTGGGAAAGAAGTGGGTACGAGTGACCAGACTAGAAAATGTTATGTTACAGATTCAATACATTTGAAAAAAGGGCGCCAATTGTAAGTAAAAACTAACTATGTAACTCTTTCACCTTACACTTCAAAAAGACCGTTCTAAATCCAAAGGTTGTTAAACAGGCGCCACTAATGTCTCACTTCAGGTTCCCCCTCACTGCAGTTCTTTCTAAAGTGATTATCCATGTGACGGCTGCTCGGAGCCAATCGGGCCTACCCTGAAGTGAACCCGCAGAGTGGCCTGCGAAGTCCGTATTAATATATGATCAAGCCTTTTAGCCCGTTAATTGTTCGAGGCCTGAGCTGCTGATCCTCCGCAGTGAGTCGTGCCTGTACTGAGTCACGGCAGCCTCCGCACTCGTCAGGCCGTCTGCGACAGTGTGAAATGAGAGGACAGTTGTGCCAGGTGGGACCGGCCTGGAGGAGCTCTGAGTGGACTGGACACCGGCCCTGGCACAGTGCGCCGTCCAACAGGAAGACCAACAGATGGCTGGAATGATGTATCACCCATTGCCGTGGTTTACTGTTGATTTATATTTAAGTCCTGTTTCTAAGCAGAATGTTGCAATCTGCATTAATCATTGCATTTAAAGGAGAAGTACTGAAGTTAAATATTTTTGATAAAGCAAGCACTATTTTCAACAAATAAAGAGTACATTTCTGGCATCCCGTCCCTCTTCATTTAATCAGAAGAGAGGACTCATTAAATAGTCTGTATGTGCTGTGGGTTGAAACAGTGATGGAGCAAGGGAAAACTAATAATACATGCAGACCTGGAATTGACTCTTCAGCAGCTTTGTTGTCAGTGGCTAATTCATTCATTTTCTACTTCTTGTTCTTAATGGGCTGCGGGGGGCAAGAGAGTAACGCAAAATGCAGTGCTAAATTCAATACATGGCGGTAAATATAAAAAAATATTTACCTCCAGAAAAAAGTAGTTTGTCTTCCATAGAAATGACCTGGAACTTAATAATGACATCCAGATGTCCTCTGTAATGTATATTGCCCTGGATTATTGTTTATTGTATTTTAGCTCTTTGGGTTTTACAGGATTGCATTAGTAAACCAATGTGCCCACTTTATTTGAAACTCAACTGGCTTTAGATTAACAATGCAACATCAAGTGTATGGTTTTAGACCCTCTGAGTCTTCTGCAGTTTGTGCTGTAGTTAAAAACAATAGCACAAAACTGTAAGTGTAAATGACATGAACATTAATGAGAAAATACTTTCCATGAGAAATATTCCTGGAAAAGTCCCGGAAAGTGATTTCTTCAAAAGATTGGAAACCCTGACGACCTCTGTCATGTTGTATTTAGAGCTCACATGTCTGTTCAGTTTGGCCAACACCAGTGTTAATCTTTGAACATTTGCCAGCATGTTCTAAACTTCCTAATGAAAACAGAGTAACAAGAAGCAGCCTGGTTCCCAAATTCCCAGCCGGTTTACTCCATTCTTATTTACCTCCCACTTTCTGTTGATCTACTGTGACATATCAGCAATCTTTACAACTTCTTAAGCATTAAAATATATATTGCAGATCAAAGATATTTGTGCATTTGGGGACTTTGGGAGACAGGTGTTGGCACACATCCTTCCTGGTTACAGTCACAGATTTAACTGCATTCTTTAGACCTGCCTCAGCAATCATGCTCTTATGTCATTTTTGAAATATATACAGTAGACAGGTTACCAAATATAAATTTGTGTTATCTTATTCCACACTCTATATGGCTGTCACGTATAAGTCCACACTGAGTATATGCAAAGCATACCAGCCACAGAAGTACTTGCTGTATTTGTCCACTATATGTACGTCAGCACTAGATAAATATTTAAATGTAGCCAGTGGAGCTGGGCGGCCGGGGTGCTCTTTGATGTCAACATGGAGATCAATTGAGCCATAGCTTTCTTCTGTACGCGGCGCGCTCTTGACCTGGAATTCTTCAGCCCACACGGATAAACACTCCCACGGGTCTCAAAACAACCTGTGCCGGAGCAGACAAACAGCATGGTCCGAGCGGATTGTACAGCAATCGGCACAAAGGTCATTACCATGTAAACGCACCCATTGACTCCCAGTCCTCTCAGGATTACATATAATGTAGGTAGGCTCAGATGTCGCTCAGTGAGGTAAATTCTCAGCAGCAAGTGTCCTGACTGCGGGTCATAATAGGTCAGCAGTGTGAAACACGGCATAGTGCTGCTGCTGATCATGTTGTTGCTGGTAGTGTGTTGTTTTGCTTTGTTGACATGGATATATGACTTAAGCTAACATGTGCTGGTTTCACTTACTGCTGATGTTGAAACATGTCACAAACCTAGTCCTAGAATTAGCTTAGAAATGTTTTATTTGGAAACACAACTGAGGTCTCACAAAGTGCTCTATACTTTGTCATTTTAGGAGCAACAAAACAGCGTCCGTTGAAAATGTTCATGTACATTTACTTTTGAAAATCCTACAGTGTTTAAGTGTGGAGGTATAAAAACAGAGACATTCAATTATGATGGCATCATTGAACAGACACCAACATTTGCTGCATGCTAGTCCTCTGTGATTAGGTATAAGGTATCCTTGTTAGGCTTACATCTTGAACTTCTTATTATTGCAAACCCTACACAGATTTTTTTCAAATATAATTTGCCTACTCTGAATGTTTATTGTGCCAGAAATGATAAGCTTGTATCATTGTAGTTCTTAAAGCCTTGAAGTTAACTAGCTAACAAGTGAACGTTCAGTTGTCTGCCGGAATAAGGTAACGTGACATTTATTTGCCCCAGTTATTGTTCTCAAAATAATGCTCATTCAGTATAAGTGAGGTTCATTTGGGTGTCAACCTTCTTGGAGCCAACCCTCATTTTTACATAGGCTTTCTCTTAAGCTAAAGATCTCATGGTCCTGTAACTGTTAGAGTAATATTTTTTTTTATCTCTATTGTGTTGTCCGATATTATCCTACTTAGCTATGTGACCTTGTTTATGAAGCTGCCATATACATGCACAGTTTATGATTTCAATGTGTTAGCAGATAAGCTGATGCCAGTCCGTGTATTTACAAGAACATAGATAAAGCATGAAGATAAAATGTAGTTGTTGTGATTCCAAGTGAGCACAAAGCAGGTTATGTTTTTTAATCGCAAATCATGGCTTATTTCAGTGTCTCTGAATATGTATTAAAGTGTAGTCGAGCCAGGAGCTGTACAGAACAGCAGCCCTCCTGTTTCTCCACGCACACACTCACACGCTCACCCCCAGAGGCTGTTGAGGAGTCCAGGCCTGGCATGACCCCAAGACATGAGGGGCAGCTGTGTTTCTCAGAGCTCCCAACCCTCCTCCCCATTTCCTGCCAGTGCGTCCCACCAGCCCGCCGAACGCCCGCCCGCCTCCCTAGTTCTTACAAAGCAGCCCACAATAAGGGTTTTAAAGGTTTACTGGACCCCCCTGGTCAAACCCCAAGAAGCTAACCACTTAATGTTTTCAAGGAAAGGCACAAAGAAGAGAGAGAAGCAGACTAGACCTGGAGAGCTCTAAGGATATGTTTACACTGGCCTCAAAAGTGGCCCCATTGACATTAGATTTAAGTCAGTTACATTAATTGATGTTCCATTTACACTACAACAGTGTTCCTGAAACTGTATTTTAAAACTGTGATTACACAGAGCTTTAGAAAATACCTGTGCATGCCAGGTCAATAGGTGGCGCTGTGAATTATACTAACAAACACTACAGTGATTATTGAAGTGAAGCATATTTGTGAAGTATCTTCCAAAACGTCCGTGAATGAAGAGGTAATTCCCAAATCAGTCATGGCCGTCAGTAATTTGACATACGTTGTTCATTGGCACATATTTCAGTAATTCATGTCTGTCTCATTCAGATTTAACCAATCCCAGCGAAGTTTGGGAGCAGCAGAGCTCAGGCTTAGCTGAGACACAAATGAACTGACGAGCTGGTGTTACAGTTTCTCTTTTGTATTCGGTTCAGGCAGACTTAGAACAGCAGAACAAATGAAACAATCACAACTTATTAATGACCACGTGGTTAAAGTCATCATTCACTCTTTACATGCTTTTGTTGACAGTGACACTTTTGAGATTTAAGACTTCTGAGGACACTGTTCTGTCTGACATCCTCTAAACTAGGACTAAACTAGTGTTTGTTTGTGTGTCCTCCCATTTGACACATTTTAAGCTTAATACTATGAGTATGATTACAATTATGGACGTTGACAAAAAAATAAAAAAATATTTTAAATTATAGTACATGGAGGGAAATTTTTCTTTGAAATGTTAAATGACTTATGTCAAAATATAACAACAAACATAAAAAAAAAACTACTAAGGCTCATCCATTATAACATTTTTTACTGTCAGTGATTTATTTGAGAAACACTTTAAGACCTAGAATACCCCTTTCTTGAATTTGAAGTATTGTTGACAGTCAAACTCTAGTGTGAACGCAGCCTCATTTGGCACAGTGCGACACTTGTTAGAAGTTGCATAACGAGACACTTACCGGAATCAGGGAGCCGCAGGCCAAAGTCTGGTGCCACTGGTTAGTCAGCGGAACTGTTGGAGATATGTGGGACTCTGCTCTACTTTGTGTGTGTGAATGTGTGCATATGTGTGTAACCTGGGCCTCATAATTAAAGCCCTGCTGCTGGCAGATGCACAGACACGGTGGCAGACAGACAGGCCGACACAGAGAACATTCCACAGCAGCCTTTTATATGTCTTTTATTATGCCTTTGCTGCCAAACTGATTTTAATCTGTGTATGTACTTCTTTTCCCTTTTTTCACTTTTAAGCTTTGTAGAGCTGAGTCATGGTACAGCACACGGGTATAACACACGTCTGAGTTTGATGATTTGAGTTGCCTGGCCTATACTCTGTACTATAAGCTATCTGAGTAGAAAAACAAATACAACATAAACAAATAAAGTGTTGCTAACAGAAAGGGCATCCATCCTAGTTCTTGTATTGTACGGCTGGAATTTGTTCATGTTAGTGTGACATGGTCAAATCTCATGGAATCGCATTATTTCTAAATAGATTTGAGGGACATTCAGACATGTTCAGATGTGCTTTACAGTCAAGTGTTTTTAGCCCAATCATAATCATGTGACTTTTCTGTCAAATCAAACCAATATTCTTCACATTCTGGGGTGCAAATATCACATTTAATGACATAAATCACTGTGTGAGTCAAGCTCGGTCTAACCTCATCCCAACTTTTTTGTGTGTGTGTTGTGACTCAACATTGTTGTAAGTGAGGGTTTGTCTTTTTTAATTATATATTTTAATCATTTTAAAAATCTGTGAGACAGTGCATGGACTTTCAATGAAAAAAAACAAAACAATGGCCTGAAAACAGTAAACAACACTTAAACAGTAAAAAAGAACATATACAGTATATTGTATGTAGTTGTTATTGAATCAGTTTTGATGTGTGTGATATGTTACTGTGATTCAGATATTTTGATAGATGGGCATTGGTTATTTTAGACAAATTACACTACTTACACTTATACGCATTATACACAAAATATAAAAAAAGGTCAATAAAAATAAATAAATAATTAGTGTATTGCATACTTTTATTTTGAAAGCACTGCTTTATGAACAAAAGTGCAATAACATTTGGTTTGCAAACACTTTAAACAAATAAGGTGCTTTTTACAGCAGTTAAAAGTTAGTAGCAGTTGAAATATTTCTTGTAAATCTCAACTTAAGCATTAATGTAATCAAATTAAATATTAAACCCTAAATATTTGCCACTGCCAGGGCATTAATATTTGTTTAGTTTATTATAGAAAAAGAAGTTATGTCCAGAGCCTCGATCATAACATTATAACAATGTAAACAATATAAATGTCTCTCTTGTATTTTCATTACAGTCAGAGCATGTGAGTGCAGTTCCCGATGTTCATCAATATAATGCACTGTAACGTTGAGCTAATTATGGTTGCCTAGCGAGGTCCAGTCTCCGGTGAGGGCAACAGTTGGTGCACGTTGTAGCGTCGTCGCTTTTGTAGTCCTCTCCTTTTCATACAACTCGTGTATTCTTCTTGTGAGTGTGCGTCATGAGGGCGGCTCATACGTGCAGTCATTCGTTGTGATCCTAAGAATGTTCTTCAGACTGAGATCTTTCACTATACTAATCGGCCGACGTTAATTCACGATAAAATAATTGTCTGCGTTAATTCATTAATGCGTTAACGCAATAATAGCGCGTTAACTTGCCCAGCACTAATATATATATTACTGTATACTGTATATGCATAGTATACATAGGAATGTAAGAAATGTAAAGGCCAAAGCAACAAAAGACTTGGTTTGAGGAGCTACCAGATCAAATCAAATAATGACCATCAACAAAAACATTAGACAAGAAAAAAAAACTTACAATGCCACTTACATTCAGTTTGAACATACCCATAAGCATTTGGTATAATATGACATCTGTGTGTGTACAAAAGCTGAGTGGAACGGTTGTCCTGTTCCGTCAGCATGTGATGTAACTCGGACCGTCCACACTCCATTGGATTGAGCAACATGTAACCCTGGGCATGTTTCACAACCCTGTGTTTTGCTCGGGTCCTTCTCATTTCCACATGTGTTTTACTTACCTCCGCCCCTACGCTGGGTACGCTGTGTTGTTGTTGATAACCATTCACCGAGTCAAAGCCCAGAGAAGCGGGTCAGTGTGGCAGACCAACACTGTCTGGGGGATATGGCTGTTTATGTCTGTGTGTGCTGTTAAAAGAGGAATATTCTGCAGTCACGTCATGTTAACCACACATTATTTTTGACAATTGAGTCCATATGTAGCAGTGTCTGGGTGGGTTTGGACTGTGAACTGTAGACCTTTAAAAGCCTGTTGAGGATGTCAGTGGAAGACAGGAAACAGCAGCCAAGAGATCCACATACTCTGAGCTCTGTCTGGGTAACTTTGAAATGTGAGGGTTATATGTTGCCTTACAGACTTCAGGTCATTTTATGCTAAGACCTCACCTAACTTTACTGCTTCAATGAATACTAAAACTGTACTTTGCGATCAAATTATTGACATTTTCTCAATAATATTAAAATTATATAATTCAATCTTCCGTTCCCTAAAATTTGATGTCAAGCCAGTTTCAACCTCAGGCAGGTTTGATGGATGACGTACACCCCTGACGTCCAATGGTAAACCACCAAGATGTCTGCTGTTTATGTGGAATCTACATTGCCCCTAGGGAATGAATGTGAGAGAGAATAGTTGTCAGTCTGTGTATCTAGTGTCTACAGAGGTGTTCCGAGGGACTTTGGAGCCCCTGGCAGTAGGTATCTGGCGGCCACAACACACAATGAACATGGGGCGCATAAAAAATATTAACTATCAATACATGCAAAGTGATATTTTAAAGGGTTTTATCTACAGCAGTAAGCATTTAAATGCTTAAATGAATAATATTGTTTGCATCATTAGTAATTAGTAAACCATTTTATTTCTATTGCACCAATACACATGCCAAGCAACCTGTTTATTGATCTAATAAACAGTTAAAATGTTTGTCTTAAAAGCCTTTTGAGAAATCAAATCCAGTTTGAGCATAACAGCTGCTGCATACTTCACATTTGTTCAGTCTTTATCACTTTGGAAAAGACCCAGAAAAAACCCTTTAAAGTGGCGTTTTTTTTGTTTTGTGTCAAGCGGACCATGGCTTTACACAGTTAAAGTTTACATGTATTTTTGTCAGTTCTCTTTCTGGCTGTGTTTCAATGAGTGGACCGTCCCACAACAGTGAGAGAGGGCCAACCATGTCCAGGAGGCTCTTTCACACTGACAGTGGAGAGGTGCCCACTCTGCGATCAAGAACAGATAGTACACATCCATCCACGGTGTGTACAGGTAAACATTCATTTGCCATGAGTCATAGTGTTGTGTTTTTCTGAGCGAGGCTTCAGTAGTAGCACTCTGAGTGCACGTGACTGCGTGTTTTGGAAGTGCTGCAACCCAGGCACGAGTGCTTACATTGTCAAATCACTTACTGGAAAATCCAGCAACCCAAGCTTTGTTTTACCCTGACAATTGAGAATGCTGATGAGATTTAAATGAGAAGTGAAATTCCTCATCACTTCTTGAAATGTGTTGGTATATGTGTGTGTTCCGCTCACTTTTATGGGGCTGCTCGCTGCCAAGGGCCCCAAACCACAGGCATTACCCAGACCCACATTGTTGGGCAATCCCCACCCTAAAGCGATTATGCACGGTGCCTGTCAGACTGGGCAGGCATTATCACACAATCACACATGCATTTAGCTCTCTATAACCTATGTAGGGGCATTCACTGGCGGCCCCCAGCTGGCTTTATGAGTGGATGTTCATCTTTGTCTATGAATGATTGGTGTAATGCCATGGTAAAATTCAGAATTAGATTAATGAGTGGTGTTCTGAGACCAAAACAGACTTTTGTAAACAATGTCCAAAGCTGGATTTGATCATAGGTTGTTTTCAATGCATATTTATATATATAATTTTATAATACCGTTTCAATTCTTCCTAAGCCATTAATTGACCACAAAGACAGACAACATAGAAGCCCATTGTAAACAACCAAGATGGCTTCCGCTTTTGTGGCATTTATAGTCACCCAACTATTTGGCCTTGTTGGTCAAAAAACCAAGCTGTTAGAAATCATTGACTACTTACCTAAGAGTAGGTTACTGTGCAGCAAATTTAAGTAATACAGTTTTTCCTAATTGATAAAACACTAAATTCCATTCCCTGAACCAAAAAGTCAACTGCTTAAACACATTTTTCAATCTAGTCACTATTTTGTCAAAACCTTTAACACAATTCACTTCAAACAGTTTACAAAACTCTTTCACTCTTTTTTGTAAAACACTGAACACATTCTCACTCAAAAGGTTGTGAGTTTAAACCCCCGGCGGACTCAAACATCCTCATCCAGCTTTGGCCTTTCTGTGAGGAGTCTGTATGTCCTCCTGACTCCTGATTTGTAGAGTCAGGAGGACAAGATGCAAGTGTTTCTGTAGCAAGATTTAGATTACGGTGGTAAATATATCTTGTGTACAGAATTGGAGGCTGTGCATCTGTGAATAGAGGATTTTACTGTATTCACAATATAAAAGTTGTGCAGAGGATTAGTATCTGTAAAACGGGTTACCACACATTTGTAGGATGTTCTGGCCTGTTTGGACACAGCTGTAATGAAATGTTCTATATAAATAAAATGTATTATTATTATTACAAATGAAATGGTTATTGCTAAGCTCCACAACATTAAGAAAACATGAGAAATGCCATATTTGTCAGTGTTTCTTGAACTTTTTTTGGGAAACGGAAAAGTTAGATCTGAGCCTGAACAAAACAATAGTGTCATGTTTTGTCATGAAGATTTTTTTATTCAAATGGCATTATCACTGTTTCAGTTTTTAGCAGTTGGCTGTTGTTTCTTGGGGTAAATATATTGCTATATTTACACATTTTTACAGCTCATTATTCTATAAATGTGGTGACCCGCCTCTTATTGTCTGCAGGGGATAGTCAAATTAAACTTGTGTTAAAACAAAAGCTAGCAAGTAGTCTATGAGCTAATCCATGTCTATTTACATTCACTACATGCACATTTGCACAAGTTTTGACATTTTTACATTTTTTTCGTGCCCTTGCAACTTTCCCCAGTCATTGTAACTTTTCTGTTGTTTTTGTTTCTCATTGTGCCGCTAGTCTCCGATCTCTGTTGGGAACAGAGCAGCCTTTAGCCGAAAGAATGCGAAAACATCCTGACAGAGTCTTCAGAGTGAAACTCAAATATTACAGAGACGGAGACTAAACACTGACACACTTTGTGAATGGAACAGGTTTGTGAGTCAGCCATGTTGGCGGTTTCGACTGGCTCTGCAGTCGTTTGCATTTACCCGCGCTCGGCTGCAGAGATTACTTACAGAGTGTACTTTTTTTTTTTTCCTATCCACCTGCTCGTCTGCCTTTTTACCAGATGCAAATGTCATGTCAGGTCTGTGGTGAGAGCGGAAGTACTGTTATGAGAGCAGTGCGAGAGCTAACGTGGACGTCACTAGAGGAAATAACAGATTGGCTTCCTCATCTTCCGCCATTTCCTTCATTTTTTTCTTTCTTCCTCTCAGTTGTGCTCACAGCTGGGGAACAATTTGGTCTTATCATTTTACTGGAACCATATAAAGTCAAATTGATTACCATAAGCTTGAGGAACGTTATCAGACTAGGTAAATATTGCCAAAACAAATGGTGTAGTGAAACAGTGCTTACTCACATGGACTTCTGTTGTGACCTGTGCTGCTGTCTGTTATCCTAATAATGGACTAAACCAAAATGTTAGGGTCATGGTGCCCTGGTTGAGCTTGACACAGCACTCATAAAACGTGGTCCAAAGTATTCAAACCACAAGTAACAATTTTTGATCAACAAGGCCTGCCTCATACTACAGGATTTTAAAATGTTGTCATTTAATGTCATTTATTTATTATATTTTTTTTTATTTAAGTTTATATGGAACATAAAAACAAAAATAGACATATATAGAAATAATATAAATAATAATGTCCAAAAGGGAGTAAATTTAAACTTATAAAATCCCACCATTTATAGATCAAATATCTAACAAAACCTTCACCATTGTGACCACAGGAAACCAACAACTTTTAACAAAAAATTCAATAACAACAAACAAGAAAGCCCTGAGACTAACTGGCCACTGTCCAGGGTGAACCCCACCTCAGGCCCAAAGCTGCTGGGATAGGCTCCAGTCACTCGCGACCCCTAACGGGACTAAGCGGTAGAAAATTAATGAATGACTGAATGAACAAACAAGAAAAGAAAAAGAAAAGAAAATGTGTATTTAACACCTATACCTCATTCTGCACCCTCACCCTCTCACACACCAATCTAACCATCTCCTCCATACATCTCCAAAATTCTTGATCTAGTGCTTTTTGAAAAGTCTTAATTGTTTTTGTCTCTTTGATTGTTTTGTCTAGTCCATTCCAAAGGCTGATCCCTCTTATTACTGTACTCCGTTTCATTATATGAAGGCGTGCGTCTTGCTGAAGTCTTGATGGCTGCAGCCAGTCAGTTGATTTCCAGCTCTGGGTCCTTACTCTAGTGATGTTTTTTGACAATGTAAAGAAAATCAAACCTGTCTTAAATAAACTATCTTGGTGGACAAATTGCCACGGTTTGGACAGAATTTTTGACTGCTCACACTACCTGAGAGTCAGGGACAGATTATCGCTCCCAAGTGTCTTCAGTCGGGCCACTTGCCCATTTTTGGAAAGGCAGAATCAGGCTCAAATTGTTTTAAATTAACTTGTAAAGTGGGCTAGACCGGATGTGTGAGCCAACATTAGTTGTGGTTGTGTGAAATACTAGTAGTAGTGATTGGGAGCCCAGCAGGTGTTTTTAAACTTTGTACATACTGCTGACTGGTAAAATACTTGGGCTACCCAAGGATCAAAATTGTTCTTTAAAACCTTGTTATAGGTTTAGCATTACATACAAGAATAATTAGTTGATGCGCGGGACACAATGTCGAGTTAGTCTCAACCAGTTTCAGCGAGAGTTTAGTTTATCTCTTTATTTGTGCGAAACGGAGCAGGCTGCGGCAAAGGATAGAGAGCCACACGAGCGGAACTGCAAATGTCTTTTCTTGAACCATAATCATACGGACAGACATAAGCTATTGCTAAGGACACTTGGCAACAACATCAACAGGACATGTCCAGGCTACTTCTGTCATGATTGAACGAGCCTCACTGCAGCTTCACTCTCAGGCATTAGTGACAGACACAGACTCTGCTGTGAGTATTTTAACTCTGTCAGTCTGTAGCTTCTGCTTTGCCCAGGTCTTTGTACTTGTCCTCAAGTCTGTCTCACAGTGATGTCATAGTGCTATAGCGCAGTTATTTTCATGAATTACAGTCTCATTATCTTCAAAAACAAAGTTCTACACAAACATTCTTCACCTCCAACTTTTTATGTGGCATATTTACTTTATTCACTTGCAGCTTGCTGAGCTCTTGCTGTTGTTGCAATGCATTATTGGACTTGTAGTTTGAGTAAGGCTATATAGCCGGACCATTAATAATAGAAATTAGAAAACAGTGGGGGAAAACTATTTGCTCCGCTGGCCTGATTTGGTCCGCAGGCCTTGAGTTTGACATGTCTGCTAAATAGCATTACAAGCAGAACTGGTTTAAATAACCCACTATTACTATAATGTAAGATGATGTGATACATGTGTGTCTCAGCATTAGAGCACTACTTTGTAAAAAAGGTCTTTAAAAGGGTCATTGTGTTTCCTATGTTCTCGTTTTTCTGTGTTTTTGTGAGAAAGCATTAGGCATTAGATCTGGTAAACAGGTAAGTGCGTTAATATATGCAGAAAATGACTAGAGAGCTTAAATGAAAATGCATTTAATAACTTTTAAAAGATTTCTCTTAATTAGACATTTCCACCACATGGCTTTTTTCACAACATTGCTTTAAATTGATGTTAAAGACTGTTCTCCAAACAACATTCTGTCTTGTTCTTCATTTATGCTCCATAAGGAAGAGAATCAAAAAGCTCTAGGTGAAATTTAAACCAAAAAGCACATGTCTAATTTGCATAAATAAACATGTGGTGGATTATGCTAATCTTGCTAATCTTGTTTATAATTTAACACCACGCATAATTTACTTTGATTTCCCATAACGCTTAGCAGCACCATCTATGCTCACGTCCCAGTCCACCTCCACCACTGTTAAACTGCCTCAGGGATGGCAATCTTTAGAGAAATATGTATGTTATGCAGTAGACGTGGTTGTTGCTGTCTTTCAAAATACAACAGCTTTTCTTGGTTTTATAAAATAGTTTGGTAGAATTTTTCTGAAGAGGCTCTACACTGTAAAGAAAAGTTCTGTCAAAATGTCATGGTAGCTGTCATTTTTTTTATTATGAACAAACACAGAGAAATATCAAAGACATAATGGTTTATTCTGCAGCAGTACAATTCATAGTAAAAAAAACATCATAATGTCATTTATCTGATGATTATTTAATTTAAATGCAATACAATTTAGTGCATCTTACACTAATTAATTTACAGTCATTTCTACTTATTGAGGAAATTGGTTTATGTGATGTACATATTGCATCTGTAAAAATAGTTACAAACCATTTGTCCATGTAAAGTAGTGAATTTGACAGTATTTCACCATAATAATTATTCTTAGTATAAAAATGACAAAATATAATAATTACTTATTTCACAATGCAACTTTCACAGTTTAGCGCCTGCTTTGATGAGTGGACATTAGTTGTATTTTCTTATTTTATCAATCAAATGCACATAATTAAACATCTTTCTAAACATCTTTCAATATCTCAGCTCATATTGTTACCACAATTCAAAATAGTTATCACATAGCGCGCCCTGCGACTAACTGGCCACTGTCCAGGGTGTACCCCGCCTCAGGCCCAAAGCTGCTGGGATAGGCTCCAGTCACCCGCGACCCCTAACGGGACAAAGCGGTAGAAAATGAATGAATGAATGAATATCACATAGCGCATGTTTTTCTAATTTCATGCAGCCTTATAGCTAGACAAGACAAAGTTGTAGCACACTCTGACCTCAATGATTTATAATTGGATGCAGTGGAAACAGCTCGGGATATCCCGTGTTTACCAGGTTGAACCTGGGTAATAGACTTCTAATGTCCGCCCCAGCAGCTCCTCCCCTGAGCGCTGCCACACAGGCACCCAGCAGTGAGCTACACACTGCATCTTTATGGCAGCAACCCAGCCCTGCCGCTCCAGCGATCAGAGGTGAAAAATATCTTCATTGCTCCACAGTCGCAGCACTGTGCATTTTACAGACACACATTGTGTCGCACATAGCAACACATGCACATATTTTAGCATGGCAAGCCAGGCCAGCACAAGACGGTCCCTGTCTGGGCCCGTGAGCTGCTCTGGTCTGAGTCAGGACCTCAGCCAGAGCACAGCGTGTGAACAGCAAATAGGGGGCTTCACGGGTATGGCACCAAGCAAGTCAGCAGTATACACAGGCATGTTTTCTGAACTGGTTAAAACCTTTAGAAAACAGAATTTAAAAAAAAGTTATAGGTCTTATTAATAGAAAATTCAACAAAACTGAAACAACCAGTAAAAGTTAATTGACCAGCTCCAGTGACATTTTTGTAAACACATATGACTTAAGTTTAGTAACATTAAGTACAGAAAAGAAACATAAAAATTTATTTGATTGACATGGAATTTAGTTGACCTATGAGCAAGCTCTTTCAATTCTCAAAAGGGGAAATCACAAACGTGAAGACATTTTTTTAAAGCTATCATTGCACTTTAACCAGTGACTCTCCAGGAGGCAGAACAAATTGTCGCAGATTAAACTACCTCTCAATGCAGTTGGTGCAACCAGTTGTAATTTATGGACAGTACCAACATACGCAGCATTACCTGCCTCTGACGCAATTTGAAAAACCACCAATCTGATAAACTTTACATGATGCATTACATAAAGCCCACCCTATTTTAGATAAATGGTTAAGATTAGTCAAGTCATATTGAGATTGATAGATGTCGGGTTCAGTGGAGGGATTCCAGACGACCTTTGGCTAAGAAAGGAAATTGGTCTGGCAGGTCCGGCTAACATGGTAAATGGCATGCATTTATATAGTGCGTTCCTGCACCCTTCTCAGGCACCCAAAGCGCTTTACATCATGCTTCCACTCACCCCATTTACACACATTCACAGACAGAGAGGGGGGCTGCCACACAAACAGCACTCAACCTTCTCCTACCACCACCAAACACACCTCAACAGTCACACACATTCATACTCCAGTGCTACAGACACTGGAGGCAAGGTGGGTTAAGTGTCTTGCCCAAGGACACAACGACAGTATGAACTGTGGGGAGAGTGGGAATTGAACCACCTTCCGGTTGAAGGATGGCTGCTCTACCACTGAGCCACTGAGCCACTAACACCTAAATTCTAAGTTTATCTAAAGGCCTACTGTTGTCATTGTTGCTATCGTAGATAACAATAACCAGTAATAATTTTTACTTACAATCCATACTTTGTGGCATTTGTTATTTGTACAGAAATTTTATAATTGAAATAACATATTCAAATTAGTGACTATTTATATATATTTCTTTTTTCAATTAGGAGAGTGTACTACCAGCACTACCAATTTTTGTGAAACCTTGATGTTTGGAACATCGTTGCTGCTGAACGTTGCTGAGAGGGTAAAGGGGAGAGTTGCAGAAGAGAGTTGTGCAGAAATGTTCACCGCTGCTGAGTTTGAAAAAGGAAAGGGTTTGAGTTTGAATGAAGCTCCGGCTTGATTTCTTGGCAGGCGTCACATTAAAAAAACAAGAATAAATCTAATTGTACAGACATGGCCTGCTTCAGAAGGTCGACGTACTTTTGTGCAAATCTGTGGTCAATCATCCAAGTTTTGAGTCATTTGTCTATTGGTCAGAACTCTGGCTTGACTAAAGGAAGTATTAGGTCATTTTTCATTCTTTGGAGAGCTTCTGTTTGTTTGGATGTAAAACGATGTTGGACTGTATGTGTCAAACTGTTATTGAGTAGTACAGTGTGGCCACGTTCTCCATTGTCGAGGGTCCTACCTGGATAAGGCCCCCCCTCGTTTCCTCTTCCTCCTGTTTTGCACCGTCAGACGACAGCACTCTGATTAGGAAGCAGTGGCTCTTGAACTCGCTATTTTCTCCCGCCACATTCTGCGTTGTTCGGCATAGAAAGTCCAGCGTCAGTGGGCTCAGTATCAGGCATGGCCAGCTCTTCCTGTGCGGATACAATACAGCAGGAAGTGCTCTAGTAGGCCCTCCACAGTGCGTTACTCGTCTCACACTATCATGAGGTGGTGAAAGATCCTCGAGTGTCACTGGGAATACGGCTTCTCAGCAACCATTCCAGACCAGCCAGGGCTATTTATCATGTGTCTGCTGAGTCTAGGAGTGATTAATCTCCAGCTCAGCAGTTCTCTGTCCAAGTTTAGTGCACGTTTTGGGGGAGGGTTACTCAGATTCCATTCAGAGGGTTGCAAAAAGGGGAACTTACCAAGAGGCCTTCAATAGAGATAGAGAAACATTTCATTTTTAGTCCTTCTATGTGTTTACCTGAAAACATGCTCTTTACAAAACTATACAATTCAATAAATATATTGCAAATATATTTTTATTGCATTATCAACCATTGCAATACATCTTTACACTTCTTTACAGTCTATACAGTCTTTTTTACAGTCTTTAAATCAGCCTGGCTACATTCTCTTAAAGGGAGCTCATTTCTCAGTGACTTCAATCAATGTGTTTAAAACCTGATAAAACCTTAATTATGAGACACTAAAAATGTTAACAATTAACAGTTTATCATAAATCTGATTTAAAAAAAAGAGTATTCTAACATTTATTTATTTATTGTATTATATTTGACAGGGACAATGCAATAAACAAATATTGCACAAACCAGAAATAGCTAAGAGCTCATTTTCATCTGACACTGAAGTTATTACAACACAATAGGGCTATTTATATAATTGATATTCCAGTGTTGTGCCCCATGAAAGTTAAATACTACATCTACTACTGGTGAAACGCAATCAATGGGTTGGTGATCCCTGCAGTAAAGAAAGGTAATAAAGATAAATCAAATTTTCCAAATCCTCTTATCATAATTGCTCTGAAATTTATGCATGGTTTATGCAAATAAAGTACTTATCATCATACTCGATTTTTGGTCAGTTTGAAAGAAGTGGTATTGGGATAACCATAAAAAAAAGGCCAATCCCTGTTAACCATCTCTAACCATCATTAAGTAAATTGGCCTCACCGTGACATGATTTCTCCGCACTTTATGATTGTCACATAAATGAACAATGACCACCTGAAAAGGGTGCTTTCCTGGAAAGCCATCGCATGCTACTTTGGCTCACGAAGCGCTCAAGTGAATTCAGTTAGCTCCACAGTGACCACTCTGTATCCAGGCCTGCTCTCACCCCTCTCCTTGGCCTAAATCAAATTACCAGAGGCTGACGTCAGCGGGTTAAGAAAAGGCCTTTTTCTGCTGAAACACGAGTCTGCAATCAGCTGTGGTCGCTCATTGCAATGCATCACGTCCCAAGCGGAATAGGACAAGGAGGGATAGAGGAGCGAGACAGGGCGGGTACAAAGACCAGCCAGAGACAACCTATTTCTGGCTGCTACTATATTAAGGGGTCACGTTCCAATTTTAATCTAAGATGGGTCTTAAAACAGAAATGATCCACAAGACACTTTTCTTTTTATACCTCGGCTAACAGTGACACATTGATGGTCTTTGGGTCGCTCAAACCCTTAGGCCTGTTGTTGCTCGCTGCTACGCAACATTAATGGCAACAATCATACCCTTTTTCCAGTCGGTTATAATGAATCCGACAGTGTAAATAATAAAAAAAGATTTCCTGTGTGCCGCATTTATCCCGCTGCCTTTTTATGATCATTGCTGCACTGACTTTTCAAAATAGGTCATTGATTGCCACCGGTTGGTTCATTATTGTGGCAGAAGGATCAAAGTGCAAACATATGAAGTCACCACAGCCGCTGGGGGTAGTCAATGCACTAATGTGAAGCTGTGTTACACCATTTTTTGTCTCTGTTTTAAAAGTATATTCTTGAAAGCCGAGAAAGTGTAAAAATCAATACATTTAGACGCCACACAAACACTTCACTGTCTGCTAATTACTGTTTCCAGTACGATGCAGGAGCTGAACACAACATGTGCTTAATTGTGAAATGTGTTATGTAACATATTACTGAATAAAACTAGGATTTCAATTAGATGGACTGGCTATTAAACTTAAGTCATTAGCATCGAGCCTTTCAATAAGTATAACTATAAATGAGGCCGGCAGTAGCTCTTCGACCAGCGGGTGGGCGGTTCCAAGTTAGTTTTTCCTAGATTTATTTGATTCCTAATTTTAAATCCATTTCTTAACCAAGATATTCTATGTCACTGTCAGTTGGTCTCCGTTTTTTTTGAAGTGTCACTGAACATATGTACTTGTGTTTCACTTGTGTAAGACAAGGTGAACAATTGGCCAACCGCTGTCACAAAATGGAAGTTTTGCCTCATTTGAAAAGGTTGTGGGTCGGAGTTCATGATTGTTATGCTAACTGTCAGAGTATCCAGGTTTAAACCCATAACCAATGATGACTGGGTGCACACATAAAAGCTACACAGAGTGAAAAGGCAACAGCATTTCAAACAGACAAAAAAAGTCTAACCTATCTCTCCTGAAGAACAAGAAATTAAATAGTCACGGCGGCCAAAACTGAGGAGGAAAAAAATGCTGATTGTAGAAGTGTTATTTTAAGACCAAGAACAAAAAGGTTTGCTGTGATGCGTCCGATTTATGTGACTTTGCTCAAATCGTATCGGTCCAGTTTGGGTTTGCAGTCTCTTACAAAGATAAAAAGCAGTCAGCCATGAATCACATTGCGATATGCGATATGGCAGTGAAACCCACCTCAAAACCAAATCACCCATCTTTCAGCTCCATTCTGAAAAACATGCTCAAAGTAAATGAGAACTGGTTAAAAATGGAAACTGGCTTTTTGGCACAGGGCTCTTGAGTTTGCATGTTCTCGCTTTACAGTTTATAGACATAATCAAATTTGAATTTGAAGTGTGAATGTTGAGATTGTTGGTAATTGTCCAGGGTTTACCTCACAACCACAACAAAGCGAACAATTGATTTTTATTTCAGTTGGAAAGTAAATGAATGAGCCGAAAGGAACTTTAGTGAAGATTTTTGATGTCTGCAGTCTGTTATCACTGTGATCTGCTAAACCTGCTCCAACCCACCTTTTTGAAACTTGCTCATAACCACACATACGCTTATGCAATCTATGACCACTTAATAAAACAATTCAACCCAGGGGAAAACCTGCCATGGAAAGGTCTTGGTAGTTCCCCTTGTATTGTGATCCTTGCCATCTCACCTGGCACCTTAGATTCAACTCCAGACCTGCTGAGGTAGTGCTAGGCTAATAACAGGTTTTGGCCCAAACCACACTGCCAGACTCAGCACAAAGCACTCCTCTCCAGACATGACTTAGCTGCAGCTTTAGGGCCACTTACTTAATGTGGTGGTCACAAATAGTACACTACAACGTCTATGGGTCAGACATTACGCAGAAAATAGCTAGCTGTGAGGCAAAGCAGCAAATTTTACAGTTAAACCATGGGAAGCTAACAATTCAAATCTGTGTAGGACAGCAACATTTAACCATTGACTTCAGTGGAAACTGTGCAGAAAAACCACACTTTCACTTTCAGAGTTTTGTATCTGCATGTGAACTGCAAACTGGTAGGCGAGGTGAGAACACTGCTCAAAGCGTTCCTATACCTGTAGATGTACAGGCTTTGCGTAGCTGAGGTTTTACTTGTGGCTTTGCTCGATTTAAAAACGTATGTGCTGGGGCGCTCTAATGGGGATTTTTTTTTTAGCGGCACCTAGAAGTTAGAGCAGTTCTCAGGTCAGCGCGCCAGCATCTGTTGGATAGGCTTTATCCAGAGTTCAGCAGATAGTTAGTTACTGTCAGAGCAAAGCAGAAAGAGTGGAAAAAGCAAACAAGAGAGATGGAAGGTCATAGAAAAAAAAAGTGAGGTTCCAGATACCTGGTTCTAATTTATGAGAAGGTTTAGTGCACCATGGTGGACATTTTGATATATTTTTATAGTTTTGCAATATTTTATAGAGCTGTATTTTAGCAGTACCTAAATACATACTTGCTAGAAATGTGCTTATAATATTGTACTTAGCTAGTAACATTAATGTCATTTGTCCAACTATATTACCCAATTGACTTAGGTAAGTGATTCTAAAATATTTCTCACCTCAAAAGTTCCACTCTTTTGTCGTTTATTACTGGTCGTAACAAGTGTAGTCCTATTGACCAACTTATTCAAATGTAGTCCTCGTAAAGTACATTTAAATATACGGTATACAAAACAGGGGTCTGTTAGATTGCAGAGTTGCATATTCAGATAGAAATATCATTATCATGCCAACTGTCCTAGTTTGCCCTCTTATCAGGATAAACATTGGCTAAGCATTGTGGCCTCGTGCCAAAAATGACAAACTCAATACTGTAATAATAACCCCTAACTTAACAGGTGACTTAAGTGTATTCCTTGTAAACATTGGAAGGAAATTTGGCAGAATCCAAGACAGAACGGAGAGACTAAAAGTAGGAAAGAGGTAAGACAAGGTAAGGGAGCCAGGAAAGATGCAGGAGGAGAGCAAACACTGTGGCCTTTCAGTCGTTTAGCCAAGGAGGTATTTGAACCGGCACAGTGTGTTCCTTACTGATGCATGTCCTCGCTGTCACACACAAGCCTTCTTCTCTCTGTCACTAACACATTTACCTACTCACACCGCCGGCCAGACTCCCATGGTGCACCGCCTCTGAGGTCATGACGTCTGCAGTCATGCTTCTGCAGCCGTCACGCAACAAACTCGGGATTACATCCATTTCATAAACATAGTGTGACTTTAGGGATTAGCATCTGGTGCTAAACTTGAAACGAATGAGCTGGGGGAAGTACAGAGGGGGGTGAAAGCTAAATTTACGGTGTTGGCTCAGTTGGCTGACGACGTTGCATTCCATGGCTTTTTCTCTCTGGCCTCACTACCGCCGTGTTTCCTGTGCGGCAGGAAGTTAGCTCTGTTTCCTGTCACAGTCCTCTTTCATGTGGTCACTTCCTCGTGTTTTGCCAGCGCTGCTGTGTTGTGTTGACTCTGAGAACGGAGGTGGTCTCAAGCAACAAATCCTTCTGACATTAACCATAGTGAGATGACATTTTGACATTTTGACATTATTTGACATTAGCTACAATCAGTCAATGATTTACTTCTGCAGTGCACAATAAAACAGAGTACCATTATGTAAAATCAAGAAATATGCATTGTGCATTGTGTACTGTGCCTCTTGTAGTCCCCGTATTTATATATACATTACATTACCAAAATACCTATCCACATTGTTAATCTAATGTTAGCTGACAGCACTCCCTGTTCACATTGTAGAAGTGTCCTTGGGCAAGACCTTGAAATCCATCTCACTTCCAGTATCTGTGACACATGTCTGTGAAGGTTCTCAGTCATCCAAGTCATCTTAAAGAAAATGTTAAAGCGAAAGACTCACAGTTTTTACATGGGTATGAATCAAAGAGTTTTTGCAAGAGCAGTGGGTGAAGGGATAATTGATGTGTATCAGCACTGAAGCGCAGTATATAAATACTGTCATTTATTCAGCTAATCCATTTTAGTGCCAACACGGTGGCATAGTGCAGAGTAACAATAATGAAAAAAAAAATAAGTGTATTCCTATATATATATATATATATATATATATATATATATATATTTTTTTTTTTTTTTTTTTTTTTTAATTGATATGTGGCACCTGTTTATATGGTGCCACATCTAAAATTCTTTGTTATATACAGCTGCTTCTTTGAGACTAGCAAGTTCTACTACTTCAAGTCCAAACACACAATTATCTACTACAGTTTGAAAAAAATTCTGAAAAATTATTTTATTTAACTTATTTTAGTAAATCATGAAACAGCTACTTACTTATTCTTAGCAACAGCTTTAGCTCATAGCAAGCCATTATTAGCTTAACACGTCCACATTAGGAAGAAAAAAAAACAACTTTACACATACATATAGTTATACAGTCTCCACAAAGGTCTTCATCTTTCCTAAAAATTCCCTTTTTGCCTAGGAGTCTATTGACACCATTTTGTAGCTTAAAAATATCAAATGAAAGTAATATTGTACTTGGTAATGTCTGCAAAAACATTTGTTTCTTTTTAAGCAATATCTGACATTTTTGTGTATGGAAACAAAAAGGCTCCTTGTGTGTGTCAGTGATCAGCCTGCGACAGAGGAAGGACCTTGTTGCCATGTTTTTTTAATACAACAGGAGATAGGCCTGTGCTACGGCCAGTGTTACGGCCAGTGTAATCAGCGTTGAGCTGTGCAAAATCGACGGTTTTGTAACCTTGCAGAGGAATGTTGATTGTGATGGCTGCCTGGCTGGGAATCCTGCCTTTACTGTTTCCTAAGAGATACTAACAAGTTGGCTGTGATTACGATTGAACTTTGCACACAGTGATTAGCTGGAATGTGAAGATTCCTGTGTTCCACAGCCAGAGATAAAAGTGTGTCACACAGAGGATCCAATGGAAGCACAATTCATTTTTAAGAAAGTAATGTCTCATTCTGGGACAAAGTTCAGACAGAGAGGACCACACATGCTTAAATTAAAGTTCAATCAAAAAGTATATTTTTTACTGTCATTTAATTTTTTTTTTAAACTGCGTGCATTCAGTCCCATTTTTGTGTGTTCTCAGACCCCAGTATCCCTGGCTGTACTGGAGCATTTAAATCATAACCATACTGCACTGCTGTTTGTCATATTCCAGTTCCATTAAAGTCACAGGCTGGCACTCTGTCACACTCACTGTGGGAGACTAGGCTTTTCCATTGGACCCAGCAGACAGCCTGAGCCACACAGCACACCCAGTCCTCCACAGCCACGCTAGTTCCCATCACAGTAGTTTATGAGCCTGAACTCACACCCCCTTTTTGCATCATGCTCTACTTTTTCAGTGTGTTTTATGATCTCGATCATCATCACATGTCCAAATAGTGACTGTCACATAAGCCAAAGCAGAAATGTGCAGCTTCCAAGTGGAAACTTGAGAGTGAGCCTCTCCTTCCTGTCATTAGGATGATATAGGGCTGGAGCAGGACGTCCCGGCATCTGGGCTCACATTGCAGTCATTCCTTGTTGCAGCAGAAGCTGAAATTACCAACACTCTCAGTGGTCATGGGAAGGATAAGCTCATGATCAGACTTTACTCCTTGCCTTTTTGTCATAGCTACCACTTTGCAAAGGGAGGCTAATCAGAGAGGGGCTGTCCTGTCGCTCTGCTTATGCAAACAAGCCCAAGAATATTGGCTGAGGGAGTTGGGTCATTTGATTTGAAGGTAATAGCCTACATTTGTTAGGTTAAGGTTTTAGCCTTTATGTGGCCTCAGCTTCCTTTTGTAAATAGGAGTCAAGGCATAATGATTGTTTAATACAAGGACAAAGGCCAATGGTGTATACATTTTTTTATTTGAAAATGTAATAATAATGCATAAATTCTACATAAAATGTGCTAAGGGCGGCAGTATAGCTCAGTGGTAGAGAGGCCGTCCTTCGACCGACGGGTGGACGGATCGATCCCCGCTCGAAACATCCCAAAACATCATAACATCCCGCTCTCCCCCACATACTGTCGTTGTGTCCTTGGGCAAGACACTTAACCTACATTGCCTCCAGTAAAGTTCTGTAACACTGGAAATAGTTTAATGTGTGTAAAGTGCTTTGAGTGCCTACTACAGTAGGTGGAAAAGAGACTATATAAAGATTATTATTATTATTACACATAGTCCATTTTTCACTCATTCCACAGTCACACACTGTGGTGGTAAGCTGCAGCTGTAGCTGGGTCAGACTGACAGAGACCAGGCAGGCTTTTTGCACCTCTCCAACTATCTCCATTCTCACACTAGATCCACAGACACTGCCCAAGGACACAATGACAATACGAACTGTAGGGAGAGCGGGAATTGAACTGCTAACCTTCGGGTTTTAGGACGACTGCTAAACCACTGAGCCACTGTTGGAATGGGCATGTATTAGTGTATTTTGAATTACTTTCATACACTGCACAAAGATATTAAAAAACATGCAAAAGTTGATAATTGATACTGCAGTAATAATATACTGTCAACAGCCCAATCATCCCAAGTATTAAATCTGTGATGCGTTTTCATTTTTAATTTTTTCTTGCTTCAACTAAAAAACAACATTAACTTACAAATCATTACCAACTATCAATCATCTCTATTGGAATCAAAATCAATGTTGGTTAAAATCTATGGGCAACTTCATCCTAGCCACCCATATAGTCAGAGGTAATTATCAAACTGCCAAACATCTGTTCCACTTTCTCTTCTCTTTTACAGACTAAACAAGTCATTGATTACCTGAAAATGTCAAGAAATGGCAATAATGATCTTGTATGCAGAAGTGAAATGAGCTTGCATGTCAGCGAAGACAGGCGGTGGTAGATGAGCTCCACTGAATTACTGGTGTAGGTTAGGGCTGAGTGCAGGGCAGACTGTGAACCAGATGTGGAGCAGTGACTCACAGCAGGAACGCGCACGATGACGTCAGCCCCGATGCACGCTAGCTTGTGTGTGTCGGGAGTTTCAGCTTTTCTTCCAAAACAACCAGCTTTATTCTTGCACAGTAATGTCTAGCCAAGGCTCATTACTTCACCTTATGGCAGAGACAGAGTGTAAATTATTATCTGAGGCTAAATGGGCAGTTTTAGCATGTTGGAGTTCTGAAAAACAAAGCTGTTTGAAGTGAAGAAGACAGACGTGGTGGCTCACTCTAACTGGTTTGCTCAGCACACGTTCGCCTAATATTCCCGCTCTTTTGTTTGCACAGTTTTAATAATGCTTCACTAGCTTCCGGCGCAAAAATTAGTTTTTCCACCTAGAGTGTCACTAAGCAACATTAGAGTGCTATATTAATGTGCCAGCAAGAAGCAAAGATTAGTCTGTTTCCGGACTTTGATTCTGTGCCGGTTTAGACATGAAACATATTCAGGTGGAATGTGAGTGTTGGTATAATGGGCCTCAGTGTTTTTGTAAAGGAAATAAAAGCCCACATGTACAGTATGTGTAGAGATAAGAGCGTCTACAGTTTAATTCACCCTCTGTTTGGTCTTTACTGTATTTGTGCAGGGGCTAAACTAAAAAACAAAACCACAGACTTTCTATCTGTAAAGGGGTGTTACTGTGTTATTTCTAGGTTAAAATATAAATAATAAATAGTATTCTTAAGCAGTCATGATGATAAAATGAAATTGATTTGCTGTATTATAGAGATACCAAATGCAAACACAGAAATTTAGATTTATCCTTTTGAGCCAGTAGGGGGAGTCATGAGCAACGGCAGTGCACGGTTGGCCGCAAAACCAAACTGAAAAACATTGTTAATTAAGTTGATTGAGATTCAGTACTGTGGTCATTTTTTATTTTAAACTAGAATGAATTACAACCACATTTCTAAATGATTACATCACAGATGGCACTGGTTTTTATTTTGTTTTGTCATTAGCTGCAGTGGACTTGTTTGATTCAGCACTTTTTCACTTTGCTGCATTCCTTTTTCCACAATTATAAGTAGAGTATTTGGCCTAACAACAGCTAATGGTATTTCACACCAGCACCATCAATGGCAGGGTAATGGTGACTAAAAACAAAACAGAGATTCTGGCAGATCAATTCTTGGCAGCGCACTGGGGCTGACTTGGACTGGCTAATGGCTTACTGCAGTGGTGCTAATGTCAGTGAACAAAACCTGAGGGACTGTTGGTAAAAATAAAGAGGAGAAAAAAGATTGACTTTTATGACAAACTTTCAATTATATGCATTGAGAACCCTTTCTGTCTGCTGTTTATTGTATTGCATTACATCCCATTCAGAAAAAAATAAAATGATCCTGTGTTTTCACACTTAGGCCAATTATGATTTTCTCTTCCTTTGTTTTCTTCTAGAACTCCATTCGACACAACCTGTCGCTCCACAGTCGCTTCGTCCGGGTCCAGAATGAGGGCACAGGGAAAAGCTCCTGGTGGATGTTGAATCCAGAGGGCGGCAAAAGCGGCAAGTCCCCAAGACGCAGGGCGGCCTCCATGGACAACAACAGCAAGTTCACCAAGAGCAGAGGAAGAGCAGCCAAGAAAAAGGTCATTACGCAAAAAGCAATCTTGGTTCTGATTTCATTTTTAGATTACTACAACCACTCCAAGGTTTGTTTTTGTCCCGTCTCTATACTGTCAGGTTGAACTCCATGGAATATAGATTACTAATATAGACAATAAAATCTAGCATTACATGACATTAGTGACTGGCTTCATTTAATCAAATGTAGTTATAATTTTACTAATTAGACAAATTTTATATAATTATTATTTTTGTTTCAATGCCACTTTTAAATGGGCATAAATTTATGAAACAGTTCTATAGTTCTATAAGCCAAATTCAGAGCCCCTATCCAACTTTACAATTATATGAAGAGTTGGTGACATCACGCAAAATGTATGCTCTTCTCATCATTGCATAATTTGCATTCTCGTTTTTTGCAACATTTTCACGTTTTGCTTTGAATATGCTATGAACTTGTGGAAGCATGAGAGCTTGGCAAAAAAATAAATGTGCTGTGTCCATTGTTTAGACACATTTGGTATCAGAGAAGTCATCACAGAACAAAAAGTAGTTAATTGTAAACACTGCCAAAAACTGTTCCACTGACAAAAGTGTAATCTGTTTTGACAGTTGGAGCACAATCCGTAGCTAAATAAGAACAATGCGTAGCTCAAATAAAGAGAGTCTGACGAGCATCCGGCAACAAGTGCCTCCACAAACCAGCTTTTGATGACGCAGGCCTTTACAAATGTTAATCAATATGAAGATTTTCAGAAAGATCAAAAGATTATTTCATTAAATTTATAATAGATATGAGATATGATATATTAGCAACCCTTAAAGCCCCATTATGTAACTTTTCAATATTTGCTCTCAGTAAAGGTCTGTCTTGAGCTGCACTACTGAAAATTTTTAACGTAAAGTTAAGAAAATTGTAGGCTGGCAGTTATAATTTTTGCTGTTGTGTCTGTAAAGTGTGTGTCTATGTGTATCCACAGTTGTCCATACAAGGCGGTCCTGACGGTGGCGCAGACAGTCCTGGCTCCTACTCCAAATGGCCCGGCAGCCCCAACTCCCACAGCAATGACGACTTTGATGCCTGGAACAGCTTCAGACCCAGAGCCAGCTCCAACGCCAGTACCTTGAGCGGCCGCCTGTCGCCCTTTGTTCCTGAAGACGACCTGGGTGAGGCTGATGCTCACATGGGGTACCCTGGACCCCCTGGTGCCAAGATGACCGCCACTTTGCCTAGCCTCTCAGAGATGACTGGCTCTTTGGGACACAGCACGGAGAATGTCATGGAGAATCTTCTGGACAACCTCAACCTGCTGTCACCCAATAACTCTCAAGTTGGGGGTGGGGCTGCAACGCCAGGCTCCTCCCAGTCGTCGCCTTCTCCGATGATGCAGCAGAGCCCTGGTTATCCCCCATATAGCTCGCCAAGCATGGTGTCCCAGCCACAGCAGGACTACAGGAAGTGTGGCTATGGCCAGGCGGGGATGGGCCCCCTGCCGTCAA
This sequence comes from Neodontobutis hainanensis, assembly GCA_024349245.1. Lineage (NCBI taxonomy): Eukaryota > Metazoa > Chordata > Actinopteri > Gobiiformes > Odontobutidae > Neodontobutis > Neodontobutis hainanensis. Next base: position 17,517,742 of record JALDNG010000020.1, on the reverse strand, counting down.
TGCCTCTGCAGAGTTTACCAGAGACCAAGCCCAATTTTGGAGCCGGTATGGGACAGTACGGCTGCACGGCTGGGCTACTGAAGGAACTCCTCACTTCGGACGCTGACCAACATGGAGAACTCATGCCCTCAGTGGACAGTGTGGTGTCTCAGTCCATGCTACCACCCTACAACAGCACCCAGCACAAAATCATGGGAGGTAATGGCCACCCACACGGTGTCCCCCACTCTCACCCCCACAACATGCACAGTCAGACCCCTACACCCCCCTCCATGAATGGACGCATGCTCATGTCCCTCAACCACAACCGCCTGCCTTCAGTCAAGACCCCCATGCACATGCCCTACAGCCTCTCCGGTCACCACAGCGGAGGGGGCATTCCCGGGAGCTATTGCCCCCTAAACACCAATGGCTACGGCAGGCCTGGTCCCCTGCCCCCTTCACACTCAGAGAAACTGCCCAGCGACTTGGACGACATGTCCATTGAGAGGTTTGAGTTTGACATGGAGACGGTGCTCCATGACACCCTGATGGACGGAGATTCTCTGGACTTTAACTTTGAGCCAGTGGTTGCCCAGCAAGGCTTCCCTCACGGGGTGAAGACCACCACACACAGCTGGGTGTCAGGATAGAAAGTGTTTGGATTTGACCAAGAACGTGTAAAAGATACAAATGCTTATGTTAGATCCCATTTGCAGATTTCATCAACATTTCACTTCAAATCACCTCAGCAAAGACTGCTCATGGCCCCAGAACTGTTCAATTTGAATTATATTTTAGATATACTCTGTAGAAACTAAGTGCCAAACATTTTGCCTTAACAGAAAGCCAAAATGAACTCACTGTTCTGGTTTACTTTCTATAAAAAACAGCAGTTGTGGTTGTAAAACATTGTTTCCACAAACCGTTACAGTTTGGTTCACATCCCTATACCATGGTTTGGAAAGGCAAACACTGGTTAGCGTCTTTACTATTGGTTATAAAGGCTGGGGGCCTATATCAATAAATTTGTTCTTATTTCTTGAAAAAATGTGTATGCTTTTCCATTTTTACCCATCTTAACACAAAATCAAGATTTTTCTGTGGCCTGGCTAGCCATTTACTTAAAAAAAAAAGCACTCTGAAATGGGTCTGGACTCCCTTTCTTTTACAGCTATTTCCACTTGCCAGATTTCTCCACAGAACTATCTGGGAGGGCTTACACAAAAAACAAAGAGCAGGTAACGTTAAATGAATACCTGGAGGTGATTAGATAAACCATGTGCCAGTAATCACATTTTGATTTTCTCCAATCACAGCAACGTCATGTTGTTTGCTTAAATAACAACTATGGTAACAGGATAATGGTTGCTTTGTCGTCAAACCTAAAACAATAACATAACAGCAGCAGTTCACAAAAAATGCATGGCCTTGACAACATGAATCTGTAAACTAACAAATCCAGCTGCTGTGCAAGTTAAAGAAATCCTGTCCACTCAAAACCAAAAACTAAATCTGATACTATTCTGGTCCCTGTGCCCATGTCACTTGGTTTCTCTGACAGGTTGCATGTCTATTCAGTTGCGCCCAGAAACCTTTCTTGCTGTCTCCATTGGCACTCTTGTCTGGAAATCCAAATTGAAACCACAGAGACCAGACTAACTTTTTGTGTAGGCATGGCTAGCCAGTCTACATTTCTGTCGACCAATTAACAACTGCATTGAGTGTAGCTTCATTTATACGCTACCACTATTTTTTTCCATGCCTGGCAAATGTGAATACTGTTCATTTATTTTTGAGCCTGTTGACGATCAAAATACAAATACCAAACTGAACCGTGCTAAAACGCTTGGTGGAAACAAGGTTTGAAAAACAATACCAGCTACATCTCATCAGCATCAAAAGCACAATTGACAAAAGTGCACAAACTCATGCCATGCTGTTTACTGTTTTCTCTGTACAGTGTAGTGAGAGCCATCTGCCACTACGGACGAATTATGAAGGTAATAACATGGCTCGTGAGTTTGTGGACTGGGAAGGGGAGGGCATTTAAAACCTTAAGTGGCAGGCTTCACACGGGATCACAGGATGATGTTACACAAGTGCTCACTTTGTCATCACCTGAATGTACATATGATGTTGTCAGACGATTTCTCGAATTGTTTTGGAGTGTATTTTTTAAGACTGTATATAGTGTTTACAGAGCAGAAGCAAAAATCACGGCAGCAGAAATGAAAACTGGACACATTTATTGAGAAGCCTTTTTTTATTTTTATGGACTGATCTCACTTCAGGATCTCTCCAATATGGCTTTTTAAATGGTTATACTCTTTCAGACCTTTTGTACATACTTTAGAATGTATATTAAAATAATGTAGTGGATGTTTACTAGATTGATTATATATTTGAGACCTAAATTATTTGTGTAGATTTATGCTGGTGCATAACCTGCTCACAGAAATCCGAATTGTTCATATTTTTTTGTCTCAACCTCTAAACCTTAAAACCACAGGGGCCTATTTATTGTGCCTAACAAAGCAGATTTTAGCTTGAAGGCGTTCTATTGTAAATGTAAATGTCTACGGTCCAGAAGATACTCAAATGCGACGTTTTGAAGTAACAGTGAATTCTTTTTCTCCCAGCTTCACTTTTCCTTCAGAACTTCAGAACTAGTAGGGCTTTCCTGAAGCTTTCGAGGCACTGTAAATGTTACCAGGTCATGGCGGGCTGACAGAGAAAACATACTAGTGCTCCTGTTGTTTTCCTCTACCAGGCTAAACAGAGGCCTGCCAGTGGCTGTCAAGACACTGTGAGCTTGTCCCTTTACACCCTTTTGAACTTTGTCTAAAAAACATAGTGTGACTGTCTTTTCCTAGAAGGCTATATTTTGTTCAAGGCCAAATCAGCCGTCTCCTGGCTCAGCTTTATGCTTTTCACAAGACTCCACTTTGACACCGCCCCTCCTACCTCTATCTACATCTTTTGAAACATTTAATGAATTTGTGACTTGATAGCATCAATGTTTTTATAATGTCTTGTCTTAATTATTTTTAATGTTGTCCCTAAAAAGCGCCACTAAGTGTTAAGTATTGTATCTCGCTTGTATATTTGCATTTTCTGACTTGCTTTGACTTACTGCTGTACTAACTATGACTGTCAGTGACTCACTATGCAGAGTCACAAATGGTGTAAAATATTTAGTTAATATGGCTTCTCATGAAGATGACTGGTAAATTTGAGAAACTACCTATTTAAACAAAAAAAAATTGTACAGTGTGAGTAGTTTTGCAAAAGTTTTTTTTTTTTTCCTACTTTTTAAAAACAAAACCTTGTGGGCAGTAGGGGTGTAACGGAACATTAAGTCATCTTTATTAATAGGCTATATTTACAACACACATTTATTGTTAACCACATCTGGCAGTACGCTTGTTTTACTAATGGCAGGAACATAGTGACACAAATAGCTCAATATATAGTCACACTTGTTTTACAACAGCTCCCTTGGTAAGCTAATAGTGCCACGATAAGCTAATGCTAAATCTTGTTAGTAGCATTCCGCTTTTATTAAAGAAAGACATAATTTTACAAAAAAACACTCGACCTGCATTTTTATATACTTACATAGAAATTTATTTCTAAAAGCCACTTGGAAAAATTTTTGGCATTCAACATTTTGTCTTAACATGAAAACATTATCCATTCCAAGGGTCTGTAGGAGCAATACTGAAAATTCTATGGACTTTTTTTGATGCCCATTGTTACTTTCATTTATGTGTGATACTGTGTTTATTGTCTTTTTTCTGTCTTTTAGAAAGATCAACTACACGTTAGACAGCCTACTGCCATTTGCTAATAGCCCCATGCTACCAACAAGCTAATGCTAAAGCTAAACCTTGTAACCAGCCCTTTTCTGTGCATTGTTGTTTACAGCAGGACAGTCACAAGCAGAAGGCTAGCTCTTTGACAGCGAGCCTAAACGTCACTTACTGTTCACCGTCAGCAGCACTAGTTTAGCTCTTTAATCTTTTAGCAAAAATGTGTAAATGTTAGCATTTTTGTGTGTGTGTGTAAATAAAAGGATAAAATCATACCAAACAAAAGGTCATTGTTTTGTGCCATTGCACCCCTACTCTTTAGCGACACTGACACAGACGTGAAGAAAGCCTTGTTTGTTGTGTACAGTTTGAGGATACTTTTCAAGCAGCTTTGCATAGAAGCCATTAGAAGCTGCTGTTTGCCTTTGGTGCCAGGTGTTGCTTTTCCTCACCACATGCTCTGGTGTAATTTAGCCAAATCTGCCTTTTCAAGCTATATATATATCTATATATATATATATATATATATATATATATATATATATATATATATATATATATATATATATATATATATATATATATATAGCCTTTTTATCATTTAATATGTTCAGATTGATATATATTTGTGCCGGTCACTCAAGCCAGGATAAACTGTAATGAATCCATGTAGTCAGTGTCACAGGGTTCACTCTAAATTATATCTTAACATTTTCAATGATTGAATCTATGCATTGTATTTCTGAATTTTATGTCGCAATTGTTCTTTACAGAGATATTTTATTGTAACATAGCGCTGTGAGATTTTATGGTCTTGATGTTATTGTCAAAACTTTATGTTCCACATAGTTATATTGGGGGGGATTATTTAGAGACTAAATAGATGATGCAGTGATTAATATGCTTAGCTTTTGTAAACTGACAATGTTGTATTTCTTGTATTTAGCTACCATTTTAGAAAATGGCCTCAAAAGCATATATATATATATATATATATATATATATATATATATATATATATATATATATATATATATATATATATATATATATATATATATATATATATATATAAATATATATATATATTGGTATATATATATATATATATATATATATATATATATATATATATATATATATTGGTATATTGCATTTTTAACACAGTAAACACAACATGTGGTCTGTCTGAGAAGACCTAGACCTGGACCAAGTTTTGTAATTTTTCTGAGTAGAAAGATATTGCACTTTTGCTTACATTTTATAAAAGTGCTTTTTGTGCCGAGAGCCGGACGAGTTCCCATTGCCTGTTTTTAAACAACAAACTGTTACATTAAGTTATCTACAGGAATAAATTGGAATTGTGTTGTGTGATTTGCAATCAATAAGATAATGTAACTTGTTCTATATTAATGTATTAAGAGCTGAATAAATGTACTTCTGTGTTTTAAAAAAAGTCTGTTTAAGTTTTCTGTTTGTATTATTCATTCATTCATTAATTTAATGAATGAATGAATGAATGAATGAATGAATGTTTATATTATGAAATCTAATATTCCTGAATGCACCGTTCGATCTGTTGTAATATCTTTTGCAAATATCTCTCCCCCTCCCCAGCCACCTCGTTCTTTTTCAGCAGTCTCTCTGCTAAAGGGGGCATCCGTGTCATGTGACCTTTCCGATGGTCGATGACAATGAGGTTACACATTGACTTTACTTGATGATAACAATGATTTATGAGTTGCTTGCTATCAAAATGATGTGCATACCAGCATAACCGACGTATATTTACTTAATTATTGCACTTAACATAACCGATGTTATGCCAGTGTTAGCCTGAAAATAATACTACTTTATTTTACTGGAACTAAAAAAAATCTACTTATGCCCACAGATAACGATATATTATCAATTAAATTGCAAAAGAGACAACTATTTTTTTTAACTTTTTTTTTTGTTTGTTTAAAAAAGAAAGGAAAAAAATCTATGAATTCTATAGATTTTATTTGTGTGTTCAAGAATAAAAAAAAACATTTAAAAAAACCTATGAAATTATTTGTGTATTTTAGAAACAAGAGAGTATTAAGAACATAGATCATCTGATTTAAAAATATACCTTGTATAAATTTAGAAATTACTCTTTAAACAATGATTTCCTTTTTAAAAATAAGAGTTTTTATGAGGATTATTGTGCATTCTTAAGACATTCATTTGATATTGGGGGCCCCAGATGTTTCCTGCTCAAGGCCCTAGGCTCTAGAAACACCTTTTCCCCTCCCCAAAAACTAAATGCAACTAACCTATAAATGAATCCAGTTTAATGGCAGTGAATGTTACATATTATATTCAAGCAAGCAAAATCAACTTCATGTAAGTCAACTTCAATACAAATTTCCACTTTGTTTTTTGTTTTTTATAAAACCTAGTGCCAGGAAGTAGACTGGTAGTTGCACTACGAATAGGAAGAGTTCATATTATGTAAAACTAGCTATGCTTTTTGGCAGAGGCCTTCATCATTTATACTTTCCAGGTTTAAAAACTGGAAAGTGCACTCTGCCAGGGATCTAGCATCAAGCCACTCTGAGTGGTTGATAGAAGCCATACACATAGTCTTACTTTAAGTTTCCCTAAAATCTCCCCTCTCCAGTTCTGGTGTCACATTGCTTCTCTATAATGATTCTTCCTGGCTTTTCCCTACAGCCACATTCCGCACTATGCACCCCCTTCCACTGAACCCAGTCACCCCAGACGCATACTGCAGTTTCTGGCCCCAGTGTCTTTGACTTTGACTTGGAAGTAACAGATAACCTTTAACTACACAAGACACTGGGGACTAGTCAGAAATAAAAGATTAGGAACATGTACACACAAGTTGTTGCTACTGCGGAGCACTTTCCACCAAAATAATTTGTTTTTCTCAAACCGTATAGGGATGTACAGAGCTAAAATAAATATCCTACACCGAAAACGAATCCCTCGCCAGGAAAATCTTTCCCACAGAAGTCCCTGCTAGAAGCTTGTTGTAATGTTGTAATGCTTTCTTTGGAAAAGGGGCACCTTGTTTGTACCCCCTGTCCTGTGCATTTCTTGCACAGACATGTGTGCCAGAGCTTTAGAAGTGTTCTTAGACATTTAAGTTTATACAAAGATGTACATAGGAAGAAAATGTACTATTTCCATAAATACAGTTCTATTGCTAGCAAAAACATAAGCGATGTTCTGAAGGCAAGTCTTAAATGAGTTTTACCATTTGCAGTTAACAAAAGTAGTAATGGGTAGCAGTAGCTGATTTAGCTCAAAACCAAGAAGACTTAGAACAAACCTGAGCTACAGAGCTAACAAACCTCCATAAGGCCAATGTAAAGTACAAGTACTACTTACCTGCTGCTATCTTTTATCTGGTCCATCATTTTTAATTGCCTAAAATTAAACATTTTCTAGTCACAATAAAAATGTATATTGTTGACATTGTCAGTATATTGTATATTGTTAATTCTGTCACACTGTGACAGAATTAAAGTCTACCAATCGCACAGCCACATGTCCAAAGAGCGGCTGTAAAAAAAATCTGGCAGTTTCAAAAATGTAGAATCCTAGTAGAACCCAAATAATCCACAGTATAAAATCATTTCATAGCATTTAGCAAGATAGCAATGTAAACAAATGTATACTAACAACTGACCTCATGCTCACTTGTGACCTTTCACTACAAACTCGTCCAGACTCAGCACATGAACACCACTCACCACTGCTTGTTGTTGACCAGAGTTGAATGTAGGCAACAATGTACTTGGCATCTCTAATGCCCACATCATACAGTCGGTTGGAGCTAATTCAGGCCGTACGTTGAGACATTTACAAATCTTGTGAGAGTTCAGAAATATCAAGTTGTAACAGGGGCTTACCAGTCGATGTCTTTACATGCACATCTAAGTCAACCTTTTTTATTGTATCCAAAGAAATGCACTTTCTGAAATTCAGCTAATGCTTTTGCTAAATGTAATGTTAATCAGAGACAAGAAAGAACTAGCGTTTGTGATCTCTAAGTCTTCCTTTAGCATTGCCGTACTCATTTTCATATGCATTTACATTTTGATGCATGTGGGCAACTGTGGATCAAGCCAAATGTCGAGCCCAGCTCCAGTCCGACAGCAGTATTGTATGCTTTATCTAGGTGTGGTCGCACCACTGAGGCTAATTTTAACTAGTGTGTTTCCAGTCGTGCTAAGATGTTTACATGCATTCTGAGGTGTCAGACAGTAGACTTGAATAATTAAACTATTTACACCTTTTTTAGTTAAGTTAGAAAAATATCACTCAATTGAAATCCAGGGTTTTTGTTTATCTGAACTATGCAACTGCTGTCAACACTGAACTTCCTGTACACTGATTGCCTGGACCCGCATAAGCAATAGTAGATTAAAAATACATCACAACAACAGTAAACACGGAGCCGAGAGGACTGTACGGCGAGTGTTTTTTTATAGTGCAGAGAAATGTGTGCCATGCTTTTGGTGCCGGCACTCTCTGAGAGGGAGGGGTGAGTGGAGGGGAAGGGGGGCAGAGAGGACGCTTGTGAGCACATAGCAAAGGAATGTGGGTGTGGAGTCCTGCCAAAGGCATATGCGATCCTTATGTTCCCCTGAGTGGGGAGGCAAACTGCGGTTAGACGGCTGGGGCCATGTCAGGACACAGAGGCAGCGTGAGGATGTGTATAAGTCAGGGAGTTCATGTGTTCAACTTTTGCTGCTACACAGTCTACATTTTTGCAATGCATTAGTCCTTGTAAAGACAATGAAAACAAAAGGCGCAGTCCTTTATTTTAATGTAGACAATGAATAATTTCAATGGTTACTTTAAGAATGAATTGTTGCCACTGCATAATGTTCGTTTTAGGAAGAGTATTGACTCATCCTAGAATGAACATTAGGCAACACAACATACCTTAGTCTATGCTCAGTCTTATGCCATTACTTACTGTCCAAATCAAGAATTGCACATTTTATCCCCCCCAAAAAACCTAAAACAACTTGAAGATCATACTCTATGCCACTACCAATGACTTAAAATGGGCAATAGCTTTCAGGTTGTCATTTTTCTCCTGGAAAAAGCAAGAAAAAGTATAAATTTGTGCTAAATATGGCCAGCCAACTAGGCAATGCAAAAGAAAACTGTCCTGTTAAGAATTTAGCATCATGGGCTGCTTTGTCGGTCAAACATACAAACATACCCTCGACATTTTCTTTCACTCATAGCGGTTGGGTAAAGCCATTTATTTTCAAACAATTATTTTTACTCTTTTAAAATCATAATGACAACTAGAAACTACATAAATGACCCTGATCAAAGGTTTACATTCCCTGGTGATTTTGGCCTGATAACATACACACAAGTTGACACAAACAGGTTTGAATGGTAACCATCCTCACCTGTGACCTGTTTGCTTGTATTCAGTGAGTGTGTATAAAAGGTCAATGAGTTTCTGGGCTCCTGACAGACCCTTGCATCCTTCATCCAGTGCTGCACTGACGTTTCTGTCTGAGTCATGGGAAAAGCAAAAGAACTGTCAAAGGATCTGCGGGAAAAAGTAATTGAACTGTATTAAACAGAAAGGTATATAAAAAGATACCCAAGGAATTGAGAATGCCAATAAGCAGTGTTCCAACTCTAATAAAGAAGTGAAAAAACAAGGTCAGGTAGACCAACAAATATTTCTGCCACAACTGCCAGGAAAATAGTTTGGGATGCAAAGAAAAATCCACAAAGAACTTCAACTGAAATACAGAACTCTGAAAAAAGGTGGTGTGGTAGTTTCAAGATGCACAAGAAAGAGGCACTTGAAGAAAAATGGGCTGCATGGTTGAGTCGCCAGAAGAAAGCTACAGTATTTCTATGCAAATACCACAAAGCATCTCGCTTACAATACGCCCAACAGTAATAGAGACAAGTCTTAAAACTTCTGGAACAAAGTGTTTTGAAGTGATGAGACGAAAATTGAACTTTTTAGCCACAACCATAAACGTTACACTTGGTCAACAAGGCTGATGATGAAAGGTACACCGTTCCTACTGTGAAACATGGAGGTGGATCTGATGTTTTAGGAATGTGTGAACTACAAGGGTGCAGGACACTTGGTCAACAAGATGAATGCATCATGTTATCAAAAAATACTGGAGAATTATTTGCACTCATCAGCCCGAAAGCTGCGCATGGGATGTACTTGGACGTTCCAACATGACAATGATCCAAAGCACAAAGCCAAGTCGACCTGTCATTATCTACAGCAGCATAAAGTGAAGGTTCTGGACTGACATCCCAGTCTCCTGACCTCAGTATCATTGAGCCACTTTGGGGAGATCTCAAATGTGCAGTTCATGCAAGACACCCCAAGAATTTACAGGAACTGGAGTCTTTCTGCCAAGAAGAATAGGCAGCTTTACCATCTGAGAAAATAAAGAGCCTCATCCACAACTACCACAAAAGACTTTTAGGTGTCATTGACACGGTATTAAGAACTGGGATATGTAAACCTTTGATAAAGGTCATTTGGGTAGTTTCTGTTTTTTTTATTTATAAAGAATAAATACAACTGTTTGACAATAAATTGCTTCACCCAACCACCAACTATGCAAATGTATGAGCCGATCAACTCTTTACCTATATCAGATACAACTAAACAGTGCAAGACTTTATCAGGTGTAGCCATGAAGTTAACATGTCTATCCAGTTGAATAATGGGATCTCACATTACTCCTCCAGTAATTAACATTCACAGCACAGTGTTCATGAGACAAACAGCATCCAGGTAGAAACTGGCCTAATATAGTGCTTTTCTCCCAAGGTTCTCAATGCATTACAGAGACCATTATTCATTTACTCCACAGTCACACACTGGTGGTGGAAACGTGGCAGCCCCATCAACCACCACCAAACATACTCACACATTCACACACTGGTGTCACAGCTAGACCACCACTGGAGGGAAGGTGGGCGAAGTGTCTTGCCCAAGGATACAACAACTGCTCTACCACCTTAGCGAAAGAAAAAACAAAAAAAACCCAGAATGACTGATTTTTTCATATTACAATATGCTTTTTCTCAAATACAAGAATTGTGTACCTATCATTTTACCCCTGATTTTTAATATATTACTGTATATAAATACAGGTGTGTGTTTGTGTGTGTGTATGAATGTATGTATACAGTATGTATGTATATATATATATATATATATAAAGTAACATAAAGTTGAGTGCTCTAAATTGTAAGCATTTAGTACAGAACCCATACTTATTATGATCCTAACTGTATCAACTGTACTTGACTCTTATCTGTGCAGCTCTGGAGCAGGTCTGAACTGGCCCGCTGTTCGTGTGTGTGTTGGGGGTGTGTCTCCAGAGCTCAGCAGGCGACACAAATAGGTCCCACAGAGACTTTGAGCTCAAAAGAGATTGCATGATGAGGCCTGTAACCAGTGAACGGCCAACCAGGGTGACAGAACCCTTGGGTGCCACTACCAGCCTCCACTCTGCTCTGCTCACCGCCACAGCAGGAAAGTTGCACCTACCCTATAGAAATCTGCAATAGATATAATTTCATTTGAAAATACTATACAGCAAGATTATATTTTTTTGTAATTTTTTTTTTAACAAACTCCCACGCTACAGAGTCATAAGAAGGGTGGAGGTCACAAAAAAAATATTTGCAAAAATTGGTTGTGGTAAAAGTGCTTGTGAAATTGAATTAAATTGAAAGAAATTAAGCTGTCAAATGAAATAGTGTAAATGGATGAAAATGTCTAAATTAAAAATAGTCCTGATAAAACTTGATGTGATTTGATGGTGACAGGTAATGGGTTTATGTGAAGTTTATCACGTTTTAAAGACATGCATTAGTTTGCGTCAAACATGAGTTTTTTTTACTTACGGCTAGTGTCCATACATTTGACACAACTTTAATTGTTTTACTTCTATTTCAGAAAACTAACACTTTAAGAACAATACCAAGCTCGTTGCATATATACTTACTCCGGTACACACCATCTAAACATGCCCCGTCCATCCAAATTGTCACAGCAAAAGGGATTGTGGGTAATATCCTTCAGCAAAGTCAAGTCTGATGCACACTAAGTTATTGCCGACAGCACTGACACAGGAATTACCCATTCAAACCACCACATTAGGATAAACACAGGAAGAAAACTGTTCCAAATTAGAGTAAAATATTTCAGCAATAATAAAAAACTGGGGTACAAACAATACCAATATATAAACATTACAAATAGGTTAAAAAACACATTACCACAATAAAAACAGTATTGACACAGAGCCACTAAGTTCCAAAAGCCAGGGTTAAAGTGTGTCTTAAGTTTAGCTTTAAACAAAGGCACGTAGAACGTAACTCAATGGGCAAAGAGTTCCAGAGTTTAGGACTGACCACTGCAAAAGAACAATCGCCCCACTGTTTGAACCTGTTTGAACCTTCAGCAGTTGTTGCCCAGTAGAAGAGCTCTGCTGGGTTGGTGACGAGTTAAAATCTCACAAATAGGAAAGTGCAAGGCCACTGATTGCATAAAAAAATAAGATTAGCAAATATGATGCAGAACTCAAGGACACACAAAAGTTGAACAGTTTTCATATAAACTTTATACTATAAAAGTGTGTTGCAGGTGGCCAGCCAGCAGGTGGGTAGCTGACGGATCGAGCTCCTACAAGGACAACAAAAGTACAGTGTATTAGCAAGTGAGTTACAATTTGGTTGGTACTCACAGTTGAGTGCAAAGTGGGACCAGAAGGTATGGCGTGAATGCATGTCAGGTACCAGACTGTGAGACAAGCAGGCAACTGGAGAGAAAACTGTAGACTGAAGGTAAGATCAGGCCACAAACTTACAGTTCCGGATACACAATCCAAGATGCAAAGTACTTTCCAATCCAGGTCCAAATTCCAGAAATCCGTTAATAATTTAAGGTAGCAGTATCTGAAGACTTACAGATAGGGAGAAGGCAGAGACAGGTGAGAGGAAAGAGGCAGCTCAGGTCTTCACAAAAGGGCTTGCAAGTACTGCACAGAGCAAGTTACAATCTGGCACTGAGAAGAAGGGCAGAGCAGGTTATATAGGATAGTGGAAATGAGCCGCAGGTGAAAACAATGATGTTGTCCTGTTTGCAAATTTACTTATTTATAATAGCTTTAATAGTGCCCTCATTGGACCTAGCCCTTCCATGTGGCCCTCCTAGCTCCCTCTGTAAGTTCAAATGAAAGTGCTAATTTGAGTCTAAACATAACCCTGCTACAATTTATGCCTCTGTTCATACAATCACTCTGTAATCGCTCCATTGCATTTACTCCACTTTGGCTATTTCTGATACAAAGAAGCACACTAAGACAGTCTAAAAACAGCAACAAGTTAAATGTGAGTTCAGCGGGAGAAAGGCCAGTCTTGGGGTGTCCTAACTTGACCTTGGCAGCCGCTCTGATAACGTAGTCAGAAAGCATGACGGTGACATGCTGATGTGATTTCTCTCTTTTTATCTGTGCTGTTTTGGGACAGTGCTGACCACCGCAATTCCCTGCTTTGTGATTTATGCATCGCTGGAACCAATTAGCCCCATATGACTCCGCTTCTAGGTTAGTTACATTCCACATCAGTCTTTGCTCCCTGTAGCCTTTGTACTGTCACACACTCCTGCTTTAAGAGCTCCGCTTAAGCACCTCTGACATTATTTTACAATCGATCACTGCAGCAGGAGCTCTGTCCCGGCAAGCTACATTTACACCGTGTGATGTGAGACAGGCCCGGGAAGGGCTCCACTGGAAGGCATCAGTGGAGTTCATCAACAGTAAGTGGTGTTTGCAATGTCTGAAGTCACTGTGTGTAAAGGCTAGTTGTTTGCTGGATGTTTGTTGGACCTGTTGCTTCTAAATGAAAGGATGATATTGTGATATTGTTGGAGGCTCCAAACAGTTGTTAATTTTTCTGTGGATTTTTTTAAATTCTAAATGTTTGAAAACATTGAAAATTAGTTAATGTGGAACACTTGCTTCAACGTCTATGTTAAAAAAAAGGGTGATCTAAATGATAAAATATTCAGTTTGAATTACATATCCATTAGTCCAGAGAACTTACCCTAACTAAAAATCTGTCTGTGAAGTGCTCAGTCATCCAGGTCGTCTTAAAGAAAAGACTCAGTTTTCCAGGTGAAGACGTTTTGTCCATCAGGTTTAGTTTCAGGTCAAACTCCTCTCTCTAGAGATATAAGCTCAGCTCTCTTACCAGTTGAACTCAGAATTGCTAAAGTCTCTTGGAATTAGAGACGAAAAAACTTCACCTTGAAAACTGAGTCCAGATGCTTTTGCTTTAACCTTTTTTTTTATTTAAGGGGCTTACATTATAAGTCGCCGGAAGCAAATTCCGGAGAGATTTCTGGAGAGAGGAGAACCTTCCAGAAGAACCACCATCTCTGCAGCACTCCACCAATCAGACCTTTCTGGTAGAGTGCTGCAAAGATGGTAGTTAATAGCGTTCTTATACTATCAGTCTACAACTAATGTGTAGAGTCACAACAAATAATTCTGTTTTATTAAAATAAAATAAAAATTCCATGTATCCGGTTGAGGGAACAGCGGTGGTAGTTCAGAGGATGAGAGACTGAAAGCATGTCTGAGGTTCAGGGGCTACATGGGACACATGAGACTGGGTATTTATAGGTTAAAGAACAAAAGCCTATTTCTTAGTTATAACAAATTTGTCAATGGCTGTCACCTGAAACTTTGAATACATCAATAAGAAGAGCTTTATCAGGACTGAGAGAGTGTGAGCAGGAGCAGGAGGAACAGAGGGCCGGCACAACGCTCTTCTGTTTGCTCTGGTTGTGATAAAGATAAATGTGATGCTGCTGAACATTTAATATACTGTATATTATAACCATGTCAGTGTCTAATGCCATAGGATTGTAGTAAGCCACCACAATTTAGAATATTAGCTGCTGTACTCAGTCAATGACACTGAGCTGCAGCCCAAAGGATTTATCTCATCCTGCAAAAAATCTCAAAAATGTACACAATTGATTGTATTGACATTTGTCAATACAACCTGCCTCCCCTGGAGAAGACACAGACTGTGGTCAGATAATTACATACAGTATCTATCACTACAACCACCCACTTTATCACCGGTTTTTACGTATTAGCATTTGTAGCTCAAAGACAAATCCGATCACACTGAAGGTGTTCAACTTGTACTCTGAAGCAGTTGGCTGCGCAAAAACTGTTGGAGATCAGCGCACTTGCTCAGTGAGCTGAGGCGGACTTAAGTGCTCTAAAGTTGGGCAGAGACGACACCAAGCATAGACGCTAATCTGTGCCAAAACAGAAACACTACTACAGTCAACTGTGTTGACTGCTTTTCTTGACAACATAGCATGTTTGCAAAGCATGTGGCCTACCAGCAAAAGAAACCCAGATCCTTGTAAATGAAAAGCACATTAACAATAAACAATAGATTAATAGCACTCACCATTTTGACAGCCCTGTAACTGTTGAGTCCAGGGTCACTGTCCCAATCACTGCCTGAAAATACTGTAGAAATCCATCTTCTGTTGTCCCTTGGCTGAACTTAGTTGCGATTTAGTGTCTTCTTATAATGGTATCAGTCTTATAAAATTCTCACAAACTTCATCCATATCTTCTTACGTCCACCACTAGCATCATATTGAATTTCTACCAAACAAACTTACAGCTAACACGAACTACATTTACCAGCATGTCCTTTTAATAGTTTAGCCCCTGCCCCCGCCATTGTCGCAGTAAAGCCTACACTAGGCTGCTGCACGTGCTCTGTTATTGTCTGAAATCTAGGCGCCAGGCGGCAGTAGCTCAGTGGGTAGAGCGTTTGTCTTTCAACCGGAAGGTAGGCGGTTCGATTCTCACTCTCCCCACAGTTCATAATGTTGTTGTGTCCTTGAGCAAGACACTTAACCCACCTTGCCTCCAGTGGCTGTAACACTGGTGATTACTGAAGAACATGTAAGTCGCTTTGGATAAAAGCGTCTGCTATATGAATAAATGTAAATGTAAATGCAATACCAAGGGGGCAACCTGTCAATTACTACAAGTACAAAGTTGAACAGGGTTATGCTGTGCAGTTCTTGGGCAAAAAAAAAAGAGCATTACCCATTTTCCATTTTGTGGCTTACAAGGTTATTTTAAAACAAAAAAAAATAAACACCTGTTCTAGCCCACCAAGCTTATTGATACCAGCCGTCTTGTGTTTGGTTTGACAGAGACTCCACTTAGAACATATATTTATCCAGAACAGGTTGCATTTACCTTAACATGCATTACAGCAGGAATATTTATTGGATATACAGCTCTGGAAAAAAATAAGAGACGAGTGGTGGAGAACACGCCAAAACGAAATGAAAGCTGCGATTCAAAACCAGGGTTATTCCACCAAATATTGATTTCTTCCTAAGGTAAAACATTAGTATTATGTAAAGTGTAAATTATTTTCTTTCTGTTATTCTAAGTCTGACAACAACACATCTTTTTTGTTATTTTTGTTGTTGCTTTCGGCAATTAATGCTCTAAATTATCATATTTTTGGGGGGAATTTGGGAAAAATGTTGCCAGTAGTTTATAAAATAAAACTAAAATGTTAATTTTACCCAAAGACATACCTATAAATAGTAAAATCAGAGAAACTGATATTTTTTTCAGAGCTGGTTATGCTTTTAGTTTTTTACTAATTATATCTGGTTTTATTATGTGCTTTTTAAATATCTAGATGTGGATGTATTTTGTGTGTGACATAATAAGTCGTGTCCCAAAACAAATTTCAGTTTTTACATGGAACAGACTATTCTCTTCTATTGCATATACAGCCTTAGAAGTAATTTATACTTTTAATTTTAATTGAGTATTATTTTGGCCTTGTAACAGTATGTTTACTATCAATATTCTGTTCTCTTTCCACCATTGGATTCTGGGTAAAGTCTTGGCAGTTTGACATGATGTTAAGAATGGCAGGTGGTTGAAGCAGTGGAGCAATCAGTCATTGGAAGATGAAGCCTGAATCAATTAGTTTTTTTTTTTTTGTTTTTTTTAAAAGACCTG
Source organism: Neodontobutis hainanensis (assembly GCA_024349245.1). NCBI lineage: Eukaryota > Metazoa > Chordata > Actinopteri > Gobiiformes > Odontobutidae > Neodontobutis > Neodontobutis hainanensis. The sequence goes on along the minus strand of JALDNG010000020.1, from coordinate 17,500,833 downwards.
ACAATTGAATTTCCCCTTAGACATAAATAAGGTTGAATTAATTTTGAATTGTGTTAATCATACATTCATGAGAGAATGTTTGCCTTTAACTAATCTATTTGGGTAAATTATGTAAGTTGTGCTTATTTAACCTTTTTGCAAACAGGAAGTCAACAGTGCTGCCTGACACCACCATGTTTTCATTGTAGCTGGATCCCATTGTGGATCTGAGAGAACACAGCCCATTAGCTTGTTTAAAACACTTACTCCCACATATTGTACTTTTTTTATGATCACTCTGGGTAGTTCTGTGGTTTTCCATCTGCTCTGAGACTAAAGGTTAAACTAATGTGAAGAGACACTTTCAGAGATTTACAAGGGTCTCGCTCAGATCTTGAAGAGGGTCCCTGGGCACTGACGACTGGCTGCGATGGAATGCTTTGAGGGCATGCAAGGGGTGTAATTTGCTGAATTGCAGGAAAATGAATAGAAGCCTCAGAAAGGCTTTCCTGGAAGATAGGGGGAGTCATGAGCTTCAACATTCAGTCTGATTGTAACACAAAAAAGCAACTATTTGTAGCAGATTTCCGTCCACAAAATGATTAAAGATCAACGTATTATAACAGGATAGTTATATTCTGACCATGGACCTACAGAGGTGAAAATACACATAGCCCCTTTAAACACAACAAAGATCAAAACATTTGATTTTGCTGAACTCAAGAGTCTATTAATATCTTCTGACTAACTGGGTACACAGTGTTAACAATAATAGCCCTTTAATGAAGCTGCACCACAGGCAACCTTTACAGCCCGTCTTTGTGTTGCTCAAAGCTGTTACTACATGCAGCAGAAGTCTATTTGTGGATGTTCTCCAAGCCCCGGCGAAGGCCTGCCCACAGCCATATTCCATGATTTATATAAAAAATGCCCTCTCCACCCAGTTTGGGTTTGTGGTTAGCTGCGACTGGCACGCCACTCATGGTATTTCCTCAGAGTGATAGTTGCAGAGTCACACACCGGCTCTCACCAGAGTAAACACGCTCCAGCTGAAAGGAGCACAGGATGTAAACAGAGGAGTTTCTATGGCAGGATTGTGACAGGACAAAGACGAGAGGAAACAGTTGATATGCAACAAAAACAGAGCCAGGCTAGAGAGGAATATTTGTCAAACTGAAGAAGTATTACAGCTAGACAGTGAAGAAAGAAAGCAACTGCTTTGGAATACTGTCAAATAGCAACAGTAAATACCCATAAAAGCAATTGATTCAACTCAATTACAAAAAAACAGTTTTGAACTTTATTTTTACAAATGCCATATGTAGGGAAAAAAACTGCTAAAACAAATGTTTGGAAAATAGATTGTAAATTATTGAAATATTATATACAGATAATTGCTGTAAATGTTCCTAGTAATTCATTATTACATATTTACATTTGTGTTTTGTATTAGACTGAGAAAAGGTCTATAATGTTTACGGTGAAATACTATTAAATAGCAACAGTAAATAACCGTAAAAGCATCACATTGTTAATCAAAAGTAAACACAGCAGTTTATCTTAAAAAATATATTTTCTTGACAAAGCAATATGTAGAAAACACACAAAATATTATTTGTCTCACTAATAAAAATGACTGTAATGTCAACTACAGGTAATTGCTATAAAACAAACTAAATGACAGTGAAAAAGTCTATAATAGTTGTTCAACAGTAAATAATTAAAAACAATGAATTATCCAATTTAAAAATGATATTATATTTACAAATGTAGTATGTAAAAAAAACATAATCTAACCTATCAATTGCAACATGCCAGTAAAATTAGTAAATGACAGGCAATTTGGACCGCTCTCTCCACAGTTTATACTGTTGTTGTGTCCTTGGGCAAGACACATCTCTCCTTGCCTCCAGTGGTGTTTCCGCTGTGACACTGGTGAAGGTTTGTGTGAAAGAGTGAATAAAAGCTTGATGTAAAGCGCTTTCAGTGCCTAGTAGGTGGTTAAACTGTGCTCATAAGTTTACATTCTCTGGCAAAAGGTATTATTGTTTAGTCATTTTTTTTTTGAAAATATGAATGATAACACAAACACTTTTCTTTCACTCATAGTTAGTGGTTGGGTGAAGCCATTTATTGACAAACAATTGTTTTTATTTTTTTTTTAATCATAATGACAACAGAAACTACCCAAATGACCCTGATCAAATGTTTACACCCTGGTGATTTTAGCCTGATAACATGCACAAATTGAAACAAACAGGTTTGTGGCTACTAAAGGTAACAATCTTCACCTGTGATGTGTTTGCTTGTGATCAGTGTGTGTGAATAAAAGGTCAGTGAGTTTCTGGGCTCCTAACAGACCCTTGCATCTCTCATCCAGTGCTGCACTGACGTTTCTGTCTGAGTCATGGGGAAACCAAAAGAATTGTCAAAGGATCTGCGGGAAAAAGTACTTGAACTGCATAAAACAGGAAAGGGATATTAAAAGACATCCAAGGAATTAAGAATGCCAATCAGCAGTGTTCAAACTCTAATTAAGATGTGGAAAACCAAGGTCAGGTAGACCAACATATATTTCTGACACAACTGCCAGGAAAATGGTTCATGATGCAAAAGAAAAAACTACAAATAACTTCAGTTCAGCTGAAGGTATTTGTATTTTTTCACACAGGACTCTCATACAGGACTCTCTAAAAAAAAGGGTGTGGCTGTTGGGCTGCATGGTCGAGTTGACAGAAGAAAGCCTATACTATGCAAATGCCACAAAGCATCCTACTTACAATACGCCAATCAGCAACAGAGACAAGCCTCAGAACTTCTGAAACAAAGAATAAAGTGAAGGTTCTGGACTGTCCATCTCAGTCTCCTGACCTCAGTATTATTGAGCCACTTTGGGGAGATCTCAAACGTGCAGTTCATGCAAGACAGACCAAGAATTTACAAGAACTGGAGTCTTTTTGCCAAAAAGAATGTGCAGCTTTACCATCTGAGAAAATAAAGCGCCTCATCCACAACCACCACAAAAGACTTTTAGGTGTCATTGATGTCAAAGGTGGCGATGCACGGTATTGAGAACTGGGGTATGTAAACTTTTGATCAGGGTCATAGTTTCTGCTGTCATTAGGATTTAAAAAGTAAACACAACAATTGTTTTACAATAAATGGCTTCATCCAACCACCAACTATGAGTGAAAATTGATTAACTTAACTTATGAGCACAACTGTAAATAAAATTCATGCCATTTACCATTTTATCATTAATGATTTATATTGTGTTTGCTTTTAACTAGCTTTGTTAGCTTCCTTAGTAAAACTGTACATGTTTTATAAAAAAATGAAACATTACTGTAATATTATATGTAGATAATTGTAGTAAAATGTTTTTACATATTTACATTTGTGTTTTGCACTACACTGAGAAATGGTCTATTATATTTATGGTAAAATACTATCAAATAGCAACAGTAAATAACCGTAAAAGCATCACATTGTAGATCACTGAACAAAAATACTGTTTTGCTCATAACTAATAAAAAATACTGTACTGTCAACTACAGGTAAAAGGAACTATATGACAATGAAAGTCTATAATACAGTAAATAACAGTACAAATTATATACAATAAATTACCAATGTGGCATGTAGAAAAACTTAATAAAACTTGTAAATATTATCATATTGTATCATTACAGATTTATATTGTAAATGCTTTTAATATGACACTTAGACAGCACAAATATTTTGAAAGACCATGTTGTCCTGAAAAAAAAGTATATTACTTGAATGTGCATTACAAGATGATGTTTTTTTTTTTTGAAATAATACACAAACAAAAACAAGTGAGAGAAATGCCACAAAAATGCCCCCAGACTTGGGAGGGGTAAAAATTCAGTAAAACATTGAATGGATTAGCAAAAATACAGAAATACATCTTTCTCTGTGAAAATGTAATTTTATCTACAGTCAGTTAATGAAGCACCCATAAAATGTTTTAATGTTTAAATGAAAGGGTTTGCCATGTAATTATTCACATCAAATAATTATTTTGGCATGGCAATGACGACAAAAACCAAAAAGCAGAGATGGTTCAGCAACAAGTTTATATTGTGTCCAAAGCAAACTGACTGCTTGTCATTTAGACTAGCTGTATATTTCTCTTGTTTGTGAGCTGATTGGCCTAGGGCTACACACCCCAAGTCTTATTGCTTCCAATTTTTACATTCTTTTAATTCTGAATAAGTGTCCCTCATAGTATAAGTATTAATTTAAGATCGTTAATGCGTCTATAATCTTTTCAAACACTTTGCAGCTAGGTTACAAGAATTCCAATTTAATTGCAACACAAAGCTGTTGAACACTCTGTTTTCCAGGCTGTGAAGCATTGTCCTGTACGTGTTGTGGATCTGAGGGAGCACAGCCCATTGGCTCGTTTGAAACACTTACACCCACATGTTGATGTAGTTTTTTCATGACCACTCTGGGTAGTTCTGTGGTTTTCCATCTGCTCTGAGACTGAAGGTTAAACAAATGTGAAGTGACTCAGGCTCCTAAGACTTCCCAGTGCCCCAAAAAGACTTCACCGTCATCCACTGTCTATTATTTTAAAGCTGTTCGGCACTGATGGTTGGGGACAGTGGGTCATACTAGTGTTCATAAATTTATTCATCAGCGTGTTAGATCCCCTCTCTCGTACTATGTCATGATGCGGCTTGTTTACGCTCTTCCCATGGACGTATCGGTTACCTGACACTGGCCTAATAATGTGCATCCAGGGTACATGTGTGCCAGAACACCGGATCAGCAGGACATTTCAAAACAACACGCTCAACAACACTGTTCAGCACTGGTAAACACTGGGCTGTGGTCCTAAAAGAGAACTAAATGTGTCTGGAGAGAAGAGCTTGGAATAAATTATCCATACAATTGGATTCACAAAACATTATCCACAATATAGCACATTATTCATTAACCAGCCAATCTGTGACATTCAATTGAAACCTGCCTTATTTTATTCTCCTACTGTGTTTATGATATTGTTGGAAATTCCCCCACAACGGTTTTGTCTCAGTCAGACTTGTGTGCCATTGGAAACACAGCAAGAAAAAACAGCCACTGTCTTTTTTTATGTTGCATCGTTTTTTTGTTTTTGTTTTTTAAATCAAACTGACTTTTATGTTGACTTGGTGACTTTTAAGGTGTGTTCTATGAACACAATCCTGTTACACAACTGGGGAAAATGATACGGGACAGGCTTAGACATAAGAAAGACAACTTGAAGGTAATAAGTAAGTAAGCATTCGCACGTAGTAGTTTAGGCGTGTAACTTGACAGGGAGATGCCATTTTAGTCCCATTAGTCCTGTTCCTACTATTGCCCAGAGTTGACAAACTGAGCACTGCTGGAGGAGAAGCACAGTCATGCTCTTTTTTTTTTAACACTCATTCTTGGATGAAGTCAGCATGTCCTCCCCTTGTAAATGGGTACTTCCACTGCTGAAATGGCGTAGTTTTTATAGACAATAGCATGTCCCCACAAGGCTGCCATAGCTGTTGGAATGCTCTAAAAAGGAGTGTTTGGTTTGTAGTGTCACGAAAAAGACCAAAAATTGGACACTTTCTTTTTCATACAAAATGAGTCAACTTTCATTCACTTTATTCATTATCAGTGCCACCACTACCTATAAGTATGACTGTGAAATGTCCCAACCCATTTTCAGAGGCTGCATATGCATCTTTCGGCCTCTGATGAGTCAAATGTTCTATCTTCTTTTTTTGTAAATGTTTCCACTCCTGTTTCCCACTCCTCAGTAGACACTAAAGAACTGCAAAAAGTCTGAACAAACCATCTCTGTGTTTAGTCTGATGTGGCCTTTGATTCACATCTCTTTACATTTACATTTCAGCAGGAAAAGTATTCCAGCATGCCTCTGTTACATGTGGTTGGGGTTTGAACAGCACAGAAATTCATTGCTGCTGTGTTTTTAGCCTCATTTGTTCGTGTCCACATAAAACTAAGACTCAGACATAACATGGATGTAGCAGTGTACTCCCTGCTGAGAACAAAGCAGAGGAAATGGCAACCAAAGCCCATTTTTACAAATTTATAGTGCTTTTTAACCATTTTTGGGTTCAGCTTTGTTGTGGTGTACACTGTAGCATTTATTCCTTTAAATTTTAAACCTTTTAAAGTTTAAATTTATACTTCTCTCAAGTCCATGCTGATTTCAGTTTTGTACTTTATTCATGTGTGCAAGCATTAGGTTTTGAATGTTTTGTGTTTCTGTATAAAATGCTTTATATTTTATCCAGTTTTCTTCTATATCCAATGTATGTACAATGACAGTAAGTCTGTTATAATTTTATATCAGATGTAAAATGGGTGTTCTATAGATGGCGGTATCAAAGAATGATCAGTGCAACCAACAACATATCAAAAGCTTTGAAACAAAAGAGCCTGAGTGACATTTGACCAACTTTCACCATGATTTTCTACCACTGTGCTGCATCACAGTGTGTTGTGAGAAGTCGTCAGGTGTGCTGTGGGAAATTATCCAATTTGACCTAACTGCTCTAAAAATTATTTAGTTACTGGAAATAATTTGCTACATTTGAGGGCCTATCCAATACCTATTCAACAGCCAACAAAATTTCTATAATTTCTTTTTACACAGATCAATTCTAACATGTCCCTCAGATTTCCCATTTCCCCCTTGTGCCTGAATGCACCGCTGCAGTTAGTGATGTTTGTCTGCTTCTGATGGAGGGGTGCAACTTTTCTGTTGACAATGTGCTTCAGTTTTAGTAAAAGTTTATTTTGGCACCTATTAGTTTTCTCTTGACCTTTTCAGTTGAATTAGTTTTAATAGGTTCCAGCTGAGATGCCTTTATTGACATGTTAGATTGTATAATTAGTAGTAGTATGTGTCTGAACCTTTGATGTATATATTTCTGCTAAATAAAAAATATTTAATTGAACAAATGTAGGACAGTTGTCACAGCTTGCATTTAAACAAATCGTAAATGTCCTATGTAAATAGTTAATGACTTTTTCTTAGACACAGTTACATTTTTGTTGTTATTAATTAGTTTTGTTCAATAATTCTACTTACGTTGAAAAAAGTTACAATCATGTTTGTTAAAAAGTTGTGTAAATACAATTGTTGTGGACCTTGATGACAATGATAAGTATTTAGATTTGGACCTTTGAATATAAACTTTAAAAAGCTCTGGTCTAGGGAGTAGACACAGCCTTGAATCACAAAAAACTGCAGAGGTTGAAGTTCAGTCTTAGCTAATCAACAACAATTTCTTCACTTTTCTGATTCTTGGTTTGAATTTCAACATGCGTACTTGACCATGACTATATCACTGCATTTATAAGCATGTAAGTGGATTATTAGACATTTGAAAGGGATGTCCAAATACCCATGTTTCCATTATGAGAAAGACTTTTGGCAAATACCAAGTACATACACTGCCTGTCCCAAAAAAATTCACACACTCAAAGTCATTGATGGAATGACCTGGTCATATAATATATTCAGATTGTCTTTTTTTCCAATTAGCCTCACTGACAAATGGTGTTCCTAAGGCTACACAGGTGTTTAGTCCCAATCCCTTGAGTTCCCTTTGCATAGTGCATTTGTGGAAACACACTTACTTTCACTGTTAACCACAGCCGTGAATTCTACTGTTTCATCAAATGTTTAAGTGATCACCAAGTACAATCATTCAAGATTTCTTTCCAACCACATTTTTTTCTCGAAGATGATGGTTCCCCACTGTCCATCCAGTTTTTAATAATGCATTGTACAGTTCTTAACCCAATTTTACATTGGTTTTCTAAGAAACGAGAAATGTTGCCAGCTAAAACATAATCATCCATGCACTAATTATACTATGGGAGGCTCTTACCTACTTGCTTGGTTAAATCCAGGTGATGATTATTTTTGGATGGGCAGTGTATATGAGTACTTATGGACCATACACAGATTTTAGTACCATGATGATTTTTCTGATGTCTTTACAAGTTGTATATATCGTCATTTTCTTGTGCCACACATGACATGAGTAGGTCCAGCTGCGTATAGTGGGGGCAATTTGGAGGAGTTCTTTGTCTTACAGTCTCTGGCAGTCCATAAGTCATTGGAGAAGTACACACTCAGGTATTGAAAAGTAGACACCTACAATTTGCACTTTCAAAAACATAATTTGTTGTAAACACAAAGTAAAGGGGTACAGACACTCACAGCGCAGTGAGTAAAGAACTTGATTGGCAGTGTAGGAGTATCTTGTATCAACCCTAATATTCTATTCACCAACAGCGGAGTGTCGGAATGAAGCCTTCAAATGATATTGTCGTGCAAAATAGTGGGAAGTCAAGTCAAAGTCAAGTCAAGTCAAAACACCACAGCTCAGATAAAAAAAAAGTCTGAGGCATGGCTTTTACATTTTGAGTTAGATTTGAGCCTGATGTGTAAGAAGGACCCCGTGCAGCTCTTGGGGGAATTAAAACGGGCTAAACTCTCGATTCTTTCTAAGTCTAAAGCATGTGTTGTGCTAATGACCTGGCTCTTATTTAAAAATGGCACTGAATCTTGCTTTTCCTCTGCGCGTCCCTTTACTACTGTCCCTGTTAGCACTGGTGAGTTAGCGCTGTGTGTGTTGTGAGCTCCGCGGTTATTGACTAAGCTCATGTCAATAAGCTGGCCTGCCCCATGCTGGCTGCACCATATGGAGAGGTCTGTCTGTAATTCACAGGACAGACCAGGGCATAGTGCCAGGGAATTAGAGAGGCGGGCGGCAGGAGACATTTTAATTTGTGCTGCCATGTGCAAAGGCATGCACCTCCAGCCTGGGTCCGTTCCTGTGATTAGGCCCGGCCGGCATATTCTTAGAAGAGAGGAGGAGCGGCTAAACATGGGCGAATGGAACAAGGCCCAGGAAATGGGAGTGATTAAATAACACCAAGGAGCTTAATGCGGGATAATAGAGCACATAACAAATAGAGACACAGTTGAACACTGATAATTGGTTGTAGTGGTTAAGATCTTAATGCAGAATAGATTATCAGAAAAAATGAAGAGAACAGCAGCTGGATTAAAACATATAACTTTCTGAAGTAAAACATAACAGGCAGAAATAACAATAGCCAAGACAAAGAAGTAAAAAAAAAACAGTTTAAATGTCCATCCATCCATCTTCTTTCGCTTATCCGGGGACGGGTCGCGGGGGCAGCAGTCTAAGCAGGGACACCCAGACTTCCCTCGCCCCAGACACTTCCTCCAGTTCTTCCGGGGGAATACCAAGGCGTTCCCAGGCCAGCCAAGAGACATAGTCCCTCCAGCGTGTCCTAGGTCTTCCCTGGGGCCTCCTCCTGGTCGGACATGCCCGGAACACCTACCCAGGGAGGCGTCCGGGGGTGTCCGGATCAAATGTCAATGTGTGAAATAAAGATGGATAGAATAAAAACAGACTATGATGAGAACTGTCCACAAAAATGTTAGCAATGTAAACTATATCTCTGTGAATGGCATAATTCTTAATTTAAACATTTTACCAGCAGGTAACTTTTGGCCTAAAAATATACATTATAATTTAGATGGTTAATTTTGAATTATGCCTATGTCACTGACACAGTACCCTCAATAACATACTGTTTCAGAAGACCGTCTTAACAAAGATAGTGACCATTATCCATTATTGATTTAGAAACTTCATAATATAATACATACATTTTCTTCTTGTGTGTGTGTGTGTGTGTGTGTGAAGGGGGGGGGGATTAGCTTACTACTGCTATATGCTATTGTTTTTCTAGATCCAATATAAGTAATGTAGGTAACCAGTCCCTTCTACTACCTGCTCTATGAACAGTGGCCATCCTATATGTCATTTAATATCTAATAGTTTATTCTTGTCCCCCACCCCCCCCCACCCCACACACACACACACACACACACACACACACACACACACACACACACAAAAATAAAAATATTAACAGCAAACCAAAAAAATGCTAATCAATTGCGGTACTTAAACAAAAAAAGAAAAGTCACTAGACTAAAAAGGTAAAAAGGTATTGGCTGAAGCCATTGGTTATTGCGCCAACCCTTTTACACATCATCATAACTTATTACCTCAAACACCCCCACTTCATCCAAAACATTAACACATTGTACCCTTTTAGCCAAGCCAGGAATGTCGTAACACACCAACAGCACAACTACAGATAAATACTGTATAACATTACTGAAATATATCTGTTTAATTTAAACGTAGAGTCTCAAATATAAACTGCTAAGCAGATGATGCAGCCCTAATATTTTCTTACACTTAAAAAACCACTCTGCAGGACATTTCCTGGAACAACAGGACTCCAGCAGCTGTGTTTAGAATACTGCTGTTTCTACATTATACAAAAGACTATTCATTCACGGAGCAAAGACAATCATAGTTCATACTTATATAATTAACCATAGCATTATTGTTATTTTGTTGAACTTCAGGAACATCTGTGGTCTCTCCTTTTTTCCAGCTATAAGTGTAGTGTGAGAGAGTGAAAGAGGCTGGTGTCTGTGATTATCTCATCAGCTGAAGTCAAGTGGTGTAATTCTGGGGATGGGGATCTGTCCCACTGGGATCCACTGTAGAGCTATAGTCTGGCTCTGGGACCGGGGAGCACCTGAGCATCTCCACAGTGACAGATTCCCATGAAGCCACACACTCAGCAGCCAGTAAAGACGACGAGAAGCTTTGTGCTGGCTTTTCTATTTAAAAGGGTTTTTTTTAAAAAAGTGGGGCTATGTATTGTGGCTAAAGACAGTGTTGTAGAATGACAAATACCTCAAAATGACCCAGGAGATTTATTTATGTTTGACTGCATTTTTTCTGTCAAATATATTTTAGAAGTTGTAGGTGTACTCTCAGCCATTTCTGTTTACATTAAAGTGTAAGAGGAAAATCTTATCAGCGCCACGTAGTGTTTTCTGCTGCAATACCACAAATGCCCACTGGTTGAATCGGTGACGGGGCAGTGGGAGTAGTCGTACATGAATTCTGCAAATTCTCAAAATAGTATTGAAGTTTGGATTTGGATTTTTATCATTTTTATGCTGCACACAGGCAAATTCTCTCTGTCAGGGCTTACCTGTCACGACTTACCCCCAACAATTTCATAGCACACTTATCTTCACTTCATTAAACAACACATTAAAAAAATGAAAAAAGCTTAGCTGTTCCTAGGACTGCACTCTTCTGGACTGAGATGTCTGGTGTTCCTGTTTGGGGTTTACTGCCCCGTTGCCTTCACTTTCTAGGCTTTCTCCACTTCTTCTCTGAGGCCTAGGTATTTCTCTAGTTTGTTTTTCCTGATGATGTTTGTCCACCACCACAATGTCCAGTTAGTTCACCATTACCATTTTATTGGTCTGTATCTGGAAGTCCCACAGTATCTTGGCTCGGTTGTTCTTTACCACCTTCAGATGTGTTTCCCACTTTGAGTTCCAGTCCATACAGTTACATTTATTCATTTTGGCAGACACTTTTATCCAAAGCGACTCACATTGTTCTACAGTAATTAACAGTGTTACAGCCACTGGAGGCAAGGTGGGTTAAATGTCTTGCCCAAGGACACAACGACAGTATGAACTGTGGGGGGAGTGGGAATCGAACCAACTACCTTCGGGTTGAAAGACAACTGCTCTACCCACTGAGCAACACCCTGCCGTTATATGCTGAATTGAACAGTCTACACCTGGAGTCTTGTCTGGTGTGGTAGATCTGGGCTCCTATTGCTCTGGTACAGTGGCGAAGCTAGACATTTCTTCTCAGGGTGGGCAGACCAAGGCTGCCACATACACAGGGGTGGAACAGAAACTGATAATATCTTATCATTTTTTGTGGCTGTAGTCTGTAGACTGTAGATCTAGTTTTGCACACAGGGACTGACATATAGAATTATATTACACAATACAGGCCTATGTCTCCCTGCCCTGACCTTTTACCCCTTACCTCTTTTGAACATTACTGTTAATTAATGTTTCAATGTGACAAAACAAAAAAATTAAACATGTACATTATATTAGCATTCTAACATATACAATACTGGTTGATCAGCATGATCCAATTTGTGGAGAAGCTTTGTGAGCTTTGTTCTAATGTAACCCAGCTCAGTAGCCACATGAACCAACTTTCAACCTGCCTCTCCACTCCAGCTTCCTCAGAAGTTGTTGCTGAACTCCACCCTAAGGCCGCTCCTCCTGGTCTACTGCTTCAGAATATAACTCCCCGGGAACTTCACATTCCCACTCCAGAAAGTTGCTCCAGGGACCTGGGTGCTTGTGGCAGTTCTCTCCTCCAGTGCTCCCTGGTGTTCGAGCTGCAACCAACCACATTAACTATAGATAAGTCCCGCATTGCTTTCCTCCTAAGCCTACTGTCTGGTAAAGCCTCCCAATACAGCCGTTTGGGAGAGCGATTATCCCATTTGCTTTTTGTAAATCACTTTCACTAATGAAATGAGGAGAGTATTTGACCCCCTTCTTAAAGGGAAAGAGGCAGCTAAATGTTTGTTAGCCCTTAGTCGGGGGGTCATCATCTGTAGCTCTTTATGCTATTGATTTTCATATTCTGGCTGCTGAAAGTGAGTGGGATGTACTAGTTCACTCCAATCCTCTTTGGGTCCTCCTACTGTTGCAACTAATCTCCATCTCCATCTGTGTTTGCTAGCCCTCCAGAACCTGTGTCACCGGGAAAACCTATCCTGTTGGGACGAACCTGTCTATCCCCAGCCAAATGTCTACACCACCAGATGTCTGCACTTTGCAATTGTGAAATGCAGTTAGTGAATATAATTATGTAAAGGGACTTTTTGTTTTTAGCAAGAAAAGTAAATTTAAAGTTTGGAATCCATTAGACTTTATACCATACCTGTGTTCTGTGGTTAAATATTTTTGCTTGAATTTATTGTATGTTCATATGCATGCATGTAATGTATAAAATGTTAAATGTATTGTTTGGACCCCAGGAAGAAAAGTCTTTACTGATGTAAAGGCTAATGAGGACCCTTAAATAAACTTCATCTCTCCAATCCTCCAATACAGCTCAGCTCCAACTCCAGTCCTCCAAATTGTGGCAAAGAAAGTCCAGTCCACTTCTCTCTCTTGTTGATAGTGGGGCTGGCGACAACTTTATTGATTCCACTACCATTTGTCCCCTAAGCTAATATTGCCTCAGAGTCTTCCCCTAGAGAAGTCTGTGGAGATTCTTAGTCATCTTGAAGAAAAGGTAAAGCAAAAGCAACTGGACATTTTTCAAGTGAAGACGTTTTGTCTCTATTTCCAAGAGATTTTATCAATACTGAGATCAACTGTTAAGAGAGCTAAACTTTAACTCTAGAGGGAGGAGTTTGACCTGAAGCTGATGGGACCAGCCTGTTCTGTTCTCACAGTTGTTAGCGATGAAAGGACAGTGTGACTCCTGATCTGAGAGTCGTTAAAGGCTCAGGTGAGTTGTTAGTGTCGCTGTTACATTCAGGTGTTTTTTGTTCTAGAGTGAAAGTGTTTTTATTTAGGTTTTTCAGAACACTGTTGTAAATACTAGAATCATGAATCTGAGGCCACCTCCTCTGTTCAGAGAGGGCTTTTGTTAAAATGGAAAAGCATTCGTCAAAGCTTACCTGCCTCTTTGCGTCAGATTGTTTAGTCAACTACTGTAGAAGGGGAGTTTTACGGCCGCTCAGTTCTAAATAACTGTTTGTGTTACGTGACCACCTCAACTTACCTTGTCTTCTTGTGTCCTTGCTTCCAGCTCCCAGTTCCTGTCTGCTACAGTCCAGCCTGAACACCAGATTTCCAGCTACTTTTGGAAAATAAAACCACTTACTTTTCAGTCTGGTCTATTTTTGGGTCCACACCCTTTGTGCATCCAACATTAAAGCCTTTAATGCCAAAGCCTATGAGTCAAGTAAGAGCTGGTCATATTCACCGGAGGCAGTGTAGGAGTAAACTGTGAGCATTCCCGTGTTTCCTAGACAATGGGTTTATGGGATACTGGGTGGGAAATGTGTCCGGACCGTGGGCAGGAACAGACTAAGGCCTCATTAGGGAGCTGCACCGAGGATGGCAATTACCAGAGCTAATCTCCCAGGTAGATAGCATTGGCCCACTGAGACTTGTTAGGTGTGTGCTACACTGTACGTAAGGTGACACTAGAGCTCATGTGAAAGACAAGGTCAGTGTGGTTGTAACACCTTCCATCAAAGAGCCCTGATAAAAATGAAAGAGAACCTTACTGGGATTAGGTGTCCCAAGAAAAGCAGGTAAAAAGAAATAACGTGTGAGAGACATGTTCATTTAAAATGTGCTTTGATTTTTTGGGCGTGTGAAGCTGGGAAACAAAGAAACAAAAGTATTTTTTTTGTTGCTGAGAACTTAATGTTACCTCAGTGCAAAACAATTGACACAGATATATGTATAAAAAGAAGTCCCTTATTATGCTATTTGTATTTTTTTTTCCATTTTCTATTGGCGCATTAGAAGAATTCACATTTTAGGAGCTTTAACTGTAATCATTTATTCTAACAATGTCTGATATCACTTGTCACATTTTGATAGTGTTTTAATTCACATTCTATGTTAAATGGTAAAGGTAACTTTTTGAAAATCTATTTTTTGTCCTTCTGCCCTTTATTTGCTAGACAGTAGATTGACAGGAAACTGGAAAAATGGACAAATGACCCGAGCAAGATTCGAACACAGGTCTCCCTGCATATTTGTCATGCGCTCTCCCGACTGAACTGGGGCAGTGCAGAAAGTGGGCTGAGATGGATAGTGCATAAATGGGACAGCTCAACTTTATGAGAAACTAGCCATGGTGCTTTTAGCCAGGGGCTTTCTGGTAAATTTAAAGTTTTCTTTAATTGCGTTAAATCCAAAGTCAAAATAAATGCACAAATCTCAAAACTTGACACCCAGTGAGGAAAATGTCATCTCAGACATACATCTAGACACATTCTCAGCATCACACTTTTAGCATAACATCACACACTATATTTTGCAAAACACTAGAGACAATTTTCTGTGTTAGATGTTTTTCAGTTTATCTTTTGTAGAAGATAGACAGAGTTATAAATGTGATGAGAGAGTCTTACATTATGATGAAATTATTCATTTTGCAGGCCTTCTGAGATGTTTTGTCACTTGAGGTTATAGTTTGTGTAAAGATTTGCCACTGGATCCAAGTTTTAGGAAAATTAATTGCAAAACAGTCTACCCAATGTGTTGTATGCTGCCACATTGGAAACCAGCTAGCATTTTACAAAATGTTGCTTGTGGAGCATAAATGGGACATGAGGGGACCAAGACCGGATATTGGTGAGAGAAAGTCCCAAGAATATTAAGAAAAGTGAAAGTATTTGTGGGGGAGTTAGCATAACCTGCCCCCTCTGAGGTTGTTGAGTTAAAACCTAGAGAGAAACTATTCCGGTTGTGTCAAGTCCATTCTTTCGGCCTTGTTCTAAATAGTTATGGCTTCTATTACTCTGTGTTCAAACCATATCACCAATATTTCAACATTACTGTTCTCAAAGGAGGATGCTTTTTCTTTCAGGTGGAGGTGAACTGAAGACTTAGGGTTAGGCCTATAATGTAGCTACAATCTCTGATGAAGACATTTTTTTGTCATACATGCACCCTCCTCCAGCGTCATGTATGAACAATGTCTGGAGATCCTCCAGAGGAGTGCCTAGAGTGGGCGTGTTTGTTAATGTAGTGACTTTTATATTGTCCAACTGGTGCTGTAAGTGGAGTGCACTCTCTGCAGCTGTTTGTACATTACTTTTCACTTTAAATTTATTATTTTCAATATCAGTGCATGTACTGCTGTCACTATCATCGCTTTGTGTTGTAAACATGGAGATTTTGCCCATGGAAGTCACACCCTTCTCCCACACATCCCACATGCTCTACCCATCCCCTGCCACTCAGTCAAACTAATTAAGATTATTTCCTTGTGTCTATACCGAGAGGTTTCTAGGTTTGAAATTAAATATCCAGATACCTTCTTCTTTTTTTATAACCTCTTGTATAACCTGACTGAGAATCTCCTCAGACACAAAGTGGCCTTGTTCCTAGATATGCTATGAGCCAGTAAAATGCATTTCAGGCACATTGTAGGTCTGTAATGAAACAGATAAGCTTGTGTAATAGAGCAATAAAAAACAAAAGGTATAACTCCATACTGTCTGACCACAATCATAACTGCAAAACGTTTGTAATGTAGTTACTGGTTACAGAGTATAATCCAATATCCTTTTACTTTCTAAGGATGTAATGCAGAGCTGTTTTCATGTTAGAAAATGTGATTAGAGAAAAGCTATACCACTCTATGTATACTGTGGCTGTGAGAAGCTGTGATTACTGCCAGTATTAGTTCACTGCCCATGTGTGGCTGTTTGGGGAAAGCCAATTGGGTGTTGCTAATGATCGTCTTCCCCTGGGCTTAATCAAAGATTTGTACATTTAATTGCTGTCAAGTCAGCGCTTACCACCTGCCACGTCTCCACACGCGTGCTCAGGCCTCTCCAGGAGCACTTCTAGACCCATCCATCATCGCCAGCTGAAGGCTGGGACAACACGGCCTGCTGGGCAACCTGCAGCCTCAGTGCACTCTCAACGTGCACTTTCAACATGCACTCACTTAGAGCTCCGTGGAGTTGGCCCCCCATCAAACGCATATCTGTAGGAAAACTATCTGAAGTTATTACCACCCAGCATATACATGTTAAAAATAATCATTAATATCTTAAAAACCATACCAGTCAAAACAACATTTACAGCACAAACAGAGCACAAACAATCTAGATAGTTTTGGAGTCAATCTACGTATGACTTTACCGAGGTCTCACTAAAATCCTTTTGAACATGCACTGTCAACGTGCACTCAAAACACCCACTCTCTACTCGCACAGTGTTCACATTCATTTTCTACTCTAAGTTAGTATTCACTGTAGGCACTGTGGGGGTCCAAAAACCAGTCAGTACCTGGTGTGACCACCATTTCTGAAGAGAACACTTCTCCAAATTGCCAAACGCCATCGAATGTGAGATTACTCACTCAAGTCGGTTATGACGACAAACTGCAGTTGTGTCGAGACCCCGATGAGGATTACGGGCATGCAGATTTGGACAGGCTTGGGAACAATATTTGAGAGAAATAGGCCTTTTGTGTACATAGAAAACAAAAAGTGTTTAAATTTTTGTTCAGTATATTTTTATGTGGGCAGTAGTTTCAATTGAAAGCCAAAATGTTTGCTTAGCCATAACCACAAAGACCAATAGAAACAATTGGGCTAAACCCTACAAAGGCTACAAAGAAGGGGGTCACCTGTTTGGAAATGTGCATGTTACTTAAACATCGTTCATCAACAAAAACATAGCAACATTTTCTGCGTTTATTTAATTAAAAAGGGTATAAATTAATCAATTCCCTAACTGCAAAATACTAAGAGTTTACATCAAACTGAAGTTTAGCGTGTACCTTGAGCTTTTAGTTCTGAAATTGGCGTCAGACCGACGCCATCCCAAACTCTCTTGTTATCTCTTGTTAATATATTTAAGGCTGGGCAATATGGCAAAAATGTATCACAGTTTTCTTATTACAATAGCACAATTTATGTTTATTTTTTTCTATTGCCTGTATTCCCTCATACACAGGACTACAATGTTCTACTGCTTCAGTAAAACACACAGCTTTTACAAGTCACTGGCAATTACCCATAAATTACATATCATGAATTCTGTTAAATAATTTGATTAAGTTTATTTACAGTACGTATTTGTGAATAAAAATGTGTCTTGAAAGGGTCATTTTTACAAACCAACACCAAACCATCTGACAGAGACAATGTGTTGCTCTATGCATCATTCATGCAATTTATGTTAACATTATTCTTGGGCATGTGTCTCTTATAATCGACAGAAATTCACCTTTAGCATACATAAGTGAGTCTGATCCAGTAATGACAGTAAAGATGTTGCACACTGATTTAGTCCTGGTTTAGACATGCTTTAGACTTGGTTTAGCCCAAGTTTAGTCCTGGTTTAGATGTCATTCAGAGCTGTGACTCACCATTGAACAGAGCCCCTCCCACACTTCAGTGTCTGTTACTCAGTCAGAGCAGAGCTTGCGTCTTTCAGCATACAATTGCAATCCTTTATTATTACTATTATTATTATGATTATGATTATGATTATTATTATTATTATTATTATGGTTATTATTATTATTATTATTATTATTATTATTATTATTATTATTATTATCCAGACCTATTAAGGGTGAGAAGAAAATTAATGAATGAAAACATTTTAATGTTGCCACAAGACTGACTTCTGCTTGTGACAAATTAGGAGTTGGGCCTATCAAAGATTTTTTATGGGAAATTATGTACTTTAATCAACAAACTGGGTGGTTGTCAAACCTCTTGTGTACCTGGAAGACAGACCTGGGGCTTTGCTAACAAGCCATGACGTGTAAATGTCGCAACTATTGATAAACCATAAATAACAGGATCCTAAATTTTATCATATCAATATTATTCTGCCACTAAATGAAGCCTCTCCCCCTGATTATGCGTATGCACAGGTAGGTCGCACGTCGAAACTGTGGTGGTGTTGCAGCCATTTATAAAGCTGGATTTTGCTTTACAGGTTCATCATCACAGCCAAAATTTAACTCATTCAAAGTGTTACTCATCAAACATATTCTCAAATAAACAGAAGGAAGCCATTTTATAAAGCTGTAATCTATCGCCCCTCTGGGTCTTTACTCTTCTTTCTGGAGTTTGGAGTTTTCCTCTCGGACTTAATAACATTCTTCTAGTTGGTGACTTTAATATTCATCTAAATAAGGAGTGTGATCCTCTGGCCAGAGCATTTCAATCACTCCTTACAACCCTGTCCTTCAACCAGTTTGTTCATGAGCCCACACACATTAGTGGAAACTATCTTGATCTTGTTTTGGCTCGGGGAATAGATGTTTCCCATCTCTTCGTCTCCTCTCTTTCATCTGCTGTTTCAGATCACTCACTGGTGGAATTTGAGATAAGTTATACATTTTCCTCAAATTCAGACAAATGCGTAGAGTCTTCACGAAATTTTAGCGCAGCTGAAATGGAAATGATTGCCACACGGCTGACAGATGTTCTTCCTAATCTAACTCCAACTGGAAACTCAGTAGAGGCCTACACAGAGGAGGTCCATGCTACCCTCTCGGCCATCACCGACTCAGTGGCACCCCTCAGGACAAAGCCCAGACCAACCAGACGACCTACGCCATGGTATAATGAGGAAACGCGGGCTTTGAAACAGGCCTGCAGGAGTTTTGAACGCAAATGGCGCAAGTCAAAAACAAATCTAAATGATCAAAAGTGGTGTTTGTGTGTAAACACCTATAAGCACGCCCTCAGCACTGCAAAGACTGCATATTTTTCATCTCTAATCAGAGAAAACCGGCATAACCCCAGGTTTCTCTTTGGGACAGTTGCTAAACTAATCCAACCAAAAACAACTGAAGACTCCTCTCCCTTTAGTGCAAGACTTTTTAGATTTCTTTAATCATAAAATTGAAGATATCAGGGATAATATTTTGTTTTTGTCTTCTTTGGCTCCGGGTCCCATTCACTTAGATCCACCGACCTCTCGTCTCTCAGTCTTAGATTCTGTTTCCCTCGATGAGCTGACAAAGGTGGTTTCTTCATGTAAAGCAACTACGTGTCTCCTGGATATCCTCCCAGCAAATCAGCTTAAAGAACTGTGGCCCTATGTGGGGCAAATTATATTAAACATTATAAACTTGTCCCTGTCTACTGGCACCGTTCCTTCCCTTTTCAAACAGGCTGTGGTCAAACCCCTGCTCAAAAAAACCTATTCTGGATTCTGGATGCCTAAATAATTTCCGTCCTGTCTCCAATTTACCATTTCTATCTAAAGTCCTCGAAAAAGTTGTGCTAAAACAACTTACTCTATATCTATCGGAAAATGACCTCCTCAAGCCGTTTCAGTCTGCATTTAGGGCCTCTTATTCCACTGAAACAGCTTTAGTTAAAGTAACAAATGATCTTCTCCTTCAGATGGACGAGGACTCATCGGCTCTACTGTTATTGCTGGATCTCAGTGCCGCATTTGATACAATAGATTATGCAGTGCTAATCAACAGACTTAAAGATGTTTTTGGCATCTCTGGCTCTGCTCTTTCTTGGTTAGAATCCTATCTGTGTGATAGGTCTCATTTTGTCTCTTTTAATAAATCCTTCTCCTCCACGGCACCAGTGAAGTTCGGTGTCCCACAAGGGTCTGTGCTCGGTCCCATACTTTTTTCACTATATGTTACACCATTGGGACAAATCATCAGAAGTTATGGAGTGAACTTCCACTGTTATGCCGATGATACACAGCTGTATCTACCAATAAAAGCGAATAATACTACTGACATCATGCGTCTAGAGGCCTGCCTCGTTTCAATTAAAACATGGATGTCGCAAAACTTCCTCCATTTGAACGCGGATAAAACAGAGCTCTTGTTAATTGGTCCTGCCAGTCATCGGCACAAGTTCAACAATCTTACTGTCTCAATCAACAACTGTGTGTTGGATCACAGCAAAACTGCAAGGAACCTCGGTGTCATTTTTGACCCCACACTATCTCTGCAGCAGCACATTAGTGAGGTCACTAAACTGGACTTTTTTCACTTGAGGAATATCTCAAAAATTCGCTCCTGCCTCTCTTTAGCTGATGCTGAAATTCTCATTCATGCATTTGTCACATCCATGCTGGACTATTGCAATGCGTTATTCTCTGGACTGCTGAGGAAAAGTACTCACAGACTACAAATGGTCCAAAATACAGCCGCCAGACTTTTAACAAAGACCAGGAAGTTCGATCACATTACTCCGGTCCTGGCTTCATTACACTGGCTTCCTATTCATGTTAGAGCTGATTTCAAAGTTCTCTTGTTAATCTATAAAATCCTTTGTGGACGCACGCCCTCTTACCTATCTGACCTTATCACCTGGTGTACTCCAGCTCGTACCCTTCGCTCTCAGGACGCTGGCCTCCTTCAACTTCCTCGAATAAAGAAGAAGTCTGCTGGCTACAGAGCCTTTTCTTATAGAGCCCCATTTTTGTGGAATGGGCTCCCAGTGGAAGTGCGGCGATCTGACTCTGATGAGATTTTCAAAAGCAAACTCAAAACATACTTATTTCACCAAACGTATGGAGACTGATTGATCGTAGGGTTAGGTTTACACTGGTTGTAGCTGTAGGTACACACTCAATCGCTCATATTATTATTACATCTGCCTATTTTCAGTAGTATTTAGCACTTTTGTTTTTCTCCTTTCTACCTCCTCCTAGGGTGGACGCAAACCTCTGATCTGCTGGGTGATGTGTACTGCCCCCCCCCACCCCCCACCCCACCCCCCCGACTCAGCTCCAGTGTGAGGACCCCCAGCTCATCTTTCATCTACCTTGATGTTGGCTGAGGTCCCATCCACCTTACACACACACACACACACACACACACACACACACACACACACACACACACACACACACACACACACACACACACACACACACACACACACACACACACACAGAGTGGACACTGGACGCAGTCAACATAAATGTTTTTTTTTTTTTTGTGGATATGTTTTGTATTTATATGTATTTTTTCGACTGTCCCGGACACATTCTTGCACGGCCTGTCCGTCCTGGGAGTGGATACCTCCTTCTGTGGTTCTCCCTGAGGTTTCTCTTTTTTCCCGGCTTGGTTTTTTTTGGAGTTTTTCCTCACCCTGATGGAGGGTCTAAGGACAGGGGATGTTGTCTAGTGCAGTCTGTTAAGCTCTTTGAGGCGGCTGTTGTTGTGATATTGGGCTATAAAAAAATAAATGTCTTGTCTTGTCTTGTCTGTCTTGTAATCACATTGCACATTGTCATATTTCATGTTTCTGTTGATTGATTTATAAATGATTAATTTCAACTCGGCCTGTGTTCCAGTACACCAGCTCCGAGCCCTCACATGACTCCACACAGACAGGCCCACTCTCCACAGCCAATCACAGCTCCTCTCTCTGTGTTATTGTTTTCCTGCTCTCACACAGCCAACCTGTCTGCGACACAAGATACTGAGCGTCCTGCACCTCTGCGGGGCTCACCTCACTCACACACTTGTGCCGGGCCCCAAGTGCTGCGTGAGAACTGGGCTCTGCTCTGTCCACCCGCTCGGCTCAGGCAGGAATGTGATCCTGTTATCAGTCGCTGCTTGTGTTCCCAGCTGATGCGCGCAAGTCTGGAGCCTTACATAATTTGTCATGGTTATTAGTGGCTTCCTTTCACCTTTGGATTGTCAAGCCATACCTGTAGACAGGTTTTAATAGTCCCTGAAGGTGTGAGGCTCCCAGGATCTGCAGTGAAACACAGGACAATAAAATCAACTAGAGAGACTCGGACCTAGGAATGATCCTTTACCTCATATGAACTAGCCATTTCTTATGTAGTTTTCATAATAATACATGATGTTAAACTAAATAAAATAAACTGTGATTACATCTCAGTTTGTTTCCATATGAACTTAGATACACAACAGAAATGTGAAAGCCTCAAGAACCATTAATCAACCCAATAACAGGAAGAGTGGGACAAGATGCCACGTTAAAATCATGTGGCTTTATAGTGTCTTGAGAGGAATGTTAGCAAAGACAAATTGTGGTGCAGTAAATTGTCAAAATGTATGCATCTAGACTCCATTTTCAGTTTGCCAGAAGCCCAATGCTTTAAAAAGCTCAGATTCACATTTCAGCAATGGTGGGCCATTAAGGCCAGCAAGGCCTTCTCAGCTGGCCTAAACAATATTAAAATGACTGATTTATGTTATATGTTTTTCTCATTATTTTGTATTAAATTATTCCCAATTGTATATTCTCTTCAGTTCAGAGCTTTTCTCTTGGCTGCGCTGTTTCCATCAGTTGTTTATGCTTTTATCCAATCAGATTTCAGCCATGTGTTGCCAGGGTGAATGAAATCTGCCTTGAGGCCTTCAGAATGAACAGGGCGGGCAATAAATCGTAATAAAACTGTGCTTTAACCGCTCAGATTTAGAGTTAGGTAGCCCACCAAGTGCCCAGGGCCAGCTAGCAGGCGTACAATAATGTTGGCGTTTTTACGTCTTTTGATTGGACAGAGCTACACAAGCTCAAATCATTTTATGGAATGGACATTCTTGGCCCTAAAGCGAATGAAAACCGAAATACAAGGAGACAGACTGGACTTTCAGCATTAGCCTCCGTGGCAAAAGAAAAGGATTTAGTGTTATAAATGAAACTCACAGATAAACTGTTCTTGAGGAAAGAAAAAAAAATAAACTTTGTGTTTAAAAAATCATTAAGTTTTGGTGGTGAGATAATGAATTTTATTTTTAATTTCTTATATTTTGTCTCAAAATGCTCCTGCTTCATACGATGTATGCTCTGTGGCGCAGCTCTGTTGTGTTAATTGGGTTTCTTGCTTAAGTAATTAATTCTCAGTACTTGCAATACCTGTCTGTGATGCAACGCTCTGTTATACAATGTTTTTGTGTCATATTATGTTTTCCATAATGATGGCATTTTAATGACGGTATTAGGAGATGGTTTAATTCCGGTAAGACTAGCGTTCATGCTATACTTTTTTTGACGGACAGAGTTGTAACATTTCGGTCTTAATCTATTATTAACTGTCATTTCAAAATTTCACACTTTAATAATACTTATAGTATCTTTTTGTTTTAATCCCAATTTAAGAAATTAGGCTACAAGGCGAGCATAAAGAACATATTATTTGTTTTATTTATAAAAAACAGATGAGCAAAAATGGCACTTCATTTAAGGTTTCATTTAACACAAAGCGGAAGAACAGCAGAAGGATATTTTGTGCTTGAACAGGAATGTATAGAACGCAGTATATTACACAATATAAATCTGACTACAAAAGGAAATAAAAAAAGGAACTTTTCTGTAGATTTGTCTGCCCTGTTCAGTGTTGTTCTCCTTTATCCTCCACTGCATCATGTCCTCTTTTTTCACCTTTATTCACAATATCAGAACTAGTTGGCGGTTTGAAGAAATACTCACACTCAGCTGCCGTGACATTTTTGCAACTGTATGCAGCGTGACAAAGACAAGACAATTCAAGATAATTGCTGATAAATTTTTACATTTGCCACCAACTGGTCAGGAGTAGGAATTACAATAGATCACTCTCAGAATAATCAGTCAAAATGATGAATGGCCTTCAGATTTTTCCATCACTGCAAAAAAAAAAAACGTCAATGATGGAAAATATTTGGTTATTGTGACCTCTGGGTGGGACACCACACTTGGATTTCAGACAATTTTGATTTATTAAACATTGTAGGAAGGACACCCAGCCATCCAAAAAATAACCAAATGCTAAATCATTCTTTCTTTCCAGTTTCATTACTTTCATCGTAATTAAAAAAAAAAAAATAACTTAGGCTTTATTCTGTTCTTTAGCATCACTAGCTAACCTTTGATCACAATGCCTTCTGATTTCAGCTCTCCTTCCCAAATATGGGGTTAACCTTAAACTTCCGCAACGTCAGTTCTGCATGAGTCAGTAGAGATGACGTCAGAGTACACTAGTCCTTCATTCCCCTGACAAACTCTTGATGAATAATTACAATTCATACCACTGTTGTGTCGTTAAATCAAAACCTGAATCACCAGTAAGTGCTGTGTCACGGTTACAGTAGGTAACATGTGCTGGAGGCTCAGGTGTTACAGTTAATCCAATGTTCTCCTCATCCATGAAAGTTGGCTCATTAAGTCGTATAAGGCTGGAGGCTGTGCAAACCCAAACACGCCTGACCTGTATGATGGGAGCCAGTTCCTCTGAAGCTGGCAAGTCTGGACAAGGGCACGGTAACCCGGCATCTCCCGAGGGAGAACATGCCTGCGAAGTGTGATCAGACCTGTTCCCATGAGCACCTGAGCAGGGGAGCAGGTGGAGAAGGACCGGGCTGCTCCGTTAGCTCATAAGAAGACTGTACAACTCAATTCTTAATAATGGGGATTTACACAGTGTTCATCCAGCCAGTACTTATAATGTGTCTCAAAGCTATTAATGCACTTCCTGTGGATAATAGATAGTAATAGTAATAGTAATTGTAAGTTTAGTAGCTATTAGCAAATAAAATAAATGACAGCTGGAATGCCACTCTTAAGCAGCCATAGTGGCAACTTATAAATCTACACTTTTATATAAACAAATGAGCTTCAGATGTCTTGACGTTAACCAATAGCTTGTTTGCTATAGAAGAACTCTTTATTCGAGAGCGTTGTATTTGTTTTGTTTTTTTTCAATTGCTATTTGAGGGCATTTTTTTCTGTGTTTTCGCTCACTCTCACACATAGAAGTTGCTACTGCTGCTTGCACCACCCTCTTGCGCTCGTAATGTTTCTACTCACTTGCAAAACTTTTGATTGCGGGTCTTTTCTGCTTGCTCTTGGATCTTTTAGAAACTAACCAATCAACCATCCGAGGCCTTTTGGATTTTTAACCCGGCAATAAGTGCAGCTAAACTAACAAGCTTCAGATAGTTACCTCCAATTTTTAGACCTCTGTTTTTTCCCTTAAACTTAAGAAAGGGTTGGGGAGCTGGACCAAGTAAGAAGACATAAATGTATCGCTTTAATACAGAATGGGAGGAGGACTTTTGCGTTCGCCTCATCTGTTAAATAGGTATTATAACAAAATCCGACCATTTTGATAGTTGTAGGCCTGTCAGATGAATACCAGATTGTTTTGACATTGTAGTGACATATAATGCAATCATTCTGATTGTTTTGTGAAAGTACATAAATAACAGCCTTCAGTTTTCAGCATTTTGTGTTGTAAAACAATGCTAAAAACAATTGAACCTCCATCTCTGAAAACACAGAGCACCACTAGGTGGTAAACACTGTTGTTTTTTCCTGCTATAACCATGCTGTTCATGATTATGCAAAAAAGAACCAAAATGTCACCAGACAAATGAGTGTAAGCACAGCCTGGGTTCAGAGAAGGCTTAAGCATATGGCTGCCCTTTTAGGGAATAAAAAAAAAAGTTGGGTTGACGAGCTATCTCATATCGTGGCAACAGATGCAATCCGAGTGGTCTGTTTCACTGACTCACACGTTTGGACCACCCACGTCTGAACGCACTGAGCTAAAGTCACACACTGTTTCCATGACGACCATAATTTATACCTTCAAAACAATTTTTTTCCTCTTTCATCTCACACAAAAGTGGTAATTAGAGCCTAGCTTCTAGACTCATAAATACTCAGAATTGATTCAACACAATGTATGACTTGTCCCGGTAAACTAACTAGAATTATGATGAATACATTGAAAGTAGACTCTATTGTCTTTTTGTGATTGTTTTGTCACCATCTGGGGCATGTGTTCATAGATCTTGAGAACAAAACTAAAATCTGTCACATCAATACAAATAGATTAGCTTATTCAATGTTAGCAATGCACCAAAAGACCACACTAATGTAACAAATACAGTGCACTGAAGTGGTTATTGTTCTGGTGGTACTAGCTAAGATAACCTTTATCCTTTAAAGGAGGCTATACAGGTGTCTTTCTCTTTTTTTTTAAACTTTAATAGTCACATTGTCACAAGAGTCTTCTTTGAAAAAAACGTGATCTTGAGACATTATGGTATTTTCATGCTTGCATAGAAGGGCGCCTCAATTGAGAGACACTCACATTGGCATCTACAACTTGTCAACATTTAATCAATGGCTGCCAAAAATACAAACTGTGTCTATTTCAGTGCTGGGTATGTCTGCTTAGAAACAGGGCAACAAAAAAATAAATAACAATTATAAAAAGCAAAGTGACACATGGATAAATATTGGTAATGCATTTAAGAGATCTTTAACTAAGTGGAGGTATCAGTAAGCAAAACTTTAAACTTCACTTTTGATGCAATCTCTTTGTATTTATTTAGTTTTATTTATTAAATAAAAAAAAAAAAATTTTTTTTGGGGGTACATCTTTTTTTGGTAATGCATCTTAAAGGGTGAAATTTACTTGTTACAGCAGGATTTTGATCTTCCACCAGACTTTCTTAAACATTTTATTTTTTGGTTGAATTAATCTGTGAATGAATTGGTTTCTCATGTGGCCCATCCATCCATTGTGCAGTTCATCAGCCTCGATGCCACCTCCACAGCACACACCTGCAAAGATCAATCTTTTGTCTTCATCTTCCCATCTCCTTGGGTCATCAAGGATTTCAGGTTTCTTGCCTAGCAGGCTTGTATTAGTAAATACCAGTAAGTAATAATTTGTCTTACAACTAATGGCAATGGAACAATGGAATGGCAGAGTTTACTTCCTATAGACATTATTCATATAAACAACACCCAATTATTAAGTAAGCATAATTCCATAAAAGACAGCAATTGTTTTAATAAAAAGCTGTTTTCGCTTGTTTATGCCAGTAATAATCAGTTTTTAGAGCAGTGCTGGTATGTGGTATATTACTATAATGTGTAAGTCTATCATTTGCTGAAGTTGTGGATTTGGTGGGCGTGATCAGTTCTGACCCTTGCACATCCATCTCTCTTCTCCTGCTTATCCGGGCCCGCAGCCCAATCTCTTCATCTGTGAGGTGCAAAGGATCGAGTAAAATTACTTTTTTGACTTAAAATTTATTTCTTTTTCCATCACGGTGGAAAACCAGCTTTTTCACAAGAGCCCCAACAAACTGACACTGGAGGGCTCTTAAAGGTGTTGGCATCTGAAAACCAAAAGGGCAGGGGAGGACTTAAAACCTCAGTGCCCCGGGGTTCTTGAGGGATAAATATGGCCTTGCTTCAAGTTGAAAACAGTCCATAAATCACAATGCAGAACAAGTGACAGAGTGTATTGGTGACGGCCATTCTTGAACTTTATCTAACTTCCTACTGTGATTTCCTCTTTGAGCTCCGACGCAGCTTCCTACTTCTTGGTTGACCTGGAGCCCTTCGTGAGTCAGAGCCAAGATATCACTTAAGAGAAAGTCAGGACCTTTGAGAGCATGAATGGGAGGAAATGGCTGAAGCGTTACCCACCATGCCACTTGTTCAATAACAACAGACGCGCTCTGCTTTTTTGTTTTCACTGCATGCGTTTGCTTTTGATTCAGTTCCACAATCTCAAAGTGGTGGAAAGTTTTCTCCCACTCTCTTCGCTCCAAAGTCCCACCCCAGTAAAAACAGGCCCCGATCAGACCCCCCGGCCCCTCTCCAGGGCCCCTCGGCTTGTTGGGACAGCTGCTCAGATGATCTGGGCTCTCTGCAGGTTTTGTGATTCATTTTCTGAGTCAACACCATGAACTTGAGCCTGACCACAGAGCTGTGATTCAGAGAGGCATTAGTCAATTTGGAATTTGATTACTCGCTTATATGTGCAATACTTAGGTAAATATGCACACGGATATAATGAACAAGGACTACAAAATCATATAGCAAATTATTTATAGATATAATATAATATAAAAAGGAGCAGGGTTGTAAGTATTAACAAATAACTCATTGTAAAACCTGCAATAATAGTTTACTGGCATAGACTCATTTTTGGCTACTTGATGCTACATACATATGTGAGAAAACATTTTCTATGTATTGCAAAATTTCACAAATATGGATATATTTCTGTATATATAATTTATTTAGTAGCATTTTCAGATGATAGTTTTGCTGTTGTTGTGCATTTTCCAACCACTGCCCACTAACTCTTCAACTGCCCCATCAAACTGCTCTTTTAAGGACAAAATTGGTATTTAAATAGTCTCACTTTGTATGAGGTCCCTGTTTTGTTGCACTTCATTGACATTGGTCTTTTAAGAATTTGGTTTTTAGCGTGTTAATGTATGGCATATCTTTTTAGAAAAAGAATTGTATTTTTATGAGAAAAAAGTTTTTGGTGAACTTCTCTGTGTGTTTTTTTTGGTTTGGCGTATTTAGTTCAGCAACACTACATTTGAAAATAAACAGCATACTGGCCTGGACCATGGCTCACTGTGAAATGTTAGCATTTATCAATACACATATTTCCAGAGAGCTAAGGAGAGCCAACCTGTGATCAAGAGAGAATGTCCGTTATCTCAACAGGACAGACATTTTGATGGTGACAAGCAACTTATTCAACATCATCTGTTTGAACTGCTGCCCTCTGGTAAACAGTACAAGTCCATTAAAAACAAGCGTCTCCCAGGGAACCTCCTAAATGGTCGTTGTGTAAGGGTGCCGCCATACGCCAAAATACAGCAAAATACGGCGTTATACCGCCGTCTACCAGAGGGCAGGCTCCAAAAGCGGAAATATAAGGAGAAACCCAATGGTGACTTTAGGAGTGTAAAAAACATGTTTACAGCCTGGTACAAAAGACAGTTTTACTTCTTTAAAAAAAATTCTGTGCAATATTTGGTTATATATTTTGGATCTGCCTAGCCTCTTACCTTTTTATTGCATATGTTAGTATAAAGTACATGGTTTCAAATGAATGTGTATTGGTAGTGTGAATGAATAATAATAATAATAATAATAATAATAATAATAATAATAATAATAATAATAATAATAATAATAATAATAATAATAATAATGGATTGGATTTATATTGCGCTTTTATTCCGAGGGACCAAGGGACTCAAAGCGCTTACAAGTCAACCAAAGTCCTGGCTAGTAAGCTAAATCTTACTTAGCTAAACCTTGAAGGTAACAGACAGGAGCACCAAAGCTGAATCTTGTCATCAAGCATGTTTTTTGCCATTTTTATTTATCCCTCATGGGAAGATCATAAGTAAGTGTAAGTGCTACTTTAAGAGGCAATATTAGGCCTAGAAATGCAAAAGGAAGTTATTAGTTTAGTCAACTTATCATAAATAATCAATATCATTAAAATAGATATGTATTTACTGTATTTTACAGATGTAAGAAAACTACAGATCAGAGCTGCCCGCATTGTGCTAAAATATAGAACAAATGTAAAAAAACAGCATAGTCAATAATTCCTTACAGTCTGGAACATTTCCAATAGCCTTAAAAACTGCTGTCATCAAGCCTCTCCTAAAAAATAGCAGTCTTGATGCTACGGTGCTCAACAACTATTGGCCCATATAAAACCAATTGAAAAACCATTGAAAAAATTGTATATCAGCAACTTAATAACTTTCTATTATTTAACAACTGCTTTGATCCTTTTCAGTCAGGATTCAGGCCCCATCACAGACTGAGACTGCACTTATCAAAGTCACAAATGACATCCGTCTGAACACAGACGCAGGCAAAGTCTCTGTCTTAGTTCTGTTGGACTTGAGTGCTGCGTTTGATACAGTGGACCATGAAATCCTGTCACAAAGATTAGAGGAATGGATAGGTATCTCTGGAACTGCCCTTAAATGGTTTCAGTCATATCTTGAAGACAGGAAGTACTTCCTGTGCTTCCTTTAGGCCAGTTAATACGCAGCTGTGGCGTATCATACCATAATTATGCAGTTGACACTCAGATTTACATTTCACTCACAGCAGGTGAAAATGGACCAATCCATTCACTTTTGACGTGTGCATAATAATTTTCTCCAACTGAACAGAAACAAGACTTAACTAATTATCTTTGGAACAGAAACAAAGAGAAAATGTCAGCAGTCACCTCGTGTGTCTTTCTCTAAAATCTAAAAACCAGGTTAGAAATCTCGGGGTCATCATGGACTCAGACTTGAATTTCTACAGTAACAATAAGTCCATTACATCATCTGCATTTTATCACCTTAAAAACATTTCCAAAGTCAAAGGGATCATATCTAAGCCAGACTTAGAGAAACTTATTCATGCTTTTATCTCCAGCAGGTTAGATTACTGTAACGGCCTGCTCACTGGTCTCTCAAAACGAGGGTTAAGACAGCTGCAGCTTATTCAGAACGCTGCCGCTCGGGTTCTAACTAACACCAGGAAGTACAACCACATCAGTCCAGTTTTAAAATCTCTGCACTGGCTTCTTGTTCCTTGGGCAAGACACTTAACCCACCTTGCCTCCAGTGTCTGTAGCACTGGTGTATGAATGTGTGTGACTGTAGGTGTGTTTGGTGGTGGTAGGAGAAGGTTGAGCGCTGTTTGTGTGGCAGCCCCTCTCTCTGTCTGCCCCAGGAGTGGATGTGTGTGAATGGGGTGAGAGGAAGCACGATGTAAAGTACTTTGGGTGCCTGAGAAGGGTGCAGGGAAGCGCTATATGCCATTTACCATTTACCATTCCTGTTGCTCAGAGAATAGACTTTAAAAGAGCACTGCTGGTTTACAAGTCTCTGAATGGTTTAGCACCAGAATATATTTCTGACATGCTAGTTCCTTATTTTATATTTCAGAGGGACTCTATCTCACTAGAAACGTAATAGATGGGAAGTTTTTTCTGCCAAAAACTAATGCCATTAAACCTATTGTAAGTCCACATCAACAAAAATTCTAAAAGATAATACGACTGAAGGATTTAAAAAAACGTTTAAAACATTTGTTAGAGAATGTGTGCTGTATAGAATGAAATAAACTAATTATTGAATACTTGACTAATTAATATATCCTGGTGTAGTTAGTTTGAACTATTAAATGACTGTAATGTGTATGTTATTGTCATATGTGTTGTTGTGTGTTGGAGATGTTAATTGTATTTTTGTGATGTTATGTAATATGTTGAATGTTATGTTAAATGTTATGTGTGTACCACTGGAAGAATAGTGGCAGCACCTCTGCATTTAAAAGTGGCTCTGAATAAATAAACATAAATAAACATATACAGTACTTGTTGAACTGCTCTTAACTGGCCATCAGCTAATGACACAGCTGTTAGACTATTCTAGTCTATTTGGAGCTTTAAAATTGTCTGGGGTTCAAATCCTTACTCAAACCAGTCTGCCTCATGTCAAACACGTGGCTTAAAAAATGCCATGGTTGTTGGTTCCAGATGGACAACAGGACACCAGTCTGAAACATGGGTCACTGTGGACTCTTAGCTGTTAGCATTCATCATTACACCCAATATTTCCTGAGAAAAACAGTAGATCAAGGCAGAATGTGAGCTTCTCAAAACAAGTTGGTTGTGACTAGTAATCAACTAATGTCTAATGACCTTTACTTGGCTAAACTAAAATGCTAACAGTTAGAAGTGTTGGGTGAGACATGCCATGGTCAATCTGGAATTTATCCTGTAATCACTTTTTGTATTACATTTTTTGTGTTCCTTTTCTTTGTTACCTGTTGAGGATTTTTCCACTGATAAAGAAAACCCAGTTGTGTAAAGAACTTTCTTAAAGAAGAAGATTATTGTCAAAGTCTAGAATTAGCATATGCCATTATAAACATGGATGCACATGGAAATGCTAATTAAAACTTGACAGTTTTAACACAAATCTATTGATGTCCTACTGAGATGTAAATAACTGTGTAATGCACCATATAACACAGCCTTTGCCCTATTTTCTCCCGGCCTCTTGCCACATACCTCCCTCCACTACTACAACAATATTTCATTTCTATACAAAGAATGTAATGACGTGTCAGAAAGCACCCTGTAGTGTGAGAATGCGTGCTCCTCTTTTCATTCCGTTTGACAAGGCCTTAGAGGGAAAGCACCCAGTCCCGCCCTTGTGACGAAGGACTGAGTGTGGCAGACCTGGAAGGCAACACTTCGTTGAATTAGCAGTGCGTCTTTGAGCGGGACCTCCCTTCTACCAGTCTGCCGTAGGACGGATTAATGATGTCAGGCAACAGGTTTGGTCGCAGACACTCCCTGTCTGCTTCAAGCCACTAATCCCCAATCTACACTACCTTCTACAAAGCAAAACGAAGGCCCACTCATACTAAATATTATTGTTCTGCGTTGTGACTCAGACTTTCCATTTACAACTTACTCATTCGGCCGCTACAATGGGAGGGAGTGGCTTTATGCTGACACATGGGTACATTCCTTCTCATTTCTCTGCACAAACAGAACCGTACATCACTTTGTGCTTTTGTAGTTCATGAAAATGTCTGTATTTAGTTTGAGTTTCTAAATGTAATCCTGCTGTATTTCCTGTGCTGTGGTGTTGGTCTCCAAATTTATATAACTACGCTATATACCATATTTGGAGTCTTTTATTGCATTTTCTCTTCTCTTTAAAAATGATAATAATAAATCTTATAAAAATGTTGTGATAAGCGTTTCGAGTAGTGTCCCTTGTCTTCTTTCCACTTGAATAATGTCTCGTTTAAAGGGGCAAGCCATCTTATTTTTTCCATTGTAATTCATTGCATTGTCTTAAAAAGGAACTGTAGAACCTTTAGCCAGTAGAGGGCGCATATCCATTTACAGGCTTTCTTTACAGGAAATTATTCTGACAGCAGCACCGTTCACAAACCATGGCTGTGTCGGAATGCCCTCCCTAGTCCCTAACCCCTCACTATATAGAGGACAACATAGTGCACTCAATTAACGTTTTCGGACACAACACGGCTGTTTTCTGTCGCCGTTAATCACGACTCAAGCATACATAAAAAAAAAAAAAAAAAGGACTAATGTAATAAAACACATGACTTTAGTAATATAAGTATTAATATAAATAATTAGTTTTATTCAACTGTGGTCCTATTAATGACCAAAACTGACACAATTATTGCATCTTTTTAATGTCTCAAGATGGAAGCTCTCATATGTCTGTATGATTTAAGGTAAGCTAACGTCAGGGATTTCACATTGTAATGATTTATTAATAACATTGTTAATGTAACATTGTAAACTTGTGCCTCTAACTCATTTCAAACCTGTTGTGTTAAAGAAATGTCACGATCACGCGTCTCTCTTCATAAAGCATTATTGTCATTATTTGACTGTCTAGTGACCACTACTTTTACTAATGCATTGTGGGACATTTTGAGTGGACCCCATTTTAGTCATTAGACATTTGGACACCACTACAAAATGTTGTAATCACTATATAGTAATAAAGGATTAGATATATATTGCTCTTTTCTCCCAAGTGGGCCAAGGGGCTCAAACAGGCCGTATATTATTCATTCACTCCACAGTCACACACTGGTGGCAGTAAGCTTCGTTCGTAGCCACAGCTGGGGCAGACCGGCAAAAATATGGCAGCCATTTTGCCTACCACCACCAAACAATGTTACACATTTAACACCAGAGCTGTGTAACTGGAGGCAAGGAGGGTTAAGTGTCTTGCCCAAGGACACAATAACAGTGTGAACTCTGAAGATCGGGATTCAAAGAGCAAGTTTGTAAGAAAGAACATGTCTTCTTCAGACATGCGCCGATTGGTACAGACTTTCTCCTTTGGTTCAAACCAAATCTTTCGTTGTGAAGCTCCAGCGGACTCTGTGTTTCAGTCCAAACAGCTGCTCATTGGTCTTGGTCCGGATCAAACTGAACCAAGGTCCAGTTTGTTTGTAGTGTAGTTTTACTCGAACTCAAACGAGGAAGGGAAATGTAGACAAGGGATAGTGGTTGGGTTCAAAAACACATATGACACACAGATAAGGTTGTTGCATGTTTGGTATGGCTCTATTGTTATATCTATGTTACAGCAGAAGCCTCCTGGGAAGCCAACTGCTTCCTAATAAGGGATATAGTGATTTAAATTATGCCTTAAACAGGGCCTTTGAAGTTTCCACACCAGCTAGAGTAAATTCTAGTAAAAGACACATGGCTAATTTGCATAAATCAACAAAGCACAACAAAGCACTACATGTGCTACATTGTTTCTGTTAATCAGTTTCTTGCTGTGCTAATACAAGGTATTTTACAGGTAATGTGAGTCTTTTCCTCTGTGATTTATTAGTGTCTGTGAAGTCATTATTTTTTATCAACACAATAATACATTAATAATAACATGTCTCTAAAGACACTCTCTAGTCTGATTATTAAATATGCCGTCTACATGACGACAGTAAGCACAGCCACAGAAAGTCATATGGTCCGCTTTCAAAAACTGACGTGTGAAACCTAAATTTACAGAACCAAATAATCTCTGTGTAAGAATCTGTAAGTTCTTAGGGCAGACCTTGGAGCGGATTTCAGCTGAGAAAACATCCTTAAGATGCCATTATTTAGACTTTTCTGAGACTGGGACAAACCGTGGCTTGACTGTGAGTAAATGCAGCCCAGATCTGTGCAGCAGACTACGCTGCCGTCTGGGTGTGGGAGAGGGAGAAAGTGTGTGAGAGCACACTGTGGGGAGTCAGTATCCAGGCCTGCTTCACGTGGCTGGAAGGTGAAGGGCTATTAGGGAAAAGGTGAGTGTGGGCTGCTGCTCCAAGTTATTCAGTAACAGGGGCTCTCTCTGGTTGTGCTCCTCTAGGCCTCTAGTGCTGTTTCTGCGCAACCACACCTCCCACTAAAAGCACGTTTACATGCACACATCTGGGCACTTTTCTGCTAGATGTCTAATGAGCTCAACTAAGCAGGAGCTATATTATAAAAAGTGTTTTCTGTGAAAACGTTATTGCCCCAGCTGTGATTAAATGATTGATTAGAGGCACCTAATTTATCTTCTCTCCTTAGCTCCTGGGTAATGTGTAGTGTGTTCTGGAGCAGTACTATTTGCAATGTTGAAAACTAAACTTGTATGTATCTCCAAATTGAAGTTATCATCATTACAGGTTATAAATCAAAAATAGATATTCATTTGTTGTCCCAGAAACTCAAGGAGGAAAAAGGTGAATTACAGCTAGTTAAGATGCAGCTTGTTAACAGTTGCTTTATAAAATATGCATGATTACTTATGTATATCAATTATATTAATTTCAATTTTTGCTTCGATTGTTGCCTGTAACTGACCCTTTCCACTCACAAAACCAAAACACAGTGAGCATGTCCTCACATTGGTGTGTACTGTCCCTGAACAGGGGCATGAAAGTGGGGTGAGCAGGTTTGTGGCCGTGACCTGGTGACAAGAACAAATCGGAGCGTACAGTTGGGGCCCGGCCCTGTTGTCTCTCTGCCTCAGAACGAAAGTCACGAGACTGTGCTTTGAAGAAGGACCAATGAGTGCAGAGACAGAGCTGTGTGTGAGCAATGATTGACAGAAGTTGGATTACTCACAAAAGCATTAGTCATGGTGAATTTGTGACATGTTGTCTATTCTGTGAGTGTAAATAGCTCTCTGTGCCGCATGATTTGTACTAATTGAGTGGTCTTTTTAGATGAAAGCTGTTGACATGGACAAGAGCATGTGACTAGTCACATTTACATAAAATGACTTGAATTCACATTTTATTGTATTAGAAATTTTCTTACTTAAACAGTGTTTCACACTGGTGGAGACATTTGAGGGTGCTCTGAATGAAACCATAGGAAGGGTTAAAGGTCACACCAGTTTATCTTCAGTGTGGCACGCATGGAGAGGTACACAGATTTTAACCATGCTTACTATGCTTATAGATCACACACCTTTATGTAAAACCTTATTCTGTTAATTTTCTTTATTCTTTTATTTTCAGTCAAAATAAATAGGTTGGCATCATTTCAATGGTTTTCATTTTTCATACATTGACTCACCTCAGTAACTTACCTAGCATGTCTTCTACAACGCCAACACCAATGTGCACCACCACAAGTACTTTTTCTTGCTTAATTGGTGCTTTTGTTATATAAATAGTTCATGCACATCAAATGGAATCATTTGACAATTCCTCTGCTGAATATGAAACAGGTATGAAAAGAAAATGGACCGAAAAAATTCAAAACTTTTTGGGGAAATATGTTGCAAGTAATAAGAATAAAGAAGAGAGTAAATCTTAGTTTGTAGTGGTGAGAGAGGTTGGAGATACCTCCAACCTCTGCTGCTGTGAACTTAAGAAGATTAGGTTAAAAACACTCCAGAGCTCCCCTTCCCGAAGCAGAGAGCAGCTGATGTTCCCAAACTACCAGAACAGACCGGGAATAAGATCCAAACTCTGTCCTCACTTTGTAAAGAAGCTGGTTCAGTGAGTCATGTGTTATCAACATAATGTAGCATTGAAGTGTACTGTAAAACTTTTTTTGTAGCCTTTATGTTCATGGTATGTATTTATTGATCACACACAGTATTCATTTTAAAACAGTGTTCATTTATTATGCCAGTGATTACACATCAGTCTGCATATAATAATGATTAACACAAAATAATATTAAAATGTAAAAGGATACCATAAACCAGGCTTAATCTACAAAATGTAAAGGTCTAAAATAGGTCTATTAGTTGCAGCATCCAAAAGATGCACAAAGGATCTTTGGCGCCAAAAAGTTGCAGGCCCCTGCTTTAGACCAAGTACCATTTTGGGAAGTGTTTAAAGATAGGCAGCTGTTCTTTAGCTCTACCCCTGCCTTCTACCTCTCGCTGCTTTAATCTGACAGGACTTATAACAGGATGGATAATATTCTCTGTGAAACAAAGGGGTAAGATCATTTTCCATAATGCGGTGTGTTTACCAGCACTGCAAGAAAGGTACACAATGTAAAACAGATTTGGCCAAAAATACATATTTAAAAATTATTTTATATGACATCTTTTATAAACCTTATATTATAAGGTTTATGCCCCTACAGGTGTGGTGTCCCCCCTACCCCTTACCCCTTCATTTGGAGGGCAGAGGGGTGGGGCTAAGGGGAAGGGGTAGGGGTAAATTAGAGAACTGGGATTGGGCCTAAGTTTTATTCTGCTTTAGCTCTAGTCATCAAAAAATCTGTCCATGTAATTCCTTTTGGTTCTTGTTTTATTAAGTAAGAATTATCCATTGTCCAATCAACAGACAGCAGTGTTTAGCTGCATCTTTTGGAAAGGTACCAAAGGTTAAAAGGTCACCAAAGTTACAGTGGGGTTAAGTTGGGGACGCTTCAGACTCCTTTTGGTAATTGTAACTTACCCTTACTGACCTGACTTGTACTATTTGTCTCCTCTTGAAAAGGCACTTTCTAACAGGTTCTGCTTTCTTTGCAACGTCAAATCAGTGCTGTAATGTGTTTGTTTATTGTGATTAATAAGACATGTTTATGCTTAGATATGTTTATGTAAAGTGTGAACGAAGGGCCCTATCATTTTAAATTCTTCAAAGTTGTATTCACCAAAGTCTAACCAAAACACTAGAGAGGGCAGTACTCAGTCACAATGACACAAATCAGAAAGTTCGGCCTGTTTTGTGCTGGCCCAGGAATCTGTACAGAGTGTTCGTAGCAGCAAAAGCAAACATGTTTCTGCTCGAGAGGAAAAGCTTACACAATGAAGCATCACAGCCACACACAGTACTGTACAAGCATTCTGGGGCACCATCGGGGGGTCCAGGCTTTTCCAACAAGCGCCGGGCGAGGCCAGGGCTCTGTCATTGGCTAACACTCGGCCTGCAGAGAGCCAGTCATCTCTGAGCTCCTCTCCTGTGCCTCCGACTGACCAAACACGCCGGCTGATATGCTTTGTTTACCGGGCCACCTGGACATGCATCTGGTCGGCGAAGGGCCTGTCCGCAGTCACTGCCAGATGGACGCGCATTAATAACTGCGTAAATATGTGGTAAAAAACGCTGACTCTCCAGGCAGGTTTTTTTTTCTAAATCTTCTGAAGGGCTGAACGTTAATTAGGGCCAAGCATCAGAAAAAGGAGAAATGAATTACAGCATATTTCGAGGTCAGTACTTCACAGTCACCCACTTCCTGCGCTAATAGACAAATTACGTAACGACCTCTAAAGAGACGGAGCGTTGACATCAAGTAACCTCACCATGGAACAAAAAAGATGTGGAGAAAGAGTTGTATTGATAGACGGTGGAGAGATATTAGAGCTTGATAATAAGACGAATGAGTGTGCACTGAGCCGGAGCATAATGCGGCCGAGAGTGTTACATAACCAGTTATTCTAGTGGCATTAATTAGAATCGATGTGTGGGGCAAGTGGAGAGAGCATTGATTAGACATGAAGAATTTGGCTGAGGTAAATGGGCAGCAAAGAAAAGTAGGCTCTGTTCACATTGGTCACAATGGTCCAATTCAGTAGATTCTTCTGTCACTTTGCGCTAAATATCAACTTTCTCTGATAAATACTTAAATGAGGCCAAGCTAAATGCAACTGAAATACAGACTTTATTTTTTTAAATCACTAGAATATGACATAACATGTATTTTAAAAAATGTTATGTATTTTATATTTTTTACATTTATCCAATCCAATTTAATTTATATATTACATTACACCAACAAGAAGTTTACAAAGTGCTGTACAGAATTAAAACACAAAAAATAGGTCAACTCTTAATAGAGACTAGTTTTCATTAAAATGGAGGTGTGGACTACATCTACTTTGATTGATAAAAAACCCTAAAACCTTTGCCGTAAAACCCAATTATTTTCAGCTCAATAATAATAATTATCCAATGCATTATTACTGCTAATTAATATTACTGCTGTTACCCTGTCTTCAACCAAAACCAAAAGAATCCTTTGAGCATACGCAAAGATATTGGCGTTAACGGATGTTATCATAACAAAAGTAAGAATAAAGTGACAATAAGGCTAATAAGGGTTGGGGCTGGTGCCTGGGAGGACTCATCCATCAGCCTTAAATAGACCTTATCTTTTAATGCATCACACAGCTAGGACACATTATGACTTTGACACACACAGCATACAAATCCTCCATAAATCCTCCGAAAATAACTGTGGAGGGGTAAATAGAAGAGAGAGAAAAAAAATCTATTCAAAAGTAAAGTCAATGTGTAAATGTTTTTGGTTTCCTTCCTCTTACTCATGATTTTGACACGCTTTACACCCACATGTTCACACACACAAGCACGTGTTCACTCACACAAACAAAGACAAACCCAAACCCACACATACACACACAAAACCACATACACGTCACGTATACACACAAGTAATTAACATTACCGAGACAGAATTTATTTGGTCTACCAGACAGTTATGCAACTTATTACCTCCTCTATCTCTCCCCTCTTCCCCATCCCTGACTCCTTCCTATATACTATGTAAATGTGTAAATATTGTAAATATTTTATTGCTGTCAGTTGGTGTTGCATAAATAAAAATAATAATAATAATAATAATAATAATAATAAAAAAACAACAGGTCCATAATTCCTTGTTTTTTTTTTTTTTTTTTTTTAATTTAAACATTGACAAAAATTGTAGGGTTCTCACTAAACAAAACCACAAACATTTTTTTAATAATAATAATAATAATAATAATAATAATAATAATAATAATAATAATAATAATAATAATAATTATAATGTTGCATTATTGGTTCTTTTGGCAATGTTGTAAAATCTACTACTGCGTTTTGTTCTTCAAAAACTTGTGATAGTATTTGTATTAGCTACTGTATACACTGCTTATCCAAATAAAAAAAGTCACACTCTAAAATCCATTCAGTATATTCAGGTATTAAGCTGACCGCATTCTTTGGGCACAAAACAATGCTGAACCTAGACCCAACCAACTGCAGCAGCCCCAGGTCATATCACAACCTCCACCAGCTTGTACTGTGGCCCTATGTGGGGCAAATGATGTTAAACATTATAAACTTGTCCCTGTCTACTGGCACCGTCCCTTCCCTTTTCAGGCTGTTGTCAGACCCCTGCTCAAAAAACCTACTCTGGATCCTGGATGCCTAAATAATTTCCGTCCTGTCTCCATTTTACCTTTTCTATCTAAAGTCCTCAAAAAAGTTGTGCTAAAACAACAGCCGTTTTAGTCTGCATTTAGGGCCTCTTATTCCACTGAAACAGCTTTAGTTAAAGTGACAAATGATCTCCTCCTTCAGATGGACGAGGACTCATCGGCTCTACTGTTATCGCTGGATCTCAGTGCTGCTTTTGATACGATTGATCATGCAGTACTAATCAACAGACTAAAATATGTTTAGGCATCTCTGGCTCTGCTCTTGCTTGGTTAGAATCCTATCTGTGTAATAGGTCTCATTTTGTCTCGTTTAATAAAACCTTCTCCCCCACAAAATTTGGTGTCCCACAAGGGTCTGTGCTTGGTCCCATACTTTTTTCACTATATGTTACACCATTGGGACAAATCATCAGAAGTTATGGAGTGAACTTCCACTGTTATGCCAATGATACACAGCTGTATCTACCAATAAAAGTGAATAATACTACTGACATCATGCCTCTAGAGGCCTGCCTTGTTTCAATTAAAACATGGATGCCTCAAAACTTCCTCCATTTGAACTCGGATAAAACAGAGCTCTTGTTAATTGGTCCTGCCTGTCATCGGCACAAGTTCAACAATCTTACTGTCTCAATCAACAACTGTGTGTTGGAGCCCGGCAAAACTGTGAGGAACTTCTGTGTCATTTTTGACCCCACACTATCTCTACAGCAGCACATTAGTGAGGTCACTAAACTAGGCTTTTTTCACTTGAGAAATATCTCAAATATTCGCTCCTGCCTCTCTTTAGCTGATGCTGAAATTCTCATTCATGCATTTGTCACATCCAGGCTGGACTATTGCAATGCGTTATTCTCTGGACTGCCGAAGAAAAGTACTCACAGAATACAAATGGTCCAAAATACAGCCGCCAGACTTTTAACAAAGACGGAGGAAGTTTGATCACATTACTCCGGTCCTGGCTTCATTACACTGGCATCCTATTCATGTTAGAGCAGATTTCAAAGTTCTCTTGTTAACCTATAAAATCCTTTGTGGACTCGCGCCCTCTTACCTATCTGACCTTATCACCTGGTATACTCCAGCTTGTACCCTTCGCTCTCAGGACGCTGGCCTCCTTCAACTTCCTCGAATAAAGAAGATGTCTGCTGGCTACAGAGCCTTTTCTTATAGAGCCCCATTTTTGTGGAATGGGCTCCCGGTGGAAGTGCGGCGATCTGACTCTGTTGAGGCTTTCAAAAGCAAACTCAAAACATACTTATTTCACCAAACGTATGGAGACTGGTTGATCATAGGGCTAGGTTTACACTGGTTGTAGCTGTAGGTACACACTCACTTGTTGTAGCTGTAGCTCTCACACTTGTTGTAGCTGTAGGTAGGCACTCACACTTGTTGCTGTTTTTCTAGCCTTCTCAATTGTTGTTCTTATTTAGCCTGTGTAAACTTTTTTCTTTTTATTAAGGTAGTCCTTGATATCAGGTTATCTCACATTACTGCTTTGACAGTGTCCCATATTATTATTGTTTCCAATTGGTCAGCCATATTTTTGGCAATGCACTCATCAATTTTGTTTTAAATTTCCTGCACCACAGATTCTTTGTTTAGAATACTAACATAAAATTTCCATAGTGTTCTTCTGTTTTGATTATGAAAGTGTATAGTAGCATCCATCCATCCATCCACCCATCTTCTACCGTCCAGAATTCCCTCTCCCCAGACACTTCCTCCAGCTCTTCCGGGGGGATACCATGGCGTTCCCAGGCCAGCCGAGAGACATAGTCCTTTCAGCGTGTCCTAGGTCTTCCCCGAGGTCTCCTCCCGTTGGGACATGCCCGGAACACCTCCCTAGGAAGGCGTCCAGGAGGCATCCGAAACAGATGCCCGAGCCACCTCAGCTGGCTCCTCTCAATGTGGAGGAGCAGCGGCTCTACTTTGAGCTCCTCCCGAGTGACTGAGCTCCTCACCCAATCTCTAAGGGAGCGCCCTGCCACTCTGGCCACTCTGCGAAGAAAGCTTATTTCGGCCGCTTGTATCCGGGACTTGTTCTTTCGGTCATGATCCAAAGCTCATGACCATAGGTGAGGGTAGGAACGTAGATCGACCGGTAAATTGAGAGCTTTTCTTTACAGCTCAGCTCCTTCTTCACCACGACAGACCGGTACATCGACCGCATCACTCCACCAACCTGAAGGGGACAAGCCACCCTTATCCGACTGAGAACCATGATCTCAGACTTGGAGGTACTGATCCTCATCCAAGCCGCTTCAAACTGCAAACCGTCCCAGTGCACGCTGAAGGTCCTGGCTTCGACCGGGACGAAAACTGCATTGTTCCTCCTAAATCTGAGGTTCAACTATCGGCTGCATTCTCCTTTCCAGTGATCAGTTGACAGCTCCGCCCCTCTCTTCACCCGAGTGTCCAAGACATACGGTCGGAGGTCAGATGAAACAACTACAAAGT
The DNA here is from genome assembly GCA_024349245.1 of Neodontobutis hainanensis. NCBI lineage: Eukaryota > Metazoa > Chordata > Actinopteri > Gobiiformes > Odontobutidae > Neodontobutis > Neodontobutis hainanensis. The sequence goes on along the minus strand of JALDNG010000020.1, from coordinate 17,457,643 downwards.
CGATCATCAATCTCCGGCCTAGGGCGTCCTGGTGCCACGTGCACTGGTGGACACCCTTATGCTTGAACATGGTGTTCGTTATGGACAAAAGTCCAAAAACAGAACACCGCTCGGGTTCAGATCTGGGGAGCCGTTCCTCCCAATCACGCCCCTCAAGGTGTCACTGTCGCTGTCCATTTGAGCGTTGAAGTCTCCCAGTAGATCTACGAAGTCCCTCTCGTTCACCGGGGTGAACTCCAACACATGGCGGCTGAGCTGAGGGGCTTTGAGCAAACCCACACCGGCCCACCGCCTCTCAACGCAGGAAACTCCAGAGTAGTGGAAAGTCCAGCCTCTCTTGAGGATTTGGGTTCCAGAGCCCAAGCTGTGCGAGGAGGTGAGCCCGACTATCTCTAGTCGGTATCTCTCAACCTCCCGCACAAGCTCAGGCTCCTTCCCCGCCAGCGAGGTGACATTGTTCCTAGCGCCAGATTCCATGTCCGGGGATTGGGTTGTCGAGGCTCCCGCCTTCGACTGCCACCCAATCCACATTGCACCGGCCCCTTACGGTTCCTCCTGCAGGTGGTGGGCCCACGGGAGGTCGGTCCCACGTCGCTCTTTCGGGCCCCGTGGAGAAAGACCCGGCCACCAGGCGCTCGCATATGAGCCCCAACCCCGGGTCTGGCTCCAGGGTGGGGCCCCGGTTGCGCCATAACAGGTGACGTCACAGTCCTTGATACTGTGTTATCCATAAGGGGTTTTTAACCGCTCTTTGTCTGGCCCGTCACCTAGGACCTGTTTGCCTTGGCAGACCCTACCAGGGGCATATAGCCCCCGACAACATAGCTCCTAGGATCATCCGGGCACTTAAACCCCTCCACCACGATAAGGTTTCGGTTCAAGGAGGGGGTATAGTATTGTTTAAAAATATAATAAATAAATAAATTAAAAAAATTCTGTTCACCAGAAAAAAGTCAGTTCTTGAATGTACCTTATGATCTGTCAAATAGTGTGTGTCATCTTTCTCCAAAAGGTGCAGGTCCCTCCACAAATTGCAGCCTGTTTCCTATATTTGACTTACAAACTCTGGACTTATTGTTTTTGTATTTTTTATTCCTTGTTGTGTCCTTACTGTTATTTAAAATTACGTTCCAGTCACCCCCGCAAATCAGAATTTTCTCACTCAGAGTAGTCTTGTCAAATAATAATAATAATAATCGGGGAATGTATACACATTGACTAATGTGACAAGGGTGCAGTCAATCCTCCCCTTAACCATCACATATCTACCAACATTATTACTGTCTTCCTCGTCGTCAAAATGAACAGTGTTTGATAATAGTGTGATTCCACCTCTTCACCTGCTATTCTGAAAAAGTCATTTGTATATCCAAACCTTTTTTAATTTTTCATGCTCATTTTTTGATAAATGCATTTCTTGCATAAATAACATTGGTGCCTTGTCCCTTTTCAATTTTGTTAACACTTTACTTCTTTTAATTGTTCCATTTACATTTAGGGTCATTCACATTTATTGACACTATTTTCAAGTTACAGGGCCTACTCATTTCTTGTGTGCATAATAACAGTAGTCTCCACTAGATGACTAGATACTGCGCAGAACCCTCAAGCTCCCAGGCCTCTGGTAGAGGACTCGAGCTTGGATGGATAAGGTGAGTTTAATTTTTTTATTTATTTTTGTTTTATAGAAGTATAGCCAGATGGTGACCAAGACAGGGAAGACCATACTGAAGGGGTCTCAATCCCAGACACAACAGTAGACATTGAGGACAGCTACATTACCTTGGAATCCCACAAGCAAATGGCAACCTTAAAGGGGCCACAAGAAAGGCGACAACAGCCAAATACCTTCAACAAGTAAGTAATGTCCTAAAGAGTCAGCTCAATGGCAAAAACAAGGTCTGAGCAATTAACAGCTATGTCATGCCAGCCATTAGATACCCTGCTGGAATAATAAGCTGACCAAAGGAAGAGATACAGACCACAGATGTAAAGACAAGATCCTCACCATGCATGGAGGGTTCCCCTCCAAATTCAGCACCCTGAGACTGTACGCTAGCTGTAAGGAAGGCGTCCGTAGACTAGTGAGTGTAAAAGCCACTATCCTTAAATACAGTATAGCAGAAAAATGGCCCGGATGAAGTACTTAGTGAATGTCTCAAGCAGAGGAGGAAAGAGGAAGAGGTAAAGTTGCTAGAGAACGACCGAGCCAAGATCATTATGATGGTGGACAAACAGCAGAGGAAAGCCATTGTGGTTGACCTAGCAATACCAAGTGATATCAACATCAGAAAAAAGGAACAAGAGAAACTAGAGAAATACCAAGGCCTCGAAGAAAAACTTGTGAAGCCCTTGAAAGTAAAAGCAACAGTGGTAACAGGGGGAGTTGTATCAGCAGATCCCAGGAACAACACCAGACATCTCAGGGCATATAATAGACTGTATATGTAGAAGTGAATTGAAAGATTGTTAACAATCTTTTCAAAAACTTAGATTTTTGGTGACCTTTGAATGCACCGTTATTTATTTTATTTAATGAATAATTAATAAAGTAAGTGTATTTTTACTGTAATGATCACATTTCACCATTAACTAAAGCAGTCATGACAACAGATGAATACAGACACATACTGTAAGCCGCTGAGCTAACGATGATCCACCTGCTCCACTATTGTTTGAGCCCTGTGAACAGAGCACACATACTGTATAGCCTGTTATCCTTTAATTGACTTCAGTTGGCATTATTATACGTAATCCTAAGCAATGTTTCTCCTTTTATCCAAAACACCAATAAACGTAGACAGTTGCTTACTCAATCACTCACTCAATCCAATTCAGTTAGCCATTTCTTTTGTACTGTCTGCTAATACTATTATAGACTAAAAAGGACTGTAAGTGTGTTAAAGTCTAACAACTTAAACAGCCCTAAGTCCAGCCTGTCACAGTGTTTTCCCTCCTGTTGCCTGTATTAATGAAGCAGATGCAAGGGCTGCTGAAGTCTCCACTTAGAGGCCGGCCGCGTTGTGCAAGGTGGCAAACATTCATCCCATCATCCGCTCCATATGACAGCGCTCACTGGGCTTCTGCCTGTTCAAGCATGAGACCAGCAGGAATCTGGGTTAAAGGATAAAACCGGCGAGGCCTGCTCCTGCTGCTTCAGAGGCCACTGTCTTTTTGTATGGGCTCAGCAGAAAAGACAAATGACTTCAACAGATGCCGGGGGAGCTGTACTGATCACGTATCTCTCTGCACACTTCCCAAACGTTGGCAGATCCTGCGCAGAAATGGCATGTTCTGCTTCGGCACTGGGTGATTCATCCACTGATTAAGCAACTTCTTAAAAGATGAGGCACGAGAACTTTGTCACAATACTGTTAGGTCTGGAAAAATTTGCACAGTGACAAAATTTTCATAAGAAAAAGGAATATGAAAATTGTGTCACTGTCCAAATATTTCTGGATCTAACTGTACGTTTAGAGATTAGTTCTGTTTTGTTTTGTACTCAACACGTGTTTTTAAGGACTTATCTGAATTGTGTCGATCATCTCCACCTTGCACAATTGATAAAAGTAATGTTTCTATTAGGTCAATTAAATTTTTGACATTTGATTATTATTTGGGTCAAAACCTCTGCAAAATTATATTTTTATATACACCAGTATTACACTCTAAAAATCATTCAGTTGGTTAAACTGTGTTTCCATCTAGTCTTTTATTAACACACACCTAATTGCTCCTGCCAAGACATCTGATTTTACAGGGATCTGAACACCTGCTGATGCTCAAGTCATCAAGGCTTGATGATTACCAGCACCTAGGCACCACTCACCATGGAAGCAAAATGGAGTACTGTGTTGTGCTCACATTTCCGTTTAATAATGGCATAATTAATTAAGTTATGGGCTATATGATCAATAAATAAATACAATGTTTTCTTGTTTTGAAAATATATATATAAATTTTAGATTGAGTTCTTTAAAAGAAATGTAATGATTTGCATTTCAGTTTATGCTATTTGGCCAATAACCAAAGCAGTAATGGAGTAGCTAAGTCACTCATTTACCTAAATTAAGTACATCCAAAGAAATCAAACCTAACCTACCGAGCTAGCAAACATTTATAGAGTCAATTGTAGAGTCAACTCCAGCTCTGTACCGCTGCTGCTAGTTTTCACTTGCTTTACTATTCTCTGAACCCACAACACACACAGACTATTAAAGGTGTGTTTAATGTTGCATAACTTGCATTTATGTATGCCACATCTATGCAGACAGACATGCTATAAATGTATTAGATAAAGTGAGACGCACATTTGGCTTTAAAGTTTTAAAAAATACATATAGGTTATAGCTTCTTAGCGTTATTGATCCATTAGCTGATGCAGAATTATTGTTGCCACCTTTATTGTATCATATTTAGTGCTATGAACTTCTCGTTCATAGCACATAGCACTTCGCGCTCGTATTAATGAAACTAAAATACAGCAGGGCAAAACTTAAAAAACGATCTTCTTAAGTAATAAGCATGGCTGACACACTCCGATTCATTTCTGGAATGTAAGACAAATCACTGTTTTTTCCTCTGATGCATTTTATTATGTCACAGGCTGAAGCCATAGATAATTTAATTTCTCTCCGTTCTTCTTTCTAATAACATTCCAGATTGGCTAAAGCCTGACTAGATTTGTACAAATGGAAGATTTGTTTTCTATGAAAAACTATGATGTGTTGAAATATTATAGAACTAGCAAGTAAATATGCTAGGGTACTTTTTTGTGAGGCCAAATAGATTTCAGTGTTACTTTGGTTCATGGTAAGTGCCCTCTGCATTTTTCCAACCCAATCTTTCCACAGATAAGCATGTGTTCGTCGGAAGTACTTGTGAAATCAGTGACGAAATGATGGACTTTGCCTCCATAGCTCACCAAAGGGCTCTACTGTACGGCCTCCGGCGTTAATGTGTTATCTGTTTTGATTTGACACTGTGCTTCTCTTGCAGATTGTGGTCTGTTGCATCAGAGGCCCGCCCCCTGTTACTTGTAACCACTGAGGACAAACACTCCGGAAGTGGTGTTTATCTGGGAGATACTGTATGTGGAGTATGGGCTCAGGCTGCGTTCACACTAGAGAGAAAAGTGGCCAGAGACGATTTTGTTTAGCAAGACATACACAAAATCATATTCAGTTAAAGTTGGTCTAGATAAATTATTGCTGATGAAGGAATAATCAGGGAGTGACACAAACACATTCTAAAATTTGTTAAAAAAAATATTTAAATCTGTATTTTTAAGGAGTTTTTCCTTGAAGCAACTTTGCACCATAATAGATTGGACAAGTGTGTATTTATAACAACTGGCATTTAAAACACATCACACTGAGTTATATGGAACATTTACACAACACCAAGACACAAACACATATTCAGAAATTTGATATAAGTTTGGATGTTGAAAACGCTGTATGTCATGCCAAGTGGGAACAGTGCTGCTACTAATGCTACAATGATTAACCAAAATTAAAAAAAATATTATAGAGAACAGCTCCATAGATGTTTAATAAAAATGGCTGTTGCCAATTTGTCCAGTGGTCACTTGAGCTATTGCAGCATAAAAATGTTATGCAGTCCAGAAAAGAGGTCAAGGTAAAAGGTAAAAAGAAACACCTGGGGCCTCATGTACTGTGCCTCAACTATACGTACACTTAAAAATGTTGTTAAACGCCACCTTCCACTCCAAAGATGGGATGTATAAACGTCCAACTAGGCGTGAAACTGTGCGTAGCCCAACATCAGCTCTGACCCAGGGGTATGCACATTTTGGAGACTTGGCACAAAGACAACCCACACAGAGAGGTGATGAACTACGGCAGGTTTCAAAAATGACTGTTTAATGTGTGTTTGATATTGTTTTATTTTACTTTATTTCTCTATAGAAACATCAAACAATCATTTAAGCAAATGTATTGTTTTAAATAAAAGGAATGCTGTGTCTTTTTTCATAATTTGGCTCAAAATTTATCAAAGTAAAGTAGCAAACAAGCGCCGAAGCCCCTGCACGTTTGTTGGCTCTGGCTCTGCGTCATGGTCCTGTTGTGGAGCATGGTGTAAAGTGAAGTAAGGCTGGTCCTGATAAATTATAGGCTGTATTTCTGAAAAACTATTGGACATCATCCTGAGCAGCTCAAATGCTCTATTCAGGACTGTTTCATTTTCAAGGAGCGCTGTGTTGAATTGGCGCTCAATACGACTCCCCAATCATTACACGTGGCTCTCACACATTTCACCATCATTTTAGTCTGAAGAGCAGTATTCACTGTAAACCACATCCACAGGTGATCTGTGTGGAGGCCCATGCTCCTGCTCACTAACTCCCACTTCTGTGAGGTGGACTTATATGCGCACATTTCTGCTTCAGGTGGGATTTATAAAGCAGAAATTGTGTTCGGAGCATAAGCACAGATTCATACATCAGAAAATTTTCCCAGTTTTGGGCATACGCCATCTTTCAGTATGAAAGCTGCACAATCCTTTGTACATGAGGCCCCTGGAGTACAGCTGTTAGAGCACCTACAACTTCTAAAAAAAAAAACATTTCACTTTTGTGACGTCCCTACTTTGTCCCATTTTGAGTCCATTAGTCAGAACAGGTTGAGTCAGTCAGAACAGGTTGGGCAGAATGTGACGTTATATAGAAGTTATATATCGAAACAATATATTATGATATTTATGATTTTTTTTGGGAGATCAAATATTAAATGTTTTTTATACCATAGGAGTTGGTAAGGGGCTGCTCATACACAAGACCCTAAACTTTTTATGTTTTGTATTTCAGAATTAAAAGTTTATGAATTAAACCCGAGTAAATCCTCCTCAATCATTCTGTTATCAACAAGAGAGACTTGCTGAGAGAAAACACTGAGGAATTTCTCTTGTATCAACTGAAGCCAAAGAGAACTGGAAGAGAGCTGCTCTATTTAAAGAACCGGAGCTCAACAGCCAGATGCTCGACTTTGTGGTATTCCATTTATTCACAGTACTCAATGTCCTGGCCAGTGATATCCGAGGAACATCCGGCGAGCTGGGGAAATCCTGGGCCTCAGAGTTGCCAGCGCTGCCAACACCAGGCCGGCTGCCATTAACCTCGATGTCAGATACACAACAGTAGATGTAATTCCTGGTCAGCTCTATTTCATGTTGTATTTTGGGTTTATTGTAGGATGTTGCAAAATAGTGTCATAGTTGATATAGTCAGATTTGCCTCATTGTGTAAACTGTGCAGTGTTATTGTTGTGGAACATTTTACTTGATTAAAGGTGCAGTGTGTATAATTTTGTAGTATAAAGTTGAACAATGGTCAACACATTGGTCTAATTTATTTGTTTTCAATAATGTGTAGGTTATTCAAAATAATACTCAGAATTTTTCTATCATAGAAAATATTTAAAGCTTTGTAGCATCCGGCCCAGAGGGAACAAAGATAGCATAGTAATGTTTAATTATGAACATAATGTAGACTAATATTTAAGAGAATTTAATTATCTGATCCTTCACACATCCTTCAGCTCTTCCGGGGGAAGACCGAGGAGCTCCTAGGCCAGCTGAGAGACAAAATCTCACCAGCATGTCCTTGGTCTTCCCTAGGCAATCCTCCCGGTGGGACATGTCCAGAACGCCTCCTCCAGGAAGGCGTCCAGAAGGCATCTGGAACAAATGCCTGAGCCACCTCAGCCTCTGCTTCCTCATATGAATATTTAAGTGTTTTTTTACGCAATTAAGCATTAAATGCAAAAACGTGGCTAATGTAACAAGGAAAAACCCCTAAAGTGATGTTTATTTGAACAAAAACGTAATCTCAAACTTAACCTGTTTTCTGGTCTTTCCTCTTTTGAATAAACAGTTGTTTTGGTCCCGCCCAGGTCTTCGACAGTGGCTTTCAACATGCAATCTTGTACTTCCTCTGCATGCTCTTCTGTGCTACCCGGGGCTCGGCACCGCAGCATAGTGGAGCTGAAACATATCCAGTGGGGGCTGTGCAACGTATTTCTGCAGCGGAGTGGAGCCACATGTAGTGTAATTTGGGGGTAAGGGAAAGCCCAGCCACCCTGGAGAGGAAACTTCAACCTCAACCTCACGCTCCTTCCTTTCCTCACTCTTGAACAAGACCCCAATATACTAAAGCTCTCCACCAACCTGAAGGGAACAAGCCACTCTTTTCTGACTGAGAACCATGGTCTCAGACTTGGAGATGCTGATTCTTATTCCAGCCACTTCACACTTGGCTGCAAACCGCCCCAGTTTAGATGAAGGTCCTGGTTTGATCGAGCCAACAGGACATCATCTTCTGCAAAAAGCAGAAAGAGAGAGATGTGGTCCCCAAACCAGACTCCTTCCGGCCTTAGGCTGCGCCTAGAAATTAAAATAATAAACAAGACAAAGGGCAGCCCTGCCGGAGTTCAACATGCAACTGCTGGAAATGCAAACCAAGATCCTGATCTAGCTGTACAGGGACCGGACAGCCCTTAGCAGACTCTCTGACCAACCCCCCAGGATGATGTGAGGGGCACGGTTGAATGCCTTCTCCAAATCTAGAACACACATGTGCCCTGGTTGGGCAAACTCCCATCACCCCTCCAGCACCCTGGCAAGGGTATAGAGCTGGTCCAGGATTCCACGACCGGGTCAAAAAACGCATTGTTCCTTCTGTATTTGAGGTTAGACTTTTGGCTTATCCTCGCTGGTGCTCCAGGATAGACTGTCCAGGGCAGGTATTGTGATCCCCTTGTTAGAACACACCCTCTGGACCTCCTTTTTGAAAAGAGGGAACACTACCAGTCCAGAGGTACTGTCCTTTTCCGCCTAGCAATGTTGCAAAGCCGTGTCAGCCAAGACAGCCCCACAACATCCAGAGACTGTAAGCCTTGCCATTGAGGAGTTTCTTAACTATCTCGCTCACTTCAGCTTGGGTGATCGACAAGTTCACCTGTAACCCATCAGCTTCTGCTTCCTCAGTGGAAGACGAGTCGGTGGGGTTGAGGAGATCTTCGAAGGAGGGCTGGGTGATATATCAAATTAATCCAGATTTTCAAATTTTGGATGTCATAACTCAGCCATTTTGCTGAATCAAATTTAACAAAAAAAACATTTTCTCTAACCCTGTGCTGCTCACTGTGCTGGGGACAATGCTGCTTTTAGCTCTAGAGCAGCTCCAATAATATCTGCAGTCAATCTGCAGATACTAAAAACACTAGTTATCACCAGACAAAGCAGTCTTATTACCTCTGAAAGGCTTTGGTTTATTGAAGGAACAGCTTAGTGTCTCTGCAAAGTAGCGGACTTTTGTTAATTTAGACAAAGTAGCTATGAGGTGGTGCACTTTTAACATCTTTTAACAAGGCGTTGTGTGGAGTGATTTTTTTTTTTTTTTTTTATTAAAGTCATAAATAATTTGAAAAAAGGTTTTCCTTCCACCATCTGACAATGTCAAGCTACCTGACCTGACTCTGCCAAATGTTCCCAACAAACCCTCACACTACATTTGGCTGAGTCTTTCCAGCTTCCTCCGCCGCCATCAGATCCAGCTTGCCACCAGGTGGTGATCAGTTGACAGCTCCACCAATCTCTTCACCCGAGTGTCCAAGATATATGGCCGGAGGTCAGATGATATTACTTCATAGTCAATCAACGACCCCAGGCCTCATGTTTGAACATTGTGATTGTTATGGACAAACTGGGTCTACCACAAAAGTCCAATAACCGAATACCGCTCTCTCCGGTTAAGATCAAGAAGGCCGTTCCTCTCAGTCCCGCCCCTTCAGGTGTTGCCCACGTGAGCGTTGAAAGCCCCCTATAGAATGACAGAGTTCCCAAGATGACTCGCAAAACTGCAGAAAATTTGTCTCTGCTCTTTAATCCATTTTAAATAATCAAGACAATATTATGTGTTTAAAGCCTCAACAGCAGACAGCATTAAGAGCATTATTTTTTAAAGAAATTTTTGCACATCATGTCCGTTGCAATTCCAATTGGTTGCACCCGAGTCGCTTTGCCCTGCCCTGAATAAAACAAACTGGCATTGAGCTTTTACAGACTCACAGAGACTACCCCCCCAGAGACTACAAGAGGGCCATACTCTGCACTGCCATTCGGCACGTAAGCACAAACAGTGAGAGATCTATCCCAGCCCGAGGGTGCAGGGACACGACCCTTTTGTTCACCGGGTGGAACTCCAACACATGGCAATAATATGGTCTTAGAATATTTTAATTATATTAATCTAATAAAATATAAATAAAATGTATTATTTATATATTATAGATTTCCTTATACATCCACGTATCTTCAGGTAAAGTGGTGTCCTATTTCTTTAAGGGCCCTTCCTTTGGAGGGCAAATGGGAAGGCTAAGGAGAAGAGGCAGGGGAAGTTAGAGAATTGGGATTGGGCCATATTCTTCAATGCCTTACCACAATAAGACAACAGAACAACAGAATGTGTCCTGGTTGTGGATGAACTTACCTGTTCATGTCTCACTTGGTCCTGCCTCAGACTCTGTCCTAACACTGTTCTGTTTCTATCCCTTTCCGTCTTCCTCACTCCTCTGCTGTCAACCAAAAGGAAAGTAAGAAAGCAAATCCTTATACTTATGTTTCATATAGTATATCCCCCCAAATTCTATCAATAATTATCTCTAAATGCAGTTGTTTTTTCTTCTTAGAGTGGCAGAAAGACGGTACATATTATTAACCAAATGTTTAGACTTCATTATTAAAATACTTCTTTTGTACTGATAAACCGTCTTTGCTGACCCCATGTAGTCAGCTATGAATGATGACACACACAGACAGTGATAGACTGATAAAGCTAAGTTAGCTAACTTCAATATACTCTGTACCGCCGTAAAAAGTGGTCTGTCTCAGAGTGGCGATGGTAATGCAATGTTGAATTTAAGCCACTATGTATTACAGTTAACATGCTTTTATTGAACTACTTACTAGAATCACAGACCATTCTCAGGAGAGGGAGGGGTGGGGCTGGTGTATGTCTGTTGTAAAGTTAATAATATTATATAAATTAATTGGATAGACTAGTTTCCTGATGACCAAAAGTGGACCTCAGATTGACCACCCAAGAGAAGTTACTATCAGTGCTCCTCATCAAAGGTTTTTTTATATTCCATATTCTACATTTAACTAGATCCAAATATTGCATCAACATCTCTAAAAACACATTTATCATTCATTTAAAAAGTCTTTGTCTTTAAGGCACTGCCCTGAAGTCCAGTGTGCTGTGATTGGTCAATTGGAGGTCTCTATACATCCATTGTTGTCCCAATTTCTAGGCACATTTTAGTGGATGTTTTTTGTAAAAGTGGCCTCCAGGACATAACCTTTCATGTAAAACAAAGTGAGCTACTGGATCTAAAGCAAGTATAGGTGAGTTTAACATTGGTTCCTGTACATTTTCATATTTTAGACCAATGTAAACTGGTACTCTTTTTATTAATTCATTTTATGCCCAACAGTATTTCGAACAATTTTAAGTTCTCTACATGTTTAAATACTCCAAGTACTTTAACTAATATTAATTTTACTGATATTACCAGTGTCAGGACTAGAGTAATGTAGAAAGCACAGGTACAATTCTGCTCACTTTTTATTTTTAGTTTTGGGGGCTACCATACTAAAATAATAGTGAAGAGTTAAGAGAAAGGACATATGCTACTTTAAAAAATGTAAGATAATGTAGCTTTTTTTATTATTATTATTGTGAGCTATTAATTTCTTTCTGACTGAATTAAATGTTCAGACATTCATGACAAGTCATGACTATTAATCTTGTTTTTTCATCTTGTCTAGTGTGAAGGACAATGTTTATACAGTCAAAAAGGTTGGTATGGAAGATTTTCCATGTTATCCCTTTCAATTCAAAAAACCTGAAAAAATAAATTCGGTCTTTGAGGTGTTTCTTGTGTCAGAAGTCTCTGAGAAAAAAATACAAGCTTTTGATTCAGAGTAGAATTTTACTTTATGTTCAACTTTTCGGATAAAATACGTTGCTTTGTACAATTGTATACTCCAAACACTGTACGACACTCCGTGTGTTGTACAGACAGAAAAACAAGCCGCCTGCCTGCACCGGTCAGTAATGGATTTTATACATATAATGGCACACAGCAGGCTCTATATACAGACAAGCACACTCCGAGGTCAGTAACCCACATCCCACAAAGAACCCCTCCTTCACAACCACGTTTATATACATTTATGTAATTGTACTGTCCCAGCAAATCTGCTCTTTAAATAATCATGGCCACGAGCCCCACCAGATAGAAGACAGAGTCTCAGGACAGTAAGGTCTGGACCTGCTGAGGTGACCGGGGCAGAAGGTTCTCAGAGTCTTTGTAGCCATTAGCGGGAATGGTCAGTGCTGCGTAGACCTCTCCATAGGCGCGGCACACCAGCTCTGTGGACTGACGGAAGATCTGCTCCCTGCAACACAGCACATTTAAGAATTACAAATACAGACTGAGGTACAATGTTCAGGTTATAGTGATTATGATTTGGGGTGATATTGTGTAGCAGAACAGTTTTGGAGTTAATTGTCAGAAAATTATAGTATACTTCCATTGAGTCATTTCAAGAGCTTAGAGATTTATAATTTTTATGAGAAAAAGGCTCCACTCACAGTAGTATTGCTCAGTTATGGTTATAATCAAAATTAATTCAGTTTGTATTAAAAAATGAGACCAAAAAACAAATAATAATTTTCCTAAAATGACCATGATGTTATTTAGTCATCATTCATGTGTCAAGTGGAAAACAGTCATGGAGTCATTTCTGACATCACAAAATCTAGAAAATCCCAGTGCAATTCCAGTGAGCCATTTACATTACATTTGCATTTATTCATTCACTTTTATCCAAAGCGACTTACATTAAGCTTCTACAGTATTCACCAGTGTTACAGCTGGAACACCACTGGAGAAAAGGTGGGCTAAGTGTCTTGCCTAAGGACACAACAACAGTATGAAATGTGGGTAGTGCGGAAACTGAACCACCAACCTTTCGGTTGAGGGACAACAGCTCTACCACTGTACGCTCTACTCTACGTGAGCCATTTCAGGAGACAAGACAATTACAATTTGCTCAATTATGCCCAAAATATTATTAGGTTGAATAAAAATTTTATAATAATTTTGTGATGTCAGAAATGACTGTTTACCACTTGACACATGAATCATGACTAAATAAAATCGTACATCATTATAGGAAAATTATTACTTGTGGCTAACTTATCTAAATTAGACTTTTATGTGACAAATTAAACAATATAATTTCACAACCCTGTAGGCTTTGGGGACTTTGCAAAACTTCGATGACTAGAACAAATTTAAACTTATTGAAATAAAAATGAAAAAGCAGACTTTAAGCTAATTTATAATGGAAACCCTGTCAGTTTTTTGTCAGGCAAAAAAAACAAAACAAATATTTCACTGACTGACATAAGATACAGTACTGAGTAATTGTGATATTGGTCATGCTGCTGAGGCACTCTTAAAAGTAAATTTTTGTATTCAATAATAAGTCACTTAAAGTCTACATGAGCCAGCAATGAGAAATCATTTGCCTAAAATGATTACTTTGTCCAGTGATCATTGCCACCGTGTCAAAAAGGATAAATGGCAGCTAGTGGTGCACACTGCCATCTATGGATGCATAACATTAACAGGATCAAGATCAGGATCAATTGTTTTATAACATATAAACTATAACTCTATAACTACTTTTACTTTACTTTATATCAACAGACAAATCTTTTGATTTGAGCTTAAAATTTGTGCTTGTTCTAAATATATTAAACTAAAGACTGTTGAAGATTGTGGTCAAATGTTTGAGGTATCTTAGAGGACGCAACAGTCAGACTGAAGATCCCTCTGAGAGGCCTTGAGGACGCAGTGGGAGCGCTGCGCTTCAATCCCACTCTGGCTCTTGAGATCCATATATTTAATTGGCCCCACAGAGAACAGAACCATTGTGCTGCTGCATATTACACCTCACTCTTTACCAAGTGCACTAAACCAAAGTCTAAAAGTACATTCCCATTATTAGTGCAGTTCAGGAGTGTTTCAAATGGCGCCCGTGTGTTTTTTTTGTGCTTTTAGGCGAGTCCTGGAGCAAACACAAGAGATATTGTGGGAGAGAAAAAAAAATGCGGGTAGGGGGGAGAACAATTCCAGGTAGCGGGTTGTGAGTGAGAAATGGACCAGAAGCTAATTAATGGCGTCCTGCACATCAGTCCTCCCCGTGTCCATTAATAGAGAACATTAACCTGATGCACAGAGTGCTCCTTAAGCCTGCTGCTGCACTTCCCAGTAAACGTGACTCACAGAAAGGGCCATTCAATGTAGCACGGCTGGGACGAGCTAAAAGCATGTGCATTTTCTGATCAGGAAGACAAATACAGTCATCCGACCCGCTGACTGCTCCACCGGTGTGTCTGCGGCGTCTGCAATTTACCCAACTCGTGTGCATTTAGCTGAGTGCTTTGTTTTGCATGTAACAATGGTCGCATTACATTTGGGAAGCTAATGAATGTTGAACAAGTGACTTAAGCAATATATGGTGGGTTGTAAACACACAGCTGATGTTTGCTTTTATGCTATGATTATTGAAACAGTTTGAATAATTACATTATTGCAACTAGATAGCATTGACTCTGGTGTTTAGCTTTTAAAAAATTGGCATTTATGTAGCCTCTCCATATGTGTTTCTTTAATTTATACATTGTCTCAGGTTTTTTTTATAAATTCCATTTAAAACCGATGAGTTTCCCTTAAGGCAACTCACTTCAATTTCTTTTTACAGTATACTGTGTCATCAATTTTAGATTTATTTAATTATAAGGGGCAGTGCATATTGATGAACATGTCAATAAATATGTAGGCCTACATGTAAATATGCCAGAATTAGCCCAACAGCTACTTTACATCTGTAGTTCTGAGCAGGTCAGGAGAAAAAAAAAAACATAAGACATAAGACAGCATGTAACACAAATCACTCAACATAAATGACAGGACACGTATCAGAAAGAGAAAAAGTATACAAATAATACGCAGAACAACAAACATAATAATTATTACCATCAATTCTTAACTGCTACTCCCATTGGAATATTACTATTTTGTTATTGTGCTATAGTTTTCAATTAATATATGTCTTTGTATTTATTCTTGGCATAGGGGAGTGAGTGTATTGTTCAATGGGCCCCATTCATGAGGCTTTGTACGAAGAAATTTCTACTTAAGCCCTATTTTTGGCATTCAGCACTGTTTTCTTAACTGAAAAAGTTCCTCTTGGAAGAACAAATCCCAAGAACAGGGAGAAGCACTGTTGCACACGTCTCAGCACTGACATGAACAGTTCTATAATATTATCAGACTTACGTTGCAACAAAGTGTTTTAAACAAACTACGATTAAAAAAAACTATTTTAAAACAGTAATAAATGATAAAAAAAAACAGTTCACATATAATCCACTCAACTGTCTACATTGTGTGAGGTTTACACTGCTACAGACGCAACAAAAAGCTCTACTAAAGTACAACAGTGCTTCTCACTGTAGGGTTTGGTCAGGCAGTGCACTGAACTGTCTAGTCTGCTGCCTTGATAATGTCTATATATGGGTTTCTTATGTTAATATCATCCTAATTACATATTAATGCCATAACACAAATGGGCTAAATAGAATGCTTCTGGACATGGTCCTACTTTTGAACCGTTATGACGACCTGGATGAGCAGAGTTTCAAACACAGCTAATATGAATCAGGCAGTTTATTTAAGCTTCATAACCCTTTCTCCTCAAGCTTAAAATAAAATCACAGATGAACAAGGCCCAGTGATCTTTCATTTGCAAATAAGTACAGCAAAATAATGTTCTAAAAAAGTCTGTTGGCATGACAGTAACCTTTAATCTTGAAGCTTAGCCACTTTAAGTTGTTCAGTAGGTGTTACTGAAGGTAAATAAAATGTGATTGGCCATAAGGACTTACTTGATGGCTGCACTGAGAAGGAAGTTGAGCTGTGGCATCACTAGTGTGTCTGGTGAAGATAAGTACCGATCAAACTGAACCTGTTGGAAAAAGGAGATGCTTCAAACGTATGTCCGGATGCCTTTGTTGAAACCTTTTCTTGAATATGTCCTAAACAGTTGAGGTCCTTCAGAAATGTATAAAGATTTGTTAAACTCACCATAGCTGCCTTGACGGATGAGCTGTCCATGCTGGGAAGGAGGGACAGAGGGCCCTAAGATAGAAAGTGATCAGCTTTAGCCCACCTCACAGTCATAGTCACAATGCAATAATGGTGTGTCTGTAAAAACCAGTGTTTAGTCTGAGAGCGAACACATGTCAGGTGGGAAACGCTCTGGTTTTATTCAGCTTTTTTAGCTATGTTAAAAAGCTCTTTTTTGTTATTCAAATAAAGTAAAAACTTGGTAGACCTAAATAACATCCTGAGAGCAACAACCTTTCATTCATTCGTGATTGTTATTTTCAGTTAATTCAGGACTTTTAACTCAAATGGTTTAGTAACACCAGATAATAACTTGAGATTTAGGTTTGTATGGACCAAAATTTCATAAAGTAAGGAAACCATTACTTCAAGTTATGTCTGCTAAAGGTAGATCTACAAGCTATTAACTCAAGTGGTTTTCCCCTCATAGATTTTTTTCCTTTCAGTCAAATATGATAGCACGTAGACCATTGTGTAACATTAGTTCATGTTCAGTCAAATATTGCTCACATGTAAACCGTAAATATGCCCCCACTAACAAAGAGTCCTCGGATGATTGGCCCACACTAGCCTCGCTGATGGTTTTAAACCATTGAGCTTGTGTCAAGAGAGCTTAGCGACCCAAATAATTGAACAAGACACTGTCAATAAAAGAAAATTTTAAGTATAGCAATTGCCATTTCCATTGTGTAAATATATATTTACTGAACTTTACAGTAAACCAGTTAAAGCTTCATCTTCCAAATTTCTAGAAAATTAAACCTGAAGGTGCATTCTGTGCAAGACCCAATGTCCCCCTTTTATTCTTGGCACTCACATGGAAAAACCTCTAGAAACCAGAGACAGTCATTGTAAGCACAACAGTAAGTACCCTTAAAGCAATTAACCAACACTCATTATCCTCAATGGCCACATTACATTAAGCTTAAATGCCTAAATTGCCAACATTAAAAGCAACGAACTGTAGGCAGTACAAGGGTCGGAGCAGCAGTGCAGTGCTTAAAAGTGATTTTATGGGGATGTGGGCACATCAACAAACATACTACAGCCTACGAAGTCATTACCTCGCTGCTAGTCAGTAAAACCGTTGCAATTTGAGATGCTGTTTTTGTCCTTCCAGGGTTTTATGGCTCTTGTCATAGAAAGGCATGTTTGCTCTAATAGTGGTACCTGGTAGTTGGACTGCTTCCATAACAGCTAAACTTTTTTGCTTCTTTGTGACTATATTTATTCCTCTTGTTTTATGGTTGTATTTCTTTACAATCTGATTTATGGCGTGTTCTATGCTTCCATAGTCAGATGCTAAAGTTCTATTGGACAATTTAATTTCTGTATCTCTTCATCCTCTTAGTGGCTGTAATCTGTTTTAAAGGGTTATTAAAGGGCTTAACCTCAAAACATAACCTTTTAGCTGATGATCTGTATAAATTCTTAATTCTTTGGTGACATCTTGTGTCAAAAAAGTAGCTTGCCATTCCAAACCTCACACTCCCCCTTCTTAGAGCATGTTAACAGCTATCGTAGCCCTGCAGGGACATGCACTTTTATGAACAAACCCCGTAAATAATGGGTCTGATGGTAATTTTAGGTTGAAGCAAACAGGAAGTAAATGAAATGTCTTTCTTTTTCACTTATAACTCTTGGCTTTATGCAGCCTTAAAGACAATGTGTATGAGAAATATGTATATTACTGACTTAGAACAGCTACACTTTACTTCTATACTTCTATATTATTAATGGAATTCTAAAACAGGCCACACAAAAAGAGTGAAAAACAGTGCACGCTTCAGTGACAGTCATTGCAGCTTTAGAGCAGCAGCAGAAGGAGGGTGTGGTGTGTCCCGATGTGACCCGGGCCTTCAAGACTCGCATGCTAAACCACAACGATGGGTCTTAGTCAGCCTAGTGGCAAAGTGTGTTATAATAAGAGAGGAAGGCTCCAGGGCATTTGATCTTTCATCTGCAAAGGACATTTCTGCAGAAAATAATATATTTTAATAGAACATAATGGAATCAGCCTCCATTTGTCGCTTTCTCATCTGAAAATGTAAAAGAAATGCTATTATTTCTTAATAAAGACATTGTTCATGAGCTATTTTGAAAAGCAAATTGGAAGTTTGACAATGCTATAATAAAAACCTGAAGAGTAAAAAGAATAAAAAGAGGGCCATTAGGCAGAGTAACAGGAGGTGAGGAAAGTGCATGTGAAAAAAGATGCGAGACCTGCTCGGCGCTGTTCTGCTGCACACAGTTGTAGATGTAGCTCAGTCCAGCTCTTGTCAGAACATAGGACGCTTGCTCATTGATCAGTGTGTCAAGATGAGCCTCGATCTGGAAAATGTAAGAGAGAGTGTGGCTGAATATCGAGTCAAAGGCTGCATTGTGATCTAATTGTACTCGGGCTTAATGGAGAATCATTGTGCTACTTCCATGGGAGCTCTTGTGCCCCTCAATTACAAAAGATGCACTAAAAATAGCTGGATAGATGGCGCTTTTGAGTATGAGCAACAATACATGACGCAGACTTTTCTATGAGGGAGAAAAATGAAATCTTGCTGAAAGATTATTCATTATGGATATAAATAAAAGGGGAGCAGAATAATTCATTCACAAGACATTAGAATGTGATTTTGTAATTTTGAGACAGTTTAAGAGATTCATTTTCTTTTTAGGTGTGATGGGCTACTTTATGATAATTGTTTCCAGTAAAAGAAATTGGGTCACTTTTTGTATAGTGTAGAAAATTATTAACAGTTCACAAAGAGTATAGCTGACCTGGAACTCAAGCATCTCCAGCCGCTTGTCGGTGAATTCAAAGAGAGCCAGTGTGGTCTTCATAACATACAGCGAGTTGACCATGTAGGTGGCCATGTCGGCCGTGCCCAGGTTACTGGCAGACACGGTGCACAGCTGTAGAAGTGGGTCCAGGATGCAGGAGAGCACCTGGGAGGTCCGAGGTGAGGAATAAATGAACAGCGTTTGGCAGGTTTTAAAACAGCTCATGAAAGTTGTGAACACATTTACAGTCTGGCAATTCAAGTAATTTATTATTTCAAATACGTTCAACAAAATGAATAAAGAAAGATGACCTACATATGAATAAAGGTTTATTTAATGATTGGCTAAAATAATCCACCAACTAGGTCAACTGTGGTAAGAGAAACAGAATTGGTGTTCTGTCTACTCTACACATGCCTTCTGTATTCTACTGCCATAAAGATGATACTTGAAGAGAACAAATATTTTCTGAGGTGATACGTGGAGTGACAAATTTGATCAAGATGCTGATTAAAGAGAGTTTTGGAGAAGGTTCTAGCACATAAGTTCAGTGTGCATCTTAAAGGCGAACTGTGAAACGTTTACCCGGAAGCAGGTTTAGAAGAAAAAACAAAATGGGAAACAACACAAGAAAAGACATGGACAAAGGCATCTAGACTAGGTTTAAGGTGAAGACGTTTTGTCTCTTATACCAAGAAAGATTTTCAATTCTTAGTTCAACTGGTAAGAGAGCTTTATCTCTAGAGGGCGGAGTCTGACCTGAAACTAACTCTGATTGGTGGCTGTTCTGGTCTCATAGTCGTTAGCTTTGAAAGGACAGTGTAACTCCTGATGTGAGAGTCGTTAAAGGTTCAGGAGAGTAGTTAGCGACACGGTTCCATTCAGGTGTGGTTGTCCTTCTAGAGTGAAAGTGTTTTGAGAACCATCACAGAACCAAAAAACATGTCTTTGGACACAGTAGGGTCCTTTTAGCATGTTTTGTACAAACTCTGCTAAGGTACAGTTTATTGGCCAATTTCTGCTCCTTGTATTTGACACACAATGAAATACCCATGTTACATTTTTTAATATGATATGACTTTGGATATTCTTTTTGACAAAATAAAATGCAAGGCATTGGACTAACATCCACTGGTTGAAACCTGAGCCCAATCAAAACTAATATTAAACCAGGACTAAACCATGTCTAAAAAAACTTTTAAAACTTTATTTTCTTTGGAATTTGGTCGAGCATCAATCTGAATCTCTCTCAGATGGAAGATTGTAATATTATTGTAATACAAGCAGTTCCATCGCTATAAATATTGCGTTTGTTGGCTGATAAAATATTTATAACTACTTAAAACGTTTTTTTTTAATTTCTTGATCAAAATACATATTTTTTTATTGACATTCTGTTTTTCTGTCTCCTACTCACTGAATGTTTGATTACCTGAGCAAAGTCTGCCTGGCGAGCATTCAGTGGAACCACAGAGGAGTCGTGGGAGGCCAGCACCTCCCTGAGGAGGGACAGGGTCTGTGTGAGCGAGGCGGTGGGGCCGAGGTCAGCGGGGGGCAGCTCCACCTGCACACACACAGCCAGATGGAGCAAAATGAGCAACAGCGTTTTTGTTCGAGTAACAAGTTAGTTGTCTCGGGACTACAGCCTTCACAGAGACATATAGAGCAGCACTGAAGTACATTTCTTCAAAAATGAGAAGTTTCATGGCGCTCTCTGCTGTCGCACGGAGCAGCTCATCAGGAGTGATTCTTAATGAAGGTTTTGATTTCATTGGCCACAGAACTAAGCCCTGTCACCTTTGTGCAGCTAATAGAGCCAATTATGAGAAGCCTGTGTTCCTGGCATTAGCTGGAATAGAGAGTTAAACCCAGAGGGCCTTCAATTTGATTAACATTGAGCTGCCGGGATAATTTGTGTAACTACTATTGATCCGGACACAGCTAGCGTGTTTTGTGGAAGAGGCTCTGCTCGTGCTAAGGTATATTTGGATGTCAATTTGGGTAAACACTTTCTGGCAACAAGTGCTTCGGAAATAGCCACATTTTTCAGGCACTTACATTTCGTCCCCTAAAGATTTTTCAGTTCTATTCTATACAAGATGTTGTCCAAATTTCTTGAAATATTCTTGGATAAACTATTAACATTAGACAATGTTCTGGGCATTTTAGGACATTTTAACTCACATGTCATACATGTGTCCTTGGGGCCAAAACCAGCCTGCTAGAAGGAATCTTCCTGCCATTTTTTTATTAAAGTAACTGCTATTCCTAATTTGTCCACTGGGGGCTACACTGTTTACACTGGCACAGGGGTGCCCAAAGTGGGGGCCAGGGGACAAATTCGGCCAGCAACAGGGTTTAATTTGGCCCGCCAAGGGTCTTCATGTTTTGTGACTGAAATTGCAGACTGACTATTGATTTAAACTGCAGTGACAGTGGAGCATATTTATTATTAAAATATATCCCAGAAACAACCGACTGCCCTCACTCATGATGCTCACATTACCTTAAAATTAACAGGTCTTAAAAAGAAAACACAGGTAAGACAGTTGAGGTAGGTTTGTGCAAACTATTGTATTTCCACATCATTATTGTAAATGTTCAAAACTTAACCTCATCTCTGTAATTATTATAAAGAGTTACCAAATTGTCTTTGCCCTAATTAAACAATGTTGATGCATGATTCATCTTTGCTGTGCATTACCTTGTCCATCAGTCTGCTTGCGTGGAGGCTCAGACTATTAAAAAACATATTTTTGCTGAGGATGTGCATTTCCTCTAGTGTCATAAGCAGAGAGGCCACACTGGTTCCAATGATGGAGCTGGAAAAAAAACATATGAGGGGTCAATACGAACTGCATTTATGATTAATGAGCAGAATCATCTCTGGATCTACAAGATAAGAAGAAATAATGCATTTTACCAGGAAACAACTCAATTTTAAGCTTATGCGAAAAAACGAAAATGCACTTGTTACTAAACGAGAATAGAACTGAAAATGAGTGCTGAATTTAGTTTTGCTGCAAATTACAGTTAAATACCTGATGGTGTGATGGTAGAACTTCAACAGGTTAGAGAGTTTGTAAAGCAGAACAGCCCCAGGTTCAGCCACAATGACTTGTTCTATCCGGACCTGAAGGAATCAGAATGACACAAGACATTAATGTTGCACAGCAGGACACAAATAGACTAAACTGTGTGGCTTCTCACCTTCAGTGGTCTGCACACCCCCTCAGTAATGTGTCCCACTACCTCCTGCATGTTCTCCTCAACACCTAAAAACAGATATTATCCAAGATATTAAGGATTTTTTCCAATAACTGCTGGGAAGGACTGTATTTAATGAAAATTAAGATTTTAACACCTTTCAAAAGCTGCATTAAACTTTCAAAAGTTTAATGTTTCATGTGCACACTGCCAAATTAAAGTACTCTTTGTCCACATTACATAAAAATAATAATGTTTTTGCTTTATTAACATACTGTACATCTTAATAAGACACATGACCAGAAATGATCTACACTGATGATGTACTCCCTAGAATTTTCAAAAATCCAGATTCAGGTTCAAGTCTAGGTCAAACTACATGAAGTCAGAAGGTTAAGTCAATTTTTTTTTTTTTTTAATGTTTTCAATTTAAGATTTTTAGACTAGGGATATATTCATAAATAAATATTCCACCTGCGAGTTGATTTAATTCTGCATTGACTTCAATTGACTTCTTTCTTTGGTAGAGTCACTTCCTGCCTGTAAAATGATTGTTATTCTTATAGTAACTGTGAGGCCTTCTGCCCCTCCTGGAGCCTGCCCTGTGCTACCCCCCTTCTTGTGGCAAAAAGACATCTTGGGATAGTGTTTTATTACTTTCTATGTTAAAAAAAATCTGTCACACAGCGATTGATTTGGGCTTGGGGCTTCTTCAGTGCAATAAAACCTGTTGCTGTAGTCTGACTTTGAGGTAACCTGTGTATGTAGAAGATCAATCTCACCTGGCAGAGTTACTTGTTTCAGCAGAGCTTCCAGATGCTCTTTCTCTGAGGCAGTGGCTTGGTGCAGCCAGGCCAGCATGTCCCCGACATACCTGAAAAATTTACCACATCAGTGTGTGCCGGTCACTGCAGAGCCAACCTCAGTTTAATCTTGACCACAGCATGGCCTTCAGAGCTCAGCTTGTTGTGGTTTATCCACCTCACAAATACACACAGTCTTTTGTAACTGCAGTGTTAATCTCAAATAATTGTGTGTGTGGACATTAAGGGGTCAGAAAAGGCTTGAGGTTCTCAGAAATGTTGTAGCCCTCTTCAAATTGGAAATGATTGTGACCCTCACAGGCTTTGTTTTCTAGGAAAGTATTGTATTTGGCCCTGAGCAGAGAGAAGATGGCCGGGGATGTGACTCAAGATATAAAAACAATCTTGTGTTTTAGCTCCAGGGAAAGTGAACTAAACTCATTTAAACATGTGGGCAAGTGATCTGCAATAAATTAATTAGATAACAATACATAACTATTTATGGCCTTGTTCAGAAAGTTGAATATCTCCTCTTTTGTCTTGTACATCATACTTTAACAACGCTAACTACTTATTTAGGGAAGTATTAACAATAAATGGGAATTTAAAGAAACTTTCCAGTGAGTCAAGAAATGTTACCCTTAGTGGCAAAGGCTTTAAACGTGATCTGCGTAGGCCTGAAGCTTTAAGTGTGTTACTTTACTAATACGCTTTTAAATTATATCTCTGCCTATATTTAAGTGCATTTAAAAGCATTCTACTTTAATGTAAGTTTTGCAGTTTTAGAGAAGCATATGTAGATCTCATTTTAACCATCTTTGATAAGAAAGCACAGGAATCAATACATCTATGCACAACTGTGGCTACCCCATGTGGTGTTATTGGGTGTTCGGTATAGCCACTTTGACACATCCACTGAGATCTACATTGTGCGCTGATTGTAGTAGCTCGCCCTGGTTCTGTGAACAAAATTAGGGATGAACAAAAATTGGCGCCAATATTGTTATCGGCCAGTATGTATTTTTTTATTTTTTTATTCATCGAATGAAGAAAAAATGCTTGATGTGTAGAGCTGATATTTTATTCCGTCGACTAGTGCAGTGCACCGGAAAGCAGCGGGATTATTTTTATTAATTAAAGCAATGGCTATCAATATTAAAAATATCAACATTGCCCAAAACACCCGCACTCGATCCATCAGGGAAATGTCCATTGCGCTCTGTT
Source organism: Neodontobutis hainanensis (assembly GCA_024349245.1). Classification (NCBI taxonomy): domain Eukaryota; kingdom Metazoa; phylum Chordata; class Actinopteri; order Gobiiformes; family Odontobutidae; genus Neodontobutis; species Neodontobutis hainanensis. The sequence continues at coordinate 17,433,345 of JALDNG010000020.1, read as the reverse complement.
GTGAGAACATTTACAATAAGCTTCTGACGTGAATGCCGTGCTTCTGGAGCTGAAGCTTCATACTCTCTGCAACTATTTGAACTTTACATTAACTGTCTGGTTAAACATCCTCACATATTCGAATAACTGCTGTTTCAATATTAGCTCAAGAATCACAGCTGCCGTGAAGGAGTTGGCTCATTTGTTTGTTAGCTTTTTGTGCGTCTTCCTGTGTTATTCTCTTTCCCAGCTTCTCAGTAAATCCACCCAGACTATTCTTAAGATGTATGAACATTAACAATGCGGCCGTTTAATCTCCATGTGCAAAAAAAGACTTTTGCAGCTAGAGTGTGGTTGAGGTCGTGCTTAAACAGCACAGCTAAATTTTTAGTCACTCACAAATGTTCTCTACACACTCACTGGCAGCACGCACAGGCGGTCAGTTGGTTGCTATTTGCCAATATAATATTGTTTATGAATCGTGTTTACAAAATTCCTTTGTGTATTAAAATTGAATAGCAGTATGTTTCAGTTCTCAACAGGCAGTAGAAAGGTATATTGAGACAACAAGACTGAACAGACAGAAACATTACTGGGTTTAGAACCATTTAAAACTAAAGCTAGAGTTAGATTATAATGTCCTTAGTGATTTAAGGACATGAACTGGACTAAATGGCTGTACCTCATTGGGTCATGTGAGTGCATCTCTATGGGCCGGGGTGTCCCTCCTAGGCCTCCACGTGTGAGTGCATCGATGAAGCCCCTGACCACGGCACACCTGCGTGCTGTTCCAAACTCATCCAGAGTGTACCTGCACAAATATTCAACAACAAAAATTCCTTGTGATAAGACGGCGCCCGCGGTTGTTTGGTGCAGCAGACGCAGTGTCAGCCGCAGCGGCATTGACAATACTGAAGGCTCTCCAAAAAGAAACAGTTTGCGGTTGTATTAATTAGAAGGCTCAGTGTGAGACTAAACAGAAGATAGAGCTGAATTAAGATTCCAGGAACACTGGCGTCAACTCTCAGCCTCAACATCCCCAGCCAGAGCTAACCTTGAATGTTTTCTGGGCCCAGTGACAGGTGCGCTTCTCAGAAATCTTCAGGTAATCCGGTATCTCCCACCACAAAAAACATGTACAATAGCCCCCCACCCCAATGAATGAATAGTATATTAAAGTATAGTATAGTTTAGTGTAGTGTAGCATAGCTGATCTTAGAAGTCCACTTAGTTCTTCCTATAATACAGTGAGGAAATGTTGTTTTATGCTGCTTATTTAATAATATAGCATCCATCCTGTTACATATGCTCTCCTAATGAACACCCACTTGTTTATTATTTTAAATTCCGTTTTTTTCTCTTTAATGTCGCCCATTGCTCGTTTAGAAAGGGATTTGTTGGGTTCCTTTATCTACAGTTATATTATTTAACTTTTCAAGACTTGCACCCTCTAAAGGACTAGAAGTGTAAATGCACTGCTGCAAATTCATGTGACAGTTACAGTAATTGTCATTATAGCACATAACTTGTATGTGGAGTGGTTCTGAGGTTCTGAGGGGTCAGATACATTGTTATTTGTCAGGCGGTCTCCTGCCTGGGCACTCATGAGTTACACTGACAAGACAAGATATTTATTTTAGTATAGCTCAATGTCAGCCATTGTGGAAAAACACAACGGCTGTCAACTGTTGTCATTTTTTCAAATCAGGGAACATCAACATTACTTGAAATAATAATAATTTTGATGTTACACATTTAAAGATAAAAAGCTACATGCTGTTGCTATAAGCACCTTGCAATGAATGTTGCTATAAATATATTCAGTAACTTTAAATCCAGGTGTCAGACGGGAATAAAGAAGCAAATAGGGTAGAGGAAAAAGTTGGAGAATATTTTGTACACATAAAAGCTTTTTAAAGTGTGTTTCTTAATGTTACTTGGAACACAATTAGTTTAGACTTAAGTTTATGTGTAAGTGCTTCTACAACAAAACAAAATACATGTCTTATTTTAATATCCTTTTAAATATGATGGTTTATTTACTTGTAAAGGACAGGTCGGTCCTGCAGAGCCTCCATCGCCTGAGTCAACACAGGGCTGATGTCACAGGTCTCCTGGGTTAGTCCACGGCATTCATCTGTGTCATAACCAAAAACAAACAATACACAAAACGGTAAGATAAGGTCATTGTAGACTTTCATAGTTAAAGTCACTTCTGTCTTTCTTGTTGTTTGACCATGGTTTTCTCAGCAGACACTGAAACCAACAGGACAACTTTTCAAATACATTTCTCATAGGCTTTGACAAAAATAATCATTCGGTTTGTTCAAACAATAGTCAGTTTTCTACACTGTTGTAGAACTATGTCAACATACTCCCCTGTCTTCAATGTTGTTCTTCAAGAGCCACCTCAAAACAAACTACTTTCATGAGCATTATGTTTTGTGTTCTAACAAAGAAAAGTGAAATAAAACTAGCTCCATTCGAGTTAGAAAAATAGATAAACCACTTTTTAGAATAATATATACTTTACTACAACAATATATTGTTATCACAATATCTATATTGCAGAGAATGACTTGAATCAAAATATGTGATGGAGATTAACTTTATTTCTCAAATATTTTTTTCAAACAGAGAATTAAATCAAACTGTGGTTTACCTGAATAAAAAAGTCCTGGTTTAGACATGGTTTATTTCTACATTTAGTCTTAGTTCACTGTTTACTCTCGATTTAGTCCTGGTCCAGTCTTTATTTAATTGATTTAACTCCTATTTAGACGAGTGTATCACTTTAAATTTTCATAATCAGTCAAGACAAATATCAATAAAAAAAATTACAAGTCATATTGTTGTCAAAACAGTTATTGCGTATTGCACATTTTCCCCCAATATTGCAGCACCATAGTTTTTAAAGCATACTGTTAGAACTGTAATTGCAGTCATATAAAATGAGAGTGAAGGCTGCTGGATGCATATGTGTGGTGTTCTTGACTCACTCTGAGCCCAGCGATAAAGCTGCTCATAGGACGTCTCCTGTAACACTGCCATCTGCTCCATGATCTCCAGTCTGGAACACGCACACAGCAGATCCACACATTACATATCCATAAGGCGCAGCAGCATAGTATCAGATACTGACCAGTGACATAATTGCCCTGTTTTGTTCCCTATTTTTCTGATATGTTACTCAAGTTGTTACATAATTCAATCAAACTAAATCAGAGGTGTCAAACTCAAATGGAGAAGGGGCTTTAAATAAAAAAAATCGCAGGTCAAACAGGATCAACTCACAAATTATTATTATTATTATTATTATTATTATTATTATTATTATGTGTTTTTAAGTAGTTGCCCACTAAAAAAAACTCATATTTAACGCATTTAAATCCCCCAATTGTAATTTAAAAGTCCTGTTAGAAGTTTAACAATACCTTGTGAATATTTATATTGTATTTACATTTGTAATTTAGTTTGCGTTAGTGTAGCCCCTACTTTGGTTTTAGCCCCCTGGGCCCCCTCCTTTATTGTTCCGGCCCTGCGTGATACTCATGTTCAGCTTGTAACAGCATGTTGCACACATCTTTCCTTCAGCCTCCAGGCACATACAGTTGCTTACCTCTTGCTTTTTATCTTTATCTTCCTCTGTCTGTCCTGTGCTGGACAGGGTTAAGATGGTTAGAACCAGTTTCAGTGCATATTTTAACGGAGTGGGCTGGGGTGTCGAAGCAAGAGAGCGACACGATCGAAACTGCAATAGTCTTTTCTGAAACATGAGCTATCGCTGAGGCTCAGTTGACACTTGACAACATCAACAGGACATTTCTGAGACTACAATAGAACGAGCCTCACTGCAGCTTCACTCTCAGACATTAGTGACAGACAGACACTATGTTGTGACTTCAGACTCTATTTTAACTCTTTCAGCATGTAGCTTCAGCTTTGTCCTTGATTCTGTCTCATCGTGCCATCAAATTTTATAGCGCAATAATTTTTATGAATTATGGTCTCATTATCTCCATAAACAAGGCTCTCTACAAACACACTTCATCTCTCACCTGTTTAAGAAGCCCTTGTTTTTACAGTCCACTTTTTGAACGGGGTAATATAGTCTGGTGGGCCATTAATAACAGAAATTCTCTTTTGGGCCAGAAATAATTGCTCTGCGTGCCAGACCTGGACCGCGGGCTTTGTGTTTGACACATGTAAATTAAATGCTGGAAAACAAAAACACTCACAAAAACAGTATAGAGGAGGTAAATGGGGTGTCTTACCCTGCTGTTTGTTGATTGGTTCGTAAGAGGACCTTAACATCTTCATGGATCTGCTTGACACGACCGAGTGCTTTGAAGAAATCCTGGAAAGCAGCATTTAAATAAATTTAGACATGTTAGTTTCATTTAAGTAACATAGTCTATCCAACAGCAACAACAGAGACTAAAAGTATGTGCACTTAAGCAATGTTTTGTGTTGTATATGTTATGATGGTCGTTTCCAATGGAGCGGTCCAGTATGGCATAGGTCAGGTCAGTGCGGGGGAATTTTCATAGTTTTAAGTTTCTGAAATCCAAGGATTCCATACTGTATTTCTTTGCAAATCCCTCAGCTTTTGGTTCAAACAGTTACTAAAGGTTGAAGCTAAACACTGCAGTCTGTTGATTGTAGGGCTGGACAATATATCAAAATAATTTGATTAATTTGAGTTTCAAATTTTGGACAATGTCAAAAATAGCCACTTCGCAAAATTGAATTGAAAAATTGCTTCTAAACCCCTGCTTTCTTCTTGTTTAAGCTAAATTTTCAACCTTTCTTTACTTCAATCATAAAATGTGTATTTTTATTTAGCCATGCGCTGTCCTGGCTGTAGAATAATGATTTTTTTTTTTTAAGCAAACCAATGTTTTTGTGCTTTGTGGTGGTAAAAAACAACAAAAAAAAAATCGTTATTTAGAGAATGTTACCACCATTAACATAAATAAAATATTGTATTTAATAATTTGCAATTTAATACATTTGATTTATTTTCCTTTTTTATTATACTAGAGAGCATGTGCACAATAATAATAAAAATGCACAATAACTTTACCTCCTAATTGAATTTAATGATGTCTGCATCAGTCTGTGCTTTGACTAAGATCAGCTGTTTTACCCGCCTGCTCCATGCCATGCCTCACTTTTTTAAACCCCACCCCTCGTCGGTGCTGGCAGACCCGCAAAATATGTCTCAAGAAATTCACATTTGTTATGAAAATAAAATGTTAAAAATTTGGTTAAAAAAGGGTTAAAAATGTCTATAGAGCCATCATAGTAAATGTGCAAAGGTGGCAGGGTTAGATTTGATGCTACATTTTTGAAACAAATATGCAGAACGTAGCTGTTTTGGTAGAGGTTTGAATTTTGTATACACAATTACAATGATATATAATAATATGCACAAAGTTCATTAATTTACTACAATTCATATCCATATTTTTAAAACATTGGAACTATACGAGTTAATAATACCTCAGTGACGGGCGCGTCGCGAGCCCCTCGTAGTGTGGCCATCTCTTCATTGGAGAGCTGGAACTTAGTGAGAAAAGCCTGGGCAACCTGAGCTCTGACTTCCAGCCGGTGACTAAAAAAAGATATAAATAAGGTTATTATTCATTTGTATTTTTATCATCATTACGCCTTATCATGCTGCTGTTTCAGGCTCTTATTTGACGTTTACTGTTTTTGAGAGGGATTGTAATCATTTTTCTGTCACACCAAAACCAAAACTAATTTCCTGCTATTTGTGTTCAACAGCTTCAGTTTATATATGCAGTTTTTTATTCATTTCATGTTCCCTTTGTCATGTCCATTAGACACTGGTATGTAAAAAAAAATTGATTTAATTGAATTATTTCTATTAATTCAACAATTTTTACACATATATGAACTACAGTCATTATTAAAATAAAGAAATTGATATAGTATTTAGGAACATCTGTGAATTCCTATTTTTCCTAGTTTATAGCAATTCATTTAGATACAAAGAAAATTGTGGAGATGTAACACTCACAACAGTTTGATGGTTTATCACAAATGCTTCAAAAGCTGGCTTTGTTGTTATTAATTTCATACTAACACCAAATTGTTAAGTTGTTATAAATGTTAACGCTTTTTTAACACTTTTGTTTTTGCCTCTATTTTTCATGATCTGAATTCAAAACCATCTAAGACTTTTTCTATGCACACAAAAGGCCTATTCCTCTTAAATATTGTTCACAAATCGGTCCAAATCTGTGTTAGTGAGCCCTTCTCATTTGCCGAGATAATCCATCCAACTCACAGGTGTGGTATATCAAGATGCGCATGAATATTGCACAGGTGTGTTCTTAGGCTGGCCACAATAAAAGGCCACTTTAAAATGTGCTTTGAGTGCAGCTCATGAAAAATGGGGGTAAAAACAAAAGTGTTGTGTTAAAATTTTTGTTCAGTATTAATAGAAGCATTCAGTTTTAATGAACCTTGATGGCAATACTATGCAACATTCAGAATAGACCAGCAGATGGCAGTATCCCACTTGACAAGAAACTCCAACACAAGACAGACACCAACAAACGATTGCCAGCATGGAATATAAATAACAGCTGTAGAGTAGCAGACAAGACAAAAGCCCCACAGTGTCAGATATGAGCCTTGTCCCCATCAATAATCAGAGCAATCATTTTCACTGTCACTAAACCTGTCTTTGCACAATAGTAACTGCCTAGGTCTGCTGGTGAACTCTGTCACAGGATAACAGGACAGCCCAGGGACCTCCCTCAATCTGATCCATCCTAGAACCCAAACCGGCTCGTCTATATTTCCCCACACGCCTCTGGACAGTGAATCAGGACGTGACCAGTGAATCACTGGGCTGTTGTGGCAGAGGAGAAGAAGAAGATTACTTCTGTAACTATTGTACATGGTCTTTAGTGGTAGGGGAGACTGGAGCACACAGAAAAAACTTACATAGACACGGTAGACATGGGAAGAAAATGCAAACTCCACACAGAAAGGCCCTGCCCTAGATGGGAATCAAACCCAGGACCCTCTTTCTGTGAGGCAGGAGTGCTAACCAGCAAGAGTTTCAAGAGGCGGAAGAAAGACAGCACAAAGCCGTATATAAAGCCTATGAAGCCTCAGCAACAAGCATTGAAGCTAGAGACATCAGAAAGACTAAAACCATAAGCTAGATTTTGCCAGCTACTAACAAATTTACTGTGTTAGTAACTGTAATAATTGTTTTTAATCGGCAAATTCAAACCAAATAAATTGCTCATTTGGAACGCGATACATACATCTATTCAATATATAATTACCTTTTACTCTGTCTTTAACAGTATAAGAAAGATTATTAAGACTCGTTTTTATTTAAGTGTACAATTATCGGTTATTGTATTGGTATCAGGCCATGAGAAGCACTTGATTATTGGTAGAATATTTACATATTAGTGCATCTCTATTAATGTAAAAATTCAAAATAACCCTGATAAGAAAGTTCTCACCTATTCACATAGTACTTGAGCATATTAACAGCAAAAGCAAGACAAACAAAAAAAAAAAAAACAAAAAAAAAAGATTCATAGTAGTATTCAAGATAACATGTTAATTGCAGTATTGATTTGAAGCCATACTGCAAGGCCCCATTATCAGTGCTGCACCGCTCTAATGAAAAAACTATTGCTGTATTACCATAGTTTGATGAGCTTAGTTTGACGACGCTATGCAAATGAAGCAATTCATTAAATGGATTGAAGCTTAACTTCATGAAATTCTTTCCAAGCCTGTGTGGGGCCTTGTGCACACACATATGTACTTTAATATAAAATATATTCTTTGAGAGTGAGGATCAACTGATGTTTTAAGGAGATAATATTTTATCATTAATATGCAAATATAGGCAGCAGGCTAAAAAAGTGTTATCTTCTATTTTGATCTTCCACAAATAGCACAGATTTTCATTAATTTTATACAACTGTACTTTTTTGTAAAGAATTTGCACTCTAGCCAAGTTTCACAAAAAATAATACAAATTAAAAAGCTAAAAAGTAGAGTAGCTTTACTTCTAAATAAATTTACTCAAGAAGAAATAAAAAGTAGTATTTCCAAAAGATATTCAATGAAGTATTTGGTTATAAGTCAACTTAAGTACTGAGTAACTAAATGTCGGATTTATTTTTCAGAAACAATGTATTCAGACAAACAAAACTACAAAACTACAAAAAACTACAAAATGGCTTTAAGTAAACAGTAAGGGAATTTGGGGATTCAAGCTGCAGAGAAGAAAAAAGTCAGGTTAGTAAGTTAAGTCAGGGCATAACACATTCTTGACTAATCTGCAATTACCAAATACCAGAGAAATGCAACATAACAGCGGAAACGGCCGACGTCACCCCGTAAAAGCAAACACAGGAGGCAACAGGCTCCGAACTCTTTAGTTACACTGTTATATGCAAACAACAAGCTTACAATGGGCCTCAAAAAAAAACTAATGAAAGTGAGATGGCCTCTGTGAGTGTGCTTTTTCAACTAGGAAATAGATTTTGTCTATTCAAGCACAGAAGTTGTTTAGGCATTACAGCACAGCACAATCTCATAAACACTTTTGTGAAACAGTAAATTACCTGTCTACTTAATTACCACCCAGGCCAAGGCTATTAGTGCAGCAAGTTGAGAAAGACTTGAGAGAAAATCAAACTTTGCAAACTTCATAGTCATAAATAGTTAACCAAAATAACATTAATCAATTGTAAAAATCAATCAGTTGTAAACTAGGGTAAGTGCAATTACTAAAACATACCACAGGTAGGAATAATAAAAAAAATGCAAATGTTCAGGAACTGGAAAGCAGGCTCAGCTTCTACTTTTAATTTTATTTAGTTTTATGTTACCTGGTGGTTAGCTTTCTAGCACTGTGGAAACCAAAATATTATAGATGTACAGCTGCTTTTTGTCTTTTCTTAAAACTTATCAACTGTAGTTTACAACCACAGTTGATAATAAACAGCACACTGGACTCACTGTGAACACCAGAAATGAGCTGTTAGCCATTAGCAATGCAACTGGTATTTCTTCAAATTGACTAACAAGATTTCTACTCCACCTTTTTAATTTTACACATGATTCATGTATATCATATCATTATCTGGAATTACTTTAGTTTGAAGTTCAGTTTGAACCACTCCAATCTACCACAAACTGCATTAGCCTCAGAGGAACAAAACTCAAACTTCAAATTGACATTGGGTTTTCAGAACTGGAAGCTTAAAGGAGGAGTTTTAAAGTAAAAGCACACCAGTTTACAGATGCAAAATCGACAAAAAAACTTTAGAAATTTACCAGTCTACAGTTAAGCAAACAATCAATTAATGAAGACGCTTTGGGACTTTTGCTACTCTACAAAGAAGTGGGCGCACAGTCAAAATGACACAACGTATCATCAAAGAGGTAAATAAAAAATCCCGAATGACAGATTAGAAGGCATCATTGGAACTTGCTAACATCTCTGTTCAAGAGTCTACAAAATATTAAACACTGAGCAAGCAGGGAATCCACAGCAGGACACCACGATGGATTATTGCACACCTGAAGTTTGCAAAAGAGCACACTGACACTCCACAGCGGTACTGGCAAAATATTTAGTGGACTGATGAAACTAAGATTAAATTACACAGCACAGCACTATATCTGGCATAGAAAGGGCAAAGCATATCATCATGAAAACGTCATCTCAGGGTGCAAATACTCAGTGCCAGAGAGGTATGCAGCAACAATTTTGCGGTATTTTGAGGCAATTATTGAGGGTAAGATAAAGTCCCTATTTTTAATTTAACAGGGACTGCATGGACCAGAGATAGCAACAAGCTAATTTTCATCTGTTGATGAACGAACAAGGACTAGTTGCTTTAGAAATGTGTATGCTAGTCTGTAACTAGATCTTAGTTAGTCTTTGATGAGTAAGCACAGTCCTAAAGCAATCCATGAGTCCATTATGTGGTGTTATTTGGCATCCAGCATAGCGTAGTCCTATATTATCCTATATATTGGGACTTCTACCCTTTAACCTAAATGTTGCACTAACTTACTAATGTTCTCTATCCATTCACTTGATAAGACATGTAGTCAGTTGCATTTTACCATTACTATCTTGTAGCCAAAATAAGCACAAAGCTCAAATATATAACTACAGTAAGAGTAGTGACAGGTTTTTTTTTTAATTCCAATGTTGGCATCGGGTAATTAGAGTTGATTGAATATCTTGGAGAGAAGTTGAGTGAAAGTATGAACATTTAGAGTGTATTATCTCAACGTTAGGATTTCTCCTTGAATAAACATATGATTTACAGTACATTGTCCAGATAGGCAGACAGACTGAGTGATAAGGGGACCAAAAGCTCTTTGTAGCACACCGACCAAATGACCCACCCTGTTATTGTAAACCATGTGGGTCAATTATCCATTAAAATCTATTAGGGGCCATTTCAAAGGCTTGTGTGGAAATCTGGCGTTAGTTAGTTAGCCATGCGCCAGTGATCACAGACTGGAGTCACGGTTAGAGCCACATCAAACAACAGCAAGGCTTTTTTTTCAGAGCTGCTCCTTCATTAACAGCCAGCACTGCCGTAATGGGCCTCAAATGTCATTTTACACAAATTGTCATTTACACTGGGATGGTCCTGGCCATTCCCTCAACACGCTCAGATCTCTTTAATTATTAACCACCTGCACAACAGTAATACTAAGGCCACTGTTTGTAAGATAAGGCTCAGTTTGTTTGGGTTTTCAAGGATCCCACACTGTGCCCGATGTAAACCAAGGGTAATTCAACCCCAGACTTTTTTTTTTTCATTCATTTTCTACCGCTTTGTCCCGTTAGGGGTCGCGGGTGACTGGAGTCTATCCCAGCAGCTTTGGGCCTGAGGCAGGGTACACCCTGGACAGTGGCCAGTTCATCGCAGGGCTGACATTTAGAGACAGACAATGACAAACAACCATTCACTCTCACATTCATTCACTAGGGACACTTTAGAGTTGCTGATTAACCTACACATGCATGCCTTTGGACGGTGGGAGGAAGCCGGAGTACCCGGAGAGAACCCACGGTAACACGTGGAGGACATGCAGACTCCTCACAGAAAGACCGGAGTCGACCGAGAATATTTGAGTCGGCCGGGTTTTGAACTCACAACCTTCTTGCTGTAAGGCAGGAGTGCTAACCACTCTGCCACGTGCACCCCAAACAGTCAACCCCAGACTGACTTTTTTTAATAGACCCACTTTTGGCAAAATCTTAAAAACTCCACAAATATGGTGTAAAAGCGCATGAGTGCTGCCCTCGTCAGCCTGAAAACTGCCGAATACACTTACTGGTCAGTGTGACATCATCATGTTCAAAAAAACCACACCTTTTGTATCAGGTAACCCCACCTCTATAACAGTCCACTGCACCTTTGGTACAGCCTCGTTCATGCCCACCAGGTCTCTGGCAGAACAGAACTACGTCACTGCAGCCTCCGAATGTTCTCACACACAGGCAGAGACACACAAACTACAGATGAAAAACATAAAGAGCAGAGTTTAGGGCAAAGACTCCTGTTTGTCTGTTATTCTGCTCAGTTCATGTCATGAAAAGTTTAGAAAATAAACAATGTGGCTTATGATGTGTTGATGTGCTTTTGGACTGTGCAGTTGTGTTCATTGGTTTTTAACTCCTAAGGTCAGTATGTTACCATTGATTTTCATTTATAACTCGATGATTATTAAGTTAACAAGTCGGGTATATTAGCATTTGATGATTCAAACAAGTCCGGATTAACAATAGCTTCTTTTCTCTTTACAACAAAGTTTTAATACTGTTAAACACACGGACACGTGAATGCAACGGAGCGCTGCACATCGCTGTTCTCTTTCTATAGTATACTTGGGAGTGTTGGGATCTGATTTCTGCCTCATTATGTCTAGAGCTACTACAAAATTAATCTAAATTTCTCACAGTTCATCAGTCTAAGCTTTGTACATCAACCTATATTTGAAGAAGGCCTTACTTTTTAAAAGTTCTAAAACATATTGCATACTGTATTTAATTTTTCCTATATACTTTTTATTCTTTAATCAAATTATTCTATTGTATTTTTTTATGACATTACTTTAGGCTTCTGTTAAAATTGCTTGAGACATGAAAGGGTTAATGTCCTGAACAGTAACAGTTTTATTTCTACTGTCAAAGCTGTGACAGTAGAATTAGATTGTGTCCAAATGCACTCCCTAGTCCCCTAATCACTATACAGAGAACTATATAGTGCACGTAATTCATGAACGGTTTCGGACACAACATGGCTGTTTTTCTGTCGCTGTTAGTGACGTGACTCAAGCATGATTTTAAAAAAAGTCCGCTGAATTCCGCAGAAAATTCTGTAATAAATCACAAGACTTTAGTGGTATAAGCATTAATATAAAAAAGTTACAGATTTTAATAACAAAATCTTGTCCTGTTAATGAACAAAACATTGTAGCGGTTTACTAATAACAATTTACAATGGCTTGCGTTTCCACAGAAAGTCAAACTTGCGCCTCTCACTCATTTCACACTTGTTGAGTTAAAGGCATGTCACGGCCACGCGGCTCTCCTCCGACAATTTGCAAAGTATTATGCTCTATTTGTTCGTCTGGTGACCACCCATAGATTGTAAATAAACATGGATGTTGTCTGCTCATTGCTCCCCCATTCACCAATATTGGCCTGACCACAGGGAAAAACAATGACGGTTACAGCAAAGCTTTTCTGCTGTTACTGCATAGTAAACTAATCATTTTTAAAATAGCATAAACTGACATCTTAATCAAAAGCCCTATTAATCCCAGAGTTGTCATGTAGTAATAACTTGGCCCTAGAGACCAGAGCCATCTTTTGTACAAGGCTGTAAACATGATTTGGATTTTAATTCATATTTCTGCTTTTAGAGCCTGCCCTCTGCTGGATAAAGATATATTGTTGTATGGTGGCGCCTTACTCAAGGCTTTTATAAAGGGTTCCATGAGAGGCTTGTGACCATCGTGGCTCACTACTTTTACTAATAAAGGGAAACTTTGAGTGCACTACATTTTAGTCACTAGACATTCGGACAACACTACAAAATGCTGTAATCACTGTAAAGGGCACTATATAGTAATGAGTGTGTTGATTCTAGACAAAGTTTGTTTTTGGCTAACCTTTGAAAAGATTAAAAGTAGAGAAGTTCCAACCAATAAGTCAACTAGTCAGCTTAAATTTATACAAAAATCATTTAATTAAATTTTATGGACTTGTTCATTGTAATCCTGCTATACATCTACAAGCTAAAGTGAGTTAATTACAGTCAATAACCTGCAGCTTAATGAGCCGCTATGTGCTAGCGTCACATGAAGCTTTGGACCGGGCTTGTGTAAATGAGGTGCATGTGTTAAATAGTAAGCATCAACCATGGACAAAACTATTGCCAGCATGTCATCGGTTTCCACTGAGAGTGAACCAATCACTCATTTGAAGAAGGCAGCTCTAGTGAGTTCTGCAGCAGACAGAAGTAAAGCCAGCCCTCACTCTTTTTTGTAATGCTCGTTTATATAAATATTACAATAATAAGCTAATACGGCGTGAAATCGTCAGTAAACATGACAAAACCTTTCACTTCAGATTAAATATAGAATAATAAACCATTTACAGATTACATGTTGTATTAATAAATAATAAACTATAAATAGATTTTACAATAAAGGTTTTTTAACTATCAAGAAAACTTTACCGTTACCTCTAAACTCATTCTTCAGAAATAGTAGCCCTACTTATGTTGTCTCTCAGCTCAGAACATCTCTGTAACATCACCACTTGTCGGCCTCCACTTGTAATGAGCAGGTTAAACTTAAATTTCCCTTTTACATCGGGACTACATGTAATATTCTATTATTGTATTTCTAACAGCCAGTTGTGCACAGACCAATTTTAAATAACACAAGGTTATTAAATATCTGGTAAATCTGTGGTCCCAGATTAAATGAATTCGAGATTATTAAACATTGAATAAAGTCAAAGCCATTGTTACAGTATTATATATTGTATAAGGTTGGAGACTCTAGTTTGAGGAATTGGAGCAACGGACACACAACAAGGCCCATCCCCTGCTTTGGGCTTCTAAACAACAGACAGCAGCCCGTGGACGTCCGAGATTAGTGAGCAGCAGGACAGAATGCCACAAGAACGTCTTCCTCTGACTGACATTAGGTATGAGTCATTTTATCTGAAAAGACCTAACAACTAAATTTCCCCTTGGGCTTTAATAAAGTTATTAAATTTGAAAATCCAATGTAACATTCAACAAGTGTGATCTGGCTTAATCACCAGGTAAAAAAAAAAGATAACTAAAAATATCACCATCCAGACACTAGATTATTAATATAAAAATTTCTAAACAAAATAATTGGCAAATTGTTGAAATGTGGACAATTAAACATCAAGGACAACTGCATTTTTGCGAGTCCTTTGTATTTGCCCAATTCAACCCAACACAATATAATGTGTCCTATGCAGACATTACATATACTTTGGAAAAACTTTGCATAAACATTTTTTGTCTGATATTATTGCTGCTAAATTTATTTATGATGAGAATTGGCTGACTGCCACTTGACAAATGGAACCTGTTGATACCACATTCATCAATGTTGCTGTGTGGCATTGAGACAAACGGACTGTAACTCATGTTCTTGTTACAGTCGGTGCTATTTGATAATGGCTGAATAACTAAACCAACAGACCAACCTCTTGCCTCTGATTGCACATGAGGGCATAGTCCATAAAAAAAAAAAAAAAACATCTGGTAGGAAGGGAGATGTCTCGACACAATACTAAAACTGTAAAGAAAAGATCACACAAAGATGGACAGGTGGCTAACATTAATAAGAGAGAACACACAACATGTAATTAATGCTTCTGCTGACAGAGTCTTTGAATGGGATCAGGACTCCGAAAACAAAAGTGCAGCATGTCTAAAAGCCGGGGGACAAACACTGACACACACAAACACACATCCCAGTGGCTTCCACCTTCACTTTGCCCGTCTCTAAACAATGAGCCTTTTCTTTCCATTTCATTAGAGCTGACAAATGACACAGTGTCAGCAGCAGATAAGATAGCAAAGAGTGTAGGACAGGTCAGCTCTGTCAGGTAAATGCATATCAGCAGAGTGAATCACTTTGAAAACTGACTTTGTTTTAAATGGTGTTACCCTAGAAGCACAAAATGCAAGGTTAGGGCAAGTTGAAAAGACAAAAAAAGAGAAAATATATTGAATCTAACTTTTCATTACCATGTCTGTGAAGGTTCTCAGTCATCCAGGACATCTTGAAAAAAGGTATAAGCAAAAGCATCTGGACTCAGTTTTCAAGGTGAAGACGTTTCGTCTCTAATTCCAAGAGACTTTATTAATTCTGAGTTCAACTGGTAAGAGAGCTGAGCTTATATCGCTAGAGGGAGGAGTTTCCCCTGAAACCAAACCTGATATTCATATATATACCATATATCCTTTAATAATAATAATAGTAATAATAATAATTATTATTATTAATATTATTATTATTCTCATAAGGTTTGAAGACCAGAGAGCAAACTGAAAGAGTGCATTATTAAAGATTATGTCTTAAAATAAATGTAAAAAAAAATGCATTAAAGGAAAACATTTTGATCATAAAATCTGAAAATTACTACTACTACTACTACTACTATTATTATATAATTGTAGAAACTTTAAATGATAGAGTAAGAGTGTTGGGTGGTAAGACCTGTGACCATTAATCTGCCCCTGTTTTCTCAGGTGTACCACAGGGATGTGTTAAACTTTTCCTTAACTTTATAATAACATAAAGGTTGGCTTGGCACTGTGAAAAAATTGTTGCCGTATTAAACTGTATATCTATGTATCTGTAGATGAAAACACAAACACCATTTGTTTAATAAACTCTTTTGTGTTATTGTATGCTTATTAGCCATATGCTCTCGGGTATATTGTATATTATACGTCACTTTAGATGTTTCTTTTATGATTTGCTAACACACTACATTAAAGGTAACAATTGATTGCTTTTTTGCAATCTTGTTTCCTGCCTAACTAAATGAGACAGGCAGGATATTGAGATACATTAAAGCAAATATCTCAGGGGGAACTTAAAATGGGCTGATATTTAAACACAAAATTACCCAGTCCTATGTAGGATTATGTTACACTTCTAGGAATGCTGGAAGTGTCAAGAAGAGAAAATAAAAATGCAGTGTGTGGAGACTGCAGGGGGGTTGTGTGACCTGAAATAGATCTGAGCGAGGGGACTTGAGTGTGGCAGTGACTGGGGGGGGGTCAACGAAGGAGGACAGCTTGTCTGCACACTTCCCCTGGCAGCTCTACAGAGACAATCCTGCTAAAGACAAGGTCAAAGCCCAGTGCGCAGACACTATCCCATCTGCTCCTGGGGTCACTCACTGTAGCTTTGCAAATGAAAATGTCGCACAGCCCGACAGCTAGGCTCAAAAGGACCTCCATACAAAGGCATTCATGTTAAAATCTCTGACCACTTAGCTCTATACAACCTCAAGCACAACGGATTAATTCACTGCTCGGTGGCTTTACTCCCACTTTGCTTCTTCACTGCACACATTCAGAGCTCATCTCCTTTTGCTTCAGTCCTAGTCCCTCATCTAACATGTCACCTTTTAGTCAGGGAGGTTTTGAAGCCGTGCCAGTGGAGCGAGGAATTGCGGCGGTACATCACAGCTGTCAGCAGTGTCTTTTGCCAGAAATCTACATTATCTTTGCTGCTCCTCTATGTCACCTTGCAAGGTCAGTTAGCATGGAGGACGTCACTTCTGCAAATGCTAATGAGCAACACCCCCAACCTTAGGCAAATCAATCACAAGAGTGAGAGATTTTTACATCTTTGTCAACAGTCAGAATTAGCTACACACAGTGAGACAAGAGAAGAGCAGAGATATGCCAGTGCTAATTAACACCAGGAAGACTCATGCACTGTTAAATTGTCCCAGGCCTGTATTATTATTTTCATTGGACACACAGGCAGACAATAATGATAAATTATTTCCATTTATTAGCAGACTTACAAGGGAGCCTGTGCAATATTATGTCTTCACATAAATATCTTGGTCAAAATCAAGTCAATCCCAATAATATGGTTTGGATTATTTTAGTCAATGTGGTTTGGCAATAAAACATGTGCAGTTCATTAATTACACCAAACGTGGCTCCCACTTTTGCTTGGCCCGTTGTAACCAATAACTAAAACCAAGCTAAATGGACAGTGGAAATACAATTACCGTTTATTGATTGTAGAAATTGTTTTCTGGTAGAATTTGTGACACTTCATCAGCTCCTCTTTTCTACAGTGTACCAGGAATACAAATCCATTCTTGGCAATATTTCATTTTCTTTGTATACAAGTCAGACATTGACAGCACATACATTTCTTTTTTAGACTTTTTTTTTTTAGAGATTATTACGACAAGTCAAAGTTTTGGAGATTTATTTTTTGACATTTTGGCAAAAAACAAAAAAAGAAAAGACCCACCTCTGTACAGTGGTCACATTTCAGAGATATACTGTGCATTTTATAGCATATAGACTTTTCTTTCAAGTTTGTATTTTTTATAATGAATATGGAAAGTTAATTGTGTAAAGTTAATGTAAAATGGGTCATTTCTTCCAGCTGTGTTCTTTGACGGAACAGCCATTTTCTCCAAACAGAAAAGGAGACAATTTCTCAGTGGGAAATGAGACACCAGAAAGTGTGGTGATTTTGTGTAGCTCTGGACTGATGAGTGTGCCTGATCACAGACTGATATGATGGATTGTCAGAATGACTGGTGGCTACATAACGGATAACAAAGAGAAGCAACATTATGAGCTTTCTTTTTTTTCATTTCCACGGGTAATTTAAAATGTGGTCACCGGCCTATCTCTGGGATCTCCTGACATTCAGAAATGCCAGTCTGAAAGTTCACAGCACAAGACATGTCATTTTTTATATTTTGGTGCCATTTTTTGAAAGGACTTTTCCAAATCATCTTTCCTGCAATGTTATGGGTAACTTTGTAATCACTTCCGCAAGCAGACCTTTATTTTTGTTCATATTAATTTAGACTTTTACATGACTGAACAAAGCTACTTGAAGTAAAACACCAAATACCACCAAAAACAAACTAATCATTTTAGTTTGAGAAAAGGCTCTGACAATTATAATTATTATTTTTTTATTTTGTTATGTAATCTTAGCCAATGTTTCCCAAAATTTTGTTCATGTGATCCATTTTGCCCAATGCCAAATCAATTTTTGGCATAATTTTACTGTTATATTATGTTTTTTTACTATTTTACTTTTTTTAGGGTCACTTTCTTTTAAGTCAGCTTGGTTTTCTTTTGTTGTTATGGGTCCTTTTAACTTAATATTAAAGCAGCTATTTTAATTTAAGTACAGGGGCCATCACAAGCAGATTTCAGATTTTTTGTCCCCGGGGTGTGAAGGCTGATGATGAAATTTGCAGAAAACAAAAATTGGGAGGAAGCAGATTTGATAGAAGAAGGTGAAAAGCAACAGATCTTGAAAAAGTATAAAATGTATAATTAACTTGAGTAATAGCATTCTTTCCAAGAATGTTGGCGTTTTAAAGTTTGAAATGCTGAAATGGGTTGAACTGTTGCTGATCTGATGGCAAAAGAATAGAAATTAAAGATGGAAAAAGAATAAAAGGTGTTTGCTGAAGTACTCTGCAACCACACAATTAAGATAATGAGAAAATTGAAATTCAAGCAGTGTGGGCAGTAATATTATGATAATTTTAAAATTATATTCACATTACCTTATTTTGTTAGTAATAAAATAATGAAATACAGTATATTATTGTTTTAGTTTGTTTGATTAATGTTCCTAAAAGATATTACAATTACCTTGGAATTATCTCATATGTCTATGAACACACAGTTCATCTTGTCCTGAGACAAATTTTGTGCATACAGACACAAACACATTTGCAAAATGTCTTTGTTGTGAACTCACTTTTCCCCCTGCAGTTTGTTGGTCTTTACAATCAAATCCTGAGTCTGCTCCTTTGCTGCCTGTGGAAGTCAAACTCTAATTATTAAAAGTAAAACACCAATCGTTTGTCAAAGGAAATAGGTTGGATGTACTGCACCTTTAACCTGCTGGTCATTTCTTCACAGCAGGTGCTCATGGCCTGGACATCTTCATTAACACTCTCAAGTTCCTGTCAGGAGAGATATGACAGCAAAGACACTTATTACAGCCGAGTATTATTAAAGGAGACTTTGAATGCCCCTTTTTAAATTAATTACACAGTTCCTTGTGCTACCAGTAAAGTGTATTTTACATGTTTAAATCAAAAAGTCTCATGGTTTAGGTTACCGGAAACTGGAAAACCCTCTCTGAAGCGATCCTCTGAAACGCTTGGTTTTGGACGCTGGCCCTTTAAATGAACAAAGTTCAGTTCTTAATATTGTGATATCTAGCTTTCATAAGCCTCGGTTGCAACACCAAGAGCAAAAGCTAACTGTACCAATGAAGAGCACAACGCTGCACTGGCTGCTTCCTGCTGTATTTTTGGGGTTTTCACGGGAAACCTGCTGTGGCAATTAAACGGCCTTTTTACCTGGGGCTGGGGCGCTCAGAACAGAGTAGAAGGAAGAGCTGTCTCCTGAACTCAGAGGAGCAGTAGATGAACTCTACAGCAGGAGTTTTGTGCATCGGATTTGGGACTTCTAAAGTCCTGTAGCTTACCTGCAGTATATGTTGACACCTTAGTTTCTGATGCACAAGACTCCTCCGCACCTATCCATAGCTCACCAGCTCAGGGAACAGCAGGCAGAGGCACATTTATGAGCTAATCCACCGCAAACCCAGTAATCCCTTTGGCAACTGCACACTCTAGCCATCGGTGCAACCGCATATCATGATATCTAGTAGTCCTTTATATTTCTAATTGAGTTTATTAACTTATATTTATTTTATGTTTTGTGAAATGCATTACATTACACATTAAGATATCGGGAAAGTAACACCAGCGCAGCACCTGTCAGCTAATAACCTTATATCACCCCAATTACTGGTTCTGTCTACATACAGCCTAACCAATAGTAACATGTTTTTTATGTTGAAATAAGCAATAAGCTTTAAGCTATAAACTATGACATGATGCTAACATTGCTACGATGTAGCGACGAAAACAATATAGCAGAAGTGTACTTTGTTCTGCCAGACTGTAAAGAGAAGTGAGGTGAGGTGAGGAGAGAGCCCGCCTCCTTAGATTGTGCCGCCTATGTCAAGGTTTTTGAGGAACAAGGTGCTTTTACCCACATGGAGAGACTCTGGCTGATAACAGAGAAATACCAGTCGCTTTGTTAGTTGTAAGAGCCCAAATACCCAATTATATGCTCAGGTGTGTTTTTTGCATTGAATGACCTGTTTAATGTATACTGTATAAACAGACACAGCACATTCAAACATGTGTCTATGTGTAATTAGAAATTTAAAGAATGTACAGGCTTTTCATGAAAATTGTAATTAACCCCCCAAAAATTTAAAGTCTTTTTTGGAAATTTGCATCTGTGACATATTGTCCTCTGTCTACGTATGTCTCACTATTGCCTTCATTTGTTTGGATTGGAGGGGCGTTTTCTGAGTGTGTAGTTCACAGCTGCTGGGATAGGCTCCAGCCACCTGCGACCCCTAACGGGACAAAGCGGTAGAAAATGAATGAATGAATAGTTCACAGGGAGAGAAAAAAAAAATATAGCAAAACTATTTCACAGGTGACACCAGTTACTTTAAAACCAGAGGCGATAATGGGGGTACTCTATGCAAACATACTTCTTTGACTTCCTGAAATATCCGTGCAAAGTCCTCGTTAATGGCCAGGCTCCGTCTTTCTATGTCACCGCGAAGGTTCCTTCTGGTGCGCAGACTGTTCTCAGTGAAAAACACAGACAGCGCCTTGAGAGCCTCTAACATCTCCTGAAAACACAACGAGTGAGGGTTTCAAAGTATATCAATTCAAATAAATGTACAAAAACTCAAATATTTCTGAAATGTCCAGTATTTAGTACAGGGATAGTTAACTTATGACTAATTAACTGTGGGGAAGGACAGGAGCAATAATATTCACTTTACAATATGTATGGCTGTAAATGGGTTTGGTGAAAATACTAACAAAGTTTTTTCTGGACCAAATCTGTTATCAATATGTTGTTATTACATGTCAGGTATTTTACAGAAATTCATAGGTAGATATTTTACTGTTATTTATTTTGTTTTATAAAAGATATACATTCTCACAACATGCAGGTCATAATAGCCTCTCAAAAGTATATAATGTGGAAATTTCACATTTTTTATCATCAACATTTAAATGAATATTTGAAGAAGCTGCGTGGTTAATTTAACCCTTACACCCAGTTAGGAATCAAAAATATCCTTTTCAAGTTGTATTTTTTAACTTTTAACTTGGTAGTGGTCATGCTTTTTGTTATGATGTTTGGCAAAAGTGTGTATTCTTTACTTATTTTTTAAAATTCGAAACAAATTCTATATAACAAAATGTTTACACTGTGTAAACTATTAATTTAATAATCTTCTCCATACTGCACACCAAAGCAAAATAGCTACAGCTTTACACGCGTACAAGACAAACCATAAATATTTGGAATAACAAGTATTTAATTCACTAATTCTGGAAGATTGAAAGTATATCACAATGGCATTATTAAAATTACCCTGTAGTTGAGCGACTCAACTAGTATTGGCATTTGCTTCGGTTAGCATTTTAGCCTAAAACTAGCATTCAGTTCTTACCTTGTCATTGTCAAGCCTCGTCTCCAAGATTTTATTTAATTTTCTGGACAACGGATTATTTTGCTGGGAAGATGCATTAGAATTTCCAGCGGCGCTTTCACCTGCACTTTCCATTTTTGTATCAGCCATCGTACTCATATTCCTCCACGTCAACTTCAGGGAAATGTTTTGGTCCGACTGCAAAAACGTCCGACTAAAGCGAGCGAGCACTTTTCCGCACAGTTCCGCTAACCACAAATACGTCTACGCTACGATAGTGGGATAACCATCTAAAAAACTACACTACACTGATGTGATATTTTTTATCGTGTCTGGATGGCAGAGATACGTGTACATTATTAGCAAATAATTATATGCAAATATAAAGATTTTATCAAATGGTTAAGAAAATTAAGTCAGCTAAGATATAGTGTAGTCTTTTCATATTTTCTTGGCGGTTTACATGAGCTGTTACAAGATTAATTCACATAATTGACTTGTTTAAAGCCAAAAGTGTGTAATACGTTCCCTCTTCGACAACAACACAAACTGTGACACAATGTACGACTGCACATATAAATCAGATGTTTACGAGCTGCCCGTGAAGGCGTCAAGCGCTCTTGGAGGGCGGTTGTAGCGGTGATCCCGGCCTCTAGGCGGGGTTTGTGTGAAGGATGGTCCTCTCCAGAGAGCGTTCCCGTCCCGCCCCCTCCCGCTCTCTCCCCCTGTTCCTGACCGTGGTCCTGGCGGAGGAATGTGGGAAAGGCAGTCCGGTGAACGCCGCTTCACGTTTCTCTTCTCTGTTCGAGCACGGAATACTTGCTTCTTCGCTGAACTACATTTGTAGTCATCAAGTCTTTTATGAACGCGGTCTGCGGTCACTTCTAAGCCCTTATTTGTGGACTGGACGTACGCCGTTTCTTCTTCGTGGACAGGAGAAAAGTTTGCTAAGGGAGCCCACACAGCTGGAGTCCGTAGATGGATAGGACCTCTTGGTTTAGTGCTGCTTTCTGCGGAGCTCTGCCAATATGTAAGCCTCATTTTTCTGCTCTTTTCCCTGCTTCTTAATTCACATTCCAACAGTGCGAGCGCTACGATAATGCACACTGCTCCTTGAGGTCACCCCTATCGATAAATCACTAGAGGCTCTTCATGAGCTAAAATAGCGTTTCCAGTTGTTTTAATGATAACCATGCATCCTGTATGCAGCGCTATCTTAAGTGATAATGATAATTTTTTGGGGATATGACTATAACGCCACAACACAAACAACAACAACAACTTAATAGTTTGAATATCCTAAGATTATACGTAAAATAAACTTTGACATTAAACTATTTAGTTACTTTTTAATAGTTTATGCAAAGGTTAACCGACGGGCCTCCCCATTTTCAGCTGTCTTAACTTTGCTCAACTAACATTGTGTGATCACAAATCACATCTATACTAAAAGGGGTACAATTTCTTTCTCGACCACGGATATAGAAAACTGTTAAACCAGGCTCTGTAAATGCTTAACCTTCAAATAGCAATACAAAAAATTACAATTAATACATAACGAATGCCATGAGACACTGAGACGGGCACCTTTTATGACCACCATAAGAATCATCAGAACAAGTCTTTGTTTAAAGTTAATTATGATTTTGGATTATATATATATATATATATATATATATATATATATATATATTTAAACTATATTGTTGTTGATGACATTCCTATATGATGTAAAACACAAGTAAACATGCATTAGTGCTGTGTAATGCTGTCCAATACTAAGTAAAACCTGAGCTGTTATTGCCAATTAATGCTTTCCATTGGCCAGTTTTAATAATTAGCATTTGGTGGAGCAAAGAATATAAAGCAATAAAGGCAAAGACCTTTCAATTTCTGTGAATTACCCTGAACAGTAACTTCACACAAGTACCTCCAATATAATCAATCACTAACAACAACAAACACCCATACGGCAACTGTACAGTCAAATACACCTTGTCTGCAGACTATTTGCAGAGTTCTCTCTTCTGATTGGATTAAAGGAGGCAGGATACCAGATATTTTCTGCTTTTTGCCAAGAAAAGAGCTGGAACAGCTAAGTTACTGCCTCAACACTCTCAAAAGTGAGCATTGTTTGAATATACACTTTTTTTTAACCATTAATATTTCATCAAACAATATGAACCTTTTATGCAGTGGTAAATGGACATGAATGGGAAAAGAGAGCATTGCACTTTTATTTGACATGAACTTTTTCTGCCCATAATCTGCAACCAAATTACTATCATTCTTATTAATAAACTGGGTTATTCCTTGTTTATGTTTTTTTGTTTAGCTTCATTTTATGCTCTGTCTGTTCCATAACAAGTCTCAACTGTTCTATTTGTTTTTTCGCAGGGACCAAGAGTCACTGAGAAGGTGAAGACTTCCTGTTTGGAACACTCTCAGCGAGACTCACCCCAGGATTGTGACTGCTTTTGTATCTTCTTTATTGAACCATCATTGGACTGTTAACCATGGGGTCTAGTCTGACATGTACCGGAGTCATCTGGGCTTTTCTATCCCTACTTTGTGCCGCTGCATCCTGTGTGGGTTTCTTCATGCCCTACTGGCTCCTGGGAACCCAAATGGACAAGCCTGTGTCGTTTGGTACTTTCCGCAGGTGCTCCTACCCGGTGCGGGACGAGGAGCGGCAGGCTACGGTCATGCTGGAGCAGTGCGGGAGGTACGCCAGTTTCAATGGCATCCCCAGTCTGGAGTGGAGGATCTGCACGGTGGTGACGGGGGTCGGCTGTGGGCTGCTCCTGCTGGTGGCCCTCACGGCGCTCATGGGATGCTGTATCTCGGATCTGATCTCGCGCACCATCGGTCGAGTGGCGGGAGGTATTCAGTTTGTGGGAGGTGAGTGTTGGGTCTGGAACGTGTGCTTTGTTTGGATACTCCTCTGCAGCACTGTGTAAAGTTAGCTTTTTTCTGGCAGTTGCAAATACAGTATCAAGTTTTTGTAGTTATTTGTTAGTATTTAGAAATTGCTTTGGTGCTTCTTTCCACCTTTTGTAATATAGATTATCCTGAAAGAAAAAGGTTGGAACCCCAAGTAGAACACTTGTTGAGGGCAACTGTTGTTTGCTTTCTATTTTGTATTTGTAGTTTTTTCACAGTACAGTCAAAAGTTTGCTCTGTTCTCGCACTGTGTGTACATTGTCCTACCCATCTGGGCAATTATTTCGGTCT
Source organism: Neodontobutis hainanensis (assembly GCA_024349245.1). Classification (NCBI taxonomy): domain Eukaryota; kingdom Metazoa; phylum Chordata; class Actinopteri; order Gobiiformes; family Odontobutidae; genus Neodontobutis; species Neodontobutis hainanensis. Next base: position 17,408,247 of record JALDNG010000020.1, on the reverse strand, counting down.
TAGAAAAGTCACAGAAAATGGCACACTAAGTAAAGATTCTTGAAACATCTTGTGCTGTCTTTAATTAATTTCAATTCAGCTTTATTCTAATCATAAAGACAAAATACATAATATAAAAACAGCAGATTAAAGCACAAAAAGTACCAGTGTCACCACAGTATGTGAGATTTTGTCCAGGTTGTGAAGTGCTTATTCAGGCTGTCACAAACATTTTCTTTTTCTTAAGTGATCTGATTACAATAGGGCACATGCTTCAACAACGTCTCCATCTCTGCATGAACCAAACTTACAAAGCCAAAGAGACTATTTGCTGGAGTATTAAACATGGAACACTGCCTACAACACTGGCATTTGTTCTGTAATGATGTGCCCAAGTTATTTTGGTTCACTATCACCAACACATTATTTTCTTTTCTTGTTTGTCTTATTTGGAACTACAGATCATGACCACACATTTTTGCAGTATTCAATTTTATGCAATAAGAGTCATTCAGTGTCATTTAGTTCTTTTCTTTTAGAGTCTTTGTCGCTCATTTAGATCTTTATTGGACAGTGTCATAGCAGGCACATCATTCATCGCTGATATTGTCCTGGAAACCGCTCTTGAGAAAAGAGTGGGATGTTAACACTTAAAATCACCAAGCAAAAATCTTGGAACGTTCTTCTCAGATATTTGGCCTTGTTTTTTCATGAATTCTCCTGGTATTAACTTCTTAAATTGGATTTTCTGTTTGTTGTTACATAAAACAAACTCTAATTAAGGAATCCAAAAAGTACTGAATTCATAATGAAGAACCATGACCCCCCCTCCTCCTCCATGGCCAACTTCTTAAAGCTGTCATTTTCTTGGATTCTGATCTCCACAGGAAATGAAACGTCTCCCGCTGAGATGTTGAGCGTGCTGTTCTCTTAATGACTCTAGATCAGATTTCAGATCTGCACATTGTTTGGACTTCCTTATAGGAATTATTGCATTTCCATTTAAGATTTACTGGAGCCTACAAAATGTAGATATGGTTTACACAAGTCATACATTTAAGGCACAGTAGTTTTTAACTAAAATTTGCCACGTTTGAAGGTTTATTGTAAGGGATGCATCGATCCATTTCTCAGTGTTGACACTGGAGCAAAATGGGGCATTAATAGCTAAACGGTATTTTCTGATCCTGTATTTATCCCTTCCAATCCAATCGTTTAGCGTCATGCTGTCCAAATCTCAGGTAAATGTTTTTTTTTTGTGTATGTCTGCAACCTGTCTGCATTTGTGGCAGTAAAAATTGCATGTTTCTTTACTAGCCTGTTGCTTAAGGAAATGTTATCTTTGGTAGTGTGTTTAGTTTCTTACATGCCAACCCTTTTGCCTCATTACTGTATTTGCAATAATTGAATGGAGTGCCTCTAGTGGAAATTTGGGGTTTTGCATTTGTTGGGTATTAATACATTATAACAATATAGATTAATAGAATAATTGTTGCTGCCTATTTTATTGTTTTTTAGAATAGTGTGTCTAATTTGCTGTTCTGTACAAGCTGTCTTTCCTACAGATTTGACTGATTTGTTGCACAAAACTTAGCTTTAGTCAGCCATGAAGCTTGCCCAGAACATGTCAGTTTAATTTTCTTCTTAGGCCTGATCCCGAGTGTGTCCCTCTAAGTCGAAGAAGCCCACACCCTTTTGTCATTGCAAATTTGTTAGCTCTTCCTAAGCTCAGCAGATGGAAATATCTTTGCGTTTGTGTTTGTTTACAGAAGTGGACTTGTGTCCGCATGGCAGGAGCTTTGTTTATGCACACTACTGTCTTTTCCCGGGACGTGAGGTCTGAGGGAAGACTTTTCATGGAGGCTGCAAGTTTTTTTGCCCCAGTTTAAGAAGCTGCGGCTCCAGCCCTCTTATTAACTCTGAAAAAGAACGTTTGCTCACATTACTGTGGCTTACCGCTCTGCTATTTACAACCTCCCCCCATCACTTGAGTCTTAAAAAGTGATGTGACAGAGAAGCAGGTTGCAAGCAGATTTGTCAGAGCTGGCAGTATTTTTCACAGGGATATATCTTACAGAGGGCCACCAGCATGCAGCATGTCCCAGTTCTAAAAGGCTTAGCTACTTAGAAACATCAGTATTAATAATGTCGAATATGGAAGATGATTAAGGTGAAGGCTTGCTGCTTTATTCAAAAGTGTGCACTTTATGTAAGCTCACGGCAACACCATACATAGAGCATTACAGCAAGCTACTATTTCCGGTTATAGGATTAAAAAATGCTGTCTGTCATTCTTGTGATTTCTCTTTTTTGTTAGGCTCAGAAATCCAGGGTCTTTTATATACAGAGAGAGTGCAAAGGAAGGAGCGGTACAATAGAAGGAGCACAGATCTTTTGAACTTGAATGCTGGTGAACCAAAGGGCAGAGATGTCTCTGATGGGCTAATTGGAAGTGACACAATTGGGAAGCACATTTGGCTGTTTGCCGTATTGTCTTGTGCCACTTACAAAGAGAAGAAAATGTCGAGGAGGTCAGAGGAGGAAGGAAAAGTACCTGATGAATGGGAATTGCTACTGACAGACTGAGCGCCTCCTACCATTGAGTGAAAATGAAGCAGTTTCTTACCATCTGTTTCCAGATGTCATTCAGGGGCAAAATTAGGCCCACAGTAACATTGGATTAGATCTTTTTTGGGGGGATTATGTGAATTGTGGACTATGATTGGCAAAATATTTTAATCTGTAATGTTTTACGATAAATCACAACTAAGTCCCCTGCACAGTGTTTGTAATTATACAGTTTTTACGACACTCTTTAGAGGTGCCAAGTGGTTCACCACGACCAAGATCAAGCAGTGTCACTCTGAGTGGTATTTATCTGCTCAGAAAAGAGCGTATCTTAAGAGTGTTGTTCACTTTTAAGTCAATTTAAACCCAACTGTACATGGCTTATTTACCTAAAAGAACATAAATCCAACATACCTGTTTAACAGACACCTTGTGAACAGCGCTACACTAGTCCATTTTATGCTACTTCTAGTTACCCACCTCTTCCTTGTTTTCACACATTTTTACACCTTTGTTGGCTAAAGTTAGGACAGCTTTACTTTCCCAATGGTGTAAAAGTCTTCTATTGGGTGTACTGTAAAACGATAGAAATATTGCCACTAGGTACGGGACGTGTCGTCTGCAGTGAGTGATGTCTAATGACGTTTGAAGCGTTGCTGCGTGAAGCAGTTCATGTAGTGGTTTGAGTTTTTACTTCAATGTATTGAAGCCCAAGAACTCTCTTCACAATTTGTGGGTAGTGTTGGAGTTTTGAGAGTTTATGAGTGACGTAATGGTGAGTTTTGGTGCCTGTTTTAAATGGAGCATTCAAAGAAAGTTTATCAAAAAGTTATTAAATACTGTTTTTAAATAAAAATTAATAAAATGTTTCCCAACATCAGTTGCACCAGTGACATGCAATCATTATGCAAAGTAAAAACAAATAATGTTAATGTTTTATCTTACTGCATAGTCTGAGAAACTTTTTAAAACAAAAAGAAATCATATTAAATGGAAACTTTAACAAATGGGCAAATAATGAGTCATTGTTTAAGCAATAACACCGTCCACCATTGACAATAATTACAAGAAGACAAATGTGAGTGCTCAGCTTGTTAATCTGTTAAAGTGTTTGCCTGGCACATGGTGGAGGAGAGTTTGGGTCTCATTTGCTCTGAAGGCAGCATGTTCATTTTACTCCAGGATGCTCTCTATATACTTTCAAACACTATTTTTTGTGATCAGCCATCACATGTTAATTTCACCGTTTTGGGATTATTAAAGTGTAATCTAATCTCAATTTTTATAAAGTAAAACCTGAATACGTGGTTTCTTGCTTGGCCCATGGAACATTCTGAATTTAATGAAGTGTTCAGATTATTTTTTTTTTTAACAGTCCTAAGGCTGTTCCTTCTTTGTTTTTAACTTCTCCAGCTATTGAAAACACTTCTTCACATGGGACAGATAAAGCAGGTGTTTGAACCAGTCACATGGTGTGTGTCTGAAACAAAAATCTGCAGTAAATGAATGAAGCTTCAAGTAATGGACGTTTTTCAATACAATTGTGTTCATTGATTTAGAAAGATTCACTTTCTTATCACTAGTCTTGAATGTATTGATAAAATTAACTACACTAAATCTGGCTGCTTAACAGTCTTTGACCAGCAGGAGGGTTTGTGTGCAGTGCACAAAAAGCCTCGAGAAATTAACCTTTTTGTGAACCATTTGGCTGGAAGGCTTTAAAAATTTTCATCTGGCCATCACTAATTGCCACACTGATATTCATTTTAGGTTAAGTGGGAGAGTCAGCAAAATATCCACTCCATGTTATATAATGTGGCAGATAAATGTGAAACAAAAAGATCTAAGTAAAGTTGTAATGCATATTTCTCAAAACAACAAATATAATATTAAATAACAACTCGATATTATATAGCATGCTATTTTTATTTCAGCTACTATATCATTAAAAGCATGACTTCTGAAATGCTTAGATGGCCCTTTTAATATGTTAGCCATCATGTAACTTGATCTTGTTACGCATCTGGAAGTACTTTGCTTTGTCGGATAATCCACAGACATCTTTACATCTCCCTTAATAATAATAAAATTTTATTAAAATTTTGGGAAATATTGCGCAGCAAAAAAGGTACTATAAAAGGGACATGTGTTTTAGCAAGTGTTAAAGGGAAGAACTGGAACCTTGCTGCGCACAGTGTCTGACTAATATATTAATTCTGTTCTGCTCACTCCTTACGTAGCACTTACATTTCATTCACCCCAAACTGATACAATCAAACTTTTGTGCTTAATAGGTAGGTATCTGCATAAAGTATAACATATTATGGTTTCACATTCCAGGCACATGCATTTACAAGATGCAAAAGAGTGTCATGCTTCACTTTTTGATGCTAGTTCTTTTCTTCCTTTATGTTTGCACTGTTTCTATTGTCAGCGGCTAATGAACACTGTCTTAGCGGAAAGGCCAGGTCCTTTGAGCTGCCACAAGTGAAACATCCGCTTTAAATCTCCTTCTAATTTATCTCAATCCCATAGACTCTAAGGATTTATAAGCGCTTTAGCTCATTAGCTGAATCAAGTCCTGAAAAATAACTTGAATAATAACTGTTTTTGTTACCATTTATTTACCTTAGTAATGCTGCTTTTTGGAGTCAGTTAATTGTTGATGGCAAAAGTCCAAATTTCTTGTTTCTGCTCTATAAAGGAAAGAGCTGTGATCTTTGGGCCACTGCTTTGGCTGTCAATTTTTGGGCTGTGTTATGCACCAATGCCAGCACTAAAGAACTGTGTCACGGGCGGGAAGTTCACACATTGAAAGATTCTTGACTCAGATTTGGTTGTTAGGGATTTTCATTCGCCCCCTACTGAGCTTTGGCTTGCTTTTTTTTTTTTCTCCGATGCCTCAAGCAGAGCTGCACGCTGTGGGGAGAAAGGTATTTAACGTTTGTTTTCCACAGCTATGATATAAGGAACTGCATGTACCAGTTTCTGTCCCAGAGGCAGCATAACCCTCCATTACGTTTTTATTTTGAATTTTAATCCATGTCAAACCTAACAGGAAGTATCATGTTTTTATGTAAACTGACAATTTGACAAGCCACATAATTGGACAACCATTTAGATACACTGGTGATGTCAACCTTGGGCAAATTTTGTACATAAGGTTTTTTTGTAAAGTATGTCTATTTGATAGACGAGGTGCTCATAAAACACCTGAGGAATAAATGTATTTCTATTAGAAGATCATATTAAAGTGTTATTCAAAAAGGGGTTGACATAAGTTTATTGTCCATACAAATGAGACGGTAAAATAAACGTGGACAATGGAATCAGTTGCTGCAGCACATGCAGACGTGAAGTCTCTTGCTGCCCCTTACTATCAAAAGTCAGTAGTTTTTACAGCTATAATTTTGGTTTTATTTTCTTGGAACATTTGACATATTTCTTAAGCTCCTTCTGAATATTGTTGCTCTATTAAGCAAGATGAACAAATAACAGGTCAACATTCACGCTATCTTATGTGCTGAGATTGACAACTCGTCTATTTGCCATTAGCTAAAACAATTAGACTCATGACAAACTAGTCCATAGTGCATTGCAAACATGGACAACAAAATGAAAGTGTACAATGGGACCAGTTGCTAATGATAAAGAAACTAATTTTCAAATGCTAACTACACTTATTATTTTGCTGCATCTCCACATTCTTAAATGACTAATTTGTTTAAATATCTGTGTGGCAACTTCAAAAGTCCATTGCAAGTTAATATGGGTGGCTAGTCTCACTTAAATTACTGAAAACTCACTTTTAATGTGTAACATGGTTTGTGAACTTATCTGCCCTGATTAGGCTTACACAGCCTAACAAAGGCTGTGGGCTCAGACTTGGCTCCGACATCAGGTTTTGTCTTCGATGTTAAAAACCTGCCGGCTACAGTCTTAAGACACAGAGTGCGGCGCAGCCTGTAAGTGATTATTAGACCCGCGGTATGCAGCTGCCAAGCCTAACTACAGATTTAAAGTAAATCTCAGACTCATTTAAAGACTGGCATGATGTTCAGTTAGAGGTGCCAAGAGGTGATGTTCGATAGAGTTGTCTTGTAGGCCTAAATGATAAAATCCATGGCCTTGAGCTCATAGGAAGATATCAAATGACTAATTAGTGTTGTTTTATAAAGAGAGACAAGAGGACCCATTTCTTTTTGTCTAAATCAAATTGTACACTAAAAAACGTTGCTACTAATATACAATAAATTAAGGCAGGGTGACTTTTTATTGGTTTTAGTTTACCAATAACCAAAGCTGCTCAGTTTACCCCATACTTGTTTATCCAATAAAGTCCAAGCATTGACAATATACTTAACCTACTAAGCAACAAACATTTAAATGAGTAGTGAAATACAAGCTCATCTTCTGCAAGTTTTTAACCTGTTATCCTGTTTAAAACTGAAGCTATGATGAAGCTGTGTCTATAAAGCCTAAAAGAATGTTGCTTTGACCCATTGAGAATGTCCCCCAGATTAAAATTATTGTTACTCCAGGCATTTATGTCAGCAGTCACAGCACCAAGGCCAGAGGATGTTGTCTGTATTTGATTGAGAGAGTGTTTAACTTCTGCGTCCTTGTGACAGCAAAACACAAGACATGGAACTGGTCTGGATGTTTTTCTCTTTAAGGAAGAAGTGTATCGGGACAGTACAAACAGACAACTTTACTTTACAGATGCTACCGTCCTGTTTGATATAACTCAGCATGCTATATTATGGGAAAGACAGGACGAAGTGCTGGTTGTGCGCTGTGTTATCTGAAATGCCTTGTGATCATGTTATGAGACAAAAAAAACTTGTATTATTGATGAAAATTTTTTATGTCACAAAGATTCCCTTGGGTTTTGAAGGTTCTTAAATAAGACAAAATGAGAAAAAAAAAAGATTTTCATGTGGATTTCAACTTTTGCATGTCTCTTGATTTTAAACTAGTTGAAAAGCATTTTAAGCAGTTGACAATATTTGCGTGGCCTTTTGACATCTGAGAAATGAGTAAAGCTTAAATAAAATCTGATTTAAAAGAAAACTAAGTAGAAGCAGATGAAGCCGCATTGATTAGGTTGGTTTGAACAAAAGCACATGTTTGCTGGTGAAACGGTGCAATGCTCTGGTGCTATAGCCTCGGTTGTGTGCACAGGCTTGTTGGCTGAGCTGGTTGACTACTTCCCACAGCGGCTTTAGTGGAGCTGTGCTTGATGTGAAATATCAAATAATTGGCAGCGTTCCCTCGTGGGAAAGCTTCTCCATTTCATTTTCTGGCTGATTGGTTGTGTTTACACCTCTGTGCCAACATCTTGTTTGCCCACACTGGCTTGGAATGTCCAGAAATGGACAATTGGAAATGATAGAGAGAAAACACATGGTCAAATGGGTCTCTTTGAGTAGCTCATTTTACACTGCCGTTCCTCTTGGGACTATTCCACTTCACCTTTTGTGTAAAAGGTACAGATCCAAAATTGTGGTTTAGTTCCACATTTATTCAACAAAGAAAGTAGTTCGATGATTTAACAGCTATAGGTACCGCAGGAACTCCTCTGTGTTGGAGAGGCAATTGTACCCGGATCCACTTTAAATCCATTGGGGAGCAACTCTAGCCACAGTCCCAGTCTGTATCCAAAAAATCTGTTCAGGAAGGGCATCCGGTGTAAAAATATTGACTAGCTACTCATGCAAACTACTTCACTGTGGCAACCCCTAAATGGGAATAAGCGCTTACTAGTTACTGGAAGAACTAGGGCTGCACAAAACTAGGAGCACGTAACCTTGTTGAATATTGCAATAACAATATGATCCGAGTTTTAAAAGAGAAAAAAAAATAGGTAATTCCATTCTATCAAGAAAAACATGGACTAGAATGCCCCCTCTGTGTTCTCTCACCTCCTGCTTTACAAGTTAAGCACTGGGTGTGCTTGTGCATATTGGCAATGTTACATTGGTTTGTCCCAATTAGTCTTGTGAATTTATAACAATATTTCACTCTTTTGTGTTGTAATTTTTATTCTTAATGATTTAAGCTTCCCGTGGCATACATTTTACACTGGACAAGATGCTCTCTCTTCTCGTTAGTTTTTTTGTTTTTCAAATGCCAATCCACTTTTCAAAAAGCTTTCCATCTGGTCGGCCACTGAGACGCTTAAGCTTTTGGTCTATTATCCAAGAAACTTAGCATTGTTTTTGTTACAGTAATTTTAAATAGACATAATGCTTTTTGCATACTACCCATCCAGTTTTGATTTTGCAAAGCACTTTAGTACAGTCTGTTGTCAACTTGACACTGCATCAAGTTTTCTGTTGTGTAAACAGATGCAAAGATAGAAAGAGAAAAGGCTGATTTGTTGTTCAATATACAATAAAGAATCTCTAAATAATTTTCTAGTAACACTATATAAGTTGCTATATTGTTCACTTGCATGACCTGCAACACAAAAAGCATCATACGCTGATCATGCACTCTTGAGGTCAGACCAAACTTAATTCACCACATGCACCAGTTCTATGTCTGAAGGGTAAAGTCAATATAGGGCACGGGCGATACATTTAAAGACATGTAAATGAGTGACACATGGGCTACCACTGTGGCTTCCATAACTCTGCCAAGGGCCATTTGGCACTGGAGCGTGTTGTCCTGTTTTGAGAGTCATACATGCACAGCCAGGAGCTTTGTCCTTGTGTGTTGGCTTTGGGAGTGCACGCCAGCTGGAACCCGCCCAGTCCCAGAATGTGTGCAGCCTCCTCTCCCCTCTCACTACTACAGCACTCATATTCAAGAGAGGTACAACAAAAAATGAAATCACATCCATATGAGGCAAGCTCAAGGATGAAGAGCTCAGGTTTCAAGAGGGAATATTCAGTCTGGCAACATGTCTCTTGACAGTCATTCTGTAATGGTGTCAGATCACAGGGCATATCTGGGGCTATGGGTAAATATTCCCTGTGGTTTTACCTCCTAAAATCTGTATTCCCTCCATCCTGCAGGCCTGTCAGTTTGATACGATGATGATAGACTACACTGCTATGAAAGCCCTGCAGAAATCCAATCTGATACCGTCTAGCCCATATGTTTGAGTGTAGCCATTTTACTACTGGATATGATGTAATGGTTTTTAAAGAATTCCATGTTGCTCTTCACTGCTTATGTTTCCGGTCGCTTGATGGCTATAAAGTGGACTCATCACTTCCTCTGGGTTGATTGATCACCTAAAGTGCAAATACTTGTGCTGTATACTGTAATGTGCCCATTCAGCCCTAGCTATTTTTTGCTCACCATACACTTCCCACAAACCCCAACAATGTCACCACAGGAGGGTTGGAAGGCCGAGAACAACCAAAGGGAGGTTGTGCACTACAGGCTACATTCTATTTTCTCTAGCACTTTATCCAATATCAGCCGTGCCAAACACAAATTGATGAAATACCACAGTAGTAAAAACTAAACAGCAATAGTCAAAGACATTTTTAGGTAGTATTTTACTAGCTTTTAATAAATTAAGCAGTATATTTGAATATTGTTAATTTATTTTCCCTTTATCACTTATATTTCACAGGTTATAGTGTGCTGGAGCCCATCAAAACTGCTAACAGTTAATCCCAGGGCTGTGTACATGACACTAAAACGTAAATCCATTTTGAAATAGTCTCCACAGATACGCTTAGCTACAGTATATCTGCCAGGTCAGTGAAGGCAATGTGAACCCCACTGCTGCTACAGTGAACAAGGCCGGATTAACCATTAGGGCAACTGGTCACTTGCCCAGGGGCACAGGACATCTAATGGGCCCTGGCAACCATCAATTAGGTTATGTTAGAATAAGTCACATAAACGCAGTACTCACTTTCCTAATTATATGCGGATTTTTGCAACCCGTTTAAAATATTATGTCAAATCACGTCAAAAACAGTGTCTGTAGCTTCCTGCGCAGCGAGCGAGGTGTCACGTGACTTGACACTCAGAAATTTGAAATCCGTGGGAAGATGGAGAAGCAGTTAAGCGGGAGCGCTAAAAGAAAATTAAAAAGAGAAAAGGAATTGAAATTAGTCGACAGTTTGAAACATATTCCAAAAATAGCCAAATTTTTTACTTCAAATCAGTTATCTCTGAGTAAAGGCATCGACAATGATGGTAACACTGAAATCCATCCGTCACCTGTGGCCGTGGAGACAGCTAACGTTAACCTAAGTGCTAGCTGTCAGGCTACCAGCAGTGTGGGAGCTAATTGTGAGACACTGAACAACAACAGCCAGGAGCAAAAGGACGACGAGCATGAACAGCCTCTTCATCACAACAAACACGCAAGTCCAACTGAAGAAGCCGAGACATTCAGCAGCCCCATCACCGGCCGCACCTTCACACTCCCGTCAGACCCGGCCCTATGGGGAGCCCTGACAGAGACGCTGAGGGAGGAAGCGATCCACAGAGGGCCCGTCGCTTTCCATAACCGTGCTGCCAGGTACCCAGCATCAGTCAGGGAGTCTGGGCTTGGGTGTCGAACCCGCTCACTCACAAATGACCTACTGAATTGCCGTCTTCAAAACAACGAAATCGTACCAAGGGAATGGCTGCTATATTCACCATCTACTGGCTCTGTTTATTGCCATGCCTGCAAAATCCTGTCACCCCAAAGCCGACAACATGCCTTCATCAGTGGATTTAGTGATTGGAAACACTCTGAGAGAATTGGGGATCATGAAACAAGTTTGGAACATAGACAGAATATGTTGAACTTAATGCAGAGATCCCAAGTAGTTTGCAGAGTGGATGCTGCACTTGTTCGGCAATGTGACGCAGAACAACGGTAATGGACAGAGGTACTCAGGCGAGTGGTTACTGTCATCAAATTTTTGGCAAGGGGGCAGCTTTTAGAGGGGACAACGAACTGTTGGGCTCTGTGCATAACGGAATTATCTCGAATATTGGAGCTTATCGCACATTTTGACCCATTTTTGAAAGACCACCTTGTGAAGCATGGCAACAAGGGAAAAGGTAAGCCCTCATATCTCTCCTCCACTGTGTGTGATGAGTTTATTGCATTAATGGGTGACAAAACAAAGCAAGTTATTGCCGATGAAATTAAGCAGGCAAAATATTTCTCTGTTGTGGTCGATTCCACCCCAGATCTTGCGCATGTTGATCAGCTGACCTTTGTATTCGATTTGTTAATTCAAGTGGAAAAGTGGTTGAAAGGTTCATAGGATTTGAGCCCATACACAGCCACACAGGACTTAGTTTAGCTGAATCCGTCATTGGCATGGTGCGAAACCTTGGACTTGACTTGGCAAACTGTCGTGGGCAAAGTTATGATAATGCTAGCAACATGTCTGGCAAGTATAACGGACTCCAAGCTCAGTTAAAAAGAAAACCCACTGATCCACTATACACCGTGTGCAGCCCACTCCTTAAATCTTGTGGGTATTAATACTATAGAAGACTGTTGTGCAGATGTCATCTCTTTTTGATCTTCTACAGTCTCTGTATACATTTAGCAGTGCTTCAACCCATCGCTGGAATATAGTTTTCAAAAACAGTGACTTTAACATTAGCCATACGTTAAAATCCCTCTGCGGTACCAGGTGGAGCTGTAGAGCAGACTCAACGAAAGCTCTATGCAGAAATTATAGAGCAATTAGAGATTCATTGGCTAAAATAGCCTCGGACTGTGATGAAAAGAGCCAAACCAAACGCGAGGCCTCTGCGCTGGTTGATAAACTTGATACACTTGAGAGTGCGATGTTGACCATTTTGTGGGACAGAATATTGGGAAGATTTAAAGCGACCAGTGACAAACTTCAAAAAAGTGACATAGATTTAGCAACTGCTGTGCGGCTTTTACAGTCACTCCTATCCTATGTTAGCACGTTACGAGACCAGTTTGAGGATCTGGAAGAATCAGCACGATCTGTCAGTACTGCACAGGACTATCAGTATGACATTTCACGTAGGAGAAAAAGAAAGAGATTTGCTGACGAGAGTGAAGACAATGAGGAGGTCGTCTTTACTAATGGCAGTATAAGATTCAAAGTTGAAACATGTAATGTAATTATCGACAAACTCACTTCTTGTCTATCAAAACGGATCGGTGCTTACACCGATGTGTGTGAGCTATTTGGAGTTTTATTTGACAGAGACTGTGATGAATGTGATGTGCGCGAACGGGCTGCGAGGCTGAGTTCCACTTATCCGACGGATCTAGATGCGTCCCTAGCAGACGAACTCATGCAGTTCACTCACTTTGTGCCGAGTGACACTTCCCCTGCTCAGTTGTTGCAAATTCTGGAAACAAATGGCCTTAAGACAACATTTCCAAATGTATATGTTGCACTCAAAATGTTCTTAACACTGCCTGTCTCTAACTGTGAGGGTGAGAGGTCATTTTCTGTTCTAAAACGAGTTAAAAATGTGTTAAGGACCACAATGTCACAGACAAGACTTTCTGCACTGTCTTTGCTGGCCATAGAACATGAAGTTGTTGAAGGTTTAAATTTTGATGATATTGTGCACCAGTTTGCATATTTAAAGTCTAGAAGGAAGGCCACTGAAAAAAATAATCTTTGATAGTATTAAATGTTTTGAGTTTACACATGGTTTATTTTTATGTTAAGGCCAGTGTCTTAGGGAAGATAATACGGGTTAGATATATGAATGTAGGCATATATTAAAGTCAAAAAGGCCAAAGTGTTAGGCTCACTTGTTAAAACAATATTACATATTTATTGTGAAACAAATGAGTACAAATTCAAGAAGGCCAGTTAATTAGGCTCACCAGTTAAAATAATATAAAAGATAAGAATTAATGTGTTAATGTGTTTAATGTCTTCAATTAACAAGTTTGTGTGTTCAGTCTTAAAGGAGGCCAGTTGTAAGGCGCATTGTTAAAATAAAATTATAAGAATATAATTTAGTAGTAGTGCATCAACATCAAATGTTGATATAGTTGATTGTGAAACAATAAACATGAGTTTGACTTTAAACTACATGTAACAGTGTAATGGTTTACTTTCATGCAATACACACTAATGGCCTGCTTCATAATTTCAGATTGTAGCATTCTAGAAATAATTTTTGTTCTAATTCTAATTATAAAAAGTTATGTTAAACATTGGTGCATCTGTTCTGTCTCTTAAATGCACTTTAAGCTGAGGCTATTACATACATCAGCACTAAGCCATGCAGAAGCCTGATTGTTAGTATAGAAGTATAGGCTATATGCTCTTGGTGATGGCGACTTTGATATTGTTGCTTTGGGGCAGGGGCAGGGGGGGGGCCCTTGAGTCTAATTGCCCAGGGCACAGGAAATTGTTAATCCGGCCCTGACAGTGAAGACAGTATAGCATATTTTACCTTTCTAGATATTCAACATGGAGGATGATCAAGACTGCCCTAGACTACTGGTAACGCCACTCACAGCAATGTGTCATATACTCTTTCTCCATTTCTGTCCTGCCCTTCTCATTTTAGGTTACTATTGTATTATTTTCAGTGCCCACGCTCTTTAAGTCCCATTTTTACGCCTGTTCCACCTTTACCCTGATTCTGCTATTTGACCAGCCCTCCGTGTCCATTTTCTCCTTTGCTGTCTGTCGAGAAAAAAAATACCAGGCCACTGACCCGAAGAGTGGTCTTCATGGCCACAGCCTGAAATGGATGAAAAAAGTATTAGACACTAGAGGAGAGAAACAGACCGGAAAGCTCGACATTGACAGGGATTTACTTTTGTCAAACAGGAAGTCTGGTGATGCAAAGCAGAGACAAAAGGGTTATTTCGGTCTCTTTCTATGTTAAATCATTGTTTTCACTGTCACAGTAGCTGGCGTACTGCATATTGGTTTGCTTTTGTACTGTTCCAGAAAGCATGTCTGTGCCTCTGCTGCCATGCCTGGCATTAATGCAGCCAGGGAGCAAGAAAGAAACCTGACAGCTGTGGGAAATGGCAGAACCTGCTAAATTAATTCCACAGTAATGAAACAGATTGTAGGCGGATTGATTGCTTGACAGATAGAAAATCGACAAATAGCAATTTGAATAGTCAGTCAATAGTGTAAGTATTAATCAAGCCAAGCATCTCTGGATCTTGCCTTTAAATGATGCAAAGACAACAAGTTCTCTGGGCTTGTGATTTTATTGAGCAAATGACTAATCCGTTTTGTGCATTATTCATAAAACAGTAGACAAATGAAAAGATGATGCAAGAAGTTAATTGCTGCTCGGGAACATGGGAGTCTAGGGAGAGTTTATCTTGAGGATGACATCGGACTTATTATGCCGCTTATTGTAGAGTTGGGGCGAGACAAACAGTAAAGTCATTGTTAACACTTATCACGTCTTTGCAGCTGACACCTGAAATGGTCAATGTGTGCCTGGATGAATCACAGTTCAGACAGATGCTTAACAGATGGCACAGCGGCACTGCTGTGTATCACCGGTGACACGATTATTGGAGGGCATGCTAGATGGACCAGGCTATACTTAAAGTGAGCACTGCATTATGAATTTGTGTGTAGTCAAGACAAAGACCAAGATGTGACTATAATTTGAGACACAAACAAACATTAGTGGTTATGACTAAGTAGAGGTCTGGAAAATACATATACTAGAACAACTCAAGACTAAGGCAAAAAGCTAGATAAGCATATTCTTTATTATGTTGTAGTTAAACATTCTCACATGGCATTTTTATCTTGGATGAGCCACAATTTTCTTGTGGTCCATAAACCACATGCTTCAAGAAAGACTAGAAGAAGGGACGAACCTATTCTAAAATACTTGTATAATTAACAATTATATATGCTTCATATTCTGGACGAGCCCCCAATAGTTTTACAAGTGCATAAACTACATGCTCTGAGAACGGCTATAGAACAAGTCAAGACCAAGAAAAAAAACAAGATCAATGAACTTTTATGATGGTTTGATAGTTAGTTTCTCATTTTAGGAGCTTTTTTAACTACAACATATGAAGGCAAAAATCCAGACCAACATGCCCTACATGCATACATTGTTATTTACTTTTTGTTTTGGGTGCTTAGAAAAAGTGTAATATTAGCAATAACATTGCATATTTGCAACATATCTTGACTTAACAAATAAAAGGATGGGTGGCTCTAATCTGGCAAATCTCACACTTGCCTACAGATAACCGGAGCAGCAAGAATTAAGTGGAACATCATCAACAGCAGCAGTAGCAATGCATAACAAAGTCAAGACCGTGACTAGTGTTTATCAAGACAACAGTAAAAAAAAACATTCAAAATGTTCATTTCTTGATTCATTCATTAATTTTCTGCCTCTTGGTTCCATCCAGTGACTGGAGCCTATCCCAGCAACTTTGGGCCTTAGGCAGGCTACTGCCTGGATAATGGCCAGTTAGTCTCAGGGCTGACACTTAGACAGACACTGACAGAGAACCATTCACTCTCACATTTATTTACTAGGGACACTTTAGATTTGCCAATTGACCTATACATGCCTGTGTTTTTGGCGATGGGAGGAAGCCATAGTACCCAGAGAGAACCCACAGTAACACAGGGAGGACATGCAGACTCCACACATAAAGGAGTTGACAAAGGATGTTTGATTAGGCTTGGGTTTGAACTCGCAACCTTCTGAGGCAGGTGTGCTAACCACTCTTCTACATATACTCCCCAGTCAAAATTTGGGAATCAATTGTGATTGTATTATATTGGAATCCTTAACTTTACCATTAAAAGGTATGTCCACTTCTATCTAGCATCAACTGGAGATCAGGATAGCACAATTATGACTTATGACTTTTGCCATGTATGCAGGAAGTCCTGAATACAAATGCAAAAACAATATAAATCCTAGGTATTTCACCACATCTTTTGCTTGATTATGAATAAAGAAGATGGAATGCCCACATTTAACCTGCTAGACGTCCCAAAGGGAGTCAAAGGCCATGAGTCGGCTGAATAAATGAATAAGTATGGATTGGATGGATTGGGTCTGAGCCTGGTGGGATCAAGCAGTTTGCTCAGTATTCAAGACCTGTTTTACAGTCTGGGAGGCAGCGTGCCTTTAACACTACAGTTAATTATACCCTATTCTTTCTTGTGAGGGAGAATGAAGGGTCAATACTCCTTTTGGGCTGCCTTGTTGTAGGCCAAATAGTGGGCCAGAGAGAAAAAAGAGTTAGGGCTTTGGTTAAATGTATAGAGACAGGGCATTAGCATAGTTTATTTTTGGTGATGGAATCTGGTAATTGCACACCCACCTTTAGTTGCTGCACAATGGATACATTTTATTGTATTAAACCATGTCCCAAAACAGCTTTTAAAGATGAGTCATTTTTTCTGTTATTCTCTCCTGGATATCTTATTTAATTTGACCCAACATGTCCGAGTACCTCCTGCATCTCACATCACCCTCGAAAGGCCAAGAATGGAATTAGGAGACGCTTAAAGAGCCAGTGCCCTTACGCTTCACTAATGTATGGAAAAGGGTAGACTCATGGTCTAGCATTAAGTCACGGATCAACACACGGTTGAGCTGTTGGAGTGAGGTGACAGGTGAAGGTGGCATAAAAGGCAACAGGGGCTCCTGTTGCCTTTTATGCCACCTTCACCTTTGTGTCTTGCCACCTTCACCTAGTGTCTTTCTGTAGCAGCATATTTATGCTAATTTATTTAGTGACCACATATAGTGATTTAGACTGGTTAGCAAAATGATTTTGTAACTGTAGTATGGTATTACATTTCTTAGGCAGTGTCTGAAATCACATTAATCACTATATATTGGACTACATAGAAAAACAGTTGTGTAGTTTCCGAAACCGCTCACTCATAAAGAACACTATATGAGATGGATGGATTATCTCGACAAAGGAGAAGTGCTCACACACTAACACAGACTTGGACAGATTTGTGAAAAATATTTACAAAAAAATTGGCCTTTTGTGTACATAGAAAATAGTCTTAGATCTTTGAGTTTAGCTCATAATAAATGGGGGCAAAAAGAAAAGTGTTGCATTTAATTTTTTCTTCAGTAAATATACAGTTGTGATCATAAGTTTACATATCCTGGCAGAATTTGTGATTTTTTTTTGACATTTTTAAGAGAATATAAATGATAACACAAAAAAAAACTTTTAGTCATGGGTAGTTTCTGTTTCCCAGAGTGGCTCAGTGATATTGAGATCAGGAGACTGAGATGGCTAGTCCAGTACCTTCACTTTATGCTGCTGTATCCAATGACAGCTTGACTTGGCCTTGTGCTTGGGATCGTAGTCCGCTCTGATGAGTGCAAATTTTCCTCCAGTATTTTCTGATAACAAGCTGCATTCATCTTGCTATTAATTTTGACCAGGTTTCCTGTGCCTTTGTAGCTCACACATCCCCAAAACATTAACTATCCACCTCCATGTTTCACAGTAGGAATGGTGTACCGTTCATAATAGGCCTTGTTGACTCTTCTCCAAATGTAATATTTATGGTTGTGGCCAGAAAGTTATATTTTGGTCTCATCACTCCAAATGACTTTGTTCCAGAAGTTTTGAGGCTCGTCTCTGTTACTGTTTGGCGTATTGTAAGCGGGATGCTTTGTGACATTTGCGTACTAATGGCTTTCTTCTTGCGACTCGACCATGCAGCCAATTTTTGTTTAAGTGCCTCATTATGTATATCTTGAAACTGCCACATCACTTGTTTTCAGAGATTTCTGTATTTTAGTTATTTGTGTGTGTGTGTTTTTTTTTTTTTACAAAACATTTTTCCTGGCAGTTGTTGGTTTGGTTTCAACAGAATTCCTCATTTGCCATTTCTTTATTAGAGTTTAAACACTGCTGATTTGCATTCTCAATTCCTTGGATATCTTTTTATATCCCTTTCCTGTTTTATGCTGTTCAATTATATTTTCCCGCAGATCCTTTGACAATTCTTTTACTTTTCCCACAATTCAGAAAACAGAAAAATCAGTGCAGCACTGAAAAATGAAATATGCAAGGGTCTGTCATGTGCCCAGAAACTCACTGACATTTTATACAAACACACTGATTACAAGCAAACAGATCACAGGGTGAGGATGGTTACCTTTAGTATCCATTCAAACCTGTTTGTGTCAACTTGTCTGCATGTTATCAGGCTAAAATCACCAGGGTATGTAATATTTTGATAGGGTCATTTTTAGCAACAGAATATATTTCTGCTTATGAACCTCCTCGGACTCTGAGAACATCTGAGACAGGCCTTCAGCTCGTGCCCAGAGTTAGAACTAAACAGGGTGAAGCAGCATTTTAGGTTTCATGCAGCAAAAACCTGGAACAACCTCAACTCTAACAATGTTCAAGGGAATGTTAAAAACCTTCCTCTTTAGCTCCGCCTACACTACAAATTAAAGTGTTTTTTTTTTTTATCTGCACTCTTCTTTTAAAATGTTTTAAAATTTTCTTATGTTTCTTAATCTAAATCTTGTAAATTGTCTTTTATTCCTGTAAAGCACTTTGAGTTACCCAGTGAATGAATTGTGCTATATAAATAAAATTGCCTTGCCTTGCCTAGTTTCATTTTGATTATGAAGAGTAAACACAATTGTTTGACAAATCTGACCACTTTTACTGAGTGAAAGTAAGGTTTTTTTATAATCAATTATTATCTCTGAAAAATGGCCAGACAAATTCTGCCAGGGAATGAGAACAACAGTATATGAGTAAGTAAGATGGGGGTATTAGTGAGACAAATTAGAGCAAATAACCAGTTGTCACATCACATGCAGTCTGTAGTACCCGCAGCTTGAGTGTAAATGTGTTGCATGCATGTTTGGTCTGAGGGGATTAATATCCCTTGAGCGGAGACCGGCCCTTCCTCTGCTGTCTGCCTGAAAGAATGTTGGGAATTCAGGGTAAATATATTCTGTTGCCACCCTTAACCTCGACATCTTTAGCTCCACTCAAGAGTTCCATCTGAGAGCATCGTCATGAGCTTGCATGTGTCCTGAAAAGTAGCTGTATAACATTTTTTGTTGTTTCTGTTGTTGTTGTTGTCTTCACAGGCTAAAAACTGTTCTTGGTTTGTGATTGTGAATAAATGCTAAGAGAGTAAAGGATTTTTCGGTTATGAATTCAGCAGCTACAAATTAGATGCGGCAAGACCCTCAGGAGACCCTTCAGTGTTTGTGTGTTTTGTGATCAATACAAATAAGACTCTATTTGGAGGAATGGAATGTGCATTGTGGGCTGTTTTATGAGGCTTTGCTTGCTCCATCAAAGGCACCTTGGAGTAGTAATAAGCAAAATGTCATTCCTGTCATTATCATAAAATGGCCACCCAGTAATTTTGCTGCATGAAATTAGGTCTCAGAGAAGAAAGTGTTCATTTCTTCATTTTTAATAAAGCTGACGCAAGGTAAGCAATTCTTTTCAGTTCAGGCAGAAAGCGGTACTTTAATGTGGAAAGAATATTTAGGAAAGTTTTGTAAAAATCTATGGTCTATTTGTTGAAAATTCATTCAAAATTATGAATAGAAATTGCTTAAAATTAACCATAGTCATTATCTAGTACCAATGCTCCTTGAACTTAGCAATGCAAAATTATCAAAAATGTATTGCATTTTGCACTAAAAGACTATTTGTACCTCAGCACCTTTTGCTTAGAGGAAAATACAACCTTATTAAGTATATAACCTAAAGTTCTCTGCCTTAGAATATTTATAAAGTTTTCTTTCTTCCATCTCTGCACTCTAGAGACTATGGTCTTTGGAACGTGACACAGTGTGATTGTAGTGTTGCTTTACTTCCCAGACAGTCTTACTAGGCGGTCAGCTGCAGTTGGGTGGGCTTGTCTCTTAAGATCTGGTTTCCACAGCAGCATTAGAGCAGACCAAAAAGCAGTGGAGGGGGTGGGGGGGACAGGGGCAACATTTGGACAATCCCCCAGAGTCCTGTAGCGGTTTACGGTCTGTTGCTTTAGATAAATAAGGCAAGCTACAAAAAGTTGCATGTAGATTTCTTCAGATACAGCGCCGATCTGCTGACAGTCAAAGTTCCAAAAGTTTATTTTTAGCTTTGAACACATTGTCGTCAAGCCTTAGTGGCAACTTGTTGTCTGGCCTTCCCATGAACCCAGATGAAGGAACGATCAACCACCAGAGATGGCAGAAACAAAAGCCGTCAAAAAGAACTTTAAGGCAGGTATTTTCTTATTTAAAAAAAAAAGAAATTAAGTTTTATGGAAAAAGAGGCCCAGAACAGGATAGCATTTGAGTTTTCTATAGTAGCTCATGTATTTTTAGGCCTCCTTGGTCCGAAATACAGCCATCTGAAAGCATAACATAATATCTCGGAAATGCACACAGTGAGCTTCATCTCAGACAGAGCTGGAGGAGGCTATAAACAGGACAGACACACTATACCCATATTTGTATGTGTTTATGGAGCTCGGCAAGAGATGATGGCCATATATAGGATTGTTTGGCAAATTCAGTGTTTTCACCAGTGTTGTAGACTTCTGTTCTGTGTAGTTCTATAACATATAGATGGTAAAAAACAGTTAATTTGATGAAACAACCTTATTTTGGTGCATTTGTGTTGATGTCCACCAGAGGCATCAAAGATTTTAATGTGTATAAGTGATGTTAATCTGTAAAAAAAAAATAAATCTGTAAACTAGCTACCACTTTAACTGACAACCTTGCAGCGGGAAACACTAAAATCTTTTAGAAACTGTCAGATTTTTAGCTGATTTTCCAATAGTATTGTGAGCATTTGATAGTGTAATAGGAATTGCAAATTTTGGAAAGAATTTTGTGTGATCCATTAACCCTAATGATGACAGATTTTGGGGGTTTATGTTGGTATGGTACAGGAAAGACTTTTAATTTCATGTTATGTTAATTTACTAAGCATGTGCTGTACAATGCTAATAAACACTAGCTTTGTTATTAAAACAAAGCTAGCTACCTAACATTGCAAGCATGAACACTGAAATTTGATCTATTTTACTGTTTATTGCAAGAACAACAAAAAAAAATTTTTTCCTTTTGGTATTTGTTTTTGCTTGTGCTAAGATCATCTAATCAACAGACTACACTGTTTTGACTAAGGAAACTGACTTAAAGCTGAAGTTAAGCGTCAGTGGAAACAAAACTTAACTTTTTTGTCATTGGTGCTGGTCGTGTTTAATGCAAAATTGCCAATCGCCAAGTTGACTAGTTTGACATTTGATTTATTAAGTTAAAATTTAAGTTTGTTTTATACATGCATTTCCATTTCTCATTGAGTCCATAACACCTCTTTAGAAGACATGAGCTGAGAAAATTTGGAAACTCAGGTTTTTATTTTCACCTTACCATAAACTTAGCATAAACATAAAGCAGTTCTTCAAAATGTAAAACTAGGAACTCCTATTGCTTCATTTACGCTCCACAGTTCTTGACTCCAGATGGTTTTGTGCCAGTTCTTGTCAGGTACAGTTTACAGATGGCTCTATGGTAGGCGTGGTTGACAGCAGATACCTTATCGCTTTCTTTACCTTTTATATGAGTAGGCAACATTAGTAACTCTATCTGCCTCTTACCCTGCCACCATAATGAACTTTGTTACTCACTTATTCTCATTTTAACTTTCTCAAACTTCTACAGAATACTTGCTGGGAAAAAAACTGAATGTCCCTGAAAGCCAAAATGTGTTCCTTTTTCAAAAGGTTGTCTTTTATCCGGCAGAATTACTGTTAAAATTCTGGGCCAGCCCAGCCTAAGGGTCTCGGAGTGTTGATCTTCCAGGCCTGACAAACTAGTCCCTATTGCAACAGTGACCTGGCATTTGTTAAAGTTACATAGGGTGTGATATAAAGCAATTGGAACTCTACTGTTGTATAATCACACTCTGACTGGTGCTGGAGCCGACTTTTGAGTTGACGTCTCTCTAGTGGAAAATGGTGCAGATAAATCGAAATTACATTAGATGAATTATTCTCAGGGTTTATAGGCTCGCCAACCCACTGAAATCACAAATCTTCAGCATACAGATTCAAGATAATGCAAGCAGTGACCACCATTATTTGTCTGCTTAGTGTTGCTTTTCACTGGACAAAACAATTTAAATCAATTCAGAAGTGAAAATAAGATTGTATTTCTTCTGTCTCTGCCCGGACTATATATTGCAAGACATGAGGGCTGGGTATTGATTTTTAATGAAGTATATGAGCCTCATTAAAGGCTCCATGCCCCTAGTGTTACGACCAGGGTGGACCATTACTTTGGAAAATTGGACGGAAACCAAAAGAGACAACTAAAGACATTGGTGTACCCTTTTAGGGTGAGGCAGAAGAAAGGAATGGTAACTACACAGAGATTATACATGTGAAGCCAAGCCCCTAGGAGCTGAACCATATTGCTCTACTGCCAACAATATGATTCACATTGACTTATCTTAACAGACCAGATCATTAGAGAATATGGCGTCACTGTCTTGACAGTGCCACAGTAATGTTGGCCTTTTGTTGGTGTCACCCTCAAGTCAAACCTTAATGATGCCTTTTGTATCTTTTGAATTTAACCCAAGTTCTCCTAATTTCAGCTAGTTTTGCGGACTGGTATGGTTGCAATGAAGCAAAAGTGGTAGTAAAAAATTATATAAGGTTGGATTGAATATAAGGTTTCCCTTCTAACCCACCAGTGCATTTATGGAAATGCTCCCCCCTATCTGAAATAACTACTTAAACCTTCAACTACAACTCTAGCTCAGCACTATGGGTGATCGGGCTTTCTGTTCTGCCGCTCCTCGGTTTTGGAATGCCCTACCCAACCAACTGAGGGCACCTCAAGCTCTTGAGACCTTTAAAAAGGACTTAAAACATTTATTTTTGGGAGAACATATGCCTTTTAATGATTAGATTTATTATTGTTTTACAATTTTTTAATTTTTTTATTTATTTATTTTTTCTTCTGATCGGTAAAGCACTTCAAAGCAGTTCTGGCTCACTCATTGTAGCTTGATGTGATATGCTTCGTGTACCATCTGAAATTTGGAGATAACCACTGAGTGCTAAGTGGACAGTTGGAGTGTGTGTGTGTGTGTGTGTGTGTGTGTGCGTGTGTCCGTGTGTGTGTGTGTGTGTGCATGCGTGCGTGTGCTCTTTTTTCTTCTTCGGAGAGAGCGCTTTGCCTCATCATGATGGATGCCGACTGCTCATCATGTGCAAGGAAGGAGATAATAAGAGCCAAAAAGTCACAGGCTCTCAGGCCTGCTAATAACACGGCACACTGTCAGCCAGACGTGACTAAACAAAGCACATGTTGTGTGGATTGTGGAGCTGATATTTTCTTTCTCTCAAAACTGACTGACACACCTCCTGTTTTATTTTATTTTTCTTGACAAGACTGGCAATGTCCAAATGGCAAGTTTGACATCCATCATTGACTAACATCACACATCAGCCAGGAGTGTCACTGAAGTTAGTTTGTAAGCCGCCTGGTAAGCTGACACCAGCAGCCTGGCCAAAATGTCAATAAAAGCGAAGACGGCTGTGTGGTTTCCTGAGACCCTGTAATACCCTGCTGAATCCTGAGCAGTAAATGTCCATTATTATCACCCGAGCTCGCTCTGACTGTATCTGCAGAGACCATTTAACAGCCTCATCCTCAAAGCAGTTATCAGTTATTTTTTTCAGTCAAAGCAAAACAAGAGAATCACCAGGAGTCCCAGGTTGCTGTCAAAGATTCTTTTTACTGAGTGGCCTCAAAAAGATCTGAGTGACAGTTGTGATAAGTGCCAGTCAAACTCTCAAAATTCTGTGAAAGTTGCTTAAATGCTGTGTTTTGCGTCATTTGTGGCATTGCATATAATGGATTTTTTAATTTTTGAAGGGAAAATGCTTCCTTTCAACAAGTGTGTTTCCCGACCGTACCACATAGGCCTCTACAACCTGAAAGTAAATCCTGACAGAGTGATCAGATCTCACGTGGACAGCCTTAGCGTCAGTGAATGTCCTGAATGCAAGAGAAGCTCAAAGGATTAAATAATTTCCTGATTCACACGTTTCTAGATCTATTCAAATTTCTGGGGAGGAATAAATAGTTTTTTGTTCCAGCTCACATTGAGAGACCTTCTAGATCAGATGTTTTAGGAAGCGTACCATCATTTCCAGAAGGTTGGAGGTTCAATCCCTTAATATCAAACAGAGGAGATCTGTTTCATTTTGCTGCTTTATACATGCAGCAATTTACTATATGTAAATGTAGCACAGCTTTTAATGACTTCAGTATTTATTGAAAAGAATGTTAGTGTGGCAATGGCATTGGAGCATAATATAGAATACATATAAAACATTAAAACTTTTTAGCACAGACTTTAAAGGTTTAACAGGAAGTAAAGCGCTTCCTGCACATTTCAGTAACACCAGTAGTTACATTTTGGGTAGAAACAAACAAGTTGCAGTTAAACCTTACATGATTCTTAACACCAAAAAAGTGAAGGACAGAACAGTTTGATCTTGCATCATCCACAAATTCATACAAGCAGTTTTTCCTACATACTCCTCTGCATAAATGACAATATCAGGAAAGAATGCACCATGCAATGTCTTTGTTGAACACTGTAAATTTTTATAAAACTGAATTCAAGTAAAGATGTTCAAGGTTAACCATTCAGGGTCCATTTTCAAGGGTCACACAGAAGTTGCTGATTTAGTTGCACCACAATGTAATTTGCTCATGTTGATTTTTTGATGATCATATATTTGGTGTACATTGTGGAGCTCTGGCTGTACTTTGTTTGGTTAGGTGAATGGCACAAATATGTGTAACTGCAGTTCTGTAGAATGGAAAGTTATAGGCAGAACCCAGTCTGGAGCAGACTTAATTTTTCCAACAAGGTTTTTGATTGAATTACATGTTGGTGGGACCTCTGATGCAGCGTGTACTTCACTGAACGCTCTTCTAGTTTCAGTATGTATTTTGGCTGCATCCTGTGTGATTAGACCAGTTTTGGATCAAACCACAAAGCAAGAATGGCATCTCTTTTATAGAACTCAAGGGTTCCATATAGCACTATACTCTTTTGTGACTGCCCGTCTGTATGTTCAATTTCATTAAGTCCCCAAAGCCCAAAAGCATTATCCAAAAGGTATCTCATTGTTTTGCGGTAAAAGAAAGTGATGCCATACTAACTAAAGTATAAATAGTCATAACTTGAGGGTGGAGCTTTGTTCTAGAGCTGCCTGCAGACGCTGAACTGAGCGAAGCATTAACGCCAATGTTTTCAGCCTCAGGATTAAGAATTTGAGTTTTACAAGAGGAGCAAAACAGTTGAGAGACTGAGCATGTTTAAAATGAAACATCAAACTTTTCCAAAGAAATATGACAGCTTATTATTTTAGAGCGCTGCATTCTCGAGGGTTTGGAGCTTTCTGCGGGTTTGTGTAAAGCGGTCCAAAGGCGTGCTTGTACTAAAGAAAGATGGCAAATATATGGTTACTGGTCAATCCACAGCTTTGTTCTTCACTCTCCAGAGACTCTTACAGTGAAAAGACTTGAGAGAAGCACAACCACTTTTTTTTTCTGAGCTGTTGTCAGCCAGCTACTAGCAACTGGCGCGTGGAGATTTCCCCCGGCAGTTGGACATTCACTTTAACAAGAAGCATTTACTCTGCACACACGCAACTGCAAACTTCAAACGCAAAGGACACTGGTGTTTTACAATTACTTTTAGCCTAAGCACAGTCAAAGTAAAGTCACAAGCTAAAATGTGATATAGGAAAAGCCCCAAGTAAGAGCACACTTGAGCCATACATGGAGAATACCGAACAAAGTAACTGGGATTGGTTCCTTTGTGAGAGCATAGACCTATTATGAGATCTGGACAAAGAACTGTCAAAGTGAAGAAACCACAAACTCAGCCAGTGGCCACTTGCAGTTCTGAGATTGAAGAGAATACATAGATATATTAGATAACAGTTAGACTAGATTGTGTAAAAGAACTACTGCCCTACAACAAAAATGGTCATTGGTCAACAATCCAGTATTAATAAAAACACAAATAATAAACTCAATAACTGCTCTACTGTGGCAGATATTGTAACCATGGAACATTACAATGCACATGTATTAGTATTTTTGCAATTACCTAAAAGCTAGAAGGTTTCTAGCTTATGGCATGATGAGCAACAAATATTTATCATGGCTTTTGCCCCTCGTAAACTCATCCGTGAGATATTCACAGTAAAATGTTCCACCAGTATCCCATCTCTGTCAGATGGTGTCCATTATTGCCAGAAAGGAAAAGAGGTTAGAATGAAAAGGTTATACAAAGTTACCATGTTTTAATTATTCTAACATTAAGTAAAATTGGTTAATGACATCTATTGTTATTTACAATATATGCATGATACAAATACTCCATAATGGCTTTTTGTTGTAAAATCTATGTAGAATTGAGACCTACTGCACATGACTAAGTTGAGTATTAATAAATAATAATAATGGATTGGATTTATATTGCGCTTTTCTCCCAAGGGACCATGGACTCAAAGCTCTTACCGGCCGTCCATTATTCAATCATACAACTGGTAAGCTACAACTGTAGCCACAGATGCCCTGGGGCAGACTGACGGAGATGTGGCAGCCATTTTGCGCCTACGGCCTCTCCGACCATCACCACATACATTCATTGAACACACATCCATACGAGGCAAGGTGGGTTAAGTGTCTTGCCCTAGGACACAATAAGACTGTGAATTGTGGGGAGAGCGGGAATTGAACCACCTAGCTTCCGGTTGAAGGACGACCGCTCTACCACTGAGCCACTGCCGAGCAAAATACAACTTTGCTCCACACCAAGTGGTTTTTCATTACGCCAAACAGGATTATTTAAGCTGGTTCTGTGTTGTATTGCTTGGCCTCTGTTACTTCCTCCCTTTGCAGGATAAAGGTGGAACAACATCACATCTTCCAAGTTGGAATGGTATCTTTTGTACATCCTGCAGCAAAAAGACCGCATGAAAGGAGCTCCTGACTTTTGAGTTTTTTTTTCTTCAAAAACAAATCCAGTCAGAAGCTCCCACAAGCAACTTCCTCTTCCTCGAACTAAACACAACAGCCATTGAAAGCAGGTGGCTGGTATTGAAACATCACAGAGACTTAACAGTGTGTTGTTGTTGTTGAGGTAAAATATTCAAAAAGAGGCGCTTCCCACAGCTCATTGACGGGCTCCCAGCGGGGTGTTGCTGACTCAGGAGGACACCTGCCCTGAGTCCCAGCAGCTGTAATCATGATCAAAGCTCAGATCTGTCAACCTAGTGTCCTTGCTTTGTTGTTAGGTGCTTCTCCCATCGGCAAGCACCATAGGGAACAGCAGAGAGGAGGGGACTGTGTATGGCGGAGGCTCATGCACAGCAGCGTTTTAGAAAGACATCTAAGAAAAAAGATTTACACTTTCTTCTGAGCCACCACTGCCACTATTTGGCAATGATGAGACCCATACCCCTTTTTGCACCACTGTAGAAATGGACTGATTTTCAACTAATAATCAAGTGCTTTTCATCATCAATATTGACCCAATTACAGATAATTTTACATTTTAAAAAAAAACAGGTCTTAAATTTTTTCTTATAGTTTAGGGTATGAATTTTTAACTCCAAGAGTAAAAGTAATGATACATTAAATAGCTGTTTGTAGGTGGTCAATTTATTTGTTTGATGTATAGAACACCACAGTCACACAAGTGACTGTGGGTGCACAAGATTTCTGCAGCACACACGGGATAGGTCTGATAAGTAGCAACGGCTTGGTAAAGTATAACGTGGTTCTAAATGTGTTACTAACTGGAGGGATAATGGCTGGTCATCTATCGCTAATAACTCTATTATTTTGCAGTTTATTGCTTTAGTCTTTTTGCTTTATAATTTTTTTTTAAATCAGCTTTGTTGCGATGGCAAAGCTTTGGGTAACTTATAAGATGTCTTTCTTCCGCCTCTTGAAACCCTCGCTGGAGATGTTTTACAAACTGTCAAATGTGTTGTTGTCCGCTGCCACATTGAAAAATGACCACACAGGTGAAGACGTAGCTCTTCTTGCTTGACGCTACACAATTCAAGACGGAGCAGAGATATATGGTACAGTGTGAACTGAAATGACAACATACACGCAACTAAATAGACCCTAGCTTTAGGTTGTTTTCAATACCACTGAAAGGATAATAATATACTATTGGAACTATTTCTACTACTTAGATAAAATGTAATTATTGAGCCTATTCAAAATGACGCAATTTTTCCCATCATTGGCAGATTCTTAATCAATTATAAACATCAATGACATAAACATGTTAACGCCATGTTTCATTGGACACTTAAGGGCACCTTCAGCATCAGCAGAGGACAAACTCAATCATGGGACATTGCCCTGGGAATGCAAACTGTCTCTTTGGGCATGCCCAGGTCCATAAAGCTTGTCTGCTTTGGTGCGTGCCCCGCTGAGAGCCTTCATGGATGAATTCCGAGGAGACATTCTAAGCATGGAATACCACTCCTTTCTACCCACAGAGGTTAACCACTACATGTGCCGCCTCTTACCATTCCCCGTGTCTGCCTGTTTTCCATTGTATTTATAGCAGGGGAAGAACTTGATTTAAATCTGCTGCATGTGATGATTTGCTCTACAGATGTGTGGCACGTCTTCACTTCCTCTCTGCTAACCGGCCCTTATTTAAAAGAAGATGCTAAGTGAGATAACAGGGCCGTCGGTTCACTTACTCCATCTTTCTTTGTGACACCAGCCACGCTTTATGAGGCTGCCTAGAAGAACGAGGGGCTTGTGGAGCCTGCGAAAATAACACTCCCACTTTCTCTGCTGGTATGCAAAGATTCCACGGGTGGCCTCCAGAGCCTCTTTTCTTTAAGCACCATCCCCACCCTTCAGCTTTGACAGAAAAGAAAATCCTACAGGGGAGGAGCTAGAAAACATTTAAGCAGAAAATGTACATGCTTTCCCGGCATACGAAAAGAGTAGGTGGTCACAAAGACAATCTATATAGAACAGGACAGCTACACTTCCCAAAGATAAAATTATCAAACCAAGTGTCTACTAAACAAGTAAAAACAAATAGTTGCATTTACAAGCCCATCTGCCCTGTAATTACATTTGAGATGATCTTACTGGTAAGTAAGTCATTGCTTCCGACGAGTGGTAATGCAATCCCCTGCCCATGACACATTCACATTCACGTTCAGATCCTCCTTTAAATGCCCTGGTTTTATTACTTTCTAATGTATGCTCAGCTCTGTGTGCAGTGCAGAGAGAAGTGGATAGAGAAAGAGTGCTTCTAGAATAGATGGACTGCTTTTTCAAGCGCCTCGTTTTATGGGGCTTTATGAGAAGAATATACTGACAGTTTCTTGTCTTCTGACAAGTCATCATTAGGATTTTCTCCTTTCAGACCTAGCATTTCTATCTGTATTCTTTCTATTTGGCCACATTTTTTCCAGCTTGATTTCTATTCCCAGCTGGTATTTACATGCATCCTAAATTTGCATTAAATTTGTTCTCATTTTTCTGTATCATGTAAAAAAGTTTTTTGCTACATCTAAGACCATACTATTTAGAAGTGAGTGCTCTTTGTCCTGCTATAAACAAATAAGAGTCCATATTACATTTTGCAGTGTAATGTAATGTCTATTTTGTTACCAGAAAATACATGGCCACAAAATCATTAACATAAGTAGACTCCGAGTTATTTAGATTGTTAAAAAAATTAAGAAGAACCCTTCCCTCATAGATATATTGCGCCCAACAACTTCATACTTTGAGAGACAGGGCTTTTTAGAATCTCAGATGAACACAAATTTCCACACATCTTCCAATACCGTGACATTTTGCACCAGTGGATTTGCAAGTGAGATCCATTAAGTGTGAATGTTCTGAAACGAAATGTGGTGTATCTCTAACTTTAAATATCCATTCTCACCTCCACAGAACTCTGATTACATCCAGATCCATGCAACCTCCAGATGCCCTCAGATCTTATCTCTCAAGACACATCCAGCCCATTCACACTTTGCTGGCCACATTAGATCACGCTTTCCAGACATCTGTCTTGCTCACTTTGTGTTTAGCTTAAGATGCATTTCAGATTTTTGTCTTGAAAGAAATTCAGCCCAAGTCAGTTTAACATTGGCCAACATGTCATCCATTTAGTCACACAACAGTGTACCAACTGTAGTCTTTTTCTTACCTACAAAGTGCGTAGATGACTCGGCTTAGTTGCCTTTGCTGGACATTTAGGTAATGATTTTAAGTATGATTTATCTTTCTGGAACAAAATGAGGGTAGATAAGGATAAAATCCTAATGAAGGGTTTGAATTGTCAGTGTAGTTTTCAGTTTAGAAAAAAACTAGCAAACATCTCCTAGTTTTTCTGTTGTCTTGACTAGTGCAGAACAAACAGGTTGATTGGGATTGCATTTTTGGCTGCTCCACTGCCATGTGCACATGTTTGCACTCCTGCAGTGTGCTTGTTTGCTCCAGGTTAGTGATGGGAAGGAGCTGTGCCTCAAATTTGGCACAACAGGAAATAAACAACAAAAATATGAAATGTTGTCTGAGCAAACACTTCTGTGTGATAGCTCTGCTGCTGTCAAAACGAATTGGAGCCTGAAGAGAAAACAGGAAGTTCCATAAAGTGCAGCACTAGTGAGAAAGTCACTTCCCATCCTATTTGCCGGGCCTTACCTCTGTGTTGTCACGGTGGCTTGTTGTCTGTGACAGGGCCAGCAGTGCCTCACAGGGAGGGGCCGTCCTCTCTGATTCTCATTTCCACGGTCAATGGCGAAACACAGAGAAGAGACAGCTCCAGTCCCCTCTTGGTGACCACATGAACGCTGTTGTACCTACAGTTATGCATATGCAGCAGAGCAGGCCTGGCCCTCAGTCCCTGCCTCTGGTCCCTGCCTGTGGCCTGTCTCAAAGACAGATGAGACAGTGGTCTGGGCCCCGGGCTGTGGCTCTCTACAGGGACCTCACTATTGCGCTGGTAGATTAGCTTTGGATCACTGTTGACGTGCCAAGCAGAAAGGAATGCCAGAGAGAAAGAAGGCGTTCTTTGAGCTTCAAATATGAAAAAGCACTCATAGAGAATTTTTGAGATAAAGTTCATTACGTAAGCATATTATGCCATAAACATTCTACTGTTTATGTGCCATATTGATCAGAAACATACAGTTCCACTTTTTCACATTACTATATACCACTGGCAATTTACTAACAGCATGCGTCAATATAATCTCATGTTCATGTTTGTTTAGGTACAGTAAGCTCGTGCTAAGTGTCACCTTGAGCTAAGGGAAATTACATGTGCATCAATAATAATCAAGAACCATTGTTCCATTTATTCCATTACAACATAATGGTAACAGATCGTGTTTCAGATTGTTTCATATTAGCTGTGGAAAGAGCACATTAGCAGCCACTCAAGCGACTGCAGCCCATTTTCCCCCGCGCGTTCCTCTCGTGCCCTGCACCTATTACAGCTTCCTTCAGGATATATTGCCGGCCGTATACATGCCAATGAATCACCGAGCTGCTGCTACGGTACGGGCTGCCCTTGGTTAGGTGTTCCTTCTCAAGCTCAAGGTCTAACAGCGGGGTAATTATCACAAAGTGCGAAGATAAGAAAGGATGTTGGAGCGTGTTTAGCCGAGGTGTGTGTATATGTGTGAATATCTGGGGGGTATTTCTTAATTACTAGGAGCTCTTTGTAGGATCACTCACTTTCTGGGCTTTAAAGACGAAACAATATTAGTGTCAATAAAGAAGAGAGGAGGGTATGTAAGGAGAGCATTGACTGGCAGCTTTTTAGAACAGGACAAATCATTACGTTTTTTGCTCTTGCTTTCTTGGAAACTCAGTTGTATAGGACATGTTTACACACCACATAAACTTGTTAATTTGAAGCACACGGCGCAAGTATTATGACAACCTTTTTCCTGTGATTATAATGTTTTAGCATCTGCAAAGTCTATACTAGCAATTTACTGAAAGCTTTTTTTTTATGTCATTTAAAAGTAAAAAACACCCATCACTTTTAATAATCCAAATATTCTAAACTGGTTCTGGTAAATTTGAAAAATGCATTGTTCAACTTTATTTAGTTTTTATTTTGATAGTTCATTGCCAATAGGATTCATCTGCATCAATTGAGAACAACATGGAACATTTGCTGAACTTTTAAACAATTAAATCTAACCTCAGTGATAAAATGCTGAGTTCACCTTTATGGCCTGTTCAAAGTAAGCCGAGCCTCTTTAAACTTAATTAAATCTTAAACAAGCATCCATTCTTGTTAAAAGGTCCTTTGGTCGTTTCTTTAACCACCTATCAGGATTGTAAACTTCAGATGGTTAGATGTGGGCTCGCTTTGTTGGCCCGCTAGGATCAATCAAGTCATCAGGAGAAAGACTGTAATAAGACAGTTAAAAGGAAAGCACTCCCCTGGGAACGGTGTTAAATTCTCTTGTTCGCACATTCATCAGTGGCACGTTACAGTAATCAGTCACTGTTGTCAGGGCTGGATTCTATTGCCCACTTTCCACTCCACAATTAGAATTTTGTTGGACATTTTTACCATCTTAGGTTCTTAGGCCAGAGGTAGAGAAAAAAGTGGATGCCATTATGAAAATGTGTATGGTTTATGTGATTAATCTGACATCTTTACTTTCTTTTTAGACTGATTGTTTAAAACAACTTATTGTAACAGAAATCATCTGTGAAAAAAATTAGACCTTAAAGCTGTTATATAATGTTGTTAAAATGCGTAAAAGTGACAGTCTTGTCCTATTCTAGGATGTAATGTGGAGTACTCTGTCATTTATATTATGTTAACTAAGTCCCGTCCTATAGAGACCTATATATTTGAACCGCCAAATTTTCTTAGCCAATAGCGTTTTCTTTTCTGGGAAACAAGGCTGATGTAAACTGTCAAACAACGTGTTGTCTACAAATACCTGGAGTAACCGTGATGCACTCCACCTTGACCGGTAAGATACTACACATCAGCAACCTCCATTGAAACATTAGCAAAGCTGCTTAATGATAACCAATGACCTCGACCACTTTTCCTGCTTTTGAGGTGTGGCTTAAGGTACATTAAGGAAGTGAGAGGGGGGGAGCAAGGCGTTAGTTTTCCTTTTTCTCACCGCAATGTGTTGCCTTATGTCACAACCTCTGGAAATCAGCTTTTAGGTTTTATAATTAAGGATTTTATTAGATAAGAATGATTAGCCCACAGCGGGAGTTTGTCCATCACATCTTGCTTCAAGTAAAAAGGATTGCATTGGTTGACACTGATGTCAACAACAGAGTTATTCTGTTGCATAACTGTCTTCTTTTACAGCGAAACAGATCCAAAATCAAAAAAATAAATGCCTGTTGGCGTTGTTTTGACGCAATGTTTAACAAGGCAGAGATAATTACAGAATTTGCTACAGTCTACAACAGTAAACCCAAAGCTAAAAGTTTTAGATAAGCATTAATCTACAGTTTAATGTGTATTGGTAGTTTTTCAATTGGTTCATAACTTTACCTGTTGTTTGCACAATTGTATGATTTGTTAAATTTCACATCTCTATTTTGTCATGTTTTAGCCTCACGTAATGGCGCACAATGTCAGCTCTGTGTCTTCAGTGTATCATTAAACGCTAGATTTGAGGTTTTGATAAAATGGGTCAAAGCCCAGTTGGTTTATCCCACCTTCCTTTTTCTGCTGAAGAAAGGAAAAGGGTAACACTTCCTTATTTGAAGTGAGAGCTGCGATCAGCACCAAGTGTGATACAGAAGCACACATCTTCACATTTTAACACATGCTTCACGTCCCCGTCTGTCAGATATGCCTATTTGCAGCAATCGCTCTGCTTTTACACTCAATTCTCTCCAACTATAGCTGTTTGTCAGTCGATGGAAAGGGCATATTTTTATTAAGTCTGACATTTGTCTTCCCTTCAAATTTTTTAAAAATATTTTTATATATACCAACATAAGTTTACATTTGAAGGCAGGAAAAAAAAATACTTTTCATTCAATCTACTTCCAGCCAGATGTGGTTTGGTCAAAAGGCCAAATAGCAAATGCTTTTTAAGTGTAGTCTGGCAGGAACTTGAGCCAACTTTTGATGGACAGCTTTGAATAGGAAATCTGATTTTATTTCTATTCAATGTTCTATACTGTTTGGAGACAGGTTTGTGTTTTTGCTGTTGAGTTTGCCGGTGAGCTCTTAAATCAGGTGGAGACAAGTTCATAGCTGGTGCTGTAACTCTTCTCAAGCACTTATTCTCTGTGGAGGCTTCGAGTCATGCCATCGCCTCAACTGCTCCATATAGACAGCTGATTGGTTTGCCCGCTGTCAGGCTCACTCTGCTTGATGTTTTTGTTTGCCAGCAGCAGGTATGTTGGCTGAGGCAATCTGATCGTATACATCAGTGTGTGCATTTCCCATTTCCGGAAAAAATCCTGAAATGTTTTCCCATATGTTTATGTAGAAGACAGTGTTCCATAGCTGCTGTCCTTGTTCTTGTATGTTAGATTGATATGTTGGACACAGATTTTATTAGTCTCAAATTTTTTAAACGCTTACAGATATAGACCTCTGGCCGCCAGTGGTTGTGATTGTAGCAAATACTTAGAACGCCATATTATTATTACATCATTGGCAACAGAGACCATTACTTTAAGATAGCTAGAAGAAAGTTGAGTATGTATTAAGTTTGTGTCCTCTAGTGGTCGTATTGTGTATCATGTATTTAGTCATT
The DNA here is from genome assembly GCA_024349245.1 of Neodontobutis hainanensis. Lineage (NCBI taxonomy): Eukaryota > Metazoa > Chordata > Actinopteri > Gobiiformes > Odontobutidae > Neodontobutis > Neodontobutis hainanensis. Next base: position 17,372,917 of record JALDNG010000020.1, on the reverse strand, counting down.
AAGAGTATACAGTATACAAAGAATGTTAATGGGGCTTATAATACCAATTATTTACTACAATCCAACCACATTGCAAGGTTCTAAAATTGGCCGTCCTTTACAATAATCACATATCAATGTCAAATTGTCAGCAAGATAACAAGAAGATAATTGACTGTATCTACAATAGGAATCAGCATATTATATATTTATTGTTTTTTTGCTCGAGTTAATTTTTTTGATTTATTTAAAAAATATATATTTTTCTCCGAAGTGATCCTCAATCAAGCCCGGCAAAAATTTTATGTATTTGAAGTCCCCGATAAAAAAAATATAAAAAAAATGACTCAGTGGCGACCCCTGTAAAAGTCAAAATACATTGGGCCTATGGAAAGTGAAAGTAAATTTTTTTCCAATGTAGAAATACAAAACGTGGTAGATCCATAGGACACATCGGGGCAAACAGAAAAGTCTATGACAGCCACACCCTAAATGCAACAGGAAGTCTGCCATGTGGGGTGAAAGGCCACATAAATCGCACCCCTCGCGCAAAAAGATTCAACTCATTGTGTTTTGATCTAAACGGCCCCAAATTTCATCTAGACACGTGTGCCAACAAAAGTTGTCATTTTGTTTTTGATACCTTATCGGGTGTGTGTGTGGCAAGCATGTAACGAGGCGGCCATTTTCGTGAAAATAAAATATCCCTTAACTCTCAAAAGCCTTCTCGGATCAAGTTGGACACAAAAAGTCGTTTGGGCACATTCATGACCTAAACACAAAGATATGTAAATAAAAAGGTTATCTTTAGACATGGCCCTCCAGCGCCCCCTACAAGCTTATAATAAGTTTAGAATTTAGTTTGTCATAGAGACATGAAATTTGGTACCCATATCACTTATGTCATGACGAACATAAAAGCCAATGACAACCACCCCGTATCTTTAAATGTGTTGCCATAGCAATGCCCCAAATATGTGGAAAAAGTCATTGGGAAGTGAAAAATTGAGTTTGTTGTAGGCAAATGAATCTTGGTACACACATCCAGCATGGGTTTATGAACAAAAAAAGCCAATGGGGACCACACCCTATCACACACGGGAAGGCCATTTTGAATTGAATATGTGAACCGCCTTGGAATACACCTCTCACAGTACTTTGTTTTTCTTGCCTTAGCCCAAGCAAAATCTATTATTTTCAAAAGTTCAGACAGATCCCAGGAAAACCAAGGATTGTGGAGACCTTTAACTCTAAATTACAAGGTGGTGTAGCAGGCCCCAGCAGTAGCACAGGCCCGAGGTGATGAAGCAGGCTCCAGCCAGAAGAAGATTCAAGCAGAGGCACAGGCCCGGTTATTTGACATTACCGTGAAGTTTATGCTTTAAAGCAGGAAATGCAATCCTCCCTGATCGCCACCCCGCGGTCTCAAGGGAGGCGAGGGCCTTTATCGCCGCTTGTGGCTTTAATTCTAGTTCTTCTGTAACTTCTACAGACAAAAACATGGCTGTGCCATGGGATTGTGGCTAACCTGTACATGGAGGAAGTGGAGAACAGAACTCTGGTCTCTTTTCTAGGAACAGTGCCCAGTCACTGGTTCAGATATGTTGATGATACCTGGGTCAAAATCAGAACCCGGTAACTAGAAACTTGTACTTGTACAGAGCACATCAACACAGTGGACAAGAACATTAAGTTTACCCGTGAAGATGCCATAGACAACCACCTGGCTTTCTTAGACTGTGCAGTGTTTACGGGAAACCAACACACACAGATCAATATTTGATGTTTGATTCCCACCACCTTCTGCAGCACAAGCTGGGAGTCATCAGGACTCTTCAGCACAGAGCTCAAGAAGTGCCCACAACCTCATAAGGTAAACGTTAGAAAGAACACCACATTTGTGAAGCCATGAGAGACTGTGGATTCACCTTTAAAACCTAGGTGCTTTTGCTTTACCCTTTTCTTCAAGACATGAATATCGAGGTGTTTTCAAGGGTCCAAATATTGGAAAGATCTTTACTTTTTACCTTTGATAAGTTACTTGCTGTGTGTTCAAAAAAGGTCAAAACAATGGCACCAAACCACTTCACACACCTCACCACAGAAGCAAACTACATCCAGGCAGAAGCAACAATAATTTGACTGCATAAAAATATACAACAAACAAGGCACAAAATTCTTGCATTCGTGCAAAATCTTGAAAAGTTTGGAATCATGCATTACAGAGTACAAGTCCTAAGTGATTATAGGAGCTGTATTGTTGTAGAAACAATATTAGGTTCTTGTGTTAGTGTTGGGGAGAACCCTGCAGAGAAGCTTGTGAGCACAGAGATGCTGGGGCTTGTGTGGAGTGCAGTGTGCCGAGTTGGCCATGCCATATGGTCCTGGCAGAGGAGCCAGCGCCCAGGGAGCATGTAGCCGTATGGTGGCAGGAAACACACAGACGCAGCAGTATGGCAAAATAACAATGCTGCAGTGGAGAGACAGACACAAGTGTACACAGTCGACAACAAGTTAACATATGAATGGAAAGACTCAAGTATGACCTCAAAGTTAAGGACAACACATGACAAATACATCACAATTTTCTTTTAAATATGAATCACATGACATAGTTTCCCAAGAGTTCCTGAACTATTAAATATCTTAACAAAGGCACTCTGATAGGATCTTTTTTCTCAGAAGGGCCACAAGTTTTGAGCCTTTGTTGCCACTGCATCAATGACACAGAGTCAGGTCTGTAGGCTTTTGACATTTGGAGCCATTTCTGTTCTGCTCTCTCTTGAAAGAAACGATTGTTAACATTCACAAGGCTGACGAGGGACTAAAAGCCTCAACAGCGAGCAACCCGAGGACCGTGCTCTGTAAGACTCTGAGTGACTGGGTGGTTGAAAGGGTGGGGGGCAGCCTGTATTTTGTGTGACCTTTTTGAGGAATACTCAAAGGATTTCAGTGCCATCTGTGCCCTCTGGGTTCTGCTAATCCCATTGCTGCAACACTCAGCAGTAATGACTACCTTAAACCTCTATGACAAAGCCTTGAACTTACCGTACATGGATACACTCTTGCCTTTTGTAGCCGCTTCCACTGGATTGCATCTCATATATCTCCCATTGGGTTTTGTGCTTCTCCTGGCTTTGGTGTCATTGTGATCCGGTTTGATTAATAGTTAGTGCTTACCCTCTTCTGTTTCTACACTGAAGCATTTTTCATGAGGGATTTTGTTGGAGATAATTTACAGTATCACTTTGCCATACTCAGCAATTGGATACCCGCTGTATCCATCTAGTTCAGATGGCTTAGTTATGGTGTTGCCGCTGAAATATTTCCCCACGTTCGGGCACACTAAAATGGGATTTATGGGAAGCTTGGACATTGAAAATTGAACTCGGTAGTATACAGATTGTGGGTGAATAAGTGTCAGTAATAGAAGGGAGTGTTGCTTAATGTATAAAACACAGCTTTTATTTTATAGAAAATGTGGGTTATTTGGTAAGTCTGATGGTTTGTTACCCTTATTAATAGACTTTTCGCTAATAAGTCCTCTAATTTAGTCACTTGCAGTTTTTCTGTTTTATTGCAACAGTTGATCTATTCTATTCACCATACAGTACAATACAATTATATTATTGTCTTTTTGAGGAAATTTGATTTCGACTACGACCATTAATGCCTTAGAATAAAAACACAAACTTGACATACAATTGCAAGCCATATAATTTACAAAACAACACATTAGATCCATCCCTATTGCACACAGCCAGGTAATCATATACATTAACCATTGCATTTGCACAGTCCCAGGTGTTTTGTGGCAACTTTGTTAAAAAACTTTATGGAAGGTGGAACAAAATTATTTTTGAACCAGTTAAGTTTGCAGTGGGGAACTTACCTTCTTCTCAAGGGCAAAATAATATACTCCGAATGAAGGACATGAGTTGGATCTGCCAGCATCCTCTGAGCTGAACACACAGATCATAAAGATTGGAAAACTGGTATTGCCTCTTCCCCTTAACACCTTATATATGTTATTCAGTTAGGATTCCAACAATTGAATATGCAAATAAAATCAAACAATTATTGCAATTGCTGCCATTGCTGGTTAACAAGTTTTAATCATGAAAAAAAATGACTCTTATTTTTACTTTTGCTTCCATTTATTTCTTTTCTGTTTAATTTATTGGTCAAAACACAACCTTAGCAGCACTCCATCCAGTTCCACAAAACAATTTGCCAAGATGACACTTAATTTGTAATGTTGCATTTCTTTTGCCTGCTATTATGTCTGTTATTACACTAACACTACACTATTTAATAATACTTAAGATGCTACTTTACTCTTTTAACTAATATCTACAAACTAAAAAGATGTACTGCTTTTGCTGGGGATGCTGCTGTATTGATTCCACTCCATCCTATACGACATTTCACCTAGTCCTATTCTTTTGTATTTACTTTTAACCCCACTGGCAGGCCTTTGAAGTGCACACTCGTTAAACGAACGGGTGCCATGTGAGTCTATTAACGCACACGTGCTGCCGTGTTCACGCCTGAGAGATAGAGCCAATTTTAGCTCTGGCTCCATGACAAAATTAAATACGATGTGGGAAAAAAAGCACAAATAACCACATGAAGCTTTACCTCTACTAGCCGTGTTGGTGATCTGGACTGGGTGTCTGAGGCAACCTAATTTCCACTATTGTCAAGACCCGAGAGTGCAGAGTGTGTCACAAAAGGTTTAGCAATTTGTTTTGTTTGACACTTGCCTCGGCAGCTCACTTTCCCGTCAAGTGCTCTCCAACTGAAGGCTTTCTGCTTCACTTTCACCTCATTTTTCTCTACTCCACATTCCCCAGTGTGAAAAAAAAAACTCCTCTTATGCCCTGGCTCTGTTTTGCTCCTCTTTTTAGAGTGAGATACAGCAGATGATCAAAGTAAGTCGTTCTCATTGTGTTGGAGAAAAACAGTAGGAAGCCTTAGGATATGGTGCACACTTCTCTCGGGGATAAATGTTGCGGAGAATGATTCATGTCATTCGTCCTTGTTTATATTTCTATTGGTAATTAGTTTTACTTGGTACACCTTCAAATCATTAAGACTGCTTCGAGAGCTGTCAAGAGGCCACTTGGAGCAAAATGGAGATGCATAAATTGTGATAGTAGACCCCAGGGAAGTGGTTGGCCTGTTTAGGATTTCGCTCATAATTTGAAATGATTTTAAAACTCGGGGGAGGTGATGAGGGGATTTGTATTAGCTTGCAAGTTAAAGTAATAACAGGAGGACATGAGCATAAACAGGCAAGCAAGGCAGAGAGTAAAGATAAACTCTATTGGATTTGTATGACGTAGCCATTTGGATAAGTAGAGAATATTAATACAGGAACATATCACATTAGACGTGTGACTCATCATTCAATTCACAGGCGCCTAATATTAATATTTGTATTAAAAGAAAAGATAGTGGTTTTCTGACTGAAATTACTTGATAGATATGGCTTTAGATTACAACTGTAGTCCAGTCAGGTCCATAGACTGTATATAAAGATGGACAGGGGGTCAAATGTGATGAGGTAATTTCTTAGTGACAGCTTCATGTTTTTTTTTTTTTCTTAGCTTTGCCTCTTAATTTTTCCCATGCGACAGTCTCTTCCATGAGATTTTTTTATTTATTTTTTTATAATAATGTTGATTGACTGCTTTTTGTAACCATAACATGGGTATGCAAATTGGAAAAGTATTGACAGACCAAATAATGGCAGTCATTACTTATTTGTGTTTGGAGATGTTGTTGATGTTCACAATGACATCATCATGCTTGTTTGAAATTCACTGTAGGCTATTGTAGAAGGTGGTGTGGCCCAGTCTATTTTTATATACAATCTATGGTCAGTTTAGTTGGCACTGTAAACTTGCAATGAGGTTCTAAAGTGCCTTGTAATATGCCACAAACCCTGGTGATTAATAAAAGTCATGCTAGCAAGTCGCAAAATGTTAAAATGCTAATAATTAACTAACACCCTACAACTGTCTTTTGTTTATTGTCTCCATTATAGACAGCCCTAGAAGATTTCCTCCAATAATCCATGCAAAAGTTTGTTTTGTTGTCATTTTCACATTTAATATTTCAAATGGTGCTGCATAATTTATTTTAGCCTTAGCTAGAACAACTTATCTCCGAATACACAATACTTGTATAGCAGAGTGATGAGGATGCATTTGGTATGTCATAGATTCCAAACTTTTTGTGTAACTTTTAACTGTTTTTAAAAAGTATTTGAAAGTAAATGCTTTTATTTAATAAAGGCCTTTATAGTAATTAGCATTGACTGCTAAAAATTGACCTTACACCATTTGGCAGATATGCAAAACTATGTTTGAATATGCACACTTGATTTGCAGCCGTCCCTTTCTCTCAAAATAGCCTCATCTGTAACACTTTCTCTTTTTCATAATGATTTCTTGGTGTTTTATTATGAAACAGGCTGAAATATGAAGTACCTTTCTGTGAGAGAATTCATCAGTGGTTGGTGGTCCTTTAAACACAGGAGTTTTTTTATGTCTCCTTGTTTTCTGCTGTTCACTCCACCATTGATTTTAATGAGAGGAAGTAGGGGTGGAGTTCTGGTACAACCTTTGAAAGATGGATAGTCCACGGCCCAAAACGTCTGATCTCATTTTTATATTTTTTTTTAGCTTACAAGGAGAAACGTTGTATTATGAAGCAACACAACAACGCTCCCTCCTCTGTGATGAATTGTGGGTGACTGCCTTTGGGGACAATAAAACCAAAAGTCAGACTCATATTTACTCTAGTCTCCTTGTGGAGGCAGGATGGATGCTATAGCACACTAAGCAAAAACACTGCATGTGCAAATAAAGTTCTTCACACTGAGCCCCCAGAAGCACGCATCATCAAATCTGAGTGAGGACGCAGTAACCTTCATGTTTGGGGGATGGGGCTTTTTTTTTATTGAGGGGCTTTACCCAATAGGCTCAACTTAACCTTGCCTCCATCAACAGTTCCCATGCTCCCAGACGCTGCAATTGTGTCTTAATAAATTCTGTGAATACTAATGAGGCAGCCTAAGTCCAGGGGGTGGGGCAATGCCTGACACTAGATAAATATGCAGAGGAATTTCACCCCCATCATCACATTTCTGTAATGGCGCGGTCTCCAGTCTGGAAAAATAATGATTGGAAATCAGTTGACAAAGACTATTCTTTGATTGCTTTTTTGGTTTTACATGCATTTGATGTTTATCATTTTTCAATGATTTACTATTAATGTCATAATGTCAGCTAAGTGTTTTCTTTTTTTCTATCTACAGGGTAAATGTCATTCAGTTAGGATTCCAACAATTAAATATGCAAATTAAATCAAACAATTATTGCAATTGCTGCCATTGCGGTTTAACAAGTTTTAATAATGAATAAAAATTATTGTTTTCTGTTTAATTTATTTAAGGAACTAATTTTTATGATATATTTTGAAAAACACAGTGTTAGAATTTAAACCAGCAGTGTTTCTGGAGTCCCCAGGTTTGAAAAATGTGATGGGGAATCCTTCATCAAATTTATCTATGGGATATTTTGCTTATCAGACCCAAATATTTGTAACCTGCAATTAGATCAAAGGCTAGAAAAATGTGATTGTCAACATTAATAATTAATTTAAGAAATTATGGATGTCGACACATTATATACTTTCATGTCTTAACCAAGTTTTTACTGCAGCAGTAGAATATGGACTTCTAAAACACAGACCACATAGAGCTGCTCTGTTTTCTGTGGACTGATGTTTGAGTGAGCTATGGTAGCACTAGTATCCGCTGAACCACCTCCAGCTTTAGCAAACTGGGTAATGTCTATTGGTAAACAAGGTCTCGTAAAGACACTGGCTAAACAAGTGCTGTCACTTCAATAAACAAATGCATTAAGAGTAACCTTTTTAAATGGCTTTTGTTTGAACGGCTACAGAAATATCAATCATTCATTCAGGTTTGCAATTGCAATTCAAATTGCAAATACACACCTCACATTTTTCTATCTTCAACCTGTAAGCACCTGTGGTAGCCCTGCAGGAACATGCTGTTGTTTAACAAATCATCCTAATAATGAGTTCACTTAAAAATAAATCCATAAAGTTTTAATGCAAGGTTGTGTTTTGAATGAATGTGTTGAATGTGTGAGGAACAAGAAAAAAATGGTTTCTTCCACTGGGTTCTATGCAAAATAGCAAAGCAAATGATGATGATGATGATAATGATGTTGATGATGATGGCTGTTTTGTGTTGGTTTTGCACAAAAATAGTTTAGTGGACTAAAATATATAGTTTTAATTTGACACAAATTGTATGTGAAATGGACAGCACAATTCAGAGGCAATCAAAATTTGCTCATCTTTCCCCATTGACTTCCATTCATATTCTGTGGATCCTCTCCATTTCCAAAATGAGATTTTGCTCTCAGTCTGTGTTATCTAGTCTGGGTCGCTTCATCTGAGAGTTAATACCCTTGTTTGTCTCATTACAGAGTTGTGACAGTTCTTATTGCTGTGGCTTACGTCCTTGGGATATTCTACTCTGTTATTCTGCAGCACCACTCTGCAGTTTGTGTATATTTGGCCGCTTGGACCCTGTTTATATAAATCTTTCAGCACCACTGGCCAGGGGTTATATCCTCGAACATTAATCAAGCCTCAACAGACTTCTTATCTTTTATCCAAGTCCTGTTAGCCCCTCGGACAAACTCTTTATGGCTTAATCAATCAGACTGACTCGCTCTGAAATGCCCACTGGTCCATTGGCAGCCTTCTCTCACTGTGAGGCTACCATAACACTGTAACATCAAATTTAACCCTTCACACACACTATAACCCTTGATCTCGGACAATTCCTAGAGCAACTAGCCGATTCAATTTGGAGTAGATATGTTATTTTGATAGTGAATGGGAGCCTGTGTGGACATGTGACAGTACACAAGTGAACTAGTTTTGTCTCGTATCTCAAAACTCTTTAACAACACAAAGTTAGGTCTCATTCTCTTCTGGAATATTTATGGTAATCTGTCTTACTGATATGAGCTCTCTGTCTGCCTCTGTCCCATTTTATCTGATGTTGCGCATTTCCACCCAAGTGTATAAATTTTATAGTTTTCATCCACACTATTTATAATATTGAACAAAAATTACTTGCATTTAGTGATTTGGTACAGTTCTAGTCGATGATTTGGTAAAGGTAACCCCTCAAGATGGCATTTGTTTTTCAAGATAAGCCAAAACAAGAGCCAGTGGCAATCAATGGTGACTGTGTGGAGATCGTCAGTACATAATTTAAGTGCAGCTGGATGACAAATTGGACAGGACTGCCAACATGGACGCACTGTGTAGGAGAGGTCAGAGCTGCCTGTACTTCCTCCAGATATGCAAAAAGCTACTACAGATGCTCTGCCAGTCTGGGATGGCGAGCGCTCTCTTATGCAGCGGTGCGCTGGGGAGGCAACATCAAAAAGAGTGATGCCTCACATCTAGACAAGCTGGTGAAGAAGGCGAGCTAAGTCGTGGGCAAGGAGCTGGACATCTGTGGCAGAGCGACAGGCACTGAACAAACTCCTGTCAATCAACTCCAACGCATCCACTGTATAACCTCATCTCCAGGAGCAGCTTTAGTTACAAGCTACTATCACTCCTCCACTTGTAGAGTAAGGAAGTCATTCCTCCCACATGTTGTACTGTTTTTTAACACCACCATTCGGGGGGGGAGTCAAGGTAAAAAAAAAAAAACTCTGAGGTTTCCGGACTGGACACTATGCATTTTAACACTCCAATCTGCGCAAGACGCAAAGCATATGTTAAATAATTGAATGTTTTAATCTTATTTTCATACTTATTATAGTATTTACAATACTTTGGTTGTGTGAAGCAGGAGAATGCTGGAATGTGAGAATTTCTAAAATTCTAAAAAGAGCTGTACATTTTCCCACATGTAAGGGGCAACGTTTTTGATTCATGAACTTCTACATTTACGTCATTTTTAGCAACATTTTCATTCTGTTTTCTCTTTAAAGTTTTGGTTTTACACAATTAATGATTTTCTGTGATTCCTTTGGTATCCATTGCACCCTGTTGAAAACATAGCAGAATTGTTATCAAAGTGAGCTTATATTTGTAATATATTTACTCCTCATAATAAAAAACACTGTTAAAGTGCTATATCAACCCATACCATAGCACTCAGGGAACAATCTCTTCCACCTACCAAGCCTCTCACGCAGATCCTAAAACAAGGCACCGCACATCAAACCAAAACATAACTGCACGACTAATTTGCAACTGCATATTTAGTGGCACCATGGCCTTACTACTGTCTTTAATGGAAAAGATTGACTAACTTTTTTTTTTAATGGAGAGGTGTCATTTAGGTAAAGCACAATAAAACGGCTTTTCATTTTCCAGTAAAGTTTGAGTTTCTTCCTCCTAACTTGGTCTGTTATTCATTATCATTGCAGCAGAGCCAAAGTTTTATCTCTTCATTCTAAGCTTCTGAAGTGAGTCGCCCATGTTCATGAATACTGATGGAACTTTATAAAGCTCTATTTGCGCGGAATTAACATAACCTGGGGTGCGGAAGCGCTGCATATAATTGAGGAAGATCATTTGACGGTTTTAAGCTCAGCGCTGGAGTCGGCCATGGCTATAATTCAAGGAGAATTCCAGTGTAAATTAGTGCCCATATCTTGGTGGTCACTGATCCTCAGGTACTAATCCCATGTGGTTTTAATTGCTTTTGATCACCATTGCTGTTGTCTAGGTTTTGAGGGATTTAGAGAGTAGTTTTGTTTCTATATCAAAAGAACCTGGTGATTTAAGATTCGTACTACCTCACCACATCTGTTTTTACTTTCTATTCTTTTTCTCCTTGAGTCACGTCATTGAGAGGCAGTTTTGCAAAAACTCAGGGAACTATTGATTTTCACTTGTCCTTGGTCCCCGGCTTTAATCTGTGAATTTGTGCGATCTGCCGACTCCACCAAGCTCCAGAGCCTGGTGCTGCTGCTGCTTGATTGAAGCCATATGTTTGTGGGAGGCACAAGTGTAACCAAAGTATTATGTCTCTATTATAAAAATCAACACATTTAAAAGGGCACCGTGCTGTTTTAACAGTCCCTGCTTTATTGGAAGCACATTACGCTCAACATTTGCGCCATTGTTCGATTTGCATTACATCATAAATTTTTTCCAATGGGAGAGGAAATGGAGAGAAAGACAAGGTATCACTCCAGATTGTTTTATTCTCGTTGTGTGTTCTCCATCATTTAAAGTAAAGTGATTTGATCCTCACTGGAAAATATGCAGCCCACCTGCTAGTGTTTAGACATTGTCTTGAATTCATCCAACTGTTTTTGTCGATACCTTGTAGAGTTTAATTGTTTCCCTTTGGGCTCAATAAACATATTGAGAGACCGATATTTGAATACGCCCGTCAAAACAAAAACAAAACCAGTGTTTTAAGCTAGTTCTCCATACACAAAGCACAAATAAATGCCATCTTAGAAAAAACACTTCAGACTTTTTGCTGCAACACAATAAAATGCATTGAGTTTTGTAGTAAACGGAGTTAACATTAAAAAACTATTGACCCTATGTGCGATAATTGCCAGCCCTTAAAGCTTGTTGTTTCCAAATTGTTGACACCATGTAGACTAGTTCAGAGATTCCGCATTACGTATGACTTTGCAAAGTTGGCTGTTGTTTGGTGCTAATGGTAACATTCACACAGGTTCTTATATTATATTATAGTAAAAGTCTAGTTTAACCACAAATGCTAACAGCCACAGAAAAAAATATGTTTTTATATTACTGCTTAGAAAGTATATCTTTAAAGCTAACAGCCATGCTTTCAGCTGAAACTCAATGAGCTGGCTGTGAATCAGTCTGTGTTATTTCACTTTTAAGACTGAGCATTGATCTACAGATGGACCACAAGAAACGTGTAAAAATTATTAAATAAAGAGTGAAATTGCACAGTACTTTTTTACATTGTACAAAATTGGAGCCAATCGGATGCAGTTTACTTTTTTTCTTTTAATTTCTTTACATCTTAAATTTAAAAGCAGCAGACAAACAAAAGCAAGACAATAGCGAGTCTCAGTAAGAAATCAAATCAGTAGCCCTTTGACATCTGCTTGGTTTCAATCTGCAGAATGATTGGGGCAGAAATAGCTTTTCATCCTTGAGTGGGCAGGATAAAGCCCATATTATATGATTATGTGGAATCACCGCAGCCATGCAATGTCATGCAAGAAGACGAGCCCTCGCTGTCCTGCAGAACCTGATCTGTGTCTCCTGTGTATGGTCATATTGTATTCCACACAGATCACTCCACATGTTACATAATAATCCTCTCATTTATGCTTTTATGTTTGTCATTAAGTGCTCTCAGATATCAACATAATGTAACATAACATAGCAACATAATGACAAAAACGCTACTTTCCATACTGATCTATCTTTGGCTATTGACAATACATAAACTGTTGATGCCAAAGTAGGTATATTAGAGCTCCATAATAACATGTTACTTTAATTTTGAGGCCCATCACATTTTGCCTTTAGAAATTGTCCCTCTCCAACTATTTGCTGGTGTTTTCAGTGGATTACTTCTAACGGGCCATTCAGAGCTCCTTCAAACATGTTCATTTGACACAACAGCAGAGAGCTTATTCATACGCATTTATGCTTCCAAACACTATAGGGAGAGTTGAGTGTTCTAGAATAAACATGAGTGTGCTACTCCTCCAACAGTGCTCAGTTTGTAGTAAAGTAATGGCATATCTTTTACTGAATTGCATGGAGCTTTAAGGGTCTATTTTTTGAAGATAGACAAGTGAAAAGAGTTTTGATTTTAATTAATAACCTACATTTTTCATAATTATATACTCAAACATTTTACATGTGCACCTTTAAGTGTTTACACTCTGCTAATCTGACTCTACATTGCATTCATTTATTATATATGTTTTTCACGAGATGCACTTTAGGGGCTTTTTTCTCCTTCTGTTAAATACATATTGAAATACTTTATAACTTGTCAGTGCAAAAGTGACATTAAAAAGACTTAATAATCTCTCTTTATTCAGGTGGGCAGAGCATTGGCTCCTCACACTGGCCCCCCCGAGGGTAATATTCTCGCCTGCTGTGTCCCATAGGAAAGCATGAATGCAGTGGGCTGGCATTCTAAACACAAGCTATGGAGTACTTTGTAGACTTGGCAGCGGGAGTCAGTTTTTTGCTCAATCCCTGAAGCCATGCATTGTGTTTTTCAAAGGAGGCTCTTTGTGTGCAGCGGTATGGAGGCGCTCACATGATGAGCTCCACAACAGAGGAGTTTTTGAAGTCTGCTACTGTCTGTGTGAGTGATGCTCATACAGTCTGTTCATATTTTATGGTTGGGAGTATGAAGACGAAGATAGTCTTTGATTTGTAAATGTCCAGAATACCGAACCTGTTTAGCATCACCAGCAGAAAGACGGCACTAAACAGTACAGTACTAGACCTGAGCGGCGTTAGATCTAATGTACAGTAACAGTAATAAAGTTAAAGATTTTCTCTCAAGATGGATACATTGTAACACTATATCGCTAAAAAACTAAAATCAGTCTCTTGAAATGATATTGCCTATATTAATATAAACTTTAAATTTACCCATTCAAATTCAAACCAAAGTATTTATTTCAAGTCTATTTATCCTCTGATGTCCTCCAAAGAAAATACAATCTGCAATAATATTGTGCATCTTTAGTCTAAACTTCAATCTATGTTGTGTATTTACTATTAGCATTAGCACAAAAGACAGAGCTGGCACAAATGCACTTAGGGTTATCAAAGAGGTTTCAGTCCACTGTCACACACTGGTGGTTATATGCTCCCTCTGTAACCACAGCTACTTGTAAAAAAGGAAATAGTTACTCTGGACTAACTGTACAATTTAATAAAAAGCTTTTATTCTTGTGGGCCATATCAGCCCAGCCTGTTCTATGCACATGCCTTTTGGAGGTAGGGCCTCCTGTCATGGCTCTGTCAGAGTGGGGAGCTGCTCCACACGTCAGACCTGACCCAGTTAGTACAGCTCCACGTTCAGGCCTTTAGAAAAGGGGATACTACCCTGAGAAAGATTTCCATACCCTTTGGCTTTGGTGTTGCACTCACCCATTCTCTTCTTTCTCTTCGCCCGGGTGCCTCTTTGGTGCCTGCACTTTAATTGAAATTCCAAACCTGCATGCATTTATCATGTCAGTTCCTCAGCGATGCTAATCTTCTTTGAACATGTTTTGCATACTTTATATGGCTATTCTACAGAATTCCCACCAATTTCAAATATGTATATATATATATATATATATATATATATATATATATATATATATATATATATATATATATATATATAGTTATTTATGAACCTGTGGGAGCTTACATTTTGGAAGACACTCTTGCCTAAATAAATGTAATTATCTTGGTACACCTTTTGATTTGTAGGCTTCATTTACAGCAACAGCATTTGACTGCTAGATATGTATAGTACATTTAATGGGTAGCTATTTTGACACAACTTCCACGGATAGCTAAAAATCGTAGCTAGCTTTGGCTATCAAGCTAATTCCTTTTAAGACGAATTTTTCTTGTAGGATATTTCCGTATTTCTTACTTTTTGCCTAGTAAAAGTTACAGAGCCACCATGGAGGGTGTAAAGTGGTTCCGCATCAGTTAGAGTCCTGTACCTGGATGTAATAGAGGTGTTAGAGATGAGACTGACTAAAATTGCTTGAGCTTAAATGGGACAGCTCAGCATAGCGGCCAACATATTATATGCACAGTAAATGCTCAAAAGCAAGAATATTGTGGGTATTTCCTCCAATATGATGGGAATGAGCATTAAAGGGGGTCACTGATGCTTACATCTTAGAATGCTACAACTATTTTGGAAGAGCATTAGGTCTGCAGCTGCCCTTTGGAGATGTAGAATGGATAGTACTAATTTTGAATAACTGTATTGTTAGCTTTGACTCTTTCATTGTCATGTGCGAGTAAAGTAGCTTATGGTTACCACCCTGCCAAAATATTATAAGCCAATAAAATATTAAGATTATGCTAAAGCTAATCTTTATTCTGACCAAAAAGCCAAAAATGAAGGCCTTGTAAGAAGTCAGGTGATTGTCTGTCCAGGAACGTTCTCTTCATTGTGAAATGTCACTGAAATGACTCAGGAGAGATGAGGATATTGGACATTTGAAAAAGCTCTGTGAAGAATGTTTGACTTTGTCTCTGCTGAATTCTTTTCTTTTTGTTTTGTCTATTCAACTTCCCACTGAATGGAGACTGTTTCATTTGCAACTTGAGATCAGAAGAGTCATGGCTGAGATCATGGTGAGTCATGGGTGTTTAACCGGAAAGACCAACACATAGGGGATATCTTTGCCCTTCAATATTACTGCTGTAGTAGAAAATTGTGGTTTTTTCTGTGGTTGTGTTTAATGAAAGCCCTACCATAAGCCCTGGTCACAGTGTTACGCTGTTCAACTTGAATTGGCTACAAAAAGTGTTGCATGCCACACTGTGATTACAAATGCCTATTGTGTCATAGGTTATGATTCAACTATGATCAACCCCAGGCAGTGTCATGTGCTTAGAAAACTGACAAAAACAAAGGAGGACTGGAGAAAAGAAGAATCTGGTCATGTATGCGTTCTAGGGAGTAAGAAATTAACATAGATCTGTTTACATCCAGCTAATAAAAGGATATTACATACAGGTTATTTAACACAGGTTATACCAGGATTATCTACTATTATAATAAATGCAGATTTAATATACACTGTAATATATGACCAGGGCCTCTGACACAATTGATGGGGCCCTGGACAAACCCTATGGCCCAGAGACCCCCTATATAATTGTGTCCATATTACTAAAGCATAGGAGGGCTTAGTTTTGGGGACGCTGAGGACTGGGACAACTGTACCAATTGCGTCGCCCAAGCTACAGACGTCATGCTGTTTGCCACTTAGAACAAGCCCACTGTTTAATGGAGCAGAAGTCCATTTGGCTGGTGTAATGGGTGTGTTTATTAATTAGCGGCTGTAGTTGAGAAAACGGTGTGACAAATGACTGGCACGATTAGATAAGAGCAGCTCTCAGAAATGGAACGCTGGTAGCCAAAGCACTGAAACAGATCAATAAAACTCAAGCTGCTCATTCCGCGCAGAGCCACTGATGGGGACTGGGTGATCGGAGACTTCCACACAAGAGCCACTAACACAGTACTCAGTGTACAGCACATCGCTCCAGGCTTTGCTTTGGTTGATAGTGAAATGTACAATCAAGCTGACACTTTCTCACATTCAGTAGCTTTACCTCAGATCAGGGTCAACTTGGAATATTATGTTTGTCTTTATGTTGTACAAACTAGGGTAAGCAAGTTCACAACGAACATTCACGTGTTGAAACTTGCCCCAGCTGGGGAGTTTCTGAAGACCTGCCAGTTTAGTCTGATGTGAGACAGCACCGTTTCCTGCTCCTCTTACATAATCCTAAACTATGAGTAAGTAATAGGCATTAGACATCATGGTGTCACACAGAACACCAGCAATAACTTGGAGCATATTCCACTTCAACTTGTAGAACGTAAAAATGAATCTATTTCAAAAAACCTAGTTTGCATTTGAGAATAAAAACAAGCACTTAGAGTTATGGCTATGGATGAAATGTGGAGGAGTGGCATGCACTGCAGCTAGGAGCAGTTGAATTATAGCAAATTAACATTATATCAATAGTAATCTGTACTGAATGTATTGTTTTAGGTGGAGTCAAGATGTTATAGAGAGACTGGAAGACCACATGGGTCCTGAAGTGAGAAAATAAATAAAAAACAAGCAGGAAAAGCAAACTATACGAACTGATAAAACCATTGATTGTATATTACTGATATGTAATGTGTGTAGGTTTTAAAATATTATATTGCACCCAGCTACTATCCTGTTGTACATATCATAAGCCTTGTTGCTTAAATGAGATTAGCTAAAACTAAATGTGTGTATTTCTTCACACTTATTTGTTTTAAGTTAATATTTCCACACCAAAAATATATTTTTTTCTACATTTTTATGTTACATTTTTACATCAGCATAATAGAAATGGCAACATGCATGCAACAGGCTGTACTGTTATAATTAGACACTTGATGTTAGAGAGATCAGAAGATGGAATGAAACATGGGATGGAAATCAATAAAGACAGCGAACTGAGAACTACAGTTGTCCCAATAGACATCAGCAAAGGGTCTACTCATTTCTTCCCAACAAAATAGGATCTATCAAGTTTGTCTGTCTTCCTTATAGCACCTACTCTAATTGGATACTGTAATCACTGAACAGTCAAAGCTGATGTAACATTTTACAAATCTATAACAAATGGCTCTGACTGTTGCTAAATCACGCAAATGTCAAGAATGATGGTGATGTCTTAACATGTGACACCCAGCTGAATGTGCACATGGCATAACC
This sequence comes from Neodontobutis hainanensis, assembly GCA_024349245.1. NCBI lineage: Eukaryota > Metazoa > Chordata > Actinopteri > Gobiiformes > Odontobutidae > Neodontobutis > Neodontobutis hainanensis. Next base: position 17,355,380 of record JALDNG010000020.1, on the reverse strand, counting down.
CCAGTCACCTTAAATTAATTCATCCACTCATCCTCCAGCTTCTGCAATAAATAGCTCACACTGGAGTAATCCCCCACTCAAAAGGCCATCACAGAAAAGCAGTGAGCAAGGTTCAAGAAAATGTGGCCTGTGTTTCAAGTATCAACAGCAACATGCCTCAAGATGCAGTCCTGGCCTTCGACAGTGAGGTCACATAGAGTGGGCAGGGTACGCTGAGAACATGTCCACTTTGTGATCACCAGCAATATATACACAGAACGAAAACACTGATTAAACAATGTAAAGAAAAAAATTATTATTGACAGGCATGACAAAAACGCATTGGGATTTTTTTTTCTTTTTTTTTTTAGATTTTAGGAAAAAAAAAATCTTTGCCATTACATTTAACTCAAATGTTTTTTTTTAGATTTGATGTCATTGCTTTCAGTTTTGAACATAGTACCTGAGGATACAATACTATTGACAATAGCGTGGTCAAGATAAGGCTAATATCATGATACAGTGATACTTTGCAAAACCATAATTTTCAAAAAAATCACATTAGAAAAATGCTAATATTTAGCTAAAATTTATCATTTTTATTTTATTTGTTTTTTTACAGTTGTCTTTAAATGATAAACTGTTCATAATAATATTTCCATGATACAAAAATACACTGCAAGACCAGAAAAAACGCTTCTGAGATGTGAATGCACTGCACAACATTTATTTTGTCAGAAACCCTTTTATATCTCTTATGTAAATATGATGGAAAACTTAACTTTTTCTGCACTGTTTTCAGCTTCAAATGACACGAGATACAACTTTACAATACACTAGTCATAATACGGCTAGCTAATATCATGATTCTATGACTGTACAATGTTATTCACAATGTATGATAATAGAAAAATATGGGGTGCACATGGCAGACCAACCTCACAGTCCAACCTCACAGGTTGTGAGTTCAAAACCTGGCCGATTTGAATATCCTGTAAGGAGTCTGCTGGTCCTCCCTGTGTTACCGCGAGTTCTCCCCGGGTACTCTGGCTTCCTCCCACTGCCCAAATGAGGTTTAACTAACAACTCTAAAGTGTCCCTAGTGAATGAACGTGAGAGTGAATGGTTGTCTGTCAGTCACTGTCTGTTAGCCCTGCGACTAACAGGCCACTGTCCAGGGTGTACCCCGCCTTCAGGCCTAAAGCTGCTGGGATAGGCTCCAGTCACCTAATTCCCCCAACAAGCAGTAGAAAATGGAAAAAAAAAAAGATTTATCTGAATGTGTACAAAAATACAATCCACAATACATGATTAACTTGGAAAAATAAAGTGGAAAATAACCAATAACCAATAACCATAAATTTGTCAGCCTATGTCAGCCAACATTGAATTCTAGCTTAGCCCTGTTTTTTGTTTTTTTACAGATAGGTAATGTGGCAACATTACATTAGCTACACATTCAGCAAAAATAGCCTTTTAACAAAAATCACAATAGCTGTATGATAATGTATCACTAAATGGTGTTTTAAAAAATGCTCATACAACCTTTTACTAGTGCTGGGCGACAAATTAAATTTTTTATCTGGTTCTGGGTTTGATTCTAAACCAGGGCAGGGCCTTTCTGGGTGGAAATTAGCTGTTGAGCTATAATCTGGAACAAGCATCTCTTCTTCGGCTTAAAGTACATTGTATTCTGTCCTAAAAATAAATAAATTAAAATATGAACAACAGCACATGAATATTAAAGGTGCTTTTTACCAGTATTTAACAGCAGTATTCCTTTTACACAGCAGTATTTAATATATTTTTTGTAAATTTTAAATTTAAACATTAATGTAATCAGTTTAAATATAAAACAAAGCTGCCATTGCCAGGGCACTAACCTTTTTATCTAATTTGTTTTAAAAAAAACAAGTTACTCAGAGTCCAGAGCCACCATCAGAACATTATAACAGCCACCTTGTGAGCATTTATAAGTTAACATTTATAAATCTGTTTACCTGCAGGTATACCTGCAGAAATTTGTAGTGGCTCTATATTATTTTTAATACATAAGATGAATAGATAAATGTGTCAGTATTTCTTTTTACCATCCTCCATCTCACTGCTCATGTTTCTGTTTTTTTCACTGTTGGTTACTTGCAAAGAGTTAGAAAAAGTTAGAAAAAAAGAGTCTGAAGTGCCGGATTTTAAGGTTATTGAGGGTTTTTAACTTTTAGGCCCACCCCTAATTGGTTGAGACACATGACGATGCCTACTGCGGTAATGCACAATAAAATAATTGTTGCATTAATTCATTAACACATTCACCCGACAATAACACATTAGCTTGTCCAGCCCTATCTCTTACCTATAATTGAGGGGTTAGAGGGTTCTTTGGGTATGGGATACATTGTTTTGAGAGAACACACAAATGCTGCTTTCCCAATACCCTGGACCTATAAGGTAGGCAGGTGATACACAAAGTTACCAAACATGAAACCAAACAAGATTTCTAAATTAAACACAACACAGACTTCACATTTTCTAATGCTTAGGGGCAAAGCGCACAAAATAAATTAGTTTTTATAATGAACCACTTTGCTTATTAATTACTAGAATACATAAAGATGAAGGGAAATGTTTAACCCTGTCTAAATAAAGTTGTACAGTTCTATAGCGGAACCTGCTGTTTTAGATCCTGGGAGCCCAAAACAATATCTGACATGATCCCTGCCTATTGAGGCTCTAATTCCTCGACCACCACAATCCTCTGCAGCTTAGGGCTGGCCTCTCGTCTGTGTCCTCTTGGCCTTTTGAATGATAACCTTGAATGGTATTGTCTGAGAGAAGAAGGAGGGTTAAGGTATTCTTTGTTGTTTTTTTTTTTTTACAGAGAGCACGACAGCTTGACAAAAGGCATCAGTGCTCTCTAAATCCCAGAATGTAGGAGACATGAAAAGGGCAGCTTTTCATTCAGGGAAAAAGGCAGTGGAATATAGTACGATATTGAATAAAGGCTTTGTATAATTTGAATCTAAGACTCGATCAGAAGGGGTAGTATGTATTTTAACTTTAACTTTTTACTTTACTGCTGTTGTGTTTTTTACTATTGTTGTAAAGCGACCTAGAGTGTCCAAAGGCGTGTTATAAAAAATGTATTATTATTATTATTACTTTGGTAATAGAACTTTCAAATATTTTTCTAGATATATTTTTGGGACTTTGCCTGGGGTAGAGAGAAAGAGTTATTTCTTATAGGTGACAGAATTTTGGAGGGCTTGGAGGAAACTTTTAGAAATCAAAACGTATACAAAGGCCCTGTCACAAAGTAAAAAGACAAGTGTGTTAGAGCATTGACTGAATATGTGCTTTAGATTATATTAACGTCCATTTGCGTGATCTCTTTGAGTACATCAAACAGGCTTTCAGAGAAACCATTAGAGGTCTCCAGGCTGTGGTGGTAGCTCATGTAGATCAATTGAAACTCGATCTGTGAATAACCTGTCTGCCCCGCTCTCTGGCCCTTCACACTTCCTCCCCATTTTCTTCACAAGACCAGATTATCAGGCGTCAACAGGCTGCAATGGCATAGGCAAACAGGACTGCGAAACAGATGGCAGGCAAACAAACAAGCCCCTAGGCCAGTGCTGATGGAGCGGCACTGGAGGCTTGGTGTTTTAAAGCCGCCGCTGGTTATAGGACTGTCAGCTAGTTCCAGGCTTCATTTGTTCTGTCCTTAAGCGTCATGTTGTAAGAGCGAGAGTGGAGTCCTGCAACAGTTTCATCATGAGACAACAGCGATTTGTTCACAGCAACTTTGACTGCTGTGTCCTTTGTGTAGGGCACTGTTGACACGCTCCAATGTGGTGCTCAGGATAGGACTTAATCATTGTATTACTTGTCACCGAGTTCACGTCTCCAATGGGGAAAAAAAAGAACACGAACTGTTTGGTGTATAGAGTCTTATCAAATATGGAAATTTTACTGGTTTAATTTACCATAAGCATAGAAGTATAATATTTAACGTAGGCCATGATCAGCCGACAACAATATAAAGTTGTTGCCCTGGTTCTGTCTGTCTGAAGGACCTTGTGGCACACATTTATCAAACGTGCGTCATGGAATGTTCCAGAACTTCGTTGATAGTGGTGGAAGACGAAATACTTACAACATTAGACAACACAAAGTGAGAAAGACACAAGACTAAGACTTGTATAGAATAAGACCAAATTTGGAGTCCTAACTAAGACCAGAAGTTATTTAAGAAATAAGTATCCTGTGGAAATGGATGCACTTTGCATATTAGAGAACATGTCATAGCAGTACATTATACTGTTATGGGTTTATTTTTTATTCATCTGTTGCATTACCATTTCAAACATTCTAAAGGCAGATTATGTGTATATTAGTTTGTTATTGAAACCCCACACTTCTAAAGTTCAAACAGTCCAAGACATAAGCTTACTGTGGATGACAAAATTACATTAGCTGACATGCAAACATTTGTGTGAGTGGTGTTACCAGTAGTCTAGGGCAGTCTTAATTATCCTCCATGTTGAATACCAAGAAAGGTAAAAATGTGCTCTAAGTCGTGTTTTGGAGGTCTCACTACTTCTTTACAGTCTTCACTGTAGCAGCATTGGGGTTCACACTGCCCTCACAGAGCTGGCAGATATACTGTAGCTAAGCGTATCTGTGCAGTTGTGATGGGCTCCAGCACACTATGACCTGTGAAATATAAGTAAAGGGAAAAAAATGAGCAATATTCAAATATACTGCTTGATTTAATAAAAGCTAGTAAAATACTACTTAATAATATATTTGACATTTGCCGTTTACTTTTTACTGCTGTGGTATCATTTTGTTTTTGGCACTGCTGATATTGGATAAAGTGCTGGAGAAAACAGACTGTAGCCTGTGGTGCACAACCTCCCTTTGGTTGCTCTCTGCCTTCCAACCCTGAGACATTGGTGGGGTTTTTGGTAAGTGTATGGTAAGCAAAAAATAGCTGCACACATTGTTATTGCTATTAGGCGGGTTAGAGACACTTTCCAATATTACTTTATCTCAATAAGAAAAAGGTGACATTTTGGGGTGGTGGATGGGAAATCAAAGATTTGCCATCAGAGACCCCCACCTTCCTGAGTTACCATGTGTCTGTGACACTGGTGTATGATTGTGTGTGATTGTAGGTGAGTTTGGTGGTGGTCGGAGAAGGCTGTGAGTGCTGTGTGTATAGCAGTCTGCTTTCAGAAAAAGATTATCTACTAGAAAATCTAAATTTAACATCTACTGGGTTCACTGGAGCTTTAAATGTCTATTTATCCACATCCAAATAGAGATTTTGAGGCAATTATACATTCATAAAAACAGAATTGACTGACATGTTCTTTGATCACCTTACTACAACATTTTACCCAAAGCTTTTTTTAAACTTTTTGATCTTCACATTTACTACTTCAACAGTATTTCTAAGTTGCGCCATTTTAAAGCTGATTAACTGATGCCGAGTCCTAATTGATTTATGCTGGCGAGTGCTTTTTTCTTTTTACAAAAGCCCTTGTTTCTAAGGCTTTAACAGTTGGGGGTATCTTGTTACAGGCCTGTAATGTCTTTAGAAATTGTAAAAGGATACTAAAATGTTCTTAGCCTTTGTAAAGGGTCCATATAAAGTGGTGTTTATAAAGTAGATACAGCCCTTAGATTAAAACTACATTCTGCAGGTTACATGGAGATGTCGATTTTCCTGGCCATCTCATTGTATTTTTTACTCTTTACAGTCTTCACGCTTAAGCATTCTTGCAGTGGTCTTCCCTTCTGTTTCTTGTATTTCCTCTTTTCCTGGGGGGATCATTAAGCCTCATCTTACAAAGACTAGCATATGGTTCCGCGGCTTGTGGCCTGATACAGGGGGGATTTCTGCCTCGCTTTGCAGTAAAAGAAACATAAAATGTGTTTGTACGCTGGTCTGTACATGTAGTGTAGTGTGTAGAAAGAGGTCACTGGAAGGCTAGGCTTCACTTAAACAAGTTACAAGCCAAGGAGCCGCTGATGTGGCTGACGAGCACATGCTAAATAACACAGGTCTCTGATGATCTGCAGTTATCCGGCCTTGGTCTCAGCCAGCTTAAAAGAAAATATCAAATTGTAACAACGAAATGTGTCATGCTAGATAATTATATCAATGTCTTTTAGTTCTCCTAGAGTTTGTACTTGCAGGATATAAGTGAGGTTACACATTCACTACAGGCTTTCGGTACTATTTCAGTCAGATTGAAGTGTTAACATGTATTTTAAACACAATAAATCTGTTTTTTATACTGTCATAAAAATGTTCTGACTGTTCTCTGTAACCTACATATGTATGAGTGTGGAGAATGGGATTGGATATAAATAAGTATTCTGGGGAAATGGATTCATCAGTTCCATAACAATAAAAGAGACAGATAGGAGAACATGTCACAGAGCAGTAAATTATGCTTCTGGTTTATGTTACCACAGTATGTCATCTGAAACCTTCCAAAGGCATAATATATATATAGTTATTTTCTGCCTTCCTAGGCTTATGTACTGTATATGTCCTGATGTCGAGTGTGCTTTGATGATGCACACGCTTTGATGTTTACCTCTAAAATTTCCATGTGGTTTTTGGTGGTATCTAGTAATGGCAGATTGCAGTTCTTCACATTTTACATCACACCCCCTCATTAAATAACTATGGTAGCCCTGTTTGGACATACTGCTGTCTAGAAACAAACCTGGTGGAAATAGGTTGATATTGAGTAGTGTTGCTATTCTATCAGTTTTGTATGTACAGGAAACAACAGGGACAAGTTTGGGTGGTGGATGGAACATCAAATCCAGGACTTTCTACTTTTGACCAGATTTCCTTCCCCTGTCTCAGTTACACTGAACTCTGAAGTTGGTGAAGTTTCAGCAATTTTTGTAAGCAGTAATAGTAAAACTCAGTCATGAGCGCTGTGTGCAAATTACAACAATAGAAAATACATAAGGAAATCTACAAGATTTAATAACGACCAGTCTCATTATTCAAATCAGTTCAAAAATCAGGGCCTTAAACTCAGTAAAAAGGGACTGTTCTGTCCAACAAGCAGTTTCTAATCCAATTCATCTAGTCATTATTCCTAACAAAGCTGGTCTTTCTGGCATAGTGTAATGGTAACTTGTTAAGTGTTCACACTGCTCCTCCACATCATCAAAAGACATCACGCAGTAGTTCTACAATTGGACTTAGTCTTTGGCCTTTGTCTTTGATGTTGCAAAAAACACTTATTTTTCTCTTGTGTGTGTTTGTTGGCACAGTCTGACCTGAAGTGGAAGCACGGACCCTCTAATTGCCGTCGCCATTCTTTGCACTGTCGGAAGAGCGCTGACACTATATTGGAACAAATGTGTTAATCAAAGAGACGATGGAGGCTGCGTCAAATGGAAACATTAGCGTCTTTGTGAACCAGTGCCCTGTGTCTCTTCCTCCTTTTTCTTTTGCTGCAAGGAAATTCATTTTGATTACTCGCTGCTGTACCTCTCAGCATTACACAACACTTGAAAGAGAATATTTGATTTGCTTAAATATTAATCATGAATACATTACCATGCTGGCATGCTTTACTGTTACAAATTTGAATCAAAACACATTTGATAAGATTATATAACGGGGGATATGTGAATGGCTCATGCTCTCACCCTGCGGAGTCGTGGTTGGTGTTCATCGGGGGACTACTAGCAGCTTGAACAAAGACCTCTACTAATTAATGTGGCACGATGAGGCACTGCGCTTAGCTAAAGGTGCAAATTTAAGGTCTGAAGCAGCAAGATGTCTGAAGATTTCTTAAGGGTCTGGAGAAGAAAGTGATTGAAAATCCCCCCTGATCCTGGGCTATAATTACATTCTCCGCTGTATTCTCAGCAACGTGACCGAAACTCAGAAGACTGATGTTCTACTACAGGTGTCATTATCAACCTCTATTTTCTCATTAGTCAATATTCAGAATTTGACACAGAATTCTCTAATAACGTCTAAAAAAAAGAAAGAAAACAGCTGGGTTTTTGAATTGCATGAGATAAAATGTAAGCAGATTTTTCCAATTCTATACAGATATGCTACATCCATTACACACAAGAAGTCATTGCAGAAATCTGGCCAATTAACAACAATAAACTTTTAAGAAACATGGTGTTTACTGGAGCACTCTAAAGATTCAGTCTATCAGATACTAATAATATACAGTTTTCTGAGAATAAGCACAAAACCACAATGTTGTTATTGTTGTTCTAATTTGATAACTAGAACTGTAATGATAATAGAACTGGCTATTACTAACATTTAGCCAGTTCTCAGTAACATTGCATGCACCAGAATGAAACAAAAACACATTCTGGTTGGATATGTGTATGCATGGAGTGCAAACACTGTTTTTATTTTTTTTGTTTGTTTTTTTTTTGCAAAACATGTTCTATCTAAGTTCTGTTTGTAGTTTTTGGTGGCATGTGATGTAGAGATTGCAGACTTCCTTGTGTGACCAGTGGACTTAAACTAGTGTTGTTTATGTGAGATGGCTGAAGGACCCACGAGACACCAGGACTGCGTTTGGAGTTGGCACACTCAGTTTAATCTATTTAATAATATGAAACAAATAAAACGTAGCATATCCCTCCAGATCTTCAGCCCAATCTCTTCCCGATGAGAAATATCAAAAAGGCAAATATTAATATAACCTACCTGACAATATGAAACAAATTACACTTAGCTCGTAGCATGTGCTACAGAATCTCCAGCCCAATCTACACAAAACAATACATCATGTTAGCATTTTAGCATATGTTTTTGTCAAAACAAAGTAATTAGCATCGTCAGATGCCACAATTGCGTTATAACAGAACATGCATCAACAGTCATTGTTTATTCAACAGAGATATAAAGAAAGATATAAACATTAGAAATAAAAGGATGACAGTGGATTATAAACTCTTCTCAGTGGGACATATCAAAAAGGAAATGGGAATGGCACAGGACAGTATTTATAGGACATTTTTGAGATACACGGTATAAAGGAGACACTCGGAATGAACAGTAATTGAACCAAATAAACCATTTTGCTTAATAAATCACTATGACAATAGAGACCGGTTGCACTTGAATGAACAAACCAATCAAAATAGGTCAAATAAGAAGTTCACTTTCAAATCTGGAATCAACTCTGTTAATTTTTTTAATGTTATTCTAAGAATTACTAGTGATACGTTAATATGAACATTTACTTAATTGCAGTAGCATATAATAACAACTTATTTTATACATTGTGATGTAGAAAAAATGTGTGTACCAAAAGAAGAGTTCAAAATGCCTTAAATAGTATTTGTTTTTGTTGTGAATAAATCATTCTTGTGTTCCATAAAAAAAATATATATATATATATATATATATATATATATATATATATATATATATATATATATATATATATACTGTATATCCCTCACATTTGGGGATTTTGTTTTAGGACCACTAAATAGGTCAATCTCAAGAAATTATCATTTTCTGCAATGGTCATGCCACAACAGCACAACCTGTATCTAGTGGCAACCCAAGGCTTAGTGCTCTTTTTCACTGTTGCATTTGATCAAATATTTTTCTTTCTTTGTGCATTATTTGGCAGAGGAACCATCTTGTGTCCTTGTCTTCCCACGCAAACCTGTTTGTACCAACTGTCCTTCTCTCAAACCAGACAGAGTGTACAAGGAGTTTTGCATTTGCCACATGACTTACTGCTTTAAGCAGCTGGGGACTAAAGCGCTCACCAATGTTTTCCAGAAGGAAAAAAATCTGTATTTGAGGTGGCCTATACTGTATATTTATACCTGTATAAATGATTATCTGTCAGTAGAAAATGTGTAGCTCCAGCAAGCTAGCTACCATCTTAACTGTAAAATGTATTACTAAAAACATCGCTCCCCTTTTATTAATTTTAAACAGTGTATGGAAGATGGTCCATGTTGTTTAGTATAGTATCCATTCTCAATAACAGAATAATAAAGTCAGAAAAAAAGCTCTTGTTAAATATTGTAATATGATGGAAGACTGTAGCATTGTGAACTGTTCTTTGCGGATATTGCTTTTGTTGATATTGCAATAACTAAAAACCTTTGATATATTGTAAAAGCCCAATATAAAACCTGTTTTTAGAAATTTTTTAGAGACAGCATACTTCTCCACCTCAAATGCTTCTTTTGTTTATCGTCTGCATTAGCGTGCATTAATTCCTGCTTGTTATCTGGCCTAGATTTAATAAGGCAGTCCTGGACAGCTGGAGTAATCAGGCTGGAAGGCAGAGCTCTCTTTCCGGCGCTTTCCACACTGTCGTCCTCACATCCCAGGACTGATAGTGCCGCAGACATATCGGAGGGGATTAAGCTAATGTGACGACGGAGCCACCAACCAGGGCCCCCCTCAGGCTAATATCAAGAGACAGGCCTTGGCATTCGGGGAATAACTTGTCAAGACCTGGCTACGGGCAAATATTGGGTGGATATTAATCCTTAATGTAATGGCCTTGACAAGATTTAACTCTTGTCTGTGTGTGCAGCTTTGAGTACAGGGATAAGTCTCTTTAATCATTGACATAAAGCAGTCCCTGGAGGATTCTCCAGAGTTTTACAGTAATTATTGGATACCAAAAATGCATATTTTTACCTCCTCTGTGAGAAATTGCCAAGCTATTTGCATCCATTTATTGGTCACAGGACTTTTTTATGCGCTGATGGCAGATGAGCGCTTTGTTTTGTCTCCGTAAAAAAAAAAAATTGGGATGTGTTAAAATCACAATCCATGTCGTTTTTAGTGACGCCTGCTGCTGTTGGCTCAGATCAAAGCTGCCTTTCATTCAGACGGTGCTGGAAACAACCGATAAAAATTCACTGAGGTGAAGCGGCACATATCCTGTCAGCTTTTGTCTGTTTGATAAATTTGGTATAGATGTTCAAGAATCCACTCAAAATTGGAGTTTGGACTGTCCTTTGCCAAATGTCTGTGGTCAGAAAAGAAAAAAAATTGAAAAGCTTTGTTTTGAAAGGTTTTACAGAAGCCATGAAGTCTATGCAAATATATTGACGTTCATGTATGTTTCTCAACAGTAAATAATTAGCCCCAAAAAAATAGCATTGCGTAACTTTTAGCCCAATGCTAAAAGTTACGGAGGGGATTCATTGCGTAACTTTTAGCCCAAAAATCTATATTTTCAAAATCATTTAAATGGTTGTTTGACGTAAGATTGGTAGAATCATGTCTGTCTCCCTGAAACAGTACCCTCAGCCGGACAGAAACCTCCATTGTAATTTTCCTGTCCCGAGATAATGTTGGGAGATTAATGTGTGAGGTGCTCTACCACACGACGCATATAATAACGAAACTAGACCAAAACACTGGAACCTAGCCGAGTCATATTTATACACTAAAATTACCCTACTGTTTCGGAAGGCATGTTCTTTCTTCCAAACTTGCCGTCTTAAACGTCTATACTGTTAAACAAACATGGAGGCTGGCTGACAGTAATATTTATTGGCTGCACAGAGAGGGATCTGCCCACTTTGCTGGCTAAAAGTTGCTTTTAACCAGCAGGGTTGCTTTAAATTCCAGTTGAATGAATCTTCAAAAAGTGATTAGTTAAAGACAAATTACCTAAAAAGTACAAATTTACAATAACCGGTGAAATAGAAAATATTTTTTCTAATAAACTCATTATATTTTACTGTTTTTTTATATGGAAACATAACTACCATGCTCTTCTTGTCTGGAATGTATTGAGGCTTGGATAGTGTTGAATCTCGTACTGTACTGGTTTTCAGTTTAGCCCTCACGTTTGGAATCTCACCATTTTCACTGCTGTTCTCAACATTTATTACCCCCCAGTGATCATTCAACTAAAATTCTCTCTTCCTCTTGTCCACAGGGCTGCTCATAGGATCGGGATGTGCACTTTATCCGCTGGGATGGGACAGTGAAGAAGTTAAACAGACCTGCAACAACAGCTCGGACCAGTTTGTTCTAGGTGAGACGTCTGAAGTGTCTGAGCCTCACTTTGAGCATTGTGGTTGCACAACAGATAATTCTGAAAAATCTGCCTCTCCTGAAATGGACTAAACTTAATTGACGCATATCCCTTGGCAATGAAAATCCATCTGTGTCAGACTAAACACACGTGGAGTCATTCATCTACTGTAGCAACCACTCAGTAGTACTATGCTAACCCAATACTGATCTTTTCCCCCACTTCATAGAAAACATTTTGGTAGAGCACATTGGTGTTTATATGAAAACATCTTAGACGCATTTCAAAGTTAACTGGGATAACTACATTGATTGATATCAAATAAGCTGACATTTTGGTGTAGAATTTAATAAATCCTCTGTCACAGTTACTTTTAGCTCTATTATTTTAAGCTAATTGTGTTTTTAAGCCCCTCCCCCTTGTTTTAGTCTACCCTGATTCTAAAGGCCAATAAATACTCTACAAGAACAGAGAAATTTGCTCTTATTCTTGAGATGGCAAGAACAAGTACAAAGTTAGTTCTGACCAATACATTCCATACTTTACGAGAAACTTAAGTGCAGAACTCCTCCCTTTTCTGTATTAACCAGGCCCACTTCCGATTTCTGACTAATCACAAAATAGTTCTTGGACACCCACAATGTGTTGAGAACAAGGTGCAAAAACTCCTAAACCAGAGCTGCAAGAACAAAATTTGCTTGTTTATTCTTGCCACCTCAAAAACGAGAACATTATGTCTTGTTCTTGCAAAGTATGTGTTGGTCTTTTCTCTTATCTGAATTAATGATCTTGAAACAAGAAGCAAATTCAGGAAGTCAAAAAAGCATATGATTGAAAAAAGCGTTAGGTGATCAAATATATATATATATATAATGTTAGGCTAAAAAAAAAATCACACAATTAACGCAAATTGGGTAACTGACCTAAAATGAAGAGTGACTAGGCCTTAAATGTCTATTTTTCCAAAAGAGATAAATTCAAAGAGTGTTATTATGTCACCATTATACATTTTTAAAAACAAATATGTTCCATTTTGTGTTTTTATACTGAATATTTATTGATATTTGCCATTATATTACAAAGAAAGAAAAAAAACCCAGATTAAACCCCCACACTCCTGCTGCCACTCTATTGCACTTACAGTGCACAATTACTTTTACTGTTACATGTCTATGGAGGTTCTCAGTCATCCAGGTCATTCTGAAGAAAAGGTTAAAGCAAAAGCATCTGGACTCAGTTTTCAAGGGGAAGACATTTCGTCTTTAATTCCAAGACACTTTATCAATTGATGCCTTTGCTATAACCTTTTTTTATTGTTACACAATATACAGTCAGCAATTGAGGTGCAATTGACATTATTACAAACAAAGGTCCAAAACTTGGATGTCTAGGCTCCTGTGTCTGTATGGTGGACTTATCAGAAAAGGCCAACAAGGGTTTCCAGACCTTGATAAACTTACTTACTTCTCTTACCACTTCTACCACGTCTCTTCACCCAGTGTGTCAACAAGGGTGGGGAAGACTTGTTCTACTTTAAAAGTATGTAGGTGCTAAAAGAGTGGAAAGGGCCATGACATTGTGCTTACCTATTGGTAACTGCAAGCCTTGTGGAATGACTTCCAAAAAAGCAGTATCAGGGTACTAGGATTATTCTGTATTCCTAACACAGTAGAGAGTGCTTCAAATACACCCCTCCAGTACTCCTCTAGACTCCTCCTCTAGTACTTATTCAGTACTCCTCCTCCAGTACTTCTTCAGTACTCCTCTAGACTCCTCCTCTAGTACTTATTCAGTACTCCTCCTCCAGTACTTCTTCAGTACTCCTCCTCCAGTACTTCTTCAGTACTCTTCTAGACTCCTCCTCTAGTACTTATTCAGTACTCCTCCTCCAGTACTTCTTCAGTACTCCTCCTCCAGTACTTCTTCAGTACTCCTCTAGACTCCTCCTCTAGTACTTATTCAGTACTCCTCCTCCAGTACTTCTTCAGTACTCCTCCTCCAGTACTTCTTCAGTACTCCTCTAGACTCCTCCTCTAGTACTTATTCAGTACTCCTCCTCCAGTACTTCTTCAGTACTCCTCCTCCAGTACTCCTCCAGTACTCCTCCTCCAGTACTTCTTTTTACTCTTTCAGTACGTCTCCAGTACTCCTCCAGTACTTTTCCAGTATATTAATAATAATATAATAATCTTTATATAGCACTTTTCCACCTACTGTAGTAGGCACTTTAAGTGCTTTACATACATTAAACTATTAACCAGTGTTACAGAACTTCACTGGAGGCAATGTGTCTTGCCCAAGGACACAACGACAGTATGCGGGGAGAGCAGGATGTTATGATGTTTTGGGATGTTTCGGGATGTTTCGAGCGGGTATCGAATCACCCACCCGCGGGTCGAAGGGCGGCCGCTCTACCCACTGTGCTATACTGCCGCCCGCAGTACTCCTCCTCCAGTACTCCTCCAGTAGTTCTCCAAACTGGGACATAACCAAAAGATGTGAAAGAGAGTTGCCTCAGTAGTCTTACATCTATCACACATAGGTTCAACCTGTGGAAACATTTTAGACAATTTAGATTTTGATATATGTACCTAGTGCACTACCTTAAATTGGAGAAGGGAATGAGCTGCACACATAGAGAGCAGTGTGCCTTTTTTAAAATATTCTCCCATGTGGCATATACAGTATGTTTCATTTTATTCATCTTTATTCTATAAAACTCTACACAGTGCACCTTTGAAAGAACTACTCTTCATCTTCTATGCAAGTCATTTGGGTGCTTACAAAATAAAAGGTAACATATAACAGCTCAATGTGGTTCTGTTAGTCAGGTAAAGTCAGAAAAGTCTCCCTGCTGTCAGTCTGGCTGCTTATAAGAAATATGGGAGCCCAATCTGCCCTCAGGATGGAGCTGGTGTCAGTAAATGTCACACCAATATACCTTTTTCATTTATGATGTCGTAAGCCGAGAGCAGAAGGTCATGGTGTCCAGACAAAGGCATTGGCAAGAATCCAAGACATACAGCTCTCATACAGTCCAAAGGATAAAGAGGTCAAAGGGTCAACTTGACATAATTTATTAGACTGTTTGACAGTGTGGTCTTTAGTGTTACTTGGCTAATCCATGACTTATTCTTAATCTCTCACTATGAACTGGAACACATTAGACACATTATCACACCATACTACTTACAGATAACCTATGACCTTTGGTCCAATCAGTGTGGTCACCTTTCCAAGTGGATGATAGGTAATCCTCCTCACTCAGTAAAAAGAAAAGACAAAAAAATAAATTATGAAATGGAAATCAAATTCTTGTTCTTGTGATTAACACTCATATTCCAAGAGAGAACATGCTTAATTTATTCCTTTTTTTTTTTTTACAACAAGCTTGCATCTATTAGCAGCAGCTGTTTATTATGGTTTTAGACAGAGTCAGCGTCGTACAGCTCTCGTCACGGAAATTTCAACATAATTTCAACACTGCCATTAGTGTCTACGTGGAATTAGCAACACACCTGAGTTCTGAAAGTATGCCTCAAATACAACTAATATCTCATATAAACCCCTGAATACAAAAGTTATACTACACATGGCAATACCCTGTGGAACTCTCTGCCTCCTGAACTAAAACAAGACTTAGATTGGAGTCATTTTTAACATGAGCTTAAATGTTTTTTAAAAAGAGTTGCGTTTTGTGACCATAACTGATCTCTGGCAAGTGTTAATAAGTTTAAATTAAAGTTTAAATTGTGATTGTATGTGACACGGAGAAAGGAACATACTTGTCCTTATTAAATAAACTTTTAATAAATAAATACACCCTGGAGAAATATTTGGACCAAGCTAGTCGACCAAAGTCAGAAAATAAGATGTCCTAATAATACAAAAATAAAACCTCCTACCGAGTGCATCTACCATTATGTGAGTATTGTGAGTGTGTACTGTTAATTGCCCCGAGCAGCATTAACATTTTAAACTGTGCAATCAAGAAAAATGCATATATTTGAATATTCAGTTTGAATATTTCACCCTTAGAGGGAACTCACATATAAGACCTGCACATTAAAACCATCATTAACATTTTCAGTCCCACCGCTTTTTCCTGACACCTCCATGTTCTTAGCGTCTGACCTCATGGCTGTCGTCCCCAGAACGAGACTGTTGGCCCTCGGTTTTCCACGTTTAATGCCCTTTTTCATTAATCATGACTAAAGCAGACAGCAGATGACAGATGGCCTGGAACGCAGCTAAATTGCACATTAATTGCGGATATCTTTGGATTGAAAAAAGTTCGGAAATGTATTAAGTTGCAAATTGAATGCATCAACAATTTTTGTCACTGCTCGGAGCGAACAAATGTCCCCACATTATGCGGCGGTAAATGAGTCTTAGAGAAATCATTTGTTTCAATTGAGCCTGTTGAATGATGTTTGCGCAGTCAGAAGATTAGTTAACGAGACTGGATGCTAACTAGGCAGATATAATCCCACAGAGATTCTTCTTAAAAGTGAGATTTTAATGAGAAGGTAATGAAAACTGTCACACGTTTCAAGTTTATAAAGCAGATATAGAACACAGCACACTTAAATAATGCAGATTAATAATGCAAATTTCTCCAAGGATTAAAGGAGATTTCTCTAAGGAATAAACTTTCTTTAAATTTGTGACACTTTCAGCATGTTTTTGCCCTGGCGATGCCTCCTAAATGACGCTCCAGTGGGAGAACATTTAAGACAGAGCAAGTCCCAATGCTGTGAAACTATGTACGGAGCATTCGTCTCAGCAGTTTTTCACACAAGAAGGGAACGCACAGACCCTAAAGCAGGTTACAACATTTTTGTTTGGAAATGAGGCTGTTAGAGGCTGTACAGTCGTTACGCACAAGAAGAAGTAAAGGCAGGGGAATGGACCAAAAACCCTTTTAAACGTGATGTTTCTGGAACAGTGCAATGAACTCTGAAGCATCAATATATACATGTAATACAGACCGAAGCACTTCGTCGTTCTACCTGCACACTGTACCCTGCAGCCAATAGCTTTCTGGGACACAGATTTTCACATTGTCATTTTCACTGAGGATGCTGTCTTTATGCTTCACAAAAAAACGGAACTGGTGCCTCAATAAAACTAATTACAACAGAATCTTTGTGTTTGTAGCATACATGTATAGGATGTAGTAAAGTCACTAAGGTTAAAATGAAATGAGCAAGTTTCTAATTTTCTGTAAAAGTACAGGTTTAGTGAATGTGGGGGTAAAGGTGTCCAATGCAGCAGAAGGACAGATGTTTTTTACAAGAAGACTACAAAAACCTAAATACCTAAATACTTAAAATAAATAAGGCAGTAGTAATAACTCGTGCTTTAATTCTTCACATTAACTACTAGGACTTGAGACCAAATGACTTGTGTACATTTCTGGTGTTGCTTTGGGAAACAATTAAAAAAAAAATTGAAATCTGTCAGAACCAACCAACCATAAAAGAGCTTCTGACAAATGTTCAAAATATTCAGTACATAGCCTTACTTTTTTTATGAATCATGCATAAAATGTGCAGTTCAACAGTGGCATTGATTTGAGGTCATTATTGAAACGCTGACAGTCAAATGGCTTTATTTCAAAATCTTTGAAAACATAATTTTTTGGCTGTGCCATTGGTATTTTAACATCCAGTCCTTCTCAGTATCTGTGAGGCTTATCTGTCCAAATGTCACTGAGCTCCATCTGTGTGTCTCTGAAGATACGCCGCTGACACTCAGAGCTGATAAAAGTCAGAGATGAACACTGTGCTCTGTCGTTCCGCAGGTTCATGCCAGATCGGATGGGCCTACTACTGCACCGGAGCGGGGGCGGCCGTGGCCATGCTGTTGTGCACCTGGCTGTCCTGTTTCGCCGGGAAGAAGCAGAAACAGTATCCATACTGAAGCGGCTGGACGGGAACTCTATGTACGACAAAAGGGAGAGGACTCACGCCAACACAGCGCAGCAGGCACCAAAGGTCACTCTGGTGCTGGGCTCGTCACAGGACTCAGTTCAGGGACTGTTTCAGAATGCACACACACAGAAACACAAGGCTTTCTTCTTCTCCTGAATACCTAAATGAAAAATGTATGGACCAATCCTATTTGTAAGTTGTTACATGACTATTTCTTTAACGGAGCAAGCGTTTGTTAGTTGTATTCCTCTTCTCGGGTCATCAATGTTGATGTGATAGTGTGTTCTGTGATGAAGACAAAGGTATTGTTGCTTCATTCATGCAGTGTGTGAAGTGTTCTGTCTCCTCTTCATATCTCATTCTTGCCTTAAACACAAACAGAAATGCAATAATCTCTAAAGCAATCCGACACTGACTGCTTGCAACTCCTTTTTTCCAGAGTCTCCGAAAATATATTCTACGCATAGTTTATTTAACACATTGGTAAGCTATAAGTTGTGTCCAATAAAAAGTATTTTATCATATTAGCACATGTTTTGTATTCATTCTTCAAGTATTTCTTTGTCATTGTTTGGTTTTGTAAATAAATGTTTATCAAAGTTCTTCTCTCCCGTTTGATTATTAAAGGGATCACAAAGTCAGGACAGGACTATTCACCCGAAATATTACAAAAAATGTAATGTTAGAATAATAAAACAAAAGAATTAACATGTATGTGCTGTTTCCAACTCAGGCTCAGTGAAGGCAGCACAGGTCTGTGATGGGAAAAAATCAGCCAATCACATCATTTGTAGGTTGTTACTGGGCAAAATAATGGAATTTCGGGCAAAATAATGGAATTTCAGACTCAATACATTAAACGAGAGAGCATGACATTAGATTAACCTATCCGGCCTCAACACATTTTCTGCCATTTTATTGGTTAATATTTGAAAGTTAGTGATGGTAAATGTAGTTTTTGGTAACTAGTTTTCTCAGAAATTAAAATTGAAACACAATAATAGAAAAAGTTATAGATTTCAACTGACAATTATGTAGACGAAGAATACCCCTGTAACTTCCAAAGTGCCATGTTCCAGCAACAGTGCTAACCACCTAGCCAAGAAAGATCCACTCAAGTGAGAGGTTTGAAGAGAGAAAAATTACAAACAAACAAAAAATAAGACATACTGTAATAAGGCATAAGACAGAAATAAAATGAAATGTTTCTTTGATCTTTTTGGCAAACATTGAACTCCTTAGCCTGGAGCAAATTGAGCAGTCTTGCTGTCACATTCCTCCAAAGCTTTTCCCATGACCTCTTGATCTCAGTGGTGTTCCGTACATGTGGGAGTCTTTCTGGAATCAATACACAGGATAAAGGCGGGGCACGTTGTGAATTTAACTTCTCTGTTTTTATCGATGAGCTCAATTCTTTGACCTCTATGCTCTTTGATCAGTTTACTCCTCTTGAAAGCCTGGAAACAAAGCTAAAACCCGAGACACTGAGCATTTATCAGGTTAATGTCAATGGGTTCCGCTCTCACGGTGTGAATAATAATGGCAACCTTTTCAAAGCAATTACCAGCGCTGTGTATGTCATTAAAGGCAAGTTTCCACTAGAGCGAACAGTGCAGGTTGAGCTGGTGCTGCAGACTTAAAAAGACTACCTGATATTTTTTGGTTTTAACCCCAAATAGTATATTGTAAAAGCAATCATTAGAGAAAAAAAACGGCTTTATGGTAGCACTTACTGTTTATAATAAGTGATTTTATAAGTTACTCAGTAAATGGAAAAATTTGGTTAATCATATGCTTGAAAAAGGAGCGCTACCATTGGTCTACACCAGGGCTGGACTGGACTGGACAAAAAAAAGGCCCTGGCATTTTTGCTCAGACCGGCCCACCACAATTGGTCAGACACAACCAACTAGTACACCATCCTTGCAGTCCCTGTAGATATGCATATCTACTGTTCCATTCCAAAAACCCCTACAAAGCTGAGAACTAAGTGCCATGGACCAGTGTACCAGGACGGGCAAAGTAGTCTACAGCCTGTTCCTCCCTGTCTCTCTCCTCCACTGCGAACTCAACCTGGCTTGACTATACATAAGGACAGAGAGAGAGAGGATTACAATTATTTGTTAAAAGTAATTGAGAGTTATTAAAAGTACACTTAGTAAGGATCCATTTTGGTGATATAGTATTCTTTTTTTTCTATTCTGTATTCTTGAAGAGCAGGATTTCTAGATGGACAAAGTGCTCCATGTTAAAAAAGCTAGTTAACCCTTTAGAACCCAATATAATGTGGATGTAGAATACTGCTAATTCTAAAAAGAATTGTTTTTATTTTTTTTTTCCAATGAACCAGACAGCAGAAAAAATAGTTTACAGTTGCAAGTATAGGCTACTTTGATTTAAAGAGCACAAACCCCTCTTTAATATGACACCAAACAAGATTTACTTCTCATTGTTGAGATACTCCCCTTAAAAAAAAGAAAACCAACCTATACTACCAAATTACTCACACAAAACGTCCTAAAATATATGATATTCATATTATTCACTCACCGTAAATATTGCATATTAATGATGTTGGAAATTCATTAGAAACATTAGCAAATATCTACTTCGTTGAATATACAGCTAAATACAGCTAAACAAAAATATACAGCTTTCAAAATGCAAGGCGGGTTTTAATCCCCAAATAACATGCGTTACTCGTCGTGGACGCTTTGACGCAGCCATTCTGAGTAATAATTAAAATAATCAAATGGCATCATTTAAGTTTTTCTAGAGAAGGGCCGTACGGCCATTATGGGTATTAAAGGGTTAACATTAGAATAGTCAGCCAAGGTTGCAATTGAATAAGTTAACTTTGCTAACCTATCTTCAAAAACAATGCAAAATAGCTTATGCTGTGTTATTTGACTTTAGCTGACTGAGTGGCTAGTACAGTGGGTGACAATCTGACAGACTATATAAAGGCAACAACGATTAAGTTGTCTTATTATAATATTCATTAATTTAAGTAAATCATCTTCGTTGTGGCCCAACCAGGCCCACACACACACTTTCCTCCTGCACCCGCCCTGATTAACACTCCCTCTCTGTTAATCATAGCTAACATGCCTACCGTTTCACTTACACTCTCCTGCTCACTCTGTCCCTCCTTGACTTTACTATCAGACACCTGCTCCTCTGCCATGGCTAGTCACCTCTCCTCCATGTTTCTGTAAAATGTCGTCAGGTACTGTAGGCTTGGATACTGAAGCTACAGCACTAAACATGTCTGTTATTTTTGAGGCATCAACCTCTAGAATTTTTATTTTTTTGGCCTGCAACTTCTCCGCACCCCCCTTGCACTTTTGTTTCTCCATCCTAATCCACAGGTTTCTGGCTCTGAGCCACTAACAGCATCTGACACAAGAAACAGAGGAGGGGGGGGTGGAGCCTGTTAAGAGATGATTGGGCCAGCCCAGTGTCAGTATGAAAAATGAACCAATGGGCCGCTGTCCCTGCTTTATGGGCCGGTCATTGGCCAATTAAAAAAAAAAAAAAAAAAATCTTATTATATGGACCGGCCCCTAAGTGCGTCGGCCCACCGGGTATGCCAGATTACCAGTCCAGCCCTGGTCTACACCAGCTTGTTAATAATACGTCCCAGGAAGTGTAGTAGCTGCCAAAAAAGTGTATTTTCAACCCTGAATGTCTTTTTAATTGAGTAACATCTCAAAAAAGAGAAAGATCACCAGAGGAAAGGGAGGCAACTTAAAATGCAGACAAATACTGTTGATTCAATCACGTTTAACGTGATTGATGCTAAAGTTCCAGCCAAGCTAATGCTAAACGTATTATTTTTTCAATAGAAAAGAAAGCGATTAGGGGAGAGGAGAGGACCTACAGGCTGCTTTTGGAGGTGAGTGGAATCTGAGACAGGGACGGCAACTGAATATCAGGTAGTGAAGCTTTAAGGGGCATTTCCATTGTCAAAAGTGCTCTGTAATGTCTGAAATAGGAGAAACTGCTGCAGCTACTCGTGTAGAATTCTCAGTCCCGAGGATTTAATTGCTTTTTAGGCTATAGCTGTCATGTCCCAAACTTGTCTGTCTAAGTAGTGTATTTAAGTTCCTGTGTATTATTGTGAAATGTCTTACTTCTGTTGAATTGTTAGTTTGACTTCCTGTCCTTGTGTCTTGCCCTCCGTTGGGATTACCTGCTCCGCCCTAATGTGCTTCACCTGTGTCTCATTGTCATCCCTTTATAGTCTGTGTGTTTTCCCCTGTCCAGGGCTGGATTGTCATTCTCAAGTTGTTGCCTCAAGTTTGTTGTGTCCTTGTGTTGTCGAATTAAACCTTTTGAACCATAGTCCTTGTGTGGGTCTGCACCGTGAGTTTTGCCGGTCCTGAAAAGTTGTGTTCCTGACAGTACAATCCAGCCACAAATATGGACTCCGCGGCCCCGGGTTTTGATGTCCTTCAGGTTCATGATCAACGCCTTCACCAAATGGAGGAGCGGGGCATCTCGTTCCGCCAGGAGATGAGGGAGGCAGCTATGAACCGTGAGCGGGCCTGTTCTCGCCTATCAGCCCAGATGGGGTTGTTAATGCAGCTGATGCAAGGGAGGAAGGCCTCACCAGAGTCTCCGGAGGTAGTTGATCCATACCAGGTGCCTGATTCTGCCCCGTTTGCTTCAGCTCTGCCTGATTCTGCCCCGTTTGCTTCAGCTCCGCCTGATTCTGCCCCGTTTGCTTCAGCGCCAGCCCCAGCTCCTTCCGAGCCAGCTCCAGCTCCTTCCGAGCCAGGCCCAGCTCCAGCTCCTTCCGAGCCAGGCCCAGCTCCAGCTCCTTCCGAGCCAGGCCCAGCTCCAGCTCCTTCCGAGCCAGCCCCAACTCCAGCTCCTTCCGAGCCAGATCCAGCTCCTTCCGAGCCAGCCCCAGAGCCAGCTCCTGACCCTGCTCCGCCTGACCCGGACCCTGCCCCGCCGGACCCTGCTCCGCCTGACCCGGACCCTGCCCCGCCAGACCCTGCTCCGCCTGACCCGGACCCTGCCCCGCCAGACCCTGCTCCGCCTGACCCGGACCCTGCCCCGCCGGACCCTGCTCCGCCTGACCCGGACCCTGCACCGCCGGACCCTGCCCCGCCCGTGTCTGTTCAATCGGTTCCTGTTCCCGTGCCATCCTGGACACTGGTCTGTCTCTGTCCACGGAGGTTTTTGGCCGCCCAGTGTCGGCCTTTAAGGGGGGGGTACTGTCATGTCCCAAACTTGTCTGTCTAAGTAGTGTATTTAAGTTCCTGTGTATTATTGTGAAATGTCTTACTTCTGTTGAATTGTTAGTTTGACTTCCTGTCCTTGTGTCTTGCCCTCCGTTGGGATTACCTGCTCCGCCCTAATGTGCTTCACCTGTGTCTCATTGTCATCCCTTTATAGTCTGTGTGTTTTCCCCTGTCCAGGGCTGGATTGTCATTCTCAAGTTGTTGCCTCAAGTTTGTTGTTTCCTTGTGTTGCCGAATTAAACCTTTTGAACCATAGTCCTTGTGTGGGTCTGCACCGTGAGTCCTGCCGGTCCTGAAAAGTTGTGTTCCTGACAATAGCCACACTGAGACAAAATCCTCATTGTTTCAGAAACATTTTCTGTAAACATGGCACCGTTTCAGAAAATTTACCCACACAGGTCCACACAAAACCACTGAAAGCTCTGTAGTATACGGTATATGCCAGGCCGTTTAGTGGAGCTGTAACGCTGCCACAGAAACACACCAAAACAAAAACACATGGGTCTGCATAGAAAACTTGTGCAATGTTGTTGGAGTTTAGAATGCGGGATATGGGAGAGGTGTGGCTAAGGTGTAAAAGATGTGTATAGATTGTAAAGATGGAAACATTATCTTGAAATCTTTCCACTCTGGGACCTGGATTCAAAAGTGATCTGGGCTCCCAAACGATAAAAAATACTTTGCGGATACGCCTTTAGCCTGTCCTCCGTGTGGACAAGGCATCATTTTCAACCTTCTTCTAAAATGGAACAAGGACTGACACCAAATAATGCTGCCACTCTGTGCAGCTTCCAGTTGCCCTGTTACACAAATCTTATCCTGAAGGGACAAATGTGGCATATTGATGCTTGGAGCACAAACTCAAAGTGCTGTCCATTAGGTTCCAATCCTGTGGCAGTCATACACTGGCAGCATGTGAAGCTCCAAACAGAAGTGAATACCAACACGAGAATATTGCAGAAATATTTTGACACCAGAACCAGACTGTGGCCTGTTCACCTGAAAGGTACCTCTCAGTGGAATTGTGCTTTTTGCCCTTGTAGTGTGAATAATAATGTTAACCATGTGACAGCAATTACCAGGGCTGTATATGTTACCAACAAAGCATAAGACAAGTTTCCCTCTTCCTATTTTTAGTAAACTGTGCCTTGCCTCCTTTGATTAGCAAACAAGACTTTAGAGATTTGAGGACATATTTAAAGTCCGCTCATTTACTATTCAGCTCTTCTCCCAGTACATTTGGCCCTCATTAGCATGTACATTTTACACAACGCTCAGCATCCCCAAGATAATGGAGCTGCCCCCTCTGTGCGTCTCTTGTTCCTGACTGGAAAAAGCTCATTCTCACTACTTGCCCTGTTTAATATGTTAGCGCAGCCCCTGTGAGTTCTGCCGGCGCTCTGATGTGCTGCGCTGATTGATACAACCCGCAATTGTTGTAGAGTGTCAACCAGATGCCTCATCAGAGCAGCCTGACGCATTCGGGTCAGTACCCATAGCTCAGACTGACAGGCACGGCGATGGAATCTGAGCGCTGCTTCCTGGTAGGCAGCTCATTGTTCTGAAGCATGTTGTAGGAAGGTTAACCGAAAAAAAAACTGTTGCTCTCATTAAATTGCTACAACTTAGACAATATTAAAAAGATGAGATTAAAGAAGCAGCAAAAATGTGAGACTTTGACCGAATGTCATTAGGCTTCAAAGCTTTGGAGGACTGCACGCAAAAGTGCGAGCAGAGATTTAAAGGACAAACCCAACCCTGGAAAAACTGAGAATCTTAGGAGTAGCTGGGGTTCATTTTGAGTGGAGCAAGTCAAAACAAAACAGAACTTTTAATGGCTGTATGTCCTGTTCGCACTTTTTTTTTTAGAACAAATCCTGAGTACTCCAAGCTGGGACACCTGACAGATGAAAAAATGATGCATCGGAAAATGTGTTCAAACCAAACCATTCCAATGTATTATATCAACAAAACCAGAGCTGCAATGGTGCATTTGAGTAAAAGCAAATCACAGGTGACAGAGTGCCTCAACCTATTTCTAATGGAGCGCCCAGCCACCCTGCAGAGGAAACTCATTTTGTTCACATGTATTAAGGCTCTTATGAGAGTTGGGATGAACTCATTTTTCATTTTTGCTAATATTTTCCTCCCTAAAGCCACGCTGGGGAGCGGATTTCTGCCCTTAAGAGCGGGTTTGTGTCGATCTAACCACTCCATCACATCTCCATAAAGATGTTGCATAATTGATAGTGCTGCAGTAACAGGCTCTGACAGCGCCCGCAAAACTTGTTTGATAAGTCTGGGATCTGTCAGCATGTTCACTTAGACACATATTCATTGTTTTATGTGGGAATAAAGACAACAGTAAATAATATCCTCTAACGTCAGACGGCTCTAACAGCACAATCACGTCAAGGTTAAAATATTTGAACCCCACTCAGACTTATTGATTTACCCTCAGATCTCCTCCTTTACTGTTCCCTGTGGGTCATCAAAGAGTTGCCAATTAGCAGGACGCAAAGCTTTTAGAGAACTCGCAATTACTGTGTTCCTGTGGAAATGGATATAAAAATGGAAATGGTGCTGATAACACAGCAGGCACAAGCCTTCAGCACAAAGGATCAGAGGCCATTACTCAAAGCTCCCGAACAGATATCAACGGATTACAACAAGGTTCACCGCCTCACCTGCGGGAAACAAAAAGGCAAGCTTTAGAAGGGATTTTAAATGAGGAGTTTGTCTAAAGTTAAATAAAAGAGTTCATCCAGGGATACACAAGAAGACACACAACACTGAAGAAGAAAAATTGTTCTGGAATGCATGATTAATGGTGGCATAGGAGGTGTTCAAGGGGGCGGAGCTAAATCATATCTGAGATCACATTAGGTCAAGGCCTAAGGCATGTATTAATAAATAGGCCTAATTACTTCTGGCCTTACAGGCGGCGTGAGGCCTGTCGGCTCACAGAGAGAGGTACACGTGTGAGCAGAGTGAAACATGCTGTATCAAACCTGGATTATTACAATCTCAGGGGAGTTTTGTGTTGATATATACAAGAGGTGACAGAAGACATTACATTGTGTATGTATTTGAGGGAGCTGTTGGAAGGCTCACCCAACAAGGTAAAAGACACTGTTGAGGAAAATGTAGCTGCCTTCTTTGCCCTCAAAGTGAAAAAACATTTTCTCCTTGTATTTCAGAAAATGCATAAAATAGCAAATTGTAACAAGAATCATCAGTGGAACATGGGACATTAAAATTATGGTTGGGTCAATATTAATTTTAAAATGCCTTTAATTTGCCCTTAAACAGTGTCTTCTATTGACACCGCAAAATAGATCCTGAGGCAGACCAGGGAAAGGCTCCAGCATTGAACTTATATGTCTTTGCTCTGCATTGGCCCAAAATGGAGCGCCGATGCTTTCAGGTGATCTACGGTGTCACAGGCACCAACAAACTAGTGACAGATGATAATATAGGCTCATCAGGCAGATAAATAAAAAGACACAGTTTAGCACATACTGGAAGCTTTGGTCCATCACATGCTCACTCTCAAATATAAGTAACAGCTATGGAAAAAATTAAAAAGGTGTGTTCTGGCACTTTGTCAGTGTATGTCTGCTTCCTCAGAGAAAGAGTGCAAAAAAGAGAGATAAATATTGGCAAATAATTCCACACTCAGAGAAACAAATGCAGGATTGCAACAGACTGACGCTGAACTCAGAGCTAGAAGTTTTGGCTTAAGGTAAGCCCTAGTATTTTGTGTCAAATTGACCCATGTATTTTTCAAAATTAAATAAAAGCAGAAAAGTTGTTCAATTTTAAATTTCAGCAACATGCAATCAACCAAGAGCTAAGAATGTCCTTCATGCATAATGCTCATCCTAAAGATGCATTAGTTTGCAGCCAGAATATTATTGACGTAAAAAACATTGTGTGGATTGCATTCATACAGGCAACTCATCCAGATGACTTTTTCCAAATCTGAACTTCTCTGCTGTAAGGTGCTTACTTTTATTCAGTACTGGTTTCTGCCACTGGCAAAACTGAGGCACTGCGAGCTTCACTTCACCAGTTGTTACTTGGATGTGTGTCTATAGCTACAAAGGTGTGCACCCCTACCTGGCACTGGTCAATACCTCTCTGAGTTTTAACATTCTAAACACATCTACCAGCTGTACAGTATAGTGCTGGCCAAAGATGTGTCTCTTCTCACAATTATTAACAAACCAGCAGGCTAGGCAGGGCTTGGCTTAACCACTTGATCATTAACAGATGCCGGTGTTTAATGACAGACATCAATATCACAAACAGCCTCCTTCGTCTTCTTCTTTAGCTCCGTAGCCCTTTCATTATCTGCTCCTGGGAAGAGAAAATCAACAGTACAGACTGGTGAGTAGCAGCTGGAGTACAGATCTTTGGTGTTTTTCGCACAGATGTCTGTCTTCTCTGCCGTTTGCATCAGTGGAAAGTGTAGTGCGCAGCCTGCCGTCACCTTTTAAGCTACTTCACAGAGAGTTCAAACTGAAGGAGCAGCACAACCTTCTTTCCGATCCCGAGACCTGGCAACGACAAGTTTTTTCAACACCTCGAGTAGCATCTCACAAATTTTCAGAGGTGAACTCATACCTGTGGGTGCAGATAGGAAAAAAAACATTGTGAGAATTAGTCATGTGTCAATGCTTCTCAGCAAAAAAAACCTATATAGAATCATTCCAACACATCTGACAATGTGCGAATATTTCAACAGCCTGTGACATATCGACTGAGAATATGCAATAACAGCATTCCCCAGGCCCCCAACTCTCAACATTGTCAAAATACTGAGTTACTTTTTGCTGTAATCGGCTCAACTAGCAAGCCTCTGCAGAAAGATACACACTGTGTACATTTGCATTTTGAATATTTTTTCCCCCATGTTTGTGCTATAAAACGTCTGGCACTGAGCCCCTACACAGAGGTTATCAGTAATACGCAGCTTTGTGAAATAGCATGTGTCTGTTTAGGCACAAAGCCTTCATCTGCTAATCCTCTGTAACTATAGGCCTGACTTTAAAGAGCAGCTTTATGGAGTTATTGTTTACTACAACAAGGCTCACATTTAATGACCTGTACGTATAGTTAGAGGTGATAAGATCCAGACAGACACTGCTCTTATTCACTTGACTCTCTGCAGCAAAGAGACAAAACAGCCTGATAACTAAGGTCAAGCAAAGTGACATGATTCCAAATGCTGCTGTTAAACACCAAAGTGGAGCCTAAATGCTGTTCTGGCGGTGAGGTCTAAGGCTTTACAGCTTTGTGGGTGTGAAGTTGAGAACTTAGTGTTATGGGAAATCAATGACATATTAGGTGTGAGTATAGAATAGCACGTGCTTGAATACGCTGCAACTTGTTTATGCAAATTATCTTTTTCTCAATTGCTTTGGATATTTTTTTCAGTTACTTTCTCAAATGTTTTTTAATGAAACTGCATTTCACACAACAGTAACGTAATATGGCAGCGTGTTTGCAAAAGGTAGTCATTCACCTAAAATGTAAATGTAAATGTTATTTTATGTTCCAAAAGCGTAGTTTTGTTGTCAGTAACCTTAAAAGCCAACAATCCGTCAAGTTGTTTTGTCATCGATTGACCCACAGTGGATTAAATCTAAAGACACATTTTTATAGTTTGAGTCACATCCCGTTACGGTCTTTACAGTGATTTTTGTACAGATTACTAGAGAACTGTACTCCCTCTTAGAGAATTGAACTTAACTGTTTAGTTCACATTACTAAACAATGCAATCAGACTAATAGAATGAGAAACATTAACCTGTTGTGAAAGAAACACACAGTTCATAGATAGATTTAATCTACAGTATGTGGGCTATGTTTTATCAGCAGCAATGTTTTTTTTATATATATATTTATTTTTTTACTGCTGCGGACTGTTGGGAGCAGTTTTAGAAAAAGAGATCACAGGTGCCTAATAATAGAGAACACAGGTTCAATTCTAGGTATAAGTTTGGTGACTCTGGCTAAAGCAATTGAGCAACGTACACAAAACAGAATGGATGATATACTGAACAACATGGACCTTCGCCTGCATTGGGCTTTTGAACAACAGAGAGCAGCCAGTGTTTGCTGAGATCAGTGAGCTGCAGGATGGAACGCCACAAGAACTCCTTCTTCCTGATTTCCACAAGACAATCAATCTGTCTGTGGAAGATAAAGTCTGAATCAACTCATTTGAAGAGACTTCCCCTTTGGGGATTAGTAAAGTTGAATTAAATGAACAATATACAATATAAGCATCATAATGTGAGTTATTTGGTTATCAGCCAAAATGTATACCATCTTAGTTTGGAAATGTGAAAAATAAAAGCCTATAAGACAAATATAAAACTGAAACAAGGGAGCACAGTGACTGGATGACAGTATCTGGGAATAAACCCAGCGTCAGTTATGTTCAGGACAATTGAGATGAGATAAAGCCTAGGTCTGTCCACCAAAGCTGCAGTACAGATTGGATTACCATTCTTCTATTTAAGTAGTCTGGAACCAGTCATATTCTTTCATGTTTTTCCCCCTTTTGTGTTATCAGCACACACATTCCCACTCTTTATAATTTCCTGTTTTTCTTGTCTGATTCTCCTGAGGCCTCATACCTGACAATTTAACGCCTCCATCCTAATCTGATTTCCCTCCATTTAATCACTTTGCACTGTATCTCGCACCATATCATATGTTTTTAATGAGTCATCGATCAACTCTTCACCTTCTAAGATTTCCACCTGAAAGACTATTAGAGTGCTTTTAATATAATGTAAGCTGCTCTTAGAAAGGAGATTGGCGCGACATTACGGATATTGCAAGAGATAAATTACAGTAATAACCTTTAACATAAAACTTTAAGAGACTTTTTCTTTGCAGCAAATCCGTTTGTCAAAGGCATTCACCGGGGCATCTTTGGTGTCTCTGTTTTGCTTCATCTCACAAAAAAAGGCAGTTTTATCAAAGCGGCTGCATCTTTAAAACATCAAGAAGCATATTAAGCTGACTCGTGATGCTTCGCTCACGAACCGGTCTAACGTCATTTGATCAACAAGAGGCCCCACAAGGGACCCTCATGGCAGAAATGAGAAGTCTTGTCACTGGAGTTGTTTTAATGTCATTCACTTTGAATGTTTTACTGGGCCACAGCTGCTCCGTGTCAGTCATCTGTCATTTTCCAAAGCAAACTAACAAACTGTCAGCGTGGATGAATGATAAATGCTCTTTCCACTTTCAGTCAGCTTTCTGGGATCAGTTTTCACACCAAATTAAAGCTCAGAAAATTTTCTGAGCTTTGTATTTTATTGGCTGTCTTCATTGTTTGGCATTGATTTATTTCAAAATCGAAAATGTTCTGCATCTCCAAAAGGAAATTCAGGACACTGTTAAAAACGCTTATTTAAAGTCTTACATTTGCCAGGCGGAATGATTAAATCAAATATTACTTAGACATTTTGGACTTACAGTCCACTACATAAAACTAAATACAAATTTGGATATGAGGGACATAATATGATTCAAATTTATTCATTCATTCATTCATTTTGTACTGCTTTGTCCCATTAGGGTAGGTGACTGGAGCCTATCCCAGCAGCTTTGGGCCTGAGGCGGGGTACACCCTGGACAGTGGCCAGTTAGTCGCAGGGCTGACATTTAGAGACAGACAGTGAGAGACAACCATTCACTCTCACATTCATTCACTAGGGACACTTTAGAGTTGCTGATTAACCTATACATGCATGTGTTTGGACGGTGGGAGGAAGCCGGAGTACCCGGAGAGAACCCACTGTAACACGTGGAGGACATGCAGACTCCTCACAGAAAGACCAGAGTCGGGCGAGAATGTTTGAGTTGGTCGGGTTTTGAACTACGTAAATTTATTTATTCAATTTAAATGTATTTCTTGCAATAGTTTTTTTTTTTTTTATTGCAATTTTATAGCATTTTCAGACCTTTTTTTTAACTTATTTTTTATCAAAGTTGTGACATCAAAGTGATCACATAATTCATTATAATATAATGAACTGTATTAAATTATTTGAGTTTATTTACAGAAGTATCATTGAAACAAAAACCCATCAGGTTTTAATTAGAGGCAGTGTTCCTCTGTTGCAATTTATTTAGGCACATGTTGACAAAGACCCAAGGTGGTCCCCCATCAAGCGGGTTATCTATGGCCAGGTTGGTACATTTGAGTGCTTAAGAGAAAGTTTTCCATCAAATAAAACAATTAAAGTTAATAAACAACATAATTAGATTAGTACTCACACATTTTGTAAAACAATGTCTAAACATTTGTTTTTTGTGAATTCCCCAATCTGGGTGTATGATGTGGTAGATATTAGTAAAAGGATCCCTTCTCCATGGGGCAAGGTCCCAACTGACATTACTAAGACCTGCCCTCAGAAAAGTGCTTCTAGAATTTATATTCAGCAATGCATGCTAGGAGGAATGTTATTTTAAAAAAAAAAACCTTATTAGGGCTGATACTGTATTTACAGATATTTACAGATGATATACAGTTCTTTTCATGTGGAAGGTATAGTCAGAGAGGATGTCAGTGAAAGGGGGTGGGGTGTTCGTGAAGTAGGGGGAAATGAGACAGTTTGGTCAGTAGTCCTGGTGCTCTGGGTCAGAGGTCATCCTTCAGTAAACTGGAGAGGGGTTCAAACCTGATCAGATTACAGGCAGGGTGTGGCAGCTGTTAGGGATGGTTAACGTTACAAATGTGGGCATGATTAGGAATAAGGATGTGGGATGGTTAGAGTTAGGGACATGGGAATGGTTAGGGTTAAGGATGTACGGATGTTAGGGTTGAGGATGGGATGGTCTGGGATTTGGGAATAATTATGGATGTTGAGATGGTTAGGAATGTTGGGATGGTTAGGGATGTGGGGATGGTTAGGGTTGAGGATGGGATGGTTAGGGATGTGGGGATGGTTATGGATGTGGGGATGGTTATGGATGTGGGGATTTTTAGGGATGTGGGGATGGTTAGGGATGTGGGGATGGTTATGGATGTGGGGATTTTTAGGGATGTGGGGATGGTTATGGATGTGGGGATGGTTATGGATGTGGGGATTTTTAGGGATGTGGGGATGGTTAGGGATGTGGGGATGGTTATGGATGTGGGGATTTTTAGGGATGTGGGGATGGTTAGGGATGTGGGGATGGTTAGGGTTGAGGATGGGATGGTTAGGGATGTGGGGATGGTTATGGATGTGGGGATGGTTAGGGTTGAGGATGGGATGGTTAGGGATGTGGGGATGGTTAGGGTTGAGGATGGGATGGTTAGGGTTGTGGGGATGGTTAGGGATGTGGGGATGGTTAGGGATGTGTGGATGGTTAGGGATGTGGGGATTTTTAGGGATGTGGGGATGGTTAGGGTTGAGGATGGGATGGTTAGGGTTGTGGGGATGGTTATGGATGTGTGGATGGTTAGGGATGTGGGGATGGTTAGGGATGTGGGGATGGTTAGGGATGTGGGGATGGTTAGGGTTGAGGATGGGATGGTTAGGGTTGTGGGGATGGTTATGGATGTGTGGATGGTTAGGGATGTGGGGATGGTTAGGGTTGTGGGGATGGTTAGGGTTGAGGATGGGATGGTTAGGGATGTGGGGATGGTTAGGGATGTGGGGATGGTTAGGGATGTGGGGATGGTTAGGGTTGAGAAATGGATGGTCAGGTTTAATGATGTAGTTTGGAACTTTTTAAATCAAGGTGAATGAGGGCAGGGTCAGGAAACTTTTGAATGGTCACAGCTACTGCTCCCTCCTTCTCGGAGTCACTCCAAGCCATGCCTCTTTTCCTGTGCATGTGACAGATGCGTCTGAGATGTTTATTACCATATCCATTATGATGTGTCAGTTAATTCGTCTAACTGAGGTAAGATTGTCTTTTAAAACTTCTTTTAGTGTCTTACCTTTTATTTTCACTTCTACCAGTGTTATAATGGAGGTTTTACCATTATTAGGAATACCTTCATTTAGATCAGACAGGAGCAAGTGTTTGTTTACCTGCTAGACTAGTTTTGGCTACTTCCTGTAGCCTTTGTCAGAAGTGTCATGTGAGGGTGTTGTGGCGTGTCTTATAACCTGATGTATTTGTCAGACAGAAGGGAGCGTTACAACATCTTCTCCATGTTTATGTCCAAAGTGTGGGATAGGACAAAGGCTTCCTCATTGCGGTTCATATTTCCCATTTCCCTTTTCGAATTGTAGGGTTAGGCCTATTGTTCCAGTACATAATATGGTTCTCTTTCTTGCAATGGTTCGATATAGCTGATTTCATGTTTCGTGGTCCTGCTTGTTCTTTTACTGACCTTGTTTGTCTGAGACAAGAGGGGTTCTTCCCTGTTCAAACTTGGGACACAAGACTACAAAATACTTCAACACCATCACGTGACACTTCTGTGATCAAAATGAAAGTATTCCTAGAAAATTGAAACTGAAGACAGTATGAATGTTTACCGGAGTTTGTTTTACCAGTTTCAAGTGTTAACGGTAAAGCTTTCATGATTTATTTGTGAGAAAATCAACCATTACAGCCAAAGTTACTGAACAGTAGGACATGCTAACTTCTGCTAGTGCTTTATTTCAGCTCATCCTCACTATTTTCTTATGGATCCTCTTCTGGTGTAAATCTGACTGGGTATGATATATTTTGTTTTTAATTAGAATGTCCAGCTGTGATTTGAGACCTGCATGCACCCCACTCTCCCCCTCACTGACCTGCGATGAGATGTTTGAAACATCTGTGTACAGTCTTGAAGCCTCGGCCTACAAGTGTGCATCTCTAGTGTCTAACCCTCTGCAACTACTGTGTATTACAAATGTTTGCATTGTTTGCATTATTTTATAATAAAATCTGTATGTGTTACCAGGTAAAGCTTTGTATATTTTAAATCTGCATAAATCTACAAAACTAAACATCTGTCATTGTCTCAATATGCTTTAAAATAATTTAGCATATAGCATGGTTTAAAATATATTTTTTTATTAATTCTAGTAAAAAAACAAAACAAATCAGTTTTGTAAAACAACACTTTAATGAACAACATAGTCTTTATAAAACCCACAGGTCAGCCTCTCCTGCAGAGTTCACCTGAGGACACAGAGGGTAACAGAGTGAGTTTATGATCATACACGAAGGGTTAGTCCTAATTCTGAGGACATCTGGAAACATGCTGCAGTATAATCTGCACAAACACAACCTGATTATTCAAATTAACAGGAAGACAGCTCACTCTTTGAATTTCTCACACAAGGTGAAAAGTAAAGAAATATATTACAACAAAATTATGTCAAATAGACTGCATTTATATTCCCTGAACTGCAACAATAGTGATACAACACCTTTTCTCAACTAACTTTCTCACACAACAGTTTTCCTGTTCTTACGTGACACTGAACTTCACTAACACAGCACTGAATCAGGGGTAAAGTACCAAGGTTTTCAATCCAGATTCTTTTCCTCTGGCCTATGGTCCAATGGTTGTTGTGTTCGACTCCGGTAATGATTTGGTGAGATGTGGGCTGGCTAAGGGCATTCCCTATCGACCTCCCCTTATGTTGTACAGATGGTTTAGGCAGCCTGCATTGTCTGTGTGGTTTCTCCAACATAATATTTATTTAAAAGGGAGCAGGTTAAAGTCCTAGAAGACTCAAATAATCCTTTAAAGAGTCCTATAAAAACATGTCTGGGTAAAACTAATGCTGACAATTAAGTTTATTTTATAAAATTTAGGTTGTTAAAATACAAGTTCATTAAATTTATCAATCCATTTAAAAGCTGAGAAACAAATCCCTGACATTTTGCAGCCTGAGAGGGAGACACTAGTTTGAATGGTTTTAGTGTAAATAAGGTTAATTTGAAAAGAATTGCTGCCCACTGTTTCAGAATTAAAGTAAATGGGGGTGAATTTTGTCAATTGTCTGGGTGTGAATGTATTTAGATTTCAATTGTTTTATCAGTGTAATTCTGGCTAGGACGTAAAGGAAAGTATAGCTCAGTATAGTTTTGTTTTTAGCTTACTAAGTAACATTATTGTCTTAAACATATCATGAGTAGAGTGGTTATAAACTAAAGTGAGTTGAGGCATGCAGATAAATTGCTCCATAAACGATGACGACATAGATATACCACACCTGCCCATGCAACGTCTCTAAAGAAGAGGCGTTGATTTTTGTGCCTTTAACTTGGGGAAATCTGTACACGGTGAATCATTTTAAACAGTAGCAGCCTGGTACAGTCACAAACAGATATGCGTTTAATAACCAGTGCATCCATCTGATTCAGCACATTGTAAAAGCAAGTCATTGTCTTTTTAGTCGGGCACTTAAAAAGTATCTTCTCTGAAGTAAGTGTGGTTTTCCTAAATTTGAAATCTTGGACTTTGCGATATCTAAAGTAGTAACTGTTGGTAAAGTTCAAAAGAGCACACACAAGACTCTACAAACGGATCACACATTTTCCTGATCCTCTTGTGTGTCCAAACATTGTAACCTTCGTCAGTCATGGTTTAAAGTCAGAGGCAATGGGCAGAGCACAGGTGTTAAGATAGAACTCCCCTCCAGCTTCTGCACCACAAACCATGCTTTAATAGTGTTGGTAATTATCTGGTTATTATTACACAAGGTCTTTACAGGTTTTATATTCTTGAAGGACAGAAGGCTAGGATCGAGCTGGAAACTTGTGATTTTTCATTACCCAGTCAGACAGAACGGGGTTCCTCCTTGAACTATTCAGCAATAAACTTCAGATGAGATGCCAGCTGATACACCTTAAAATTAGGTACATCTAGACCTCCTTTAGAGAAAGGAAGCTGTAACTTGGAAAATGTAATCTCAGGTTTCTTTTTGTTCTATATGAAGTTGCTCAGCCAACCATTAATGCGCCTGAGCACATTGTTTGACAGTACCTAAGAAGCATGTTTATCTTAACCATAGACACCCAACAATGATAGAAGAAGTGGTTCACTGATTTGGTTATTTCTAATTACATTTTTTCTCAAATCAAAAGTTGAAGAACACATTGCTATCGTCACTTAAAAATGGCTTTACCTAAACTAATGAAAGTTAAAGCAAAATATCAATGCAATAACCACCATTAATGTCAGCTTTACTTCAAACAGTTCAAATGACTTCCTGACTATACTGCACCAGTCAGTCTATACATCCCCTGCTCATAACACAATATTTACTTCCTCATTGCTTTTTTTTTCCATTGGTGGACGACCAATTGCCGAAAGGTGGAAACAGAACACTGCTTCAGACAGAAGCAGGCGGCCTCCGTCAAGAACATTTGGATGCACTACACAATCGTTTGGCAAAATAGCATTTTGTTTATGTTGCGCAAGATGTTCAGGGAATTCTGCTGAACGTTTCAGGGCTAAATGTGTTTTCAATTCTTCAAGCTTCTTAAATAGAAGAATGATGCAATAGATGAATGCAGATTGGTTACAAATGCAATATGCAAAGAATTTTCAGACTTTTTTTCATAAACCTGTGTCATTTACAGTATAGTTTTAATGTGTCAGACGTGGTGATGCAGATGGCTTTTCACACCCTATCTTTGTAGTATATGTTCTCCCTTGCTAAAATAAAGGATTGTAACAGTTACCATATCTGTGTGCTCCACTGGAGTCCCTATAACACCAGCATTACAATTCTGCTGTCATCTTACATTTTCCTCGTCTTAACGAAGTCCAAATGGAATCCAACTTTAAAACTAGCATTGTGGCATTAATAGAGGATTTTGTGATAAACTTTTTGACTCAACTCTTTGGTCCTCCACTGAGGGCCACTGTAGACCCTCCCCATTACAGTCTAGTTGTGTCAGAGCAGCAGCAGTCACTGTCAGCTCTCTGACTCCACCCTGTGGCCCAAGGAGGTGTTTCAGGTGCTGCTCTGACAGAATCACATGACACTGATTCTCACAAATCACTTTGTTTCTCTAAAACAGCCGCGTAGCCACGGGTGGGACACAATACAAATATAAGTCAGTGGTTTAATAATGCAGTCAATAGTCTTTTTACAGTCCATCACAATCTACTGAAGTCTTAGTCTTACTTTTCTTTACAATAGACAAGGTTTTGCATTTACTACCGTCTCACGGAAACACTGAATACAATATTTTACTTCCCATTCTGTTTTTAACATTTTGTTTTTTGTTTGACTTTTCCACCGATTTAGCAATATCTGCCCCTTCATTTAAAAAAAGGAGTAAAATTAATTTGCTACATCTATAATGTTGTAACACCTTTTCATTATCACAAAATAAACTGGTAGTTTTGTATGTTGAGAATTTGGTCTGATTACCTTGTGTAAAATGTTCCATGCTGCATGCATATTTCCTTTATTTCCCTTAATTTCTTTGTTGTAATAACCCTTTTTAGCCCTGGTTATTATTGTTTTTCAGATCATAATCTCATTTACAAGGGTGACTGGGCCAAGAGGTTAGCAGTGCACACAATGACTGTAGAAGGCCCTTATACTTTCAATGAGCGCACATCAGAAATAAGTTACAAAATACAGTAAAACTAAACTGCAGTGAAAAAAATTTACACAAATAAATGAAGTGCGTCAGAGACAGTCTGAGAAAAGAAAACAGTGGCAACTCAGAAACAAATAAATTGTTCATAAGACTCTTTTTGTTTGTTCTTTAAAATTGACTGAAAGCCCCTCAGAGGTATCAGTTGAGAAAGTTTGAACTACGTTTGGAGTGTATTCCAGGCTGACGGAGCAGCATTTCTAAAAGCATGTTTCCCAAGAATCAGAAAAATGATAGACATCTCGTGAACACAGAGAATAGTGGCTGTCATATCTCTGCAGAAGAGTGCTCAAATACGATGGAGCAAGTCCACGAATGACTGAGGAATAAATCAAGGTCATCCAACGAGTAACGCTGGGAAGCCACGCCGCTCTGGCATTTGTTTCACAGAGATATTTTGTGTAATTTGGGCATTAACAAGTGCTGAAGTTACTGTTGTAACTCGGTTAGCACTAAAAGGCCATTTGGAGATTTTTATTTGAAAATATGGATAAACAATGAACAAAGGTTAAAACAAGTCCTACATGATCAACACTAACAAAGCATGGTCAAACTGTTATTTGTCTGGTCTTCCACCAACATTTCATGCCTTCTGCAAAATATGTTTTATCAAAACATTGCTTATCTTATCTATCATTTTGAACAAAAAGCAAAGAACCTGTCTGCAAGAAAATAAATATTAATAATAATAATAATAAAATTCAACTTCAACAACATATTTACATTAAAATAAATATACAGAGTATTAGAAATTTCCTCAAATGTAACCAAACACATTTAGTCAATGAAGGACCCAAAAACATCCTTCTTTTATTACCTACAGCAAGAACACAAACAGTAGGTGAGAACTTTACTAATGTTTAGAGCCAACATTAAGGCTAATAACACAGTCACAGAGTCAGATTAGAGCAGAGTGAGGCAGAAGGCAGGGGTCAAAGGTCAAAGGTTAGGCTAAAGAACAGCTGCAGTGATGTCCACAGTCTAAAATGTAGAAATAACATCTGTAATTATTTGACATTATTTTGTCACATTATTTTGTCATCCATTAAATACAAAGCTAACTGTTCCTAATTGTAGGGCCTATTAAAAGCACACTAAACACCCTCACACCAATAAATCATCGTCCATAGTCATATATTATTACAGATAATAAAATGTCAGTTCTTAACCTTAATATGTTTAAGAATGTGATGAATGTCTGTGTCCAGTGTCTGTGGAGATTCTCATTCATTTACTTAGAACAGCCTAGGTTTACATGTGAGTCAGTAACAGGACCAGAGTGGGACTTATCTTCAGCCTGGGAATTTGATGTCTTAGACCAGCTGAAGAAGCATTAAATAACAAAAGGTAAGATGCCTGTGGAAAAAAAAACAGTAAAAGCATGTTTTTATAGATATTGTATCTGAAGATACATCTGTTACATCACTTATTATCATTTACATTTATGTTTAAATTTTTAGACCATAAACACTGTATATAATGTATTAAAGTAAAACAATCTTACAAATACAGTAAAAAAACAACAACACAAAAACAATAGCTCATAACCATATTAAGGTCAGAGATATTGAGGTTGAGCAGCTTATTACCCAAGGGCTTAAGTCACCAAAAGCATGTTAACAGTTTTAGGTGTGTAGTCAGACACAAGTATGTGGGCCTGAACAGATTAGACAAAACAAGACAAGACATTTATTTTTGTATAGCCCAATACAGAAGGAGGGATCCACTCCCAGGACGGACAGGCTGTGCAGGAATGTGTCCAGTACAGTTGAAAAAAAAATAGATAAAAATACACATATTCACAAAAAAATAAAATAATTATATTGACAGTGTCCAGTGAGTTTCCACTCTGTGTGTGTTTGTAAGGTGGATGGGACCTCAGCCAACATCAAGGTAGATGACAGACGGGCTGGGGGTCCTCACACAGAGTCTGGAGGTGGGGGGAACACATCACCTAGCATGTCAGAGGTTTGCGTCCATCCTAGGAGGTGGTAGAAAGGAAAAAAAAAGTGCTAAATACTACTGCATAAAAAGGCAGATGTAATAATAAAATGAGCGGTTGAGTGTGTACCTACAGCTACAACCAGTGTAAACCTAACCCTATGATCAATCAGTCTCCATACGTTTGGTGAAATAAGTATGGGTTCCAGAGCCCAAGCTGTGCGTGGAGGTGAGCCCGACTATCTCTAGTCAGTATCTCTCAACCTCCCGCACAAGCTCAGGCTCCTTCCCCGCCAGCGAGGTGACATTGTTCCTAGCGCCAGATTCCATGTCCGGGGATTGGGTTGTCGAGGCTCCCGCCTTCGACTGCCACCCAATCCACATTGCACCGGCCCCTTACGGTTCCTCCTGCAGGTGGTGGGCCCACGGGAGGTCGGTCCCACGTCGCTCTTTCGGGCCCCGTGGAGAAAGACCCGGCCACCAGGCGCTCGCATATGAGCCCCAACCCCGGGCCTGGCTCCAGGGTGAGGCCCCGGTTGTGCCATACCGAGCGACGTAATGGTCCTTGATTTTGCAATGTCCATAAAGGGTTCTGAACCGCTCTTGGTCTGGCCCATCACCTAGGACCTGTTTGCCTTGGGAGACCCTACCAGGGGCATAAAGCCCCCGACAACATAGCTCCTAGGATCATCCGGGCACTCAAACCCCTCCACCAAGATACGGTGGCGGTTCAAGGAGGGGGTGTGTGACAAATGCATGAATGAGAATTTCAGCATCAGCTAAAGAGAGGCAAGAGCGAATTTGTGAGATATTCCTCAAGTGAAAAAAGCCTAGTTTAGTGACCTCACTAATGTGCTGCTGCAGAGATAGTGTGGGGTCAAAAATGACACAGAAGTTCCTCACAGTTTTGCTGTGCTCCAACACACAGTTGTTGATTGAGACAGTAAGATTGTTGAACTTGTGCCGATGACTGGCAGGATCAATTAACAAGAGCTCTGTTTTATCCAAGTTCAGATGAAGGAAGTTCTGAGACATCCATGTTTTAATTGAAACAAGGCAGGCCTCTAGACGCATGATGTCAGTAGTATTATTTGCTTTTATTGGTAGATACAGCTGTGTATCATTGGCATAACAGTGGAAGTTCAATTCATAACTTATGATGATTTGTCCCAATGGTGTAACATATAGTGAAAAAAGTATGGGACCAAGCACAGACCCTTGTGGCACACCGAACTTCACTGGTGCCGTGGAGGAGAAGGATTTATTAAAAGAGACAAAATGAGACCTATCACACAGATAGGATTCTAACCAAGCAAGAGCAGAGCCAGAGGTGCCAAAAACATCTTTAAGTCTGTTGATTAGTACTGCATGATCAATCGTATCAAAAGCAGCACTGAGATCCAGCAATAACAGTAGAGCCACAGTTCTTTAAGCTGTTTTTTTGGGAGGATATCCAGGAGACACGTAGTTGCAACCCCCCCAGAGTTGTCACGTAGTTAAAACTTAGCTCTAGAGACCGGAGCCATCTTTTGTACCAGGCAGCAAACATAATTTTTATACTCGTAAAGTCGCCAATGGGTTTCTCCTCATATTTTCGCTTTTGTAGCCTGCCCTCTGGTGGACATCGATATATTGCTGTATTTCGCCGTATTGCGGTGCCCTTACACGTCGACCATTTAGGAGGTTCCATGGAAGACGCTTGGGTACACTACAGACATCTTATTAAACAAAGAGAAACAGAAGTTGTTAAAACAGCAGGGCACAGAGGGTTATAATACTGAGTCGAAGTCTAATCTGAAGAGACACATTTTAAAAAGAGAGTGAAATAATCCACTTAAATTCATTTCTCTGATGGTAGTTGAAATAATATTCCATTATTTAAAAGCCCAAACAGAAAAGGCAGACCAATTTGCTAGGATTTTTCTATTGTGATGCAGTCTTTTTATACTTGTTATTTGCTCACTTTGCACACTACATTGCACCTAGATTAGACACCTTCTCTCTCACCTGTTGAAACCAGTTAGAACCAGTGGACACATAGTGTGAAAGTACTGATGCAGTGGCAGGGAGAGCCTGCTTCCTGCGAGGGGCGCGGCCATTGATTACTATTACTTTTGTGGTGTCAAGTTGATCGTGGACACAACTCGTTGGCTGACATTGTGCTAACATCGTGTTGTGTACCAGTCGTGGTGAGTGGGCTTTCAATCAAAACGAGCCAACTTGAATTAGTTTTGTGTGATTTTTTTATTTATTTTTTTTCACAGGGTCCCGTCCTGCAGCAGTCATTTTAAACTCCTCATCACATCCTCTCCATTTCCTTTTTCACCCTTGACACTGGACAAAATGCCCAGGTCAAACCTGCTGCAGTGAATCAGGAGGACCTCCGGCACTGATCTTCCTTGCAACGTGCCCTCAAAAAGGCTAAAGTAAAAGCATCTGGACTCAATTTTAGAAGGTAAAGACGTTTCGTCTCTAATTCCAAGAGAAAGTCTCTAGGAATTAGAGACGAAAAGTCCAGATGCTTTTACTTAAACCTTTTCTTCATTATTGCAGTATGCAGTGATCCCGTCCACACTCTCCTGAGAGCTTTTAATGGCAGTGCCTTTTTTGTCTATAATGTCTTTCTTCATCCTCTGCCCTTCTTTTGAGCCCAGCCTGGACCTTGTCCTGAGGTTGGGAGCTCTGTTCCTTTAGCTCTGGTCTTCTCTGGGGGTGGTTTGTTTGGAAGGAATGACGACATTCTTTGGAGAACGATGGAAGCGCATATCTGCTTCTCTTGTTTTCGTTTTCTGAACTTGAACCTGAGTGAGGCGAGAAACAGGGACTGGGAGACCTCTGCCTCTTCCGGTCTTGTGGTGAGGTTGAAGTTTTCAGAAGTTTTTTACATGCCCTGAGGCCATGTGGGGGTTCCTTCTCTTTGGCCTGTTGTGGTCCTTTGACCTCCCTCTGCTCTCAGAAGGTCTACCGTGAGAAGCCTGCAGGCTCGTACTGGTCTGGGGCTGGTCTGGTCCAGGGATGGACTGGCGATGCTGTTTGCCAGTTTGTTGTGCTGACAAATCTTCATTAAGTCCACTGAAGATCGAAGGCTGCAATAAAAAACATTTGTTATTTACTTTTGCGCAAGATTTTATTTATTTTTACACTTTCCAAATACAAACATTAGTTAAAGGTTTTGTCATAATACATATTCTGAGGAGGGGCTTGTACTTACATAGCAAAGAATCTGGCGGACCAATTAATTGAAAAAAGTGCTAAATACTAATGCATAAAAAGGCAGATGTAATAATAATATGAGCGGTTGAGTGTGTACCTACAGCTACAACCAGTGTAAACCTAACC
This sequence comes from Neodontobutis hainanensis, assembly GCA_024349245.1. Taxonomy (NCBI): domain Eukaryota; kingdom Metazoa; phylum Chordata; class Actinopteri; order Gobiiformes; family Odontobutidae; genus Neodontobutis; species Neodontobutis hainanensis. The sequence goes on along the minus strand of JALDNG010000020.1, from coordinate 17,312,297 downwards.
CTATGATCAATCAGTCTCCATACGTTTGGTGAAATAAGTATGTTTTGAGTTTGCTTTTGAAAATCTCAACAGAGTCAGATCGCCGCACTTCCACCGGGAGCCCATTCCATAAAAATGAGGCTCTATAAGAAAAGGCTCTGTAGCCAGCAGACTTCTTCTTTATTCGAGGAAGTTGAAGGAGGCCAGCGTCCTGAGAGCGAAGGGTACGAGCTGGAGTATACCAGGTGATAAGGTCAGATAGGTAAGAGGGCGCGCGTCCACAAAGGATTTTATAGGTTAACAAGAAAACTTTGAAATCAGCTCTAACATGAATAGGAAGCCAGTGTAATGAAGCCAGGACCGGAGTAATGTGATCGAACTTCCTGGTCTTTGTTAAAAGTCTGGCGGCTGTATTTTAGACCATTTGTAGTCTGTGAGTACTTTTCCTCGGCAGTCCAGAGAATAACACATTACAGTAGTCCAGCCTGGATTTGACAAATGCATGAATGAGCTAAAGAGAGGCAGGAGCGAATTTTTGAGATATTCCCCTTCAGAGTGTGTTATAAAATATGACAACTGTACCCAGTACCTTCAATGTTGTACCTAGTACTGTTAACACTTTTAAGTTACATTCAATACATCAAAGATATAAACTACTATTTTAATATTTATAAATCTGGGCTTTAAAAAATTGTCACTGTAAACATATATACAGCTTATGCTAAAACCTAAACTTTTTTAGTCACTTATCCTAAGAGAAATTATTATAAGCTGTCAATATTAAAAAGGACAAATAGAAAACATGCATTAGCTACACTTATTAATTGTTTATATAGTGGATATAATCCGCCCATTGGTCCCCTATTCACTGATATTGTCATTACGTTTCGGCAATAAAATGCCCGTTACATCCAAAATTTTCGGCTTTTACTCCAGAGTAAAACAATAGGTTTTAGATAGCGTAGTTAAAACTTAGCTCCAGAGACCGGAGCCATCTTTTGTACCAGGCTGTAAACATGATTTTTACAACCGTAAAGTCACCATTGGGTTTCTCTTTATATTTCCGCTTTTGGAGCCTGCCCTCTGGTGGATGGCGGTATATTGCCGTATTAAATGTATTTTGACGTATGGTGGTGCCCTTATGCAAGGACCATTTAGGAGGTTCCATGGGAGACGCTTGGTTCACAGAGGCGTCAAAAAAATAAAACAGGAAAATGGATTATTCTGTTCCAAAATATTGTGATTTTACAGCAAAACAGTTCAAAATAGAAAAAAGAGAAATATGAGAAAAGTGCAGCAAAATAAATATGGATAAATGTTGGCAATTCTTATGCAATGTTTAACAAGACAGAAATAATTACTTAATCATGTCAGCTCTAAACTCCAGTAATAGGCTATTTTAGTGTTTTATTTCTTGGAAGAATAAAAGAAGCAGGAAATAAACTTAGACAAAAACTGTCGAGCTGCACCAATGAGCAAAGTCCAGAGAAAATTAAATTTCATTCAGTTTCCTGTTCTAAAACCACACAAACACTTTTAATTCAAAACTCCTTCAATAAAAACTTGGATAAATAAAGAAACTGAACTCTTTTTGTGCAACAAATCCAATAAATATACTAAAGTTCAGTTTAAACCATTTTTTTTTTTTTTACAGATTCGAGATTTTTCCTTTTAGTTGTGGAAGCATTGAATAAACAGAGTCTGGGCCAAAGTCTGTGTCACTGACCTCAGTCCAAATTCAGAGAAATGTCGACCGAGTTTCACGACGAACCTGACGACGACTTCAGGTCCTTCTGTAACAAAGGTATGAGATCGGGACTGGAACAGGACCGGGACTGTTCCAGTTGTTCCTTTAATATTATATTATAAATGTGTTTAAAACCTGTTCAGATCCATCTGTCTCATTATTATTTCTAATGTCCTGGCTGTGACTGCACACTAAGGTTTTTATTTTGTCCTATTCTAAAAGTGCTAAGAGAAAATCAGTGCATTTTGAGACAGAGATCTTTGTGCTGTTTTACTTTAGTTTGTCGCCTTCACTTTGGCTCAGTTCTCTGAACAGTGCGATATTTAGACAAATGTTTTTTTTAAATACATTTGTTCAAAGAAAGTACAAACATCTGTACAAAACTCACTTGTGTTTGTTTCACTGAAGAAAACTTCTGATTCTCAGTGAGATTAACAGCAAATATATATTTATATTTATACACTCTCACCCCCTGGAGGTGCAAGTGTGATACATCAGAGCACAGATGTTTTTACAGTGAAGTAATGACAGAAAAAGCTCAGATGTGCTGTTTACTTTTTGAACTGAAGTCTGTGAATATGTGCTCAGGGTTGTGTTTGTCGTCTCAAAGGTTTTTGTGACCCTTTTACCATTATGTGTGAAAAGAACTGTGGCTCAAAGGAAACAATATAAAGCTGCAGCTGTATTTATCAGAGTCTGTGACGTCTGTCCAGGTCCAGGTCCGGTCCAGTTCCCGGTTCTGACCCGGGCTTGGCGATGGCTGATTCCGGCTTTAACCACAGCCTTCGTTCTCATCATCATCATCGCCTTTGGAGTCAGCAGTAAGCTACAGCTCTCTCCCCCACACACCTAACCTACAGAGCTACAGACCCAACCCACTGAGCTACAGACATCTAAGGCTCATTCTTTAGTAAAACAAAAAAAATCTCAAACCTGTTCAAATAGATCTAAAACCAGTTCTAATCCAACTCAAACCTGGTTAGAGTGTGGTGTCTGATCTAAAGTCTGTCCAGGTTCGAGGACGTCCGGTCGTCTGTGGACTTTGGAGGAGACTGTGTCAAACCTGAGCCAGTCTCTGAGCAGCGCTGACCGCATCAACAAAGGTACATTTACTTTTACATTTAGTCATTTAGCAGATGCGTTTATCCAAAGCGACTTACAAGGGAGGAAACAATTGTTATAAGAATTCTTTATGCCCTTAATGAGAGACACACGTAGACAGATTATAATTTAACAAGCAATGGCCAGGTTTATTCTTGCAAGAAGAAGCAAAGCAGACACACATTTAGTCAAGGGTTTTAGCGGAAGGTTTGCTTAAGAAAGTAAACAAAACATAAGACTTTATACAAAACAGTGAAGCCCTTGGTGGGAGGCGTATCCTCCATACCCACACCCCCCAAGGCACAAGGCTCCAGGTGCAGAAGTCCTGTGACAAGCCATGTCCCCGTCTAGTTATGTCTACTCCATGCTTGGATTAGCAGGAAGGACATGACATGAATTTGACATGACCTGAAGAGAACTATAAGTAACTCTAAACATTATAAGAATAAAAATGATTCTAACAACAATGGAAGCAAGTTTAACAACACAAGGTAAAAAAAAAAGCATAAGTGCACCAAAAACTAGTCAGTTAGAACCAAGCGTCTCCCATGGAACCTCCTAAATGGTTGTTGCGTAAGGTTGCCGCCATACGCCAAAATACAGCGGAATACGCCGATATAAGCCGTCCACCAGAGGGCAGGCTCCAAAAGTGGAAATATAAGGAGAAACCCAATGGCGACTTTACAAGTGTAAAAATCATGTTTACAGTCTGGTACAAAAGATGGCTCCGGTCTTCTTTTGTACCAGAGCTAAGTTTTTAGTACGTGACAACTCTGGGGGGGTGAATTTTTGGTTATTACGTCCGTTTATGCTATCTAAAAACTATTGTTTTACTATGGCGTAAATGCCAAAAAGCCCGAATGTTACGGCCATTATATTACCGAACGTAACGACAATATCAGTAAATAGAGGACCAAGGGGCGGATTATATACACTATATAAACTATCAATGGTTAGAACCCAGCACAGTGTACAAAGCTAAGGATAGGAATTAACTTTTTTTGAAGAAGAAGAAAAGGAAGAGATTGAAAGGAAGTAGAATTCAGTGTTTATCAGATGTTGACAGAAGTTGTTTTCAAGCATTTTTTTTAAGGATGAATTCAGAATCTGCTGATCTTGTAGCAGCAAGTAGATCATTCCAACAATGTGAAACAGAGCCAGAGAAGGTATGTGAGAGAGATTTTTTTCCTTTTTGGGATGGTACCACCAGATGTTGCTCATTTGCTGAGCGCAAGGATCTGACAGGAAAATATGCCTTTTGTCACAGGACTTTGATGACTAAGAGCAGTGCAGTTTCAGTGAAATGGTCGCTCTTGAACTCAGACTGGTGGTTGTCGAGCAGGTTATTCCGTGTAACAACGAGTCCGTCACTAACTATGCAATTTGTGTTTAATGCTGTGGTTCTGATCCAGATGCAGTTAAAGACGTCCAGAGGTTAAGGTTCTCTGTGGAGGCCAACAAAGACCAGCTTACCTCAGGTCTGACCTGGAGTCTAACAAAAACCTGTTCTAATCTCACTAAACATGTTCTAAACCAGCCAAAAACCTGTTGTAAACCTGTCTTCCTGCAGTGGCTGAGTCCCTGAAGCAGCTCTCGGAGCTGGACTCTCTGAGCAGGACTGTGGCTTCCCTCAAGTGTTCGCTCGAGCATCTCATCCACAACAGTGAGTTTCAGCTGGTCCTGGTCTGGTGTAACTTGGTCCTGGTCTAACCCGGTCTAACCTGGTCTTTGCAGGTTCGGGAGCGGCCGGCTGCTGCCCTCTGGACTGGGAGCTGCTCGGCTCCAGCTGTTATTTCTTCAGTAAAACGACTCTGAACTGGCACGATGCTCGAGACTCGTGTAACTCTCAACAGAGCCAGCTCCTGATTCTGAGCACCGACAAAGACTGGGTAAGTCCTGTTCAAGTACTTCTGACACCTGTTTAAATCCAACTAAAACCTGTTCAAGTCCAACCAAAATCTGCTTAAATCCATCTTGAACCTGATCCATGTGAAACTGGTGACTGGTTCTGGTCTCTGTTCAGGACTTGGTGGTTCGTCGGACTCGGGGGAGCTTCTATTGGATCGGTCTGACGGACGAAAGAGGGAAGTGGGAGTGGGTCAACAGGACGCCCTACATCATGGACCGCAGGTAACCCTTCAGTTCACTGAACAGAAACACCTGGAGGCCTGGATTTCTTTCTCCGGTTAATGGTTTTGGTCTCAGACGGTGGCGCCCGGGTCAGCCCGACAGCTGGACGGGACACGGGATAGGGGAAGGAGACGAGGACTGCGCTCAACTTCACGATGACGGCCGCCTCAACGACCTGCACTGTTCCAGGAGGCTGCGCTTCATCTGCCAGAAACACGGCACGCAGAGCTCCTGAGGAACCTGCACAAGCCCCAGGATCCTGACCAATTCTGGGACGAGTTTGTTTGAGTAAGAAATATAAATCTGACCTGATGGAAAACAGAGGCGCAGTGTTTTTTTGTTGACTCTTAATTAAATAAATTTTAGTTTATGCTGTCACTTGGCTCTGGTTTTCTTCTGATCTTTTCCAAATCCTGATTGTAAACTTCAATCTGGGAATATAAACCTACGGACTAAATCCTGTTTCGTAAACTCAGACTGGAGGTGAACTGAACTTGAGAGTAAAGCGTGGACTAAAAAATAACGTCATGTTTAAAGTCTCCTTCACATAAATCCTATTAAGGCTTCAAGTAAGTCTAAAAGACTACAAGAATGCTACATTCCATCTACTACTACACATAATTTTGCAGTATTACACTTTTTTCTGTGAGCTGTAATTGGCTGAGAGCTAGACACCATTTAAACAAAAAAGTGATTTTTTTTTTAACAAATCCTGCATAATACACACAAGTGCTCCACAGTATAGTTTGTTCCACAGTACCATCTTGAAGGGCTCCCATCGAAAGTGTTTGCAACAGGGCAGGTACTTTAAATGAATACCTGGTCAGTGATTGGGTTTATCAACCATAGTTAATCCAATCAGAGAAGTGCCATGTTGTTTACGTTCAAAATGGTAACTCAAAACCCGCCCAGAGCTGTCAGTACTGCCACCTCCCTGGTTACAATGAGTTGTTAAGGCCAGGGTTCAGACCTTGAATACTTTGCTTGAAGCAGGTCAAGTTTGATTTTTGCGGGTTTGTAAATTCACAAATCTGGCAAGAATTGAGCTGCATTGCAAGGTTAGCCTAACAACCTCATACTTATATTGTGCATATATTACATAAATATATACATGAATAATTTAATGTGGTTCTGAAAACGGATATAAATAAAAAACATTATTGAGTGTTTTCTAGTGTAACAGTATCTTCATGGGGCACTGGGTTAAAATGTTTAAATGAGCCTTTATTATATGATTTACAGTGTAGTGTTGATTATTGCTCTTCAGCACATCAACTTTTTCAGAAAAGAAAAACACAGACTGGTGGAACTATTATCCACATTAGCTTAACTGTATCACTGATCTGTGCTTAAATTAAGGATATTCAGATTCACAGTGTAAAATCTTTGGAACCTAATGATAAAAAAATTTAAAAGGTCAAATTTTAGCATTGTTTTAAAAGTTTTTAAAAACTTGTTTTCCCAAGTCTAAAAAAAGAGAGGGAGAAGAAGATTTAAACTAACTGTATTGAAGTGAAGAGGTGATGTGGGGTTAACCGGTTAGCATGAGGCTATAACAACAGTGTTTAATACAGTAAAAGAGGAGTTTAAATCAAAAATAAAGAAAGAAAGAAGGTTGACATGACCGTTCTGGAGAAGCACTGTTTGGTCTGATTGAGCCAAACCTTTCAGATTAAAGTAGATTTCCAGCAGACCATATCTGTGGAAACAGGGTTTATCTTTTGTTTAAGTTTTATGGTTTAATTTTTAAGAGCTTTTATGGTTTTGTTTGACGAAAGCCTGAAGGGCACTTTCTATGGGTCTAATAATGTCAAAGCACGTTTGATTTGTTTGTTTGTTCTTTATTTGGATGGAAGCCAACTACAACAAGTACCAGTTCAAAAAAGAAGATTTGACAATTAATATAGCCACCAGTAAGAACTAATATTAACATGGTTCTTTGAACTTATAATCATCTTGGTTTACACCTGGGAGTACACCTGTGAGCAGGGCCAGTGACAGGACGTCCTGTAACACCTCTCTGAACTGGACGGACTGAGAGATCAGGGACAGGTGCAGTGCAAAGCAGAAGTCTGGAGGTTTTGTGAAAGTAAGACCATTAGACCAGCATTGCCTGCTGACCGGAAACATGTGTCCTTAAAGGATCCTTGGTTTATTTGTTCACATACAAATGTGACGGAGAACATTGTGAGTAGAAACTCACACCTTAGGAGACAAAAAGCAGTTCCTTCAAGTTTATTTGAGAGCCCCATATACAACGACAAGAGGGGGGTCCTTCAAGGTGTCCTTAATGAATATAAGGCTAAAATTCAATTAGCATTGAAATGAGAATTTTACATTTGAGACAATTTATGCAAATGTGGATTCAATTAATTAGATTTATAACAACAAAGGTTTATTAATTGCACGAGAGATGCTGTAACTGTGAATTAAACTGGAAATGAGAGAAAACTGGTCCAAGGACTGGACAGAACAAATAGCACTGAGCTGCTTTGAGCTGAAAAGGTGGGATCTACAACATGATTTCATCCAAAGTAACACAGGTCTAGATAACAGCATAACTAAAGCCTTAAAGAAAGATCTTCACACTCTGCAGATGAATTGGCAGAGGATTCTGGAATAGAGTAATTGAGTTTGACCTGGTTTTAAAAAAATAGTTACAAAATATTTTGAAAATGACTGGGATTTTAAATCTGTATTGAGATACATGTACTTGTCTGGCACTTCCATGTCTCATAACTTTTATTTGTGTTGATTTCCATGTATCCGGAGCTTGTTGGTGAGATTGATGGATGTGGCCATTGCTGGGTCAACATTCCTGGACATGCACCTGCCCAACGACTGTGGTCGAGGCTTTGACTTCAGATGAACACTTTGATATCTGAGGGACGTTAACGTTTGCATGAACACCAACGGGACAACAGCTCCAGGACGGATCAAACTACAGTCCAAGGGCCATATGGTTCATTGAAGTTATGATGCTTAAGAGAATTGATTTTAATCATTAAGAATGTGCATAAGTCTCAGTTTTTCTTTTTCGTTACAGGGACAGTAATGGACAGGCAGGGACAGGCCGGAGATCTTGAGTCCGATGGGGCGACCAGCTTAAACTCTGGCATATTTTTCTACGTTATTTTGGAGTGACACTGTGTTTTGATTTATGGACTTTTACGGATTTGATTTTGAAGAATCAGTGCATGACTCTGTGGAGTCCCATTTGATTGTGAACATATCTCAGTATAATAATTTTTGTCTTAGATTTGAAATGTGTTTGAGATTTAGTTGAAGGGATTACATAAAGTTAATGCTTGATGTTTGTGTGTTGACGTCGCCTTGGGGCAAGGGGTGGAAAAAAGAGTTTTTCCCAGCGTTAGCTCAAATGGTCAAGTGTACTTAGGATAGGTCAGATGCCCTGCCGGGTTTTTCACTTTTGGTAAAGTAAACAACTCACACTCAAGCTAGTAGATTGTTTATGCTAATTGTGGGGCGGCAGTAGCTCAGTGGGCAGAGCAGTCGTCCCTCAACCGGAAGGTGGTTCGATTCCCGCTCTCCCCACAGTTCATACTGTCGTTGTGTCCTTGGGCAAGACACTTAACCCACCTTGCCTTCAGTGGCTGTAACACTGGTAATTACTGTAGAACAATGTAAGTCGCTTTGGATAAAAGCGTCTGCTAAATGAATAAAATGTAAATGTAAATGTTATCAGTATAAAGAGGGGAAATGTTATGGGAATTTTAGTTTTAATTTTTATTGTTACTGGAGGCTTATAGTTCTCTTCAGGTCATGTCAAATTCATGTCATGTCCTTCGTGTTAATCCAAGCATGAAGTAGACATGACTAGAGTAAGACATGGCTTGTCACCTGGACCATTGTGAACGCCTCTCACCAAGGCCGTCACCGTGTTGTATAAATTCTTATGTTCTGTTTACATCTTTAAGCAAACTTTCTGTTGTATTCTTGTTACGGTGTGTCTGTGTTGCTTCTCCTTGCAATGATTAAAACCTGGCCATTGCTTGTTAAATTATAATCTGTCTCCGTGTCTCTCTGGATAAATATAAGGACATAGAAAATTCTTATAACAGTATTATGCAGGAATTTGTTTAAAAAATAATATTATTTCACTTTTTTGTTTAAATGGTGTCTAGTGCTCAGCCAATTACAGCTCACAGAAAAAAGTGTAATACTGCAAAATTATGAGTAGTAGTAGATGGAATGTAGCATTCTTGTAGTCTTTTAGACTTACTTGAAGCCTTAATAGGATTTATGTGAAGGAGACTTTAAACATGACGTTATTTTTAGTCTACGCTTTACTCTCAAGTTCAGTTCACCTCCAGTCTGAGTTTACGAAACAGGATTTAGTCCGTAGGTTTATATTCCCAGATTGAAGCTTACAATCAGGATTTGGAAAAGTTTGACAAAGATCAGAAGAAAACCAGAGCCAAGTGACAGAATAAACTAAAATTTATTTAATTAAGAGTCAACAAAAAAACACTGCGCCTCTGTTTTCCATCAGGTCAGATTTATATTTCTTACTCAAACAAACTCGTCCCAGAATTGGTCAGGATCCTGGGGCTTGTGCAGGTTCCTCAGGAGCTCTGCGTGCCGTGTTTCTGGCAGATGAAGCGCAGCCTCGTGGAACAGTGCAGGTCGTTGAGGCGGCCGTCATCGTGAAGATGAGCGCAGTCCTCGTCTCCTTCCCCTATCCCGTGTCCCGTCCAGCTGTCGGGCTGACCCGGGCGCCACCGTCTGAGACCAAAACCATTAACCGGAGAAAAAAATCCAGGCCTCCAGGTGTTTCTGTTCAGTGAACTGAAGGGTTACCTGCGGTCCATGATGTAGGGCGTCCTGTTGACCCACTCCCACTTCCCTCTTTCGTCCGTCAGACCGATCCAATAGAAGCTCCCCCGAGTCCGACGAACCACCACGTCCTGAACAGAGATCAGAACCAGTGACAGTCCTAATGGAGTCCCACACGGGGCAGCATCACATTGTTTCCATGAATGAACCCTAACACTAAGGTTTCCAGAGCAAAGGATCAGGATTTTGACAGATTTCACATGGATCAGGTTCAAGATGGATTTAAGCAGATTTTGGTTGGACTTGAACAGGTTTTAGTTGGATTTAAACAGGTGTCAGAAGTACTTGAACAGGACTTACCCAGTCTTTGTCGGTGCTCAGAATCAGGAGCTGGCTCTGTTGAGAGTTACACGAGTCTCGAGCATCGTGCCAGTTCAGAGTCGTTTTACTGAAGAAATAACAGCTGGAGCCGAGCAGCTCCCAGTCCAGAGGGCAGCAGCCGGCCGCTCCCGAACCTGCAAAGACCAGGTTAGACCGGGTTAGACCAGGACCAAGTTACACCAGACCAGGACCAGCTGAAACTCACTGTTGTGGATGAGATGCTCGAGCGAACACTTGAGGGAAGCCACAGTCCTGCTCAGAGAGTCCAGCCCGAGAGCTGCTTCAGGGACTCAGCCACTGCAGGAAGACAGGTTTACAACAGGTTTTTGGCTGGTTTAGAACATGTTTAGTGAGATTAGAACAGGTTTTTGTTAGACTCCAGGTCAGACCTGAGGTAAGCTGGTCTTTGTTGGCCTCCACAGAGAACCTTAACCTCTGGACGTCTTTAACTGCATCTGGATCAGAACCACAGCATTAAACACAAATTGCATAGTTAGTGACGGACTCGTTGTTACACGGAATAACCTGCTCGACAACCACCAGTCTGAGTTCAAGAGCGACCATTTCACTGAAACTGCACTGCTCTTAGTCATCAAAGTCCTGTGACAAAAGGCATATTTTCCTGTCAGATCCTTGCGCTCAGCAAATGAGCAACATCTGGTGGTACCATCCCAAAAAGGAAAAAAATCTCTCTCACATACCTTCTCTGGCTCTGTTTCACATTGTTGGAATGATCTACTTGCTGCTACAAGATCAGCAGATTCTGAATTCATCCTTAAAAAAAATGCTTGAAAACAACTTCTGTCAACATCTGATAAACACTGAATTCTACTTCCTTTCAATCTCTTCCTTTTCTTCTTCTTCAAAAAAAGTTAATTCCTATCCTTAGCTTTGTACACTGTGCTGGGTTCTAACCATTGATAGTTTATATAGTGTATATAATCCGCCCCTTGGTCCTCTATTTACTGATATTGTCGTTACGTTCCGGTAATATAATGGCCGTAACATTCGGGCTTTTTGGCATTTACGCCATAGTAAAACAATAGTTTTTAGATAGCATAAACGGACGTAATAACCAAAAATTCACCCCCCCAGAGTTGTCACGTACTAAAAACTTAGCTCTGGTACAAAAGAAGACCGGAGCCATCTTTTGTACCAGACTGTAAACATGATTTTTACCCTTGTAAAGTCGCCATTGGGTTTCTCCTTATATTTCCACTTTTGGAGCCTGCCCTCTGGTGGACGGCTTATATCGGCGTATTCCGCTGTATTTTGGCGTATGGCGGCAACCTTACGCAACAACCATTTAGGAGGTTCCATGGGAGACGCTTGGTTCTAACTGACTAGTTTTTGGTGCACTTATGCTTTTTTTTTACCTTGTGTTGTTAAACTTGCTTCCATTGTTGTTAGAATCATTTTTATTCTTATAATGTTTAGAGTTACTTATAGTTCTCTTCAGGTCATGTCAAATTCATGTCATGTCCTTCCTGCTAATCCAAGCATGGAGTAGACATAACTAGACGGGGACATGGCTTGTCACAGGACTTCTGCACCTGGAGCCTTGTGCCTTGGGGGGTGTGGGTATGGAGAATACGCCTCCCACCAAGGGCTTCACTGTTTTGTATAAAGTCTTATGTTTTGTTTACTTCCTTAAGCAAACCTTGGTTTATGGTGAGATTGGAAAGGAAGTAATTATCGAGACCCTGCAGGTTTATGGTGAGATTTGCTTTGAAATCGAGACCCTGCCTATGATGGTTTATGGTGAGATAAAAACTGGATGTTTTGGTGTTGATCTGTGGTAAAGATTGCATAGACCTTAGCATGTTTAGATTCCCTATGCTCTGTAAGTTTTTATGGCATCTTTGAAACTGAGTCTCGCTGTTGATCAGGCTTCATTCTATGAGAGATAAAATACCTGATTACGATAAGGAGTATATGGGCTAGACATAACTGAACTAGCGAGTACATGATTTACTTCAGATAAATAACACAGCTTTCTAATACGCCACTTTCGAATGTCTGGCCCGACTAGAAAAGTCGGTTTAATGGTTAGTTGGACGCACAGAAGAGCTCGAGCTGACTCTTAATCGCGACCCTGCCAAAACTTATGGTTAATGTTGTAGAAAAAGTTTGAAGATTGAGTTGAAAGCGGTGACTTTCAATAACATGATAAAGAAAGGTAGCTTTCACAAGATTTAAAGAAGTACACACATGTACTTCAAAACACTAATCATTTGTATTTTTATAAATGTTGTCTGGGAGCCTTTTAGGTCTTGGCCTCATCGCTCGACACCAGTGCGCCCAAAACCTCCTCTGCCCTCCCCTTCCCGCCTGCTCATTTTCAGCTGAACAGAAGCTGCAGACAAACAGCAGCAAAATGGAAGAGGTAAGATAAACGAATTCAGACAAACATTTATTTAAAATTTTATCTATTGAGATAGACCAAAAAGGAATGTGTAAATTGAATTTCTAACTTGTATTTGGAAATTGTACAAAACCTAATCTTAATATAAATGTAATGTATTTTTTCGAGGAAAAATGGACAATTGGCGTTACCATGGAGACCACAGCGAGGTGGAAGTGGGAATGGCAGATGCGAGTGCCCTGGCAGAGCAGGAGAGGAGGGAGGCCGAAACTGGGGCCTTCGACTAACAGGTCAGGAACATAAACACACATGTACATACACATAAAGACACACAGACACGGACCACATGACATCTACAGAATGTGGCTGTGCTTTTGAATTATGAGAAAAATAAAAAAATAGCCTGTTAAAGAACAGATATTGTATTACGTTTGTGTGACACGGCAGAGATGAGATTAAATATTGGAAAAAGTTAAAAGATCCAAAACCTTAGATCCAAAATAAAAGTATTGATTGGTATTTTGCAAAACAATTGTATGTATCTATTAGTACAAGAACTAATAGAGGGCCTTAATATCAGTGTGGTTTAAACAGACTAAATAACGTTAATACAAATGATCGCTTTGTCATCAGAAGAATTTAAATATCAATGGGTTTTTATCACTGCTTGAAATTACTTTTAAAGTTTTGATTTTGGATCTGATTTGAATGTTGGAATGTGTTGGATTATTGCTGATTATGAGAACTAGAGACTAACACAATAGTCTGTCCTATTGAACAGGGTGTCTGTGAAGATTCTCAGTCATCCAGGACATCTTGAAACAAAGGTTTGAGTGAATGCATCTTGACATCGTTTTCAAGGTGAAGACGTTTTGTCTCTATTCCAAGAGACTTTATTAATTCTGAGTTTAACTGGTAAGAGAGCTGAGCTTATATCTCTAAAGGGAGGAGTTCCCCGGAAACCAAACCTGATGGGCCAGGTTGTTCTGTTGTTGGTCATGAAAGGGAGGTGTGACTCCTGATGTGACAGTTGTTAAGGCTCAGAAGAGTCGTAGGTGACTTAGCTCCATACAGGCGCAAGGTGGTAAGTGTCACTGAGCCATACAAATGCAGAGTCATTAGTGACACTGCTCCATTCAGGTGCAGAATCTGAGGCCACCTCCTCTGTTCAGAGAAGGCTTTTCCAGTTTCACAAAAATGGCTTCCTTCACCCCTCTCTCAAACCATCTGGCCAAAATTCGGACATTGCTGTCCTCAAAGGAATGTCCTTTTTCTTTGAGTTGGAGGTGGACTGCAGACTCAGGTCCTCCAGGATTGGCTCTTCTGTGCTGATACATCCTCTTCTGAAGCTGTTGTTTAGTTTCACCGACATAACTGTCACTGCACTCTTCACTGAACTGCATAAACTACATTACTCTGTTTGTGAGAGCTTATATTGTCTTTGACCAGTTTTTGACGCAGCGTGTTACCTGGTTTAAAGTGGACTGGAATGTTGTGTTTGTAGAAAATCCTTTTAAGTTTTTCAGATAAACAAGACGCATAAGGGATAACTACACCCTTCCCTTTTGTCCCTGGTTTCTGGGGACAAAAGGGGGTATTCCCAGTCTCTCAGGGCTTTACGGATGTGTTGTTCTTCTTTCTATTTACCGCCTGAGGTAGTGGACACTTCTTGAGCTCTGTGCTGAAGAGTCCTGATGACTCCCAGCTTGTGCTGAAGTGGGTGGTGGGAATCAAACGGCAAATATTTGATCTATGTGTGTAGGCTTCCTATAAACTTACTACTTTGAGAGTCCTGTCCTCACAAATAACCACTGCACAGTCTAAGAAAGGTTGTCTATGGCGTCTTCACGGGTGAACTTGATGTTATTGTCCACTGCGTCGATGTGTTCTGTGAAGGCTTCTACTTCCTGGGTTCTGATCTTGACCCACGTGTCATCAACATATCTGAACCAGTGACTGGACACTGCACCTGGGAAAGAGTCCAGAGCTCTGTCCTCCACTTCCTCCATGTACAGGTTAGCCACAAACGTGGAGACAGGTGATCTGGCACAGCCATGTTTTTGTCTGTAGAAGTTACCTCTGAACTGGAAATAAGTAGTGTTCAAGCATATCTCCAGTAAACTGCAAATATGGTCCGGGGTAAGGTTTGTCCTGTCCTGTAAAGAAGTGTCCTGTAGTAATCTCTTCCTTACAACCAGGTTGAATTTTTTTGAACAGGATTGAATAATTCTTATTTTTGGTCGAACTTTAGTGTTCATGGAGAACCAAATTTTTGGAACCTAAAAATTAAAAGTTTATAGGTTTAATTAAAATTTAGCATTTTTTTAAATGAACAATAATGACTATTACTGAGTGCAATTTGGTGAATCTGAATAAATAAAGAGAGAAACGTTAATTTGATTTTACACTGAATGGGTTAAGTTTCTGTTTAACTTTGAGGAAAAGGGGATTCTTTATGTAGAGTCTGATGCAAGATTAGTGGAAATGTGAAATTAGGAATGGATAAAAGAGGATTTTGAATATGCTGCAGTTAAAATTAACATGGAAAAAATGCAAAAACAAAATGGTTTATTGAATTTATTGAATGGTGGTAATAACTGAGTTTACAGAGACAGTATGGAACAAATCTAAACTGAACAAACCCCTAAAGAAATTATATATTTTTTTTAAAGTAAATAAAGAAAAATTTACACATTATATGTAACATTCTTTCCTTTTAAACGACAGTCACAATAGTGATGGTGTTTTGGAAAGCAATGTGAACAGAGGCTTTGTGGTGTGTTCGAGCAGCTGTGAGACGCTGCCCAGTTACAAGGTTAACCCCAGAGGTAGGGGTCTGACCAAGAAGTTTTAAATGGAATTTATTTCTAAAGGAATTAATTTTAAGTGATTGAACAATATTCTGAGAATTTTCTAATTAGATTGTGAATTTAAAGTCTTTGGCTAAAAGTTTGTTACAATAGATCATGAGAAACTAGTTCTGATCTATTTAAAATTATTTATGTTTGCATCAACGTAATAAAATTTTAATATGATTGCAGATGATACCACTTACAGTTACAGGTAAAGACCTACAACTAATGGTAACTAAAATTAAACCTGAACTGAACAAAATGAAGTTTTAAATATAACAGATCAATCAATCAATATTTATTTATATAGCGCCTTCCAACAACCACAGATTGAACCAAGGTGCTTAACAACATTAATAAAAAATAAACAAAATTACAAATAGGCTTAAAAACACATTTACACAATAAAAACAGAGCAGTGTCACAGAGCCATTAAGTGCAAAAAGCCATTTTAGATAAATAGGTTTTAAGTTTGGCTTTAAACAGAGGCCGGTCAGTGATGAATCGTAACTCAATCCTCAGTTTAGGACCGGCCACTGCAAAAGAACGATCGCCCCACTGTTTGAACCGGGACCGGGGCACCTTCAGCAGATGTTGCCCAGCAGAACGTAGAGCTCTGCTGGGTTGGTGAGGGGTGAGAATCTCACACAAATAAGAAGGTGCAAGGCCTGTGACTGCATTAAAAACAAACATTAAGATTTTAAAATGAATTCTAAACTGGACAGGGAGCCAGTGCAGGGAGGACAGGACAGGTTTGATGTGCTCGTGTTTACGACTGTTAGTTAGCAGTCGGGCAGCAGTGTTTTGCACAAGCAGCAAACTTTGAAGTCCAGTTTGGTTAACTCCCACATAGAGTGCATTGCAGTAGTCTATGCGGGAGCTGATAAAAGCATGGATGGCTTTCTCCAGATCAGCTCGACTTTAAAAGGGTTTAACCTTTGAAAGGAGGCGAAGCTGAAAAAAGCTTGCCCTAACCACAGAATCTATTTGTCTTTCAAATTTTAGACTGCTGTCTAGTTTTACCCCCAGATTTTTGACAACTTGGTTAAGATGGGGGACCAAAGCAAAAGGACCAGGAGCTAAGACACTGGGCAGGTTGGATGTGCCAAAAACAATACATTCAGTTTTATCCTCATTTAAACAGAGGAAATTCTGGGACAGCCACAGTTTAATGTCCTCTAAACATCTGTTGATGGACTGAAGACTATCAGGACAAGCAGGGACAACCGGAATGTAAACCTGGAGGTCGTCTGCGTACAGATGAAAGGACATATTGTGCTTTGAAATAACTGCACCTAACGGCAGCAAATACAAGGAAAATAAAACAGGGCCCAAAATGGAACCTTGTGGCACTCCAGAGGTCAAGGGAGCCGAGGAAGAGGAGAGGTCACCAATCCTAACAGAAAAAGTCCTCTCTGTTAAATATGACCTAAACCACTGCAGCACAGGTCCCTGAAGCCCAACCTGTTGTTCCAGACGTGTCAGGAGGACTGAGTGGTCCACGGTGTCAAACGCTGCAGTAAGATCCAGCATTATGAGCAGCACTGGCTTTTTCTCATCAAGGGACAAGAGAATGTCATTTTGTACTTTGAGAAGAGCGGACTCAGTGCTGTGTCGTGTCCTGAAGCCAGAATGAAACTTTTCAAAGATCTGATAGTTCTCCAGAAAAGACTGCAACTGTAAGAAAACTATCTTTTCCAAAACCTTTGATAGAAAAGGTAAATGGGACACAGGTCTAAAATTTAACAGAACAGTTGGATCAAGGTTGTTTTTTTAGCACAGGCCTGACCACTGCGTGCTTGAATACAGTTGGTACAGAACCTGAACTCAGGCAGCTGTTTATAAATGAGAGGAGGCATGGGCCCACTGTGTTAAAAACCTGTTTAAGCATTTTAGATGGTATAATGTCCAGAGGACAGTTGGTCGGTCTCAGCCTCTGGACCACCTCAGAGAGGAGAGAAAGTGACACTGTCTCAAACACATTAAACACAGAGAGGACAGGAGAAGAGAACAAGTCAAAGCTGTTAGACATGTTCTTAATGCTCTGTTTAACAGAGGCTACTTTATCAACAAAATACAAACTGAATTGTATTAAATAGCGCTCTAGGACGATTAGAGCTGGTGGAAATAACATTAGACAGATACTGACATTTAGATGCTTTGACAGCATTTTGATATTCAGTAAGACTATCTCTCAATATTCCCAGTGAAACATGCAACTTGTCCTTTTTCCACTTGCGCTCGGCCTGCCTGCACCTCCGTCTAAGGGCACGGGTGGTGTCATTAAGCAAGGCTCTAGTTGAGTCCTGACAGCTCTGCATCTGAGTGGAGCAATAATGTTAAAAATCTCTGAGCAGGTGGAGTTGAAGGAGGAGATGAAGACTTCTGTGCAGAGTGGGAAGACCACTTCGTCCTGAGAGTAAAGAGTGGTGTTCATAAGGGCAGCAGCAAATTCTTCAACTGTGGTGGAAGTGATGATGCGGCGGTGACCGCGGCTGGAGTAAGGAATTTTGCTGCAGGGACAGGGCCTTTGAATTCAAACATAACAGGAAGGTGGTCTGAAATGCAAATGTCACTTATTTCTGAGATTAATACAGTGAGTCCAGATGATCAGGTCCAATGTGTGACCGTGCTGGTGTGTGGGAGCGTTCACTGACTGTGTCAGATCCAAAGAGACCAGAAGGCTCTGAAAGTCATTGGCCATCTGACTTGATGGGCAGCAAACGTGAATATTAAAATCACCACAAATTAATAAAGTCGTATTGTTGTTCGTAATTCCCCAAGTAACTAAGAGAACTCCGGAATTAAATCCTTATTATATTTTGGAGGTTGGTAGACAACAGCACACAGTAGAGGAAATGCAAATGGCCAAAAATAGCTGAAGCTCAAAGCTACTATAGTTCTTAGCTGGAAGCAGACAACAGTTCAGGTGTTGTTTGAAGACAGAAGCCAGACCACCACCACGACTGGACACTATCGGCGTACTCAGGAAAGAATAGCCGGGAGGGAGGAGCTCCAAGAAAGCGCTGTTATCACCTGGTTTTAGCCAGGTCTCCATGAGCATGAGAAAATCCAGGTCGTGAGTGGAAATCAAGTCGTTGAGGATGAAGGTCTTGTTTGTGAGCGATCGAGTGTTAATCAAAGCTGCGTGCACCGACCTACAATTCACCGACTGCAGAGCGGCATGATTGAGCGGGCGGAGATTCCCTCGCACTCAGCCCCGCACCTGAATCCTCACCGACCGGCAACACGGAAGTAAACACCCAGCGTAAGGGAGAGCTGGTCGGAGCTGGTCCGTACATTATGAAGCCAGGTAAGCCTTGAGTCTTACGAGCACCCCTCCTCTTTTCCCGCGTCTCCGCTTCTTGTTGCGAGGCAACGTGCAGAAAGGACGCCACAGATAGGCTGGCACAGCGGCTAGCAGAGGCGGCGGCATTTATGAATGTCCATATTTAACAAAATCAGTCAGGTTGTTCACCGTATCCTGTATTTTTAGCAGGGTCAGGCGTTCATACACCAATACTGTAGCAATGACACATTATTAATGACACACAGGATAAATACAAGAATTATCAGAAAAGTCAAGAGACGTGGACGGCAGGCCATACATAGCTGCGCCATCTTACAGATACAACACCGATGCTATTTGGAAAACATAAACAAGACGAATAATTAGAAATGCTACTTGATGAACTAACATTTTAAAATGGTAAACGGCACTGGCCTTTTATTTTATGATTTAATGTTTATTTATTTTATTTATTTTTTTTGTTATTGTTTTGAGCCATGGTTTTCCCAAGTCTCAAAAATGAGAGGGAGAAGAAGATTTAAACCAACTGTATTGAAGTGAGGAGGTGATGTGGGGTTAACCGGTTAGCATGAGGCTATAACAACAGTGTTTAATACAGTAAAAGATAAGTTTAAATCAAAAATAAAGAAAGAAAGAATGTTGACATGACCGTTCTGGAGAAGCACTGTTTGGTCTGATTGAGCCAAACCTTTCAGACTAAAGTAGATTTCCAGCAGACCATATCTGTGGAAACAGGGTTTATCTGATGTTTCATTTTTATGGTTTGATCATTTTACGAGCTTTATGATTTTGTTTGACAAAAGCCTGGAGTTACTTTCTATGGGTCTAATAATGTCAGAGAACGTTCTGATTTGTTTGTTTGTTCTTTATTTGGATGGAAGCCAACTACAACAAGTACCAGTTCAAAAAAGAAGATTTGACAATTAATATAGCCACCAGTAAGAACTAATATTAACATGGTTCTTTGAACTTATAATCATCTTGGTTTACACCTGGACTACACCTGTGAGCAGGGCCAGTGACTGGACGTCCTGTAACACCTCTCTGTACTGGACGGACTGAGAGATCAGGGACAGGTGCAGTGCAAAGCAGAAGTCTGGAGGTTTTGTGAAAGTAAGACCATTAGACCAGCATTGCCTGCTGACCGGAAACATGCGTCCTTAAAGGATCCTTGGTTTATTTGTTCACATACAAATGTGACGGAGAACATTGTGAGTAGAAACTCACACCTTAGGAGCCAAACAGAAGCTCCCTCAGGTTCATTTGAGAGCCCCAGATACATCGACAACAGAGGGGTCCTTCGAGGTGTCCTTAATGAATATAAGGCTAAAATTCAATTAGCATTGGGATTTGAATTTTTACCTTTTGAAATAATTTGCAAATGTAGAGTAAATTAAGTATATTTATAACCAACAAAGGTTTATTAATTGCACGAGAGATGCTGTAACTGTGAATTAAACTGGAAATGAGAGAAAACTGGTCCAAGGACTGGACAGAACAAATAGCACTGAGCTGCTTTGAGCTGAAAAGGTGAGATCTACAACATGATTTCATCCAAAGTAACACAGGTCTAGATAACAGCATAACTAAAGCCTTAAAGAAAGATCTTCACACTCTGCAGATGAATTGGTATTCTGGAATAGAGTAATTGATTTTGACCTGGTTCAACAAAATAGTTACTGTCACAGGCCGGCTCATAGCCTGTGGCAAAAATGAGGGGACACAGACAACCAGGGTAGGCCAATCAAAAGTATTTATTAATCAAACTAAAATCGATAACTTAAACAGAGAACAAGGAATGGGGTGTGAGTATGTCTAAATCAGTGATGTATGTAGGGTGCCTGGATGGGTGAATCTGTGTAACATGCCTGAGTGCAAACCTAAAGGAAACCATAAAGCAACATATCTAACCAAACCATACCTGTTAGAGCTGAGAGAGACAGAGAGAGAGAAGAAGTGTTAACATGTGTTAAATACCTGAGCCTAGGTGGCTCCAATTACTCACGACCCTCCCCTGCCTGCAGGAGGAACCGCCCCTGCCAGGCAGAGGAGGGGCCGTGACAATATTTGGAAAATTGACTGGGATTTTAAATCTGTATTGAGATACATGTACTTGTCTGGCATTTCCATGTCTTATAAGTTTTATTTGTGTGGATTTCCATGTATCCGGAGCTTGTTGGTGAGATTGATGGATGTGGCCATTGCTGGGTCAACATTCCTGGACATGCACCTGCCCAACGACTGTGGTCGAGGCTTTGACCTCAGATGAACACTTTGATATCTGAGGGACGTTAACATCTGCATGTTCACCAACGGGACAACAGCTCCAGGACGGATCATACTACAGTCCAAGGGCCGTAAGGTTCATTGAAGTTATGATGCTTAAGAGAATTGATTTTAATCATTAAGAATGTGCATAAGTCTCAGTTTTTCTTTTTCGTTACAGGGACAGTAATGGACAGGCAGGGACACGCCGGAGATCTTGAGTCCAATGGGGCGACCAGCTTAAACTCTGGCATATTTCTTTACTCTACTTTATTTTGGAGTGCCACTGTGTTTTGATTTATGAACTTTAACAAATTTTATTTTGAAGAATCATTGTAATGCTCTGTAGAACATATCACAGTATAATAATTTTGATTGTCTTTGATTTGAAATGTGTTTGAGATTCAGTTGATTACATAAAGTTGATGCTTGATGTTTGTGTGTTGACGCCGCCTTGGGGCAAGGGGTGGACAAAAGAGTTTTTCCCAGCGTTAGGTCAATGGGTCAAGTGTACTTAGGCTAGGTCAGATGCTCTGCTGGGTTTTCGCTTTTGTCTAAGTAAACAACTCACACTCAAGCTAGTAGATTGTTTATACTGATTATTATCAATAAAGAGGGTAAAATGTGAGAATAATTTTTATTCTCTTAATGTTTAGAGTTAGTGGGGTCTTATAGTTCTCTTCAGGTCATGTCCATTCTGAACCCTTGACTAAATGTGTGTCTGCTTTGCTTCTTCTTGCAAGAATAAACCTGGCCATTGCTTGTTAAATTATAATCTGTCTATGTGTCTCTCTCTATAAGGGCATAAAGAATTCTTATAACAATTGTTTTCCTCCCTTGTAAGTCGCTTTGGATAAACGCATCTGCTAAATGACTAAATGTAAAAGTAAATGTACCTTTGTTGATGCGGTCAGCGCTGCTCAGAGACTGGCTCAGGTTTGACACAGTCTCCTCCAAAGTCCACAGACGACCGGACGTCCTCGAACCTGGACAGACTTTAGATCAGATACCACACTCTAACCAGGTTTGAGTTGGATTAAAACTGGTTTTAGATCTATTTGAACAGGTTTGAGATAGATTTCTCTTGTTTTACTAAAGAATGAGCCTTAAGGCCTGTTCACACCGGGACGAATTTCGCCGACGTTTAACGCCTCGCAACTAAACAATGGGTGCCAATGTGAGTGTTCACACCGACGCGAAAAACGCCACGCGTAAAAGCGGCAGTTTTTAAAAAACGCCTCAGGTTCGTTTTTTTGGTTTGACGTGCTTTTGCTCACGTGTTGGAGCTTCTGAAGTTACAGTAAAACACAACTTGGGGGCGCTCAAACACAAAACGGTCTTGCCGAGCACACATACGTAACGGCAAAGAAGATATACGGCAAGTAGCGTCTACACTGCCGGGAAGAAATATGACGAAGAAGATGCAAGGCAAGATGAATGTAGAGCTGCTGGTCTCGTTTGTGTCGGAACACAAAGAACTTATGACAAAAGCGACATCGATTACAAAAATTACTTACTCTCTTCTTCTGAGTGAAAAGCGAGTGTCAGAAGCGTAAAGTTGCGCAGCGCCACCTTGTGTACCGGGGTATTTCTGTTTTACATTAAGCGCCATCTAGTGTCAGGGAATGAATTTGCATGTTCACTCGACTCATCGTCAGCAAAAATCGCTTGGGTGTGAACACAAAAAACGCGCTGAAAAACGCTGGCGAACAACGCGCGTGAATATTCGTCCTGGTGTGTACGGGCCTTTAGATGTCTGTAGCTCAGTGGGTTGGGTCTGTAGCTCTGTAGGTTAGGTGTGTGGGGGACAGAGCTGTAGCTTACTGCTGACTCCAAAGGCGATGATGATGATGAGAACGAAGGCTGTGGTTAAAGCCGGGATAAGCCATCGCCGAGACCGGGTCAGAACCGGGAACTGGACCGGACCTGGACCTGGACAGACGTCACAGACTCTGATAAATACAGCCGCAGCTTTATATTGTTTCCTTTGAGCCACAGTTCTTTTCACACATAATGGTAAAAGGGTCATAAAAACCTTTGAGACGACAAACACAACCCTGAGCACATATTCACAGACTTCAGTTCAAAAAGTAAACAGCACATCTGAGCTTTTTCTGTCATTACTTCACTGTAAAAACATCTGTGCTCTGATGTATCACACTTGCACCTCCAGGGGGTGAGAGTGTATAAATATAAATATATATTTGCTGTTAATCTCACTGAGAATCAGAAGTTTTCTTCAGTGAAACAAACACAAGTGAGTTTTGTACAGATGTTTGTACTTTCTTTGAACAAATGTATTTAAAAAAAACATTTGTCTAAATATCGCACTGTTCAGAGAACTGAGCCAAAGTGAAGGCGACAAACTAAAGTAAAACAGCACAAAGATCTCTGTCTCAAAATGCACTGATTTTCTCTTAGCACTTTTAGAATAGGACAAAATAAAAACCTTACTGTGCAGTCACAGCCAGGACATTAGAATTTATAATGAGACAGATGGATCTGAACAGGTTTTAAACACATTTATAATATAATATTAAAGGAACAACTGAGTCCTGGTCCAGACCCAGTCCCGGTCCTGTTCCAGTCCTGGTCTCATACCTTTGTTCCAGAAGGAGCCGGAGTCGTCGTCAGGTTCGTCGTGAAACTCGGTCGACATTTCTCTGGATCTGGACTGAGGTCAGTGACACAGACTTTGGCCCAGACTCTGTTTGTTCAACGCTTCCACAAAAAAAAAAAAAAAGAAAGAAACATTTAACTTTAACTCTAATCTGTAAAATAATTGTTTAAAGTAAACATTTTTTTATTTTATTTGTGTTAATAGTTTATTTATTGGATTTGTTGCACAAGAAGAGTTCAGTTTCTTTATTTGTCCAAGTTTTTATTGAATGAGCTTTGTATTAAAACTGTTTGTGTGGCTTTAGAACAGGAAACTGAATGAAATTTAATTTTCTCTGAACTTTGCTCATTGGTGCAGCTCGACAGTTTTTGTCCAGGTTTATTTCCTTTCGTGTCAAATTGTTGGAGTCACAATTTCTGCTTCTTTTATTAAAAAAAATGGAAAAACAGGACCAGCTTTAGTGCTGACCTGATACAGTAATTATCTCCGTCTTGTTGAACATTGCATTGAAGAATTGCCAACATTTATCCACATTTAATTTGCTGCTCTTTTCTTAAATTTATTTTTTTCTATTTTGAGCTCCATTTAAGTGAATTTTTTTTGTTGACATCAGTGTCGACAAATGAGAGCGCTCCTTTTTCCTGAAACGAGCTGTGATTAGCCAAATTCCGGCTGTGAGCTGATCATTCTCATCTATTAAACTCAATTTTAAGTCTAGATGAGGTTTTAAGTCTAGAAGAGGTGATAACGTCTAATTTTTCCGATGATTCTGTTACAATTAGCTTTACGAGATTAAACTCAAAATAATTGGGGTGGGGGGATATATATATATATATATATAAGGCTATAGAAGACGCAGCCCTAGGCCACCTGTGCACCTGAGCTGGGTGCACAGGGGCATTAACGAGGTTGTGCAGGGTGCAGGAAAACGTAAAATGTTTTTGTATGCTGATGATGATTTGCTTTTGGTACTTGACCCTTCCTTTTCAATTCCAAAGATTTTGTCTAAAACTGAGACTTTCTCCAGATTGTCAGGCTTTACAATAAACTGGCAATGGTCCAAAGCTATGCCACTATCAAGGCAATGTTTCTAAGCTCTCCTTTCTCCATTCCAACTTAGGTGGATACCAGTTGGTTTAAAATATCTGGGTATTAAGTTATGTCTTGTGCTTAGCAACCGAATCCCAATAAATACTCACCCACTGAGAGAAAGGTTGAAGGTAAATTTTGAGAGTATAGTTAAAGTTGTTAAATCTCACTCTGTGGGGTAAAAAATGAATACTATTAAAATGCTAGTTGTTCCACAGTTAAATTACAATGCCCTTTATAAACAATATAATGGACTAATGAAAACATTTCTATAGAATGCTAAGAAACTGAGATTTGGATTAAAAAAACTTGCGCTTCCTGACCTGGAACACTACATTTGAAATAAATGTAATGCAATTCTAATTCAAACCGTTTTAATAATAATAATAAAAAAGAAACCTCTATGAGACCTGTAATGGCTCAGCCCACTTCTTTAGACAGACACCTTAAAGGTTATCTGACAAACCCTGTTGCTACACCTCTCCCTTCTTTTTTCTTGCCTGAACCTCTGAAACCTGTCTAACATAGAAGTTGTGTACCTAAATACAAGACTCCAGGTCTAATCCAAAGTTCTTTGTTCAAACCAGTCCAAAAAGCCTTAACACAATGATTAGAAAAAGTAAAATACAAAAAAATGGGAAATAAAGTAAAGTTAAACTTTTTTTTTTTTTTTTTTAAAGCAGCACATTATAGTGGAGCAGGTAATTGCAAATATAAGAAACACCAGTAACAATGTTAAATTTATAATAATAATAATAATAATAATACATTTTATTTATAACATGCTTTTCTGGACACTCTTACAACAATAGTAAAAAACACAATAGCACATAATTAGAAATACTCAACAACAATTGAAAGCAACAAATAAAAAATAACAACCTCCACGGTCCTCGAGTAAGGGCGTCGCCATGTGGCAAAATAAAGCGATATACCACTATATACAGCGTGAACCCATTCGGCGCTGTGCCGGGGTCCATCGGATGCTTCAGAGGCGGAACCAGCTCCGTAAGTTTCACAAACTTCTCCAGGAGCTGCTGTCCAAATAAGAATAGGCTTACATAATGAATATTTTCAATAAAATTTTTTTGCTTCCCATTATACCTATGCCATAACTAATGTCCAATGACATAATGTGTCAATGAACTTTTGGAAAAAATAAGATAAGAAAACCTTTATTAGTCCCACAAGGGGAAATTGCATTTTGCAACAGCAAGAGTGTAGAGTTACAAGCTAACCTGGCCACAAGAAAAAATTTAATAAAACAAACAAAAACAAGATAATCAAAAATAAAAGAGACTTTATAAGTAAAATTAAACTTTGTTAAAAAAAAATAAAAATTTAAAAAATAAAAAATTCTTTAGACTGATTCAAGCTGATAGAAGAGACACTTTGACTGAAATAACCACTTGTTACAACCGAGGTATGCAGCAAAGCATTTGTGAAGCCCCAACACACACAACCTTGAAGAGGATGGGCTACAACAGCAGAAGACCCCACCGGGTACCACTCATCTCCACTACAAAAAGGAAAAAGAGGCTACAATTTGCACAAGCTCACCAAAATTGGACATTTGAAGACTGGAAAAATGTTGTCTGGTCTGATGAGTCTCGATTTCTGTTGAGACATTCGGATGGTAGAGTCAGAATTTTGTGTAAACAGAATGAGAACATGGATCCATCATGCCTTGTTACCACTGTGCAGGCGGGTGGTGGTGGTGTAATGGTGTGGGGGATGTTTTCTTGGCACACTTTAGGACCCTAGTGCCAATTGGGCATCGTTTAAATGCCACGGCCTACCTGAGCATTGTTTCTGACCATGTCCATCCCTTTATGACCACCATGTACCCATCCTCTGATGCGACTTCCAGCAGGATAATGCACTATTTCAACAAAGCTCGAATCATTTAAAATGGGTTTCTTGAACATGACAATGAGTTCACTGAACTAAAATGGCCCCCACAGTCACCAGATCTCAACCCAATAGAGCATCTTTGGGATGTGGTTGAACGGGAGCTTCGTGCCCTGGATGT
Source organism: Neodontobutis hainanensis (assembly GCA_024349245.1). Taxonomy (NCBI): domain Eukaryota; kingdom Metazoa; phylum Chordata; class Actinopteri; order Gobiiformes; family Odontobutidae; genus Neodontobutis; species Neodontobutis hainanensis. The sequence goes on along the minus strand of JALDNG010000020.1, from coordinate 17,285,629 downwards.
GTATCCCACAAATCTCCAACAACTGCAAGATGCTATCCTCTCAATATGGTCAACATTTCAAAAGAATGCTTTCAAACCTTGTTGAATCAATGCCACATAGAAATAAGGCAGTTCTGAAGGTGAAAGGGGGTCAAACACAATATTAGTGTGGTGTTCCTAATAATCCTTTAGGTGAGTGTATGTACAATAGATTGCAGGTTGTGTAACCTGCAATCAGTAACAATTCTGTAACATTACAAATATAGAAGTTTGAAATTGCACATGATAATGGAATATTGCACAGTAAAAAGATTTGATGTATTATTCCATATACCTAGTCTTCTGTGTTTTACACAGTAGCATATATAACCCTAACCCTAAAGAAACCAGAGGAGACAAACACCAACTCCTGGATGATATACAGGATGAAACATCCAAAATCCACAAGTACATCAAAGGCCTCAACTGATGCATGCTCAGTGAATGTCTCAGACAATGGGGAACAAAGACAAAGGTGCTGGAAGAGGGACCATCATGGGAGGACAAACCCCTACATGGGATGTACCACCGGAACATAACTGAAGTGGCTGATATCAAGAAATCCTACCAATGGCTAGAGCGGGCCAAACTGAAGGACAGCGCAGAGGCACTCATCATGGCTGCACAGGAACAGGCCCTGAGCACCAGAGCAATAGAGGCCCAGATCTACCACACCAGACAAGACCCAAGGTGTTGGCTGTTCAAAGAGGTCCCTGAGACAATCCAAGTTTTGTAGCCTCCAGAGCGGCAGTGAAATGAACCTCTGGTTCACCAATCGCTCCTTCCAATTTCCTTCTGTAGCTTAAAAAGTATCAGACACGGCAACACCATACTTCTTTGTTTGAGCCCTTGTAACTACACAAGCTGGAAAAATGTCTGTATTTTCATACTCTGCATTGGACTGGTGAGACTTTACCTTCCGCAAGATCATTACTCAGTATAAAATCAATACCTTTGATAGGCAGGGCAGGAAGGACAGCCACCTTGAAGAAACTTTTAATAAGGTCAGTACATAAACTATTATGCAGAGGGACAGGTATGAAACTCATCCCAACTCCCTAAACAATGGCACTTGAATGACATGAAGAATCAACTGACAGGGGAAGAATGCCTGCTCTGACTGTTAATGGATTGTAAACCCCCAGTATCATGTAAAATGGTTACTGGATATTGGTGTTTTGAGTCTCCTGTAGTTCAGACAAAAACTTCTGAAATGAAGGGTTTAAAACAAGAATCAGGCTCAGAGCTGTGACTGTGTGAAACCTCCAATTTTGGACCTGCCATCTTGTTTACCAAACCAACACCTTTAGTTGTGACTGTTTGCATTGTAAAGTAAAACAATCTGCAATTATATGCCCTTTTTTGTGACAATAATCGCATTCACACTGCTGCTTATGTGGAGGGGATTTTGGTGACCCTTTTTGTTCCAACATTATCCGTTCAGGACTGGAATTCACGGGAGGTGCAACTCTGTCTGCTCGTGAAGGAGACGCAAAGACATTTTTGTGAGTTAACACAAACTCATCGGGCAAGACAGCTGCTTTAGACAAAGAAGACACCTTCTGTTCATTCAAAAACACAACCATCTTCTCTGGTAGAGCATTTTTGAAGTCTTCTAGCTGTATCAATTGCCTCAGAGACTCAAAATTGTTCTTGACATCATTAGCTGCCCACCATCAGTGTTGCCAGATTGGGTTGACGATTTCCAGCCCAAAAGCTCACTAAAACCCGCCCAATCCAATAAAAAAAACGCCCATATTTTTAACTAATAAAATAATGTGATATAATTGGATTGCCATATCAGTCAAGATTGCTTAGCACCATTGTATTTCCTTAAAACAAAATGATGACAAAAATAAATAAATAATCAATTTCCCAGGAAACCGGATTAAACAGGGCAAATACATTAAAATACAGTTGTGTATGACTAAAATTTCTAAGAGGAAACTGTTAAAATCACGAAATTAACCAATGACAGGTGTAGGCTATCATTTTCGAAAGACAACAGTAAGAATAAACTCATTTAAGTTTTATAGATAACGCAAGAATGTGTTATCTATATGTTGTGCTTTAGACAGAACTACAGTAAAGTTATGTATTTCGTGAATTTTTATAGAACATAACGCAGAACAAAATGATTCATCATTGATTCAAACCTCTTTCAGCAGCAGTCGGGACGAGTTGAACGCAGTCGTGTTTAAAAGGTCAGGCCAGTGTGCACGTGATGGACAGGAGTCATGACATACAGTATATTTGAGTCATTCATCTGTGCTCCTAGAGTTAGAATCTTCGAGTCACAGGTGTAATCCACGTTTTGAGAGTTGGTTCACTCTCCCACTCATTACTGTATATTTATGTCACTTTTACGTAGCGATCACTTGAATATCCAGCTACAATTTTGCGCTAAAAACCTACAAATGAGCGAGCGCGTCTCCCTCCTGATCGCTGATTGGCTGAAAGTACATGCTCGTTGACAACCTCAACATTTACGCAAGCTGACTCTACGCTAGGCCTGTGTGTTGATGACTGAGTTTATGGAGTACATGCACATTTGAGTTTGTTATTAACCCATTAGACTTTACAATTTAGATGTTTGAAAACCGCCAAACTGACCGTAAAAAACAGCCCAAATTTTGTCCACCTGCCCAAACCCATTTTTATCCGCACAATCATATTCAAAGCCGCCCAAAATTGTAGTAACTGTTAGAACTAAACTTAAACTATGTCTATCTGACTCCTATACTTTTACATATACTTAATTAAGCTTTAGTCTAACAATTGGAGCATGTTCAGAATCGAGAGAAATGAGCCAGGCGACGAGGAATTATCCACCAAGCAATTTATTCTAACAAAATAAACTAATACAGAATATTCTGGGTCTCAGGTCCCTAACACACAATCTGTGTTGTCCTCTTGACCATCGGAGAGACAACGAGTCATCTGAGTTGCCCAGTACATGTAAGGCACAATATGAATATGCATGAATCTATTCTAACAGTCTTCTCACTGGACAGGTGTTGTTTCAGTTCCTTCCAGCAACGATCTAAGGCCACATCAGCACTCAGAGTTTTTCCACTGTTGTTCAACTGTGCTGTTATCTGTAAAAGAATATCCTATGCAACCAAGTAGCAAAACTACGGAGCCCCTCTGGTCTCACTATGTCAAAAAATATATATATAAAAAAATATATATATATATATATATGTAACTAAGTCGTGGCCACGAAATAAGTAAATATGAATGAATATAAAAGGAGAATGCACAATGGAGCAGCTTTTCTCCCGAAAGCATGCACGCTAACTCTGCCACCCATAAGGCTCATACATACAGCCAAATAGAGGTACCGTGACCCAAGCCTAAACGCCCTCTGCTGACGTTTTATCGTAGGCTACACAGACATGCTTTTCCAAAATGTGAAACACTTCAATAATTAATAAACCAGTCTGCACACTACTATAGACTATCTTAAAATCATAATCATAAATACTTTATTGATCTTTATTGATATCGATAACCCAGGGGACAATTGTTGTGTCACAGTTGATGTGCACATCAAGACATTTAAAGAAATATAAATAATAATATAAGTTGGTAAATAAACAAGTAGCCTATATACATGTAAAAAGTATAAATATATGCTATAAAATATAAATAAGAGTTATAAAGGACCATGGATATGCAGCCTACAAGATTTACATTACTGTATTAACAGAATTGAATTGATTGTGATGAACAGTACTAGTAAATAAATAGAAGCAGAACTGCAGCAAACTATATTACACTGAATATTAAAACAGATAATATTGCACAGAATGTGAAGTATTACATTGCACTACAGTACAGGGTCCATTTAAATAACAAAGGTTATCGATACATCAGCAGAGGTCGTTGTAGGCTTGGGTCACGGTACCTCTATTTGGCTGTATGTATGAGCCTTATGGGTGGCAGAGTTAGCGTGCATGCTTTCGGGAGAAAAGCTGCTCCATTGTGCATTCTCCTTTTATATTCATTCATATTTACTTATCTCGTGGCCACGACTTAGCGTATCTCGTGGCCACGACTTAGCGTATCTCGTGGCCACGACTTAGCGTATCTCGTGGCCACGACTTAGCGTATCTCGTGGCCACGACTTAGTTACATTTTTTTTTTTTTTTGACATAGTGAGACCAGAGGGGCTCCATACAAAACAACATCTCTATCCCGCTATGTTTCTAATAATGTATTTCATTGAACAAGTAAATAAACTTTGTGTTATCTTTATTATTCTTCATAACGCAACACTTTACATTCTCAGTAACGATAATGGCGTTACAACAATGAGTAAAGTAATTAATTAGATTACTCCGTTACTTAAAAAATCAACGCCGTTAGTAACGCCGTTATATTCTAACGCCGTTACTTCCAACACTGCTGCTCACACTAGTCTGTGCTTTATTCTTTAATATAATACCACAGTTTATTGTGCACCTATATAAAAATGTAATATATTATTAATAGTGCTCACTGTAGGATACTGAACAGCTGATTTGTTTTTGTAACAGACAAACCGACTCTAAACAGAGAGGAGGCCCTATTGGCCCTGTTGGAGAACAAGGCTGACTCTCAGCCTTATGACAACCCGTCCAGGCGTCTGGAGTGTTTTGATTGGTTGGAGACAGACTGGTAATGCTTTTTTAACTGTAGACATGGAGTAATCAGAATGTCAGATGGATGGCAACTGTTTGTGGCTGTGTAAACAGGCAGAAGAAAATGTCTGCTCTGTGACACTGCAGACACTCATCGTGCAGCACCAGGACACAGTCCTTAACAAACTTGATGAGGTCTGCCTGGTGCTGATAGAAGAGGTAAGCTCTTTCTCTGAGCTTCTTTCAGAGCACATTTAAACAGTGTCCAGTGTATAAGTTTGTTAGTCCATCCCAGGTGAAGAACCTGCACTCGTCTGTGGCATGTCTTGCTGTGGACACCATGACCATGCTCTACCTCCACATCCAGCTGATTATGGACCCTGAGGTGGAGAAGATGGCACGTGCCTTACTGCTGCGGCTGGCCCAGGTCAGGGAGACTTTCATTAAGGAGAAAATCAGCGTGGCCCTACACGACCTGCTCCAGAACTGCAGCTACAGGCAGATTGTACCCACGCTGCTCAACTCGGGACACAAGTAAGAAGCCACATCCTTTTACATCCCACATTCAGACTGTACTGTAGGACATGAAGATGTAGCTATTGGATCAGTTTGTGACCTCACTTTGTGCTTCTTCAGACACTGTTTTATTGGGGTGAGGGCCAGCACTGCTGAACATCTGGGCCATCTGGTGGACGGCTGATTGTTGCTGTGTCTCAGATGGCCGTGGATGCTGCCCCAGGAGTCAGGTTAGGGTTATTGCTGAAGATAATCTTTTGATTTATTTGTTGCTCTAAGATTGAGCTGATTATGAAATGTTTTGATTAGTTCACAGGCAAAAGGGACAATCCTTAGGGATCCTGAAGGAGTTTCCACAACACCAGGACTTCATTCAGATCTGGAACAACAACTTTCCTTTAAAAGATAGAGGCCCCTTAAACAATATTCTTAACAATCTGAAGTAGATTTTAAAGACAGTACACCACACATCACTGTCAGAAAGCCTCAGCTGATCTCCTTTGACTTTGTGTTGAAACAGTGTCTGCTCGTTGTTTTGCTCTTTTAGTAAAGGATAAACAACTGCCAATAAGACAAAATACCTAGCTAAGTCTGTGTCTCTCAAGCTGTCAAATCCCATCCAAAAGAAGGGAAAGTGGACTCAGACTCTGTTTGTGCTCCATGACAGGAACAGAGCTGGTCATAGTGACCTTTGACAACGACAGCTCTATAAATGTTACGTAGCACATTGAGAGTCTGATCCTTCATGTTGTGCCTTTGTGTCCACTTTCCCTTCTCTTTGGCTTTGACAGTTTGAAAGCTAAAACGAACTTGGCTGTAGCTGTTGATCTCGTTGGCAGTTCATTGTCAACTTTTAGACGCGGTTTATCTTTCACTAGAAGACCAAAAAGACAAGCAGCTCTCAAATGTCTCAAAAGGTCTCAGTTATCAAGTCAGTGGAGATTAGCGAGTTTGTCCCTGTTGCATGAGGCTTAATGATGTGCAATAGCTCTTATTGTTCTATTGTCTGGCCACAAATAAATGAATAAATCTTAAGATTATGTCAAACCACTCATGGATTATTCCCAGAATGCTCCTGGCATACTGTTTATAAATATTGTCATGAACAGGAAATAGGTCGTAACTGGTGCAATGGACATTGTGGCCATGTGACTCAGAAATTTGCCTGAGGTGTACTCTCTTTAAAATTAAAGGGGCTCCTGGTATCTCAAAATCTGCTAGATTTAGTACTTTCGAGGTAATGTCAAATCCAGTTTTATAATAGTATCATCAGCCGTCAAGGCTCAGAACTGAACTTTATACTTAGGTTCTAGTCTGAGCTGAGAACTTGCATATGTGCTATGGTTTCACTGAGACTAATCTGTTTCTTGCTTCTCTTCTTTATTTCTCTTCTTTATGCAGGTGACTCCGGGCCACACCTGGGTGTTTCCAGCTGATCTCAAAGTGTGCTGTAAAACTTTTATATGATCAATAGAGTATTCATAATAAAACCCAGATAAGCATTACGTTATTCCAAAGTCTGGTGAAGTTTCATTCAACAGACAAATATCAACAGATAAACTGCGCCTGATTGATATAGATCTTAAAATATATGGTGTTAAAATGTATTCTCATGAAAGTGGGGCCACAATTTTTGGTTTAGTCTTTGAGGTTTGTAATGTTCAGATGTGGAGCTGTAATATCCCTGCAGTGTTGAGTTTGATCACAGCATGATTGAACATGGGACTGTTTTATTTATGTGTTGTAATACTGAGCTAAGTTGTAAATGTTGTCTTAAGTGGATAAAACCAAACAAAATCTAAACCAGGTAACATTCATTTGTTTCACGACACATATTAAATTTCCCTCTCAACCCAGGAGAAAACCCATAAGACATTTAACTGATAATCACTGGGTGTGCCCGTGCTGTGAACTAACCTGTAACTAACCTGACTCTCTCCAGATAGAACTGCTCACTCGACATGGTCATGGTTTTACAGACCATGTGAGACCATTGGTGCCTTCAATCGGAAACTTGTGAGGTGATTGGATGAGGCCTCGACTAGTATCCACCTACCACAAGATTTGTTTTAGCCAATCATAACAATTCATTTAACATAACCAGAGTGCTGTAGATATGGAGGAACAACTATAAACAACACGCCACTGTAACAGTAACTGTTTTTGAAAAGTGAATCTGTGAATGAAAGAAATATTAACAAACACACTTGATAAAGTAAACGAGGACATTGTCTGATGTAAAGAGCATATAGAAGATGCCAAAGCCAATAGAATATAAAGCACAAACATCTTTTCTTTCCAGATAATCCTTTAACAATAATGAAGAGGAGGCTTGATGCAACTGTCAAAATATTCCTGTTGGTGCTGCCACATCATTGGTTAAAAGAAGTCGGCGAGCCCATGGTTTGACCATAGATTGTAAATAAACATGGATGTAATCCGCCATTGGTCCCCTATTCACCGATATAGTCGTTATGAGGGCAATAAAATGGTGGTTACATCCGGGCTTTTCTGCTTTTACAGCATAGTAAAACAATAGTTTTTAGATAGCAGAAACGGACGTAATAATCAAAAATCCCCCCAGAGTTGTCACGTAGTAAAAACTTAGCTCTAGAGACTGGAGCCATCTTTTGTACCAGGCTGTAAACATGATTTTTATACTTGTAAAGTTGAGTTTCTCCTTATATTTCCGCTTTTGAAGCCTGCCCTCTGGTGGATGGCAGTATATCGCTGTTTTTTCGCCGTATGGCAGCACCCTTAAGGCCTGTTCACACCGGGACGAATTTCGCCGACGTTATTCGCCGACGTTTAACGCCTTGTGACATAACAATGGGCGCCAATGTGAGTGTTCACACCGACGCGAAAAACGCCACGTGTAAAAGCGGCAGTTTTTAAAATATGCCTCGGGTTTGTTTTTTTGGTTTGTTTTTTTGGCGTCAAAAACTATACAACCAATGAGATTGGCGCTTTTGCTCACGTGTCTGGAGCTTCTGAAGTTACAGTAAAACACAACTTGGGGGCACTCAAACACAAAACGGTCTTGCCGAGCACACATACTTAACGGCGAAGAAGATATACGCCAAGTAGCGTCTACACTGCTGGGAAGAAATAAGACGAAGAAGATGCAAGGCAAGATGAATGTAGAGCTGCTGGTCTCGTTGGTGTCAGAACACAAAGAACTTATGACAAATGCGACATCGATTACAATAATTACTTGCTCTCTTCTTCTGAGTGAAAAGCAAGTGTCAGAAGCGTAAAGTTGCGCAGCGCCACCTTGTGTACCGGGGTATTTCTGTTTTACATTAAGCGCCATCTAATGTCAGGGAATGAATTTGCATGTTCACTCGGCTCATCGTCAGCGAAAATCAATTGGGTGTGAACACAAAAAACGCGTTGAAAAACGCTGGTGAATAACGCTGGCGAATATTCGTCCCGGTGTGTACGGGCCTTTACTCGAGGACTTGCAAGAATTTAGCTGCAGTGCAAGGTTAGAAAGCAACATGGTCAAAGCCAAAAACAAAGTCATTGTATGAATAAAACACAGACCAAAGCACTTGCTCAGTCTAAACTGATTATCAAAAATATCAATATTGTGTTTTAACCAGTAATTAAATGTATATTTTAAACATTTAACCAGCACTTTCACTATGGTTTTAAATAATGCTAATATTTTGTTCAAATTTAGCCTTTATATAATTCATAATCCTATTTATTAACCACACATTTATTCATTTAATAATAAAAAAATATATATATATATATTTAAACCTGCAAATGTGAAACTGACCAATGCACCAGTGAACTAGAGCCTTGTTTCCACTGGAGCTGTACGGTGCAGCTCACGTCAGTTAAGGTGCTTTTCACTACCACTTTGGGGACGCCTCCCCATGTGTAAGGTCAGATTGGGAAAGATGGAGCTAAACACTGAAGTCAGTTGATTAAACCAAATTAGAAATATTAAAAAAAAATTGTTCTGATAAACAACAGAAAACATGCTAAATGTTGTTGTACATTTATCCAAAGACAAAGCTGTTATTATCAACAGTTGTTTCTGATTTTAAACAGAATTGGTGTTAGTTTTGTCACTTTGATAGGATTCCTGGCTAAAGTATCACAATACTGATACTAGAAAAATACTACAACATCAGCCTGAAACATCTGTAAAATTAATGAAAAAATCATTTCTAATGTGCGTTCTAAATAATTTGTTGCCACCTGGCTTTGACATTAATAATAATGTTAATAAAGTGAAACTAACAGCAGCACAATGGCAGAGTGCTCACAGCAAGAATGTCCTGAGATCAAAACTGTGTGGAGTTTGCATGTCCTCCCCATGTCTGCGTATGTTTCCTCTACCACTAAATACATGTACTATAGTACTGTTCTTGATAAAGGTTGGGATGGCTGTCTTTGAGGTACCTCGAGCCATCATTTCTGTCCTCTTCTCTCGCACTCACTGTGAGCTGCTGAGTGTGAGGGAAAACTCTGCTCACCAAATTATGAAAATAAAAACTACATGCATTTTATTTGCATAAAGCAAGGCATAAAAAAAACTAAAATACATAAAATGACAAAACATTAAATAAGGATGAATTAAGGAGACACTTGAGGGAAAGTTTGACTGTCTACGATTGAGTGCTTTTTTTAATGTATACTATAAATTAATTAAATACCCTTAAATAGATTGGCAATTAAAAAAAAAAAAACTCAATATTGTTTGGACATATATATCTCGTCCTTTTTAAGAAGCATAGTAAGACATGTTTGTGGGGGATAAACGATAAACGTCAAAGAAAGTTTAAGGAGAAAGAGAATGTGTACATTTTTTCTCTCCTTTGTTGTGTAACTTATCCTCACACGACAAACTAGTCTTGACAATTTCATTCCCCACTTACTCTGACAGCTTCAAAGTCGGGGAGTGATTTTAAAAACTTTCCTCGCCCGAACAGGGACTTGAACCCTGGACCCTCAGATTAAAAGTCTGATGCTCTACCGACTGAGCTATCCGGGCTCTGAGAGATTGTTCTCATACTTTTGTTGTCCAGTTTTCCTATGACATTTTGATAGCCATATTCCTATTAAACAGGCTAATGATGTCCTTTGTTGTGTCAGTTAATTTAACCATACACAACACTACTCTTAGCAATAGCATTTCTGACGTCCTTAGAAAGCTTCGAAAACCTGCACGAAATTTTAAAACATTATCCGCCCGAACAGGGACTTGAACCCTGGACCCTCAGATTAAAAGTCTGATGCTCTACCGACTGAGCTATCCGGGCTCTGCATACCTCCTTTGCGAGAAGGTCTTTTGAAAATACCCACAGTACATAGTGTAAACTATCACGAGAAATAATGAACATAAAGAGTAAGAGTAGCTAAAGCACCCCCAAATAATAAACTCCGATACATTTCACAAGAATACAGACGAAAATGTAAATTTGTACTGCAAGAAGCTACGTAAAGAGTAAAATGTATGAAGTGTCTGTAAATAGAAAAAAATTTGGGAAGCAAAAGCATGGATAGGTAAAGAATCTGGCGCCATCTAGCGTCGGGAAGTGAATTAGGCACGTCCACGCCGTCCACGTCACACAATAACACGGAAGTAGTGGCTAAACAAACAGCACGAATAGGGTAGTATTGTCGTTTCAATTGAAATAATGCAAGCTAAATGTTTTTGTTTTAGAAAGTTAGTAAATATAGCTACTTTTTTATGTTTCTTGGAAGGTTTGTATATTTAGCTCCGAATGTTAGTGAGTGTTTGTTTTATATTTTTTTCTATGTTATAAAGGCACTCCATGGAGAAATATTCACTCGAGAGAGTCATTGGGGAAGGCTCTTTCGGTCGTGCATTGTTGGTCAGGTGTAAAAGCAACCAGGAGAAATATGTTCTCAAGGAAATCCAGCTGCCTAAGGTATATCATATTCTGTATAGTTTATTCATGAAATTCAATATGTTGCCATTCTGTATGACTTAAAGTCTGTTGTGGGGGATTGTTTAAACAAATATATTGTTGCATTAAAATAAAATATATTTCTGCCAGTGCAAATTCTTTTGCCTCAGTATTAAATATGTATGTGCCTCAGTAATAACCTACTAAGAAAGCTATCTTCATACATTTGTTCTTGCATTTTTTACAGAATCAGTCCAAATGGGAGAATTCCAGGAGAGAGGCCGTGCTGCTGTCCAAAATGAAACACACTAATATTGTCGCCTTCATGGAAACCTTCGAAGGTATGACGCAGAAATTTAATTTTGTCTGGTAAGACAAGGTACATTGTTTTGGCTGTAAAATTGATTTGGTGTTTTCTTCAGATAATAACCTCTTGTGTATCATTATGGAGTACTGCAGTGGAGGAGACCTGCTACAAAAGATCCAGCAACAGAGAAATGCACAGTTCTGCGTCGATGATGCAAGTCCTACTATCCCAACCATAATATTTCTCTAGTTTAACTCATTTCTCTGTTTGTTTTTTGTCTAAGTGCACTTTCTGTCTTTCAGATTTTAAGGTGGTTTGCTCAAATGTGCGCCGGAGCAAAACATATTCACGATAAGCGGGTTTTGCACAGGGACCTTAAGTCCAAGGTATAGTATATTATAAACACAATATTAACCTCCTGCTTGAATGAAAATTAATATTGCAGTCAGTGTTTCTTACAGGAAATTGGTCAACTCCAAGTCATTTATGCACTTTAGTGATATCCTTTAAATGTCTCATTAACTTAAGATATTAAGTATTAAGATATACAGTATATTACTTCATATATTAAATCTATATTTACTACTTATATCATGAATTGTATTTAAATGTGGGTGCTTGTTGCCAAGGTGGGCACCTTAACTAAAGAGAAACACTGGCAGTATTATAGTGCAAATAAAAATTAAATAACAGTGTCATTCAAAAGGTAGAGGAAACCAAACTTGTGGGCGTTAACACTGATGAAGACTTGAGTTGGAAATCTTATAAATTACACAAAAGGAAAAAATTGCCAAAGCTATAGCCATATTAAATAAGGTAAAACACGTTTTAAATAAATCTGCATTATTTAATCTGTACAGTTTCATGATTGTGCCATACTGTGCAGATTTGGGGGTCAACATGGAAAACCTATTTAAAGCCTATATTTATTTTACAAAAAAGGGCTCTATAAAAGTTGTCAATAATTGACAATCGAAATAGAGATCCATCAAACCCATGTAACCCATTTGTAAAATTAAAGGTTCTAAAATTCCATGATTTTGTTAATTTCAGTATTATTTAAATAATGTATAAAGCATTAAACATCAGTTTGAAAAAAGAAATAATTGGTACAAAAGGAACAGATTTCTTTAAAAAAAACATAAATTGAGGACAAAAATAAGGGAATGGAGTTAAGTAATAAGAGGGAACAGCTTATGGAATGGACTAGACAAAAAAAATCAAATCGTCAAAAACAATTTAGGCCTTTTAAAAAAGGTATAAAATCAAGAATGTTGGAGGGGATAGTTAGATTGGTGTGGGTGAAGGTAATAGAGAGCGTACTACAGTGTTTTATAGCCTTGATGGAGGTGGGTATAATTGATTTGAAAATATCAGAAATGATATATCTTTTTTTATCTACTTCAGTTTTGTGCGTGTAACTTGTGTTTGCCTTGTGGTTTTATATACAGTTGCGCTCACCCTACAGAATAAATATAGTTTGAATCTCATCACTATGACCTCTGTGGAGTCAAATGAACAATGAGAAAATTGCTGATCAGCTTGCTCTTATTTTTTAGCATCATGTTAAATTTTCATTTCTCTCTTCTTTCCTTTACCTAGAACATTTTTCTGACAGAAAATGGGACAATCAAACTTGGAGATTTTGGCTCAGCATGTGTTCTGAACAGGTACAGGAATTGTCCTTTTTAATTCAAAAGAAATCACCTTTTAAGTTGGTGACTTATTGTATCTGTGTATTTGTAGCTCAAAGGCTTTTGCTCATACATACGTTGGAACACCATACTACGTTGCGCCAGAAATCTGGGACAATAAGCCATACAACAATAAGAGGTATGTTACAGTGTTGATCACAACTTTAGCACACCAGTAAGTAATAATCCAGGAGAACATGCACTTATAAATGTGCATAATAATAAATGCAGACATTTTTGGAGGTTCAAGTAACAGTTTTAGAAACTACACAGTAGGAAAGTATAGTCTCAATGTGTTGAAGTTAGCACTGTACACGTCACGGGCCAATTAAACCCACAGAGAAGAGTTATTAAACAAGGAACATTATTGGTGGATTTAAAAAAATATAAGAAGCATAGATTACGTTGTTTTATGTTTCTATGGATCTATTTTGATTGCTAAACTTCAGCAGATGCCTCCTTTTGAAGCAGACAGTTTCCTAAGGAGTCTTATATTGATTAAAATGATGACTTAAACAGTGCATTTGCAGTTTCAGCTGTTTGTATTAATTCTATATTCATAATCCAGTCTGATTATTGTATTTTTCTTGTTAAACTGTAAAATGAGCCTCTGTAGAGACACATTTACTACAGTAAAAGCTGTCTACAAGAGGCCCGCCTCCCGTTGTCATGACGACAGTAATGTCAACGTTAAGGAAAGTCCAATGGTATGCTTTTAATAACTATAGTGTGAAACCACAAGTTTCTCAACCTAACAAGTGCTGTGTTACACTTTCTGAGTTCTTACTGCAGACCTTGGTGCAGTCTTTATATGTTAGAAGTTTAGTTTTTTTAAGTGGCACTAGTCTTTCATATTTATAAAAAAATAGCAAGAACAGTTTATTCAAAAGTTCATCAGGTCACAAAATAAAAACTTTAATAACTGCAATGCTGTCCTTTTGTATCTTACTAATCAATGCCTTTATTTAAACTGTCTGTTTCTTTGTCCCACAGTGATGTGTGGTCTCTGGGCTGTGTTCTCTACGAGCTCTGCACTCTCCAACACCCGGTACTTCCCTTCCTCTTTCTTTCTAATGCGCTTCACCTCTGACAGTAGGCCCGTCTTTCTTAAATAAAATATCACAAAAAAACTTTCACCAGTACAGCAAATCAAACCTCCATGTAGTTTCAGCTGAGACATGTGTATTTATCAGGCTCAAATGCTTGGACTCATTTGTTTGAAGATGTCAGTAGCTCATGCCTCGCTCTTTTCATCCAGTTCCAGGCGTCCAGCTGGAAGAGCCTGATTCTTAAGGTGTGTCGGGGCGCGTACCCTCCCTTGCCCAAACACCTGCCCTACGAAGTGCACTATTTGGTCAAGCAGATGTTTAAGACCAACCCCAGAGATCGTCCGTCCCTGCGCACAATTCTGACCTCTCACAGAGTCTGCAAACTGCTCCGTCCTCATCTGCCGCCCGAGGTAAATCTCCACACATCTCAAGTGCTGTAGCTGTCATTCACAAAGCTAGCATCACACAGATTTTTTTTGTTTACCAAAAATTCATCGGCCATTGATCAGAACAACATGTCATGACACAGGGGTCAGAGCGGAAATTTTGACTCTTACACAACTTTTCCCCTAAATAAAAGCCGACCTTTGGACAAGCCGCTGTTAGTTCAGATGTTATGCATTTGACTTGATCTGTTGCAGGCCACGGAGACGGGGGTACAGGGGAGGCGTGTCCAGCAGTGGAACAGAGACGAGGGAGAGAAAGTGGTGGATTTTCTCAGAGACAAAAGTTTAATGCAGACATCGACGTCTGGAGGTAGATCCTGTTACGTAAATATCATACAAAGAAAGTGACACTGAATAACAAGCAGTTACTACATAGATTTAGCTACCCAATTTCAAAATACATTTTTTTCTTTTAATTATTGCACAAAAAGTAAAAAGAACTAAGTAGAAGAACTAAAGTAAGAAGATCTACTTCAATAGTTCAATGGATCATCAAAACTTTCCGGCATGTTTGCAAAAGTCCTTCACACAAAACATTGACTAGGAAAACAGTGAGAGTAAAAAAAAGAAAACGCGTTGGGCGCCCTGCCAACAATGAATTCCCCAGTGGGATAATAAAGGGATAATTAAAAAAGAATAAAAAAAACAAAATCAGCCCTTCCCCAGGGTCGCAGCAAGGATTCTACATGAGATCAGGGTACAATTAAATACAAAAAGAGTTTGGGTTATCATTTTCAAAAGTGGAAAAACAAGTCCAGTACCTCTCACAGACGAGTTATCTCACTAAGCATTTGTATTTTTTGTGGAGAAAATAAATTAAATGAGTGCATTCCTTTCATATGGTATTTTAATCATTATCTTAGGTATGGAGTACTTCCCTGGCCAGAGTGGAGATGCCCACCGCAGAAAGCAGTGGGCCCCAGCGCCTTCAGACTCTGTGCTACAAAAGTTGGCCAACGCCAGCCTCATGTCCTCTGAGAGTGTGTGCTCAAACAGCCGGAGCAGTGCAGCAGAGGAGTCAGAGGAGAGTGGTCCGAGGAAGAAGTGGCAAATAGAGCCCCCCGAGAAGCTCCTGAGTGTGTTGGAAAAGGCCCAGCTTAACAGGGCGTTCAGCACCTTTATAATACACAGAGGAGGTAATACACTGTGTATGTGTACACTGACAGGCCTTACACATGTTTTGTTGAGAATCTTTACCAAAAGTCTGTACAGATAATGGGAGCCTGTATACTGTCTTCTCCAGTACAGCTCAAATATAGACAAAAGGCAACAAATAGACATTTTTGTCTACCAAACACTGGACAGTATACAAAATAAAACCAGTAAATTCTTGCAACATACAGTATTTTTGTAATGCTTCTTTTTACAGTCGATGACCCTCTGGTGGGACCCCTGTCGCAACAACAGAGCGATGACACTGATGGTCCCAAGCTGGATGTTATAGATGAGGAGCGCCTCCAGCCTCGCTCCGATGATGAGGACACGTAAGTAAAGTAACATTAAGTTAATGCCCACGTTCGCATTATTTCAGTACCAAACCTTTATCTTTTGCACAGACCATGACACTTGCGATGTATATGTAGAGTGTAGCAGCCAATTTAAACTTAGCTGTCCTTGTTGCCCAGACGGAATACATCAGCTGACGCGCTAACTCACTAATAGATGGGTACAAAGTTTTCTGAGGCAGATCAACGTTTTCTTCTTCTTTATTAGGATTATTATTAGTTATTAAATCAGTATAAGCAGTGTAATCCATGTACATAACAATAAAGGTCCGTACATCACCATCCAGTGTAGTCACATATATGCGGTCAACAAACTGTGTGCTGCTTCCGTCTATGCCACACACCTGTACAAAGGTTCCCACCTTTATAGTGTGTGGCATAGACGAGCAGTGACCCCTAGTGGAGACAACCAATATTTACCTTTTGTAGCCAATGGCTCCTACATACAGAAAATGTACAGTCACTTATCATAAAACAACACACCTGATAAAATAAACACTACTCTCATTAGGATTCATGTACAGAGCTGCTGCTGTTATACGAGCCTCTGCTTTTTATTCAAAGAATCTCATGACTTTAAAAACCTGTACTACACATGAACATCCTGTAGAAAAACAGACTTCAGACATACTTAATGTTCTGTTTTCACAGAGACTTTGAAGAAGAATCCTCATGTGACTGGATAGAAGAAGTTGAGAAAATGTTTTCATAACACTAAAGCTTCATTGCTCCGGAGCCAGAACATCATAAAGCTGTCATTATTCCTGTTTACACTGACCTAAAACACCTTAATCTGTGTTTAACGCCAAAAAATCTTTACTTGATGTGTCATATTTATAGCAGGTTCTTACTGTGAATATTTGCACTTTTGTATAAGTCACTACATCAAAGTAATAACATTTCAGATGCTATGTGTGTTCTGTTATTGTAGAACCTTTTTATTAAAAAGACACTGAAAGGAAGTTTATGTTTCGTCTCGTTTTTATGTGAACATGTGCTGTGTGCTGTTCAGGTTACAGTGATAACATTAGCAGTAGGTGCAGACTGTCTGGAAGCTCTGGACTGATTTATTAGAAAAGCAGGAAATGTTAGACCCAGAGCAGCTGAGTCTCTGTGGGGTCACCCCCCCCCTCCTCCTCCCCTCCTTCTTGCTTTTACATGGCCATTTCCTCGGCAGTATTAGACTAAACATCATTACCCACGCTTTTATTTGTACCTTATTCTTTTGCCAGAAGATAAAAATGCATACATCTGCACCCTTTAATGGGGCGCTATTTTTTTAGACTCTATTCAATTTTGTGTGATGCTTGTTTTGTCTGGAGATGACACCACTTGATTTTACCTCTAGGTGGAGGTCATATCACTCGAGTGAACACTGTTGAGTGACCACAACAACAAACCCAGATAACATTGTTTGTATGTTAGACCTTAGATAGAGATTTGGAGTAACAGTTGTATTCCCTTCATAAGCAGGAGATATCTAAATAGATCTTTAATGAAACATAGAATTACCATAATGGCTCAACCACATGTCTGGCAATAGTTAAACTAAAGTCTCAGTTATGACAGTTAGAGCTGAACAGGATACAGATACTACTCAGTCAACAAAACCTTAACGGTGCTGATTCACCAACCGCTGCGCCAGGGACGCATTATCCTACTGCCATAGTTCTTCAGTGTCAAAGCCCCCGTTTGCAAACGAGACAGTTTCACCATCAGAGTACTTAAACTCATATCAGTACACGATGTGTTTTATTGAGGAAGCAGTGGGACCCTTATCTAGGAGCCACACTGAATCCCCCTCTACGGTTATTCTATTATTATTATAATTAGATTTCCTTTTCCCAAAAAAGATGCCAATGTGGGGTTACAGCTGAGGCACAAAAATGTCTGACTTTGTGACTTACATCTTCGCATGCACAGCCTTTGACAAATGTTTATGCCAGTCAAAGCTTTTTGGCATTTCTAAAAATACAAGTATTATAGCATAAATACATACAATTGCATAAGTAACCACACCATTTCAAGTTATTAGACTTCAAAAATGTTATGTTCTATTACACCGTTAAAATGTCTTAAAAATATTGGAAAATACTGTAAAATTGGCAACGGTACAAAAGATGTGAAAACCGTTTATGACTAAATTAACTGAATTCCCTTGTTAAAAAAAAATTACAGAACTTTTTTAATTTATTTTTAAATTTTCTTTAGTTTTTAAAAGTACGTGATGTAGAAAATAAATAACATTACAGTTTAATATCACAGAACAGCAATTGCAGTAATTATCCCTAAATAGATTAGATTAGATTAAATTTATTGTCATTACACATGTACAAATACAATGCAACGAAATACAGTACAATACTAATGCAATTATATCTGCGTTTAAATTCATAGTTTAGCAAAATATTATAATACAGTGTTGTTTTTTGTGTTTTTTAGGATTGTGCTGTAAAAATACTTGTTTATAAGTTATATCAACATCATTTAAACATAAAAAACTGGCACCAGTTGTCAGTTTATTATTTAAGACTATAGGTGGATTAAGTATATTAAGGATTAATTAATATTTTTTTCTTTCTTAAGGGTTGCATGTACTGAATATGTACTTTATATTGTGTAAGTCTTGCATATAGAAGCCAGGAGCAAAAATTTAAGCTTTAACTGGTGAAGCTTTATATAGTGAGGCTTAGGTGAGGCTTAGGTGAGGATCTAAGCCTCACCTAAGCCTCACCTAAGCCTGGATGTTAAATGGTATATTTTGAACATGGAAGATATTCACATATTGTTTTTTCTTGCTCTTTGAGTGATACAATTGTAGCACTACATGTTCAAACTCCAGAACTGTCAGGATCTCTGTCTTCACCATGACTTCTCCTGTTTGACTCTCTTGTGTCTGTTTTGGAGCTGGGTGGAGTTTGAGCAGAGTTCCTGGAGTCAGAAGTTACTCCAACACACCTGCTGCTCATCAGACTCATGACAACTCACCTGTCACAGTATAAGCCTCTTCAGTCCCCTGCTCGTTTCCAAGTCATCTGTTACCTTCTTGTGGCTCTAAAGTCTTGTAGTTTAGATATTCTTGTTTTTGGAAAATCAGAACTCTGTCCCAGCTCCAGTCTTCTGCCTGGCCACCTCCTCAACTCCACTGTCCACCGTCCTCTGGCTCTCCATCCCCTTTCCTGCCTGTTAATAAACTTTTTGAACTGCCATTTTCATTACAACAAGAACATTCTATTCCGAACCAGATTTATCAAAATAAAGACTTCTTTTGTCTATTGGGAAGTTAAAGATCCTGTACCTAATGCTTTTTATTTTATTTTATTTTATTTTTTGTTCTAGTTCAGAAAAATGGTTTAAACTGCAAATAGTATATTGTAAAAGCAATCACTAATGAAAAAAATGGCTTTATGATGCCTTAAAAAGGCTTGTGATTTGACATTCCAGGAAGTGTAATAGCTGCCAATAAAGTATTTGTGTGCACTGAAAGAAAAATATCAACAGAGAAAAGGAAGACAAAAACGCAGATAAATACTGTTAATTAAATAACGTAATGTTTAATGAGGCGGAGTTTAAAACTGCCGTCCTGATACTAAAGTCACACGCTAAGCAAATGCTAAGCTAAACTTAGTTGTGTGTACTGTATTAGTATTTTGTGGAGGAAAAATTGGTCTGACAGTGAAGGGACATTCATACACACAGACGTACAAAGACAGTAAAAACGTGATTGTGTGGGTGTCAGTATAAGTGGTGTTTTGTAGGATCTTAGTATTCCAGTGGCGTAGTAAAAATACCATTAATGAGGTGTTAAAAGCACCATATTTTGAATGGTGTTTCCTTAGGGTCTATAGTGTCATTTGGGCCTTGAAGAATGCCTCGTCCCATTGTGAGGCAAGCCTGAGACTCACATTTAGCTTTCAAGTTGGAGCTAATTTATTATTAATCGAGATTAGAGACTTTATACTTGAAGGACGTGAGGTTTCTTGACATCTTTCTGGAAAGGAGCCAGTGAATTTGAAGCCTGTCTTATTAAATATGTAATTTCTAATAATCTTTGCAGTTTTTGCCAGGATGGCTTCCCTTAGCATATTTCTCATGCCCTGTTCATGAAAAAAGCGCTGAAGCAAATAATTTTTTTGTTGGTTTCAATAATTCTGGTGTCAAAATGAAGGAGGCACATGTGAGATTTTCCAGAAGGGAAATTTTGAATGTGCAATGGTAATGGAAATTACAGCCACACATGTCAACATTACCTGCACCAAATATAATTGTTCTAATATAAAACAAACCAAAACTATTAAGATTTTTTATGAAATGGTCAGATGGAGTCTCCATTATAAAGAATAGGGCAGAATTTGGCATATTTTGGCACCACCTGCTTTTGTTTGCTGCTGTTTGTTCTGTGTTTGGAGAAAAATGTAAATGTGCTTGTAGCTGAGTCTCAGCAGATCAATTTGTGCTGCTTTGCCATCATTTTCCTAAAGTCCCCAAATTGAGGACATGTGAAAACCTCTCGAGCTTAAAGGGTTCAGCATAAAGGGTCAAAGGGTTAGTCAAAAATAATAAGTTTTTGTGTTTTTCACACATTCTTGGCTATTTCCAGTTACAGAGTCATTACAGTACAAATCGTCAATCATATAATCGATCCACTTAATTTTCACAGAAACTGACTGGGCACCAGGAGAGTAGGCAAAGCTGACTAACCACATGACATTAGCCAGCCATGGTCGTGTTTCAGAGAACTGTTTCAGGTTGTTGGTTCCAAGAATGATTCATAGTGTAGTTTATTTTGCATTTCTGTAAGTCAGTGTACAACATGAGCAATCTTATGGGAGAACATGGTTTTGATAGTTGACACTAATGCTATCTAGCTCTCACTTGCTGAGAACCCTGAAGGCTAACCTCCACTGTGTTAAAGTAGTAGGTAATTATCTTTAAACTTCCCACAAAGAGAACATAAATAGTGTACCTCCAAACCACTTCTTAAAAGTATTAAAAGTGTTTAAACTTTTATGGGGTCAAAATCAGGTCCAAGTATAAAATTGTACATAAACTGTAAAAAATTACAGTTATCACAAATATATTGTGTATCATTGACAACAAAATTACTTTTTGCTTAAGTACATTTCAGAGACAACTTTTTACATTTACTTGACTAAAGAAGTTGAATTAGTACTTCTACTTTTACCAGAGTCGTTTTTAACATGGGTACTTCTACTTAGGTACACAATGTCTATTTTTATATTTCCTTTTTCCACAAAAGATACCGATGTGGGTTTACAACTGTGACACAAAAACAGACAAAATTAACCCAATAATTTAATCCCTAAAAAGCCTGCCAGTGCATGCTGGTTGAGTACATTTTAGTTTTGTTTAAGTTGGCAAGCTAAAGTTAGGATAACCTAGTGTAATGATCCTGCTCTAACTTTGACAATAAATGTAAGGTAACAGTTAAGTTTGTCAGATTAAAAATGTTATCTCATGTGTGCTGAATGAAATACGTTTTTCCTTTGAAGTAAACCTATTCTTTATTAAAAACTGAGCACAAACGTTTCATTTAACAGCTTTATGGTAGAGTATAGAGAACAAGGACGAGCATGCATGAACATAAAACATTAAGACCACGATGACTAGTGCACCAATGTTTTGAAACTTTAGTGGTCAGGTGTCATGTGCCTCTGCAATGCGAGGTGTCTCGTCTGTGCTCCTCTAACTCAGTGATTCTCAAGCTCGGGGTCATGAGATCATAGGGGAAATTCACCTTTAATCTGGAGTCATGATCCGGACAAGACCATATCTCACATACATCCACATACATCTACGCTCTTTTTTACATTAAGTTATTAAATAATCATTAAAAAGTAAAATAAATCTAAATATATGCTATAGACCAATACTAACAATAAAATAAAATGGTATAATTATAATAATGATACAAATTGACAAGTGCACTGATGTGGCAGGGGTGCACAGCTGTTAACATAACATACAAACTATGAAGATCTGCTGTTTGATTTACAAATGGGGCCAACGTTCACAGGACGGAACATTTTAGCACGTTGCAGTGAGAGATCTGTGTCTGTGTGTTAAGCAGGTGTTGATAAAAGGTGAGGGGGTGGGAAGTTGTAAACACCACCAACTGCTATATTGTGAGTTGTGGCTTTAAAAGATTAAAACCACTGTAATGCACCATTTTTTAATGATCATAAAGAGTGCAGCGTTACTTCCAAACATTTATATTGTCAAAATCATTTTGATGGTTTTGATCTGTACAATCATTCTCACTGACAGTACCCTCAGCTGGACAAAACTGGAACGTTGGCCTAAGGATGGGACATTACGTGTGTGAGGCGCTCTCTACCACACAACGCATATAATAAAGAAACTAGGCCAATACACTGGACCCTAGCAGAGTTTCAGAAGACATGTTCTTGCTATCTTAAACATCTCTACTACAGATTGTGTAAATAAAGATTGTGCTGCTGGTGCAATGGCACAGAGAGAAACTTGCAAGAAGAATCACAATTCTTCAACCCAAATATGTTAAATAAAACTATAATTTACAATCGACTAAGGTTTACAATGTTGATGACGATTTAATAGATCCAGTGGCAAAGCAATCCTCTCTTAATAATGGGTTTGCCACAATAGTTCTCTAATCTTGTGGTGAAAAAGTTTGATATATATAGTATATGAGTTCCTTGTTATCTCTGTACTGTTATTATTACAGTCATTTCTAAGTATTCCAATCCTCATTTTCAGATTTGCACAATTAATAACTTCAAAATTCAATAATCTCTACAAAAACTCTGGTTCTACAGTTTAATGAGCTTGAACTTAAGAGAATACACTGCCAAAGCAGCAGCTGGACATGGGCTTCCTCTTACAGGAAGGATGTGAAGCTGTCTGCTGTGTTTCAATGGCATATCTAAAAACAAATGTCTCTTACATTGAATTGCTCATTTATGGGCAGTCCTACAAGCTTGTTAGTTGATATGGAAACTTTCACGATGACTCAACTCCACTTTCCTGGCTGCAGTGAAACTAACAGGTACAGATGTACAAAAGGATGAGACGTTTGTGAGTTGTTGCTGTGTTGTTGTCGACAGGAAACCCACAAGATTCAGTGAGGTGACAAGGTGTGTGCGTGCAGTGCGGTACACATGACACAAATGATGGCACGCACTGTACTTTGTGCACTTTCTTTGTTTATCTTCAACGTCTTACTTATTTCAAAGCCTTACATCCTGTGTGGGCTTTGCTTGGACATTTATTAAGAATTGCACTGATATACCTCTTTGCTCTTTCTGATGACCTGATACACCCACGTCCACTTCCTTTCTTATCAATGGACGTGCTAAAAAGGCCTTTTTATTTGTTCTTTTTTTTTTGAGACACTGACCCCTGGTTTTGTGAAGAAATGTTGGCACTTGTTATCTGTGTGATTTCTGTCGTCTTTTGTCTGCTTGTGACACTGCACTCGTGGCCTGCTTTATAGAAACGGGCTCAGGAAGAGCTCTACAGATGGGAGGTGACCCAGTAATCTCTTTTAAGCCTACATATGCTTAGAAAGGCATTAAGCATGATGTCAGATGTAACAAACTACCTTTGTAGAAATAAAAAAAAGATAATAACTATAATCAATTCCACACAATTAAAATACATAGATCAACAGTAAGTTGTCAAATAATGACAAGTCTTATATATGTGTCTTATACATCATATCACTTTTTATCTTGTTATTGACTTTGTAGCAGCAACTTGTCAAATACAAGGTCCGCTCGGGCTGCTGGTGTGTTAGAATAAATAAAGCTAAAGCTAATTAAAGGAAATGTTGGTAATATGTGTTTGATAAGTATAAAAGTTATATAGTTCTAGTATATTCGAGCAGCCATCAGTGAGCATCCATTCCTGTTTTTGTTGTCTCTCTGTGTTGTCCCCTCCCTTCTGTGTTTGTCTCCTCCTCGTGGCTGGAACACCTGTCCTCTATTTACTCCTCATCACCAGGCAGTATAGGAAGACTGGTTTTCCATCCACTTCTTGACAGTTTATTGTCGCAACTTACATAGTTAGTAGTGTGTTTTGGCTCGTTCCTTGTCGATTTTGTATTAACCTACCTAGGCCCGGCCTGCCTGCCAAACTGTCCTGCCTACTACTTACTTCTCATCTGGTCCAACTCCTCAGCCTCTACAATTTATCACAATCATTACCATTGAAAGAAACTCATTTCCACTTATCCGGTTATAATCTGATTCTGGGTTCAAAATCCATGGCATTAATTTTATAAAGTATGTCTGTAAATCAGTAACTTGGGTGTTCCTCTTTTTTGTTACAAACACAGAGTTCGTTTTCTTGTATCCCATCCTCTTTGATCCAGTCAGGGGAGAGAAAGCCTAAGATTCATGTCGATGAAGCAGATACATTGTTTCACTTTGCACTAGGTATTTCTTTGCTTATTAGCCAGGCAGGTGAGGTGTATTGTCAGTAGTTCACTTTAAAGTTAACTAGTAGTTAAATTACTTAAACTGTTGACTTAAAGACAGTGCCTTTCAGTTAGCTCAAAACATGTCACTTGTCTCAACTCGCACAATATTCAACCTCAAAGCTCTAGTCTGAATTGGAGTGCATGCTTCCACAAATGCAAGACATTTGAATGTGTAACTAGCCGGTGACAGTTTAGACAGAACTAGTACTGCCAGTGGATAACTTTGTGACTATGCTTTTTCTGTTTTGACAAATGCATAGTGACTTATGCAAATGATGCTAACTGCAACAATTGATTGAAAGCAAGCCAAAATGTCAGTTACTTCTTCAATAAATGTTACCGTACAAATAGTGCAGAATAAAGACAAGCAACATATTATAACCCTTTTCCTTGTGCGTGCATGTGTTTGCCTTGAAGTTTCAGTGCACTTTCATTGTTTGTTATTACACATTGTTAAAAACAATGAAACTTGCTACCATGAGTCACCCAAAAAAGAGAAGTGTCTGCTTATTCTACAAAGGGAGCAGCTTTTCCTGTTAATAACAGAGCACTAAGGCGTCTCTTTGCCACTATAAATATGGGAACTGTCATTGTTATGATTATTTCAAGCACTGTGCAGTGACCCACCATTGTCTTCCGTCAGGGTTTTGTGGCCTGGGCATTAGACAATAGAAAGTGACGTGGCCAAACTGGGTCTGCGGCACTGCTCTATTCATCAGCAAAGGAAAAGAAAGGTCAGGGACATTTAAATTTGGTGAGAGTATCATGTGAAGTGGGGCATTGCTTCATGGCTTGGTGCGGGGTGTGAGGAAAGGGACCAGGCTATTGTTCGATTCCTGAGGCACTACTCCACCTTCAGGCAGGGTCACACCTCCACACCTGCTCAAATTTAGCATCTATTGTAATATATTTGTGGTAATGAGAAGGTTATGTAGGAAGTTAAGTTGTAGATAACTTTAAAAATGAAAAAACAAGCATGATTCTTTAAAATGAGACAATAGTTCATTAGTCTCATAGGACGGAAAACTCGCAGTAACATGGAAAAGAATGGAGCTGGTGAGACGGGATGGCATTATACTGTAATGCTTATTTGAACTTATAATCAAATATAACACAACCAAAGATTACTTGCAACAAATAATTAATATTGTCAAATTTAGGACAATTGGAGCTACGACCCAGTATAATAGCAGTTAGCTGGATGACTATGTAAACAATGTGACAAAAGACTTACCTAAAGCTCTGCTGATGCGCAAACGTGTCCAGACTCAATCCCTTTAGTTCTCTGGTTTCTAAGCACATGAGCGCCACTCAAGTTGACACTTTGTTGTTGAGCATACCTAAGCAGTCTTAATCTGTAACAATGGATGTGTTTATCCTTAAGCCTTTCAACTGAAAACCTGATTTAATTGGTTTACTTTACAGATTGACTTTACTCTCTGGTACTTATCAGGTCTTATCTCTCCAATATGCTAAAGTTTGCAAGAATGGTTTTGAGTAAGGCGTAATCTTTACGTTTGGTTGTCTTGGTCCTATCTGTTTGAGGAAACTGTCTGGCTTGTTTTGTATGATAAGTTGACCTTAGAAGTTTTAACGTGATGTGTCTTTATTTCCCGTAGGCCATGCTGTCATAATTAAGCTACATTTTACACATTACATTTTATTAACAGAGAAGTGCATGGGATTGTCTTACTGAAGCTGTTGTGTGGCGTGTTTGGTGGACATGGAAGACATTATATTTCAAGGTAGCGGTGGCTGGGGAGTAAAAGTATTGTGTGATCTCGGCAGGCTGTGTGGAAATTCCTCCTGAGGAACACACTGACCCCACAGCTGACCTCTAAGTGTGCTCGTGCCATGGAGTGTGCTATGGCTATTTGTTTATGAGACGGTGCTGTATTTTATTATTTTGGGGAGTGGGTAATGCTAAACCTGCCATGAGCTCACGGAAGACAGAGGGAAAAATGTATCTTTTTCATTGGTTGCTCCATTTCATTTTATATTTTTGATGGAATAAATACAGAGCACTCTTTTCAAAAAGGCTAGCAGTTTGAATTTCCTCAATGACTTCATAATGTTGTCATATGTTCAATATATAGTCAGTGTTTTTAGGTTTAATGTGGCAATCTATTTTATTCAGATTTTTTTATACTATTCACTTGATGTAACACAAATAAATATATGAGTAACAAGATAAAACTGTTGTTATTTAAGAAAAAGCTTTTACACGTAACATCGAGCCAAAATATGTCATATTTACATTTCAGTTTTGTGTATATGCAATTTGTTTTAATGGTTTAGTGCAGTGTTTCCAAACACTGGGTCGCAGCCCCAATATGGGTCACCAAAACATTTATTTTAGTTCCTAAAAGATTAAAAAAGGTTTATGATAGTCAATATGCAACATCAGCAGGACACTAAACGGCAAAATAGCATGCATTTAAATAACACTTTTTTCTACCTTGACTGGGCACTCTTTATTATTCATTCTTCCATTTACCCATTCAGCACTCACACATTCACACTGTGATGGTGGTGGTGTACTACCTCTGTAGCTACAGCTGCCCTGATACTCCAGATAATTGCACGTTTAACGTTAACATTTTAATCCTAATCTGATCTTCCTCAGGCTAAACCATTCTCGTACAAAACACTCTCGTAAATCTGGGATTTACTATGAAAATTTATAAAGATGACCTAGTAACAATAGAGAATGACTTGGTTGAGTAGAACAATTGTCCTGCACACACATACACAATTATTTTTCCCCAAAGGCCACATTTGGACCTGGGCATGATGGGCCGGGCCAACACAGTGAACTCACTCATGTTCAATAAAAACACATATTCAGTTGTTTTGTCAATTGTTTAAAGTTTAAACGATACGGTTGGCTAAACAATATGTGAAATATACTGAATACTGTACACCCAACAGCTGCTGCCTCCTCAGCTTTAGAGCCACTCTTTACATTTTGTTCTAAAACTAGGCCTGTCTCAACACATCAGCTGTGATATCATTAATGATAACAGCACAAACACACATTGCCTTTGAGCAGCTGCTTTTGAACAAAGGAATCCGAATTTACACTCAACAATGTTTACAAGGCAAATAATCCATATTTAACAGTCTAGTTAGTACATACTGAGAAAGCAGTTTTGGAACATTTTATTTTTACATGTTCCCAAGGCGTGAGGACATGTGGCAACTTTTGTCAATATTTATTATCAGCAAGGGAGCTATTAACAACATCTTTGACCCGTCAACGTCCCCTCTCACAGGAGACCGGCCAAAGTGAGACTGTCTTCTCTGCTTAGTAGATCTCATCATAGGACAGGGTTAATGGACTCACAATGGCTGCTCAGATGCTGTTTGAATCCCCAGGTGTTCCCAGGTTTACTATTCTTGCCTAATCAGGAATGTTTTCGTTTTTTAATGTTTCATTTTTTTCTTATTAGCCAAAACTGAATGTGGAAACTCATTTTAAATTTGCTCAAACATTCCAGTTATATTCACTGCATCCACTGAAAATATTATAGAATAACAATTCTTCTGTGCCATTGGGTTGTTGTCAATGAGATACTATATTGTGACATCTGTCTAGTTCAGCGGATGAACCACACTGTGACTGTGGTGACTTTGATTTATGTCTTTCCCCACCCACAGATATAAACGGGTCTGTGAGTATCAGCACGCCAGTAAGAGTGTTCGGAAATTCCCATCGGGATTCACAGAAAGGCTAAAGTCAGGACTTTTTAACCCTCTTTCCCGTTACATGTTGGGACATGTGGCTTTTCTCAAGAAGACACACACACAGACTCAAACTAGGCAGTCATTCCCACTAAATGTGCTCTTGATTATAAAGTAAACAGTGATAGTGTGACTCACAGAACAGTCTTTTTATTGTGTCAGATCTTTGCTTACCTCTGTACGTCACACATGCTTTGGCCACTTTCAGGCACTAACATGCTCAAGATCTTGCCTCGAGGGAAACAACGATCCACACTCTTTCTAAAATATAGGCTTAACCACATGTTAGGTAACCACAGGTGACCACATGTGAGTAACATTTCAACAAGAAGAGACTTAAACAGGCACAAATAATGAGGTGCAATAAATTGTTTATTAAAAATATTCCAAACAAATACATGGTGAAGTGAATGCTGTTCTGCGTTTTGTCCTTCATCTTCACCTTCACTAGGACAATATTACAAAATTACACTTCCTGGTATCTCTATCTTATGACATGGTATCAATATGATTGCATCTCTGTCTGTTTACAGGATTTTTGGGAAGTACACTTCAGTGGTGGCCTTTGAGAAGCGACCCTTCCTCATGTCTGCCTTAAGGAAACAGTAGGCCTTGTGGTTGAGAGATTCTGGTCATACAGCAATACAAACCTAAGCCAGCAAAATAAAATATTAATATGGTTGATTTTTATTAACGATAATTGGTCAGACATCACCAAATGAAAGCTATTTAATAAAGGTTTGCAAACATTGTCAGACAGAAGGCCTGAGGGTTTGTGAAGTGGGGAATCTGTAATTCCCTGTATTAATGAAGAGTTTAGCTGCAATATGGTGAGTAAATTTATCACTACATAACCATGTAATTGCCCCAGGGCTTTAATAACTGCATCTGAAGCACAAATAAGTGCTGTTTATAATGATAAAGTTTGGACTGGTTATAGTTCATGACCACCATCATGACTCTTTTAATACGATGACCCTCTTGTTGTGGAGTATTGATTTCGGTTCTTAAATAAATCTAATACTTTTAAAATGACAATACAATGTCTAATGATATATATTTAAAATTAATGCATATATATATTTATATATATATACAGTATATTTATGTGTATTTTTTGTTAAATGTGGATATGCACATGGTTTCTTTCTTTCCCTCCCTCCACATACGCACAACTGTTTAGTGCTTTTTAATTGTCTATGTTTATATTGTCATTTCCCAAGTATAAATATTTGTCCATTGTGTTATCGGTCTCAAATTTTTGTAGATAAGCTGGTTTCTGCTTTCCATTGGGTTCCTCCTCGTCACAGTCTCAGTATTTCCTTCTGGTTGCTCAGTTCCAGCTTGTTCAAACGAAGCCTCAGGATCACTTTCTGAAATGTCTTTAGACTCACTTGTGTTTTCATCTTTTTTCTCATCACTGTCACTAACTTTATTGTCATTCATGATGTCATATCCCATCAGTGGCTCAAGTTGTGAATTTTACCAACCTGTGCTTTTTGATTTTCTCTGTTTTAGGGCAGTATACCAGATAGACTGGGCTGTTTTTATTGTAACCTGCAAAATTTCCTTGTTCACATCAGGAATCTAATTTGCTAATTGACTAAAACAAGCTAATCCAAATTTTTGTATTTGAAACACATTTGGTAGTTTATTAGTGAGTAATTTGTTGTCTGTTAAAACATCTGTTCCTCTAATGGGCAGCTGTCTGAAAAGCATGGTTCCACAAATTGTCTTGATCAGTAAGCATCATATCCCACAGCGTCACCAGCTTCTCTCTGCTGTGCCGTTTTAGTGGGACAAGTGCACATGTCTCGTGTCTGATTTTATTCTTTGTGAACAATGTTTGAAAGTCTTTGTTTGTAAACTCTGTATGCACTTTACTTCTCCATTATGTGATATGTCAGCCAAGAACTTTTCTGTAGCCTGGACTGCATCACTCTTGGACTTTAGGAAGTACACTAATATGGCACTTGAATAGTCATCTGTGAAAGGCATATTTGTAACCATCTATGCTCACTGTTTTCATTGGGCAAAGTCCCAGGGGTTACTTTGGCTCCTTCTTGTTTGAGTGAATTTGCCTTGCGCACACATTTCACACATCTGACCTGGCTTTACACGACTCCCTTTTATCTCCATACCTTTAACTACATTCTGTAGCTTGATTATTTGTAATTACAGTGTCCAAGAATCTTGTGCCAGGTTTGCACATTATGACAATCCTTACATTGTTCACTATCTGTATCAAAAGTTGGTATTATACAGCTTCTCATATTCACAAATGTTAAATCTGTTACCATCTTTGGTGATCATGTGTCTCCTTTCTTGTAAGTTATTATCAGCTCATTCGTTTGTGACTCTAGGGACTGAAAAGATTTCACAATATGAGGGCGTTGAGCATCTTGTAATTGTACTCTGTGCTCTTGTCCATCATCTAGAAGATGAATCACCGCTCTTCCTCTTCCTTGAGCCATTTCACTGAATCTGGTCCTATCAGTGAGTTCATCAAAGCTTGTAAATTTCTTAATGTTGTTTATGATGTGAGAGGACGTTCCTGCATCTACCAAAATGCCTTTCATTTTTACTTTGCATGTTGACCTCTCATCCTTGGCATGTTCAGCTTTGAAAAGGTAGTCACTAATTTGCTCCTCTGTGACTTTTCTGACATTGTCCTGTTGACCTTTCTTTTTACACAAGACCTCTTGTTGACATTGTAGACTCAGCAGTATTCATTTTCTCTGACTCTTCATATATTTGTAATCTTCTTTTTAAGTCTGAAAACACTGTCTGAACACTGTCTTCATTTTGAGTAATATGTACTGCTAAAGGAAGGTAAACCAGCAAGCATCATGGCTATGATGAAATCCTCACTTATAGTTCTCTGCTCTGATGATAGTCTGTAGTTGACTTGTTCTCCGACTCCGTAGCTTTCATGTCTTATGAGCGACAGGCTTTTATTATCTATTACCCTTGTTAGCTCTGCATAGCAGTCTGCATTTTATGTTGCATCCTATCTGTTCTTCTCTTGCAAAATAGTGTCTTTCAAATTTAAGATGTTTAAATATCCCAGAAACCTTGTTTCCCAAAGGTCACACTTGTCCTCCGATCCCTTAAAGAGTAGCTATCCAGATGCAGAAGTTGCCATTTTCTCATCTTCAAGGCTCGTGCTTAGCTGTTCTTGCTTTTGCTAATCAGCTTGTTAGTTTGCGTAATATGTTCAGATTTGCTTTAGCTTTTTTTCTTTGCCGAATTATTAACTTCTGCTTAATGTTGACTTTGGCATTATCCCGCACATGTCGGTCTGTGCTTCAGTACCTCAATGTTTGGGTGCCTGGGCCCATAACCTGTTAAGGCGTTACGACAGAAGAACAACTGTACGGTATCAGAACAACCAAGTGTCTTTACAAAATAAAGCTTGTTAATACACAGGGAGTCAGTGTCGTTCATGAACTCGTTCATATTTTGGGCGAACGTGAACTGAACGTGC
This sequence comes from Neodontobutis hainanensis, assembly GCA_024349245.1. Classification (NCBI taxonomy): domain Eukaryota; kingdom Metazoa; phylum Chordata; class Actinopteri; order Gobiiformes; family Odontobutidae; genus Neodontobutis; species Neodontobutis hainanensis. The sequence goes on along the minus strand of JALDNG010000020.1, from coordinate 17,253,865 downwards.
GTTATTACTGCCTGATGAACGTAACTGTGAACTCGTTCTGGTGTCTGTGAACGGCACGCTCTCTCAGGTTAACTATCTATGGGTTAACTTTGTTCAATAGGGTGCCAGATTTCTATAGAGCCTTCCAGGCGAAAACCCGGCTAAAACACACCGCAAACGGGTCTCAATATGTAGCGGAAAAACACGAAATCTGGCAACACCAGCCACCAGTGTCGCACCACCGTCCACCGCATGCGTGACGCGTCATCAAAAAAAAAAAAAAAAAAAAAAAAAGAGAGGAGAAGACAGCAGCACGTAACAAGGCGTATGATCATTTAAAATAATTGTATGAAGGCACCTTAATGATTACTGTCCTGTTTTTCTTTTTAGAATTCCTCATTAAAAACGACCATTCAAGCAGCACGTTTTCCCTCATGTTTTTGAGAATGTACTGTAAATGTACTGCAGCTGCTACTAGTGTGGAGTGAATGGACAGCAACAAAGCATTAAAGCAACAATGGGGAAATGCTGTTCCCTCAATGCTAATGTAAACCCTGGTTGGATAAGGATTCAAAATTGGCGCATCTGACACATATCTTCATTAAAACTGATAAAATAATTGCTGTCTGTGATTCTACTGTATATGGGCTGTGGCAATAATTTTGGAAAAAAAAAATAGCTTGCAGCAACATATGGAAAAAAAGAGCTAAGAACTAGTTCATTTTTGGAACTGTGAACTTAGTTCAAAATTTTGAAGTTTGAACTATGAACTGAACTAGTTCATTTTAAAATTTGTGAACTGAACTTTGAACTAGTTCTTGTAGAAAGTGAACTTTCCCAACACTGCAGGGAGTAAGAGCGCAATAGTTACTAATACTTAGGTTGAAATAGGAAATAAAAAGTAAAAGAGAGCAGTTGCTTAACCAGACGTTATAACCACAGGTAGAGAAGGTGGGGTAAGATATGTATGGTTATCTGACCTTGTTTATCTTGCAATATTTTATCATGACTAGGAAACAGATGGGATATTTATCAAAAGGCCATATAGGCATGTTGCAATTGTATGTTTGCAATAACAGAACAAAGCCAGTATTTTGCTATTTAACTATTTATTTACTTTATTAATTTACTGATTTTGTAAGCCTGTCAGAAGATAGTAACATTTACTCTCCCTGTTGAAGAGTGATTTACCAACATGCTGCTGAAGCATTCTGTTTCATTCCATTGGTGTCACGTAAACCAGGAGTCAATCTGGTCCGAGACCTCCTCCGCATGGATTGATAAGGCCTAGTTATGGCACACACTGAGAGTGAAGGAGGAGGAGGCTGGCTACGCTTACATCTGGTCCTTGCAGACTCACTCCACTGCTGTTTATTGTTTTTGTGCAGCTTCTGATTTTGGAAAAAGTAATACCGTTGTCCAGGCACTAATAAACATCTTGACAAATTATTTATCGTGTTCCCTCTCATGTAATGTGCATTTTACTGCCTTTACCTTGGAAAAGTTTACACTGTGGGGAGTCGCAAACTTTTATACACAAATACTTGTTTTTCCCCATAAATGCATTCCATTAATATTAAGTGTGACTGCAAAACAATTCATATGAAACCTGTTTCTATATTATACAATGTGCTGGGTACAATTCTGGCAAAGATAGAAGCTGATGAACAATGGCAGTTGAAGTATAATTTAGAATATTTTAGTACAAATATGAGAATAAACTTCTACAAATAAATGTGTAGAGTAAACTTGTACTTTGGAGGAAGTCATTTACTGTGTTATGGGCTGAAGTTAGTTGAGTATTTGTAAGGTCACAAACTTATCAAAACTTGCTTTGTCCAATATGCTGACGCTTCTTAAGAATTTGTAATGTTGCCAACTTATAAAGTTAGCTTTGTGCTACATGCTAATATTTTTTAGAAAACACTTATAAAGGTTACTTTGACATCAGGTAAGGAATTTATACAGTATTGTTCAAAATAATAGCAGTACAATGTGACTAACCAGAACAATCCAGATTTTAGTATATTTTTTATTGTTAAGTAGCAAACAAGTTACCAGTAGGTGCAGTAGATTCTCAGAAAACAAACAAGACCCAGCATTCATGATATGCACGCTCTTAAGGCTGTGCAATTGGACAATTAGTTGAAAGGGGTGTGTTTAAAAAAATAGCAGTGTGGAATTCAATCACTGAGGTCATCAATATAGTGAAAAAACAGGTGTGAATCAGGTACAACAATACACAGTGAAGCAAGCATCATGATATGGGCATGTTTCTCCTACTATGGTGTTGGGCCTATTTATCACATACCAGGGATCATGGATCAGTTTGCATTTGTCAAAATACTTGAAGAGGTCATGTTGCTTTATGCTAAAGAGGACATGCCTTTGAAATGTTTGTTTCAACAAGACAATGACCCCAAACACATGTAAACGAGCAAAGTCTTGGTTCCAAACCAACAAAATTAATGTTAGGGAGTGACCAGCCCTTAATCCAATCAAGAAGCTGTTTCTGAAGCAAAACCAAGAAATATAAATTTATTGTGGAAAGTTGTTTAGGAATCATGGAGTGGAATAACAGCTGAGAGGTTCCACACAGAGTTTTAAAAAACTGTGGTCATACAACTAAATATTAGTTTAGTGATTCACAGGATTTCTAAATACTAGAAACAAAAAAGGTTTGTACAAAATAGTTTTCAGTTTGTACAGTCAATGGCAGACAATAGTATTTTTTTAAACACAGTATTTTGACATATGCAAACTGATCCATGATCCCTGGTATGTGATAAATAGGCCCAACACCATAGTAGGAGAAACATGCCCATATCATGATGCTTGCTTCACTGTGTATTGTTTTACCTGATTCACACCTGTTTTTTCACTATATTGATGACCTCAGTGATTGAATTCCATACTGCTATTTTTTTAAACACACCCTTTTCAACTAATTGCCCAAATGCACAACCTTAAGAGCGTGCATATCATGAATGCTGGGTCTTGTTTGTTTTATGAGCATCTACTGCAGCTACTGGAAACTTGTTTGCCACTTAGCAATAAAAAATATACTAAAAACCTGGATTATTCTGGTTAGTCACATTGTACTACTATTATTTTAAACAATACTTTATAAATATCTTTTTGGTAATATTTTCTTTTCCCCCATAAATCTATTTCATAAGTAGCATTAGTATGACTTTGGAAAAACAGGTCTATATCTAAATGGGATTGAATGCGTAATTAGAGCCATTTCCTCTTAATTTCCGCTATAAGCAATGTGGGCAAGATAGGTAATTATCCCCCAGCACAAACCAGGACCCCACCCCCCACGTCATTGAATAGCTTCCTTTCTCATGTAATTTAGATGGAGACAATTAGGGACCTCACCTCGGTCTCACTCCCATCCCACCCAGCGCCGTGCTCTTCCACAAAACCACATATATGAAATAAGAGGCCCATACGCAGCTGCGAGGCTTGACAGGACTTCAAAGAGGACATCAGGGGGTTCGATGAAGAGGCTATAAATTCAAAGCCACATCCAGACTTGTTTTTGTCTTGGTTTGTGGAAACGGCATGGATGGTGATGATTTCTTCACAGCTAACTCTGCTGACCTGTGCAGAAATGTAATGAGGGGGGTTGGAGGACAGGATGTGAGAGTCTTGTAAGGACGGTTAGTGTGAAGCTTTGTCATGTTAACACAGTAAAATCCTACAGACATATTCTACTGTATTGTTTGTAAGGAGGACTAAACCTAAACCAGAGGTTAACAAAGGGTTAAACTGAGACTGAACTATTGCAAAACTTGTGATGAAATCATGACAATTGAGGTAAACTAAGAAAAAAACTGCTGATTTAGAAAAGGCTAGAACTAAAACTACACATAACCAGGATTAAACCTAGATTAAAAACAAGATACACAAAGATAAATGTTGCGTAAAACAGGTAGACTTTCTGGACTAAGCCTGGGACCAAACGAAGGTCTAAACCACGGCAGGGAGAATAAATACTAGACCAAAGCAGACTTACTCATGGATTGGACATAACCAGAGCTAAACTAGAAAATAAAAGATAAAAGACGTTACTAAATCAGGAATAAACTAAACCAGGGCTAAACCCTGGACTAAACCTGACTGAAGCAGGAATAACCTAGACTAAAAATGGACTAAACCAGGTCTCCACCAGGACTAAAACATGAACGTGACAACAGAAAAGGCTCCAACTAAACCAAGACAAAACCAGGACAAACCAGTGCAAATCCCCAGCACAACTTTCTCGACTAAACCTGAGAATTAAAATAGCACTAATCCCTGAACAAAACCTGGACAAAATGACTAAACCAATGAATAAATACAAGAATAAAGCAAGGGCAAAGACAAACACAAGACTGAACCATAGCTAAAGTAGAAACAAATACAAGACTTAATTTTTAGGAGCAAATGCAAAAAACAAAAAGCCCTAAACCAGGACTAAATCAGAACCAGAACCATCTCTTTAATCTTCCTATTCAACTCGATCCAGTCCACTGAATCAATACCAGGACACAATGTATGTGAGGGTAAGCCATGCTGAGCCTGTGTTTTCTCACAACCCGGCTCGCTGCGAAGGACAGGTCAGTCTGATTAGATAAGAGAAGACCGCCGACCGCGTTCACAAGAGGGGTCCCACTTATGGCTTATACAACCAGACTTTTCATATGTACTGCACAATACGTGTTCACAGTGAAGAAGGGGGAAGTTACATCAGAACATTGCATACTACTGCTAGTTGTAATAATAGGAAGGGATGTGTTCATTGTTGGTATGTATTTGACTTCTGTTTTTTTTATAATTCACACAAATGAATTGTTCTTGATTACAAAACTAGGTCGGACGATTGCATTAAAGTGATAAGCTGTGTTTGCGGTTTATTGTTGTGACGGTGACCTTTGACCCAGTTGACAACAGACTGAACCTTAGGTGTTGGGGATAATCTGTTTGAATACACAAGCAGATGGCAGACTCATTACAGCAGTTATAGATGACGAGTGATCCGATGATGTAATCACAATACACATACTGAATGGTCACACTGACTGAGACAAAAGACTTTCAATATTCTGTCGTGGTTAAAATGTGTCCCAATAGATATATTAAATATATCTACTATTACATACACAAGCAAAAATAGTGAAATATTGTTAGACTAAAAGGACTTAACCAAGACTAAAATATGGGTAAATTATGGTCTTGTACTTTGAAGCTACGTGAATCTGCCCAACATGTGTATCTTCTACCCAGTTAGAGAAAATCTAACAATTCAGTTTTGGATCTGACACTCAAAAAGTGTTCTGAGAGCCACCATGTCAAACAGACCGGAACTAAACAACCAGTCACATCGAGACTAACATGAAACTGCTTTAAACTCATGAAAAACAAACTGCAACATGGACTGAAAGAATGGCATTGATGCATCAAGTAGGAATAAGAAAACAGACAGAGTGGAATCTACTGTTGAAATGTTAAATTAAAACAACGATCAGTCCATTTAAACCCATTCTGAGCCTCATTCGGTTAACGTGTGTAAAAACTGATACGTAAAGACTTGACAGGACTTCACTGTACAATGTTGCTCGCCAAAGTAAATGCTGTACATTTATGCTTGTCAACTGGTTCTGGAGCAGTTTAGTCTTTCAGGACGTTCAGTTCGCTGGATTCTACAGCAAACTGTACGAACAGAGAACAGAGATTTATTTTGATAAAAAGTGAACACGCTGAAATGAGTACGTTCGCCCTCTGATCTATCTACATGGCCCAGGGCTAAATTAGCGGTACACAAAATAAACACATTAAAGATTGTCCAGGACTATTGCAAGTGACTTAAGTAAAGACTTACACCAGACTAAACCAGAAGAATAAAATCTCAACTATCTCAATGTAACCAGTTAAGACTAAAACCAAAACAAAATCATGACTAATGAAGGAATAAAGCCGTTTCTGAAAATAGGAAAAAAACAGGTCAACAGTCACTAAGTGTGTAAGAGTCATAATGCAGATTCTAACATAATAGTAATGGATATCTGTATTTTTAACCCCCTGGATGACTAAAACTTTAAATATTTCATAAGTGTCTTGAGCAAGGTGCAGTTCGGTGGTTATACTTAGTTATGTTAGATAGATTCCACTTAAGGAATGCTTCTTGTGCAAACGTGGGATCCTGTTTGTTTTCACAACAGTCTTTAACCCTGTCCTTGAGTGGCTCATGCGCTCCCACAACCAGAGTTATAGGTGCAGCACCAATAAAGCACTGCACGCTGACCTGAGGGCTATGTCAATAAAGTCCAAACATGTGCTTTCTTTTATTCCCGCTGAAGCTGCGATGACGCATACGGCCAGTCATACATTGTTTTCCAGTTAATGCAAAGTAAAAATGCTCACTTGATGTTAGTTTTCTAAACTTTGAATTGTGTGTGATTCATATTTTACTAACATCATGTGTCTTTTTCTAATTCTTCAAAGCTGACTGTACCAGCCAGCCCTGCCAATGACCCACGAAAAAAACACCAAGCAGCGTCCATGGAGGAGGATAACCCAACCTCCCAGCATAAATTAGAATTCCTGTCTAAGTTAGGCTAAACACTAAAGCATGTAAGCTGATGAAAAAATTTGATTTTATGATGTTAGAAAAATGTGAAAGAGGTTTTCTTGACTAGCTTGTTTTATGGCGGATGTGAGTAGCATGCTCTTGATAGTTGAGGTTACTAAACATGTTCTCACCCCTGCTGCTGGTTGCCACACAGGAAGCTGGCACTCCTCATGGGATGTCAGGCCCGCTTGTTCCACATTTTCAGCTCCTCTTTTGCACAAGCTCCGGACGTGAAAACACAACTCATTACAAGTGTGGCATTATATAAAACGTTACAATAAAAAAAAAAAAACAATCAACAGGCACAGTGGTTAAAGGTATGAGGGGTAGGATTTGCATTAAAAAATACATTCATCCTCACACAATTAAAATCCCTTTTCTAGTTTCTACAGGACAAAAGGGAGGTGAATGTATCTGCAAACTAACTCTGCCTGTATTTTGCCATTTTCTTCTTTTGTTTGCATGGGAGAGATGTTTTGGAGTGTGCAGGTCTCTGCCAACCACACATCCCTGAGCGATGGAGAATGCAGCAAAACTATACAAGACGAGGCTACAGTTCATTCAAAAGACAGGATAAATGGATTTGACATTTACGCTGGTTTCTTTACAATATCTTGCATACTATACCTTTAAGATACGGGGAAAAACCCAAGAGGATTGAAATATGAGGAAAGTTTTGCAAAGTCTTCAAAAAAAAAATAAATAAATAATGAGACACACTGAATTTAAAGCTATGGTCGACAATTTTTTAAAAGGTCATGGATTTAGATGTGGTTTTGGTGGTTGACAATATTTACATAAACTAAAAATTTTAATAACTTCACATTTAATCCCACACATTGTATGAGAGAATGTAAAAGCTATTGACATTAATTATTATAAATAATATGGTACTGATAACCATATATCAAATATCTATCGCATAAAGATGGAGATAAAGCTGTATGTGTGCTCCAAAATATGTCCCACATACAGCATGGCAGCTTGCACTTGAGACTTGCACTGAGAATTGTTTCAAGCATTAACAAGTTTAGAAATGATGCAATAGATAATTCATTCAAGATAGTACATAACTTTTATTCATTACTGTGGCACGAGTGCAATATCTGAAATTCTGTGTCAGTGCATTAAAAGACCAATAAAGACATAATTCACAGAAGAAATGCTACATGTACAACAAAACAAAGCCTTGTACAATCTATAGCTTGATATTATAACTTTATGTAAATTAAATAGAGTCTATTCTATGTTAGCACCACAACTTACCACAGAAATGTACAGACAAGCATGCACATGAAGTATTCAGTATCATAACTGTCCTTGTGTACAGTAATTACATTCCCTTCCAGGTCACTGGTGGAGTAATTGTTACAAACACAGTTGCATTATGTTCCACAGGAAACAGAAAATAGCCATTAAGTGGTCATTAGGAATCCACAGATCTGAATGATTCAGAGCAGATGGTGCACTGGCAGGTCCAAACATTTGCCCTGAGATTGGACTGAGATTGTAATACTTCTCTGGCAGGTGCTTTGTTAGGTAGCATTAACAGATACATCCAGTCCCATACGCCTCTTTCATAGTGCTTTTGTAAAGAAGGATATTTACCTTTACCTAAAAAATACAAAAAGGTATCCCCGCTTTCATAAATGTAAATTTGGAGAGCATTCACTGATTGGCATAAAATGGTGGGTTACACCACACCAAAATGCAAACGCAGTCCTGTGACATATTTAAAACGGAACAGATATTTTCAATCACCTAAAATGAAAAACTCATCTTTGGACAAAAACGTTGGGGTTTTGAGGGATGGGAACGTCTTTGTGTAAAGAAATCACAGAAGAACAACAAAATCCTATTAATTTCTGTGAAAAGCGTTGTCATGCATTTTCATACTAATCTCCAACTAAGTACACCCGAGCGGGTGTTATACGTAATGTTGTAGTGGGTAGGCCAGTAGGCAGCACTGTGAACACTGTAAAAACAACAGCAATTCAAATGCAACAGTTTTTTTCTGCTTACAAGAGAGAACTAAAATTACCTAACCAAAAATTGTACTGTTACTTTTTAAAATCAGGTTAGCATTGTGCTACCATACCTAACTTAAACACCTTAGTTCCATTGTGATAGCAATTCACTTATCCCAATTAGAGAATCAGAAATTAGATTAGAACAGCACAGGTGGTTCCTTAAATAGTCTTTTTCTCTTCTGCATAAATGGGACACAGGCAGACGCTGGTAGAGCAAATAACAGCTAACATCCTGGAAAGTAGCTTAAAGAGGCGTGGCTGTCTGTGGAGACACAGATGTAATACCTGTTGTGTTGCATGTTTCAAGTTGGGTGACTGTCATACTGAAGACTCATTATGGAAGACTTTGGCTTTGAGATTCCTCAGACTGCACTGCAGGTTGGAGCTGGTTTCTGACTGCAGGGCATCGGAGAACTTGATGTCAGAGTTGACTGTATTTTTTCTCTTGATGGAGTTCTGAATAGTCTCAGAGGTGAAGTAATACACAATGGGGTCAAAGCAGCAGTTAGTCACAGCAATACAAAGGGCAATAGGGTAGATTGTTCTCACTACTGATTCCACAAAACAACCCTTTAATGTTTTGGTACGAACCAGCGCATAGAAGATCAAGTTCACATTGTAAGGTATGAAGCAGAAGCAAAATATGGAAAGATGCACAATTATCATGCGCAGAATTTTGGTTTTGTTAAGTTTCCCTCCACGGTTAATGGTTTGGGGTTGACGGAGAGTTTGCAGAACCATAATGGAACAACAAACGTTGAGCAACAGTGGGATGATGAAGCCCACTGACACAATGAAGATGACCATTTTTGAAAGATGTGACTTCCACTCACTGGATGAGAAGTTCTCGAAACAGGTGATCTTGTTGTTGTCCTGGTGAGTGGAGTTGAGCAAGAACCCCGTTGGTAGACTCGCTGATAATACCAGCACCCAAACTGCGATGCAAACAATCTTTGCATTCCGCTTCGTCCTCAGAGTCCTGGAGCGAAACGGGTGCACGATGGCCAGGAAGCGGTCTACGCTGATGCAGGTGAGGAAGAAGATGCTGCCGTATAAGTTGGTGTAAAACAGCGAGACAGACACTTTGCAAAGCATTCCTCCAAAAGGCCAGTCCTGGTTGTTGAAGTAGAAGACCCTCAGAGGTAGTGTGAAGACAAAGAGTAGATCAGACACCACCAAGTTCATCATGTATGTCGTGGTCTCGTTCCGTAGCTTCAGAGAACATGTGAAAATATAGATAGACAAAACGTTTGTGAGGAGTCCCACCACAAAAACAATACTGAACACCCAGCTGTACAATGGGTATTTGAATTCGTCATTTTTATCGCAAGTTATGTTAGAAGAGTTGTCCATCACGTGCGGCACTGTTGTTCCATCTAAGAAAGTAGTGTTGTACATCCTGGCTGGGAATGAGTGCCGCAACAAGGGGGTGTCTTTTATGAAACGACTATTTACCAGAAAAAAAATCAACTCCTGGAACAATGAATTACCAGCAGAGAATGGTCAGACAGTAAAACACAAAGTGCCTCTCCAACAGTTAAGGCATTGGTGAGTTATTTCAACATGTTAACATAGTACTGTTGCACGTGGTCAACACTGTTCCCTCCCCTTGTCTTGTTGTACTTCATTTGGGGGATCACCTCATGTTGAAAAGACCCCTCCCTGAGGAGAGGGAACCAGACTGGATTGTCCTCCCCTCCCCCTGCTCGCTCTCTGTATACCGGGCTTCTGCTCCCCACAACTTGCACGATCTGGGTTCTTTACTTACGAGTGGAAATCAGTCATAGAAAAGCCTCAGAGGTTTCTAACAAATGTAGATGTCCACAATGAAATATATAAGATATAGCCACTTTCCGGGTTGGTTAAAAAATCTCCTTAAATTGTCCTTTGCTTTGTCAAAATCCAGGCTTTGTTTTGTTCTTTTTCACAGCAGTAAAGTCCGAGCAACAAATCAGCTACCTCCTTGAAGAAAGGTCTGAGTTAGAGCTGCAGCTCTCCACGTGGGTCACAATGTGAATGTCTTCAGTGTTTTCTTCAAGGTTTGTTTCCTGTCCCCCCTCCTCCTTCTTGCTTGTTCTCTGTCTTTCAAACACACCCTTTGAGTCACACAGTAGCACTTCTCTCTGTTCACTGAGTTTGTCTCTGCCCCTGACACTTGCACAGCACTCAGCGTTCCTACTACTCCTTTTGTACCAGTATCACAGACAGTTTTTGTACTTTGATTGGAAGAGAGAGCAGCTAGAGTAACTCCTCCCCCTGCCCTCCTCCTAAACCCCTCCTACTTCTTTGTCTAGTCTTACAGTCACAAGTCATCACCTTTTTAAATAAAGACAGCACTTGAATTTAACTTCAGGTTACATTCATAAATATTTAATGTAGGGCTGTGAATTGATAAAAAAAAAAAAAAACACTTTTAATAAACCCAGTCTCAGAAGGTAATTAACTTTCCTTTTAAGCATTTAACGTTGATATATTTTAACTTTTGTATAGCATGTAATAATTATGTAAGTATAAATTTGAATTTTCAGCCAGACTTCAAGACCAAGCCCAGTCTAAGAATGTAAAAATAATTTTGCAGATAACTTAAATAGTAAATGGTGCATTTATATAGCACATCTTTGCACCTGACTGTACCAAAGCACTTTCACACACACACGCACACGCACGCACGCACGCACGCACACACACACACACACCTCCGACCACCACTAAACACACCTCCACGGTCACACACACATACACCAGGGCTGTGGTGAAATGCATGAGAAACCTTTATAAAATACAGTATTACCAATTAACTTTGTGAAGGAAATTTGATTGTTTACTTCACTGCCCGGGTTCAGATTGGAGGCGATAATTAAGTTTTCTATCCCTCTATGCTACACTCCCAGCCTCTCCCTTCACTGCTCTCTCTGGTGAGCTGTGCTTCTTCTCTTTTTTTTCATCAGTGCAACAAGTTTTACCACAAGTACAGCTTCTGCTCTTCCCTGTCATTTGGCTGAAACTTACAAAGTGAAACTTATTTAGAGAAAGCATGTGCCCTTATTTGACAGCTGTGTAAGCATGTCAAATCAAACATATTACTTTACTCTTTTCCAGGGAATCATCCGCTAGTCTCTTAAACCAGAATTGTCCATTTAGCAGCTTTGCAGTTTTGAAGCCTCAGTTCTTCAGCTTTGTTTCCAGACTGAGAAATTAAGCCCTTTTTCAAGAACCTTTGTTTTCAGGGTAAGTGGGTAAGTGTTCCACAAGGGTAGATTGTAGGTCCATTTCTATTTTGATAATAACCACAGAAACCACTTTCAAAATCAGAGGAAGTGCCGATGAGAGGGCAAATTAATAATTCCATACAGAATACAAAATTAACCAGGCTAGTAGGGCTGCATCATCAGATTTTTAAAACATATTTATACATACACTTACATTTAGTCACTTAGCAGACGCTTTTATCCAAAGCAACTTACATTAAGCTTCCATTCACCAGTGTTACAGCTGGAACACCACTGGATCCAGGTGGGTTAAGTGTCTTGCCCAAGGACACAACAATAGTATAAACTGTTAGGAAAGCAGGAATCGAACCACCAACCTTTCAGTTATTGGACAACTGTATACTGTTTTGAGTATACCATATTTGTAAATTAAAAACAATTTATAAAATATAAAGAAATACAAGGCTCTGGGCTGACCACTCAATAAATATTACAGACTAAACTAGGACTCTATAACTTGGATGCACCATATTTAGATTGAAGGTTTTGTTGATAATTTGACAGGCAAAAAAACATAAACAAATTGGAGGACCATAATGTTGATGCGATACGTAATATTGTACAGTGTGATTGAAAACAATAGATTTATGGTGTATTGTGCAGCCCTACTGGCCGGCTATACCCAGTCACTAGGTAAAAAATATTCTTTGTGATTCCCTTCCCTTCACAGGCTCACAGCTGTCAAAGTAAAAGTCCCAAGAAGCATTTTCCACATTGTAAGATTAATAAAGGTTTTCGTATCTTATTCATTCAAGTGCATAAGATATATTTCTGTAAAGATCTAAAGGGAACTAGAGAAAACAATTAACTGTCTCCTTGTTGTATCCAACAGCATGTGTAGGCCATGGCCAGACTATAGACTTTAATTCTGTGAGGACCACTGGAAAGGAGACAAAACAGCTTTATCTATTCAGTGTTTTTCCTGTACTTTCTGTCAGTCCAAGCCCACTGCTCTTCCTCTTTTCACTATATGCACTATAGCATTCAAGCTGGCCCTGAGCATTGATTCTCCTTGGCAGTCAGTAAAATCATTGAGGCCTTTGTTGTAAAGTAAATTAGCTTAGCACAGAGAAATGTAAAGTTTATAAGTTGAAAGAGCTTGATGCCTTGGTCAGTGGGATGGGGAGTGAATATAGTGTTTTTTTGTTTTTTTTGTCTTTTGTGGCTGTTGCTGTGTCAAGCAAGAGGTGGAATACTTTCTAGCTTTGATAAATGTTTGTCTGGATTCACTCAGAATTACTTGAGTCAAACCGAAGCTTGGCAGTTGAATAAGCATGGAAAGATAACTTGTTCAGCTGATTTCAGGTAATTTGTTAGCTTGACATGCCATTATTCACTGTTCATTTGGACTTGATAGCGCTCACAACACAAACAATATAGGCGTTTTTTGGGTTTGCGAGATTCAGGGCTTAGCCACATCCTGGTGAGTGTCCAGCAGAACAGCCATTGTAGAGTTTTAGATGCACTCAGGGCCTCATGATGTTAGGGCACATCTCACTAAATCAAAAGCAATTTAACAAAGTTTGCAAAGATTGTCAGACCAAAAGTCAGGCAGGGGATTCACCGTATTCTTGTGCTTTTTAAATGAGTTCATAGCGTTTTTAGCTGCTACAGGGTGAGTCAATTTACAAACCCATGCAATTGCCCCAGTTCTTTAATAACTACATCTGAACCATTAAGTGCTATATTTAATGGTTAACTTTAGATTTGTTAGAAGTTATAGTTCAAAACCACCAGCATGATTCTTTTAATATGACAAAATTCTTGTTGTGGATTATTGATTTCTGTTCTGAAATAAATCTAATACTTTTAAAATGACGATACAATGTAAAATGATGTACATTTAGAATGAATAGAATGAATAGACCAGCATTTTGAGCAGGAGTGGCCCTTTGTTATTTAAAATTATTTAAAACCTTCTAAAAAATGAGTCCTGCTCCAGGAGCAAAGCCCAACACTAAAACCCACATTACAGAGGCCTACTCAAATCATTTCTGATCTTAATCTAATTGACCTGCTGTGTATCAGCTGCTGTTGAGGGAAAGCTGTTTATGAATTCAGAATGTACAGTTGTACAGCTCTAATGTTCTGTCCTTCTGTGGTTTCAACTGTTTTTAAAAAATGTAAAAGAAAAAAAAAACATTAGCTGTGTGCGCATATTGGCAACAGACAAACACAAAAGACCAAAAAAATATTCACAATTTATGCAAGAACAAGATTATACTTTGGCAGCATTCAACTGACTATGTGTGCTGTCAGTGAGCAGGCAGAAAAAATGAAGTAAGTCTCTAAATTTATAGCTCCGTTTTTACAAGCATTTAGGTTTCACCAGTCAAAAGCTACAAGTTGTACGTCAAAAAGTTATTCCGGACATGTACAGAACATCAAATAATATGACATCAAGGAGCCAGCGTTACACAATTATGGTTTTAGGACCTGTGCTTCCACATTAAAGCTAAATCTACATTAAGATCAAATGTACACCAATATATCATTTAGTGTAATAATGATTCTTAAAAAACAAACATGTGAAAAGCTTTTGTATTTTTTAAGCCTTTTTTGAAAATATATATTTTTTGCCTTTATTGATGTCAGCCCTACGACACTGGGGTCCAGGGTGTTCCCCGCCTCAGGCCCAAAGTTGCTGGCATAGGCTCCAGTCACCCGTGACCCCTAACCACTAACTAACCAGAAGAAAATGAATGAATGAATGCCTTTATTGACAGTTGACAGTAGATTGACAGGAAACAGGGTGAGACGTTATTGGGCAAATGACCCGTCTCGAGATTTGAACTGGGTCTCCTGTGTTCTTGCGTTTTATTAGTACTCTACTAACTGAGCTCGGGCCTTTTTTTCTGCCTCTGGTGTCTGCACTACTTAAACTATGGTGATATTTTAGTGAAATACAACAGCTTTTGTCACTGGAGAGGGCATATATCGTTTTAATTTTATCACTTGCTTCACCTGTGGTGTACCTCAGGGTTAAACTTTGGGGTCCTATTTTTTCCACACAATCAGCTGCTTTTAGTCATTCCACATGTCCCAGAACGGTTCATCCAGGATTTCAAAGAGTTTCAGACAATAGCCAAACATAGGTTAAACCCGCTAAGAATCAAAGAAGGTGCTGCACGTTTTATAAGTAGTGTCTTTGTCAGCTCACCACAAAACAAACATCATCAAGGCTAGAGCGAAATGTTCAAGAAAATAGAGAAGCCATGTCCTATTGTCTTTTGCTCTCAAAACAGCTTCATCCAGCACAAAAAAACAAGCTGTTCACATGCAAGTATGTGGTCGCTAAACAAAAACAAGTGGTTGAAATCCCTGGACTGTAAAATTTCTCACAATGCCAGGAAACCGTCTGGCACCCTAAGGCCAAGTCTGAAGGCTTTCAAGAGGGGCTAAAAAGCCAGTGCACGAGGCAGATAGCAAATGACATGACAATATGTTGTGTAATCAAGATCAGGAGCATTTCCACTCAAGTATTTTTTACTGAAAGTGGCAATTGTGATGATTTATAAGGTAATCTTTTAAATCTATCTGGGAGGAACTGTTTGAAGGATGCAAACTATTGTACATGGCTGCCTAATAAAAAATGGGGGCAATTTGTATTCAGGAAAGTATTGTTAGTCATTTACATTTATTAATTTAGCTGACGCCTTTATCCAAAGATAAATCCATACATTGTTCTACAGAAATCACCAGTGTTACAGCCACTGGAGGTCAAGGTTAAGTGTCTTGCCCAAGGTCACAACGACAGTATGAACTGTGGGGAGAGTGAGAATCGAACCGCCTACCTTCAGGTTGAAGGACAACCGCTCTACCCACTGAGCTACTGCCGCCACTAGTCATGAAGGAAAATCAGCAGCACCTTTGACTGATCACCATTTTTGATATATTTTCTTTGACATGATTATCTGGGGTGTACCTTATGGTCTTCGCTCCCTTTTTGTTTTAAATACACAAGCTTCTACTTGGACAAATGGCATAAAGTTATAATTAACATTGTGATAGTAACTAGTAATTCATTCTGTAAATATGAACAAATTAAAACAACAGCCAGTACAATACAGGAAACACGTTAAATACATAGAGAATCTATACGCACTTGTTTGTGTTGTGTTTTACTCAGTTTTAGTTAAATTGAAAATAGAAATCAGATGTGTTTTTATTAAATTTTTATAAATGTGAGATTTTATTTTACACTCATTTAGAAATTTATAGACTGTTATAGAAGAATTTGTAGACTGTTAGAAGAATTTTGATACAGTATAAAATGGAAGCTAGTGTAGCAACTTTAGAACAGGTGTAATATGTGAGAATTTTGGCATATGGACAGAGATACAAAAATTTATTTTAGAAATGCTTGGAAAAATGCTGATCTGGTTACACTGTTAACATGACGATGAAAACTGAGATCTGAATCAAAGATGATGCCAGGATTTCTTGTATATTCTTTAAAAGTGAGTGAAAATGAGTTGAGTCAAGAACCAATGTGATGTCTTTTTGATTTTGGACCAATGATAATCATTTTTGATTTGTCCTTATTTAGTTGCAGGAATCTTAGATTCATCCAGATGTTGATGTCTCTGATCTCAGGAGAGAGGAAGATATAGATTTGAGTATCATCAGTGTAGTTATGCTATTGTATTTTGTATTTTTGAAAGCATAAAAAGATAAGAGTATAAGAGAGAATAAGAATAAGAGTGGGCTCAGGAAAAGAGCCCAACAAAGTTCACAAGCATCTTCTCAGAGGACATTAAGTCTAACCAAAAATAATTGTATTATATGGTATGTTTTGGTCAGATCTGGCCAGTTTTTCAGAAATATAGAAGCATCATGGTCACAAATTATGTGCTGTGGCTAGTAAAGCTAACAGCCAGCTTAACTATTTAAAAACTACCCACAGACAAGGTAGAGGAGCTTTAAGGAGCTTAAATACAGTAAACACTAATTGGCTTTGAAAAGACACTTTGAGAGTGGGGGGTACAGTGGCTTAGTGGTAGAGTGGTTGTCCCTTAACCGGAAGGTTGGTGTTTTAATTCCCGCTCTCCCCACAGTTCATACTGCTGTTGTGTCCTTGGGCAAGACACTCGCCTCCAGTGGTGTTCCAGCTATAACACTGGTGAATGGAGGTTAAATAAGTCGCTAGCAATGGAGCAATGAGCAATCCTGCTTTAGTAATAATCAGTAATTTATTCTGTCAAACCTTTAAGGAATTTGTTGTTTAATTAATTTAATACA
Organism: Neodontobutis hainanensis; assembly: GCA_024349245.1. NCBI lineage: Eukaryota > Metazoa > Chordata > Actinopteri > Gobiiformes > Odontobutidae > Neodontobutis > Neodontobutis hainanensis. Next base: position 17,236,727 of record JALDNG010000020.1, on the reverse strand, counting down.
AATTTACTGTTCCATAGTTTGACACTAAGCTTAGCTTGGAAACAGATTTTGGGTTTTTTAAAATAATAAGTTAATTGTGTTTCTTTAACATGCTTCATAGCATCTTGTAAACCTGACGGCATTTCTAAGTGGCAAAAAAATGGAAGTTTCTTCTACTTTAATTTCATTCTTGCAATTTTCTATATACCAATTGCCTGGGGTGTCCCTCAAGGTTACATTTTGGTTCCCTTTTTTACCACGTAAGAGCTTCTACCTAACCAGTTAATTAACTGTCAACTGATTTCTATTAACTGTTTAAAAAATAAAGAAAAATTATTAATTATAGATTTCTTTCTGATATATGAAAGATTTCTCACCACTTCAGCACTTGTAGCGCTACCTGTGTAATGTCCATCCATCCATCTTCTACCGCTTATCTGGGACCGCTTATCGCGGGGGCAGCAGTCTAAGCAGACTTCCCTCTCCCCAGACACATCCTCCAGCTTATTCAGGGGGATACCGAGGCGTTCCCAGGCCAGCCGAGAGACATAGTCCCTCCAGCGTGTCCTAGGTCTTCCCCGAGGTCTCCTCCAGGTGGGACATGACCGAAACACCTCCCTAGGGAGGCGTCCAGGAGGCATCCAAAACAGATGCCCGAGCCACCTCAGCTGGCTCCTCTCAAAATGGAGGAGCAGCAGCTCTATCTCTAAGGCAGCCGAAAGCTCATTTCGGCTGCCTGTATCCGGGATCTTGTTCTTTCGGTCATGAACCAAAGCGCATGACCATAGGTGAGATTAGGAACGTAGATTGACTAGTAAATCAAGAACTTTGCCTTACAGCTCAGCTCCTTCTTTACCACAACAGACCGGTACATCGACCGCACTACTGCAGAAGCTGCACCGATCTGTCTGTCAATTTCACGCACCTTCCTTCCCTCACTCGTGAACAAGACCCCAAGATACTTAAACTCCTCCATTTGAGGAAGGAGCTCCACACTCAGCTGCAAACCGTCCCAGTGCACGCTGAAGGTCCTGGCTTGATGGAGCCAACAGGTCAACATCATCTGCAAAAAGCAGAGACGAGATCTTGTGGTCCCCAAACCAGTAAAGATAAAGATAAAGAACAGGACCGGCGACAACGGGCAACCCTGTCGAAGTCCTACATGCACTGGGAACAGGTCTGACTTACTGTCAACAATGCAAACCAAGCTCCTGCTTCAGTCGTACAGGGACCGGACAGCCCTTAGCAAAGGGCCATGGACCCCATACTCCCAGAGCACCCACCACAGGGCGCCACAAAGGAGTGTGATCCCTCTGTAGTTAGGACACACCCTCCAGTCCCCCTTCTTGAAAAGAGGGACCACCACCCCGGTCTGCCAGTCCTGAGGTACTGCCCCCAAACGCCATGAGATGTTGCAGAGGCGTGTCAGCCAAGACAGCCCACCAACATCTAGAGACTTGAGGTACTCAGGGCGTATCTCATCCACCCCCAGTGCCTTGCCACTGAGGAGCTTTATAACCACCTCAGTGACTTCAGTTTGGGTGATGGACAAGTCCATCTTCGAGCCCTCGGCCTCTGCTTCAGCAATGGAAGACATGTCGTGGGGTTGAGGAGATCCTCGAAGTATTCCTTCCACCTTTCATCCAACAATATCCCCAGTTGAAGTCAGCAGATTCCCACCTTCACTGTAAACAGTGTTGGCAGGGCACTGCTTCCTCCTTCTGAGGCGCTGAAGGGATTGCCACAATTTCTTCGAGACTGACCGATAGTCCGTTTCCATGGCCTCAACAAACTCCTCCCAAACCCGAGTTTTTGCCTCCACGACCAGCTTTCTCCCCCGCCATCGGATCCAACTCACCACCAGATGGTGATCAATTGACAGCTCCGCCCCTCTCTTCACCTGAGTGTCCAAGACATACAGCTAGAGGTCAGAGGAAACAATCGATAATCGACCTCCGGCCTAGGGTGTCCGTCATGGCACGTGGCACTTATGCTTTAACATGGTGTTCGTTATAGACAAACTGAATAGCATAGAAGTCCAATAACAGAACACGGCTCGGGTTCAGATCCGGGGGGCCGTTCCTCTCAATCACACCCCTCCAGGTGTCACCGTCGCTGCCCACGTGAGCGTTGAAGTCCCCCAGTAGAACAACAGAGTCACCGGTCGGAGCACTTTCCAGCACCCCTCCCAGAGACTCCAAGAAGACCGGGTACTCTGCACTCCCATTTCGCCTGTAAGCACAAACAAGAGAGAGAGACCAATTCACGCAGGGAAGGTGCAGGGAAGCAACCCTCTCGTTCACCGGGGTGAACTCCAACACATGGCGGCTGAGCAAGGCTATGAGCAAGCCCACACCAGCCCGCCACCTCTCACCACAGGCAACTCCAGAGTAGTGGAGAGTCCAGCCTCTCTTGAGGATTTGGGTTCCAGAGCCCAAGCTGTGCACGGAGGTGAGCCCGACTATCTCTAGTCAGTATCGCTCAACCTCCCACACAACACAGGCTCCTTCCCCGCCAGCGAGGTGACATTCCATGTCCCTAGCTCCAGATTCTGTGTCCACGGATTGGGTCGCCGAGGCCCCCGCCTTTGACTGCCACCCAATCAACATTTGTAGTGGGCCCACGAGAGGTCGGTCCCATGTTGCTCCTTCGGGCCACCAGTCGCTCGCATGCGAGCCCCAACATCGGGCCTGGCTCCAGGGTGGGACCCTGGTTGCGCCATACCGGGCGACGTAACCGTCCATGATTTTTTTATATCCATAAAGGGTTCTGTGTAATGTAACAAAACAAATTCTTTCTTATTATATAAAGCTTGGTGTGTTCAAATGCACGTCTGTCTGATGACAAGCACTAGCCCAAAACGTCACATGTGATGTTAATAATAAATAAAAAAACTGGGAGCTTTATTTGTTGTGCGAAGCCTTCTTTAGTTTTTTTACTCATGAGTTTTTCTGGTTCCGGACACACAGGCCTACTGACTTTGGATGTTTATTTCTCTGTTTCTAATATGTAACTTGCCAATTATAACACTTGTTTATATTATTTATTATAACACTGGTTCAGTTTTGGCTCCCTTTTTTCCTGTGGATACAAATCAACTTACTAGCCTTATGTAGAATAAGACATTGCCTTATAAACGTATTCTGCAAACATGATAAGATAAGCCCTTAAAGTCTTTATCCAAAAATGGAAACAATCAGGCACAACTGATGCAATTTCTATTGCATCGGAAACCAGTGTGAACAGAACAGTTGTAATTTGGTAAAATAACCCACAATTACCACCAAATAAACTCACCATGGAGCTGTGAAACCGTGGTAATCTAATGGAAAAATGTCTCATTGTCTGAGACATCTGTCTCATTGTCTCACATGACAGATCAATATCATACAAAGCAATATTTCTTGGTATTTTCTGGTTAGATGCTATGTTTAGAGATTAGCAACAGGGTTTGCCTCTATTAAACAGTTAATTTTCTTTTTTACCTGTTATTTACATGTATTTAACCATTTGCATTTCCTGAGGTGTACCTCAAGGCTCAACGTTGGCTCCCTTTTTGTATGTGTGTGTATATATATATATATATATATATAAATATATATATATATATATATATATATATATATATATGCGCATGCATCTACTCTCCCAAATCATCAGGAATTATTAATAATTGTGTGTAAAACAAGGTAATTCCCTTATAAAATCAGTCTAGTAACAATAGAAAGCTCAAACAAATGCCTGCCAGTACAGCACAGGAAGCACATTGAATGAGCAAAGTGGTGTTTGAATGAAGGCACCCGTTGTCATTCATTATACAATGTCTGGATGTTGTACACAATAAGACTAGACATACACGTCATTACAGATAGAAAACAAGATTATAAATAGCGCTTGTGGTTTTTTACATCAGCCTCCATTTAGATGTTTTGCAGGGGAGTAAAGTCCACAGATTGCATCATAAAAGAAAAACAAGAACCACTGCATGCAACGCTAAAGGTTAGGTGTGAACCTGAAAAGGTTAATTAAACACTTGGTATTAGTATGCTAAAGGATATTGCATTATATCAGCAGTGACTAAGAAAAGAAGCCAAAACCACAGTACACACATTACACAGCTGAGAAAAGTTCCAGAGATTAAATTACAACTAAGTAAGTAAGTAATTTTTTATTTATATAGCACCTTTCACAGACAATGGTCACAACGAGTAGGCCATAAAGCAGACAAAGCGTAGATTTCCTGTATCAAACTGACTTCCTGTCTATTATTGTTTAGCCCGGATTAAACAACTTCTGGAATGGATTTTAGAGAAGTATAGCCTAGTAAATGAGACTATATTTAGGACCTTTTTTTTCACTGCCACTGCTGCAGAAAATGTGCCATATACAGTATAACACAAATATGACAATCCTTTCCAAACTTTTACATGTTTTTGCACAGGACTGTTACTCTTAAGAGAGCAAAAAAATTCTGAAACATGACTCATCTTTCTGTCACCATTTCAATTTGAGGCAGTTTGCCAATAACCGTTAGCAGCTACAAAACACTTCTTCCTCTACTCTAAAACTGTTAAACTGCTACTATAGCTTATCAGGCTCTATCGACAGAGAAAAAAAAACACTCTAAACTGAAAATGAGGTGTCAGGATGAGATACGAGGAGTCAAACGAATAATAAAGTTTTCAAAGATGACAAAAGCATAAAGTATTCTACCTAGAGAGTTAATACATTGGCTCAGAACTGGCTTGAAGTTGTTTCCATATATTAATATTTAGATTAAGTTAATTCACTGGCTTGGTCAAGCAAATAGTATCTGATAAGGCTAAGTGCAATAATTTAGTTAAGCTTCTCTACAGTTTGGCTTTGTACTCATTCCTCTAATCATCATTAAAGTTATAGTTTTAACTCATTTGGAATCTTTTGTATGGGTATGGTCTAGTGCCTCAGAGAAAGACAAAAAAAATAATAATTTGTCCAAATTAAAGCAGCATGTCACGTTCTGAATTGTTTCAAATACAAAAATTTCTTCAGAAAATTGTCAGACCCACAAACCCACAACATTTAAATTGGCAAATTAGTTATGCAATAAACCCACACAGGTAATACAATGTAATTAACAACCACAATAACCATGGCCATTCATGATTAGGTAAGTTGAAGTGTATAAAAAGCAAAAGGAAGGGAGCCAAAACTAAACCATGAGGTACACCCAGGAAAATGCAAATAGAGTAGGGACCCCCCTCTCGGGTTCAAATGATGGGCGAGAGAATGCAGCAAGAGATTTGGAGAAAATACAGGGGTAATGAGAGAGTGGGGTTGAGAGAACAGAGATAAACAGTGTTGGATGAAACTGCCAGGTATAAATATGGCTTCAGGGAAAATCACAGGTGTGGTCAAGGTGTGGTCGAGGTGTAGATCAGGTGTTGTTGAGGCGTGCACCCAAACCTAAGCTAACGCATTAACTTCATTTGTTTTTAGTGAGTGTCCCCAGGAAGAGTAGCAATAGTCAAGGCAGTGGCTAATGGGAATCTAAAAAACGATTAAGTGGAATGCTGACATCAACACTATAAAGATAAATTGTAGTTGCTCAATCAGTTGCAGGAAAATAGTAAAAATGGGAACAATATTTGAAGGCAGCATTAACAAAGACTATTATTGAATAATACCTGTGACTTTCTGTCATATTGGCAAATTTAATTTTCCCAAAAGCCAACCAAATCTTTCGTAACAGATGTGAATTACTACTTTTGTACTGCGCTTCTCATTTCAGCACCTGTGGGAAAATACTGGAGTCAAATGACCATAACAGCAATTTTCTGCATGGATTTAATTTTGATTTATGATATATTGTATCTACACAACTGTATGCACCCATTTAACCAATATGACAAAATAGACAATCATTCACAGCAATAAAGCAAAGAACTAAAGTTTGCGTTTTTCTTTTTTATTCCTTTCAGATAAGGGCCATAGTCTGGGGGGCAAAACTGTTTTAATACAAAATGTGAACACAAATATGCTTTAGAAAAACATTAAAAAATACAATAATTGGCTTGTTAAATAAAAGCTACTTACATTTAGTGTTGGTATAGGAATTGAAAGTGGATTTTTGTTTTATAAGTTCAAATGTGGTTATAAATGAGCCTACATGTACTATGTTGAGTTTGTGTTACACCAGGCCTTTAGTTTCATTTTCATTTAGTGTAAGATACTTGAAAACAAAATTGTCATGACAATAAAAAAAAAAAAAAAACAATATGGAAACAACAGTCAAATACACCTATAATGTAACTTGTAAACAGCCCACACAGGAATCACTGAATCACTGATAGTGTTTTCCAGCCGCACAGGAACGGTTAAACTGGAGCATTAGTAGGATGTCCTTATCTTTCCAGAGTGCGACTTACTGAGCTGAACCTATTAGTTTTTGAAAGCATCTGCCTACACACAAGTGCACAGTGCAAATATTAGGCTTACAAACCATCCATAATTCTGAATGTCAAAGGTTAACAACTTCACAGATTATAATGAAGTAGTAAAATATTTTTTTGATTAAATACAGTTTATGAAAGACATAATACTAACTGACCTAAGTACATCTACTCACAGTTTTGGACGTTTTTTTTATTTTTTTAGAGAAGGCAGCACGAGGGTTCAGTTCATGCTCATGTGCATTTTTTTGTCAGCCATTTTATTATAACATGCATTACTGATTATACTGCAAAAATTACCTGTCGAATGGGTCTGGAATCCCTTTCATCACAGCCGTTTTCACCTTTAAGTAATCTTGTCAGAACAATTGGAATTGTTTGTGATGCAAATGAGAAGCTGTTTGGACAAAAATGCTTTTTTGCCTAAAACACTAAAGATTTTTTGCTGTTTGTTTACACTCCACATTGTTACATTAGTAAAAACAACAATGAATCCCCAGATAACTATTACTGGTTACAGACAGCGAGTAGAACATCAACTCTAGTGAAATTTAGTGTATTCTTAATAGTGCATGTATTTAACCATATAGTTGCTTCAGAGTTTATTAAACACTGCTCCTGGAAACCTTAGGATTAAAACGTTGTGTGTTTGGGAGTAGTATAAAGTTATTAGTTACCGGCCAATGCTTGTTTTTGCGCCATGTAAAGGCCCCCTCGGGCAGCTGTTGATACTAGCCTAATTGTCGCTCTGGCTTTCCTCTTGATCCTTTTAACATTCTGATTGTGACCACCAGTGATGTAACCCAATATTTACACCCAAGGCCTCCGCTGTGTTTGGGCTTTGTTTGGGGCTGTGACACAGTGGAATGAGAGGATAACCCCCCTCTGCCTCTGGTGTTTACCTCCCTAGTGTGAAGGCTTTGAAGTAACAATCGGCTGTCTCTTGATCCTGGGTTAACTCGCAGGAACCTGGAAGTCAAAACCTCTCTGTGTCCAAATCACCTCATGTCAGTTCTTGAAGGCTCCGTGGCGGCTGGCTTTGCTGATGAAGTTCTTGAGCAGGTCATGGTCCATGTCAGCAAAAGCCTGGGTCTGTGTAACAGCTGTGAGGTGGTTGACGCAAAACTTGAAGCAGAACTCCTCCAGGTCCTTAAAAAAAAAAAAGAAACCTATTTTTGTAAGTAGTAGATGAGAATGTGTAGATGAGAAAACCATAGAACTAGGAGGAGTGGGTGGAACCAAGAGCTGCATGCATATTTTTCATTGATAGATTTTTACTTTAATAAAATGCGGACTTTTGGATCCAGGTGTTGAGATGTTTATTATTTTGTTGTTGTTTTTGTCCTCGCTGAAAAACAATTTACATCAAAGCTAGGTCCCACACAGATATTTGCTTCTGGCTACACACAGCAAGTTGTATAATAAAACTAGAACAACTTAAAATATGGTGTAATTATGCTTTAGAAACCTATGTTATGATTATGTCTACTGTTTGTATTAGACGTACACTGTAGATCTACACTGAGGTTTGGAGTGCTCCAGAAAACACCAGGTTTAAAATGTTTTTATTTATGGAACAGACCTGCCATTACTTATTACGTGTATAACTGGTTTGTCCCTATACACCCAGAGTCCTTTGTTGACTGTCTGCACACCAATTTTCTTTCTTTTTTTTTTTTTTTTAAATACCACAACATACTCACCCTGCCAGAATATGTAATATTTTGGCCATTTTTCAGAGAATATGAATGATAACAACAAAAACCTTTTTATCACTCATAGTTAGTGGTTGGGTGAAGTCATTTATTGACAAACAATTGTGTTTACTTATTTTTTTTTTATTATAATGACAACAGAAACTCCCAAATAACCCTGATCAAAAGTTAGAATTCTCTGGTGATTTTGGCCTGAAAACATGTTTGAATGACTACTAAAGGTAATCATCCTCACCCTGTGATCTGTTTTCTTGTAATCAGTGAGTGTGTATAAAAGGTCAGTGAGTTTCTGGGCTCATGACAGACCCTTGCATCTTTCATCCAGTGTTGCAGTGACGTTTATGTATTCTGAGTCATGGGAAAAGCAAAAGAATTGTAAAAGGATTTGCAGGAAAAGGTAATTAAACTGTATTAAACAGGAAAGGGCTATAAAAAAACATCCAAGGAATTGAGAATGCCAATCAGTAGTTTTCAAACTCGAATTAAGAAGAGGAAAATTAAGGATTTTTTTAAAATCAAACCGAGGTCAGGTAGACAAACAAATATTTCAGCCACAACTGCAGGAAAATTGTTTGGGATGCAAAGAAAAAGCTACAAACAACTGTTGGACGATTAGGAAGCATAAGGAGGAAAAATGGGCTGCATGGTAGAGTCGCGAGATAAAAGCCATTACTACACAAATTCCACAAAGCATCCCACTTACAATACACCAAACAACCCAGAGACAAGCCTCAAAACTTCTGGAACAAAGTCATTTGGAGTGATGAGACCAAAATAACTTTTTGTCCACAACCATAAACAATACATTTGGAGAGGAGTCAACAAGGCCTATGATGAAAGGTACACCATTCCTACTGTAAAACATGGAGGTGGATCTCTGATGTTTTGGGGATGTGTGGGGTACAAAGGCACAGGAAAAGATGAATGCAGCATGTTTTCAAAAAATACTGGAGGAAAAGTTGCACTCATCAGCCCGGAAGATGCACATGAGATGTACTTGGACGTTCCAACATGACAACAATCCAAAGCACAAGGCCAAGTCATTTGCTACAGCAGCATAAAGTGAAGGTACTGGACTGACCATATCAGTCTCCTGACCTCAGTATCATTGATCCACTCTGGGGAGATCTCAAATGTGGAGGTCATGTAAGACAACCCAAGAATTTACAGAAACTTGAGTCTTTTTGCCAAGAAGAATGGGCAGCTTTACAATCTGAGAAAATAAAGAGCCTCATCCACAACTACCACAAAAATTACAGTATGAGAATATACAGTATTACAGTTTGAGAATCACTGCTTTAAAAGTAGCAGTTCTACTCATTGTTTCTATTAATACATTTAAATTAACTCTTAGTTTTACATTAATTTTTTAAAATCAAATAATTTGTTACTCATACTCAAGAAACTGACCACATTGACAACTCTTCTCATCTGTGACCATGACAGAGTGCGAGTGGCTCGGAGCTTACCCGTGCCTCATACTTGACAGCTGCAGACAGCAGGGTGATGGCGTTCTCCTCAGAGATGCCTCTCTTGATGGTTTCCTGACAGAGTCTCTTTAGCCTCATCTCTCGGTAGAATGTCGCCAAATCTAATAAGCCTGTGCGAATAAGGACAAACACACAGACTGTGAGTGTTTTTAAGGTCACAGGCCAGTGCTGCCAACAGGCCGAAGCGCTCTGACAGCTGGCCTTACCAATAGCGTCCTCTGGTGGGAGGTTGATGGTGTCTGTGTAGAGGTACTCCAGGAAGGCTCGGTACACTAGATAGGAGAACTGGTGGATTTCGATGGCGTCCTCGTCGGTTTCGTTTAGAAGGCCACGGAAATGTTCACACCTGAGAGAGAAGAGAAGACAGGAGTATGCATGTTACTCAAATTGTTTCACTTTTTTTTGGAGGGTTATACAATGACAGTTACTATTTTAACTTTATGTTATATTTATGCCAACTTTTAAAGACTTGCTGTCAGTCATTGATCTGGAGAAAATGTGCTTAAATAATTCCAATCAAGAGAACAAATGGGAACAAGTTTGAAGCCCTTTGCTAAATAATTTGATGATTTTTATGTAAATTTCCTCAACGTGATACTAACATCTAATCTATTCAGATTTATTTTTTTTACCCATAACAATGAAACTGTTTTGATACCTTGTACAGATACGTATGAACATATGTACACATGTATGCATGTCTATTGGGCACCTCTTGGTGTATGTGTTATTAGATTTTGGTGCGATTGTATTGTTTTTTCTGTCTCCCCCTTTTATTTTTCTCTTGGATAAATTGTGATCCAATGTGGTCACAAATAAAAAAGAAGGCGGTTGCACAAGGAAGGATATCTGGCCTTAAACCTGCCATGCCAGACTTATTATGCCAACCACTAGATCACTGCAGTGACTCTTTGTTGAGGGAGTTGTATTTTTTCCCACATTTTACAGCTAGCAACCGTAATTGCATGCAATCTTAAACAAAGTAGTCACCATTATACTTAATTGTACAGTATTTATTTAAAATAGGGCTGCCAAAACAAAAATGGTGTTAAAAATGTTGTTACACTGTGTTTTATGCACAGTAAAATACTATTAACATGATGATGCACAACCACAGCTTCATATTTGACAATACAAGTCATCAGGTTTCGAAAGTGGTTATATTACTATAAAAACAAAACTTTTTTATTTAAGTTAGACTTTTAACTGAGCCAGGAATTATAACTCCTGACTCTTGTTTCTAACCACTTTTTCTTAACCTTTGTGAGCTACATCATGAGGTCAACAGTAAGATGTTAGGAGGTTCCTTATTGATAAAGGAAAGGAGCTTCACTGGTGTTTCCACAAATCAATTCCACTAACCTCTCAGCTGAACATCTTTTCTATAAATGTATTTACACAAAAACATTCAGGAAGGATCTCTTGGACGTGTTATCTACTAACATTTAGCAACAGGACACTTTCACACTTGACAATATCAACTTTGGGATTAAAATGGAGGACTCACAAACAGACTTTATGTTGAATTACCTGCTGCTTTGCATTCAAACATTTGAAAAAAAAGTTAGGCGCACCAGTGCAACACGTTAGTCTAGATATTGTCCTGAATTGCCCTTATTAGAAAAAGTTTTTTTGAATTCAACTTTCTAAAAATTAAGTTGACATAAACATTGCTTCGTTTTCAAACACTGCTTAACAAACCACTTCCTTCTCCATCTCTAGGTGTCATTGCTGCTGCTGCTGCTGAGCGCGAGAGTTTCATTGTTGCAGACAGTCTGGCTCCTTCCTACTAACAAAAGAGCAGGGCCTGGAATGGAGACACGTTGTGTCTTAGTGTGGTTATAAAAAGAAGAAACGGAAAATAATAATTCAGTCATTTCTTCCCCGTGACATTCACAGGAAAGATGACGGACGGGCTGGTCTGAGTATGTTGAGCAGTTGTGTGGACAAAAATGCCTTGTTGATGTCAGAGGTCAGAGGAGAATAAGCAGGCTGGTTAGAGATGATAGAAAGGCAACAGTAACTCAAAAAACTACTTGTTACAACCAAGGTCTGCAGAATATCATCTCTGAATGCACAACACCTGGAACCCTGAAGCAGATGGGCGCCACTCCTGTCAGCTAAGAACAGGAAACAAAGGCTACAATTTACACCGGCTCACCAAAATTTGACTATCGAGGTTAAAAAAACGTTGCCTTTGATGAGTCTTGATTTCTGCTGTGACATTCAGATGGTAGGGTCAGAACTTTAAGTAAAGAACATGAAAGCATGGATCCATCCATGCTTTCAAGGCTGGTGGTGGTGGGGCTGTTATGGTGTGGGGGATATTTTCTTGGCACACTTTGGGCCCCTTAGTACCAAGTAAGGATCGTTTAAACGCCACAGGCTACCCGAGTATTGTTGCTGACCATGTCCATTCATTTATGACTACATTGTGACCTTCTTCTGATAACTACTTTCAGCAGGATAATGCACCATGACACAAAGCTCAAATCATCTTGGATTTCTTGAACATGACAATGAGTTCACTGTACTCAAATGGCTTCCACAGTCACCAGATCTCAACCCAATAGAGCACCTTTGGGATGTGGAGGAACAGGAGATTCAAAAAATCTTGATGCTATCAAGTCAATATGGACCAACATCATGTTGAATCTATGTCACAAAGAATTAAGACAGTTATGAAGGCCAAAGGGGTCCAACTTGGTACTAGCAAGGTGTATCTAATAAAGTTTCTGGTGAGTGTATTAGATTTTATTTTTATGAACATGAACAGATCTGATTTCACATTTTAATTTTAATTACCAGTAAAAATGTGTGCAAACAGTACAGATAGGGTGGATTGAGAATTCACACTGCTGTGCGTGCAATCGTACAACAGTATCTGAGACGGTTAGATGAGTACAAGTACAAGTGGCTCCAACAGTGAGTGACTTTTTATTATTGTATTAATTTAGTTTTAGTATTGTTATTGTAGCGTGTATAAACTGATATTATTGGCATTGTGGTATTCTGTAATTGTAGGTAGAATTGATAAATTTGAAAATAAATAAATAAATAAATAAATAAAAGGAATAAAAAAGATGGAAATAATAAATGTTTGACAAATGCACACATTAAACAATATTTATCTTTGATAACTACACTTTGTAAATAATCATTGTAGCGTTGGTAGCTAATTTGTCTGTCCGCAATAACAGTCATCTGGGAACCCAGGACATTGTGAATACAATTGTGTTTTTTTATTCATGTTCTGACTTTTTTGTTTGTGTTTTTTTATTTGTGTTGTGAATTATTTGTTTGGTATTTATAAGACTTCATGAAGTGACTTATCTGTTTTTATTTGTGTTGTGAGTTTTATGTGTTTTCTATTAATTTTGTGACTTATCCATTTGTGTTTTTTTTGTGTTGTAAAATATCTGTGTGTTTTTTTTTATTTTTTGCGTTGTGACTTATCCATTTGTAGAAAAGGTTAAAGCAAAGGCATCTGGACAATGTTTTCAAGGTGAAGATGTTTTGTCTCTTAGTTATCTGTTTGGATTTTTTTTTGTGTGTGATGTGACTGTTTGTGCTTTTCTAAATTTATGCTGTAATTTATATGATTGTGTTTTTTGTGTTGTTTACAATAGGACATGTTGTTGTTTTTATCATTGTTGTTTATAATATTTTTATTGAGACACATTTTTTTGTGTTTCACAGATTTGGATTGTGTTTTATATTTTTTTATGTTGTTGTAAGCCACCTGGGCCATTGTTTTCACAGCTTTACTGATGTTTTATTGTTCCTTTTTTGTGCAGTTTGCTGCTCATCCAGACAGCACAATACTGAAACAAAGGGAAGTGAAAATGCATACTGCAGTGAATAAAGTTCTCAAATAACAGTATCTAAGGAGGTCAACTGAGCCAGCAATGAGTCTTGATATCAGCAAACCCTAGTTGGTATTTTGTACCTGATTTTTAACAGGGCTTTATGGACATGGATACATTTCCCGTCCACCAGGAACTTCAGGTCTGAAATCTCTGGGCTGTCAAACTCCTTCTTCAACGACTGAGCGACGGTCAAGTAGTCATCTCCGTCTTGGAAAGAAAAATATATCAGCGAGGGCTTTAAAAAAAAAAAAAAAAAAAAAGAAAGAAAAGAAAAGAAAATTGTGATTAGTCGTATGGTATGCTATCATTCTTCTTCATGCCTTGATTCTTCCAGGCATCACAAGCCTTTATTGTCTATAGAAAAAGACTGCTAATGATAAAGATAGGGCTGACAGCCACTATGTACAATATGCACATTATCTTCTTTTCTAAACAAGAGTGCGATAAAGCAGGGAGTATTTTCTGAGAAAAGGGATGACTTCAATCATGTCTGTCTGTCAAGGAAGGAAACCGGTATCCTGTTTGTTCCTTTAGACCCTTTCCCAGATTTTGGACTCATGTCACACATTCCTTTGCTAAAGCATCTGACCGCTGGGCTGAAGGTGGGACAAAGTGAAAATTCTTTACAAAATAACCGGAGGATGTCTCAGAGGTGGTGTTGTTGTGCCCTACCGACGGAGAGGAGGTGCCACGTAACGGCCGGCGTGGCGAAGCAGGCGAACACGTCGTCGGTGCTGCTGAAGTGTGTGAGGTGAGGGCTGGCCACGGCCTGACCCCGGCACTGCCCCCACATCAGGACCTGTCCGCTCTGGGTCTTGGCGGCGGATGTGTGGCTGGTGTGACAGGCGGCCACCTCTACCATCCTGGGCAAGAAACAGAACTCGATATGATTACATTTAGAGTAAATGATAACAGTTTTCTCTTTCATTTAAACCCATCATGCAAACTAGTCCCCTGCAGACCTGTCACTAAAATCCATAGAGTGATTTAAAGTGTCATGTCTTAATGGAAGGTGTGAATGTGCTAAAAGCGTCGTGAAAAACAGGTTGTTAAAGTAAATGAGGCTTTCAACAAGAAACACAGTACCAATTATTAAAGGTTTGTCATATAGAAAAAAAATCAATACTAACCTCTCCTTGTCTGTGTTTATTAATGTGGGCAGAGCTTGGTTACTCTTATTGCCTGTTCCCAACTGCCCGTATGAGTTGGCACCCCAGGCATAGACAAGTCCCTCGTCTGTCAGGGCCAACGTGTGCGCATATCCACAAGCCACCTGTAGACAGAAGAAGAAGAAGTGTATTTTAGCTGCATAACACTACACACACATGAGAAACAACTTCCTGGAATTCATCTTCACCTGAACGACGCCGACGCCTTGGAGAGCCGCAATCCGACATGGGGTCTGCTGATTTCCATTGTTTCCCAGACCTAGCTGTCCATTACAGTTGTAACCCCAACCATAAATCTGTAGTAAAAAAACGCAACAAGTGGACAGATTTTTTTTATATTATGAGCTGATGAGACCAGAAAGTAACAAATTACAGTTTTTCAAAATAGCATCTCTATTAAACAGAACTCTTCCAGGGAAATTACCTACAATATAAACCTGTAAACCTGATAAACCTTAGTGTGTCGTCAATCAACGCTAAGACACAGCTTAGAAACATTAAACAACCTGATCAAAACAGGAGCTAGAGCCCAAAATCCTTGTCAAGGGCATTTGGAGGATTTGGGTGAAAAACAAACTGCAGAGGAGAATTTACAGCCTTGGTGTGGTTCTACATTTGTAACACTGGTTCTGTAGTGTGTGTGTGTGTGTGTGTGTGTGTGTGTGTGTGTGTGTGTGTGTGTGTGTGTGCGTGTGTGTGTGCGCGCAGGTGAGCACGCCCTTTTTGTCTTTTTTCCTTTGGCCTCATTTTGCTGCATTAGACTGCAGACATTTTGTTTGGATTGAGCTAAACATTGAACATTTTTTTGCTATGTAAAACAAAAGACTAGAAGTGGGTAATATAATGTTAATAATAACAACCCTCAAAATTATATCATAATATTCAATTTGTTTTAATTTGCAATAATAGGGGCACCTGGTAGAGTACGTACCATGTACCTAAATACACTAGGCAACACTTTATTAGGTATTTTATAAGTGTTTGGGTAAAGCAGCTGCACCATGTGTCTGTGCACTTATTACAAATACAACCACAAAAAATAAGGCCATTTTCCTCTTTCCTATTGACTTGGTCACTGTCCAAACAGCATAATAGCATCTCAAACAGTAACAGTGTTATTCAAATGTACACTTTTCTGTTGACATTTGCTTACTTTTTTTCATGCCATGATAATAATTACATTTTATTTGTATGTATTATAATGCTTAGTTTGTATGCTTCATAATTATTTTCATGCAAAAGATAAAACCTTTAGGTATAGTCACAGGTGTGTTGTGAAATGGTGCTTAACGGTGTCAACAGCCTATCTGTCTCCTCCGGGAAAGGCTTCTAGTAAACTCTTTAGAAAACACTTGATATCTGTTCATACGCAGCTTAGAAAAAACAAAGGGAACGCACATAAACCACTAAAGCTGACGCACTAACACAGACAGACGTGGAGCGCAGTTCTCGTTCATGACAGTTTTAGGATTTGTTGCTGTACACAGGGATCCTATATCATTGACATCATGTTTTCTATCACCAGAAACATTATACTGGTAAAGTGCCTCAGTCAAAGTCCTTTCTCTTAAATCTTTTCTGGATGTGGCTGAATAAATATTTACTCTAACAACAATGCAACCAGAGGAAAAGTTAGTTTAAAACTGTGTCTTAAAAGACTATATTGATAAATTTATTTTTAACTTTAAGTATTATCAACATAAAGCATCATCACCTTTAAATAATCATCATAGCTGTTGACTTTCTCAAACAGACTACAGACACAATCCTGACAGATTACAAGGCACTGATTGACTTTATGCTGACGCTATTGTGTTAAACATCCTCAGGCTGCTGTCACATATTACCTCTCCATTGTCCAGTACGGCCATAGAGCAGAGCTGACCACAGGCAATGTTTACCACTACTTTGCTCTGCAGGCAGCTGCTCACTCTGCGGGGAGTGGGCTGGTTGGCAGTGGAGCCCGAACCCACTTGACCCGAGTTGTTATACCCCCAGGCGAACACCTGAAGAAACAATGTTATTCATTCAGGCAGGACAACAAACCCTATAAATCAGCTGACAAGAGACACCCCAGTAACGTGACGTGACTCTGAGGAAGAATGCAGGAAGTTCAGCAGTCGAAACATGGTAAACACTTAAAAATATTGGCCTGATTATAAAAAAAAAAAAAAAGTTATTAAATGATGTTAGAAAATAAACAGATTAGTTCAAAGAGAAGTTAAATAAAATAAATAAAAATAAATGAAAAAAAAAAATAGGATGTATGACCTCTCCATCAGTGGTGAGAGCGATGGTGTGGTGGGACCCGCAGGCAACCTCAGTGACTCTTTTGCTGAGCAGGTTGGTGGACACCAGGGCGGGGGTCAGGCCGTGGTTGGTGGTCCCATTGCCCAGTTGGCTGTAGCCGTTGTGTCCCCAAGCAAACACTTCGCCATCTGAAAGGCAAAGGTCAAGCATCTATCTGTGTTGTCTTAACGGTTAATATTTAATACAGATCACATAAACAGCAGGTGGCTTCATACTGAGAATGTTGTTTTGCCTAATTTTTTTTTAGTATCACAGGGAATGGAAAAAAATAGTCACTCAAACAAGTATTAAATATTAATTATTGGGATACAAACATCACATTGAGTGTATCCTAAATGTTACAATTAAAGTTAAAATTCTAAATAAAACCTATATAGTCTCTCAAAAAGTAGGAAGAGGTGCTACAATTAGAGATATTTAGAGGAAAAAAAGCTGGGAGAACTTTTATGAAGTCCTCCCACATAATCCTCCCTCACAGATGATAACTAACTAACTATTAGAGTATAACTCGATTGGACATACTTTCAATCAATTCTGTGCACTTATATGTGGCAGGTTGGGTGTTCTTCTCTTTAGTATTCTCTGGTGCTAAATGGTCCAGGTTTTGTTTTTAGTTTTACTTGTAACTTTTGTATATCTTTCTAAATGTTGGATTTGTTAGGGCTACACAGCATAGCACAAAAGTAGTTGCATTAGTATTTGTTCTAGCATGCACGTGGAAGAGTAGTTTGCACTACTGCCTCCCAGTTCAAACCCCGACCGACTCAAACATCCTCGGCACACTACGGCCTTTCTGTGAATAGTCTGCTTGTCCTCCCTGTGTTACCGTGGGCTTCCTCCCATTGCCCAAACACATGCATGTACAGGTCAACTGGCAACTCTAAAGTGTCCCTAGTGAATGAATGTGAGAGTGAATGGTTGTCTGTCACTGTCTATGTCTCAATGTCAGCCCAGCAACTAACTGGCCACTGTCCAGGGTGTACCCCGCCCAAGTTGCTGGGATAAGCTCCAGTCACTTTCAACCCCTAACAAAACCAAGCGGAAGGAAATGAATGAATAGTATTATTTCTATCGCGGGACTTGCTCAATAACACAAAACCATGACAAAGTATCTGACAAAATAAAACTGTACAACTGGATTATTCGTCAGTTGTTTTGTGTTGTATTGGATGGACATGAAGACATGAGTTTTTGTCATGTAAAATAGCAAAAATATTATAATAAACAGGCCTAATATGGGAAAAAGGTATATTATCTTCACAAAACCTGAACAGACACGTCTGTTATCATGTCATATTGCAGTGATATGGTCCAGAAGCCCACCTACGGCAAACTCCCTTCAGGAAAACAGATGAAAGAGTTCTGAACTGAAATACCTGCAGTAGCAATAACCACATGTGGCCCAGTCCCGTAGCTTAGGGACACAATCTTCTTTCCACACAAAACATCAATCCTCCGTGGCTCAATGGTGCTTTGAAGGTCCCCGAGACCTAGACAGCCGCTGCAGTTGGTGCCCAGCGCGAAGACCTGCAAACACCGTACACACAAGAATCTGCTATGATAAGAGGGATAATACACACACACACACACAAACAGACACAAATAGTATCAACACTGTTCAGATAGAAACCTTGTATTAGATGCGTAAAGTTATTTCATGAATCTATACTGATCACTGTAACTGCGTATTGAGGTCAGATTAAAAAAAGTATTTTGAGAAAAAAGATGCGTATTTTCGAATGAGCAAGAAGTTGTACGATTTGTGTATATTTCTGTTTGCAGAGTATGAGGAGAATCTTATGATGTTATCTTATACATGGAAAGGAAACTACCAGATAAGATACCACATGGGGGGTTTGTAATTGTACAAGTGCTTCACACTTCACATGCACCGTTAAAGAAGACATGTTTTCGATTAATAACAGTTCCTTTTTCTCCCAATGAAGTGTATGTAGTTTTAATCACAATGTCTCTGTTAAGTTATACAGAACCCTGGGAAACCCATCTGAGCGCTCCTTTCTGAATGCCTAGTTTTGGCCACTGGCCCTTTAACTGAACAGAGCCCTTCATGTCCCGCCCTCATTTCCGCAGTTGTAATAGTCTTTACCATATTACGCTTGTACAAAACTACAATTTGTTTTAAACATTTTTTGTTAAAATGAAAAGTGCCTCATCGGGTCAGTCGTGGATTACACGTTTGAGCCAGAGTCTGACCGCGAGCTTAAAGAGCCCCAGAGAGAGACTATTAAAGCCAGGGTTCGAACAAGTGTCTCTTTATGGTAAGTTCACACAGGACTTAGGACTTCTCTTAGTGCATTTAAAAGTGTATTCAACAGACGTGATACATTTTAATCTTAAGTATATAAAGTATTTGTTAGAGTAGTGAGTGATACATACGTTGTAGCAGCCAATCAATTTTCTGTCCGATAATGAGAAATTCCGAAGTTGTTTTGTTTCACACTTTCCGAGTAAACCCCAAAAACACAATTATAGAAACAGAAACGATGTCAAAGTATTTTTTGCAATGACTGTCCTCTTTGAGACACAAAACACAGAGCCATTATCCTTACTAGGACTGCACAATAATATGTTAATTGGATACCAAAAACTGCAATATTAATATAACTTGTATTTACAATGACAATCTGTGTGATGGACATTTACAGGCCCAGTTCCAGAACAAAATTACTTGAGGAGTGTTTGAAATCAAAGGTATTTCATTTTATCTCGATATTGTTAACACAGACTGTTTTATTTTTACAGGTCTTTAAGGTTAATGCTTAATATGGCACTGGAATTGAGTAAACTTTTACTTTACTTAGATTGGATTTAAACATCACAGTCTTTTCATTTATGGAAAATTAGATCTGTTAAAATCAGTGTTTTTTTCTTGACTTTGTATTTGAAAAAGAATAGGGCCGTGTTTTCCTTCAATATCTGGACACTTTTTCTGTCCATGTTATACTTTTTCACAGATAAACTCAAGTTGTGGCAAGCAACCAATTCAGTACACATTCCTAATCTTTCATTTGTTGTTTTTAGACCACAGATATCAAAAAGAGCAAGGTGGGAAAGATTAGGTATGCACTACAGCTTTCCACAGGCTATAAATACTGCTCTCCTGGGTATTAGGTGCATATGTCTAAAGATAGCCACATTCTATCTGCTTATCCCGGTGCTTGGAAGTGCACCCAGTATCAACTTGTTATTGAGAGGCCTGCAGACTTTCTCCCCAGTTTGCCAATAGTGGGGAAAATATTTAAAACCACCATGATGAAAGGATATAAAATTGATCTAGTGTTGAAATATAACCCAGTGTAAATGGAGGGGGTGGGGGCAGGCTGTGTTACCTCATCGTTAACTGTGACATAGAGGGCTTCGTTTGCAGCACTGCCAAAGACACATGCCTGTCGGATCAGCCGCAGTTCTTCAGGAGGAAGGAGCGCAAACACGGGCCACTTCCCCACGTCCAGCATACTACACAACTGTGAAAGGAGCACAAGACACAGGCAAAAATATAAAATTACATAATAGACAATTACTAAATTTGCAACGTAACCTTATTAACCTGTTAAAAGAGATGCCACAAGCTTGCATAACATGGTTTTGACAATAAACAACAAATAAGGGTTAACACTATTTTGCCACGATACAATTATATAATAATGCACGCAAGATCAAATAGCATGTTTTTTTTTTTTTTTTTTGTACTCGTTATGGGACAGCGAAAACTACCACAAAGTATTACACAAATTAGCATTTGCCGTGTTGCTGCAACCGCTGATGTTACCTTGCTTTCGTTCTAACTAATATTTTGTCCACGACGCCTTTTCCTGAGGGAAAGCGATATAACTGTCATATTTGGTTATTTTAATTTGCAGTCGGTTTCATCTCGACAGCCTGCAATAGCGAACTGTTGGAATTAGCTTTTCTCGCTACGGGCTAGTGGTACTGTTACTGGGAAAACACAACACTTACTTCCTGTAGTCAGGTGGTGCATTCGCTGGAATACGAAAATGCGAACATCTGTTATACTTTCCATAGCTGTTCTCGTGACGTACAACGTTTGGGTTAGATAGATTCACAACAGCAGTGCCAGTGATTCAAATGTTTAAGGCATTTGGAGCCTCTTTGACTGTACTTCTTTTCATCACAATACCAGCATAACCAAATGAGCAGGTACCAAAGTTACCGTCAATAGGGGCATCGCTTTTCAAACCCACAGTGTAGTGGCCATGAAAGCGGCAGTGTTTGATCTTGTTTATGGCAAAATGACGCTTCGAGCAGACAGTACTTTGACAATCCAGGGGATGGCACTGTTATGTAACATAATTATAAACAGTTCTTGCAAAACACTTTGCAGCTCTAATAGTTTAGAACATTTAATAAAGCTTTTGTATTTCAAACAAATGCCCCTTTTGTGTATCTCAGTGCAAAGTAAATAAAACAAGACTAATGCTAACACAAAGTTTAAGCACAAATACAGACAAAGCCAAAAAGTCTTCCAAAACTTATTGACAATTTGTGGGTAGTTTTTATTTGTCCTGTAGGATATTGTTTTTTAGTAAGTAAAACACAAGTGACCCAATATAAACAAAAACAAAAAACATTCACACTTAATAACCCAGAATACAGTACAACATCCTAATTTGATTAAATCCACCATGAGGCTTGGCCAGTTCCCTTCATCCTTTCAGCAATAGGCCGATACTCTGATACCAATTTATCAACAACAAATAGAACAGGAGATTTCAAATAAACAAGTGATACCATAGTTTCTGTTTAAAAAAAAAAAAAAAAAGCTCTGTGCAGACCACCTGAAAACAGAAGCAGTCAGTATTTAGGATTGGTCTTAAAAAAATTGTTCAGTAGACCAGTCATCTGTGGCCCAAATTACTATTTCATTCTATTTTTGAGACAGCTCTGTTGCACTTTGCTTGCAGTGGTGACTATTTTTCTGATTGAGAGCTTCTGTGCTTCAGTTACACTGCCAAACCGATATGTATTACAGAATGTCAACAAACTCTACTGAACAACATTTTACAATAAATTTTCTCTCTGCTTTTTTTTTTATTTTTTTCTGTGTATTGATCCCACTTTAACTTTGTGATCTAAGACCACAACCAGATATGTGTGCCCAGTGACAGACTTGGTGAGTTTTCCTTTTATGATGTAGGAACAGTGTGAGGTAGTCTCTCGTTTAAAGTTGTTGGACAAAGTCTCCTTTGTCTTAGTGGGCTTAAGGAGATGGGACTTATCACACCAGGAGATAAACCAAGACAGGACAGTGTTCATCCCCCCGGAGCAGGCTGATCAGAGCTGTATTATCAGCGAATTTAACTAGGTGTCTGCCAGGGTGAAGAGCTGGTACAGCAGTTTGTGTATAAGATGAACAGCAGTGGAGACAGGACACATCCTTGGGGAGAGCCAATGTTTATTTTACAACTTTTTTTATTTGTCTCAGATCTTTAGGTATAGAAAATAAAGCTAATGAATGTCTTAGAGCTTAAAATCATTTGTCTGTTTTAAGACCTTTGGTTTGTGTTTAATGTATTTTGGCACTGTAACCTTTATTTTGGAGCAATAGTTTGGACAAACCGACACCAAGCAGTGACCCAGGGCGAGGTTTGATTACGTGTCTCTTCTTCTCCGCGTAGGTTGAAAAAAGGCCATGTAATGAAATCTAAATGATTTGTTGGGCGAACCAATCAGAGCCACGTCATTACTATCATCCGCCTTTAGGGCTTTCACGTCAACATTGTATTAATACAGGTGTTAAAGTAATTGTGTAACAACTATTAGAAAAATAAAAAGAATTAAATCGACCTGGTCAATTTATGAATGTTTATTCCTTATGCAGGAATTTGGCACTCGTCATAATTAGCTTTACTGCGCATGCGCGCACAGCTCTGAACGCGATGTCGACATTCCTGCCTTTTACACAAGGAGCAGAGCTGGATGAAAAGTTTCGATAAATTCAGGATTGGGTTGGGGTCCTCGGCACTGAACGGCTAGGACATTGTTCGCTAGTCACTTCGCCCTGTTTTAAATGTAGTTAATGCCGGTGTATGCGGTTGATATTTGGAGAAAAGCACATCTTCATCATCTTGCTATGTTTTAGCTAGGTAGCATTAGGGAGCTAACCAACGCTAGCATGCCATATTTTGCCTTCCCTAATGCGAATCTAGGTAGCTAACAAGTTTCCCGTCTTAGGTGGTGCAGAAATTAGCTATTCGTAGGCGCTTGTGGACGTGAGAGACATTTGGAGGAGTGCTGCATACAAGTCACCAGCACCGTGTGTCAACACTGCTGCTGCTGCTGTCCCGTCTGGACGTACTGTGAGTAACGCCAACAAATATTTGCTCTAACACTGTCATGCTTATATCAGCCATATTCTGTATCTGCATTCTGTATTATTTTTGTTCTAGACCAATTGCTTATGTTTTATTGGCTTTATATAATTTTACTTGAACTGAGTGTGTCTGCACTCACACCTGTAGCTGTATCAAACAGTGGGATGGGAACGATAAGTATATTTTATTTCGATCGCCACCTAATTGTCATAAATAAGAATTGCAATATAAATAGTACATAGATATATATTTTTAGAACATGATTTTTAGCATGGTTATTGATATTAGTAGAGTATGAAAGTTTTTTTAAACTGCACCAGATCTCACACACTTACACGTTGTTTATGTCAAAGGAGAGACATTTATTACCAAACACTAAGCACTAATTATGTGTGACAGTTTTTGCATAATTCTGTTACAGTCGTTACCAGAAAATCAAATAAAGAGGTAATGTTGAAATGAGAAGAGTATTGCACAGACAAAAAAAAGTAGGCAGCTGGGAGTGGAAAGGACTAAGTAAAGTCAACAGATGTGTCTCAGTCAAATCAATAAATACACTAGGTTTAAAAGTTCATCTCCTACTCAACCTCAGTAGTTTGTTCACCCTGAAGTATTCTCTTTCCTCGTTTCTATCATTGTACAACTTTTTTTCAGCTGTGCAACAATGAGGAAAACCCAAAAAAAGGTAAATGAAAACAGAGGGTGTTTTCCCATGTCTGCTACCGAAAAACAGCTGCAGCGTCATTATGGCCTGCTTTCTCAGCCACAGTCAAATACACAACCAGGCCAACTACACCATAAACCACAACAGAACTCTGTTTTGAGGTAAGCCAGGTACGAGCCAAGTCCTACATAGTAAAAGTTTAAACTAATAAGAAATCTTTTATGAGTTCTCAGTTAAAAGCATCACACAATAAGCCCAGATGTTATTAATGTTCATAATCAGGAGCTTATTTTCTCTTTGCAACTTCTCATTCGTTTTTTGTTTTTATAGTAAGCTGCTGTTTGTGTACTTTTTATTTAATGACATTTAAAACATAGACAGTTATGACATTAAGTAGATAGGCTTATGAGGAAGAATGACAAAGAGAAAGCAAAAATCATGACAGGCTCTGAGTTAATTCTTATTAGTAATGCATAGTAATTATGTCAGCAGGAGGACATCGGAGATAGCTGAGTGTGTACTTTTGATAGGTTCTTTTAAACAGAACACACTATTGTCTGAGTGTCGTGCAGGAAAGTGTTGACTGATTGCAGCCCAAATAAGCCGGTAATGATCTTCTAATAACTGGCTAATGCCTCCCACCCACGCGCCCCCCACCAAAGCCACTGAGTCCAGTCCCATCGACCGCTGCACTGTAAACTGAATTGTCGTTAAAGCTTAAGCAGGCGGGGAGGGGTTAAAGTGAACAGATAAGCTTGATCACTGCAAAGGGCGCATGCGCTGGAGGGTAATTAGGCTCAAGGACACATGTTACTTTTCTCCTGCTGTTATTGTCAATGTTTGTCAGCATTCTGTGGCCTATAAACAAGTGGATCATTTCATTATTTCTCTATAGGGTCTGGGACCAACAAGAATGGGAAATTGCCCTATTTTCTTTCATTTACATTGTTTACTCACCCATATTTTCTTGGGCAGTGGAATAGCACATTAATATACTATGTTATGCTGGCATACTGTTCTCATTTATTGGTCTCCAAAGAACCTAAAATGCATATAGGAGTGATACCCAAAAACATATTATCAAAAATGTGATCTGGGCTTCAGCCTCATAATTTGCATTGTTTTGTAATATAGAAAATTTGCAATTCATCAAAAAAAAACAAAAAAAAACAAGGAGTGAATGTTGAGCGTTGACTGCTACGATGATGTTTATCTCTAATGAGACTGGTTCACGCACGGTTCCTGTTAATTTTATCTTGGCCCAGGGTGTGCACTGAGATAGTTTTGATTTTACATACTGCATGTTAGGGCTGCACATTATATGGCAAAGTTATTGTTATATTGTTATTAAAATATATGTATCACAAAGAATGACTTGTATGTTAATTGTAAACAAAAAATAATTTTGACTAAGAATATATTATTAATTATTCATTCTCACCACCGTAACTTTTTGTAAAAGCAAAGGATAGGGAGCGTAGCTGTAATTTATATTACTAAAAAAAACTTTTTAATTTTCAAATATATTTACTTTTTTAATAATTTCAAGGCTGTGGTTACAATTCGTTTTTTTTTTGCTTACCTTTCAAAGCTTACATTTACGCTTCTATGTTTACGATTTCCATTCCTTTCTTTCGTTTATGATTAATGGGACCCTGTATTGACGCCATAAAGTCTCTGCAGAGACACATTAACAGTAAAAGCTGTCTACAGGAGGCACGCAACCCCCCGACAACGGCAATAATCTCAATGTCGGAAAGACCACAAGTTTCTGAACAAATACCGAATAACAATTTGGGATTTCTTTAGTGCGACCTTGTTGTGGACTTTCAGATGTAAAAACATTCTTAGTCCTGATTTAGTCCTGGTCTAGTCTTTGATATTGTTTTTTGTAGCTCGTGCTTTGATCAGTGGAAGTAAGTCTTGGGCCTTTCTTTATTAATCAAATCTTAGAAATTTATAATTTTATTTAGTGTGATAGACATTGGTTTATTGCAGATAGTTTACATAAAAATGTTAAAACAATGCAAATAATTACTGTAGATTATTTATTTAATTTTTAAACATGATTTATTGTATTGCATGGAATAATTGCTGTATCGTGATAATGGTATTGTAAACATTGTATTGTAAATTGCATTGTATGTTGTGATAGCCAGCACCCCCTCAACACAGGCTCATGAATAATACATTTTTATTATTTGTAACTTTTGGATTGTAAAAGCAAAGAATAGTGAGTGTTTTTACATTACTTCAAAAGGGGCGGCAGTGGCTCAGTGGTAGAGCGGTCGTCCTTCAACCGGAAGGTGGTGGGTTCGATTCCCGCTCTCCCCACAAAAAATACTGTCGTTGTGTCCTTGGGCAAGACACTTAACCCACCTTGCCTCGTATGAATGTGTAAGAATGTGCAGTGAATGTATGTGGTGTTGGTCGGAGAGGCCGTAGGCGCAGAATGGCTGCCACGTCTCTGTCAGTGTGCCCCAGGGCAGCTGTGGCTACAGTTGTAGCTTATCATCACCAGTGTGACTGTGTATGAATGAATAATGGACGACCTGTAAAGCGCTTTGAGTCCCTGAGAAAGGCGCTATATAAATCCAACCCATTATTATTATTATTATTATTCAAAAGCCTTTTTTTCATTTATGAAAATATTTACTTTGTTTCTATGCTTATGTTTCTAAGTTTATGTTTACTTTTTTAGGATTAATGTGACACTTTATTGACGCCGTATGATTTATCAAAAAATTTCTGCTTCTTTTTAGTGGTTTTGTTTGACTTGATGAGGTACTACTTGTCAAATACAGCTACAAACAGTCATTGTGTCCGAGATGTTGGCGGCAAATAGACTGTGGTGATAGAGGGTGTAAAAGACCTGCACTTTCAGTTGTGGATTAAGCCACAGACGCAAGTTGAAAGGGGGTAAAGGTGAACTTAAAATGTGCTTGATACTGAAACATTAGTGACACAATAAGCCCCTACAAACCACACAAACTGCTGTTTGAATAGACCTGCTCTGCTGCTCAGTCCTTTTCAATCCTCATTTTAATTTCAAATCAAATGACGGAATACAAACAAAATGTCTGTGGTTCAACTAAAAGGAGTGAAGGGAAAAGGATATCAAAGAAGATAACAATCAGCCACAAAGCCAGTGATTTTAAAAAAGATGGGCCTGGCAGCTATGTGGAGAACTGACTCTTCTTCTGTGGCGTAGTGCTGCAACGACATGTTGAGGTCATCCATTACGTTGACTACAAAAATATATTGACGTTTGTAAAATACGTTGACGCGTCACATTGTTTATGACAAATTCATTGGACTCTCTGAAATACAAGTAAGATTGTAATCAAAGTAATTGTATTAAACACTGTAATAATCACATTCAGTTCATTTACATATATGTATATTTACTACCCTCTTTAATATACATTACAGTTTATTAATCTAGTGTTCTTTTTTTTAAGTTTATAAAAAAAAAACTAGATTTAATAAAAAGAATAAAAATAAAATAATTGTTAGATTAGTCAACATGTCTGTGAAGGTTCTCAGTTATCCAGGACATCTTGAAAAAAAAGTTTGAGTCCTTGAACCTGAATAGAGCAGAATCCCTAATAACTCTGCATATGTTTGGAGCAGTGTCACTAACGACTCTCCTGAGCCTTAACGATTCTCACATTTGGAGTCACACCTCCCTTTCATGACTAACTACAGTGAGAACAGAACAGCCTGGTTTCAGGGGAAACTCCTCCCTTTAGAGATATAAGCTCAGCTCTTGTACCAGTTGAACTCAGAACTGATAAAGTCTCTTGGAATTAGAGACGGCTTTACTTTGGAAACTGAGTCCAGGTGCTTTTACTCAAACCTTTTCTTCAAAATGTCCTGGATGACTGAGAACCTTCACAGACATTTTTTATTCTTTTTATTAAATGTAGTTTTTTTATTTACTTTTTTTATAAACTTTTAAAAAAAATAACCTTTTCTTGTAGATTAGTCAACATCAACAGAAAAAAATAAAGTTAGTTGCAGCTCTACTGTGGAGTGTATTCTCTGTCCAGATCTCCAAAGGTCCTTAAAAGGTCTCAGACGCCTGTCTTTCTCCAGGTCAAGGGGTGCTCTTTATTTTGTATAGAAAGAACAACTGTACAAGCTATTCATCAACAGCATGTATAATTTCCTTTTTACTGCGTCACACATGTCCATGTCCATGTTTTAGAGTATATTTGATTTCACTGACGCCATAGTCATAGTGTTTTAATGGCACTTCTAGCCAAGGGAGTCTCTGTTGACCTATCCTGAGATGATGCATTATCCCATAAATAAAATGAGTCCAGGCTGACTCTCATACTGTATGTGATATCTGGCTTAAGTTTAGTGGAACAGCTGCCGAGCATAACAGATCCATGATACCATCAGAAAATATCCTTCAGATTCAGCCAAAGGGCTGTAGTGCCAGAAAATGGATTAGGGGAGGGCGATATGACAATCTGCCAATTTAGGAAGATTGATGTATCGCGCTACACTGCATTTCTATTTGGTTGGAAAGAAAATACATACGCAAGCAGTTTACTTTTTCCCTCCCACTCTCACTATTGGTTAGTTCACGTCATGCTCTGACTGACAGTCAGATTTAACCAATCACAGTGAAGTGTGGGAGGGCCTCTGGCCAGTGACAGCTGAGACACAAGTTTGTTGTCTGAAGAGCTAGTGCTGACTGCAAATATTTTCTCTTGCTGTCTTTGTATTCAGCAGTAGCTCAGTGGTAGAGTGGGTGTCCTTCTACCGGAAGGTAGGCGGTTCGATTCTCACTCTCCCCACAGTTCATTCTATCATTGTGTCCTTGGGCAAGACACTTAACCCACCTTGCCTCCAGTGGCTGTAACACTGGTAATTACTGTGGAACAATGTAAGTCGCTTTGGATAAAAGTGTCTGCTAAATAAATAAATGTAAATAGAAACAGCGGAAACAAAAGAAACAATGACGCCTCATAAATGAGAGCGTGACAGTGCGGTGTTAATTCACTCGTTAATGACTACGTCGTTAAAGACATCATTTACTCATTTTCACAACAATGATACTTTGAAACAATCGTACATAAGTTCTGTTGCTACACAACACTAAACCGAGTACACAGTTCTATCTGACATAATCTAAACCAGTGTGAAACTTCTTTGTCAAGATTAGACTAAATGAATTATGCCTCAGGTGAATTTCTGCTAAATCTAAAAGACACAAACACAATGGAATACTTCACAAATACTGTACTTCTGTAAATAAACATATAAACATTATTGACAGAAAGTATTTGACAGAATTTGTTACATGTAAAAAGAACTGTGCAATTAATCTTATTTTCAAATTGTCACGTTTCATATAAAACATGAAAGTATTTGTCATTTTCTGCTCAAGGAATAGTCTTTTTGCCATATTTTGTGCCTCCATGCTGTAAACTCTGTGGGCGTGTTAGGCTGAAATTTGAATATTTGGAGGCCTTTCATTCAAATCATGCCAGTTTCGTTTGCCGGATTTATCAACAGTCGAATGTGTACACAACAAAATTAATCCAGAACTCAACCAGCACTGGACAGTTATTATGTCAGGATTAAAAAGACTCTAGCTCAGAAGGAAGTGAGGACGCCTCATAATTTGCTGATTTGTACTTTATTTCCTAAGTTACTTGACTCGTTT
Source organism: Neodontobutis hainanensis (assembly GCA_024349245.1). NCBI lineage: Eukaryota > Metazoa > Chordata > Actinopteri > Gobiiformes > Odontobutidae > Neodontobutis > Neodontobutis hainanensis. The sequence continues at coordinate 17,207,064 of JALDNG010000020.1, read as the reverse complement.
GTTGAATATTTGACCTAATTTAAACTCACGAATGCTCATGCTATTTGCGTTTATTTAAACCTAATGTTAATTTGGGTGATTAAAAACCTGAAAAGTCTGTATTGTTCACACATTCATCTCAAAAGAGTCTGTCTTAAGTTCAGTGTCAGTTTCTGTGGGAATCTTATTTGTTCTTACAGAACAAATCATCCATCCATTTTATTCTGCTTTTCCAAGGCCGGGTTGCGGGGGCAGCAGTCAAAGCAGAGACACCAAGACTTCCTTCTCTCTTTAGAAACTTCCTCCAGCTCTTCCAGGTAAATATTGAGGCGTTCCCAGGCCAGTCAAGAGACTGGCCCACCAGTTCATCCAAGGTCTTCCCCGGAGCATCCTCCCGGTGGGACGCACCCGGAACATCTTCCTTGTAAGGCATCCAGGAGGCATCCAAATCGAATGCCCGAGCCACCTCAGCTGGCTCCTCTAGATATGGAGGAGCAGCAGCTCTACTCTGCGCTCCTCCCTTGTGGCCAATCTCCTCACCCTATGTCTAAGGGAGCTATAAAAAAAAAAAAAGCGTCTGACGGAAAATATTTGTTTAACTTCGGCCTCTGGTTGTAGTCCTCTGTATTAGAAAACATAGGCAACAAAAGAAAATAAACTGAAACTGTGATTAAAAAGCAAAGTTGTGATCTTGTAATAAGGAAATTGTGATAATTTTTTGTCATATCGCTCAGCCCTGCAGTGAATGACTTGCAGTGGAGCAAGAAAAAGGATATGTTTATTTATAAATTTATTATGATGTGCTGAACATTTCCACTATGGTATGATTCACCCTTGACTGGAAATGATGCAGTAGACAGGCTTTGCAGCTAAATGATTGGGTCTTGTTTACTGGAAATTGCTCAGAAACACCAAAATACAGATTGATATGCTTTAAAAAAAACAGTTTGAGTAAAATATGAAATATTATAATATGTATGTGGTTATTATGGGGTTGATGTGTTTTTCTTAGTTTGTATGCATGCATTTTTTTGTTCTGCTGGTGTAAAAGCAGCACAGTGCTGTATGTAAAATCCCATTGATTCCCTCTCTTTTTGTTTCAGGAGAACCTCTTCAGTGGTGTGAATGAGGGAAACATGGCAGACCACACCCCACCTCTGGAGTCCGGCCAGATTCTCAGCCCTGAACTCCCAATCCTGGCCTCACCACCGCCCTCAGCTATGGTCAATGGGGATGGACCCCAGCAGGTACACTTCACAGCTCTAACATTCTGTCAACACACACAGCCAAGTTGTTATGCTCAGGGGTGACTTTTCACTGACATCCATTTCCTTGCATTAGAGAGTGAGTTTTAAGAAACTCTGAAATGTCCAACAAGATGGTTTATTACATAGCTTTTCCAAATTTTAATCTGCTATAGTTGTAGTTTAGATTGTGTAAAGTGCTTTTTGAATCTGCAATAGATATACAGCGTACATTGCTCAGAATATATCATGTCATCAGTGACATGACAGACATACTGATAGTGACAACTGCACTACTGCTTCCTGAACGTGTTTGAGAACTGTACTTGTTACTCAGATGAGTACTGAAACTATAGGTTTTGACTAAAGTCGTTGATGGTAAGTTTTGTCTTGTGTGTGTTGGACACGCACACAGAGCACATGTATGACAGCAGGTGCTGCTTTAAGAGTACAAGATATGGGGTAATGACCCCTATTGCCTCCTGTCTGTGGCAGAGTGAGATTGAGTAGTCCTGACAAGCTTGGGTAATTTCCCTGTTATTTTGATGGTCATCAGTACAATAAAGTTTCCATGACTACCTGGGGCTTTGTATGGAAACAGCACTGATATTCTTTCAGTCATTTCCTCAATATTATGCAATTTATCCAGATAAGACTTGTTACTATTGGCAATGTCCTATAAACATGCCTTTTAAATAATACTTTTCATGGTGGAAAAAAACCTTTCTTCACACCAAATTTGTCCTGGTTTATGCAATTGTTGTGTTGCTCTCTTGGAGTTTCTTATTTAACTTACCACCTGCTCTAGTGACGTGTAAAAACCTCATGTCACTGATATTTAACAGTATAAGAGGTAATGCAATATACTGGTTTGTGTATATATGTATGTATGTATATATATATATATATATGTATGTATATATATATATATATATATATATATATATATATATATATATATATATATATATATATATATATATATATATATATATATATATATATATATATATATATATATATATATATATAAAATTGCTTTTGTGCTTGTGCTGCCTATTTAAACACTGTTTAGGGAATAATTATTTGTACTCTAGCTGTCTGTAAAACAAACCTAAAATAATTGGAATTTCTTTATTGTTATTACACATGTACAAGTACAATGCAACGAAGTTGTAGGGTGTTAACAGTGCAACATATTACATTTATACATAAGGATGCACACCAATGCAGCCGTAGTTCAGCGCAAATGAGAGAATGGAGAATGAAATTTTATATTTCAATAACAGACTGCAGGCAAAAGTTAATATTCATTATATCTCTTTACATTTGTTTTCAGAGAGCCCCAAGCATAAGCCATTTGGGGATTGACAATAAAATACACTTTTATTTTGTTTCAAATACTATTTTCTTAGAATTCTTTGTGGACTGAATGGTTTGAGAAGTGCTTCTGGGTTTGTTCACTTTGTAATGAATAGATTAATATTTCATGGTTTACATTTTTCATGCTGCAATCATTTTGTCAATTTTGTTTCCCCTTTTTCCTTGTCTAGCGTGCAGCTAGACTGTGTAAATTATTATATATTTTTTTTTGAGATAATCTAGATTGTGTGCTTACATCTCGAGAGGTGTGTAAATATCATGACAGCTGCAGAGTGAGGAGCAGAAAGCACTGGAGGGGTCTGGCCTTGACGGAGCACGATGCAAGAGTGCGATGACAGTGAAGAGGATTCACGGCGAAAGGTTGACCCCTCCATTTGTGACCTTTCCTTGGAAAAGCCGGTAGAACACCTTATTCTTTGTTCTTGGTTTCTCTAGACCAGTTGTGGCTTGGCATTAACGCTCTGTTGGACCAATTATTCTGAGTCAGAGAGGAAGCTGTTGTCTCGGGGTCATTACCTAAGATGATTCCTTTTTAGAGATGACTTTGGCTGCAGTATGATTCACCCCTTCCATCCATTTAATCCCTACAGTCTTTCCAGCTCCTTGCCCTTTGGTACATAGTCAAATAGGTAACAGATGAATCAGTGTGTTTTTGTCCATATTTAAAACATAGCTAATGCATTGGTGTGGATATTTTATTCCATATGTGCATTACAACTTGAAATAGGACGGACATTGTTTTGTGTTTTCTGCTTTTGCCTTTTGTTAAAGCTACTCTTAAACAATGTGTATCTATCCATCTATCTATCTATCTATCTATCTATCTATCTATCTATCTATCTATCTATCTATCTATCTATCTATCTATCTATCTATCATCTATCATCTATCTATCCATCTATCTATCTATCTATCTATCTATCTATCTATTATAATATATTATAATAATATATTATAATAATATATTATAATAATATATTATTATAATATATTATTATAATATATTATAATATATTATATTATAATATATTATATTATAATATAATATAATATATTATATTATATTATATTATATTATAATATATTATATATTATATTATATTATATTATATTATATTATAATATATTATATTATATTATATTATATTATATTATATTATAATATATTATATTATATTATATTATAATATATTATATTATAATATAATATAATATAATATAATATAATATATAGAACTGGTGTGTGTCAACCACAAGAGCCATTGTAGGGTTAGGGCTTTAGAGGCACTAAATATCTCCTGATGCTATAGTAAATACAGTTTGAAAATGTCACCAAAACATACTGGAATAACTTAATACTTTTTTTTGTTAAACAAAATTTAACTTTTTTGAAAGTGAAAATAACATGAATCAGGGCTTTACCGTAAGCCCTTTTAAGCACTTGCCCACTGTGCCCAGACAACAAGATCTACCTGTCCAGAAATGTTGACTTTTAAAAGGCTTTAATTAAAATTAACAAAAAAATGTTTTATAGTCTTTTTCTATAAATCTGAAATTAGTGTAAAGTTGGCTTATTCAATTATTTAGGCAATTCTTTAAAAAATAGAAATTTAGCAAAAGTCTGTTATTCGTTAGCCTCATCCATTCAACAAAAGCATCATTTCATTTTTAGTTCAGAAAATAATTAAAAGTAATGGACATATTGCGTCTAAAACATGTCCTATGATAAGACCCCCTAGACCCCCTTCCCAAAAGAGGCCAAATATAGTTTTTGCCCATAGGCCCCACATTCTTTGTTCCACCCCTGCTGCAAGATAGCCTGGCTCCGCCCTCCTACGTACTTCCGCTCAATTTCATTTCGCTTTAGTACTTAGTCTGGGATCGCTGTATATTCTTAGGTTTCCAGAAATCAATTTTTTGTAGGACCAATCAGCGAACAGAGGGAGTGACTTGTTGTTTCCAGTCGGTTTCGGCGCATGACATACGTCACGACCACACGTTAGCGATTGGCTATGGCAGATCCTGAGTGACTCTGGGCAGATCCAATAGTTTTAAACTTCAACAGAGTTCCCGCATACAAGGAAGTAAACGCTTGTCAATGGAGCGAGGCCAGACTCTCTGTACAAATGAAATGTACGAGAGTCTGGTAGAACCAGGCTAGCTGCAAGACACTCATGTTCCATGTATCTGTCAGACAGCGCTTCTTGTGAATCAACACAGCCTCAAGGCAAATGAAGCTGCTTCGCTAACTATTATTTAACAAACTATTGTCTACAGACCCTTTCTTTGCTGGACACAGACTGAAGTTTAATTTCAGCAAACTTTACCAAAACCTTCGCGCTTCAGTTGTCCATAACAGAGCGGGCCACAGCAATGACAGTGCAAATGCCGCATTTGAATATCTATTTCTCAAATCACTATTGTGATTATGGTCTTAAGGCCTAAACGAATAATCTTATATCGTCCCACCCCTACTACCAGGCAAATGTCATATAATGAAACAATGTGGGTTGTACATGTCATTTTATTGGTAGGGGAAACCGAAGCACCTGGAGGAAACCTATGCAGACACGGGGCGGACATGCAAACTCCACACACAATATCTATACAACAGGCTACCTCTGTTATTCACTGTTTTATTACATTCCGCCACTGTGTCGCCAAAAAAGCGTCAATAAAAGTCAACCGTGATGGAGACTAAGCACACGTTGCGTAGTGTCCAAAACCATTCACTATTTGAGGGCACTATATACTAATAGAGGGGTTAGGGATTACGGCCGCAACAATTAGTTGTCATAATTGTCAACGCAGATTTTTGTAGTGGACTTGTTGTATACGTTAGTTTATTTATCATAAAACGTAAAGTATTTACTAGGTTTAATATCTCTTTATTTCTGCAATGTGCTACAGAAAGGGCAGTGTGGCCTTCTTCACTCTAAAGGCCTGTTCACACCGGGACAAATTTCGCCGACGTTTAATGCCTCGCGACTAAACAATGGGTGCCAATGTGAGTGTTCACACCGACGCGAAAAACGCCACGCGTAAAAGCGTCTGTTTTTAAAAAACGCCTCGGGTTCGTTTTTTTGGTTTGACGCACCGCGTCAAAAACTATACAACCAATCAGATTAGCTCTTTTGCTCACGTGTCTGGAGCTTCTGAAGTTACAGTAAAACACAACTTGGGGGCACTCAAACACAAAACGGTCTTGCCGAGCACAGATACGTAACGGCGAAGAAGATATACGCCAAGTAGCGTCTACACTGCCGGGAAGAAATAAGACGAAGAAGATGCAAGGCAAGATGAATGTAGAGCTGCTGGTCTCGTTGGTGTCGGAACACAAAGAACTTATGACAAATGCGACATCGATTACAATAATTACTTACTCTCTTCTTCTGAGTGAAAAGCGAGTGTCAGAAGCGTAAAGTCTGTTTTACATTATGCGCCATCTAATGTCAGGGAATGAATTTGCATGTTCACTCAACTCATCGTCAGCGAAAATCGCTTGGGTGTAAACACAAAAAACGCTTTGAAAAATGCTGGCGAATAACGCGCGCGAATATTCGTCCCGTGTGTACGGGCCTTAATGAAGAAGCGCTCAAACAACAGCCCAGACTGAAGCAGCGCTGTCATGTCCTGCTGCAGCAGAACACAGACTTTTAAAACACAGACCCCTCAGAGATGCTCTGATTACTGCGGACCTGGAAGTTTTAAAGTCAAGTTAGCTCTAGGACCCGCTCACACAGACCGCTTCTGCTTTAGCAAACAAGCTAATATTGTACATTTGTGTTGGATTATTGTCGTTAAACAAGTTGGGGTGTAAGAAAAAAATCTGTTAGATATTACAATCTTGTGCAATTCTTGTATCCATTTTTTTAAATTAAAAATTAAACTAAACATATAAAAAAAAATTATTTAAATTTGTAGAAAAAAATATACAGTCAAGCCGGAAATTATTCATACCACTGGCAAATTTTGAGTTAGTTACTTTTCGTTAACCATCAAGTTTTTTCTTGATTGGAAATGACAGGCATCTTACAGACGTTAATAAGATGATGTACAAGAAGCATTGTTGTGGAAATAAATATTTCTCAGCTTTTGAACAAAAAGTGGCATGTCCAGAATTATTCATTCCCTTCTCAATAATCAATAGAAAAGCCTTTATTAGCTATTACAGCAATCAAACGCTTCCTATAATTGCTGACCAGATTTTTGATCATTCATCTTTGGTAATAACCTCCAGCTCTTTCAAGTTGGAGGGTCTCCTTACCATCACCCTGATCTTTAGCTCCCTACACACATTGTCAAATGGATTTAAGTCAGGAGTCTGGCTGGGCCAGAGCAGACGTTTAATGTTTTTGTCTGCTAACCCTTTCTTCACCACTTTTGCTGTTTATTTTGGGTTGTTGTCGTGCTGAAATGAAACCCCCAAAGCATTAGTTTCCCATCACCATTTTTGCCAGTGGGTATGGTGTTCTTAAGGTTGAAGGCTTATCCTTTTTTACGCTAGATAAAGGATACATCATTGTGGCCAAACAATAAAATTTTTGTTTCATCTGACCATAAAACAGAAGACCAGAAGTCTTCAGCTTTGCCTAGAGGAGCATTTGCAAAGGTCAAGCAGGCTTTTGTGTGTCTTATCTGGAGACCTTCTTGGTCTGCGTCCATGGAACCCAGCAGTGTGCAGTGTACATTGGTCTGTCTGCTTGGAGACGTTGCCACCAGCAGAGCCCAGATTCACCAGGATGGCCTTGGTGGTGATCCTTGGATTCTTTTTCACCTCTCACTATCCTCCTGGCCAGCACAAGTGTCACTTTTGGCTTCTGACCATGGTCCTTGGAGACTTTCTACAGTGTGGAACAGCCACAGGGCCTCATTGAGCTCCTTTGTCTTAGCCATGACTGTCCACAAACCAACTGCAGAGAGCTGCTGTTTTTCACCTGTTGAGTTGATTAAAACAGCTTTTCCCAATGAATCAGGGTAATTAGGATGCTTTTGAACAGCTTGGACTATTTGGAATGGTATAAAACTTTGGATTTGCCCTTAGACAGGCGGTTTGCTAAAGGTATAAATAATTTTAGACACGCCAATTTTTGTTCAAATGTAAATAAAAGCTGAGAAATGTTTATTTCCACAACAATGCCTCTTGTAAATTGTCTTATTAACTTCAGGAAGATGCCTGTGTCATTTCCAATCAAGAAAAAACTTGCTGGTTGGTTAAAAGAACTTTAACTCAAAATTTGCCAAACTGAGTATTTCTTAAAATTAAATTCTGCAAGCAATAGGTTTGTTGCTTATAGTTTAAATGTTAATACAGCTTTAGTGCTCACTATTTTGATTATTAAATAAAATGTATACTATTAAACAAGGCAAACCTGGCACAGTAAATGTAAGCTTATGGTTGGTAAAGCTTAATAAAGTTTTCTTGCACAAATAACTGTTGGCTAATCAAAAAAAAAAAAAGAAAAATCACAGATTAGTCAACTAATAAAATAATTGTTAGTTGCAGCTAGTTAGGAACTAGGGAGTAAAATCAGACGCAGCCCAGGTCTATCAGAGTGGGCCCAAACTGCCTTAGTACACAGTTGGAAAGAAGTACCACCATTCAGAACAGGGGATGGTGCAAAGCCTTACATTAAGCCACCTTATTTCAGATCTAGTTAGTTAGTTCAGATCTAGTTCAGTCTAGTTAGGATTGTACAGAGTGGAAAATGCTGTGAAGGGAAGAGATTCTGGACCCATTGCTGACAAAGTGAATAGGTATAGCTGGCCAGGCTTGCCATGCATAGGATTCTACCAGGTTGTCAAAATCTCGTAGCATAATACATTTTTCTTGCAAGACTCTACTACAGCTAGTAACTCACGATTGTCAGTGTAACTGAAACTAAATGTGGTTGTATCAAGAAGCTGCGGTTGAGCTGTCACATCAAACTCCTGTAAACCTTTGTACTCTATGCAATAAACATCAGACAAATTCAAATTGCGACTGTCAATTAATTTGCAGAAAGGCTGATTGCAGTTAGCTGCATAATTATCAATGGATACTAATGTTTTGTATCTATGCTGATGTCTCCGTGTGTTGTTTGCATTTATTTTTAGATACAATAATGAGAGATGAACAAGATGCACAGTTCACCCAGACTGAGATGTTCAATTCATGGCTGTGGTCTTGTTGTGGTTGAGCCACTCAGTCAGGTTTTCAAACATTTTTTTTTTTGCTGGTCATGAAATAATAACACTTGGCAAAGAGTGGTAAGTGCATAATTTGAGCTGGGAGCACACGTTCATGAGGGTGCCTCAGCTCGTTGCTGCAGGCCATACGTGGGCTGTGGGATAGTGAGACCTTGCTTGTATGCCTTAACCAGACACAGGGCCTTGGACATGTGCCTCTTGAAAGTTGCCAGAGCGTTTTAGACGGTGAGGCAAATATGCAGCCCACTCTACTCGTCTCCTGTCAGCCACTGAATCATCAATGGGGGGGCGAGCCCACTTTCTTTTTGCCATTGTAAGGAGGTGGACAGTGCGTGACTCACTGCGAGAGCAGGGTTTGGGCCACTCTGTTCAGACCCAAGACAAGCCAAGCAATAGTTTGTGAACAACTAAGCACTGAATACTTTTATAATGCTGTACAAATGCAGCACAGACGATTGAAAATCTGTCATTATTATACTAACCCAACTAGTGCTGCAACGACGCGTCAACGTTGTTGACTACAAAAATACGTTGACGTGCGTAAATTGTGCAGATGCGTCAGTGGGCGTGTCAGGACCAGCTAAGTAGAAGCCTCGTTCTGTACACACGAGCTAATAAATGCAAAAATGACAAATAAAAAATACACCTTTGATGAAGTTTTGGCATTATTAATGGCCGACTCATTTAGAGTGTTTTCAGCAAAGCGAAAGTAAGAATGAGCGAGAGTAAGAGTGGGTGTGTAACTTGGACAGCGGCGCTGCTGCTGGTGCCTCTCTCTGTACATAAAGCACACTCCGTTTTTCCCACATTTTGCCCAAAATCAGTGAAAGCAACGGGAGGAAACTAGTCACTCTGGCTGTGGTAGTGACATGGAGGTTGTGAAGGAAAGCCGTGTGCGCGTAGCACCTGCTGCTTTACCTTTAGCACAGGTGATAGAAGCCGGGGCGGGTGTACTCGCCGTGGCCGCGGTAGTGATGTGGAGGTCGTGAATAATGCGGCCTCCAGTTACAGCCGTGTGGGAAAAATACGTGTTGTCCATCTTGACACTTTAAGGCCGATTTAGACTTCTGCGTCGGGTGTACGCCGTAGTGTACGTCGTAGGCTACGCACGTAGGCGACGCTGTCGTGAGCATTTATACTTCTGCGTATGTTTGTTTTGCTCTGCAGTACACCGCCGAAACGCTAGTTGACGCGAGCGGGTTACACTGTGTTTGAAACGACATTTCAGTCACCCCACGGAATTGTGCCATGGCAAAACAACATTGTGTCGTGGTCAACCTGGTGTGTAAATTGTATTGGTGTAAAATATAATGCACCAATAAATGACATGAAGGATATTTTTTGGTTTGTACTATACATATAAATGGTCAAACTATGTATAAGATAATGCACCATGTAAAGGTGCAATGGTCTATAATTGTTTACATCAAATAGATGCAAAAGCGCAAACTATACAAATAAATTAACTGTAAGATCTTAATTTACTGTAACCTGAACCATAAAATATGCATACAACTTATACAGAAGAGATGGCTGCGGGGACAGAAGAGATGGCTGGTGATGGGGGCTCTACCACTTGGTAATTGATCATCATCGCTGTTGGCTGGAGGTCTCACATCCGATAAACCAGTGGAGTTTGAGCCGGTATCAGTCCCATCCTGTAATTATGAAAGAAATGGCAAATAGTATAAGTTATACATAAAAGATTATGCAGTCATTGTTAATTCATAGATAGATTGAGCTATAATCACTGCATATTCATACATTGCAAATGCTAAATTGTTGCATTTGTATTTTCTGTAAGCCAAATAAAATTACAACCTATTATATTACATAAATTCAATCCATTACATATAATTACAACCTATTACACATGCTTTTTGACTAACAGGAATATTATTTCTGCAAAAAAATCAATTCCCCATGTGGTAGCATTGCTTAAGTTAGCTAACCGAAACACAATAGAGGTACATAAAAGGACGTGCATTATTTACCTTATCGTCAAAGTTTGACTCCGTAAGCCGATGTTTGAAATGAGGTGCCATCCAAGATAGGAATATATAAAACGCTGGGATTTTTTTTCCTCCTAGATCCTCGCTCCTTGTGGCAAGTTTTTTACGGAGATGAATGTACGTCTCGAGAGTTCTTCTAGCTCTTCATGCACTCTACGCTACATCTAAACCGACGTTGGAGATGCCTGTATTTCCTCACTTCTTCAATTAATCGCTCGGTCACTTGATCTATTTCCATGTTGGCTCTTCACTTAATTTCGGAATTTAAAAATGGTGGGCGGTCCAGAGTGCAGAAGATCATTCCGGAAATGCGTATGAGGAAACGTGATACTACCAAGCCGACCAATCGCAGATCTTGCGTCGTCGCGACGCGTAGTTACATTTTGGAGGGAGGTGCGCGTCAGGGTACGGCGTAGGGTACGGCGTATGGTACTACGGCGTATGGTACACGTCAATGCGTACCTTCTACGCGCACTATACGCAGAAGCATAAATCGGCCTTTACTCAGTAGAGGAGGGAGAGGCAGGGATAAACATAGTTGGCGCAAATTCGCTGATCAAAGCAGCGATAGTAATAAAAGTGATGGTTGTGTGCTTGGCCTTATGAGACGTTCCACACACTAAGAAAACTACTAACTATGCCATTTGGATAAGAACAGATAAAACTAATGAAACCAAACACCTAAAGTACATGTGTACATTTTTCAGATCCATTTTTATACTATATTAACTATTTTACTATAGTTATGCTATATTAGAAGTTGTAGTTGTACTGTAGTTTACTAATGTTGCTTTACAAGTTGGTTATTAATAATTTCATTTCAGAAATAAGAAAAAAAAAAACGATATCTTTATTAGTCTATACTATTACTACTACTACTACTATTAGTCTATTACTGTAAATAACTGCCATTATATAATGCCATGGTACGCAATTATATGCAAATCAGACCCATTTTTGTTTACTTTTGGGACAAACCAATTAAATAAAACAATCATAGGTATGTGATTAATAAATTATCTCCATAGTTAAAAAGAGTTTAAAATTATTGCTTTTTTATTATATAATAAAATGACAAATTCATTAGACTCTCTGAAAAACAATTATGATTGTAATCAAAGTAATCACAATAAATATTGTAATAATCCCAATCAGTTCATTTAAAAATATGCATATTTACTACCCTCTTTAAAATACATTAATCTAGTGTTCTTTTTTATACAGTTTATAAAAAAAACACTAGATTAATAGAAATAATAAAAATAAAATAATCGTTAGATTAGTCGACAGAAAAAATAATTGTTAGTTGCAGCTCTAAACCCAACCAATACTGATTCTCCTGAGACCCGGAAAATTATTTTTGACATGATTCTGAGACCTCTAAGTCAAGCATCATTAGAATATATACTTGTCCTACAGTCCCTTTTTAAGTAGACATCCTAGGCTTTCTTTTGATGCGGCAGTTGTTGGGGTGTGGCCAACACAGCACATGACCTCTATTTTTAAAATGGAGGGAATTACAAATTCTAACGTGCAAAAGAATTCTCCAGTAAACACCGCCATAGAAGTTTGATCTAATAATGCATAATTCAAACTTTGCTTCTCTCCTCACCATACATAGTAAATGGTTATTGTTTCTAAAATTTAACCCTTTAAATGTCAGTTTTTGTAATTAGAACCTGATTAAAAATATGACCAACACAAAGAGAATATTTTTTCCATCCATCCATTTTCTTTGGCTTATCCAGGACCAGGACCGGGTCCGGGTTGCGGTGGTAGAGCTGCCCAGACTTCCTGGCTCCCTAGACACTTCCTCATTTTGTAACATGTTTCTTTCAACCACAATAATCATGGGGGAAAAAAAATCAAAAAGCAAAACTTTTTTCAAAAACTGTTTTCCTCTGGGTCTAATGAGGATTGCAAAGACTGCTCCAACTGCAATAATGGGATGGTTTTAAATATGTCTTTACAGGATTTTTTTTTCCCCAAGTCAAAAATATTTGGCCAGTCAGATGGAGTCGTAGTGTTCTATTTTATCCCTCCTGACCGCCGATGCATTAAGCACTGAATGATCAGCTTTGTGCATGCACAGTTCAAGAATCTAATACCAACAAAGTCACTTGTGACCTCCCGGTGACCCACACTAGTACACCTACACTCAGCTTGTAGCTTGTAGCCTTGTGACAAAAAAAAAATAAAATAAAAATTTATATAGCGCTTTTCCACCTATTGTAGTAGACACTCAAATCGCTTTACATACATTAAGCTATTTACCAGTGTTACTGCTGAAACACCACTGGAGGCAAGGTAGGTTAAGTGTCTTGCCCAAGGACACAATGACAGAATGAGGAGGAGAGCGGGATGTATCGAGCGGGAATCAAACCGCCCACCCGCCGGGCTAAGGACGGCCGCTCTACCCACTGAGCGACTGCCGCCCCATTTGTGAGATTTGGGAGTTTCTGAACCACAATCGGAGCAACGGGAGTGCCTCGCCCTCCAGGGGCGAGCAACGGGAGTGCCTCGCCCTCCAGGGGCGAGCAACGGGAGTGCCTCGCCCCTGGAGGGCGAGCAACGGGAGTGCCTCGCCCTCCAGGGGCTGCACGAGCTAGACATTGTTTTTTGCATTACGGACACCGGTAAGCCACGGTCCACAGTTGTATGTGCAACAGATGGTAAGGCCACTTTTCGAGATATGTTTGTTTGCATTCCGTGTTCGGCTAAGCTGTATACTTTTGTGAATTGCTGCAGTGTTCGGCCAAGCTAAATACTTTTATGTTGCTTTCCGTATTCGGCTGAGCTATATACTGTTGAATTGCTTTCTGTGTTCGGCTAAGCTATATACTGTTGAATTGCTGCTGTGTTCGGCTTAAGTAAAAGTTTTTTTTGATTTGCATATTTTTGGAACGAGGATTACAATTTTAACTTCGTTACCAAGTAGCATCCTGCGGTGGAATCACTAGTGCCGTTTTCGGCTCAAGGTGATTCTCAGTAGTCCTTGTACTGTACCGAGGGTCACTAGTGGCGTTTCTTGCTCGACCTGATCTCCCCTGTATAAGGGAAGTAGTGTTGACTGTCATGCTGGAATCATTGTGCTGTAGGGCATGTTTGGCTCCCCTCCAGCCTGATAATGGCCACGATCTCTGTCCCTCCTGCTTGGGAGATGGTCATCTCAGGGAGGGTCTCACGGATGACGCCTGTACAAACGGTGCGAATGGGATGGATGGGGAATTCCTTGTCCCATTTACTGCTAGGCCTTGCGTCTTAGCTGGAGGCCACGAGGGTTGATATGCCTACCCAGGAAAATAATGGATACTATGAATCCCGGATGACCACCAGAATAGTCAGTCCATGGAATCCTTGTACTTGCAAGAAGGTAAAAAGGACTGAGCTCCCGGTATCACATGACTAAAAAGTCCCACGTGGGTCACTGGGAGGTCACAAGTGACTTTGTCGATATTAGATTCTCGATATGCGCATGCGCAAAAATTATCATTCAGTGCTTAATGCACCGCCCCTGGCGGATTCATACAACGGCAGTTACAGTCGTAATTCTCGTTTTAGAGGCCTATTTTTAGTGTGGCACAGTATATTGCAAATTTAGCATTATTGCAATAATCTGTATTGCAAAGAATGACTTATGTAAGTTTAGGGTCTTTTATGAGATGGAAATTTACTTTTTGCTTCATAATTGTTTCTCATGAGGAAAAGTTTTTTTTTTTTTTTTTTTGTAAAAGATTGTGTAGCTTTGTTCTTGTTGGGCAATAGGCCAAACATTATTGACACCATTGACAGCATATGGGCCTCATTCCTCTGGTATCATGTTAAAAAATAATAAATAACCATAAATAAATCTGATTCCTTTCATTTTAACATTCAGAGATACAGTAGTCTGATATCCGTATAAAAAAATATCCCAGCTTTTATAGAAAAAAAAATCAAAAGTTTCAGATTTGTGTTTCTGTTTTCACATTTTATAACATTTGCTTTTGAGGTTTTGCAAAGATTCTGTTCCGAATCTGTTTCCATCTGACTTCATCTTTCCAGGACATCGAGAGTGGATTATCAAATTGCCTTGTTTAATCACAGTAAGCCTATGATGTCAGAGACGCAGCGATTGCGTTATTTCCCTGGCCAGTTCGGACACCAGCTGGATTTTCCCCAGTGTCATTCGGCCCCTGTTTCCTGTTCCTGCAGCTGGTATGTCCCATTAATGCAAGTAAACAATTAAGAGGAACAAATAGTGAGAAACCCGAACCGTGAGTCACCAAATAGTAGAGCAACGTCGGCACTAACAGTTGTGTGCACAGACAGGGCCATTCTGTTGGTAATAAAAGCCGGCAGTGACCACCTGTCCTGAAGGTGTGCGCACATCGATCTTTATTTCCCATTACACACGGCTCATACATGAACATAAATCCTGCCATACGAGGAGCTAGACATTGTGCTGATTTGTTCTCATAATGCTTTTCTCTTATTGAGGGTTTGTTAATATGTTCTCTGTTGTCATCTATGTATAAAGTAACTATTGCGGTTTCTTAGCTCTGTCAAATTAAGTTATCGTTTAAGAGTAAAGATGACCGCAGTAATGCCATTTATCTACGTGCAAAAATACAAAGTTTATTCAAAACAAGCCATAGTTAATTTGAATCCTTTTCTTTACATTTTTTAAATTTATTGACATTGCAGATTGAAACACTTTCTAGTAATAAAATGCTATACAGGACTATCAGTTATAGTGCTGGACTTTAAATTAACCAAAGATTAACCAAAACCCAGGAGGGCCGGGCCAACACGGTGGACTTGCTTATGCTCAATAAAATTTTTTTTTTTTGCCTAAACACTGTATATTTAACAACAGTTACAGCTGCACCTCCTCAATTTTAGATCACTTGTTACAGTTTGCTCAAAAAACAGTAAAAAAACCACCTCTCGCTGAGAGTAGAAATAATAACTTAAGAAAGGTTGTTACCATTTGTAGCATGTTGTAGTGTAATCAATAGATCACTGCAGAATTCTGAAGGAAAAAGGAAAAATGTGCAGTGTATAATTATCAATAAATTATTTGTAAATGCTTGGCGGGCCAGATTAAACAGGGGTGAGTAACCTGAAGGTTGTTGAACATAAACAATAGAATGTCAACATTAATATATACTTAACATAAATAGCACCTGGTAAACCTTAAACATTACAAAACATTAAAAGTTAAACCTTTGAGTTTCTTGCCGAAGAACACTAAACGATCTCCATTTTGGCTTCACGGAGGAAAAGAGTCATGTTGACTCTTGACAATGAGGTATATTTTACCTAAACAAAAATGTCTTAAAGTAGTGCAGGGGTCTTCAATTAAAATCAGCAAGGTCTACTTAGTTAACTTTCCTCCGGAAAATTTTAAAAAAAGGATATGTGTTTTGAATTTAATTCTTACAAATAAAGTCTCATTTATTTTACACCTACATCCTCTTAAACAATATGGAGATGAATGTAGATAATCCACTGTTTTCTGTATTTTATCCTTTGTTTACATGAGGAGGATGTTTGAGTGTTTAGCTTTCATCAAACACAGCTTACAGACAAAAGGAAAATACTATTGACAACGGCCTGGAATCCTGCATACAATGCCTAATACTCCTTT
The DNA here is from genome assembly GCA_024349245.1 of Neodontobutis hainanensis. Classification (NCBI taxonomy): domain Eukaryota; kingdom Metazoa; phylum Chordata; class Actinopteri; order Gobiiformes; family Odontobutidae; genus Neodontobutis; species Neodontobutis hainanensis. Next base: position 17,190,625 of record JALDNG010000020.1, on the reverse strand, counting down.
TATACAAGTGTGAGAACATTCAGAACATAAATACAAAATCAGTTCAAGCCAAAACATATTTGTTAAACAAATATGACAAAGATGCCTGTCATGAATGATCTATTTCTGTTGTCCTCCCTCTGAAAACATTTCTTTACCATTATCTGTTGCCAATAATTACTATTTTTGTTTAATTTCCAGGTTCACATTTTCAAAATTTAGAATAGATTTCCTGTGTTTTCCCCGTGTGGGGTAACATTTTAATTAAAATGCTTATGATTATTTCTGTTACAGCATTTAGAATTTACACAGAAACTGACACAACTTAAGGAAGACTTAACCTTTGTCACTCATCTCCAAACTCTCCTTTCACATCTTTTTCTGTTTTTAATCTCCAAATTGAACATGTGTTGGGTTCAAATGAACGCAAATTGCGTGAGCCAATTACTCACGTTTTTTGTAAATGAGGTCAAATATGCGACAAACGAGTCAATACTTAACTTACGACAGAATAAATAAGTTGACAGACAAATGTACATCTCACCACATTATTAGACGTCACTCACTTCCCTCCGAGCTAGAGTCTTTTTAATCCTAACATGAAAACTGTCCAGTCCCTGTTCAGTTCCGGATTCATTCTCTGATTATCACAGCAGCCAGGACTAGAGGATGAAGGGCTGTTGTTTAGCTTTGACACTGACATGGAGCTGAGGAGCTGTATTTTCTGATTAAAATAAACATTCTCTCTCCGTCTATAACGTCAGTGAATATTCGTTGTGTTTTGCCAAGGCTCAACTATTTAATTTTAGTTGTTTTTAACTCATTATCAGGCTACGCTAAACATGTAGCCTCTTTAGGCCAGGATTTTGATAGTGAGAGGATTGATTACATTTTTCACTAACACCCTGCATATTGTACCTTAAACACCATTATAGCTTGCATTTGAAACTTTGGTAGTTTTTAAGATATTGAGTTTTTTCAGCCCATTGCCTAAGTATTAAATTGTTTTAAATATTGTTTACTTAGTTTATGTGACGGATTAGCATTAACCTTTGTCCGTGAAATATTTTAGTAAGAATAGCCCGCAGGTCCCTTTAGACAATATTTCTTTCTTAAAACACATTCTTTTAGCCATAACGTACTTTATCAGTTGGTTAAGTATTATTTGTTGGTTAATATTATGTCTTGTTCTTCTCCCCAAAATTAAAACCATTTTTCAAAAGGTATTTTTTTTGTTTGCAGAAGTTCATATCTGTGTTGTTTCAGTAGTGGTATTAAACATGTCAAATCTTGCTACCAAAATAAAATGAACTGTAGCATTTGATTTTTATTGAAGGATGCTTTATAATCCTTGTGCGGCAGTGTCAGTGACGCAGAGTATACTCAAACTTGGCACGCGCTGACTCGGTAATCAGTGCTGTTGCTTTAAGGAATGATCCATTTAGAGATGAATGGGGACAGATGTTACAGCAACAGTGAGGACTTGCGCGCTCTGTTTTTTGTGTCATCGTACAAACAGCATCTCTGTTTTGACTGTCATTGGGCCGTTTTGTGATCCCCAACACTGCCGGACAACTCCAGGCTACAATTGTCAGTGGCTTTGCAGCTTCACAATTGAACTCCCACCACCTCATCTCCTCTGGCCATCGATCAGAGTATTAGAGAGGGCGCGCAGCCCGTCGCTGTGTGAATGGAAGAGTGTGTGTGAGGAGGGGGCGGGAGCAAGAGGAGGTTGGCCAGGGAGGGAGAGGCACTGTAGCGTAGTCGTATATGTCAGCCTCAGTAGCTGCGTGGGTTGCTCGGATTTCTCATGCTGTTGTTGTTGTGAAAAAAAAAAAAAGGGCAAGAACAAAGGACTCCCCACGCTATGGAACGTTTTATACATTTGCCGGCTTCAGCTGTGCTATGATCACACCCTGACGGAATGCTATTGAAATTAACCATATTATGGAGCACAGCAGGCGTTAACTGAGCTGGCACACAGTCAGTGGCTGAGACAGCATGCAAACTGAGGCATCAGCCCAAGTCTCTGATTTGATTTTTGTCCATTCTGCTTCTCCTGTCTTCTTGGGCTTATCCTCGTCCCCTTTTTTTTTTTTTCTGGAGTGGCCACTGCTGATAAGGTTTCTGTCCCCTCTCCTCTGAAGCTCTGGCACGGACGTCGCCGTGGCTTATTTGTTGAAGGGGTTGCTGTGGATACTGACGGCAGGGAGGCTGCACTAGAGCCACAGGCACGAGCAAGCGAGCCGCCTGCTGCATTGAGTGCCGCTATGGAGCAGATGAGGGCGAGCCAGGCTAAGCAAACATGAAATCCACGACACACTTTGAGTAAGGGCTACAAGAAACTAAGCTCTTAAAACAGCATAAAGAGCGCCTGCTGCACTGTTTGTCACAGCTCTCCAGTTTGTGGATTTGTGTTGGGTAGAAGTGGGGAGTTGCCCAGCCAGATGTGCTAGCAACGCAAGTCATGTGATACCCCCATGAGGGTGGTGGAGGGTCTGCTGGACCCCGGATCATCTTTTTCTTTTCTCTGTGAACACAAGAGAAGCATCGCCTGAATGAGAAAAAGCAATGCGGGCAACAGTAAGTAACAGTGGCACCTTTTCCAAGTTTAAATTTATTTATTAATCCATCAGATTATTTTAATATCCTAGCTTGGCTCAAATATGTACATAGAAACCTAACACCTAAATCCTATCAGAGTGCCACAGCTTTAATTCAGACCCTGGTGCCCCTGTCCCCCCGCTGGCTAGCCTCCCACCCACCCCCCACCACTGTCTGCACTTGCTGCTCTTGCTGCTGACGTGCCTCGTGTGGGTGTATATGAGTATATTAGACATGGAAGGCAGCCTTTTGACTGCCCCGCGCGCTCGCTGAGCACTCAAATGGGAGCAGTGTCAGAGATGGAGGTGCTGATGATTTCTGTGCTCAAGGAGAACCGTAGTGCAAGCCCTTGGCTAGGAGAGTGTAGATTCTATGACAGCAACTTCCACCAGAGTGAGGTAAAACCAGCGCCCACACAGTGCTGGCGAACGGAACTGCTTCTGTCTGTGGTATTAGAGATTCACTAAAGAGAATGATGAGTGGAAATTAATGGCTTACCTAAAGTTACATGTGTCTGAATTCTCTTTTGTTTTGTTTAGTTTTGTTTTATATGCGAACAGAAAAATATTAGATATCTCAAAATTCATATTACAAAGTATGACTTGTATAGCAATAACATTCTGGTGTTCTTTGTTTACTTTTTGCCTCAAAATCATTGTCCAAATAAAGCCAGCCTCAATCAAACTGTTGTGCAACCAAATAAAAAAAGGTTTAGACCTGTTTAGTCTTGATTTAGTCTAGTCTTTAATATTGATATATCTCCTGTTTGACTATTGGAAATTAGTCCAGAGCCTTTTATTTCTTTATATTTTCTAAAGCAATATTGATTATGAAACATTTTTTTACTAAGTCAAAGACAATGCAAACATTGCAGCTCATATAGTTATAACAATATTCAAAATATTTTTTGTTTTTCTAATATTGCATAGCCGTAAAAGTTGGTATATCATTTTTTTTTAACACTAAAGTTAAGTGTATAAAATAAACTTTGAACTTGCCCTTATTGTTTTGTACAGATATACATCAAAAGCAAAATATATAGTATAGTTAGTATAGTATGTGTTAGCTGATGCTTGCATAAACCTATTCATCTCTTGGATCCAGCGAGTTATAATACATTTTTATATGTTTTTGTATTCCGCAGACTAAGTAAGTCTATGTGGAAACAAAATGGCCGTAATAAATGTAATATCTGTATGATATTGAACCTTGACAATGTGAAATATACTTTTGTTTTTTTGTTTTTTCTCCACAGGTAATCCTGGTGCAGGTAAACCCAGGCGAATCCTTCACTATTCGACGAGAAGATGGTCAGTTTCAATGTATCCCAGGTCAGAGTGCTTATTTTGCTTTATTTATATCTACATACAAATTTTTTTGACATGCCATCATTTTCTTACGTATTAAAATCTTTTAAATTCTATCTGTCTTGTTACTGTAAGAACCTGCAGCCATTGTCATGGCTCTTTACACTGACGGTTATGATGCGGCTGGCCAGTGTCATAACTACATGGTCCTACAGGAGGCGTGTTCAGGGAGCACAGCTTGGTTGCAAAGCCCAGAATCCTCCAGTGAGAGTGGGCAATATTTTGTCGCCTTACTGTGTGATTTAAATTTTTTTAAGTATTGTGGGCACAAAACAAATGCTTTCTTGGCTAGATAGACAAAAATTCTGTCTCTTAAAAATGTATGATTTAATAAAAAGGCTCCATTGTGCTTATACAGTAGTTACTCCCTAAAGATAAGATATAGACTTTCTGGGAGCCATAAAAACACACAGAATACTGACAATAAAACAAGGTTTGTAAATAAATATAGTAAATTACATGTAGGTCACAGATTTATGGAAAGGTTTGGCTCTTTGTGTGCACAGTTTCTCTTTATCCTTAAGTTTGTTTTTGTTCTTTATTCTGCTCTGGCAACAGATGCGGCCAAAGGCATTATGTATTTAGGCTTCCTATCCTTCCCTCACTTTGCTAACTGAGATGGTGCACCATCTTGGATAAACCAATGAAATATACGGATTACAGTCAGGTCACGATGACCTGGAAAGTTATTTTGATAACACAAGTCACTAAAATCTTCAGTTGGCTAAAATTGTAAAGACTTGCAGCCCTTTTTAGAAAAGTATTTCATTGTCATAATTCTTCTGTTCAATATTAAGTCTGTGTGTCACTTTTAGTTACATACACTGATCTATTAGAAGAAATCTGAATGTAATTTGGCACTATGCTTTAGCTCCGTGTTGTTGCCAGATGGGACCATGACACTCTGATAATATAAAATTAAACTAATCTGTAATAACTGTGCTGGTTAAAGTCAGGGTAGGTTTCAGTAGTACTTTCGTCAGATTTGTTGTGCACTAATTCCTTCAATAGTCTGTGATTGCGCTGGCTTTGTGACAGCGACAATGAAGTCTGGCTCCGCCATGACTCTGTGAATGGTCGACAGCTGGAGGAGTTGTAGGAGGTTGGGCTGTGGGCCCACACTTGTAAATGGTTGATGAAATGAAGACGTTCAGGACAACATTTGATCTAGAACGAATAAGCTATTTATGAGCTGCCATATAAAAGCTTCTCTATAAAGCCTCACTGTGTGTTCCTTAATGTGAGCTATATACCGTTTCATTATATTCATGTAATTAAGAAAATCAGATGCCAGTTTCATAAAACAGACATGATAGACTGTGGTCACGCAGGGGCTCTTCCCTCTCTTCTGAGCTTCCACACCAGCTCTTCCATTATAAGCTGAGTAAACCTGCCTAATAGGGAGCAAGCATACGCAGTCTCTCCATCAGAGGAGAAACAAAGAGCCGAGAGGTGCCACATAGATCAGTGTGACTGCTACTAACTGGCCTGTCACAGGGTACACTCATCTCCCGGTGACGTGAATAGAGGGATGACTCACCGCTCGCCAAGCAAAGGAGGGAGGAAGAGTGTGCATTTGTGTATGCATGCATGCACATATACGCATGTGGTCTGTTGCTCTGGTTTGTTCCTGATCTCAGTGTCTGTTGCGTATAAGACTTTTCCCCTTTAACCTTAACATAGACAGAGTGACACAAAGTTGTCTGACTTTTACATGGATTTTATAGGGTTTGTCTCATCCCACTTCACTTTGTTTTTTCAATCTTGTATTTTTAGCAGCTGGATGTGCGTAATTGCAATGCATTAGAACATGACAGTCTCTTTAATAGAAGCAGACTCTCTATTACAGTACATTTTATATGTTCATTTTACATATCCCTTTCTGACATCTTCCTTGTAGTAAGAGGCAGCTCTATAGAGTTCTATTTACCATCCTGCTGCTCTGTGCTGTCTTTATGCCACAAGGTGAATTGTGTGTCAGGACACGCCCTCAGAATTTAAAACCAGACTCTTTGTGTCTCCTGTGTGGTCTCTGCGATGAAGACTGTAAATCTCATGGTTGTATCAACGGCCCCTGTTGATAGTTCACCCGATAAGCTTGTTGACTGATGATGCGAGTCAACATCAGGACCATTGAGTTGATTAGATTCTCTTCTCCATTCGTCTTATTCTGCTGCTGATTCACATTACTAAAGCATTTTGTCTCTGGTTGTTAGCTCAACCTGAATGTGATATTTAGTTGCTCTATGCTCATGTCATAGCCATACAAGTCACTCTATCAAATTTTACCATCGCATTATCATCATCGCAAATTTATTGTCATCAAAATATTCTCTATCAAAAAATCCATATTGTGATAAATTGTATTGCAATAATGTTATGGTCTTCATGTGATGGACATTTATTTTTTGCCTCAAAATAATTGTCCAGAGTCTTAAATCAAATTGATATCTGGTTTAGACCTGTTTATTTTGTATATTTAGTCCTACTTTTGACCCGTTTCTTTCGACCTTATTCTTGATTCAGTTTTCAGTATTACTCCTGCTTCTGGTTTGACAAGTAGAAGTTAGTCCAGATCCTTGTATTTCTTTATTAAAATCAGATTTAATAAATAAATTTTAAAAAGTTATACTGTCAAAGAGCATTTCGATAATTGCAGCTCATATTTTTAACCCTTATCGCTTGTTTTTCTAATATTGTACAGCCCTAAAATCGGTGCGCACTTAGGCTGCTTTTGCATTGTTTGGAATGTGGAGCTAGAGTCTCTCTCTGTTAGATAATGTCTGGCCGGGAAACTGTGTGTCCACTTGTCTTTTATCTTAGATGCCAAAGCTATGAAACATAGCATAGTCTCACTCAGGACTTGGGGCCCCCTGGTCCTCTGAGGCCCAAGGTGAGCAGCCATGACATGTCCTGCTGAACATAATAATGCTAATAATGCATTAGATTTATATCACACTTTTTTCCAAAGAGCACTCACATCATTCATTCACCTCACAGTCACACTGTTGGTGGTAAGCCAAGTCTGTAGCCATGGCTATGTCTATTTCACTTTAGACAGCTTTTCAGTTTCCAGTGTCCCGGTCAGATCATTTAGGCATCCATCAAGGTTGTATTTAAAAAAATAAATAAATACAATTTTTTAATTTTTTTTATTTCAGAGGTTGACTGATCAGTGCCAATAGCTGATTGGTGAAATTATCGGCAAAAATCAATGCCAATTCATTGCATCCATTGCTGAAGCAACTGAGAATAGTGTACAACGTACTGTGCTGTCCTCACTACACGCCAACTTTGCGAGGCTAGACAGCCAGCAAACAATAAAGATGCTCCACACAAGGGTTACCTTTCTTGTTTGTTTGCTGGAGACCTTTATAATTTTTGTAAGACTGATATACACAGAAACAGAAAAAGAAATCAATAACCCATATATGCATGTGCTTATCCTACATACATGTTTTCAGTCTGCTACCAGCTTAACTTGTGTACATTGTCAACACAATACGCTTATATCATTTAACTTACTTAACATCACATAGACACTAATTTCTGTTTCAGTGCTTGTGTACACACAGTACTTAAGGACAGATATCCATATAGTATATATTTTTTGTAATACAGTTCAGCACAGTTTTACTTAGAATGGTATGATGTTTATTATTCTTTTCTTTTAAAAATTTCAATATTTACTGAAGCAGAGCTTTAGTCATAAAAATGTCTTGAAATTGATGAAAGGGTAAGATTGAAGTCTACCATCAGGCAACTACACTCACCTAAAGCATTATTAGGAACACCAGCTCAATTTCTTATTAATGCAAGAATCTAATCAACCAATCACATGGCAGTTGCTTCAGTGCATTTAGGGGTGTGGTTCTGGTCAAAACAATCTCCTGAACCCCAAACTGAATGACAGAATGGGAATGAAAGTTGATTTAAGCAATTTTGAGTGTGGCATGGTTGTTGGTGCCAGACGAGCCGGTCTGAACATTTCACAATTTGCTCAGTTACTGGGAATTTAACGCACAACCATTTCTAGGGTTTACAAAGAATGGTGTGAAAAGGGAAAAACATCGAGCAGTCCTGTGGGCGGAAATGCCTTGTTGGTGCTAGAGGTCAGAGGAGAATGGGCCGACTGATTCAAGCTGATAGAAGAGCAACTTTGACTGAAATATCCACTCGTTACTACTGAGGTATGAAGCAAAGCATTTGTGAAGCCACAACACGCACAACCTTGAGGAGGATGGGCTACAACAGCAGAAGACCCCACCAGGTACCACTCATCTTCACTACAAATAGGAAAAAGAGGCCACGATTTTCACGAGCTCACCAAAATTGGACAGTTGAAGACTGGAAAAATGTTGCCTGGTCTGATGAGTCTTGTGGGGGTGTAATGGTGTAGGGGATGTTTTTTTGTCACACTTTAGACCCCTTCGTGGCAATTGGGCATCGTTTAAATGCCACGGCCTACCTGAGCATTGTTTCTGGCCATGTCCATCTTTTTATGACCACCATGTACGCATTTCTAATGGCTACTTCCAGCAGGATAATGCACCATGTCACAAAGCTCGAATCATCTGAGACTGGTTTCTTGAACATGACAATGAGTTCACTGAACTAAAATGGCCCCCACAGTCACCAGATCTCAACCCAATAGAGCATCTTTGGGATGTGGTGGAACGGGAGCTTCGTGCCCTGGATGTGCATCCCACAAATCTCCATCAACTGCAAGATGCTATCCTCTCAATATGGTCAACATTTCAGCACCTTGTTGAATCAATGCCACGTAGAATTAAGGCAGATCTGAAGGCGAAAGGGGGTCAAACACAGTATTAGTATGGTGTTCCTAATAATCCTTTAGGTGAGTGTATATAAGAAAGCCTTTGTTGCCATGGAATTGGTCAGTAAAGTGACAGAGAGGTATAAGACCCAGGCGTAATTAGTGTTTTAATCATAAAAGAGAACGGCTTAGATCTGCGCTACAAAGAGTATTGATTAGTACCACATGATGATATCAATTACGGCAGACACACGTGCTTCACGCGTGGCGTCGCTACAGGTTTCCTCGCCAACTCCCAAACACTGTCCAACACATCACTCGCGTAATTGGACCGCACTCGTCAGATACATCAGCAACATTATTTTTACACTTGACAACTCTGACGTGAGCTCAGAGACAGACACACTTCATTCAGATCTTCTGCAGTGAGTAGCTTCAAGAATGACTGAGCTCGTGACTCATTCTCCCTTTGCTGCGTTAATATGAGGGAGTGAATGAAATAGGATGACGTGTTTTTTTTTTTTTTTCAAGATTTCTTATTTAGGTACTTATGTTTTGATGTCCAAATGCATACAGCAAACACTCACTTTGAGATAAAAATAATTATCGTAATGAATGAATGTAGTTTTAGCTGATAAAGCACAAATAAAAATGTTACATTAAATAAAGAGCCCTGTATTTAACATTATTCTTCAAGTTACACTTATATTTATTCCATTTTAAAGCTGGCATTAAACTTAATTGATAAATTACATACTAGTACATGCTAATGCAGGCTTCCGTTGGAGAGGCAGGTGTGTGGAAGTTGCCCACTGCTGCTTGACACTGAGTGTGGAAGGAAAGTTTTGGTTTTGGTCAAAAGCAGACCGAGCTTGGATCCAGGGATCAGTTAAAGATTTTTTGGTGAGTCTAGAGGAGAAAATAACCAGAAAATGGACCAGTCTCTGCAGCTCTGTGAAGTCAAACTGTTCTGCTCAGTACCACTGGAGCACACATTGACTTAACCTATAGAGTCTATGGACCTACAGATTAGGTTTGACTTAAATTCAAGTTGATAATTGCTTCAAAGACAGTTTGAGGCAAGAAACAGAACACTTTTAAAGACTGAGGCAGGAAAGAGCAGGTAGACTCGGTTTGAACAGTGTTTATTTGTGTTTGTTTGATTGGGTTTACTGACAGCTACAGGGAAGCGTATTTATGACTATCTACTGTTTCAGTGGTGCCTGATTAAACCACATATAGGGTTTAACTGTAGCAGGAGGAACAAGTGGCTACATCCTTTCTGTTATGCACTTCTACAGCGTCACATGCTCCATCACGGACACGCAGCAACAGTTGGTTGTGAGTTTAATGTTGGAATGTTGCATTTAATGAGAATCAAACCAAAGAAAAAACAAAATTAACAACAATGTTGATAAATCTTTTCAAAACTTCAGTAGATCTGTGTCTGTGCGTTTTAATAAATAAAACAGAGAGATTGTTAATGTAAATACAATTAAACAGCCTTAAAAAGCCTGTATAGGCAATTCGAAAACAAAGTTAACAGAGTTAAGTGCAGCTGCTGTTCTACAGATGTGAACTAAGACTAAAATAACTAAAGCCATGCTTTGAAGACACTGCAGTTATTTATTTGAATTAATTTATTTGAAATGATGTACTACAATAATTCCTCTACTCTGTGATTAAATAAAAAAACATTACCAATGCATAGTAACCACGCATACATTTGTTTGGCAAGGATATAAAATGGAAACACTATCAAAAAGACAGAAAGGTTTTGTGAAGGTGGCACCATTGTAAGATTTTTCTGTGGCCCTTGTCCTAAAAAGATCAAATATTTTGTAATAAGCAATCAATACTTTTAAAGTTATGGCTATGAAATTTAAAATGCTACATTCACCTCAATAACAGATTTTTAATACTTATTTGTTTATGTGACAATTTCTTCCCTCAAGGTTTGGTTGCTCACAAATTCACACAAACTTTTTCTCCTCGTGTCTCACTCATCAGGCTGTGTAGATCACTGGTGTCTGAATGCATGTTTGAAAAAAGCAGTCTGCCCGAACACAAGTGCAAACATCCGTGACTCTAATCTGCTAATACAATGTTGTGCTCATTGCACTACCCTCTTAAATGATAGAACATTTTATCTTGCCATCCTGTTCGAAAAATGGACCACACCATGCTAAAAATTTTATAATTTCTTTTGGAGAAATAAGACTGGAATGTAAATAGCAATTATTACTATTTATTATTTACACTTTTATTGACATTTCACTGCTTAGCCCCTAACCTTGCTTGGTTGCCATCATTAATCTCTGACAGTTATTCAACTTGGAGTGCTGTGTCTTATTTGTGGAATTGAGACATTTTATTAGCGCTAATTAATAATCAAGGCGGCTTTATTTTTATAAGCTTTCGGGTGATCATGTTGCTTAGATAGCTTATTTAAAGCTTTTGAACAGTGCCACTGTGTCTCATCACTACTCATCTCTGCTCATGCTCTTGGAATGTGTTTCTATTCAAGATCTTCAGAACAGTTTTTAGGCTAGAATCAGGTGCAAGTCCTTCACACTACCAGAAAATGATCTATACATTTTGCCAGTATGTGACTTGTCAAGACAAAAACTTTGTTTTCAAGTAGAGGCCATGTAAGTGGTTAACTGAAGTCAAATTAAAGGCTCCCATAACTGAGTACTAGTTGTCAGGACTACACTTGTTTCTATAGTTTTCATTGTGATTTGTGATTGAAATTTTCAATGTAATTATTAAAACTTACAAAAATCCACAAAGTTTGCACAAAAGGTAATGGGAATAAAAAAAAATATGACTTGGCAAATGTTGAAATTTTTTTGCAAAATCAGGTTTGTGTGCACAGTCCAGGAGTGTTTGACAGGAAGTAACACACCTGCTTCTATTCAACATTTTCCCACAGATTTGCATTATATTTTATCAAAGAAAAACATAACTTGTCTCCTTTAGTCCCTTTATAGGGGTGGGACAATATACGATTATATTGCTCATCAAAATAAAATAATAATACATCAAATAAAAATGTATTTAGGCTACAACACCTGCCAACAGAGTTGCATTCTTTGACGGCTGGTGTTGTGTGGAGGAGGCGGTGAAAGGCTCACGTATCCAGTCGTGCTTGTCCATATGCGTCATCTTGTGGGAAGTACTTATTAAAACTTTCACAGAGGCTTTGGGTGAGTGTTGAACATATCAACACAGCCTTCATCCAAAGCCCATCACTCTAGTTTTTGTTTAAATTATGTAGTTTTTCCGACAGCATAAAGACATTTATGTTTGGGCCCTAGAGGGACAGGTTTAAACTGTTTAGATTGACAAAAATGCTGGCTAAATATGCAAGGCTTACTTATTTAGCCAGGGAAGCGCATGTGGATGATTGCAAAAACGTAACATGAACAACCACCTCCAACACGCAGGCTTTTATGCCTTTTCTTGACCCTTGCATAACACTAGCCTTGTCTGTGCTCACAGACACACGGCTCTCCCGGCTGCAGTCCAGGTTTTTGCATGTCACTGTCCAACAGTTAAAACTGTCTCGTCCTGTGCATGTTCCCTTCATTTTTGAACAAAACAGCAGATCTTCATACATTTTCCCCTTGTACAGTTATGTTCAAGATAATAGCAGATACGTCACAAAGTGACTAACCAGAATAATCCAGGTTTTTAGTATATTTTTTAATTTCCAGTAGGTGCAGTAAATTCTCAGAAAACAAACAAGACCCAGCATTCATGATATGTACGCTCTTAAGGTTGGGTAATTAGTTGTAAGGGGGGTGTTAAAAAAAAATAGCATTCAGTCACTGAGGTCATCAAATTTGTAAAAAAAAAACAGGTGTAAATTAGGTGGTCCCTATTTAAGGATGAAGCCACCAGCACTTGTTGAACATGCATTTTAAAGCCTGTGGAAAATGGGTTGTTTAAGACATTGTTCAGAAGAACAGTGTACTTTGATTAAAAAATTGATTGGAAAGGGGAAAACCTATAAAGAGGTGCAAAAAATGATGGGCTGTTCAGCTAAAATTATCTTCAATGCCTTTAAAACGGAGAGCAAAACCAGAGAGACGTGGACAAAAACGGAAGACAACCATCAAAATGTATTAAAGAATAACCAGAATAGCAAAGGCTCAGCAAATGATCAGCTCATCATCAAAGACAGTCTGGAGTTACCTGTAAAAAAAAAAAAAAAAAAAAAAAAAGGCATGTTCAAAAGAGGTTAATATTTGCCAAAGAACACATCAACTGTCCTAAAGAGAAATGGAGAAACATTTTGTGACTGATGAGAGTAAAATTGTTATTTTTAGGTCCAAGGGCCACAGACAGTTTGTGAGACGACCCCCAAACTCAAGCCACAGTGCACAGACAGTGAAGACAGTGAATCAAGCATCATGATATGGGCATGTTTCTCCTACTATGGTGTTGGGCCTATTTATCGCATACCAGGGATCATGGATCAGTTTGCATATGTCAAAATATTTGAAGAGGTCATGTTCCCTTATACTGAAGAGGACATGCCCTTGAAATGTTTGTTTCAACAAGACAATGACCCCAAACACACTAGTAAAGTCTTGGTTCCAAACCAATGTTATGGAGTGGCCAGCCCAATCCCCGTACCTTAATCCAATCGAGAAGCTGTTTCGGAAGCAAAACAAATAAATATAAATGAATTGTGGAATGTTGTTTAAGAATCATGGAGTGGAATAATAAGCTGAGAGGTGCCACAAGTTGGTGCCACACAGATGCGAAGGCATTTTAAAAAATTGTGGTCATACAACTAAATATTAGTTTAGTGATTCACAGGATTGCTAAATCCTAGAAACAAAAACATTTGTACAAAATAGTTTTGAGTTTGTACAGTCAACTGCACAACCTTTTAATCTAATTGCCTAAATGCACAAGCTTAAGATCTACTGCACCTACTGGTAACTTGTTTGCCATTTAGCAATTAAAAGTTAGTTAAAGGTTAGTCACTTTGTACTGATATTATTTTGAACAATACTGTAGCTGTATCTCATGTATGTCAACTTAATGCTCAGGCAGCACGCGATGACTCCAACTAAAACATCAGTTTGAACTTTCTTTTATTTTCACTTCAGGTAGGTCAATTGTAGAACCAATTCTCATCTACAATGACAACCCTATTGTACATGAATTTAGAGGACGAGGCGAGAACATGCAAATGTCACACAAAAAGGCCCTGGCCTGGATGGGAATCGAACCCAGGACCTTCTTGCTTGTAAGGCAGGAGTCTACCGTGCCACGAATGGATCTTGCTAATGAATGTGGACTGGAGTTCTACAGTACATGATTTTCCCCACTGACTAAACATAACGGATTAGACTTGGATCAAACAGAGAGGGATCCAAACTTTGAGAACCCCTGATGTAGAAAATAATCTAGACCCCGAGGTTGAGAATCACTGCTCTGTGTGATTTACTTAAATCATTGTCCTAACAGAACATTAAATCACGTGGTCCTAGTTTAGAACTGGTTAATTTCTGAATTTACTCGTTGTTTAGACCTGTTTAGTCTTTAATATTGATTTAGCTCCTGCTTTGACAAGTGGAAGTGAGACCAGAGCCTTGTATTTCTTTATATATGTTAAATCAAATTTGGTTAATTCAACTTTACTATGTCTATGAGAATTTAAATATTTCAGCTTATATAGTATGCTTATGTCCATCCATCCATCTTCTTCCGCTTATCCGGGGCCGGGTCGCGGGGGCAGCAGTCTAAGCAGAGAAGCCCAGACTTCCCTCTCCCCAGACACTTCCTCCAGCTCTTCCGGGGGGATACCGAGGCGTTCCCAGGCCAGCCGAGAGACATAGTCCCTCCAGCGTGTCCTAGGTCTTCCCCGAGGTCTCCTCCCGGTGGGACATACCCGGAACACCTCCCTAGGGAGGCGTCCGGGAGGCATCCGAAACAGATGCCCGAGCCACCTCAGCTGGCTCCTCTCGATGTGAAGGAGCAGCGGCTCTACTTTGAGCTCCTCCCGAGTGACCGAGCTCCTCACCCTATCTCTAAGGGAGCGCCCCGCCACTCTGCGGAGAAAGCTCATTTCGGCCGCCTGTATCCGGGATCTTGTTCTTTCGGTCATGACCCAAACTTCATGACCATAGGTGAGAGTGGGAACGTAGATCGACTGGTAAATCGAGAGCTTTGCCTTACAGCTTAGCTCCTTCTTCACCACGACAGACTGGTACATCGACCGCATTACTGCAGAAGCTGCACCGATCCGTCTGTCAATCTCACGCTCCTTCCTTCCCTCACTCGTGAACAAGACCCCGAGATACTTGAACTCCTCCACTTGAGGCAGGAGCTCTCAAGCAACCTGAAGGGGGCAAGCCACCCTTTTCCGACTGAGAACCATGGACTCAGACTTGGAGGTGCTGATCCTCATCCCAGCCGCTTCACACTCGGCTGCAAACCGCCCCAGTGAACATTGAAGGTCCTGGCTTGATGGAGCCAACAGGACAACATCATCTGCAAAAAGCAGAGACGAAATCCTGTGGTCCCCAAGCCAGACTCCCTCCGGCCCCTGGCTGCGCCTAGAAATCCTGTCCATAAAGATAATGAACAGGACCGGTGACAAAGGGCAGCCCTGCCGGAGTCCAACATTCACCGGGAACAGGTCTGACTTACTGCCGGCAATGCGAACCAAGCTCCTGCTCCGGTCGTACAGGGACCGGATAGCCCTTAGCAAAGGGCCCCGGACCCCATACTCTAGGAGCACCCCCCACAGGGCACCACGAGGGACACAGTCGAATGCCTTTTCCAGATCCACAAAGCACATGTGGACTGGTTGGGCAAACTCCCATAAACCCTCCAGCACCCTGGAGAGGGTATAGAGCTGGTCCAGTGTTCCACGACCGGGACGAAAACCGCATTGTTCCTCCTGGATCTGAGGTTCGACTATCGGCCGCATTCTCCTCTCCAGTACCCTGGCATAGACTTTCCCGGGGAGGCTGAGGAGTGTGATCCCTCTGTAGTTGGAACACACCCTCCGGTCCCCCTTCTTAAAAAGAGGGACCACCACCCGGTCTGCCAGTCCAGAGGTACTGTCCCCAAACGCCAAGCGATGTTGCAGAGGCGTGTCAACCAAGACAGCCCCACAACATCCAGAGACTTGAGGTACTCAGGGCGTATCTCATCTACCCCCGGTGCCTTGCCACCGAGGAGTTTACCAACTACCTCAGTGACTTCAGCCTGAGTGACGGACGAGTCCACCTCTGAGCCCTCGGCCTCTGCTTCCTCAGTGGAAGACGTGACTCTGGGGTTGAGGAGATCCTCAGTATTCCTTCCACCGTCCAACAATATCCCCAGTTGAGGTCAGCAGATTCCCACCTCCACTGTAAACAGTGTTGGCAGGGCACTGCTTCCCCCTCCTGAGGCGCCGGACGGTTTGCCAGAATTTCTTCGAGGCCGACCGATAGTCTTTTTCCATGGCCTCACCGAACTCCTCCCAGACCCGAGTTTTTGCCTCCACAACCACCCGTGCTGCAGCCCGCTTGGCCTGCCGATACCTATCAGCTGCCTCAGGAGTCCCACAAGCCAACCAGGCTCGATAGGTCTCCTTCTTCAGCTTGACGGCATCCCTTACTTCCGGGTTCGGGGATTGCCGCCACGACAGGCACCGGAGACTTTGCGGCCACAGCTTCGAGTAGCTGCGTCGACAATGGAGGTGGAAAACATGGTCCACTCAGACTCAATGTCTCCAGTCTCCCTCGGAATCTGGTCGAAGCTCTGTCGGAGGTGGGAGTTGAAGATCTCTCTGACAGGGGACTCGGCCAAACGTTCCCAACAGACCCTCACAGTACGTTTGGGTCTGCCAAGTCTGTCCGACCTTCTCCCCTGCCATCGGATCCAACTCACCACCAGGTGGTGATCAGTTGACAGCTCCGCCCCTCTCTTCACCCGAGTGTCCAAGACATACGGTCGGAGGTCAGATGAAACAACTACAAAGTCGATCATCGACCTCCGGCCAAGGGTGTCCTGGTGCCACGTGCACTGATGGACACCCTTATGCTTGAACATGGTGTTTGTTATGGACAAACTGTTGCTAGCACAGAAGTCCAATAACAGAACACCACTCGGGTTCAGATCAGGGGGGCCGTTCCTCCCAATCACGCCCCTCCAGGTGTCACTGTCGCTACCCACGTGAGCGTTGAAGTCCCCCAGTAGAACGATGGAGTCCCCGGTTGGAGCGCTTTCCAGCACCCCTCCCAGAGTCTCCAAGAAGGCCGGGTACTCTGCACTGCCATTTGGCCCATAAGCACAAACAACTGTGAGAGACCTATCCCCGACCCGAAGGCGCAGGGAAGCGACCCTCTCGTTCACCGGGGTGAACTCCAACACATGGCGACTGAGCCGGTGGGCAATTAGCAAACCCACACCGGCCCGCCGCCTCTCACCGCAGGCAACTCCAGAGTAGTGGAGAGTCCAGCCTCTCTCGAGGATTTGGTTTCCAGAGCCCAAGCTGTGCGTGGAGGTGAGCCCGACTATCTCTAGTCGGTATCTCTCAACCTCCCGCACAAGCTCAGGCTCCTTACCCGCCAGCGAGGTGACATTCCATGTCCCTAGAGCCAGATTCTGTGTCCGGGGATTGGGTCGCCGAGGCTCCGCCGACTGCCACCCAATCCACATTGCACCGGCCCCTTACGGTTCCTCCTGCAGGTGGTGGGCCCACGGGAGGTTGGTCCCACGTCGCTCTTTCGGGCTGAGCCCGGCCGGGCCCCGTGG
The DNA here is from genome assembly GCA_024349245.1 of Neodontobutis hainanensis. Taxonomy (NCBI): domain Eukaryota; kingdom Metazoa; phylum Chordata; class Actinopteri; order Gobiiformes; family Odontobutidae; genus Neodontobutis; species Neodontobutis hainanensis. Next base: position 17,173,129 of record JALDNG010000020.1, on the reverse strand, counting down.
GGAAAGACCCGGCCACCAGACGCTCGCATGCGAGCCCCAACCCCGGGCCTGGCTCCAGGGTGGGGCCCCGGTTGCGCCATACCGGGCGACGTCACGGTTGCTTATGTTATAAGTTTTATTTTTATCATAGTTTTATTGTTCTTTTATTTAAATTGTGGCACTTTTTGTGCAATTGCAATTGTTTGCACACGTGGTTTTATATCCTTTTCACATCTGTGGGGCTCAGTTATCCCTATTTCTCAGTGGTAACTTATGAGCCCCCCTTCTGAGTCAGCCCCAGCTTGATAGTTGATCCTGTCAGACTTCCCCCAGAAGGCGCAGAGGTGAAGATTGCTTTTGTGATGTTGACCAGAGATGATGGTGTTACCAAAACCCTGCCTCAAAACACTGCCAGAACGAGCTGCTTGTTTATGGCTATTCTTGGGTTAGTGGCAGCCTGCCGTTTTTGTGGTGGAGGACTGATGTTTTTTTATTTTTTATTTATAAATTTTTTTCTAACCCGTGGCCGTTTCCTTATCTAGAAGCCTGACAAACCACGGCCACGTCAGCACAACCAATGCTCCAGTTGACTCAGGGGGAAGGGGAGGAGTGGGGGGGTGGCCTTTTCTATCTGATCTCTGTCAGCACTCGTGCGTCAGTCTGATGTAAAAGAGTGGGTGCCTCCCCCCTCCCCGTTCTACCTCTTTTCCCTACTTCTCTCTCTTTTGAATGGTGCAGGTACCTCGCCCCGTGCTTCCTCCTCTCTTTTCGATCTGCAGCCTTTTACTTCTAATTGGGCTCAAAATTGGATATGTAATGCTGATGTGATTCATCAGATCAAGCTATTATTCAGCAGCGGCACTTGTGACTCGAGTTGGATAAATTAGTGGCGCACACAGGTGTTCGTTTCGAGCTCTACGGTAGCATAAACATAATTTACTAGACTCAAGAAAGTGAAAGGATTTCAGCACACACATGTTGAACTCCCACTCAAATTATACTGTATTCTGAAATCAATAAGGATTGAGCCAGTGTCACTAGTTTGCATTTACTCAGGCTGAGCACTCCCATGCTCCTTCAGTCAAAAAACTTTAACCTTGCACAGCTCATCAATCACTGAGAGCGACTTCAAAGGTCTTTGCCACTTTGAGTAAGAAATAAGATATATTTCCGATCTTTGTTACCCAGTATAATTTATTGGCAAGTGGGCTAATCAAGTATATTTTCTCTGATGTAATATCCAATTTACACTGCATGCGGTTCCTTTCCATAGCAAATACGTAACGTTGTTTTCAATGAGACAATTTACACAGTGTCTGCTCTGCTCTGGTCCGCACTGATACACAGAAGTTCTCTTTTTGAGAACCAAACGGCATAGATCTGAACAAATCAGATCGCTCTTAAGAGTAAAGGGCACAACATTCGGGTTTTAAAAATAAAACAAAAATATACTTACAAATTTTCCCCATTCTAATATTTGTTTTTATACATGAATAAGCATTAAATGCAATAAGATCTGCAAAAACAAAGCTTTTTTGTGACCGATGTATTGAGGAAAAACACGTAAAGTGATGTTTATTTCAACAGCAAAGTTATCTCAGGCTTTCCTCTTTTCAATAAATGCTTGTTTTTGTCCGGCACACGACTTTATCACTGTTTTTTATCACAGCATCTTGTACATCTCGCACAAGCGTTTCTGAGCTGCTCAGGGCTCGACACCGGATCTGAAATGCACCCAGTGGGCGATGGTCTGTGACGTTGTTCTGCAGTGGAGCGGAGCAGCATGCAGTGTAATTTGGGGGGAACCATATGAAAGATTAGATGCTGGAGGTTAAAGTTGGTGCAAAACTGAAAAAAAAAAAAAGATTTAAGGAAAGCACTTTTTATTGAAGCAACACCTAATAAAAAAAACGCCCCAAAACTTGGGCGTCTAAAAACAATAGCATAATATCATTTTATTTTTAATATATTTTTTTATTTTTATTTTTTTTACATTTTATTTTTAATATATTTTTTTATTTTTATTTTTTTTACATTTTATTTTTAATATATTTTTTATATTTTTATTTTTTTTTTACATTTTTTTACATTTAAACAAAGAGACTTACCCTTTTATAGACACAGTCCATCTGTTTGGACAGATATTACAATATTAGTTGCATATCTAGCCAAAATGTGGGACATCATTGACAATTTACTTCCAATCCCATGTGAGTTTGCTACAGCATTTGTCTCTCTTAGTGTGTATACAGTCTGAAATTGTCTTGCTTTAAATTATACATTGTATTGTTAATCATAATGTCTTAAAAATAAGCATCAACTTAAGCACATTTAAAATCTGAAAACATTAGTCTTACAAAAGCCTTGACTTATTTTTTTACAGGCCTGCATATTAACTCATTATTAATATTGTGGCGCGTAAACCAAAATAGAAGTGCGAGTTGACACCGTGAACACTGTAGATTGAGTCTCGGTTTCACAGACGTTGCGCTCCTGATGCAAAGGACGTGAATGCTTTTTATAGCCACTGTGGCCAGTGTATCAACGTGTCTGCCTTATTAGATGTAGAGTGCACTTCAACACCTGAGGAGGAGGGGGTATGAGTACGGTATATAGTTGCACAGGCCGGCCTCCGTATTCCCACCCTCCCCTCCCCTCTCTCTGCTTACGTAAGCCTTGACAACATGATGGAAGGTTCTCTCACTCGAGTCGACTGCTCGGAGGTCGGTGTGCGTTGCGGATCTTTTTGCTCCTCTGCGTGACATTTAGTAGTGAGGCCCTAGAGTTTATGTCATTGGTTTGTAAGGAGATAAATGTGTGGATGTGAAAACTGGGCACAGCCCCCTTTCACATTTTCTTCACTCATTCTCTTTTTCTCTGCTTTCTGCTGAGCTGTCACTTCTGCACACCAAGCTGCTACTCTGGCCCTACAATACAACCACACAGGAAACGTTGTTCCTCAGCACTTTTAAGTGGTGTTCGTGCATTTGTCAGATTTTTTAAAATGCACCTCTGCTTTTTGTTAGGTGTATAATAAATGAAGCAGCCACTGTCAGTGCTGCATCAGGTCATGACTTTATTTATTTTTTTACTTGTTGATGTGTGTGTTAATATCGTCTCTAAAGAGTAAGGTTTTATAGATTGTCTGGGGTTACATAAGCAAGCTTTTATTGTGAGCATAGATGGTGTCAGGTGACAGACTGTGCGAGCAAACGTCCACAGTAGTTTTATGGTGGTGTTTGTGTGTATAATATTTCATAGAAGACTCTAAATTAAATAGGCATGCCTGTCATTACTTTTACCATTATAATATTATATCTGGTAAATAATACTGTTTAATATTTAAGAATAAGTTCATATATCAGCTGGTTATGGTTGTTAAAATTTTTGAAGGAGACTTTCAATTCAATTCTGCATTATTAAGCCAGAAGGGGAAAATTTATAAGCAAACTAATTGATTCAAACTTCATCTTATATAGACTGATTGTACAGTCTTATGACAAATGAAGAAGAAGTTCTTGTGGTGTTCTGTCCTGCAGCTCACTAATCTCAGACATCGACTGGCTGCTCTCTGTTGTTCAAAAGCCCAATGCAGGGGATGGTTCATGTTGTTCAGTATAGGATCTATAAAAATGTATATAAATATATATAAATGAACAAATCTGTTCAATTGCACGTGTGTGTGTGTGTGTGTACGGGTGTGTGTGTGTGTGTGTGTGTGTGTGTGTGTGTGTGTGTGTGTGTGTGTGTGTGTGTGTGTGTGTGTGTGTGTGTAGGTGTGTGTGTGTGTGTGTGTGTGTGTGTGTGTGTAGGGGTGTGTGTGTGTGTAGGTGTTTTTTTTGGTGCATGCCTTCATACATTTCCAGCACTCAAAAATAAAATAAATTCTTCTTTGCAGGTCCTGCTCAGGTTCCCATGATGTCTCCAAATGGTTCAGTGCCTCCAATCTATGTGCCTCCTGGATATATTTCACAAGTAAGCCCTGCCCCTGTCTGCTGTATCTCTCACAAGTAGCATTTTAAAACACATTTAATTTAGATAAAGGCTTTATTACGTCTGCCAGAAAGAGGTGATTCAAAAAAAAATGCTGAAAAAAATATTATTTTTCAAACTAAAAGGGTGTAGCAAAAGTCAGGCTCACATCATCATCAGGCTTTTCTCAAAAGCTTTAAGCTTTTGTGTCATGGTTTTAAAGAAAGGCATTTGTAGAGTTTCACAAACAAACAAGTAGGTTGCTTAAAAGATTATATTATGTATCACTTTGCGATGGCTTTTTGTTTGTTTTCTGACTTTGAATATTGAAAGCTGAAAAAAGAAAAATATGAAAACAACAATGACTGACAATTTTTGGGCCTTTTTGCCTTTATTGATAGTAGACAGTAGCTTGACAGGAAACTGGGTAAGATAGAGAAGGAGATGACACTGGGCAAATGACCTGTCTGAGATTTGAACCGGGTCTTCCATGTATTTGCACAGTTTTTGCACACTTTTTAAGACCCGAAATGCGTTGTCCTCAATCAGGACATTACAAAGGTAATATGACAGCCATTCTCTTGTGATTATAAATTGATTGGCACATCTGCAAAGTAATCACAGCCATTTAAGAGTTGCACACATTGAAGTGAAACTGTTTATCTTATGTTTTATTTTGTGATATAACCATTTTAACTTTTATTCAAAATGAAAACTGTAGTGTACAAAGTAAAATGTTGCGTCAAATTACTGTCATTGAGTTCTAAAATGGCTTCACCAGCTGCCACTTGTGCTTGTTCTCTCTCAGATCATAGAAGAGAATGGGGTGCGCCGGGTCCTGGTTTTACCTCAGCAGCCAGAGTTCCACCCCGGGGGCCCCTCCCCTCTGCACCACGCGCCGCCTCCACCCCATGCCCACCTGTCTGCCTTCATCCCGCACCCCGCTATGATGGCCCCACCGCCGCACCTGTACACGGGCATGCCGGGCGTGGGGGACATGGGCTCTCAGTATATCTCCCAGTACCATCCAGCTCACATTTACTCAGAGCAGGGTAAGTCACAGACAGCAGCATACTGACTTTCTGGATCTAGTAAAAGTTTGTTCACACTTGGAGGTTGCTTCACTCTAAAACAGAAAACATGGTCCTCTTTACAGTGACATATTGGCACATTCTAAATTCTGCTATCTCGAAAACACTTGAGTAGTGTTAGTTTTAGCTCATTAGCCACACCTGAGAAATAGTCTGCTCCTTCATTTGCCAGCTTTGTGTTGTGAACATTGAGATTTCAGCTGTGTGTAGTTAAGCATCATTCAATGCTTCCACGTGCTCTATTCATCCCTTGGCTCTATTCCAAATCAACAGGAGTTATTCCTGATGAGGATGTAGGTGTGTTCTGTGGACATAGTTATGACAATTATTAATGCAAAGGTCAGGAGATGGTCGGAAGGAGATTTTGGAGTCTTAACAAAGCAACTCCTTTACCAGTACCCAACATGGCTAGAGTGCAAACAGGATAGTTTCTGACAGTATAACCTTGAAAAAAAAAAGTTCTTTGTGTAATGCTGTCTCAGTATTGCAGATTTGACTCAAGATGTTTTTGATTACAAGGCAAATGGAGCTAAAACAAATGTTTCGTCCATTAAAAGTAAAATATTCCCAAATAAATAAATACAGTTACTTAAAGTGGCAAAAAATAAAACCAGACCAGCTGTTCCAAAATACACATTACACCAAACTGAGAGCTGACTGTAAACTTTTAGCTCTGACTTCAGTTACAAAATCGATTCTTGTAATTATCCCCAAATAGAATTGCCAATTTTTATCCCTGTTTCACATTGCATCCTTTTTCTCTGTTGATGTTTTTCTTTTTTGAGTTGTTTTGCTGTGCTGTGTAAAAAGACAGATGCAGCTCTGAATATACACTTCATCACTTTTACATGGTAGTTTTTACCTACTTATTGACAAGCTGAGTCGACCATGCAACATGTGATTGCCCAAAGAGCCCGGTATGGATTAAAAAATTATATTACAATTCTTGATAATAAAGGCGAGATGGTGTCTTAAGGTGACGTTTTATCACAGATAATTCCTTTTACAATAAGCTGTTAGGTAATTAAACGTTTCTTTCTTACCAGCATAAAAACTGCATACTCTCTGTTTAAGACAGGGCTTTACAGGAATTTCTCATCTGTTTGTCTTGGTGATACTTTTCATATGGCCTCACAGAGTCATTTGAAAGAAGGTATTTAAAGTGATAATCCTCAAATCCGCAGTACAGCAGGACCACTCATTACTTCTGGTTGGAATAAACAGCGCCTGTCTAAAAAGTCTCTCTTAGTCTTCTCCCAGACTTCAGTTATTATAACACCCAATATCCATTTTGACTTAGTACTTTCTGTTCTTGTCTCTTCAGCTCATATTACAAAACCTGAAGTCTAAAGTCAGGCTGTTAATGGTTATTGAAATCATTTTGAAACCACAGCATATCTTGAAACAGGCTATTGTCCTAGGCTTAATACCTACAAAAACTTCAAGCTGTGTAATTTCTGGCTCAGGTATTTTTATTCTAGCCACAGTTAAGTGTTGTTTGAAAGCTTTCATAGAAACAGCTTATTGTGATTCACCCTTCCTTTCCGGCAAAACATTGTAATCAGTGCCTTTTTCCCCCTCATCTTCCAGTCTCTGCAGAATCCCACACTCAACACGGACGCCCGCCCTTTGTCCAACGAGACGACAGGACTAGCAAAACATATGAGCGGCTTCAGAAGAAACTGAAAGATCGTCAGGGAGGTGGAGGGCAGGTGAAAGACAGCCCTCCCCCGTCGCCTCAGAAAACCTGCAGCAGCCCCTCGGCGCTGGACATCCAAAACGGAGTCGGCGGAAAAGGGTTGGAGGCGGAGCAAGGGCAGACCAGCCATGCGGTGGCCGGCATTGAGCGACAGATGTGCCGAGGGAAAAACGGAGATTCAGGAGGTAGCTAAACGTTGACAAGTAGAGGTTTGAATTGGGTATGGAGTGGTTGAGCAGCTGGTGGCACAGAGGAATCGGCAACAGAATAGCCCACGTAGTTCTTGATTACATGAACTACGGGTGCTCATAAATCACGGAACTATAGCGTGGTAACAACAGGGCATAATTACTCTCTAATAAGAAATTACTGTCAATTCTTAAGCGGAGGAAAATAAGTGTAACTTATGACTCTGACTTACAATTTGTATGTGGAGTTCATGTTGATTGCCATGTGGAGCCTTAACAGTGCTGTATAAGTAAAAAATGTTTTTTAGTTTATGTTGGTTGCTAAACCAAAATAGCAATGCATCATAAAACACAAAACAACTACAATAACTACAAAACAACTACATTCTCAAAACAGAAGTAAAACAAAAACATCACCACTACCATTATACCACAATAGTAATATCAACAACCATTGTCAGCATTACCTTTATGACCATCAATACCATCATTGTCACCATTCTCTCACTAATTATCACAGACATCCCTTCCATACCACCCTCTCCAACACTACCATTCTGCATCCACACACTATACACACACACATGGCCTTACAATTTACCAATCCTAATTCCCCACTTTATAACCCAACAATACCATTTATTTATATATATATATATATATATATATATATATATATATATATATATATATATATATATATATATATATATATATATATATATATATATATATATATATATATATATATATCTTGATTTTAATCTGTGAATATTTGGGCATTGCTTGTACTGTATCCCCAACCCATTCCAAAGTTTGGCACCACATATACACACAAACTTTTCCTGGTGGTTTTCTCCGCCTGGACTTTAAAGTTACCGCATTATAGCCATTTAACTTAGCAGCATGACACTGAGAAATGCTGTATTACTAAGATCAATGCTGTGGATCCTACAGAATAATTGATGTGGCTGACATGATGAATATGTTTTTGTCTCCTCAGAGCTTGATGAAGAAGCTAAGGCCCTGTTGGCACTATTAAGTACTATCAGTAAACCAGTGGTGAGTATTTACTTTTGATATCCTGTCATATTTACACTGCTTTGTTCACAGTAATTTGTAGAAAGTGACTTTTGAAGACAATGATGCAAATTTGATTCGCTGTTCAATAAAAATCTGTGACAACTTTAAATGGTCTCGCATAAACAACTGCAAAGGGATTCTTCTTTCTTCATTTTCATCAAAATATTCCAGTTATGAAATAAATTCTGAAAGTTTATTTCTGCATATAAAAGCCCAATTCTCAATAAGTTGGGACACTGTAAAATGTAAATAAAAACAGAGCGCAAGGATTTGCACATCTCAAAAAACCATGACTGTCTTACAATTTCATGAGAAACAATAGCTCAAGCTTTGAATTTGATGGATGCAACACATCTCAACAAATCTAGGACTGGGGCGACATTAGGCTGGAAAAATTAGTAGTACTAAAAACAGCTTGAGGAGCATTTGCCAATAAGTTAGGTGTTTGCTATTATTCATTTATTTTTTGGTTTATTCCAGTCAACAGGAATAAAATGAGCATTTTATAAAAGAGTCTCTGAGAAGTAATGATGGGCAAGTTCACCTGTAAAAATGAATATTGTAGAATAATAATAATAAAAAAAACTTGACTATTCCACCATTTACAGAACATAATATCAAAAGATTCAGAAAATCTGTAAAAATCTATAGGTCAGTATTAGAGGCTTGTGATCTCCGGGCTTCACCAGCTCTGGATTTAAAACAAGCATGAGTCTGTTCTGAAATCACTGTTAAACTCTGAGAGTTAAAGCTGTATCATTTTAAGAGGAAGACATGTGAACACAACCCAGAAAGCTCATGCTGTCCAAAATTAATTTTATTTTGATTTATCTGACCATAGAACAGTCATTTTGCTTAAGTTGATTTTAAATGAAATATCATTGCATTCCCTTTTTATTTACATTTTACAGTGTCCCAACTTTTTGGAATTGTGTTTTTGGTTTTTATACAGTGACATTAATTTTTTTTATTAGACGATTTAGCAGACTTATTAAAGAAACATTTTTTCATGTTATTTTAAGCAACTTCAACCAACAATGTTGTGTTTAGGTGTCAGACATTCAGGCCAGAGGAGCTGGAGTGAGCTGGAGTGCACCCTCCAAGCCAGATAATGAGAACAGCAATGTGGAGGATGACTGTTGTCTCCCAGAGGCACTCAACTATGAGGTCTCCATCTCCTTTAGCGGCAAAGACGGGAAGTACAACAGTGTGTACTGGTAAGCTCCAGGACGTGTGAGATTTTTACTGTTTCCATAAAATATGAAGCAAATGTGAAGTGAAATTTTAAAAGAAGAGAAGCAGATAATCTTGAGCTCTTAGGGGTCTTCCACACCGGTTTTAGATCAAAGCATAAAGATCATGCTCAATAGTGGGACTTGTAGGGCTTGAGGTATTTATTTTGGGCGTTGTCAATAATAGTCACAATGTTAACAACTGCTCTATACTATAATGTCCACAAAGATTTTGCTTGCACTCAAGACACTAATAGGCCTTATCATCAGAGAAAGGAGTCCTATAATGGCTCAGTTTAACAAAGTGGCAGGACAATAATTTATGCAAATTAGCCAAGTGCTGCGGATTTCCTATTATTCACTTGTGTTGGTATTTAGCAGAAAAAAATATAGTCTAGTAAGTAGTTGTAAAAGAACATTTGAACAAGCAGCAAGAGAAACAAATCTAATGTCGTCCAGCCCTAGTGGTGAGCAAAAAAACAAAATCAGTTTATGGAAACATGACTGTAAATAACCATTTTATACTTGATTTTAACTATAAACTATGACTATGATGTTTTATTCAGTGGGGAAGAACTAAGTGCTACTTTAGAAGACCTTCGACCAGCAACAGATTATCACGTCAGGTTTGCTTTCTTTTCTTCCTGTTTATATATATATATATATATATTTTTACTACACTATAAATGAGTAAAGAACTATTTTTAATGGCTTTGCTCCTGTGTCTCTTTCCAGGGTCCAGGCCATTTGTAACTGCTTACAGGGAAGCCTGTCAGAAGCTGTGAGCTTCACCACGTTAACTTGTGAGCCAGATCCTCCCAATCCTCCCAGGAAAGCCAGTGGAACCAAGAACACACTTGTACTGCAGTGGAAGGTAGAGTAATGGCAGATTGAGTTGTTTTGGGGAACAAGGGCAAAAACAGCTACACTATTAAACAGGCAATAAGCCATTATATTGCTAACCTGTGTTTACAGCTATCCTCTACAACAATGAAAGTTTTGACTTGAGCAAAACAAAAGACTAAGTGGCTCCATTTACGTTGCTCTATTGTTTGTTGTGGTTGTTTTTCTCCTAATGTGAAGTTGAAGTATTAACAATTCACAAGAACAACAGTCTTTGTTTTGCAAACCGACGGGGAATGAATTCAGAAGCAGTGCAAATGGCTTGTTTAGCTCTGCTGTTCTTACCAGATTTCCACTTGATATGTATAAGGTTAAGATTTAAGTACATTGTTTACATGTTTTTAAATGCCATTGTGTGTTTTGAGCCTTTTTATTAATGTAATAAATATCTATATCCACAGGCTCCATGTGATAACGGTTCTAAAATCCAAAACTACATTCTCCAGTGGGACGAGGTATAAATACATTTAACTTTAACATCAGAGACTCTTGGTAGATATCAGTTGTTTGAAGTGTTGAATATGTCTTTTAAAGGGAAAAGGCACTGGAACGTTCGAACAGTGCTATTACGGACCCCAGAAGCAGTACAGAGTGACCAAGCTTTCACCAGCTTCCAGATATTCCTTTCGCCTTGCTGCCAGAAATGACATGGGTGTAAGGTAGGGCTTTTTATTTCCTTAGTGGAACTCTTCCCGCTGTCGATGTTGGTGTCTCTCTCAGTTATTTCATTCCCTCTCTCCATCTGTGTGTTTCTGAATGGCTTTTTCTCTCCTGTCTTTCTTCCATGCTCTACCATTCTGTGTCTCTCTCTGTCCTCCCCAGTGAGTTCAGTGAAGTGGTGGACCTGTTCACCTCATGCAGTGTGCCATTGCCACCCTTCCCTCCAGAGCTGGAGATGACAGGGGTGACCTGGCTGTGTCTGAAGTGGCAGAGGCCAGCTAGCTCTCCAAAGGAGGATGACATCTACTATATTTTGGAGATGGAGGAGGAAGGCTCGGTATGTGGCTCATTCGTATTGATATGGAGCGTCTTGAAATATCCGGTTTATGTAAAATGACCATCTTTAGATAAAAGCAATCTCTAGACTTTTGAATGAGAGATGCAAGTTCTTGAGGCTGAAAATGTCCAAATATACTTTTATTCTATTTCCCATTCTAGGAAGAGATCTTGCCAGCCTGCCGTAGTCTAATTTGCCCTGTCATAGTCTCAAAATACATAAAAAAAGTTTATAACTAGATGCTTTTTAAGTTTGGTATATTGTATAACTTTGGGTAATTTGCATTTTGCAATGATTAAGCTTCTGTTAGTCTGTTGCAGTGTTTGTCATTCATGATTGATAAGGTCTTGGCGGCCTGCCATGATCTAATTGGAGCTAATCTTAGGAATAAACTATAGATAGTAGATAGAAGAAATATAGATTGTAGTTACATTTTGCAAAATAGATATGTATATTAGAGTTTGCTGCTATAACCAGGGCTTATGTCTTTTTTGTGAGTTTAGTTGGTACTCTTTGAATAGCTCAGACTACATTGGCGCTGCCACAGAGTGAGTACTGCAACCAAATAATTTGAGGAGATGGAGGTGACACTTCAGCAGTTATTTATACGTGGACTGGTAGACAAGTTCGATTCAACTTTGTTAATCCCTTTGTGGAAATTCAGTTGTTGGGAATCTAAATTGAAAATGCAACTTGACTGACTTAGACTTCATCTTGCACAGACTGATTGATTGTAGCGTGTTATGGCAGTCGGGTTGAAGGGGTTCTGGTGGTGTTCTGTCCTGCATCTTACTGATCTCTGACTTCCACTGGCTGCTCTCTTTTTTTCAAAAGCCCAATGCAAGGGATGTGCCATGTTGTTCAGTACAGCATCTGTACAGTTGTTTGTCTGTTGCTCCACTGCTTCAACCAGAGCCTTCAGACTAATACTTGAAATGATGATGGGGAATTTTATGACACAAACTGAGTAAATCTTAATTTTTTTCCCCCCATTTTGTTCTATAGGAGTTTTTATCTTTTGTTTCAAGACCCCAATAGAAAATAGACACATTTAATATCTTGTTGCTTCATTGCTTTCCTGGTTGTTTTCTCACTCCTGGTAATTTGTCTTTTTCCCAGGGCTACGGTTTCCAGCCAAGCTACGATGGCGAGGACCTCTCCTGCACTGTCAAAAACCTCCACCGGAGCACCAAGTACAAGTTTCGGGTAAGCGTGCCCATTAAGGATCATCTGCTCAGCTCTGGCTGGTAACATCACAGATTTAATTTGGGTTGCTCTAGATAGTGTGGAGGGGATAGCCTTCACGGGGAAGGAGAGGGTGTTATGTCCTACCGTGTCCTTATGACTCACCCAGTCTGATCGACTGTCATTTGGCCAGCACTTTGGGCAAATGGCAGGATAAACATTAGGGCTCCAGAGCCTATTGCATGTGAGCCCCCAGTGAGACGCTTTGAGCAACTGTGACTTCTTGGCTGCCAGTGTTGTGACAAAATGTGTGGGACAAATCTCACTCTCATTTCTGAAACTGCCCAGTCCTGACTAAGCTAGAGAGTATACCTTTTTTCTTTGACTAAGAACAGCATTTACATTTACATTAGTCATTTAGCTGATGCTTTTATCCAAAGCGACTTACTGTACATTAAGCTTCTAATTACCAGTGTTACAGCTGGAGCACCACTGGGGGCAAGGTGGTAAAGTGTCTTGCCCAGTATGAACTGTGGGGAGAGCGGGAATCGAACCACCAACCTTCCGGTTGAAGGATGACCGCTCTACCACTGAGCTGCCCCTTTACAGAGCATTGTATATTTATTTTTGTAGAAGTTAAAAAGTGTAGTACAAATTCATCACATGTACAAGACTGAAATATTTACATGCTTCAGCTTTATTTGGAATGGGGGGTTCAAAAGTTCAAAATAGGACGTGCAAATTTAACAAGAAATGGTTAAACTGTAAGAGGTTTGAGGGGTGGTTGGAGGCGTTAGAAGACAGTGAGGTGTAAGTTAAGCCGCAATACGTTTTCAGTAGCAACATATAGCCTTGTAGAAACATATTGACCTGCAAATTTTCATGCCTGTGATAAAATAGTTTTCTGTTTTATTAGTTTATTACTAGAGAAGATAAACATTAAAAACAGGTCTCTGTTGGGTTGCTGTAACATATGTCCAACACAAGACCCAGGGGCCTAAGCTGGTCCTCTGTGGGTCTACTAGCAGCCCCTCACAGACTTTAGTTTAATAGAGTAAACTGGCTTAATTATTTTTTGAAAGTCCTAAATGTTATTACTAAAACAGTTGGTATCACCAGTGAAAATGTAATTCTAGAGCCCTGTTAAATACTGTTCATTTGTTTTTTCGATCATTATACATTAATAATACAGTTATACTGAAGCCCAAAACTTCAACAATATTTTTTCAAGTTTTTGGACTGATCAGTAGCAGCATCAAAGTCCGAATTTTGTTGTTGATGTATTTAAGATAATGAAAGATCAAAATTACTAAGAATGTCCTGTTTTGCATAAGTCTTTTCTTATGCCATGGGAAAAAAATAGGACCTTAAATTAGGAATGTGGAGGTCTTAAAAAGTCATAAATTTACTGGTGGAAAAGTAGCAAAATACTAAGACATTACATTTATTTGGAGAAATCATAGCTTATTTGACTATTATAACGGTTCAAACATTAGCTTACGCTCCACTTTCCTATAAACTAAAAACAAGGAAGAAGACAGAAATATGACTTAGTTTTCCATTACGATTAAATATAGACACTTGGAGCAAAGAATCCCCCATTACCGCCCTCCTTTTTCTCTAATCATTTACTGTTACTCCCATGTGGGGCAGTCATTCACAGTAACAGAAACATATTCCATCCAAACAGAAAGGACTGGATTAAGTGTTTACACAGGTATTAGCTGCTAATATTTTCCATCTGAACGGATTATTAAAGCTTTACGGACCATTGTTGATTGAAATGCATTCTGAACAGGCCAAATTGGGCCAGTGTCTCCAGACTGAGGAATATTTCTTCTGATTGGCTCCATGCTGCTGGAGTCACATCGGCAAGTCTCTTTCATTGTCGTCTTAACTTAGTAGCAGGTTGCACGACAGTGGCTTCCAACTGTGTATGTTTGCCTTCAGCCACTGACAACAGCAGGGGCTCCCTTTTTTTATTGTGGCCACTGTTTAAGGACGTGGCAGCATGAAATTGTGCCGACTGATAAAAGAATTAGAACGCTCTGCTTTCATCATGCAGATATAAACGTATACTATTAGCCAAACAAACACCCATATAGCCTAATGAGAGAGATGCTCAATGCTTCAAAGTCTGTATTTTACCCCCTCTTGCCTAATTATCCAGCTGTGCAATGCGAGGGAACGCTGTGTACAGAGCAGGTTTGTCTTCCCGCTGCATGTGCTGTACTCAGCAGGATCATATTAACACAACTGTGTCACAAATGCCACTGGAGCTTCTTGGCTTATTTCTTTTAATCCTAGTGATTGTGTAGTACAGCCATTTATGGTGATTTTGATTATGGTTATTTGTCTGAGGGCATTAATGCTGCTGTGGAACAGTGTTGTATTATTTTCCTCTGTTCATTACACTAAAGGTCTTTTTTTGGTACCAGGAAACATCGAGACCTTTTACACAAAATAATTTTTATTTTAGGGTATTGATTGTGCAGTGTTTTGTTTGTTCCCTGTTTTTACTCATTCTGCGTCACTATGAAGTAATATTAAGGTTTGTGATCACTGGAGATGTATTCAACAACTACTGTTTCCACAACAAGGTGGGAAGCTTGTATCTTTTGTAAAGAACAAAGTTTGGCCAGTTTTACATAGCGGCCACTGCTGTTCAGCTAATACTCTGTATGGCATCATGTAAATGTTAGGGACTCACCATCACCAATTAACATTGGACATCCCTCGCCTTAATGCATCCCTGCCAGCATCTAAAGCAACTTCAAGCCAGCAGAAGGCGCAGCTTTTTTTTAGCTTAGCTCAATCTTTTAACTATTTATGAATCTATTTATTATCCAATGTTATGTTATGTTATTGTACTTTTCTGTGCACTCTTGTGTCTCTTCTTCTCAGACTAGCTTCTCTTGTTGTCTCTAATTTGTGATTGTGTCTTCTGTAATGTTCCTACATAGCACATTTCATGTGCTATGTAGGAACTTGCACCTGCACTTTCCCTCAGTGAGTGTCTGTTAAAATCAAACTGACTTTTAGCATTCACACATTTATCTGCAGGTGGCAGCCTACAACTCCGAGGGTAAAAGTAACCCCAGTCAGGTGGTGGAGTTCATCACCAACCCAGACAGACCCGGCTGTCCGTGCAGACCTGTCATCAAAGGAAGAGTTCAGCCCAACGGCTTCAAAATGGCCTGGGGTAAGGATTTACTGCCACATCACAATGTTTTAGTCTCGTATCTAGTTTACAGCCCGCCGAAGCCTGTTTGCGTCTTCTCATTTCTCACTGTGCCCTGGCAACACCATCAGTGAATCCACCAGAGACAGATGACATTCAGAGGAGTCGGTACAATGGATAACTGACAGTTCTCTTCCTCAGTGCAGACATCAGCATGAATCCTCCCCGCACCTCACTGGACAAACACATCACTCACTGCTGCGCTTGGTCTTTGCTTCCAATTTTTAACATAAAAAACATGTCTAACACTGTCAAGTTTTCTTTGGTTTTCCCACCTTCCCACACAGCAATATCTGAATGGTCTTTGACATAGTAAAAATTTTAAGTAATTAAATTAGCTTTACAAAATATGAAGAAACTGAGCAGGAGCTAAATCAATATCAAAGACTGAATCAGGACCTCTGTTTGGTGATGATTTTGACACCAATATGGACATCACAATAACAATTATATATTGCAATACTGATATTGGGATATATTGCGCAGCCCTAATTTTGTTTCTTTTGAATTTAGAGCCCCCAAAAGATAATGGTGGAGCAGAAGTGACAAAATATGTGGTGGAGCTCTCTGAGGGCTTAAGTGGTAAGTTCCAAGACAATGGTTAGCAGTTTCTACAGTGCAACTAAATGATGATAGTTATGGGCACATTGTGAGTGTAATGTCTGATTTCTAGGTGTGTCGTGGGAGTTGGTGTACAGCGGTCCGGCCACGGAGCATGTGTGTGAAGGTTTAAAGCCTGGCTGTTCCTACCAAACACGAGTTTACTGCATGAGCGAGGGGGGGCAGAGCCCGGTGAGTCATTAGGCGTCAGCACACATGGATCACTGCGGCACACACAACATTACTACTTAGAGTTTGGTAATGAATTCAATAGTATTCTATGAGTCCCCTTTTGAATTATGTTGCATTTATTTGACCTAAAGATGCTACACATTGTCTGTCTTTATTAGTGCAGTGTTTCCCCTCAGCTACAGTAGTGTGATTATTAAAGGAGGCAGTTTGAACTCTCATCCGTGGTTAATCTGATAAATTTTACATGAATAATTCCAGATACAGACCCTATTTATGGCAACTTTTAATAGGAAATTGTCATTCAGTCTCCTGTGTTGGGGAGATTAGACTTTGCTTCCTGGTGCGTACTTACAAGACAAAGCCCACTAATCGATTAACCCTCGCTGCATGTGTCGGAGGATGTTTTTCTTAATTAGTCCAATTCACAGACGTTCTTCATTAATTTCTTCATCAGCTGTTAGTGCATGCATTTATTCATGATTTGACTTGTAAAAGAAACATGACTCACAGTGGCGAGGGCCTGCATTTTGGTACAAGCTCAGTGTGACATAACTCTCACATGTTGGTCTTTTGTCACACAAGTCTTGACAACAATTTCTTGTGCCAGCTTTATCCGAAATACAGTTTATTGCTTTAGAAATTAGACCTTGGAGCGCTGCAATTAGACAAGTCCTCTTTTGGATTCATCTGATAAACAAGTGCCACTGTATTGTATTTGAGAGCGTTGAGGAGAGAGCTGGGCTCAAATTGTCCATTTGTTATTTGTGCTGGGTATAAATTGGTGTTCTTTTCTCCATTTAAGCTGTCAGAGACCCTGCAGGTCCAGACTCCCGCAGTGCCCCCAGGGCCCTGCCAGCCTCCTCGGCTGGTGGGCAAGCCCAAAGCCAGGGAGGTGCAACTGCGCTGGGGTGAGTCATTCCTCTAGCTCAGCTTGTGTGGGCTGTATTCTAGTTTCAGTGGATGCATTTATTTGTCTGGTGAACTAGCTGTACATTGTTCTCTCGACTGTACACCCATTTCTCATTTAGCACAGGGCTGAATGTGTTTTCTTTGCTTGCTTTTGTGCTTTTTGAACAGTATTGATTTCTAAAGCGTTGTTGCACAAATTGGCCAGGTCCCCCTCAGGTGGACGGAGGCAGCCCCGTGTCCTGCTACAGCGTGGAAGTGAGTGGGCCGCCGTCTGAAGAAAGCCGAGAGGTTTACCAGGGTTCAGAGTTGGACTGCTCCGTGGGCGGCTTATTGCCTGGAAAAACGTACAGCTTCCGGCTCAAGGCTGCAAACAAAGTTGGGGTGAGAAGTGCTGTCAAAACACATTCATCAATAAGAGACGGGGTTGTTTTTGTTTTTGCTGAAGGGCTTCCCTGCCTTTAATGACATAAACCTAATATAATTTTTTCTTTTCTCTCTCTAGTTCGGGCCTCTATCAGAGCGCTGTGAGATTACAACCGGCCCCGGAGCCCCTGAGCAGTGCAAGGCTCCATCGACCACATGCAGATCCCCCAGCTGTGTGGTTGTGAGCTGGGAGGTGAGCCATTTCTGTCCAGTCATAGCAAAGGAAAAAATCTGACAAATATTGCTATTAAAGCGGACGCAAGTAAATCTGAGCATGTTACATTTCAGCTCCTGAATGCACCTCGCGGTGCACCTCATCTAGGTGTCCACCTAACCTCCTAGTAGGTTAGGTGACCAGATTGGCTTTATTTGCCAGCATTGTCAGGCAGAAGGCCTAGAGGTTTATGGATGTGGTGGAGGAAGACCTGAAGGTAGTTAGTGTGAGAGAAGAGTATGCAGGTGATTGGGCTAGATGGCAGCAGATCATGGAAGTGAACAACCCAAAGTAGAAGAGGCTTTGATTGCCATCGTTATATTAAGATCCACTGCTTATTCCTCTTCCTGTGATATTTAAGATCAAGGTCAAAGTTTATTTCTATAGTACATTTAAAATGACAAATACTATCCCAGGTGTTTTACAAGCTTTAAGGTGTAAGCTAACATTAACAAAGTCGCGTTGCTCTGATTGGATTATTCCGCGGTAACTCAAAGATGATAAATCCGATTATCTGCCAGTTATTAATTTAAGAACCTGCCTTTTGCAAATGCTTTCTGTCAAAGCACTCCAGATGGTTATCTATGCTTACTGGTAATAATGCATGGTTTTCTCAAAGTTAATGCCCCAAACCAGCAGGTGGCGTCATGTGACAACAAAACAGAACGCAGAGACTGATTTAAAAGGATGTATGAATGGTCTACACACACGTTTTGTACAATAGAATCTCACACTGTTTTTGTTTCCCAGGCGCCTCCCTGTAACGGAGCCCCTGTGACAGAGTTCCGTCTGGAGTGGGGCGCTGCTGAGGGCATGATGCAGGTGTGTTACAGCGGACCAGCTCTGAGCCAAGAGGTGAAGGGGCTGCTCCCTGCAACCAACTACTTCTGCCGAGTTCAGGTGAGCACTGACTGAATTTTAGCTTGTTATCTTGTTTCTCTTTAGCACATTGTATTTATTTGTTTTGTTCATGGACGGCTGGTATAAATGGACCAGGTGAACTAACCCTTTTCTGTTTTTTTATTATTATATAACCTGGAAAAGTGATTTAAATCTGCTTTCCAGGATTTAGAGAATTAATGGATTGTTTATTTTTTCTGGTTTGTGTCAGACATGATGCTACTAACATTATCCTCCAGAATATTCACCTCACATTCAGGTGTACTGGATTTAACGCCTAAAACACATCTCTTCTGTCAACACCTAGCTGGCAAACACTGAATCCTGGGCGAAGTAGCTCAGTGGTAGAGCGGTTGTGTCACTCATCTCCAAACCCTTCTTTCACACCTTTTCTTTTTTTATTCACCTAAATTAATATACGTTCAAGTTAACGGAAAATGGTTCGAGCTAGTTATTCATCTCGTTCGCTAATTTAAATTAGGTCAAATATGTAAGTCAAGTAACTAACGACATAATAAAGAAGTTAACAGACAAATGCACAACTCACCACATTATTAGATGTCCTCACTCCCTTCTGAGCTAGAGTCTTTTTAATCCTAACATAATAACTGTCCAGTCCTGGTTCAGTCTTGGATTCATTCTGTGATAACAGCAGCCTGAGCTGAATGATAAAGTGGTGTCATTCAACTTTAACACTGAGCTTAATAGGAGCTGTATTTTGATCAAATAAACGTTCCCTCACTGACATAAGGTCTATAATGTTTAGCCATTGCAGCGCGAACGAACCCCAAGGCTCAACTTTTTGATGTTAGTTGCTCCTAACTCATTATCACACTATGCTAAACATGTTGAATTTGCAGCAGCTGTGTCCATAACCATAATTAACTTGAGGACCCACACATTTGTATATAGCTGTTCAAGGAGTGCCAGGTCAAAAAATATAATTTACACAATGTGCTTGTACTTATGGAAAATGTCTTGTAGTCCGGATCAAATCCTCTTGAGGTACAGATTGCGGTCCACCTGTTGAAGATTTAGGCTGTAGATCATTCAAATCCTGTGTGACTTTTGAAATAACAGCTGTTTCAGATTAGCTCAGACTCAGCTTTAATGTTATTACACATCTGACAACAACAAGAAAACAAAATAAGGTTTGGCGTCAAACCATAATGTTCAGTATTTATAGAATGTACAGAATTATAGGTATATATGGACATAGTTTACAGATGGATGTGTACATTTGATATATACAACAAGCTTTATAAATCATGGGGTATACAGCCGGATTTATAGACTTAAATTACAGTTGATTTAAGGCTGGAAAAGTAAGTAGTAGCAGCAGCTGGAGGAGCACTGGCAACTAATAAGGTTTAAGACTTCTCGCCTTTAGTATTTTCTAAAGTTGTATCCATTTATTTTTATAGAGAGTGAGTGTGTTTGGCTTCATCCATGGTTCTCTTTGTCACATTTTTACTTTCCATTTGGTTTTGTCTCTTAACCTAGTGGTTATAAAAACGGTTAAACAGAGTAATCTTTGCTCTGAACTTTTTTCTTTTTTTTTTTTTTTTGTTCTTTGTGGTTGTAGGCTGTGAACGTGGCGGGAGTGGGACCCTTCAGCGATGCCGTCCTCTGCCAGACTCCGTGTTCTGTCCCGGCAGCCATCGCCAACATCTACGCCCTGAAGAACCTGGACCTGCACAGGTACGAGGCTCAGGCCGACGAAGAGGACGAGGACGAGGAGGAGGAAGAGGATGACAGTAGATCTCAGCAGCAGCCAGTATATTCCCCGTCCACATGTCTGGGGGTCTCCTGGGACCCTCCTTGTGACCACGGCTCGGAGATCACGTCATATCTGATTGACCTGGGGGAGAGGCAGCCCGTGGTCGTGGGCCCAGTCACCAAACACATCATCCAGAACCTGCAGCCTGACACCAGCTACAGGTTGGAACTCGCTTTGTTGTGAAAACACATTCACAACTTTTCAAACAAGTCAAATTGAATTGGAGTAGTCACAATTTGTCTAATGTGTCACAATGAGTGTTTTTGTTTCTCTCTGTCAGCTGTTACAACTCACAAAAGAGGAGACTATCTCCATCTGGTTTGCCAACTTCTCATTTTGAAAACATCTTCAAAGCTTTTTTTTTTTTTTTAGGGTCTGCTTTTTGTCTAATTTTGTTGTAAACTTATAAATGGGGACTTTATTGTCGTTCCCAAGATTCAGGTGTTTTTGCTGCTAGCCCATCCACATCAACTGCTCCAGTCCTCCTCCTTTTTATTTAGATTAGTTCTATTTCTTTAGGACAGCGTACAATGTACATTAAGCCGGAGCTGATATGCTTGTACCAAATTATAGTTTAACAGCTAATTTCCATTTGTAGTCCTATTTTGTACATGTTTTTGTTGGTAAGGGAAACCAGAGTACCCGGAGGAAACATATGTAGATACAGGGAGAACATGCAAACTCCAAACAGAAAAGCCCTGCCCTGGATGGGAATCGAACCCAGGACCTTCTTGCTGTGAGGCCGGACCACTCTGCCACTGTGCCGCTAGTGCTTTCTTTTCCAGTGATTCCCGCTACTGGATCACAAAACAACTGAGTGTTGTGACACCAGTGAAAAAAATGACGCAATGACAAGCTTTGTTTTAAAGAGGCTCTCACTTTATGACCACACAGAGGAGATGTCTCTACTGCTCTGCAGTCACACACCATGACAATTTTTTGCACAAGAAAAACACAGGAGCCTCTCAATAAGATAATAGTGGTACTGACTGAGAAGGAGGACAGTTTACTCATACATTTTGGTGTACAAAGTGTATGTTACACCGGTGTAAATCAGAAGTTGATGGCTGACTTTTTCTTATAAATGGATCCCAGCTGCCTTAGAAGACATGGACATTACTGTTACATTTCAACAGATTATTAAACCTAGTCATAAAACTGTGTAAAAATCAACAGTTTAGTGTATTTTACATGAAGTCTTTGCAGCAGTTACTGTAAACTTTTTTTTTCTTTTCTTGCATCAGGATCCGGATTCAAGCCCTGAACAGCCTCGGAGCGGGGCCCTTTAGTCACACCTTCAAGTTGAAAACCAAGCCCTTGCCCCCACAGCCCCCGCGGCTTGAGTGCACCGCATTCAGCCACCAGACCCTCAGGCTCAAGTGGGGTGACGGCCCATCCAAGTCCACCTCCTCGGACACCCTCCAGTACCACCTGCAGATGGGGGACAGGAGCGGCAGGTCGGTGGGACGTCAGTCAGACAAAGCTCTCAGATTTGATCAAACTGAAGCTCATCCCTTTCCTTTGTGTCGTCGCAGATTTGCCTCCTTGTACAAAGGACCATGCCACACTCACAAAGTCCAGAGGCTTAATGAGTCTACCTCTTACACGTTCCGTATCCAGGCCTTTAATGAAGCGGGCGAGGGGCCCTTCTCCAGTGTTTACACATTCACCACCCCACGCTCCCCTCCAGCCCCCGTCAAAGGTACCAGATCCCTTCCTTTTTTTTTTTTTTTTTTTTTAGAACTTTCAGACCTGTAGCATTATGTGGACCCCTCAATCACCTGATGGTTACACACAACCATTGGGGGAGAATAGAAAAGAAAGTGTTTGTAAAGTACAGGCCCTTTCAGATCAAACACTTGCTAGTAAACTTTTATCACAAGGGCATTTTTATTTCACCAGTGGTTTCGGTCAAGTCATTCAGTGTGGATACATGAGGCATTTAATTAGTGCCTGACCCTGAATAAAATTTAACTTTTACAATGGATGTAACCATCTTAGTCCGACTAGAATTGGAACTCAAATATAAACATTTGAGAAAAAAACACATCAGATAAGTGTTCCAAGCATTACTGTGATACATTTTTAGACTGATGAATACTGAAATTTAAGGTCACTGTACTGCTGCCTGAACAGTCATTATGTTTATGTTATGTGGTCTTAGTAATTAAAACCAAAATTGATTAAGTACAACACAAAGGCAGATTTGGCATTAACAGAGCACTGTGGACTCAGTAGTTCAATTCTCTCGGACAATAACAGAAATTAAGTCCAAGTTCTGCATGTAAACGTACACAAGTATCTTAGAAAAAAATGATTTTTGCGAGTTTTAGAACTCACAAATCTCAAAAGCACCCAGCAGTTAACCCTGCCTCAGATAGCTTTTGAGCAGTGAGATTCACCATGAGTCAGGCTCAGCAAGGTGTTCTATACTCCACAGCCTTTTTTGGGTTTGACCTGAGGGCATAGTTTTTATTAGCACCCGCCTGTTGTGTGTTTGTTGTTCCACTACTTTAATCCGAGTCTCCAAACTCATACCCATAATTGAACCAGTCCTCTCTATTAGTAATTCAGGGCATTGTTTACTTTTTGAAGAAAAGGTTAAAGCAAAGGAACCTGGACTTAGTTTTCAAGGTGAAGACGTTTTGTTTCTTAATTCCAAGAGACTTTTTCAATTCTGGGGTCAACTGAGCTCAGCTCTTGTATCAGTTAAACTCAGAATTGAAAGTCTTTTTATAATTAAGAGACAAAACGTCTTTATCTTAAAAACTAAGTCCAGGTTCCTTTGCTTTAACCTTTTCTTCAGGATGACATGGATGACTGAGAACCGTCTCAGACATGTTTTCTTCTGACTTGATCTTTCATCATCCTTTCCCCTCTGCTCCTCAGCCCCCAAAGTGGAGAGAATGGACGACAGCTCCTGTGAGGTCACATGGGAGGCATTGTCGCCAATGAAAGGGGATCCCATCGTCTACACTCTCCAGTACATGATGGGCAACTCGGATTATAAACAGGTGATTCATCTGAGCAGGCTTTTGTTTCCATTCAGCTATCTCTCCTTTATGCAGATCACCAAACAGATGGGCCTTAATGTTATCTCTGTGGCCGAGCAGCGTTCAATATTTGTCACCGCTGGCTTTGAACTGTCCATTACACAAAGGCCATTGATCCATGAGGCGTCTCCTGTGCCTCATCTTTGGCTCATTCATCGCCCGCAGTGGCCTACAGCCGAGTTAACGCAGAGTAATGCCCTCTGCGCCTTATGCTAATGTGGCCATTTCACACTATCACTATTCAATTATGGCCCTGAAATACGTATGTCACCCAGATTTTTGGCACAGTAGCATGAGGCAGGATACACCTTAGACAAACAACAGTCACATAGTCACAGTCTATTCTCAATGATATTGTTCCTTATTGGTGAGTCCGACGTCATCTGTGGTCCATGGGACAACATGCAGGCTCCAGGCAGAGTTAAACCCACAACCTTCTTGAAGCATTAAGAATCAATTGCCTCTAAACAATCCATTATTTTACCTGATGTTGAAAGTTTGATTTAGCAAATGTATCAGTTGATCATTGGGTTTAGGTATATTCAAGGATTTTGGAAAAGTCATGGAAATGTTGAAAACCTTGTCAAACATGATGACATGACGAAACAATTCTCCTTCAGAAAATTTAGTCATTTGTGATGTTTCACTGTAAATATAAATAACCCCCTCCAAGGTAGACATTTTATATTATTCCTAACAGCAAATACCTTATATTATTATTTACTATTGAATGAGAGACCTGTATCCATTTATTAACTTAATGTTTAAAATGCCAAAATGTCGTCATTTTGGTAATCCATGAAGACATTTTTGCTCATGGAGATTTGGTGAATGATTGTTTTAAAATGTGGTCTTTTCCTGACACGATGTCTTTTAGCCACTGCCTATTAACAGTTAATATTTACAGCTATTACATACAAGCCTACTTTAAAAATCCTGAATGGACTCTTTAAACCCCTCTTGTCTGGTGTCGGCAGGCGTACAAAGGCCCTGCCACCTCGTCCCACGTCCACAACTTGCAGCCGACCAGCGACTACCGCTTCCGGGTGTGCGCTATCAGACAATGCCAGGATGCCCCGGAGCTGAGCGGCCCCTACAGCCCCACGGTGACCCTGACCCCCCAGAGGAACGACACGGTGGCGCCGGGCGGCGGGCCCTCCACCGGCTCCAGACCGGGCAGCGACTCGGGCCGTTCCCGCCGCAGCCTCACCGACGAGCAGTGCGCCTTCCTCCTCCTCATGGGGTTCGCCATCATCGCCATCAGCATCGCGTTCATCATCCAGTACTTTGTCATCAAATGAGCCTCGTTGTGTTTTCCCCCGCCCCAAGGTTCTAGCTTTATTCTCTCCCTCCCTCTGTTCTTTTTGTTTCCTGTTTTCCAGCAGAGTACTCGCAGTAGCTGCATCGGGCGCAGTGGGGGGAGCAGTTAGAAAAGAGTTTTGGAGCTGCTTCTGTCCTGTCCCTACTTTGTGGTATCTGTTGTTCACTTTAAGATTTTTGGTTGTATCATGATCCGCTTCCTGTGCAGAATAAGGAACTCAAAGAAGATGTGGGTAAAATGTGGGTGGGATGTGTGCTTTGACTTATGTAATTGTTGATTACAGTATATATATATATATATATATATATATATATATATACACATATATATATATATATATATACACATATATATATATATATATATATATATATATATATATATATGTGTGTGTGTGTGTATAGAAGTAGTCCTTATTTATATTTTCCTGTATGTGTCCAGTATGAAGCTGTGTTTTGATCGACGTGTTCCTTAAATAGTATGTAGGTGTGCCCTTAGCCTATGTGCTATTTGCTCCTGGGACCTGTTGGGGCCAGTGTTTGCACAGTGGGGCGTGTGTATGTGTTGGGGTCGTGTATACCGTACGCTGTTGGTCGGAGATTTCATGGCCAGACAAAGAAATGAAGGGACTGTATACCCCCCCGCTGGGGTCTTTTTCTTTTTTTCTGTTTTATTTTTTTAAAGGGGGTCTCTAGACAAAGAAAAGAACGAAGAAATGCATAAAATCCTCCTCGCTCATAATCTAGAACATTTGTTTAGCACTTTCTAAATCCTTTTTGATGTTTCAGAATGTTTAAGGATGCAAAAATGACTGGAGATATGCGAGTATATTTTTGTACAGTGAAGACACAAGGACCTGTAAGTTTAAGGAGAAAAAAAAAAACACAGCATAAAGTAAAAAAAAAAAAAAGACAAAAAAAACAAACTAACAGTAAAGTCTAATTATTTTTACTATCATATAGTTCTACTGTAGCTTGTTTCTACAATCATGCAGCTGCTTTACTCTGAAATCTTGTCGTTCAGCACAAAAAATGTATGCTTACCTGTTTTTTTTTCTTAATTTTTTTTCATTTCCCCAGTAATTCTTTTTGCACCTTAGTGAAAGAAGAAAGAAAAAAACCTGGACTGACTGCGTGGTCTTGTGATGCATTTTTATAGAACACACTTTAAAGATTGTGCAAACCCTACTCGTGTTTTTTGAGTGTTTTAAAGAGTTGTCCATACCACATGATGTGTCACTGAAGCGGCTGACGTGAGCGCGGGAAAAACCGTGAAAAGACAGTTGTTTCAGAGGCCTTAATTAATTGGAGAGGGAAAAAAATCTCCGGAGAATTAATCTTAATTTCTCTTAATTTTCTTTATTTTGTGTTAGAAAACTCTAATTTTATTTTTTTCTTTCATTTTTGTAAAAATCTTTTGACATTACTCTGTAATCGTGAGAGAAAATAGTTCAGTGTACTGCCTCTGATTTGTGTTGATTTCTTTCGTCGGGTCATACATGTGTGAAGTCTATTTTTTTATGATATGGAAGTAATATAAGTTATGAGTCTCCAGAGAAAATGATAAATCCTCGTGAATAATGAAAGCAAAAGGGCAGATGCGTGTTCGATCATGTACTTCCTGTAAATCGGACTTTGCCTTTCTTTGTGCGAGTGAAGTATTTGTGACGGATCGCTGACGCCGATTCGTGGGCTGGCGGTCTGGCTTTGGGGTCTATTGTTGTTCGGAATTGGGGGCAGAATAAATCCTATCATCAAAACCAACAGGTACCTGGCTAAACATCTGGAACAATTACATGATTTGGTCTTTGAGGCATTCTGCAAATGTCTGCTCTTTGTCATTTAAAGAAGTCAAATCCCTATTTTTGATAGCAACTTGTGCCATTTTAAACACCCCTGTCCCAGGACTTACCGCCTGAGGTTTGGGGAAATTTAACAAAATGCTACAAAAATGAGTAAAATATGCACAAAAATAGAGACCATTTTTATGTAATTTTAATGTTTGCAGTTACCTCATACACCGTACATTCCAAAATGAGAAATTTCTTATACTATACATACTACCAGACATATCACTTTAAAATGTGCGTTATGGGAAATGTATAATCATAGATATGTATCTAAAGTGTATCTGTATAGCCATGATATCTACAAAGGATCCATGCACAATAAAAGATTTATAATTCTTCATCTGGTGTAGTCTTTGTGGATGTGAGCGCTGGCTGCTCTCTGTTCAAACCCAAATGCAGGGGATGGTCCAAGTTGTTCAGTATAGCATCTGTTTGTTGATTACAGTACAGTTCTGAGCACACTCCAAGACAGTTTAGATAAGCACAGGACATGGAGTTTGATTGTAAACACACAACACGGCACTGCAGCTATGTTCATTTCAAAAGTGTGTTCCATCGAGGATATTTTTTGCTGAGAATAATAGGAACAATATGCACAATATGACACTCAGTAATTTGCCCTAAGTACACCCTGACAACATGTTTAGGTTAACATTAGGGACACTGTAGAATTTTTAACCAGTGGGTCAGGGTCCATAAAGTGGTTCACAGAGAGCTTCGTTGGAAAAGATAAAGTGCCAAATACACCAACCATATGTTGGTCTTGATCCACTTTTTGAATGATCAGGGAAGTCTAGTCCTGAGATTAGACCAGTTCCAAACCACTGCCCTATTTCCCCACAAGTAATGGTTTTCCATCTCTGTGAACAAGAGCCAATCTTGGGGGAATAAAGTCACTCTAAATATTGCACTAAGAATACTTAGAAATAGAAAGAAGAAATGTATTCAAGAGTACTAAATACTCAATTGATGTGATGGTTTATTTATCTTGTTGACTATATAATACCGACAATGTTGAGAACTAACACATTAAAACTGTCAAGAATTATATAGATTATATAAATATATAATATTTGTTTTTGTCTGTCTAATGCAACCACACCTTTTGAAACACAAAAGATTTTTCCACGAATATTTTTTGTGTACATTTTTAAGGGTGTCGGAAACCTTTTTCCACCACTGTAAACTAACTTAAATGACCAACAATTTTTGGTTAGCGGAACACTAGGGCATGCAGGGTTTAGAGTGGCTTAGCATGTTTCAGTCTTCATAGTAACATATTAGGGGATGTGTGCAGGAGAGCTGCGAGTAATGAGGGGAAAGTGAACTCACCGGTTTAGGTCGGCGCTGACTGGCTGCAACATTGGCTCCAGCTGAAAGACAGATTGGAACCTATTTAAAAAAAAAAAAAAAAAAACAGTGCGGAAGAAAAAAAGTGTGGGCAAACAAGCTGTTCCTGTCACAAAGCCCTGACAGGAGTAAACGACAGGAGGGGGCCGTGAGTCACTTCACACAGACACACACTCATGTCAACAGGACTCTTCAAACAAGACACAGCTTTGGGATTAACACTGGACACTAAGTCCTGTAGAACCTGCTCTGAGACCTCTGTGTGAGACCTTTCTCTGAGACCTCTGTGCTTCTGGGTGAACTTCAAAATGACCACATTATTCACCTTGCAAAGCAGTCTTACCCTGATCAGAATAGCTCTGATTCAAATTTCACAGAAACAGAATTCCGTAAATGTACTGACAAATAAATTTTTTTGGCAGTGCAGATAAGAAAGAACATTGTGGAAAGGAAGGGAATATATGCAGGATGCTTAAATACTCATACGTCATAACTTTACTGACCTTAACCTTAATAACATGTTTTATGTCTGGAAGATGGTTTCTGCCAAGATCCAAACCTGCTTCCAGGAGTAAGAAATATGTACTATTTAGGAAGATGAATTTATCATGTTTTTTTTATTTTTTTATCATTCACATATGAGTCATATTGAGTCCCTAACATACACGTAGACATGGTGCTGGAAAGACTGCCATCTATTGAGCACATTTTCCCACATTTCTTGTTTATGAAATGAGACCTACCAGTTCGAGATCTGCAGCAGTTCCGTTTCAGTCGGTCAGTGAGTGAGTGCAAGTCCCAGAGAGTATCAAAGTGTTGCTTTAAGAAAACGAAACGAGTAGATTCCTAAAACAGATCCATCAGGACAGTTTGAGTTAGTTATAACTCCAGAGTGGAGTGACCCAGAGAGAAAAAATATGCCATAAAACAGGTGGCGTTCTAAAATGATGGACAAATGTGTTCATTTGTAAACCAAGCTGTATCCTTTCTATTTATTTAATCACTATTGTTCTGCCTCATGAGAAAAAATCATCTGGCTTTTCCCTGAAATCTCATTGTCCTGTGTTTTACTGTGGTCTGTCCTGACAATTATTTGATTATGGAGATTTCTTGCACACACAGGCAACCCCCAATCAACCCCCCCACCCCCACCCCACCTGTTGACTCCTTAGGGTGCTGCTGCTGCTACTGCTGCTGAGGAGGAGGAGGTGCTCTTGTCTTCCTCTTCTCGTGTCTCTCACCGGAGCCTCTCTGCCTTTTGGAGTCCGACGACCGGCTGAGCCACTTCACATTCCTGCTGCTGCTGGACCTAAAGAGCACTAAAGGTAAAGCAAGTGGATTTTATTGTGAAGTTAAAGAAAGATGACAGAATTTGACACGATTACGACTTAGATGCAACCTTTTCAACGGTGATAAAATATTAAATTTTATTCACTAACAACGACAACCTAGTGTAAAGAAAGGAAATTGAAAACCGAGGGATTCATATGGTTATAATCAAAACAACAAAAACGATTTAACCTGTCTGCAGCATGCCAGCTAAAAAAGAATATCAGACAGATATATAAAAGCAGTGAATGTATATTATACTGCCATGTTCTCATTTTACACACAATACGATACTATTAACAAATGATGGTCACGGGACATTTTAGAAGATACTTGTACAAACATGTTAAAGGTATTATGTCATATATTAATACTACGGCCTTTTTTCATGCCTGTCATGTTCTTTCTTGTAAATTTATACAAAGCTAATGTAACTTCATTTTCCTTCTGAATTAATGAAGTGTGCTAAATGCAAGGATGATTTTAAGCCCATGACGATCCTTTTTTTATATCACAAATAAAACTAATGATTTAAGTTGAACAGACAAAGTCCAAGGCTCTCTCTCGTTATGGAGTTAAAAAGCCTTTATTTTTGCATGGCTAGTTTTAAATTTAAAATGCACCAACAAGTTTCAAATCCAAAATGTGTCTTTGTAGTGTTTGAGTCTCCTCTCAGAGTCTGTGGGAGGATTTCCATTGCCCTGACTTTTAGTTTGTTGATGTTTGTGTGCTTTAGTCTGCGTTTAGTCTGTATTACAATTCTCAAAATGTTTAATGTTTAATGGTCTTTTAAACAAGTGGATTTGTCCAAATGTTACAACAACTTCCACATGCTTAGGTTCTGTTCGGGCGTCGCAACCAGGTAACGGAGGGGAGTGGGAGGGGGGCAAAAAGCTCCTTACAAGTTTGTCTTTCAACGTGGGTGGGTCACTTTGAATGATCCAAGTTTCTTCTTATATTTTTAATTGCATAACACCTTAAGCTGTATTGTGTAGAAAAATATATTTGTTCCTTTTTGTTGAGCGAGTCGTTTTTTTGAGTCTCTGTCCATGGACTCAGCTGTTGTATATGCATGTCTCAAAGAATCAGTGTTAGGCCCCTCTCCTCAAAAGGTTGGGTCATGAGAGAGGATCGTTTATCTCACATATATACGCCTCAATCTCTGAAACTGTCCCATAGCAATATTGTTTAAAAGATGAGACAGATGAAAACTGTCTGCTCTCAAGATAGTGTTATGATTGCTTTTTTATCTCCAATAAATCTTTTGTTATTTTCCGATCCCAAAAATGGTTTTCATGTCACTGTTGTCCAAACTAAGTCTTAAGTTAACATTAGTGGAATTTATGTATTTGTGAAAATCCAATAATTCTTCGGCTATGCGCATTAAAAGTAAAAAAATAAATCGTCAATATAGTGGCCATACCATTTTATCATGTTCATAAAGGGGTTTCTTTCACTGTGGATATTAAGCTTCTCCCAGAGGCCTAAGGAGAGGCCTGCATAACCTCGGGCGTACTTAGCCCCAATGGCAGGTCCTTGTTCCTGCTTAAAAACCTTACGCATGAGAGATCCACGATATCTTATAGCTGCAGGGACACACAAACATCAACAAACTAAAAGTCATGGCAATGGAAATCCTCCCACAGACCCTAAGAGGAGGCTCAAACACTTACTACAAAGAGACACATTTTGGATTTCTACATGAAAAGCTACATCATGGCTGGGATTGAAACTTGATATTGATTTCTCCCCTTTTTGAAAAGGGTGTGGTCCGGTAGTTTGTAGTGGGTCTGATTTGTACGCCTTCTAGTCGTTCAACTCTATTACACTTCACCAATATTATATTATTGTTTGACTGATATAATCCTAGTTGTAAATAATTATCCCTTTTTCTATTTTTCTATAGTGCTGCATCCTGAAGAAGGCTCACCTGGAGCTGAAACACGTTGGTGAGTTTTAAATTTAAACTAGCCATGTTAGTTTGTAACTGTCAGAGTGCCTTGGACTTTGTTTAACCTAAATAGCCAGCACTATTTCAGACTGTGTCCACCAACATCTTCAGAACAAACCCGACGCCCCAATGTTCATTCTTGGGGATTTAACCACTGCAGCCTCAATAAATCTCTGCCTGGGTTTTTTCAATATATCAAGTGCAGTACCAGAGACAATAACATCCTGGATAAATGTTATGGCAACATCAAGGATGTATATACAGCCAGAACCATACCACCTCTTGGTAACTCTGATCACCCTGTAGTCCATCTTCCCACTTACAGGTCAGTTTTTAAGTCCAGCAAACCACAACAACAAACGGTAAAAGTGTGGTCCAGCGATAAAAACAAAAGAGAGGAGATGAAGGGATGCTTTCTTTGCACGGACTGGGACATCTTTTATGAGGATGTGGATATAAATACTGCCACTGAATCAATTACGCCTTAGATCTACTTCTGTGTTGATTCAATCATACCTCAAAAAACTGTAAAAAGGTTTCCGAACAATAAACCGTATATTACAAGGGAAATAAAGGAATGCATTAAAAGGAAAAAAACAAGCCTTTAAATTAGGAGACGGGGCCGGAGTCAGAGCTGCACAGAAGGGCCTAAAGCACCAACTAAGAACAGCACGGCTGCAGCTCAGGGCCCGGGCAGAACAGGAGCTGTCCCTCCAGTTCAAAGAGACTGTGGGACTCTATTAGAGGCATGACCAATATGGCTTTGTAGGAAGGCTTTGTCTGATTAATGCATCTGGCTTTGAAACATGTAGAAAATCCTGCTGCATATGCTAGGTTGCTTTTTATTGATTTTAGCTTTTAACTCAATCCAACCAAACATTCTTCTGAATAAATTAGTTCAGCTGAATGTGAACCCTTTTTTAATCAAATGGTACCATTCCTTTCTTTCAAATCGATCACAACAAGTGAAATTTAACTCTGTCCTCTCCAGCATAACTGTAAGCAGCACAGGGGCCCCTCAAGGGTGCGTCAGTTCACCATTCCTTTTCACTCTGTATACTAATGACTGTGTCAGTTCTCAGTCTAACCAATATGTAATCAAGTGTTCAGATGATACCCTTATCCTCAGTCTGCTCACCAAAAACTTAAATAACCATAAAACTGCTGTGGATGTATTTGTGGACTGGTGTGATTCCAATAGACTGCTCATCAACACAAGTAAAACTGTGGAAACGCTGCTCGACCAAAGATCAGTGGGGGATCGGTTCCCAGTACTATTCATGGAAACACCATCAAACAGGTCACGTCCTTCAAATACCTGGGCGTGCACATCGACAGCGACCTCAGCTGGAACACGCAAATGGCGAGTGTTTGTGCCAGAGTCCACCAGCGCCTCCATTTTCTAAGACGTCTCTGACTGTTTGGTGTCTGTAAAAACATCATAACAATCTTCTACAGAGCAACCATAGAGTCTATACTTAGGTACGGTATCACCTGTTGGTTTGGAAATCTCACAGTTAAAGCTCAAATTCACAATCTAGTTAAAACAGTAAGTAAGTAAGATAATGGACACTCCTGCCCCACTGACCCCACAGGAGATGTTCGAGCAGGCTGTCATCAGACAGGCCAACAATATTCTGTCTGACACATCTCATGGACTGTTTGAAGAATATGTTTTGATGAATTCAGGGAGGAGGTACAGGGTTCCACTCTGTAAACACAATCGTCTTAAAAACTTCATCCCTTTTATCTCTGACAGTCAAACTGTTCTCAGACCTGTTTACAATAGTCCCGCCTTCCTTGCTTTCTGATTGGATGTCTCTGTTAGAGCTTGCATGTGATTGGCTCTGTGTTTATGCAACATGGGGAACAGGCATCCGCACCAGATTCACTACGAGCTGTAAAATATTCATGTTGAACATTGGTGATCCTGAATGTGCTCTTATTATGACGGTGGGTCTAAGGGGTGTGGTTCACTCATTATGCTGTTCAGGTGTTGCAAGTTAATAAATGACGGCGTGCCCCTGTGAGTGTGCACGCCAGTCAAACGAGACCCGATGGCTTCGTGAGTTTATTCCTCCGTCATGTTTAATCGGCTTTCTACCCTTGGTTACGATGTCAGCTTCAACAGGTTATGGGCCCAGGAAGGAGTTTGGAAGCCGGTGGAACCGTTTATGTTTTGACGGGGATGAGAAAAATTATGAACTATGGGAAACTAAGTTTCTTGCGCACCTGCGTCTGCTCAGTTTGAAGAATACCATACTGAGCGAACCACCTGATGATGACGGTGATGATACAGAAGAGGACGCAAAGAAAAATGAGGACGCGTATGCAGAACTGGTTCAGCTGTTGGATGATAAAAGCCTTTCCCTTGTGATGAGAGATGCAGCGGATGATGGAAGGAATGCGCTGAAGATTCTGAGAGAACACTATGCTGGTAAAGGGAAACCACGAGTGATAAGCTTATACACAGAGCTTACGTCTCTCCAGAAAGCTGTCAATGAGAGCGTCACAGATTATGTCATTCGTGCAGAGACCGCTATTACAGCTTTGAGAAATGCGGAAGAGACTTTAAGTGATGGCTTGTTGATCGCAATGATTCTGAAGGGCCTACCGGACTCTTTTAAGCCATTTTCCATTCACGTAACCCAAAGTGATGAAAAGATAACTTTCACGGAGTTTAAAACAAAGCTGAGGAGCTTTGAGAGCACGGAAAAGTTTAGCGCTGCTCACTCAGAGGATGATAGCGTGATGAAGGTGAAAGCAAGAGACGGGTGGAACATGAAACTGACCTGTTTTAATTGCGGACAGAAAGGACATAAGGCTGTGGAGTGCATTTCTGCTACGAACGAGCATAGAGAACAGCGACAGTGGTGTCATCTTTGCAAAAGTTCCACGCATAAGGATGTGAACTGTAGACGGAGAAAGCGGGACAACATGAAGAGGGTGATGGATGAGGAAGACTACAACTTTGTTTTTAAGGTGGGCCAAGTGGATGCTGTTCTGGCCACCGGACTGAAGGTTAAAGGCCTCATGGTGGATACAGGAGCCACGTCGCATATTATCCGGGACATCACACAGTTTAAGGACTTTGATAAAACTTTTGAGCCACACAAGCACATCCTAGAGCTGGCTGATGGAGAGAAGACCAGCGGTATCGCCTTGAGGAAAGGTACAGCTGAAGTTCGCCTGAGAGACAATCAAGGTAGAGTGGTAGAAACGATGCTGATGGGGGCGCTGTACGTCCCATCGTTTCCACAGGACATCTTCTCAGTCAAGGCAGCGACGTCCCAGGGAGCGACGGTCATTTTCAAAGAAGGTCAGAACAGACTTGTTCATAAGAACGGTGTAACATTTAACATTCAGGTGTATGATAGACTGTTCTATTTAAGCACTGTTACAGATGATGTTGATAAATGTCATGGATGTTATGATATCCACACATGGCATGAAATTCTCGGTCACTGTAATTATGAGGATGTGTTGAAGTTGGAAAATGTTACAAAAGGGATGAAAATCAAAGGTAGAACTGAAATGTCTAATCTAAAATGTGAAGTGTGCACACAGGGTAAATTTGTTCAGAGCAGGAACAGGGAGGCAGATGAAAAAGCAAAAATTCCCCTTGGACTTGTGCACACAGATTTAGCTGGACCTATGGAACCAATAGCAAAAGATGGTTTTAGATATATCTTGGCATTTACTGATGACTATTCAGGTGCAATATTTACATATTTTCTGAGAGCAAAGAGTGATACAGTCAAAGGAACAGAGAAGTTCATTGCTGATGTTTCACCTTATGGCAGAATTAAATGTATGAGATCTGATAATGGCACCGAGTTTACATCCAGGGAATTTCAGTCCCTGCTCAGTAAAAATGCAATTAGACAAGAAACCTCAGCACCATATTCACCCCATCAGAATGGGACAGCTGAGAGGAGCTGGAGAACTTTGCTTGACATGGCAAGATGTATGTTAATCGAGAGTCGCTTACCAAAAATGTTATGGACGTATGCAATCCAGACTGCAGCTATTATTCGCAATAGATGTTATAACAGACGGGTAGGACAGACCCCATATTATATGCTGACTGGAAAGAAGCCGGATCTTTCAAGAATGAAAACATTTGGTTCAATGTGTTATGCATACAAACAGAACAAGAAAAAGTTAGACTCTCGTTGTGAAAAAGGGATTTTTATTGGTTATGACAAAAATAGCCCAGCATATCTAGTTTTCTATCCTGACTCAGGAAAAGTGAACAAAAGCAGGTTGGTGGAGTTTCTCACAAAGAGTGGGACAGAATGCCACACTCAGACAGATCAGTCAATGTGTGAGGATGATGTGCGTAGGGAGAGCGTTGAAACTCACCTACCAAAACCTGAGATAACAGAATTAATAAATTCCCAAGACAAAAGACCTGAAACATCTAACCTAAGCCCCAATACAGGTGAAAAGGAAAAGGTTGAGAGCAGGCGTTATCCACAGAGAGAGAAGAGGCCTCCACAGTATTTGAGGGATTATGAGTATGGAATAAAATGTGATAATGACCATACACTAACCAGTATTGATTATTGTTATAGAGTTGCATGTGACGTACCCCACACTCTAAAGGAAGCTATAAGCTCACCAGAGTCAGAATTCTGGAGTAAAGCCATGCAGGAGGAGATGATCTCTCTTAAGGAGAATGATACGTTTACCCTTACAACATTACCTGAAGGTAAAAATATAGTGGGTGGCAGATGGGTCTATACATTGAAGGAAAACCCAGTTGGAACAACATATAAAGCTCGGTATGTGGCGAAAGGATATAGTCAAGTTGCAGGCATTGACTATAATGAAACTTTTCTCCAACTGCTGATATGACATCAATACGAAGCTTAATGCAAATTGCAGCTCAATATGGGTTAGAACTGCATCAAATGGATGTAAAGAGTGCATATTTGCATGCCCCTATTGATACTGAATTATACATGGAACAGCCAGAAGGATTTGAGGTCAAATCAGAAACAAGTGAGAGGCTTGTCTGTAGACTTAACAAATCACTTTATGGTTTGAAACAGTCAGGGCGGAATTGGAATAAAATGTTAGATGATTTCTTGATTAAAAATGATTTTAGTCAAAATCCTGCTGACCATTGTGTTTACAGTAAACAAACTGGAGGTGAGAAAACCATACTGATAGTCTGGGTTGATGATCTTCTTATTGCAGCAAGTGACAGTCAGACACTCAGAAATGTGAAAAGAATGTTAGAGAAAAGATTTAAAATGAAAGATCTTGGTAAACTCACACATTTTCTGGGTATTGATTTTGCACAAGGAGATGGAAAAATAAAAATGAACCAGAAAAGGTTAATTATTAAGATTTTGGAGCGGTTTGAAATGATTAATTGCAAACCAAGGTCAACCCCATGCGAAAACAAAATGCAATTTGATAATGAAGGTGACCGTGCTGATCCAAAACTTTATCGAGAAGTGGTTGGTAGCTTGATCTATCTAATGACTTGTACTAGACCAGATCTAGGTTTCATTGTCAGTAAGCTGTCACAATACTTTTCAGAACCAAAGGAACAACACTTGGTAGCTGCTAAACATGTATTGCGATATTTAAAGGGAACTGTGAACAAGGAATTGTGTTATAGGAAAAAGGATGTAAATCTTAATCTCTTTGCATTTAGTGATGCTGATTGGGCAGCAGACCAAAATGATAGAAGAAGTACAACTGGTTACTGTTTTAGTTTGTCTGCCACTGGTCCTGTTATTTCTTGGAGGACTAAGAAACAATCCACAGTTGCTCTTTCTACATGTGAGGCTGAGTATATGGCTTTGGCAGCTACTGTACAGGAAAGCCTATATCTTGTCCAGTTATTAAACAAAATGAACAAGATGACTGTATGTTGTTTGGCCTAAGAGCAAGTGGGGGTGTTGAACATTGGTGATCCTGAATGTGCTCTTATTATGACGGTGGGTCTAAGGGGTGTGGTTCACTCATTATGCTGTTCAGGTGTTGCAAGTTAATAAATGACGGCGTGCCCCTGTGAGTGTGCACGCCAGTCAAACGAGACCCGATGGCTTCGTGAGTTTATTCCTCCGTCATGTTTAATCGGCTTTCTACCCTTGGTTACGATGTCAGCTTCAACAATTCACATCTAAACTAAAATAATAGTTAATGCAGCTGTGGGACACAGAGGTTAGTGACATATTAAACAGAAGGGCGTAACAATAAATTCAACAATAAAAGAGACTTTGTATGCAAATCACAGTCCAATGACTAAAATAAAAATAATAGGCTAATAGAAATAGAATGTAATAATAACCAACACTGCACAACCAGCGAGGAAAGCTCCTCTGATTGGTTAAAAGAAAAACACCCATAAACACAAGTCCTGCCTCTTTATAACTGCTCCGGCTCAAGTCCTGCCTCTTTACACCTGCTCCGGCTCAAGTCCTGCCTCTTTATAACTGCTCCGGCTCAAGTCCTGCCTCTTTATAACTGCTCCGGCTCAAGTCCTGCCTCTTTATAACTGCTCCGGCTCAAGTCCTGCCTCTTTATAACTGCTCCGGCTCAAGTCCTGCCTCTTTATACCTGCTCCGGCTCAAGTCCTGCCTCTATATAACTGCTCCGGCTCAAGTCCTGCCTCTTTATACCTGCTCCGGGTCAAGTCCTGCCTCTATATAACTGCTCCGGCTCAAGTCCTGCCTCTATATAACTGCTCCGGCTCAAGTCCTGCCTCTATATAACTGCTCCGGCTCAAGTCCTGCCTCTTTATAACTGCTCCGGCTCAAGTCCTGCCTCTTTATAACTGCTCCGGCTCAAGTCCTGCCTCTTTATAACTGCTCCGGCTCAAGTCCTGCCTCTTTATACCTGCTCCGGCTCAAGTCCTGCCTCTTTATAACTGCTCCGGCTCAAGTCCTGCCTCTATATAACTGCTCCGGCTCAAGTCCTGCCTCTTTATACCTGCTCCGGGTCAAGTCCTGCCTCTTTATACCTGCTCCGGCTCAAGTCCTGCCTCTTTACACCTGCTCCGGCTCAAGTCCTGCCTCTTTACACCTGCTCCGGCTCAAGTCCTGCCTCTTTACACCTGCTCCGGCTCAAGTCCTGCCTCTTTACACCTGCTCCGGGTCAAGTCCTGCCTCTTTACACCTGCTCCGGGTCAAGTCCTGCCTCTTTACACCTGCTCCGGCTCAAGTCCTGCCTCTTTACACCTGCTCCGGCTCAAGTCCTGCCTCTTTATACCTGCTCCGGGTCAAGTCCTGCCTCTTTATACCTGCTCCGGGTCAAGTCCTGCCTCTTTATACCTGCTCCGGGTCAAGTCCTGCCTCTTTATACCTGCTCCGGGTCAAGTCCTGCCTCTTTATACCTGCTCCGGCTCAAGTCCTGCCTCTTTATACCTGCTCCGGCTCAAGTCCTGCCTCTTTATACCTGCTCCGGCTCAAGTCCTGCCTCTTTACACCTGCTCCGGCTCAAGTCCTGCCTCTTTACACCTGCTCCGGCTCAAGTCCTGCCTCTATATAACTGCTCCGGCTCAAGTCCTGCCTCTTTATACCTGCTCCGGCTCAAGTCCTGCCTCTTTATACCTGCTCCGGCTCAAGTCCTGCCTCTTTATAACTGCTCCGGCTCAAGTCCTGTCTCTTTACACCTGCTCCGGCTCAAGTCCTGTCTCTTTGTACCGGATTTGTGGATCTGGACACGCCCCCCAATGAGCTTTTGTCTCTGCCAGATACCTGCATTTTAAACAGGAAGATCCGGCCCAACAAGTCCATGTAGGGCTATCGTAGGTGCAGAAAAAAAAATACTGTCTTGGAATATAAAAAAATTCTACTCTACAGTTTTGTAGAGTTCAGCTACTTCCTGTTTCTAGAACTGCCCAGGGAGGACAAACTGAGAACTGCTGAAGTAGAAGAAGAGGAGAAGCCAACTCATGTTTCTTCTAAAGCACATACTCTTGCATGAAAGCTCAGGACATTACATTACAAGTAAAATCACCATCAGAACTATTTCCTCTGTTCTTTTTTAATAGAGTGTCCTTGCAGGCTATCATAACTGTACAAAGGTGCTAAAAAGCTGTTGTTTGATGTTTAAAATTGCAATCTGCACTTTCACCACCCGATTCTGCAAAAACACCAAAAACAACTTTTATGACTGCTTTATACATTGACTCTTCTAAAGCTAAACTCTATTCATATTCATCAATTTGTCTGTTGTCAGGACCACTGCTGCATTGACCTTGGCATGCCCTGGAGCCAAACCCAGCTGGAGCTTCATGCGATGGACCAATACCACCACTACGAGGGCTCGCTCTTCCCCACCTCCACCCTCATCCCGGTCACCGTCATCTGCATCCTTATCCTCATCGTGGGCGTGATGGGCAACACCATGACCATCCTCATCATTCAGCGATTCAAGGACATGAAGACCACCACCAACCTGTACCTGTCCAGCATGGCTGTCTCGGATCTCATAATCTTCCTCTGCCTGCCCTTCGACCTCTACCGACTGTGGAAGTACGTACCCTGGATTTTCGGTGAAGCCGTGTGCCGTTTCTATCACTTTGTGTTCGAGGGGTGCACTTCGGCCACCATCCTTCACATCACAGCTTTAAGTATCGAGCGCTACTTAGCCATTAGGTTCCCATTTCGGAGCAAAGTAATAATGACCAAACGCAGAGTGCAGTACATCATAATTGCCCTGTGGGGGTTCGCACTGCTGTCCGCTGCGCCCACCCTCTTCCTGGTCGGGGTGGAGTATGACAACGAGACGCACCCGGACTACAACGTGGGACAATGTAAGCACACCAGCTATGCCATCAGCTCGGGACAGCTACACATCATGCTCTGGGTGTCCACAACGTACTTCTTCTGCCCCATGCTCTGCCTCATCTTCCTCTACGGGTCTATCGGGTGCAAGCTGTGGAAAAGCAAGAACGACATGCAGGGCCTGTCTCGGGAAAGGTCACACAGGCAAACTGTCAAAATTCTAGGTGAGTGAGTGAGTGAGCATTACATTTACAACACCTTCTTCATGCAGATACATTTTAGGCAACAAAGGGAATTCCTATGTGACAATACCACATTTTGTTAATATGGTCTAAATGTAGATTTATCTACACTATATTCAGTTAATCTACAAATAATCAGTATTTGTGAATATCA
Organism: Neodontobutis hainanensis; assembly: GCA_024349245.1. Lineage (NCBI taxonomy): Eukaryota > Metazoa > Chordata > Actinopteri > Gobiiformes > Odontobutidae > Neodontobutis > Neodontobutis hainanensis. The sequence goes on along the minus strand of JALDNG010000020.1, from coordinate 17,132,542 downwards.
CCTAATCATCACAACTCCTGAATTATAAGACCTGATACACCACCAGAATGTTTGCCTTGTGCATCAGGAAGGTAACCTTGCGGCGCAGCTGAATCCTTGCAAGATTTGGGAGTTTCCAAACTCGGGTTTCCAAACTCCATCTTGTATTGCGCAAAACCAACCGCTTGAGTCGAACCATGGGCTCATTGGCCTCTTGTGACCAATCAAGCATCCTCTTGTCCTCTTTGTTATCAACATGGTTTCACTGAAAGATGTTTCAACTTTGTTGTTATTTACCTCCAAGTAAATAGATTTTATTTTTTCATTTGTTGTTTGTTTTTAACTAGTTGGAGTATTACTGTTGATGTTCATAAATTAATCGATGATGATTAGCAGAGTTAGCATTTAACACTTCGAACAACTTAAGTTTTGAGTTAGCTTCTAAATACTAACCTCGGAAAAAGGGAAAAATCCAGCTGCGAGGTTCAATCAAGCTATGAGCACTGTCTGAGTAAGCTCTGCATGTAAATATACTGACTAATGCAGTAGCTCACCACTCCATCTAGTGGTACAAAGTAATTTAACAGGCTATTACTACTGTTGATATGTTTTTTGATAATATTTTATAACTATCTAATTTTCCGTTAGCCAAAAGTACATTACAAAAACAAGGACTTTTTTGCCGATGACTCTTGCTGTCTGCTATTTCCTATGAGGCAATCTCTGCAGACTTTGGTTGTCTGTCTGGCGTATAAAGCGGGAAACCTTGTATTACAATTAAAACGTCACAACCAGAACAGTCAGAATCGCACAGATATCTAATCACCAGGCATTCATTAGCATTTTAATCCTGTTCATTAGCAGAGCACACACTGCACAGGACTTCTTTTTCTCCTTGTTATTGTATCTGCTTTTGGAGAATTCCAAATTGTATTGTCATCAGAGGCCTTCATTAATCATTTGTAATGTGGATTTACATACATCCACTGTCCTGGGTGCATTTTTAATCTGCAAGTGTCACTAAGTGATGTTCCAATTGGTCAAAGACAGGTGATTGATTATGACATTGCCTCTGTCTGTGCATCCTCAAACATCTTCCTTTTAGTCCATATATAAAATTACTAATATTTCAGCTTAAACATAAGAGGTATACAGCCTGCCCTTTCTAATTTTACTTGACAAATTACTGTAATTACATAAATGGACAATGGTTTTATCTGCTTTGTTTAGCTCATTAACATTGTCAATACCAGGCTTTTCTTCTCTTTGAGCTGCAATAGCATTACACTTCAGCAGTAGTTCTAATAAATGCTTATGACCCCAGTATTAAAATAATATGCATATGAAATGTTTAGGTTACAGTTTATCTGTGACTCATTCTTGAAACAAATAGCATCACAATACATTTGTGTGTGGGCTGCCTTTGCTGAACCTGTCTCTAGTCATTAATAAATGTCACTGCTCATTATAGGCCATAGCTCTCAGGTTAAACTCATTTTCTTAATCACCTCTGTTATAAACGACTAAGATAAAACCACTGTCATACATTATATTTACTAGGACAGTCCTTGTGACCACATACAAAGGGTTTGTGCTGAATGAAATGCTTCAGTCATATGTTGTATTTTCTGACGCACCCTAGAACATTACTACAGGGTTTAGAATCAAATATGTCAAATAAAGATGGGACGGTAACCATTTTCACAGTATACCACATTATTAAACTGCCTTGGTATCCATATCGTTAAAAAACACTTATTCACTTATTATTAAGTGTAATATAAGCTGATGAGGCACAAATATAAATGTTACATTTAATAAAGAGCCCTGTATTTAACATTATTCTTCAAGTCAAACTTAAATTTTAAAGCTGGAGTTAAACTTATTGATCAAATACATACTAGTACATGCTAATGCAGGCTTCCGTTGGAGCAGCAGGTGTGTGGAGGTTGCCCACTGCTGCTTGACGCTGAGTTGGGAACAAAGGTTTAGACAGAGCTTAGACTCTGGGATCAGTTTAAGAGTTTTAGGTGAGTCTAGAGGAAAATATAACCAGAAAATGGACCAGTCTCTGCAGCTCTGTGAAGTCAAACTGTTCTGCTCAGTGCCACGGGAGCACACAGTGACGCTCTTTTGCCTTTGTTCTTTTTTTTTTGTAGATTCATTTCACAGTTAAACCTATAGAGCATTAGTTTGGACTCAATAATTGCGTCACAGACTGTTTATGAGGCAAGGGAGGCATCTCTACAGCGTAAAATGTAACAAGTTTGTTTATCTGCTTGATTAGTTACTTCTACTTCCTGTAGCCTTTGTCAGAAGCGTCATGTGATGGTGTTGTGACGTGTTTTGTAGCCTGCTTAAGATGTATTTGTCAGACAGCTTATGCACCTTACAATATTTCTCATGGATTGCGTCCCAGGTGTGGGATAAGGCTCCCTCGTTGGGGTTCATACTTCTGTATCCCCTTTTTGGATCTTGATGGCCTCTCTGATCCAGTCATTGTATTTGTTACTTTTGACACAGATGACCCTTGCATTGTTCCAGTCCATAATATTGCTCTCCCTCTTGCAATGGTCTGATATGGCTGAAGTTTTATTCTTCTGTTCTCAAAAGTAAAGTATTCCGAATAACACCAAAGGGGTTACCATACCGTCAGATTCTCATACCGTCTAATCCCTATTATCAAAGTATTTCTGAGATATTAACAGAAGAATAAGAAAACCAGTCTTGGGAAGCCTGTCAAATGATTGTGTGCCACTAGATGGAGTTGTAAGAAAGTAAATGGGTTTTGTTTGTTTTGAACATGTTAGGAAATTGTATAATGTATAATAAAAACATGAGGAAAAGATCTGTTTCATGGCAGTCTTATGTTTTCACCTATAGCTTGTTCTTTATGTTTTATAACTTTCTAGATGAGAAAGAATTTTATTTTGTCTAAGGAACAGTTCCTGCTTTACGTTGAATTTGAAGAAGCCATTCTGGTTCACAAAAGGCCAGTGAAAGAAAGTGAGTTTGGGCACGCTCCGTAAACCCGTCCCTTCTCTCTGCTGAAGCAGAGCTGGACCAATCACAGCCGTGGGGTAGGCAACAACGTCACACTCTCTATGCTGTGGAGCTATTCCAAAACAAAGATGGTGCCCGCAACAGAGGAACAGTTTGCCGCAGCACTCGTCTGTTTTAAGTGACCTGGACATTTCTTTAAAACCACAACAACTGGAAGCTCTAATAACAATTCTTTTGAAAAAGGATGTTTTTACCGTACTCCCAACTGGATTTGTCTGATTGGTTTATTCGACACCTGTTTGTCACATGATCCCGTCCCTGTGAAAGAGGCTGCTGCTGTCGCATTACCAGACTATTCTCTGTCTAGAATAGACAGAGAAATTGTCTAGTACCCAGGCTACAAAAACCCACCCCTCATTGATTAAACTGGCATTGGGATTATTTTATTGTCATTCCTATATAGACATTTTCCCATTGCCCACACTGTAACCATGCATCCACTAAATAAAAGACGGTATACTGTATATTAATAATGCCATTGTAGTGCTTCTATAAACTGACTGATTACCTTTTGTGTGTTTTTCTATGAGTGGTTGTGGTACTGGCTTTCATCATCTGCTGGCTGCCCTACCACATTGGTCGGAACCTGTTCGCCCAGGTGGACGATTACAACACTGCCATGCTCAGCCAGAACTTCAACATGGCGTCTATGGTGCTGTGCTACCTGAGTGCGTCCATCAACCCTGTTGTCTACAACCTTATGTCCAGGAAGTACCGGGCTGCCGCCAAACGCCTCTTCCTGCTGCACCAGAGGTCTAGACCGGCCCAATGCGGACAGAGGCCGCTGTGCGTCATTGAACACATGTCCACTCTCAACGAGAGTCTCACCGGAGTCTGAGAGCTGTCCACAGGGAGACATGTTTGAATTTCAGGGAGGTTTGTGTTTAAAGAGCAGCTAAAAGAGAAATAGACAGGTATATTTGACAAACAAAGGCTGAAGGTTCAACTGCACTTCAATATAATGTCAATTTGAATGAAGACTGGAGAATTTGACGTATTATGACTTGTGGTCAAATAATATATGAAGCAAAAAATGTAGCAACTGTACCTTTCAGGGCCAATTTTAGTGTTGTGTGTCTGTTACAAGTTTTTTGTGTGTGCTTAAAAACCTGCAATAGTTCACAATATTTATGAAAAAAAATGACAAAAATGTAAATGTCTTGTCCAATGTGTTAATAAAACCGTACATGTTCTATATGTGCTCTGTGTAAAATATTGTAGTATAAAATTGAACTAAATGGAAGTCACTCAAAATTATGTTTATAATAATTGATAGAACCAAGTGGAACCTCTGTTACTTCTGGAATCCAGAACACCCAAACTGAGCACTGCTGGAGGAGAAGCACACATAATGTATGTTTTTATTTTTTGAGCAGCACTACATTAAGGTTTAGGGAATTTGTAAACAAATTCAAACACTAATTTAGTTTCACTAAGTCTAGTCATCACAATTAGACCTTATTTCCACAGGGTTTGTTAATAGACAACATGTCCCTCCTGAGCAATTTTAGTGTTGCAATGAAGACATATTTCCAAATATTCCCATCAAAACGGAACTTTTTTTTTTTTTTTTTTTTTTTTTTAACAGAGGTAGTAAATATCTCTTTATAAAAATGCCTGTGTAATTCTAGCCAGTGCCTCAAAGAGTTTGCTGTGTATAATTTGAATATGCCCTTTTACCACCAGATGGCTCCAAGAGGGCTAAATCTACTAACACCACTTTTAAAAGTTCATAATACTGATTTTGCATTTGATTGTTTTATATTGATTTTGTTATATTCCTTTTTAAGTGCATATTGTGCCATCTTTATAATTTTTTTCCTTTTTAGAGTTGTCAGGGCAAGTACAATACCACTTCCCATTCACTCGCTTGGAAATACAAACACACTTCCAAAAGTTGGGACACCACAAATTGTGAATAAAAACAGAATGCAATAATCTGGGAGTTTCAAAATTCAATATTTTATTAGGAATTCAACATAGATAACATCAAATGTTGAAAGTGAGACATTTTGAAATGCAATGCCAGATATTGGCTCATTTTGGATTTCATGAGAGCTACACATTCCAAAAAAGTTGGTACAGGTAGCAACAAGAGGCCGGAACAGTTAAATGTACACATAAGGAACAGCTGGAGGACCATTTTATAACTTATTAGGTCTATTGTCACCATGCTTGGGTGTTTAAAAGAGCCTTTCACAGTGGCAGTGTCTCTCAGAAGTCAAGATCGGCATTCCCCCAATGCTGCAACAAAAAATAGTGGAGCAATATCAGAAAGGAGTTTCTCTGTGAAAAATTGCAAAGACTTTGAAGTTATCATCATCTCCAGTGCATAATATCATCCAAAGATTCAGAGAATCTGGAACAATCTCTGTGCATAAGGGTCACAGCCAGAAAACCAGACTGGATGTCCGTGATCTTCGGCCCCTTAGACGACACTGCATCACAAACAGAAATGTGACTGTAATGAAAATCACAACATGGGCTCAGGAATACTTCCAGAAAACACTGTCAGTGAACACAAGCCACCGTGCCATTCACTGTTGCAACTAAAACTTTATAGGTCAAAAAAGAAGCCATATCTAAACATGATCCAGAGGCACAGGTGTTTTCTCTGGAGCCAAGACTTATTTAAAATGGACTGTCAAAGTGGAAAACTGCTCTGTGGTTTTATTCACAATTTCTACAATGTCCCAACTTTTTTGGAATTGGGTTTGTATTTTAGAAATCATCTCCAGAGAAGAATGGACCCCATGTTGTACCGCCATGTTATATTCTACTAGCATCTATTACTGTCACAGGCCGGCTCATAGCCTGTGGCAAAAATGAGGGGACACAGACAACCAGGGTAGGCCAATCAAAAAGTATTCATTTATCAAACTAAAATCGATAACTTAAACAGAGAAAAAGGAATGGGGTGTGAGTATGTCTAAATCAGTGATGTATGTAGGGTGCCTGGATGGGTGAATCTGTGTAACATGCCTGAGTGCAAACCTAAAGAAAACCATAAAGCAACATATCTAACCAAACCATACCTGTTAGAGCTGAGAGAGACAGAGAGAGAGAAGAAGGGTTAACATGTGATAAATACCTGAGCCCAGGTGGCTCCAATTACTTACGACCCTCCCCTGCCTGCAGGAGGAACCGCCCCTGCCAGGCAGAGGAGGGGCTGTGACAATACACTCATAATTACCATCAGTCTACATCTTTCCTATTACATGGTTCTACTAAATAGATACAATGTTAATATGTCCCAGGATTGAAGTGACTGGTAATTTACAAAGCGTAATTATTGTGTAAAAGCTACATCTTCTGTGAGATTACATTTGTGTATAATGTGTAGTCAGTGCTCTGTTTAAATGTTGTCTTCATCCTTCAACAATAGAACTTATTAGCTGTGGGCTATCAGCCGTGCATATTTGAAAATTGCCATTCAGCTGTGTGGCTGTTTACGGGGGCTGTCTCTGCACTGAATAGATGGAACACACAGTAACATCTTGATAAAAAGCTGGTGTGTATGAAAATGGGGCACTTGATTTGTGTGGCTGCACTGCTGAGGCCACCTGAGCCCCGGGGTTTTGGGGAGCTGCGTACGTGCCGGCCATCATGTGTAATTTGACGTGTACATATTGCATTATGTCGAATCTAAGTTAGATCAGTGCAGGCGACCGACAGGTTTTGTATTACCATATTCAAAGAGATGGCTCCTCTAAGCGCATTTGAAAGACAAAAAACAAAACAATATTAGCTTGTCAGCAGTGGTGCAGTTTTTTGCTCTCGCCTGCATAATCTTTAAAATTGTACATTATTTCATTGTGAATTAGAGATTGTATACTTTTTGTGTATTTTAGACCAGGTAAAATGATGGCAAGATTTTTTCATCTAGTTCTTTAAAAAGGGCTGTCATGACCTTTCAATGAATCACCAGGCCTCGCTTTTGCACAAACACAAAGAGACAAAGTTGCACCGAGCTGACTCATCCCCACAACACTTTTTTTTGCAGCAAGCCATTCATCTCCGTGAGAGGAGCGGACACAGCAGGTTATCCCACTGACGTCCCACTATCACCTTAGGAAACATTCACAAGCGGCACGACTCCTGCACTGCTTGTTTTTTTCTTACAGATATAACCCATAGACAAGCTTGTCTGGGCTTTCTCACAACGTCAAATCTTTCCAAATCGGTTTTCACTAACCCTTATTTATTTATTTCTACTACAAAGACCATGTCCACATTAATTACTTATTGCCTGATATGATTTGAGGTTGTGTTAAATGTCTAACTGACTGTCTTGAAATAAACTGCTACTGCTTGTGTGTTTTCAGTGGCAATAGGAATGAAATCACATAAACAGTGGCATTGAACAAGTGCAGCTCAACTTGTGTGATGTGATTCATAAATCATATTTGATGCAAACTTTTACAACGTCAATGTGTTACCATTAATTTGAATAAAGAAGGAAGTAAATCCTATATTATAGTAGTGTGAGAGTGGAGTTTTTTTTTTCAGACAACTGTCTCTATAAACTGGGTGCGAAGCCCGAAGGAAACCCACACAAGCACAAGGAGAACACTCCACACAGATAGGTCACATTGGCCGAGTCGGCTGACTTGACATTTGGTGTACCCCAGGGCTCAGTGCTGGGACCACTCCTGTTCTTGCTGTACGTTCTCCCTCTGGGCAAGATTATACGACAGTATAGAAGCGTCTCTTATCTCTTTGCTGATGATATTCAGCTCTGTTTTTCATTTATGCCTTCCAGGACCCACAAACTGAGCTCCGCTAATGAACTGCTTGTCACAAATAAAACTGTGGTTAAGCAATATCTATCTACAGCTAAACTCAGATAAAACTGAGATGCTTATTGCTCCAGATAGAGCTATCCATGGCATCAAACAGCACCTAGGCGATTTGAGCCACTTGGCAAAATCCAGCCAGAGAAATTTAGGAGATGTTTTTGATAAGGCAATGTCTCTGGAACACAATGTAAAACATCTAATCAAGAACTTTTTTCTCCCAACATCTCTAAAGTCAGATTAATATTGTCGCTAGAGATGATAATACGAGCTTTTGTCTCCTCGCGACTTGACTACCTTAATAGTCTTTTCCGGTGCCTAAATATGAAACAGCTGACTCGCCTGTACCTAGTCCAAAATTCTGCTGCAAGAGAGCATATTACCCCCATCCTGAAATCTCTGCATTGGCTGTCCATAAAATATAGAATCAACTTTAAAATTCTTGTACTGACATTTAGAGCATCACATGGGCTGGCTCCTCCCTATATCGCTGACCTGATCCAACCCTACAGCTCTGCCTGCAGTCTTCGAAACCCATGGAGACAGAACTTTTCAGGTTGCCCCAAAAACTTTGGAACAAACTTCCTCTTATCCTATGCTCGTTGGACTTGGTAGATACTTTTAAAAATAACTCAAGACATTCTTTTTTACACAAGCCTTTTAGCCAAAATAGCTTCATAGAGCTGTTATGAATGAATGTACCTTAATATTGTACATGAATTTAATAATGTCTCTATATTTTGTGTTGTATTTTTTTATGTATTTTAAGTGTGACGCACCTTGTGACTAGTGTCTGTGACAGTTGCTATATAAATAAATTTTACAAAGTTTTTACAAAAGTTAAATACAAGTATATGTGGAATTTGCTGTGATATTTCATCCAAAAGTACAGTTACTGTATGTTCACTACCTGTTATAGCTGGTATAATAATTTACAAACCCAATTCCAAAAAATTTGGGACACTGTACAAATTGTGAATAAAAACAGAATGCAATAATGTGGAAGTTTCAAATTGCAATATTTTTATTCAGAACAACATAGATATCAAATGTTTAAACTGAGAAAATTTATATATTTTTGGGGGGGGTAAAAATAAGTTGATTTTAAATTTCATGGCATCAACACATCTCAAAAAAGTTGGGACATGGCCATGTTTACCTCTGTGTGGTCTCCCCTCTTCTTTTTATAACAGTCTGCAAACGTCTGGGGACTGAGGAGACACGTTGCTCAAGTTTAGGAATGTTGTCACAGTCTTGTCTAATACAGGCTTCTAGTTGCTCAACTGTCTTAGGTCTACTTTGTCGCTCTTTATGATGTGGCAAATGTTTTCTATGGGTGAAAGATCTGGCCATTTCAGAACCGAATCCTTCTTCTACACAGCCATGATGTTGTAATTGATGCAGTATATGGTCTGGCATTGTCATGTTGGAAAATGCAAGGTCTTCCCTGAAACAGACATGTCTGGATGTTGTTCTAAAACTTGGATATACTTTTCAGCATTCATTTTCAGCATTCAGTGCCTTTCCAGATGTGTAAGCTGCCCATGCCACATGCACTCATGCCCCCATCCCATCAGAGAAGCAGGCTTCCGAACTGAGCGCTGATGACAACTTGGGTTGTCCTTGTCCTCTTTAGTCCGGATGACATGGCGTCACAGTTTTCAAAAAAAGAACTTAAAATTTTAATTTGTCTGACCACAGAACAGTTTTCCCCTTTGCCACAGTCCATTTTAAATAAGTCTTGGCTCCAGAAAAAACTTCTGTATTATGTTTAGATATGGCTTCTTTTTTGACCTATAGAGTTTAGGTTGCAATGGCAGATGACCCGGTGGATTGTGTTCACCGACAATGTTTTCTGGAAGTATTCCTGAGCCCATGTTGTGATTTCCATTACAGTCACATTTCTGTTTGTGATGCAGTGTTGTCTAAGGGGCCGAAGATCACGGGCATCCAGTCTGGTTTTCTGGCCGTGACCGTTATGCACAGAGATTGTTCTAGATTCTCTGAATCTTTGGATGATATTATGAACTGCAGATGATGATAACTTCAAACTCTTTGCAGTTTTTCACTGAGAAACTTCTTTCTGATATTGCTCCACTATTTTTTGTTGCAGGATTGGGGGAATGCCATTCTTGACACTGCCACTCTAAAAGGCTCTTTTTATACCCAAGCATGGTGACAATTGACCTAATAAGTTGTAAAATGGTCTTCCAGCTGTTCCTTATGTGTACATTTAACTGTTCTGGCCTCTTATTGCTATCTGTCCCAACTTTTTTGGAATGTGTAGTTCTCATGAAATCCAAAATGAGCCAATATCTGGCATTACATTTCAAAATGTCTCACTTTCAACATTTGATATGTCATCTATGTTGTATTCTGAATAAATATTACAATTTGAAACTTCCACATCATTGCATTCTGATGTACAGTGTCCCAACTTTTTGGGAATTGGGTCTGTAGGAATCCTCACCTCCTCCTTTGCAGGGCTAATGCTGCCTGTCACCACACGTGGGTGCTAAAGTGTCAGGAAAGACCTTATGACAATTTGAAAAGACCTGCAAACAAAAGGCAAAGGAGGACGCCTTCAGGCCTAAATAGTAACAAGTTAATATATAGTAATTTTTATCTTAGATCTTTCTCAGGTTTTATAAAATTGTAATGTAACTTCCAAACATTTTTTAAATTGGGTCAAAAACCTTTGGTTTCCCTTCAAGAATCCTTAATCACAAAACAACACCAAATTATCACCAACATCCTGTTTTGATTTTTACGCATGTAGGCCACAGGATGTAGAACAAAAATGGAGGTTACTGGGGGGAGCCCCTAGCTCAGTTGGTAGACAACTAGCAAATACGTGAGAACGTGGGACACCAAAATTGTCCCCCTTCTCTTGTCTTTTCTTCTGACAACCTACTGTCTGCTTTCAATAAAGGCAAAAATGGAGGTTACTTGAGGTCCTGAGACTGCTCCTTCTTTCCTGTGGTAACATGCTTTTCTCTCACAAAAGCCTCACCCCTTCCAGTAAAAAGACTAGGGAATTTAGCAATCACCCACAGTATTAAGAGGTGTGAAGCAATTTAGCCCGCGAAAACATGAAAGTGTGAATCTTGTTCACTTGTTGGCCATTGTGTTAAACCAGGGGTGGGGAAACTAAGGCCCGGGGGCCACATGCGGCCCGTTTGGCTGTTCAATGTGGCCTGCCAAGCATTTTCAAATTTTATTAATGATTAAACACTGCATATATTTTGCCTTTTCCTTCAATATTGTGCAGCACTCAGTTAATTCCACTATATGACATGTTCCAAATGTTGAATATCTTTTCTAAAGGCAAAATAAATGTGTTTTTATTGAGCATAAGTGAGTTCCTTATGTTGGCCCGGCCCTCCACAAGAGTTCCATGTTCTAATGTAGCCCTTGGGGAAAAATATTTGCCCACCCCTGTGTTAGATAAAAAGCCACTCTTGGTTACTTGTTGGTTGCCTGTGAAGCAATAACAAACTCAAAGCCTTTTTTTAAAACCACCAAACATAACTTTAAATAGCCTCTACTGGCGCTGATAGTGATTATACGCTTCAATTTTTACAGCACTAATTGCCTAGTCTTCTGAAGCCTTTAGTGACATTTCCCCTTGTTTAAGGAATTGTGTGATCAATTGCCCATTTCTTTCTCTAAATGAGATCTGTTTCCTGTAATTCAAAAGCACATTTATTCACTTCTACCTTAAATGCTTAATAGAACTTTCACTCAAGTAGAATGAAACTACTTAAATAACCACATATAAAACTTTTGTGTGATTATATTGAATAGTTTTGGAGGACGGTGGACATAACTATATGGTGCATTCTGGAAAGCTCTTGGAGCAACTGTGTGATATCAAGCTATAAATAACACTGACCGGGCACTTCAAGAGGGTAATTGTTACAGGCAAGATAAACTAGGAACAACACTTTAGCAGGCTGTGTTATGTAAGCTGTTGCATTTATGAATTGTAAAAAAAGGTTGTTGTGTTCCTGTTGTAATGTTTTCTGTAAAATGCAAGCAGAAGAATGACCTTTTTCTTCCAACATCTCCCAACTCAGATTACCCTTACTTATGTGGTGTGTACAGTCCAAGCTTCTCTCATGGAACCCCATAAAAGGTCCTTGAGTAAGGGTGCTGCCATACAATGATATACAGCGAAATACAGCGATATACCTCCGTCCACCAGAGGGCAGGCTCCAAAAGCGGAAATATAAGGAGAAATCCAATGGTGACTTTAAGTGTAAAAATCATGTTTACAGCCTGGTACAAAAGATGGCTCCGGTCTCTAGAGCCAAGTTTTTACTACATGACTCTGGGGGGTGGATTTATGCTATCTAAAAACTATTGTTTTACTATGCAATAAAAGCAAAAAAGCCCTGATGTAATTGCCATTTTATTGCCCTGTTGTAACGACAATATCGATGAATAGGGGACAAATGGGCAGAAGTTGTCCATAGTTTATACTGTAATTGGACACACATAAGGGTAATCTGAGTTGCTAATTCATGTTGTAGGGGTGGGCTTATTATGTGTTTGTAGGCAAACTTACTCTGCTCTAGTTGCTCCACCTCAGAGATCTCAAGACACAGAGATTCTGAGCCCCCTGCCTTCAAAATAAAAGTTGAAAATGGTTACACTAAATATCATTAATACAATCCTTTACTTTACTCATTGAGATGAGCAAAGTAAATATCTAGTATACATATCTTGTTGATTTCTATGTGCTATGATGGGAACTGTTTTTGAGCCAATCAGGTTACCAATGCCATTATGTCACAGTTTTCCTTGGTCTGTTCTTGGGTGTTGGGTATAAAAAGCTGAGGCATAATAATAACATTCAAAATATAACAAAGAGAATGTTGTCATAAAAGGCTAAATTAATTTCATTATGTGTAACTCTAACTGCCTTCGGCCTGTAATTGACCATTTACTCATATAGGAGGGACGTTTTTGAAAATGATAAAAGTGGGCTGGATTAATTTTAAACTAAAAACATTTTGACACAAAAAAAGGTTTGCCAACATTCTATCTATGCTAAAATCTTACAAAGAAAATCCAAACATAAAATTACATACATAAGAAACCCATTAAAGATTTTCCAAAAGCTACATAACTTACTTTTGAGACCGGGACCAAGAGTCAACATCAACCCACCGCAATGTTTTTACATACTTTTCGCTAATAAACTATGCCACATAAATAATTCTTTATAAAATTATTGGGAGTTTGTTTACCTTTTAATATATCTGATTACTTTACTAAGTTAGAACTTTTGTGTAACGACTATTAGATAAATTAGAGAATTACCATAAAGCTAACAGCTAGCACGTAGGAGCACGCTCTTCATGTTAAAGGCGCGTGGTGCGGTACGTTGTAACTTTATACTGTCATTTTCTTACTTTAAGATGAACCCTAAACAATATCATTATGTTTTTACTTTGAATGCGTTTAAACAGCAGTTCTTCTTACACTCTGGTGACTTGACGGTGCAGGGGGGAAGTGGATGCGCTTGAGAACTAGCCCACTCCTTCTTGAGGCTCTCGAGGCGGACTTGGTTCCAGTTAAACACTCGGCTCGTGTGTGCCCCGCCGCGCAGCTCACTCTCTCCTCTCCAGGCAGCAGCACCGTGCTCCGAGCGGCCGAAAAACAGCAACAGCAGGCGGACACCCGCGCTGGCACAGTCCCCAGGATGGAGGTAACACATTTACGCGCACACACAGTTCGCTCGTGTACTTTTTTGGCCTTGGAAACAGATGGGTTTGACATTTGTTGTACATAACATGTGTGGTTTTAAGTCACTTATTACATCATTGATGCGCGGTTTTCTGAATTACTGACAGTGCTGTTTGTAGAAAGAGAGCAGCCAGAATATATGACCTTAAGCAACAGCCTAATTTGTTTTTGTTGGTGGGGGTATTTCAGATAAGAGAACTACTTGGAATTACTTAGTTAAATATTTGCAGCTCTAGTGGTTGGATAAGACTGCTGTTTAGGGGCCCAGGAAGTAGTAAAGCCCACAGAAAAGTTATTTCAATTCAGAATATATATTTTTAAATTGTTGCTAAACTTGCATAAGTAAACACATACAATTTTACTAAAAGTAAGAAACTTGCACTAAATATTTTTTTTTAAACCTGGACAAGCAATGGACAGAGTTGCGCTGAACATAATTTATAAAGTCAGATAATTATCACTTAACAAGACTACTTCAATCTAACTATACACAACTATAGGCTTGTTCACATGTAATAAGAACATGCCACGGAGCATATTACTGCACATGGTTATAGATAAATGGCACATGAACCGTTGAGACCTACTTTAAAAGTGTGTTACAGTTAGAGCTGTGCAAAGGAATCAAATGCCAGTTTGGCGCTGTGTTGAGTTTGTGGTAACAGCTTCATAACAAGAAACCACAATGGAAGAGGGAGGAAATGAAGCCGACAGCATCTGTAATGTACTGCTGTTTGTTCGGCTAGATAACTGCGTTGAGTGAATGCCATTAGTGACTTTGTCTGCGTTAAGTGTTTCTGCAGTTACACTCATCCCAAGCACATATGTGCCATGCCTCGGTGCAAATAAAAAGGCCATCATAGAGTTTTATTTATATCTATATATATTTATAGCACCCAGGTTGGTGGACCACCTCCCAGCAAGTTCCTAGACTCAATCTGAAATACATAATGTGAAGAATGAAGAAGAAACGCCCAGATTTCCCCGCGCACGTGAGGGAGAATATTACTACATAACAGCTGTACCACTCAGCTCAGAGATCCAGGCTAGTTTGTTTTTTTTGAAAATTCTTTTAAAAAAAAAGCCAAAATATATAGACTATAGACACATTAACTACAGCACTTCTAAAACTAGGGCTGTTAGTGTTATACAGAATCTTTGGTAACAGCAGTTTGTATTATATAGGTATATATATTATCTGTTGGTAACCCTGAGAACTCTCCAGCTTTATGATTGGTAAAGCATCCCACGGCACTGAAACTCTAGTCATGATTACAACACAGTTGAGAAAACTTGTGTTATTGCATACTGTGGTTTTCCTGTCTCTTGTTCAACTTTTCAAATATGCTCATTCTTATGCAGTTAAGACAGTTGAAGAGTTAAATATTTCATATGTACAGTATGTGATCATTACATGTTTGTTACAAGGGAAATGTGCCATATGCAATAACTACGTTGAATAATGTGAAAACAATATAAGCTGCAATATTTGAATGCTTTTGACTCTAACCTCCTAAATGTAGAAAAAAAAACTAGGTGTAAACCAGGACCTTTTGATTAAGACTATAGAATAGATAGAATGAACAAACAATATTTAAACAAACAAACACTTTTGCATGAGTTTCATTGAGCTAAGTGGTGGACATTAGTGCAGTTAGTGCTTGATTTGTTGGAACTATTGATTAGCCAGACAAACCCTTGAGTACTTCCGTACACAGATTGTGAGTTTGTGGGTACTTTAGGACTGCACTGCATGTGTGTTCGTTGTGGGCTGGGGTTGGTTCTGCTTTAAAGGAAACAAATGACACAGCTGGAAAAGTGAGCATTTGCATGGATGTGCCAACCATATGGTGAGCACATTTATTATGTAATCCATAGTAAAGTTAAGAAAGCAATAAAAGTGTGGACCCAGGGGACATGTACTAATGAGTTAGTATTTTCCCTCTGCTTTACAGCACTATGTCAATGACAAAATGACGCTCTACTTATTTTTATTTTTATGAACCCATTCTTTTTTCTTCACTAAAACCAGTCCGGTATTTAGCCTTAGATGGAGTGCACATGGCAGAGTGGTTAGCACTCCTGCCTCACAGCAAGAAGGTTGTGAGTTCAAAACCCGGCCGACTAAAATATTCTCTGCCGTCTCCGGTCTTTCTGTGAGGAGTCTGCATGTCCTCCACGTGTTACCGTGGGTTCTCTCCGGGTACTCCGGCTTCCTCCCACCGTCCAAAGGCATGCATGTACAGGTTAATCGGCAACTCTAAAGTGTCCCTAGTGAATAAAAGTGAGAGTGAATGATTGTTTGTCATAACTAACTGGCCACTGTCCAGGGTGTACCCCGCCTCAGGCCCAAAGCTGCTGGGATAGGCTCCAGTCACCCGCGACCCCTAACGGGACAAAGCGGTAGAAAATGAATGAATGAATGAATGAATAAAACCAGTCCCTGCAGTGCAGCTTCACCACTGTGAGTCCAGTCCAGTAACATTTCAAATTAGAGATGGGACAATGTAATGTGAGTATCATTATTGGAGCATTTTCCTTCTCAGTTATTGGGATACAGATATGCTGATATTTGTTATAAGGCCATTTTCACACGGAGGAGCGCTCTGGTAGAAATATGGAAGTTACGTGCATAAAGAGGAATTGACCAAATACCTCAACAAAACAAGGAATTAATGCACTTTTTTCCTGGTCAATCTTGGGTTATAATTCCACTACATTTTTTACAGATACCATGATTCATTGCAAATGATTGTCTACAAAATGGCTTTAAACTAGCCACTCCCTAACGCTGAAGCGGTGTCACCTGCAGTGAGAATGGATCGCACTGTCGTCGACATAAAACACCATGAAACTCTGATGAATGTAAAAGATCAGCCTAAAGGAAGCACAGGCATCTCTGTACCACTCTTTAGGCATCTGTGTCCTGTTTCCTGGGAATCCAATTCCATTTCAAACATTGTGTTGAAGGAAAACAATGCAAATGTTACAATGATGAGGACAATTTTAAATCAAACGCCATGTTTGTTCAAGTAAAGACATCTCAAAGTTGTCATGTCATACTGAATAGTCTTTTTTCATGATGCATCCTCTTGGGGTTTTGTTTTACATTCTTAACAACATCAGTTTCTCCCACAATGACCAGACATAAAACAGACTATGCTGGGTCAACCTATTCTCAGTCTCAGTTTTTGTACAACATAAGGCTTGGCACATAAACAGATAGCATATCAATTGTCCAAAAATATACATACAATATAGCCTCATACTGACTTACCAATATGCCTCGTCAATGTATGTTATTTCTAACTTCCAAAGTAAAATACACAATTTAACGTACTGCAAAAAATTTCATTGCAGCAAGGTCAGCCTTAAAACAAAAGCAGAAACTACCAACCTTCATTCATACCCTGGACAACGACCAGTTAGTCTAATGCCTGACTACAACCGACCTTGTTGACACAACTCTGTCACAACAAACATTCCTCTATATGTCCAAAACATATATTCATTGAACAAAATGTAAAGTATAAAGTAGTAAAGTATATTGGTCTAGAGTTGTTAATACTGGTTTAAGAATGTCATTATGTTGGAGTGAAACAGAGCACAGACTGTCTTTGCAGCATTAGCAGATCATTTGAATATACTAGTAAGTGGTTTTCCTAAATATCTCGTAATTCGTTAGAGGGCCCATTTGGGAGCCGTTTATTTTCTGGTTTGTTGCCTGTATTTACACCTCCATGCTAGTTTCTCTTCTGAAGTAATTGTTTAGACGTGTTTGGTTGGATATTTTCTCGTTTATGGCCAATCAAAGCGCCATAAAGTCTCCCTAATCCCACAGCAGTTGTAGAAGATTTCAGTTTCTTCCTCGTTCTTTTTTTTTGTGCTCTAACTTGTCTGCTGCCAATGTCTTTCCGCAGTGCTATCAGAAACAAGGCTTTGTCAGGCCCCCCAGTCCTGCAGCACGGCGTGGGGTTGCAGAGATAACCGGGGCGGGAACCACAAGATAGTGAGATAAGAACAAGAGGATACACTGCTCTTTCAAAGAGTACAATTGTGAAGAACGTGTTTAAAGATATCTGTCATATTCAGAATTGTTTTCAGAACCTGCTGGTACAGCTGCAGGTCGTGTGCTACACAACACTGTCTTCAGACCTGAGATATGCAGATGAAAGAGGAAGTGAAAGTCCTTTCTAAATTTGGCAAGTTGCCCTCCTCTTATTGCCTTTTTTGGCAGAAACTTGTGAAAACATAACAAGCAGCATGACCATAACATTTTCTTTGTTTTTGCCACAGTTGCATGTTTTCAGTTTGCTTTAGTGATAAAACTGTTTTTTGTGTTGATTTATAAGTTCATAAGGTTGCTATAGTTCCAAAAGTGCATACCATGACATAAATCCTAATTTCCCTTTTTCCTCAGTTCAGGGGTCTCAAACTTGCGGCCCGGGGGCCAACTGCGGCCCGCAAGACGATATGAAAGTTTAATGTAAGTGCGCCCTGCGAGTTTTATATGAATGGCACGTTACCATGTTGTGTGTGGAAGGTTCCTTTTTGTGCAAGCTGGAATTGAGCCAACCTACCATCACAGTGGAGGATATGGCTCCTGGGGGGCCATCGGCTGGGCTTGATACTATGGAGGAGCCTGTGTAACATCACATAGCCATCATAAAATTACAGGTTCTTACTGTGTTTGAAATGAGCATTTTTGGTCTTGAGCTGGACAAATTCAATGTTACTGGCATTGGATTTGGCATCATGTGGATTGTATTTTGTTTTCCCATCATTTGAAATGGGCTGATTTGTTTGAAAGATGATGGCAATTTGATTGCCACGATCCAAATTAACGCAGATGTTGACAATATCACCGAGGGGAGTGGACATCCAAGGGGGCCACTCAGCCAGCTCATTCATGTTCTTCAATATTCCATTTAAGTTCAGGATAGCGCAATTTCAGAAGAACCCATTGAAGTTAAAGAACTGTTAGTAATGACGTTTGAGAGGATTTAACAAAGCTTTTTTTGTGGAATACCTGATCCTGCCCAGCCTCACCCAGACTCTGGCTCCTGCGGCCCCCAAGTAATTTGAGTTTGAGACCCCTGCCTTAGTTCCACATAATAGCTCTGAGAATGGACCATGCAATTCTTTTTAGTTTAATTGGACTTTTGTGGAAGAAATAGTTTTTGTGGTGTTCTGTCCTGCAGCTCACAGATCTCAGACGTCCACTGACTGCTCTCTGTTTTTGGTCCATGGATGGTCCATGTTGTTTAGCATATCATCCGTCCTTTTGTGTCTGTTGCTCCACTACTTAACCAGAGTCTCCAAACTAATACCTGATATATCTGATGAGGTGCTGTCTAAAGGCCACTGAAGGGTGAATGGATGAAGGCAGAACTACATCATAGTTTCAGTAAAAAGAGTGATCCCAGCCCCGATGTCAGCTATCCGATCCTCGGGCCAGATGGTTCTTGTCAATGGAAAGGGCAGGGCCAGACTCTGACAGTACCAGGAGAAGGAGATCCCCTTGTGAGTTCTCGATGTGGGTATTTACATTTTTGATAGTTTCTTGTTCCATAACACATTATCCCAACCTTTTCCTTCTCATTTTAAAATACCAGGAGATCTTAAGGAATGGCTGGATTTCTCTTATTTTATTCTGATTTTAATACATTTGTTTGTGGGGAT
Source organism: Neodontobutis hainanensis (assembly GCA_024349245.1). Taxonomy (NCBI): domain Eukaryota; kingdom Metazoa; phylum Chordata; class Actinopteri; order Gobiiformes; family Odontobutidae; genus Neodontobutis; species Neodontobutis hainanensis. The sequence continues at coordinate 17,113,268 of JALDNG010000020.1, read as the reverse complement.
TCTTTTTTCTTTTTTTCTCAGCTCATTCATTCATTTCATAATTGTGTCCACACCCTACAGCATTAGTGCATGTCTGGAGTCACTCCCAAAGCAGCAGTGCCTTCTCGATGACTCCATTTACCTCATCTCTGTGACAGAGGCCCGTTTTAGCACCGCTTATGCCCTCCACACTTAGCTCATGTAATAACACTGAGAGGCACTGAAGGCTGTGGAAAAGTGAGATATTCAGATGGATGCTGCTCCCAAAGTACATCAGGTTTTCCTGGATAAGAACAGAGTGAGAAGGTGCCTGTGTGCTCTCCTTTCTCTTAACATGTAAAGGCAAAAAGGCTGCTGCTTTGTGTTTTTTTTTCAGCACAGGGCATGTTGTGAAAACATAATGTTTCAGCAATTCAAACGGAATCCGTTACAAGAGAGCGTGTTGTACAAGAGCTTGCTCAACAGCCGTGTTTTGGTGCCCTTTATTTATCTCCAGTTTACTGCGTCACTAGTACGCTGATGTGGACTGGAAATTAAAGGGAATGGTTAAAAGTCCCAGGCCACACTTTCTTTATCAGCTCCATGGTGCATTACACAGGCTTGTTGCTCGCCGACTGCCGCCGCTCTGTCAGACAGCTATGTTCGGATTCTCGCATCATGTGCTCCTTCTCCTTTCCCTGTGGAAATAGGAATCACAGGGACAAACAATAGTAAGCTTTGTGTGGTCAGTTTCTCAATGTTCCCTCCTCACATCTGCCGGTCATACAGTACACCTCGTGTCTCCATCAAATGACTGGAAATTTTGTGACTGCTCAGGATTAACCGATGCTTTTCCAAACACAACAACTTTGGATACACACTGTTAAAGCACACAGCTGTTAGATGTGGCTCAGGCAAAGGGTTACAACATCTATTTGTAATCTTATATTACGAAAGTGAAGACCAACACTTGATTACAAGCTATTTCCAAACAGGTGCTTTCAAAATTGAACTATGCATCTTTAAGGTTGGTTTGGTGTGTAGTGTTATGCCGTTGTTGGTGACATCTGGAGGCAAACGTGCACACTGCAATTCAACACGTCACCCTCCTCGGACGGTAGCCCTGAACAAACCCCAAAGTGATAGGTCTGTTGGTGATTTCACATGAAAGATCACACAAAATTATGTTGAGAAAAAATGTGCTTCATTTGACTTTAACCCACATCAACATTTACCCTGTCTATTATAGTCTGTCAACGTTAATGCTTTTCCTCTTGGATGTTATTTTTGCTAATCATTTGAAACTGCACCAAAGGGGGAAAATTGCAGCCAATAGTTGTTTCCAGGGAAGTTGCTGTCCATAAATGGATTGTTCTGATTGACTCTCCCCAGATCCAGTAGCATGTCACTTAATCTCTCTTTCCTTGTTTGAACATGCTGATTTGCCCTATATGTATATTTATGCTTCACAGTATGTTGTCCTGCTCATACCAAGGAGACACACTCTCTCACTCCCAGGAGCTGAAGGGTTACAGAGTTCCGCTGAGATCCACAGCTCAGGGTTTTTTTTCCCAGGCCTGGAGCCCCAGAAATAGTTTTATACTCCTCATTCTTAAAGTTTCCCACTCTTCCAGAGACCCCAGCTGAGTTAACACACACACAATACTGATAACTAAGCAGACTGAAATCCCATAAAGCAGTTAAACTTTATACATCTATTTTATTGTATAATTTTACACTGACAAGATTAAAATAGCTGTCTATATTTTGTATGCATGGCTTGTGTTCCCCTGTGTGGGAAAGTATTTGCATTAAGTCTATTTTCATTCAGAATGAAGCTCATTAAAGATGAAAATTAACTATGTAATGAGATCTAAATATGATTTTCTTAAACTTAACTCATATGTTATATTCAGCATAATATTCAGGTCTAGGTCACCTTTGCTTTGAAGAAAACACCGGAATAACACTGAAACCGACTCATGCAATACTGAACAACATGGACCATCCCTTGCATAAGGTTTTTGAAAGACAGAGCAGCCTGTGGACGACCAAACAACTGAATTTTAATTTAAGTGTTGGTTGACACATTGTCAGAACAGCTGTAGTCAGTATGTTGTGGGACTTACGATCCGGCGGGGAATGGAACTTTTTGAAGTAGTGTATACATTCCTTTGCTGCTCCAAAAATACCACCCGTTCCCACAATAGAAACACTTGAGTTGAACCTTGAAGTTCCAAAACTCCGGTTAGAGCATCGTCCTACTTCCCTCCGACTGTGCTGTTGTGACTATAGCCGGCCGAGGGAAGCTTGTGTTTTCTGAAGGACAGGAAAGAGTTAAACAATCAGTGGTTACAGAATAATGGCGGGTGGGTGGTTGGTCCCCGGCGAGATTAGTATTTATCACAGAAGAGAAAGGATAAGAACATGAAGGTCTAAAATGGAGCCATGTTCGAGCTGGGGTACATTTGGGTGGAGACGGTGAGATCATGGTGAGAACAAGAGGAAAAAAGAGAGTGATTCAATTGTGGAATGTGTGCATCTGTGAAACATAGAGGATTCATGTTTTTGTACTTGGGAGGGGAACTGAGAGTGCACACCCAGGAAATGTAGCAAGAGGGACGAACATGTGCTTACACATGGTCAATAAATGCAGCACAGAAATAAGAACGAGAAGTAAGGCTGTGTAATGTGAACTCAAATCAATATTTCCTCAACAATATCACAATAACAAGAAATAAACAATTCTATTTTGCCTTTTACAGGAAAGTAATATGTTTTTGCTTGTCATTAATGTAACGCATAATAGGACTCTCTTATCACATATCATTATTTATTGATACATTTTCTGCTGCTCAAAAGTGGTTATGGCTCACAGGGGGCTGCTTTGGGTGTGAGACAGGATACTTACTGAACAGTATGTTGAGTACATATTGCAAGAAAAACAGCTTGAAGTGCAATAAATGTTACTGTAAACATCACATGGGGGGGCGAGGTAGAGGCTATGCACTGTCTCTGGTCTTAGCAGGACACCAGGAGCAGGCAGTACACCATATAATTCCAGTAGGCCAGCACATAACAATATGCACTTCTTTTCAAGCCCGAGTCCCACACCATGGCGTTAATGTGTGAGTACTTGTGGGTGTAAATGGGTCAATGGAAGCATGTTGTAAAGTGCTTTGGTGCCCAAGAGGGTATATTATACATGCTCTATACATGTCGTTTACCATCAACATGGTGATCTCAGTGGACTTACTCATTGAGAAAGCTGCATTTCATTTTTTTTGTGAAAAGTTTACAATCATAATGAAGCCTGAGTTTATGAGCTACAGCAAAAATCAAAGTCGGTTTAGTCCTCGTTCGGTCCTCACTTTAGTCCTCGTTCGGTCCTCACTTTAGTCCTCGTTCGGTCTTCCCTTTAGTCCTCGTTCGGTCCTCACTTTAGTCCTCGTTCGGTCCTCCCTTTAGTCCTCGTTCGGTCCTCCCTTTAGTCCTCGTTCGGTCCTCCCTTTAGTCCTCGTTCGGTCCTCACTTTAGTCCTCGTTCGGTCTTCCCTTTAGTCCTCGTTCGGTCTTCCCTTTAGTCCTCGTTCGGTCCTCACTTTAGTCCTCGTTCGGTCTTCCCTTTAGTCCTCGTTCGGTCTTCCCTTTAGTCCTCGTTCGGTCTTCCCTTTAGTCCTCGTTCGGTCTTCACTTTAGTCCTCGTTCGGTTTTCACTTTAGTCCTCGTTCGGTCTTCCCTTTAGTCCTCGTTCGGTCTTCACTTTAGTCCTCGTTCGGTTTTCACTTTAGTCCTCGTTCGGTCTTCCCTTTAGTCCTCGTTCGGTCTTCCCTTTAGTCCTCGTTCGGTTTTCCCTTTAGTCCTCGTTCGGTCTTCCCTTTAGTCCTCGTTCGGTCTTCACTTTAGTCCTCGTTCAGTCCTCACTTTAGTCCTCGTTCGGTCTTCCCTTTAGTCCTCGTTCGGTCTTCCCTTTAGTCCTCGTTCGGTTTTCCCTTTAGTCCTCGTTCGGTCTTCCCTTTAGTCCTCGTTCGGTTTTCACTTTAGTCCTCGTTCGGTCTTCACTTTAGTCCTCGTTCGGTCTTCACTTTAGTCCTCGTTCGGTCTTCACTTTAGTCCTCGTTCAGTCCTCACTTTAGTCCTCGTTCGGTCTTCACTTTAGTCCTCGTTCGGTCTTCACTTTACTCCTCGTTCGGTTTTCACTTTAGTCCTCGTTCGGTCTTCACTTGGTGGAGCGGTGGTCCCTCAACTGGAAGGTAGGCGGTTCGATTCCTGCTCTCCCCACAGTACATACTGTTATTGTGTCCTTGGGCAAGACACTTAACCCCCCTGCCTTCAGTGGTGTTCCAGCTGTAACACTGGTGAATAGAAGCTTAATGTAAGTTGCTTTGAATAAAAGCATCTGCTAAATGACTAAATGTAAATGTAGTCCTTGTTTGGTCTTCGGTTTAGTCCTTGCTGGACTATGTTCTTTTTTCTTTCAGTAATATGGATAATGTATGGATGGATTAATGTTTTTTAATGAATTTACCACCACTCACAACAGGAAATTAAAGTACAATGCAAGTCAGCCATTGTGAATCCATTCTGTCCACTCTGTCTATATGTCACTGCCCAAAATGTGTACTTTATGTGCAGTCATCTCCATACGCAATCAGGGCCATTGATATGTCGAGTGAGTTAATAATCATCAAAGACTTCCACTGTAGAGCAATCAGCTTGGGAATAGTAGGAGAGACCCAAAGTAGAGCCAAGAAGTGATAACGGGGGCTGCAAGGACAAGTCCGAGCTGTCAGGGGTGATGCTGAACAGCTGTGAGACACAAGGCCTTCTTTTCCTGCAAGCAAAATCACAACGGTAGTAGAAAAGACGAGTTCCCGTAAGGACAGAGCTGAATGGTTTTGAGGGGGAGGACCTGCTTTCTCAACCTGTCTGCTTTGTTTAGCAATCTGTCTGTGTTTATCTGCTGTAAATACAGAAGTGAGAAGCACCCATGCCACCATTATTAAAAATCTTTAAAGGTCCTCCAAATTTAAAAAAAATCTGTTTTTGGCTTCTACAATAGAGAAAGGAAGCCATGTTAAATCATAGTAATATATAGAGACTATTTTTATATTAAATAAGTGACAAATAATATAAAATAATGAATTACAAGACTTCCCCAACAGCTGTGACTCTCTTAATGTTAGTTTAAACGTTCAGCCATCACATTTATTATACATCTGCAACATAAAGGCACCAGACATGTATTATTAATGAGGCATAGTTAGGGAGTGACCGTTATTGTGTATTAAAAAGGGTGTATCCTCAAAGAATGCCTGCATAAAAGATTGGGGGTTTTATCAAGGAAGTGAAAAAAAACAAGGTCATGTCAGGAATCTGTCTACATTCCAGCTTTTATTTTGCATCCATTTTTCATCAGGAATGCCATTAATGTATAACAACATAAACCTACAGAAGGGCTAGACTGCAACTTCCCATGGATCTGCAAAAACGAGCAGTTAAAATTTTATGTCATGTATGTTTACTGTATTTCCCTTTTAGAAGGACTCTCCATCCAAACCATCTGTGGCTGAACTGGCTGGAAGGTTCAAAGGTCATATTCTCCCAATGCCTGCGTCAAATGATGAGGTAACATTCTTCACATAATTCAGGGGTTTTGGACTTTCTGTTTTATGTTTGTAAAGAACAGTACTGCAGACCTATTGATCAAATGAAAGTTTTAGGGCTGCACAATATATTTCTAATTTCATGTTATCTCAATACTATAATTGATCTCTATCTCTATTGCAATAATATCAGCAATAATGTTATGGTTTTCCATGTCACATTTAAATTTTGCCTCAAAATTATTGTCCAGAGCCTTAAGTCAAACTGTGTTGAATCTAAATTCTAAAAAGTTCTGTTTTAAACCTGTTTAATTTTCTACATTTAGTTTTAGTTTAGACCTGTTTAGTAGTATTGGGTAGCATTACTTTTCAAAGTAACTTGTTAGGTTATATTGTTACTGTTTAAAAACTTAAAAATGCATTACATTACCGCGTTACCCTCTGATAAAACGCATTAGAGTACTTGCGTTTATGTGTTTATAAAGCTCTCTGTGTGTGGCCTACAGCCTAGTGCAGCCGTTTATGACAGGCTTAATTTTCTGTGTCATGGATTTATTAGACTACGGCTCAGTAATGACAGAGCTTTATTCAGTTATACTTTTAGTTTCACAGCCCGTTTAGTGAACAGGTGCCTGTCTATAAGTCTATCACATTTTGCATGCACGCTTTTAGAGTTAAAGGGAACAAAATGTCACAAGCAGCACAACACTTTGACCTGGAATCGGAGTGGAGACAGACTGCAATCAGCTGCTTTGATCAGAGGTTCTTATAAAAACAACAGGCAGTGCAACGATAGGCTTGTGTGCGTTGAGCTTTAGCTGCAATAACATAACGCATTCACTCACTTAATGATTGTGCAGCTTCACAAAACGTATGGTGTTGTTGTTTTTCTTAAACTAATGCGTTACTTATTTGAAAGAGTAACGAGACAATGGATTACTTGGCTTAAAAACTAACATTTTAGGTTACTCTTTACTACAAAAATGTAATTTGAGTAGTCTTAAGGCATTAGTTTGCGACGTATTACCCCCAGTACTACTGTTTTGTCCTGGTTTACTCCTGGTTTAGTCTGTAATGCTGCTTTGACACGTGGAAGTTAGTCCAGAACCTTGTACAGCTTTATATTTTTTTTTTATCAATTTAATGAATTATAATTCTTTTCATATAATGCAGCTCATATTATTATTGCAATGTTCAAAAAAGCATATGGGATGTTTTTCTAATATTGTGCAGCTCTAGTACTTCCTATACTAATATTACAATTTCACACTATTTCACACTAATACAACATACATGTTGTATTTATCATCTACTCTTTTCTAGGCGCGTTTTCGAAGAAGACCTCCCTCCTCCCTGAAGCTACAAAAAGATAATAATGAAGAATCCAAAGTATGTTCTTTTTTGATTCTTAAAACGTAATCTTAATATCTTACGAGAGTTTTCTTTTTGAATCCGTTGCAGGACAGTAGGTTGTGTGCTGTATGTTTTTTAGTGCAGAGTTTAAGAGCCAAATGTGGAGTGCATTTCTTGTTTATGACTATTTTATGACTCGTTGTAATATTCCTAGGTAGTTATATTTAAGCCTTGTTTCCACTAAAGCAGAAGAGTTCCCAAAAAAGCCTACTGTACCAAACTGCTTTAGTAACACCTCTAACATGGCCAGGAAAAATAGCAATTAGGATGTTTTCTTAGATAGAGTTTGTCTTGTTCTTGTGATAAAAAATCATATTTCATAAAGAATAAATGTGAATTGTTGGACATTATTTTAGATACAATGTTCTACTTACTTTCAGCTACACACAAAGTTTTACTCTTCCTCTCCTCTTCATAATTTGTATTAATGCAAATGCATCCATGCTGTGAAGGCTTGTATCAAAAGCAAAGGTTTTCAGATTTCTCATTCAGAAACACAGTTTGTATGGCACTTGTAAGACGTTATTGTTAAAGAAGCAGAAACCACACTCCTGCTCACAGCGTAATGGAAATGCAAGCCTCTTCGTATAAATCTGTGCCGTATTGAACCGTACCTCTCAGTGAAAACTAGGCTGAAGAAACAGTTGGCTTCCGTTTAAAAAGTATAAAATAAACTGTTAATGACACACCAACAGAATGAACTTTGCATGAAATAAAACAAAATATTATATAGCTAGAAATTTGTGTCTTTGGTTTGTTACAGAAAACCATCACTTCTAACCCTCCCAAAGTTAAGATGAAGAACTCTGCACTCATTGAAAAGCTGCAGGTAAGTGTATTTCCCTACATTTTGGTTTTGTAAATGGAAAAATCAAGGAGGGCAAGCGGTTGAATTAGAATTAGTATGTTAATATTAAAAGTTCTACCGCCCCCCTCTGGTCAGTTGTTACCACTGCTTGTGAGGGTTGCGTGTTGAGATAAAGGGGAAGGGCCTGTTGCTAAGGCCTCAATCGGCTCAGATTAACAAACTAATGGGATGATGCGCTTTCCAGCCCACGGTGAGGCAGGGAAATATTTCCTTTAGTGTGCACTTCACAAAGTGGGCAGCCATGGGACAAAAGGGCTGCCGGTTTTCACTCTTCCTCTTCTCCCCAGTGCAGGTAGGACACTCAGGATTGGGCAGGATTTTTATAGAATTAAAATTGTTAATGGTAACTCACAGCAGTGATTTGAAGGACTGAAAATAGAATGGGGAACACTGATAGCAGTGAATGAATTGTATTGCTGCTATAAAATGGCTATATTACTGAGGTAGTAATGTTAGGATGTATATTTTTGTAGAAGTACAGAGCTCATGCACTTCCTTCCGTCATCTTCTTAATGATTCGAATCTGCTGTAGTGAAAGAAAGTATAATTAAAAGAGAGAGTAGAGGCTTCAATATGTCCCTTTCCCCCGTAGGCCAACTTAGCTCTGTCACCCACTGCTTTGCTGCCTTCACCCAAGAGCCCCGAGGTAAAGCTGCAGCCGGCGCTGTTGTCACCCACCACTCCACTCTCCCCCCTGAGCCCCCAAAGCCCAAGTCTGCAGTTCTCACAGCAGTCCAGCGAAGAGGAGGACCCAGCGAGCTTCCAGAGCCCCCCCGAAGGCACCCCCCTGCCGAGCATTAACAAGGTAAACTGATAAACACAAACACAACTGTCCTATTTACAGATGCTTTGTGAACATGTTAGTGGTGTAATATTGAAAGATGAGTGGTTTTGTTGCACAGCTGTCAGCCAATCAAAAAAGGGCATCAAAATCAACAGGGCTCCCGTGGGTCCTCAAAAAGTCTTTTACGATCTTAAATTAAATTTGGTCAAATTGAGGTCTTACATTAACCCAGAATCTATTGCAGGTCTAAATGTGGTCTAAATACAGGTCTAATTTACTTGTTGCAAAGTTTTTGTTTTGTTTTTTGCAACATAATGTTGAAGCCCAGATTTGTCTTCCAAATTTGAAGAATTTGAGTTTTGGAAAAAACATTGCCGTCTGAGCAGCATCGCTTAATTTTTTTATAACTTGATTGTGTTTTAAAATGAGTAACTGTAGATAAGTAAATCTTCATTTTCACATGTTCATGTTTGTATCAGATCTTTGCATCTCATTATGAGTCATATCCTTGACAAACACGAGCTGTTGTCACATTAAGAGCTCCGGAGCCATTTCTCAGTCCATTTGCCAAGAAAGCTGTGACGTCAGAGCCGGACACATGTTCCTGTCCTCTGCTGACGTGTCTTCTCAGCGGGTGCTCGGCCTCATCTCCTGTTTAAGCAGCCCCTGGGATAAGCAGGAGCATCATGGCCCTGTATCACCTGAGTGTTGCTTCTGGTGGAATTGAGCATATAATCCCCTTAGCCTAGTTAAAGTCCCTGAGCACCTATTAGTGCAGCTCACTTATGCATATAAAGAACGGATATAGACAGTTTGCAGAAATTATTTTTATATAATATCAGATGTAATCTATTTAATTTATATATTGTACATTTATATATAGCACAGTTTCCAAAGAGAAACGTTTCCAAAGTGCTGCAAAAAACAATAAAATTACTTAAACTAGCAAACTAGTTTAAGCTTTTATGAAAACAATAAAAACCTGTAAACTTAGGTTAGATATAGCCTCATAAATTTTTTTTAAAATTGTGAGCCCATTGAGCGCTTTAAATTTTTTTTTATTGGAAAGTAACTTTTGAAATTACTATCATAAAAATAATATAAGATACCTTATTTTTGGGAAGCGGTAAAGACAAAATAGTATGGGCCCCTAAATTTATCCCTGGGGTACTCCATAGAATACTAAAGAATAAGCTACTGATTTAAGTCTGATTTAGTCAGGGTTGAATTTCACAAATATTTTTGTCTGATCTACCATTCTTTAAAGCCTGGGAACACAAACCTTTGTCAAGGTCTTGCGTCTGGTTTGACAAAAGGAGAAGGGCACTAGAAAATATTTTCTTTTGGGCTTTGACACCCATGATGTGACGGACAAAACTCAATGTAATGCGAATGACTGTTTGAGTTTATTATTTCTTCCTTTTTTTTATAGTAGTCTAAACACATTTTTTTGAAGTAACACATAACACTGTATAACTAAATTGCTGCTGACAGGGCTGCACAATATATCACAAATGTATCATCATTGCGATATTATTATTATTGTGATATAATTGTGATATCTTTATCAAATTAATGAGATTGACATTATTTTTGCCTCAAAATCATTGTCCAAACAGCATTATATAAAAACGGGTGTGACCAAATGAAAAAGTCCAGGTTTAGACCTGGTTCATTTCTTTTCTAAACCAGTTAAAAGTTTTCCTATGTCAAAGAGCATTTAAATAATATCACAATATGCAAAATATCAAGTTTTTTCTTAAATGATGCAGCCCTACTTGACACACTTGTTTTTCCCAGACTCGTGCACGGCTGTCATTCAAGAGGCGTCCACCCACGAGGCAGCACAGGAGGTCAACCGGGGAGGAGGCAGGATCCTCAGGAAGCACTCTGTCCCCGTGTAAACTCTCCAACCCTAATGAAAACGGGTACAACGATCAGGTTTTTGACAACCCACCAGAAGAGGCTGCAATTAAAAAGGCTAGCCCGGAGGAAGCCAAGGAGATAGACAGAGACTGTGAAATGATAGAGGAAGGGGCGATAAGGAATAATCCTGAAGACACAGCAGACCTGGAGGAGAAGCCAGCGGGGGAACAAGGCCAAAGCCCAGAGGATTTGGAGGAGGAACAGCAGCCCTCAGAGCCTTGTCCTGCTGAGTCTGAGGAGAAAGAGGGAAAGTCAGAAGAGCAAGAAGAAGAGATGCCTGAGGAGGCAACCAAAGAAGGAAATGAAGGAATGTGAACTGTGAAATAATTTATGCTGCTCTGTACTTTTACTGAGAGAATTCTTAGGAGAGTTTCATTGTTGTCTGTTTCTGTCTCATGTCATCTAACGCCTTCTCCTGGCCATTCCTAGAACAGGTCTACAAACACTGGCCCAATTACTGAAATCATGCAGGTGCTTTCTTCATATTAGTCTGCGTAACCAGGCTGTTTTACATCACACATTTATTTTATTTTTTACTTAGATAATTGTCCAGAGTACACTTCTTCAACAAGACCTTCACAGGACTTAGAAAATAGTCTACTTTGAAGCTGCAAATAGAAAATTATAGCATACTTTCATGTGAGCAGTTATTTATTTTGACATCACTTTCACTTGAGGCTGAAACATTTGTTTGTACTTTGCATTCCTAGTTTACTGTTGATAATTTGTTGTATATTTCTTGTATCTGCTTTTATTTTATGTACTCTGCAAAATATTCAAATTTCTGCACTGTTGAGTGGCTCAGGTCCTCGAATTTATGCATGTAAATAAGACACAAGTAAGAGTTTATATTTCCATGTTGAGCTTTTTGGTATGACTGTTGTTGATAAAGATATTACTAAATGTGTTCCTACAAATTTGATGAACACAAAAACAAAGATGGATTTGATGGGCAATTGAATAAAAATGCAGTATTTGCATCAATTATATCTTTTAAAGTGAGCTACAATCACACCTTCTATTCAGCAACTTGGATAACAACGAACCTATATAGTCTTATAATATATTTATTTTCTATCCTAACATTTTGTCACTAATACAAGAGTTAAAATGTAACAGAAATAGTTGCATACGGTAGGTTTATACCAGTTGGGTTAGGGTTAGCAGGGTCAGTATCTCAATCTTTCCTGTTATGGGTAGGCTTCATTAAACATAAGTGGAACAAGTAATTTGCATAGAAACTTTACGAACTAACTGCAACAGAAAATGAGATGGAAAACAAGGTCACAAGAACATGTTGGTAATGTTGGAAGGTGTCCACTCTGAAATGTTAATAGAAAATGTACAAGTTAGGGTGAGAAGTTGACCACAGTCCTCAGATCTTACTCCAAAAGAAATCTGGGATCATTTGGGGTTTGAAAATAGGACTTTAGTTTTAAACATTGGGTTTTATTAATGAGTAACTTTAGTAAGTTTAGTAAATTTTTAAATAAATGTTAAAAAACTGTCAAGAAATATAGTTATCAGAGTTTAATAGAAGATAGATTCAAAGCTTACAGAAATCATTTTGAACAATTTTCAATATACAAATATGATTTTCGTTTATTTTATTTATGCAAAATAAATATTGTCTATCATAAAAAAGCCCATGGATAAAAACTGTATAATGCAGGTTAATAACTAACTTTACTATAAAACTGTTTTATGCAAGCCAGAATCCCACACAGGTAGCAAGGCGGAGACATGGCAGGAAGCATGTTAGTTTAAACAGTGCCTACGTCAGCAGAGGTGGAAGAAGCTCACCTGTGGCGGTCCTCGCGAGGGATACTGTTGCCCAACCGTCCTTACCGCCCACCGTTGAAACAGCAGAAAATAAACTTTTGAGGAACCAAAACCTCGTATAACCGCAAGTATCTTCCCACGGGACATGCTCTATCGACATTAAAGAGGGCAGTTCCGGGTTCGCCCTGTTACAGGCTGAATACTCTCTGGACTAACATGGAATCAGCCGCCGTTCACGACATTCCTTTGGAGATTATGGCGACGAATGGAAACAACGGAGCGAGATATTTAAATGAACAGGTGAGTCTACCTGTAATGTGACAACTTTATTATCTTTATAAGCCTATTAGTTATGGTAATGATCAATATTTGATACTTGCAGGTGGCATTGGATCGCACAGACGGTCCAACAACAAGGAATAATGCTTCAGAAACAAACGAGTTAATACAGGTTAGACAACTTTTCTTTTTCATTTGTAACTTTGCACAGGAGAGACTGGCCACGTTGTTAGGTCTTTTCCAGAATTATAAATACTTTGGGCTCAGTAGGCTAAATAAATGCATAAAAACTGCCTGTGTTTCATACTTATGTAGCTTAGACAATAAGCTACAACCTAATTTTAAGTTATATTATAACGTTTTAAAACCGAAAACACGAGCTGAAGGAATAATCAATAATGATGACAGATATTCTGTGTAGGGTTACACAAATCAACATAAAATGGTTTCTGTTCTTCTTACTGCAACTATTAGTTTAGGGGAAAGGGCGTTTTCTCCTGTTTTCTTTTTTATTGGGAACTGTGCAGATTAGTGCCACTATTATTGGGTCTATACAATAGATTGTAAATAAGCAGGATGTCAAAGCTCATTGCTCCACCATTCATCGATATTAGCCATACCACAGTTACATCCTGTCTTTTCTGCTTTACATCATAGTAAAACAATAATTTTCAGATAGCATAAACGGACGTATTAATCAAAAATTCAACTGATCTTTACAGAGTTGTCATGTAATAAAAAAAACAGGCTGTAAAAATGATTTTCACACTTGTAAAGTCGCCATTGGATTTCTCCTTTAAATTTCTGCTTTTGGAGCCTGTCCTCTGGTGGAGGGAGGTATATCTATGGTGGCGCCCTTACTCAAGGCATTTATAAGGGGTTTTCATGAGAACGGCTTGGTCTATTTTTTGGTCTAAAATTACCTCACAGACAACATTTCCTCGTGCCTTAGATACTACACTTTTTAGTTTTTTAAAATTTTTAAATTTACAAGAGCTTATCTCAGAGGGAGCGGTTTGACATGAATCTAGGCTGTTTTCACACTGGCACTGTTTATGTCCGCCAAAAGAAGCTTTGCTTGGTTATCCAAAACTGAGATGAAAGCAGAAATAAACAGCCTCTCTGTAGCATCGTCCGTCTTGTTGAATATTTTGAACTAGCAGCGCAAGTTCAACCGAATTTGAACTGAAATGGAACCGAATTTTTGATCAATACGTATCTTTATGCTGCCTAAAAACGATTGTTTTACTATGCAGTAAAAGTGGAAAAGCCCGGCTGTAACCACCATTTTATTGCCCTTTTGTAACGACAATATCGGTAAATAGGGGACCAATGGGCAGATTACATCCATGTTTATTTACTAACTATGGTATGACGTAGCAAGTAAACTACACCACGGCTTGTGAGGTTGTCCGCTAAACCGCAAAATTGCAGAGGAAGGGATTTGCTATGAGAAAGGGAACAGAACATTCACCTTTTGTAAAAAGGAAAACAGTCTGGCTAGTCCATCTGTGGTGTGAAAGCTTCCCCGACCTCGAGCCGAATCAATTACAGAAAGTTTTCTTTTTATGAACCACTGAGTGGTGTTGTATTGTGGCTAAAAAAAATAAACATAGACAGTAGCGGTTTTGGACAAACTTGGTCTGTTGCAGAGATTTGTTGTCTCCTGGAAGTTTGGGCCAATAATTTCATAAATGCACAGCCACAATTTACATAATAAAATTGTATAAAAACAATTGGCCAGGGTCAGGGTCAACAGACGTGCTTTATTTAGCTCCATATTTTGCTAGATTTTTACGTTTGGTTGGTTTTCATGGGAACATCTGGAGGAGGGGAGGTTGTCACATGGCGTATGGTGTGGTGTTTGGGGTACTGTACAAAGTACATTTGTGAACACAAAACAAACTAACTGAAAAAAATGATTTAATGTGATCTAGTGCGCTCCGAGGCTGCACCAGTGTGTGTGCACCAACATGTGTGAAAACAACTGCCCGAAAGAGCAACGTAGGGCCCTCGACTTTTAAACTGTTTTGTTTTTGAGCTATTGATCGCAGAAGTTCAAATGTGCCAATCTGCTTCTCACTTTACCCCTGTATTTAATACAAGGTCATATTGCTGCTACTCTACAATACATATACATTCAGTTTAGCACTATTTTATTATATCCCTTGTAAAGTTTTTAAGCTATTTCATTATTGAAACATTTGTATTATTATTTTGTATGGTCTAATGCAGAGAACAGGCGCCCTCAATGGAGACCCAGGTGTCAATGACATTAACGAACTAAGGACTACTAACCCAAAGGTTGGAAAGATTCAGTAATATCTTTCACAAGTGGTGATTTTTGACACATTACCTTGTATTTTTATTTGTGTACTTGCATTATTCCTCTAGAAAAGTGCCATATGTAAGGTCAAAGAACAGCTGAGCCAAAAGGTCTACAAGAAAATTCCACTGTGGGCCATCATTATTCTTCTCTTTCTCTTAATTATTGCTGTGATATTCATCTCGTTGACATTGTGTTCAGGTAGAGTATTGGTCAATCTGTTACTATATATTATTGTAGTTTCAGTGATTTGTCATTAACAAAGAAGTGTATTGTGTGAGAAATGCTGACATGTTAAGGCCAAGGTTAGTCAAAGGCCAAGTCACGTCGCAACACTTCTAAAACAAAAGCTACTGTAACAGTTTTTTTTTTTTTTTTTTTTGGAACAGTGATTCACGAGGATGAGGACGAGAAGTTTGACCCCTCCCTGTTTGTTGTTCCCCGATATTTCAGGGGCAGTTTCCAGCTCCCCACCTGGAACCTCATAATCAGAAATCTTCAAAACAAGGTTTGGCAGGAATTATAGTGTTTCCTCAATACATGGCATAAATTTGGTAAATCATTGAAGTTATGTTGGAATTTCTAAACATGAATGGATTGTAGACCATAAAACGTTTTCAACGGTTAACGGGGCATTAGCCACAATAATCACAAATTGAGCATAAACACTCTTGTTAATTTCAAAAAATGGCAATTAACTGTGTGAGAACATTACATTTACATTACATTTATATTACATTACATTACATTTACTTTACATTTATTCATTTGGCAGACGCTTTTATCTAAAGCGACTTACATTGTCCCACAGTAATTACCAGTGTTACAGCCACTGGAGGCAAGGTGGGTTAAGTGTCTTGCCCAAGAACACAACGACAGTATGAACTGTGGGGAGAGCGGGAATTGAACCAACAACCTTTGGGTTAAAAGACGACTGCTCTACCCACTTGTGGGTGTCTTGATATTCTGCTGCGCTATATGAGCATTTAGGCTACACGCTATGAGACAATGGGTGCTTAGGACAATATTATGCATGGACTTGTATAAAATGCTAAACAAGATGACACAGAGGACAAAGATTTATGCACATGATTGTTTTAGGATCTGAGTTTTTTCAACGGACTGTAAATCTGAGATGTGAGTGATTAGAACACTTTGTTAAAGCTGCTGAACCTGCATCAAAGTAACAACTTTCCAGAAAATACATCGCCTCAACGGTTATTATATATGTAGGATATGTAGCTTTGAAGTTATTTTGGTAGTTCCCTGACACACAAAGGGGGAATAACATCCCTCTGGTGCCGATACACTGACAGACAGAGCCAATACATTTGCAAATACATACAGTATCTCCCAATATCACACAACTTACACCCATCAAAAAAAATATATATATATATATATATATATATATATATATATATATATATATATATATATATATATATATATATATATATATATATATATATATATATATATATATATATATATAAAAAGACGCAACAGGCTCATGTGAGTCTGCAGCAGTTTTTCTAACAAAAACATGGTCATCCATGAAATCTGATACTAGTTTGTGTTTTTTGCCTTGCCCCCCAGCTGGATGACCTCTACAAAACCTCTCCTGCTCTAGGAAGATACTTCTACAAAAGTGAAATATACGAGTTCAGGTAAACTCTTACAACCATTTACACAACAGCACTGCCACAAGTATCCATCCAATTTATTTAATGAATCATGAGGATTTTCAGATTCACATGAACTTCTCCTTTTCCTCTACCCACAGCAACAGTTCGGTCACAGCGCAGTACAATCTGACGTTCCTCATGCCGGCAGCTGAGGAGGATCAGCTGAAACGCTTCACCCTGAGCCGGGAAATGGTCTACAATGTGCTCAGACAGTTTCTATATGACCAAGATACGTCAGACCCGGATTACATCGATCCTGCTTCACTAACTATGATGACGTAACATTTTATTTTTGCTTTTCATTCAGTTTATAAAAAAGGGTGGCAAACCATATAGATGTAATCTATAAAGACGAACATGTATAGTATGCCATAAATAAGTCAGGTAATTTGTTACTGATGCATCCATGTGATCCAGATAAGCTTGCCAAATTTTCACAAATGTGTTATATCTCTTTCTGAGGCTGTATCTAATCTTTTCTAAAGTCACACAACTGTCAATTTCCAAATGGCACTTGGTAAAGAGCAGATGGAATTCAGACTTTCAAGTCACACCAATACATTTTCTGGCTAATAATAAGGATATCACCAAAAAAATTATTGGAAATTTGGTCAGGTTTATCAATTTCCATAAAGTTTCCTAATAAGGAAAGCTCTGGGTAGGTAGGCAAAGACACCTGCATGATCATATCTACGTAATGACAAAGGTCATACCAGAAGCCTCTCTCCTTTTACACATGCCCAGGTGCAATGCAAAAAAAAAAAAAAATAGTGCCACATCTAAAACAGGTGTCTGACATTTCAGGCTTAGAGGCTTGTGTATTTTCACTGGAGTTAAATACAAAATATAAAATATAGTGGACAAGCCTGTATCGTGCATTAATATTGGCTGACAGGCCTGACCAGAGGTAGTCTTCAATTTTTATATTTAAGTCTGACTCCCGCCTCTCACAAGACCTATGCAAACCGGGCTTGGGACATTCCCTTGTCAACAAATAATACACCTTAGGAATAAACCTCTAGGCTCCACCATCATGTAGCAACTTTTCCCAGTTGAGTTAGTTTAGGTAAAGACATGTTGCTCAAGGCAATTCTGAGAAATGACTGCAGATTTAAAAAAAGCATTGTTGGCAATTTGTAGTTCCCCCTTTTTTTTTGTTTTGTTTCTTTTCTTGAAGTAATCCTCCAAGTGACAAATCCCTTTTTATATGCCAAGTTTCAAGAATCTTGTTGTTTACAGTCAAAGGAATAGGTCCTTCCTTTTGACCAATGGTTTTATTAATGTCATTCCACAGATTAATGAGGTGTAATAAAATAGGATTATCAGTATTTCCTGACAAGGTTTTAGGGTTATATTTATAAATAAAACACACTTTCTCTCCAAGAATGAAATGCAGCATGTATTCATAATAACTAAATGAATTGCATTTGGGCTGCAAAATACTCCCATGACAATTTATCCAAAGACATTTTGGTAACTTGCCATTTTATTATTTTAGTGACAATGCAGTGAAATGCAGTGGCACCTTCAGAGTGGTTGAATGCTGTTAATAGGGATAATTTTACTCGTAACATAGTTTACCTTTATATCCTGAGACAGCACCATAAATATCCAATCTGCAGTGTATTGAGAGAGGGGTCTGTTAGATAGAGAATAACATCATCCGCCGTCTGATTTACCGTAAAACCGTTTATATTAGGATGCTGCCTGATTGCCTCAGCTAAAGGCTCAATAGCCAAGACGAGGAGAGCCGGGGACATGGGGCAGCCCTGTCACATTAAACATTGAGTCTGTGAAGTGTCTGTTAGTCATGTGGGAGACTTCTGTGTGTGTGGTATTTCACATAATGCTTCTCAACTCCATCTGACCACAGTTGTGTCGCAGGCAAGTCACTGTCCCTGACCAGAAAATAATTGTTTGTGGGATTTTATGTTTATGTTAAGTGGTTGTACATATTTTATACTTTTATTATTTGTTGGATCACTGCTGTAATGGGGACACTGTACTTTGGGCTACATATTACCAAGTGTTTTTAGGTGCAAACATTTAAAATCATTACATATCACTGCCTCAGTCACTTCTAAAACAAACGTAATAAAAGAATCTCCAAAGATAACTGTAAAAGGCAAATTAGCCTACCGTGGCTTTTTGTAAATGTACATAAACATTTTTTTATATGTTTTAGCACATTAAATATGGGATTTATTATACAGTATAAAGCTGTCTTGTTAATCTGCTTGTGACATGTGGTTTTGTGTTTTAAACACTAGAGGGAAGCCTCATCCACAGTTAAAGAAATTCACTTTCAACAGCAACAATATAAAATGTACAGCAAAGAGATAGTCAGGCAGTTAATCGCAAGGCAGGAGCAAACAGAATCAAGGAAAAGCATGCTTTTATAACTAGCAAGATTTTCAAAACATCAATTTGTTTGAGATACTCTTTGTTTTTCATCTACAAGAAGAACAGAACGAGAACATATTTAAATAAACTTTATTAGATCAATGGCTATTTGTTTTTAAATTGCTGCCAGTGCATTTCAGCACTTAGGCCTTCATCAGGGCAAACTGGAGTTTTTATACATCCCAGGTCACATGTCCGAAGTGGGCAGGCACACTGAAACCTGGTAATTGATGAGAGATTCAAAAATAATCTGCAGCTTTATGTAACCTAAAGAAGCATGGCAGAATTTTGAAATGTATCAGAATAAGACTACACCTTAGGCTTACATACCGGATTAATTCTATACATCGAAGAGGAGGGAAGAAATGATGCTCCCATTGGTAGAGACTTTGGTACTGTAATTCCGACTCTTTCAGACTCTTGAACATGTTCTATGCCACGGTGCTACAGAAGCAGGCACTGAGGGTTTCTGGCAGGTGCTGATGGCCTGTTTGTGCTCAGGTAGTTTTGTTTTTCGTTCGCCCTTGGTTCTGCCAATATGCAGACCTTATTCTGAAAAAGTTGGGACACTGTAAAATATAAATCAAAAGAATTTGCAAATCTCATAAAACTATATTTTATTCACAATAGTAAATAATAAATAACATCGAATTCTAATAAAATTGACACATTGTACAATTTGATTCAAAAATTTAAAAATGTGCTTAAAAATAAATTTAAAAAATAAAAATCTCAATACTTTGAATATCACACCACCTACAGAAAATAATATCAAAGGATTCAGAGAATCTGAAGAGTTCTCTATGTCAAGGGACATGTCGAATGTAACTTTTTGGATTATTGTAATCTTACATTTTTTTGAAATTGGTCTGTAGTTTTTGGACAGTTTTTTGCAGGTTTGTGAACCTTTGCCCATCTTTACTTCTTTTATAATATTTTTATATCTATTATATCTAACTGAGCTGTTGCCAGTTACAACAAATTAGTTGCAAAATGTAGGTATTTGTTTGTAAAAACACAACCACAGGATGCACACATCCCGGCACAAGCACCTGAATGCTGCCGTCTGTAACCAAATTTGGACCATTTCTCAGCAACATATGTTGTGGAAATATTCTTTGCTGACCACACTTAAACAATTTAACACATAGAACCATTTAAAAATGGTTTGGGTTCTATGAGTATGCTAACAACTCTTTCCCAAAAGAACAACATTAAGTGTTCCATAAGTATCTAAAACATTTACAAAACACTGTACCTTTACAAAACCTTTAATGTCACCTTCTCAAATAGTGCAAGTCTCTGATCACTGTGCTCAATATTTCTGTTAAATTCTGTTTATTCACGGTCATAGTTCTTGATGGCAAGATGTATTCACATAAAAAACAAGGATCAAATATATCAGTTTGAAAATGTAAAGTACAAGGTTTACATTTAAATATTTTTGTGTGATGACTCTACAGTGTCTACTATTCTGTAAACTTATCTGTAATCCAACTATAGACACTAAGTCTCACTAAGAATCCTTGATGACACCAGAAAGGAAATCCTTCAATTAATTCCTTGAATGGGCAGCTAGGCTGTTTTTCTGAGAGGCAAATGGTCTGCTTTTCAACTTGAAGCACATAATGGATTAGTGGGCAACCAACAGTACATACAGTATGTACTATACTTTACAATGCCTAGTCACGGTACAGGATTACTTGCTGATCTAGAAACAAGGTGCAAGCTATCAATAACTTAACAGTGTGTGTTAAAAATAACCTGACAATGATATCAAACACATAGTATAGTGGAACAGAGTATAGTGGAACATTTGATCTTCGTCTAGCCCCCAGAGCATTAGATAACTGAGTTGGCAGTGAGGTGCCATGTCATGCAGTGCCAGCCTTGGACAGACCCAACAACCACAGCAGCTGGAACTGTAACGGGTGGGCTTTCGTCTCAGTCCTATTTTAAGCAGTGTTAATCATCTAAAGCCAGCTCTGCTCATTGAAGCGGCTATATTTCTTTTAAACAGCATTCTACTACTGCCGGGCTGCTGACCCCCTTAGATCATTCATTAAATCACAGTCAGTCACAGGTCAGCATCACTGGTTAAACCTGTAATCAATGTCTTTAACAAGTGCTAGGTGTAAAGTGAGGTAGATATAAGAACGGTTACATTACAAAGTCTGATTAAAACTCAAATGTGTGACAGCAAAGGGTTAATATTAATGTAACTAAGTATATCAAAGTTAATTGTTATGAGAATGAATGCACTTTGTAAGGAGCCTCAATGTAAATAGGTAACACAATAACATTTGTTTTGATATGGATGGAAGATAGGAGATATTAACTTTACTTTTATGTCTTAACAAAGGGAAAATGAAGCATTTGTTAGTGTGGTTTTACTTGTCTTTACTAACTGGCCACTGCCCAGGCTGTACCAGCCTAAGGTCCAAAGTTGCAGGGATAAGCTCCAGTCACCTGTAACCCCTAATGGGACTATGGAATGGGGTGTGAAAATATTTGAGCTGCCGTTCAGAGCTGAGAAGAGTCACACGAGAATAAGACTTGAGCTCTTGTACTTTGGATGTCCTGTTTTGGATGCAGGAGAAGAAGGGGCTGGAACTAAACCCTCTGGTCAGACTGTTTGGGTCTAGAGGATCCTCTTGCGTCACCCTGCCCTCACATTTGCAGTGACTGGAAGGCGCCATGTCCTACTTAAAGTTGGAAAGAAATAAGCTATTCAATGAAAAAAAGATCATCATCTCAAGATGACAGGGTTGGGAGAATAAAAACTGTTTTAATTGAAAAAGTGCATAACAGGTTTAAATTGCTCAGACATTGCCTATTAGCATCATTAATACATTATAAATCCATGTGTTAGTAGTGTTTTGGATTGACCTACAATAGGCTATAATAAACTTTTGTTCATAGGACAGCTTTTCCAACACACTAAACTGATTGAATAACATGCACATTTCTTTATACTATATAGATAACGTTTGAGTTAAGGCTATAGAATAGAAAATTATAAAAATAATCCATGTTAAAAATTATCTATAAACCACCACCATAGTGAATGTATTGGTGAGCATCAGGTTACTTACTTCTTCAGGCTATTCCTTATGTTATGCAATATGACACTATTAGCCTATATTTATCCTTCCCCTGCATCTAAATAGTACATTCTGTATGTTTATAATTAACACAGTTAGTAATAGTTTGTATTTGTTTTGATTTCATAAGAGGCTTATTATGTGTGCTGGAGAACAAAAATAGATCAAGGATACAGTATGTTCTGAGAGGAACTCCCAGGTGGTAATTCCCAAAGGAGTTCCACAAGAGCAACTGAGGACACCCTACATAAGCATTAATCAGGTCAGGTCAAGCATACTATGAGGTAAATAAAGAATAATAAAAGTCTTATATAATAATTGTAAAAGAATAATACTAAAAGAAAGGCTGGTTCAACAGAAGGTATTATTTTGGAGACTCTGGAGCAACAACGAACAACCGGATGGATGATTTCTGAATAGTTTTAACATTTTATAAAATTGAACCTAGAATACTGCTCCAGTATGAGGACCTCCAGCCCATCTCGATTCCTTGATGTTGGCTGCGGTCCCCCTCTTACACACACACACAGTGTGTTTTTGTAATTATATAATTGTATAATTATAGTGGATAGTGTAATTATATAATTGTAATTATTATAGTGGATCCCTGATGGAGGGTCTAAGGACAAGGGATGTTTGTCTGTGCCAAGTTCTTCTCTTCTAGGAAGACTTGTGCACTCATCCCATTAAGGGGTTATCTCCTCTTTCGGCCATGTCAGGACTTAAAGATTAAAGGCTGCCTTTGCATTAGGTTCTCAGTTCAGTCCTGTGGTGCCAGGACACTGAGCTCTAACCTTCCCCCGGAATTCAGGAAAACCACAAACCTGAACAAACGACGATGGGGGCTCATAGCTCCAACCTGGACGACATCCTGGAGGAGGACATGCACCACTGGTACACCAAATTTATGAGGGAGTCTCCATCGGGCCTCATCACGCTGTTCGAGCTCAAGGCCATGCTGGAGATGACGGGGATGACTGAGGAAGCCAGCAGCTACGTAGACCAAGTCTTCTTAACATTTGACATGGATGGGGTAAGAAAACCTCTGCAAAAGACAGACAGAAGAATCCCTTAAGACAGAAATCAGAATGTATAGGAAATGACAAGTTATAGGCTTAGATACATGCAATAGGGCATGTATCTAATGCATGTAGGCTTGCACAATTTATTGCAAATGTATTGTTATCGCCAAATTATCGTAATTGTGATATCTGTAAGAATTTCAATAATGTTAGGGTTTTCCATGTGATGGATATTTACTTTTTGCCTCAAACCGAGCCATAAATCAAACTGTGGTGCATCTCAGTAAGAAAGTACTGGATTAGACCTGGTTCATTCCTACATTGGCTCTTAGTTTAGACCTGTTTAGTCTTGTTTTAGTCCCAGGTCTAGTCTTTAATATTGATTTATCTTCTGCTTTGATGAGTTAGTCCAAGGCCTAGTATTTATTCATATTTTCAAAATCATGATTACATTTTTAGTCAAAGGCTTCTATTTAAAAATATACAGCACTCCTCATTTTGTGCACTAACTCTTGTACTTTCTTTTCCAGGATGGTTATATAGACTTTGTGGAATACATCGCTGCCATCAGTTTACTGCTCAAAGGAGAAATCAACCAGAAGCTGAAGTGGTACTTCAAGCTTTTCGATCAAGATGGAAACGGCAAAATTGACAAGGATGAAATGGAAACAATATTTAAGGTAGAGTAGAGTGTATTGTAGAGTAATCGAAGGTGAAGTGACATGTCAAGGCCGCTCTGAGAAATTCAAGCTTAGCTGTGAAAGAGCATAATTAGGTTTTGAACCTTTGAACTAGACATGACACTTAATCTCCGGTGTTCTTACCTAACCCCTGGTCTAAATATGGTTTTAGGTACTGTATATAACCTATTTTACTAAAAAAAGTTGCAGCGAGTACATTTTAGTAGTTCATTAGTATCATAATATCTTATTCTGAACTAGGATAATGTGCCAGTTATGTCCACTGAACTCCACTCAAGTCCATGAATTTACACAAAAGTATATAATCAGAGCTTAGAATCAAAAGACAAGAGCAGAAGTAACATTTCACCAAGTTTAATTTAACTATGAGACCAGAACAGCGTCCAATGCAAGTTAGTTTCAAACCACTCCCTCAAGAGATACTAGCTCAGCTCTTGTATCAGTTTAACTCAGAAAAGTCCTTTAGATCAAGGATTGAAAACTACAGTTGTGCTCATAAGTTTACATACCCTGGTAGAATATTTTTTATTTTTTGGGGTGTTTTTCAGAGAATATGAATGATAACACAAATAACTTTTTTCACTCATAGTTAGTGGTTGGGTGAAACCATTTATTGTCAAACAATTGTGTTTACACTTTTTAAATCATAATGACAACAGAAACTACCCAAAAGTTTACAGTTCTTAATACTGTGTAGTGCCACCTTTAACATCAATGGAAGCTTGAAGTCTTTTGTGGTAGTTGTGGATGAGGCTCTTTATTTTCTCAAATTGTAAAGCTGGCTTTCTTTTTGGCGTAAAGACTCCAGATTCTGTAAATTCTTGGGTTGTCTTGCATGAACTGCACATTTGAGATCTTCCCAGAGTGGCTCAATGATATTAAGGTCGGGAGACTGAGGCCAGTTCAGAACCTTCACTTTATGCTGCTGTAGATAATGACAGGTCGACTTGGCCTTGTGCTTTGGATTACTGTCATGTTGGAACGTTCAAGTACATCCCAGAGTCTGGGCTGATGAGCTCAACTTTTCCTCCAGTATTTTCTGATAACATGCTGCATTCATCTTTTCCTGTTCCTTTGTACCTCACACATCCCCAAAACATCAGTGATCCACCTCCATGTTTCACAGTAGGAATGGTGTACCTTTTATCGTAGGCCTTGTTGACTCCTCTTCAAATGTAACGTTTATGGTTGTGGCCAAAAAGTTTAATTTTGGTCTCATCACTCCAAATGACTTTGTTCCAGAAGTTTTGAGGCTTGTCTCTGTGCTGTTTGGAGTATTGTAAGCGGGATGCAGTGTGGCATTTGTGTTGTAATGGCTTTCTTGATCATGCAGCCCATTTTTGAATTTTGAAACACCAGTTTTTTTCAGAGAGTCATGTATTTTGGCTGAAGTTGTTTGTGGATTTTTCTTTGCATCCCAAACTATTTTCCTGCAGTTGTGGCTGAAATATTTGTTGGGCTACCTGACCTTGGTTTGGTTTTAACAAAATCCCTCTTTTTGAACACTGCTGATTGAAATTCTCAATTTCTTGGATAGCTTTTTATACACCTTTCCTGTTGTATACAGTTCAGTTACTTTTTTCTGCAGCTCCTTTGACAATTCTTTTGCTTTCCCCATGACTCAGACAGAAATGTCAGTGCAGCACTGGATGAGAGATGCAAGGGTCTGTCAGGAGCCCAGAAACACATTGACCTTTTATACACACTCACAGATTACAAGCAAACAGATCACAGGTGAAGATGATTACCTTTAGTAGCCACAAACCTGTTTGTTTCAACTTGTGCATGTTATCAGGCCAAAATCACCAGAGTTGCCATTTTGATTTTGATCAGGGTAATTTGGATAGTTTCTGTTGTCATTATGATTTAAAAAGTGTAAACACAATTGTTTGACAATAAATGGTTTCACCCAACCACTAACTATAAGTGATAAAAATGTTCTTGTGTTATCATTCATATTCTCTGAAAGATAATATCACAAATTTTGCCACGGTGACTTATGAGCACAACAGTAAGTCCAGATGCCTTTGCTTTAACCTTTTCTTTAGATTTACAGGAAGACCAAAACACTGACCAAAATTATACGCACAAATATTTTATGTAACCATTTTCATTTAAAATCAACTGCATTTTTTTTTTTTTTTTTTTTTTTTTTTGGTGTGGGTGGGGTGGTGGTGGTGGGGGGGGTATACTGTATGTACATTTTTGGCTAAAGTGTGTTATGGCAATATTAAATTCCATAAACAACTATAGGCATATCCTTTTAAGCACTGGGCCAGAGACAGCCTTTTGGATTTTGATCACCAAATGTAAATGATTTATCATTATTCTCTTTTTACAATAGGCACATTTGGCTGTAATAAAAGCTTATCAATAGCTTTAATTGATACATAGAGCTCAATTTATCCAAAGTGTCACTTGGTTCTCACCCCCACCCCCGTTTTCTAATGTTTATCTGTATCAATCTCCAGGCGATTCAAGACATCACCAGGATTTATGACAACCCTCCAGAAGAGATTGTGACTCTAATATACGAGAGGATTGATGTGCACGGAGAAGGTAGACAGAGTGTTTTAAAACATTTACATTTAGTAATTTAACAATTTAAACATATCAACACACATGGCTCCTGAAGTCTAGTCAAAATAGATAATTAATAATTGCATTTAATTGCACTTAATAAAAAAATGTCACTGTGTATAAATCTAAGGTGTGCTGTAACATAAGCTAAAACAGACAAAATGTCCTTTGGAACAATCCAAATGCATAACCCACAGCCCAAATGATGTAATGAAAAGATAACAGCCAGGAGATCTTTGTGGTGAAAATATATTTAAAATAATTATAGTTTATATTTGTTTATTATGTTGTTGTTTTTTTTGTGGCTCAACACAAATACATTTATAGCCAAACACAAAGATAATTTATTGATACTAAATGTTGATGACCCCTATTTTGAATGTATGTCAAGATAAAATGGTTCACAAAAGTTTAAGTTAATTTTCACTGTCAAGATTTGCTGTTTAATTACAGATATAGGATTAAAAAGGTCAGTGTCAAGTGCAAGAGCAAGTGCGTCAAACCGGTTCTTGTTGTCCCCAGGTGAACTGACACTGGAAGAGTTCATCAGCGGAGCCAGGGAGCACCCCGACATCATGGACATGCTCTCCAAGATGATGGACCTGACCCACGTTCTGGAAATCATCCTGAAGGGCCAGAGGAGGAAGGCCGTAAACTGAACCGAAAAAGCACTAAACTTTGTGCAGTTAACACTGTTTTTGTGCATTATCACAAACGCTTAAGTCCCATCTCAATTTGGACAAAGTGACCTGTTTGAAAAGCCCCAGTATAAGGTTGCAGAGATTTCCTGGAAGTGTATTGAGGGAAACAGAGGACTTGCTCAGTGCCTGGTCAGTCTGGTATACTTAAGTGGGCCGGGTGAGAAGTGAAAGCCATCTGAGGTGTAATGACATCATGGCAGGGGAGAGCTAAACAACTCTGATTGAATTCATTAGGAGCTAATTGAGTCGGAGATGATGCACAGATCTCTTTGTATTCAGAAAGGTCTTGGACAGATTTGGGATCACTTTATCATTATTTGTAACTTGCAAAAGTGTCACTTTCACATTCTTGTCACATCCATTCATTAAGTATTTCTGTCTAAACTTGTACTATACTCACATTGTCCTTTTTTGTGTTATTGCTCTTGTAAAATCCACAGAAAAGAACCTACTCAAAAAGAATCATTCCAGATACAGATACATTTTAGCGCTGTAAAAAAGTATTTATTAACTTTTGGTAAGTGACTAAAATTAAGGTTGCCTTATAAATGAATATATTGTGTTGCTTACAACAACTAGTTTTGTCTTTTTTGAATAAATGTAATTCTGAATAAACTTGTTCCCTGTTTCTATTGCACGCTTTTATTTGTTTCAAGAACATATTGCCGTTGGCCCTGAGTAGCAATAATATTGATTCTGGATGTTGTAATAACTGACTGTTTTAGGTAAATTACTAGATTTGGTTATTAGCAAAGTTACAATAACATAATACTTCTCAATGACTGAAAACTGGAAAACAGACGTGGTATAAGATGTGAAGGAGTTGGAGGAGAGGTGTCAGAAGAGGTCAAGTTCCAAACCTTACAGGGCTCAAAAACCCCAGTTCCCTAGTTACAATAGTATTTTGAATATGATCATTGCAATGATCACAAAATAGCAACATGTGGCACAGCGCTAACCTCCTATTATGCCAACAATAATACTGGGTTTATTTATAGTAGAAAGAGCTAGAAATGACTAGAAACCTTGAAACTTTCATACTGGGGTCATTCAAACATTATGGCCGGTTGGCTTAATCATTTAGCAGCCGGTCACTTTAGTTCATACTGTCTGGACACAACTGTGACCTGAAAATAGCTGGGTTATGTAAATCAAATAAAGATAAGGCTTTGACTCCACATACCCTCCATGCCTTCAAAATGTATCGGATGATGCCCTTACGCAACAATACTGGTCGTCCTGCTATAAAGTTTCTGCACACCTGGGCCTCTGCACTGCACCCTGCCTACCTCCCAGCACAACCCAGGGACAGACGGAAGACCACCTCCAGCGGGAACCATGCAGTCAGTCGAAGCCAAACTCAACAAAAACAGCCTGTCGTTGGCTCTGAAGAGATACAGTGCGGCTGTCAGCGACATGGAGCAGACCATCCTCCTGCCCAGCCTGCTACGGGATGTGCCCTCAGACGAGCTTTGTGACTGTGAGGCAGGTGAGGAGTCCTGCCGTGACCTCTACCACAACTACCTGACGCTTAAGGGGATAAGGAACACAGTGGAGACCGGGCTGGTTTCCATGGATGTGCACAAGGGAGCTGTCAGTGACAGCCTGGAGCCGCTGCTGGACAAGGACGCTGAAGCCCTTTTCCACTTCCACCTGAGGGGGCTGTTCGCTGTGATGAAGGACCTTACCACCAGAACACAGAGTCTCACTGGGAAGTACAAGGACATGATCGGAGTGGCAAATTGATAAGAAATGTGAAATACGCGGACAGTGATATACACAAACTCTCACATGCATCAACTGTGATCTTTGTAAATGAATAAAACTAGCCTATAAATGTGCATTACCAAAGCAGTCATTTTTATCTGTTCATTTTTTAAGTCCACAAAAAAGCATTATAATAAAATAACCCACTTTAACTCAAAATGTTTTCTTCATTTTTCTGATCAGATGTTTTGCTTCACATCTACAAAATGGATCTTCAATTCTGCGGGAAGAGAATATAAATTCATATAGTTGTTAAAGCCAGTTATAACAATGGGGGGAAAGGCTACTGTAAAGTGTAGAATGGCTCCAATATAAAATCTTACTGCCCTGAAGAATAATACAGTAACTATAGCAATGTTTCCAAATTTTATATAAAACTTGAAGAAAAAAAATCTTAATCTCAATAGGCCATGGTTTATTAACCCAATTTCTTCTTACAATAAAATTTAATAATTAAAATAAAATGAGTCCAGGCAACAATATTTACATTACATTGTTATAATATTTGTAAGAATGCTGTTGTGAAATTAGTTGTAAGAAAAATACAATTTATTTTCTTTGAATATCTATCCAGTGGTGGACGTTCTTTTGCTGTCTTCTATCGGTAGCCAAGCCTTACTTACGCTACTAGCGAGGACTAGGCTATTCCTCATGCAGTTGCTCAAATTAACCTTAAGAGGGCGCTCCACCCCGTCAGCTACAGACAGCCCCAGAATCATGAGCAGGGGCGTGTTCACTGTTCAGGGGCAGCCCTAACAACAAGGAAAGGCCACGGAGAAGTAATCCAACATGTCTGTAGAGGATCAAGAAAGGCGGAAATAGAAAAAGGCACAGTTTACCCTTTTTCTCATCCAGGACTTGAACGACTCTTTTAAACACTGAAAAGGCCAGCTATAACGTGACTCTGACAGCTATAGCTTCCAATGCTTACTTGTAACTCCCAGGTTTGCCACGACGCCGCGCGGATGCCTTTAGGTAACATGTTGTGGAAAGTTTTATTTATTTCATCTCCCTTTTCCTTCCAAGTATATTGATATGCAAATTTTCAATGTCTAGTTCATGAAATGAGTTACCAAAAGAAATTGTACGCATAATCTATCTATAGCTATGTTATAACATTAGGACTAATAACTAACTAATATAATGTTTTAGGCCATAACTTTGATCTTTAGCAAAGTTACAATAACAATACTTCTCAATGACGTCATTTGAAAGCAACCAGAAAAGCAGCTAGTTTTTCAAATATTTTCCCATTAAATCATGTAAGCAATAGCCTACATTAGGTCACAATTAGATTCTCAGTCATCCGGGACATCTTGAAAAAAAGGTTAAAGCAAAAGCATCTGAACTCAGTTTTCAAGGTGAAGACGTTTTGTCTCTAATTCCAAGAGACTTTATCAGTTCTGAGATCAACTGGTAAGAGAGCTGAGCTTATATCTCTAGAGAGAGGAGTTTGACCTGAAAATAAACCTGTTGGACCAGGCTGTTCTGGTCTCACAGTCGTTAGCTCTGAAAGGACAGTGTGACTCCTGATGTGAGAGTCGTTAAAAGTTCAGGATAGTCGTTAGTGTCACTGGTCACTTACCAGATGCTTTTGCTTAAACCTTTTCTTCAAGATGACCTGGATGACTGAGAACCTTCACATACATTTACATATGTCTTTTCAAAAGACTCCTACTGTTACTCACACACACAAACATTCTTTAATTTACAATATATATATATTTATATAAAAGTTGAATTAGTTAAAAATAGTAACACAGATGAAATCTCAGTAAATAGCTGGAATAACTACAAATTACAGTTTCATAAAATTTGAAAGAATATGTAACCTGTATACTTAGCCTTTCTTTGTTCAATTCTGATCATTATTTCTTTTAAGTCCATGCCAACAACATCTGACACATGGTATAGAAGGGAGGGTTTCAACTTTTCAATCATTAATATTCCCCCTTGGATAATGGAAGCTGATGCTAGTACTTAATTTGCAGGTGGGTTATGGTCCTGTTGTTCACGTATGGCAGGGCTTGGTGACAAAGATACTTATGTGTGGCAGACACAGGTTACTGCATCTACACTCTGTGATACAGGTATGTAATAGGAAAGGTGGCAAATGTTCAATTCAGTTTAACATTATTAATCCCCAAGGGGAAATTCACTTGTTAGGTCTCTTCATATAAATTAAAATGCAAATAAGTTGATTCAGACTTCATCTTCTACAGACTGATTGATTGTACAGTCTTATGTGAGTCAGGAAGAAGGAGTTCTTGTGGTGTCTGTCCTGCAGCTCACTGATCTCAGACGTACACTGGCTGTTCTCTGTTGGTCAAAAGCCTAATGTAGGGAACAGTCCATGTTCAGTATATCATCCATCCTGTTGTGTGTCGGAGCTCCACCGCTTCAAACTAGAGTCTCCAAACTAATACCTATACTAGAACCAGCCCTCTCAATTTGTTTTTTATGGGAAATCTCTTTTTCGGAGACTGCCCTCCTACAGACTGCAAATATGCCCGCACATTTTCATAAATGTCTAAATAAAACTCTCCGAAGCATGACTACATCCTTTCCTAAGGAATGAGAGTAGAACATTTGTCCTATTTACTTTCATCTTTGACTGAAGATTACATTAGGGCATCATTTCTCAAAGAGTGGTCTGAGGACCACTGGTGGTTTGTGAGAGCCCCCTAGTGGTCCACAAGGTGACATGGACCAGGGTAACATATCAGTTTCTCAAAGTGTCTGTGAGTGACATAGGTGTATTGTTTAATTTTGAGTGTGTAAAATTAAAACTTATTTGAATTGGCAGCTTCTTTTAAAAATTAATTCTTTCTCATCCCCATGGGGAAATTCCTTGTCAGCCGTCACACCAGGTTGCGCCCAGCATGTTTATGATATTGGTGGGGGAAACTGAAGGAAACCCACCCAAGCACGGGGAGAACATGCAAACTTTCCAAAGAGGCTGCTGGGTCATTTGGAAAGCAGCCTCCCCCTGTTCCTGTGCAACTGTTGGTCCACATGGTGAATCATTAATCTCATCATTCTCAGGGCTCCCTTTAGATCCTCTCAGGTAAACAAAGGGTCAGCGCGACAGTGGACAAAAAGTGAGGTAATGAGGACAAAACATACTAGGATCTAAGTAAAACCTTACAATACTTACAATATAAAACATGCATACAGTATATTTACTTTATGGCCCCCAAATCCTAGACTCCAGCACATGCAGCAGGCCAGATTCAATCAGAAAAGTTGACCATTAACTTACCCCTACTGATTGCAAACACCTTTCTCCTTGTAACCGTCTGCCTCACTTGTGGATCCTGAAGCAAAGTTCAGTGTCACAAGCAGCAGACGTCTGTCAACACAGGACCTCGATCCCCTCTTTATTTAAAAATAGCCTGTCTTTTTCTATTTTTCTTAATTTCACAGGACTGAAATCTAAAAACCTGCAGCCATGGCTACAGCGGGCTATGGATACTACCGTGGGACTATATTCCTGGCCATGTTTGTGGGCTACACACTGTACTACTTCAACAGGAAGACGTTCTCCTTTGTGATGCCTTCGGTAATGGAGGAAATAAAGATGGATAAGGATGATTTAGGTATGGTTCACTTTGCATATATAGCATACTGTGTGCTGTAATGTTACAGTATTCATTGTTACCCTTGATCTATAACTACACTATTAAAAAATAATTTACAGTAGAATACTGTCTTTGTAGTTTAAAACACTGAATTAAAAAATTGTTTAGTTAAAATTCTGAAATATTTATGGTGAAATATTGTCAAATGGCAACCGTAAAACCCTGAATAAACCTTTTTTTTAGTTTAGAAGTCTGAAATATTTATGGTAAAATACTTACCATATACCATTATAGTAAATACACTGAATAAAAAAACTGTTTAAAAGACTGACCTGTCAAATAGCAACAGTAAAAACCTGTAAAAGTTTAAAAGTTATAATATGTTATAAAATCACACTTTATAATAACACTATTTAACATAATTTGTATTCTAACAACTTAATTCCTCATTTGTAAAACATTATTACTTTATTAATAACCACGTTCAAGTCAAGTCAGTCAAGGTAATCACATTATTAAAATAATTTGTTTAAATTTGAGTCTTGAATAATAGTCTCATGACAGTATATATAAACTAATAATAATTCAACATCTATAAATTTTTCCTACATACATTTGTCAATAATTACATATTTATTAATTCTCTACTACTGCCTAATCCTGTGTCGTTATTATAAAATTATTCATAAGAATTATATAATATAACCCTTAATAATGCAGGCAATATAATTCTACTGTAAATAATCATTGTGCAAATGCTAACCTTATTAGAATTTACAGTAAAACGTTTTTTTTTTTTTTTTTTTGAGGGATTAGAAAAAATATACTGTCACAAAATAATATCCCATGTTGTGTTTTTTAAACAAACTATTTACTGACATTTCCAGTTTCAATGTATATTTCTGTCATGAATTGTATTATCTTCACAATACATCTGCCATTTTTTAACATAAATTTAACAGTTTATTTTTTTACAGTATACTTACTTTACTTTAGTCTCCTAAACACCTTTCTATTGATTGCAGTGGTAAAGCATACAATAGACAGAATTAATGTTTTCAGTTTGTCAGCTACAGCATAATGTAAAACCTTGCAGCATACATAGAGTTGTGTTCATAAGTTTACAATTTTTTTTTTCAAAGAATATAAATGATAACACAAAAACTTTTTTTCACTCAAAGTTAGTGGTTGGGTGAAGCCATTTATTGACAAACAACTGTGTTTACTCTTTTTAAATCATAATGACAACAGAAACTACCCAAATGACCCTGATCAAAAGTTTACATAGCCTGGTTAATATGGTCTGATAACATGCACAAGTTGACACAAACAGGTTTGAATGGCTACTAAAGGTAACCATCTTCACCTGTGAGCTGTTTTTAGTAATCAGTGTGTGAATAAAAGGTCAGTATCCCTTGTATCTTTTCATCTTTCAGTGCTGCACTTATGTTTCTGTATTCTGAATTATGGGAAAAGCAAAAGATATAAAAAGAATTGAGAATGCCAATCAGCAGTGTTCAAACTCTAATTAAGAAGTGGAAAATGGGGGATTCTGTTAAAACCAAACCAAGGTCAGCTAGACCAACAAATATTTCAGACACAACTGCAGGAAAATGGTTTGGGATGCAAAGAAAAACCCACAAATATCTTCAGCTGAAATACAAGACTTTGAAGGCACTTGAAGAAGAATGGGCTGCATGGAAAGCCATTACTACGTAACTGCCACAAAGCATCCCACTTACAATACTCCAAACAGCACAGAAACAAGCCTCAACACTTCTGGAACAAAGGGATTTGGAGTGATGAGACCAACATTTTACTTTTTAGCCACAACCATAAATGTTACATTTGGAGAAGAGTGAACAAGGCCTAAGATGAAAGATACACCATTTCTACTGTGAACCATGGAGGTGGATCTCTGATGTTTTGGGGATGTGTGAGCTACAAAGGCACAGGAAAAGATGATGAATGAAAATTTGCACTCATCAGCCCAGACTCTGTGCATGGGACGTACTTAGACGTTCCAACATGACAACAATCCAAAGCACAAGGCGACCTGTCATTGGCTAAAGCAGCATAAAGTGAAGGGTCGGGACTGGCTTTTTGCCAAGAAGAATGGGCAGCTTTACCATCTGAGAAAATGTCCACAATTACCACAAAAGACTTCAAGCTTTCATTGATGTTAAAGGTGGCAATACACGGTATTAAGAACTGTAAACTTTTGATCGGGATCATTTAGGTAGGTTCTGTTGTCCTTATGATTTAAAAAGAGTAAACACAGTTGTTTTGGGTATGTAAATTTACAGGGTATGTAAATTTATGAGCACAACTGTACATACAGTGTTTGAGCTTAAACCTTGGGGAAACAGGGTTTGTCTACTCAAAGAATATATAACCAATTATGCTAGAAAAGTAAGTAAGGCAGTACAATAAAAAAAAAACTTATTGAAAATACTAGCTTAATTAGTCAGGGACAAAGAAATAGTGACTCACATTTTCAATCCGAAATGCATTCAACAACAAAAGTGCCTTTCATTTATTAGTAGGAGAACAAAATCTTGCCTCAGGGTCAAACTTCCAGTATGTGTGGGAGTGTGGGAGTGGGTCCATGTGTTTTAATTGATATCTCTATATCTGTTTAGGCCTGATCACCAGCAGTCAGTCACTGGCCTACGCCATCAGTAAGTTCATCAGCGGCGTGCTGTCGGACCAGCTCAGCGCCCGGTGGCTCTTCTCCATTGGCCTGTTCTTTGTGGGGGGTGTCAACGTGGTCTTCTCCTGGTCCTCCACTGTGGCTGTGTTCTCCTCTCTGTGGTTTCTGAATGGCCTGGGACAGGGCCTGGGCTGGCCTCCGTGTGGCAGGGTGCTACGAAAGGTACAAAAGAGAGATCCCCATGTTTGTGTTATGGGGACCAGGATATTCCCTGTGGTTGTAGCTACTTTATATACGCCCATTTTCTACCAACATTATTTTTTAGGAACTTATTTACCTGCTTAAAAGACACTGCCCAAAGTCTGGGATGTGGGATCTTGTTGACAGGGGTTTGCTGCAGAACATTAAAAACAAAAGATGGCTGTTGAAACCTTTCATGGAAAATGGCAGGCTAACAACCCACCAACAGGGGCCCTTGGGGTCCAGGGGTCCTAACCCAAAACAATTTGCGATGCCTATCAACAATATATTTTTAGCTGTCTATTTCAGGAGAGCGCAATTGCTTTGCCCAGGGGCCCACACGACCTTTAATCCGTCCCTGTCCAGCAATTGAAATACAACAGCAGCACAAAACACACAGACTTAAGAATTCCGGGGAAGCTGATCCTATCAGCCTATTAGGTACTTTTTTCATGGAAAGTTTGGAGGTGAAGGAGGTACTTTTTCAAAATCCCAGGGAAATGAAAAATGTGCAGTGGAAAGTAGGTTGCAAGTAGTAAGTAAACTATTATTGGGGTGTTATATAAACAAAGCAAAGGTGATCCACGCTTTACCAAATAGTGAGATAACAGTAATATAGTAAATAAATAATAAAAACACTGTATTGTCCCAGAGGGGCTATTTGTCTTTACAAAAACAATGACAAAATAACAGTAAAAGAATTAAATATGTATACATAAAAAAATAAATAAAACTGTTAGGCTATAGTTAACATACCTGAAGTGCTAAAAATGCTTTTATGTTGTATGTTCAAATATTGGTTTAGAGCCCAAAATCAATCCCTTGGCGGGCCAAAACAAAACTGTATTAGTGGGCCACGGGCCAAATGCAAATATCTTTTGCACGTAATCAAAAGAAATACTCTTTCCCCCGGATTTGTTTCAGATACCTTTTGTCACTGCCTCTTCCGCTCCATTTTGTTTATAACTCTAAACCTAACGCCTGATTCAACCCCCAGAGGCCCGGAGTTGCCCCAAAGTTAAGCTGTTTGACTCAGACCTTTCAAAAATCAATCAAAATAGGACCAGTTGTTTTTAAATATGCACACATGCACAAACCTACCTGAATTACCATATACTGAAGTTATTCTTTCTAAAATCTTCTCAGTTACTGTGAGCACCATTGGCCCCTCTTTAATGAAAGATGTCAATACCAATGTCTTCATAAGCTTAACTGTTGTTGCAGATTAGTCAGAGTGCAATTTCAATCAAAAAACATGACGTCTGGTGGGCCAACTTTGGCCCCTGGGCCCCACTTTGGGCACCCCTGGTTTAGAGTTTAAAATTTTAATGGAAGCTGGGCGGATAAGCATATGTAGTCATGAAACTGACAAAAAAAATAGGGCTGCATTATGTTGATAAAATGTGAGATATTCAATAACTATTAATATAATAGAGCAATTGCAAGTTAAAGAGAGAATATAAGATTTGACTAAACCTGTAACACTGTACAATGATTAAAAAGAGGCAGACGTTCCTTTGCCAAATAGTGAGTTATTGACTTCATCTTACTATGTAGTAAATTGCTAACATTATCATTATAACTCTGGTCAGTGATAAAAATAAATTGAGGATTATTTTACAATTTTTTTTTAATAAGGTACATTGCATTTTCAAAACGTGTATCTGGAATAGGGCTGTTGCAAATTACAGGCAGAAAATATAATTGATTAAGCCTGTATCAAAAACTAATAATTAATCAAATACATGTATTTTTAAAAGCCTTGCTTGGTTGTAATGTAATAATGTTGGTTGTAATAGATAATAAACTAATCACCACGCACAATTTTGGTTGAGTTTTCTCAGTGCTAGTGTGCATCTAAAGCAGCTTAGAGCAGGGTTGGTGAGAGCAAATATGATGGAGTTTTGTCATAAATCGTATCAATAGCTTTTACTATTAATAAGATTTGCAATACAAAGAAGTCTTATTGTGGAGGTGTATAGAGAATACCTACTGTTTGATTTAAAAGTGTAAAGTCTATTGACACATTCCTATTGTTTTCTTCTCTGCTCTCAGTGGTTTGAACCCTCTCAGTTCGGCACATGGTGGGCTATTCTCTCCTGCAGCATGAACCTGGCCGGCAGCGTGGGCCCGATTATCGCCTCCCTACTGGCCCAGAGCTGCAGCTGGAGGACCATACTTTCTGTGTCTGGGATGACTTGTGTGGTGCTGTCTTTTGTGTGCCTGCTGGTGATCAAGAATGAGCCTAAGGACGTGGGGCTGCCCAATATAGAGCCGGCTGCTAAGAAGAGCAAAGGAGGTAAGACGGATTCACAGAAATCACTTTTGCATGTGATTGTAAAACTATGGTTGAAAGGTACCAATGTAGTGCTGTGTATGATAAAATTAAAGATTATAAAGAAGACAGAACAATAGACTACATGTGACTATATGCTTGACATATGCAAGCAGGAGTTAAACAGCTAATGAAATATAGACATCAAAAACATATCATTCCATTCCATTATTCATTATATAACAGCACCGGTTTGTAGGTGTATCAAAGACATACTGTACGCTAAACCTAAACTCAAACCCACCAGCAAATGTTCACAGTCTTCAGATAGTGTCTAAAACTTTAGATAACAACCTTATTTACTTTATTTGCTGGTACAATAAAGTATACATTTATAAGGTTTCCCTTCTAACCCACCAGTGCATTTATGGAAATGCTCCCCCCTATTTGAAAGAACTACTTAAACCTTCAACTACAACTCTATCACTCCGTTCAAAAAACTCAAACCGTCTCTATCCTCCCAAGACTAAGCTCAGCACTATGGATGACTGGGCTTTCTGTTCTGCCGCTCCTCGGATTTGGAATTCCCTACCCGACCAACTGAGGGCACCTCAAGCTCTTGAGACCTTTAAAAAGGACTTAAAACATTTATTTTGGGGAGAACATATGCCTTTTAACAATTGGATTTATTATTATTTTACATTTTTATTCTTTTTAATTTATTTATTTATTTAATGATCTTAATCTGTAGCACTTTGAGATTTGTATCCAAATGTAAAGTGCAATACAAATAAAATTTATTATTATTATTATACTTGTGGTAATTAAAATGTAACCATAACAGTGCATTGTTTGAGCATGCAAGATGTGTTTTTGTACAGCATGTGCCTCTTGTCTAAAGGTCAGTAGCTCTTTGGACTCTGTACCCACTGCCCCTCACATGCCACTAACGTGCTCTTGTGTTGTATTTACCTCAAATCCATGCAAACTACGAAAGCAATCAATGTACTTATTTAGCCTAATACAATGCATGTTTATCAATATCATTCCCAGCACCATTTATTGGCAGTGGCAGTTCCATATACAGTACTAACATAGATAAATAGGGGTGTATGTATCTGAAAGTGTGTCTTTTTTTTGCCCAGGATCTTCCAGTGAAAGCACCCTGTCGGAGTTCCTGCTCTCTCCGTACCTGTGGCTGCTCTCTGTGTCCTACCTGGTGGTGTTCGGAGTCAAAACGGTGTGCAGCGACTGGGGCCAGCTGTTTCTCATCCAGGACAAGGGCCAGTCAACGCTCATGGGTGAAGAACATGGTTTAGATATTTCTTATTTTTATTTAATAAGGGCTAAGGATTGTAGACTGTTGGAAAACAATATTTTTCTTCACAGGTAGCTCATACATCAGCGCTTTAGAGGTTGGAGGCCTGTTGGGAAGTTTAGCAGCAGGTTACTTTTCTGACAAAGCAGTGGCTAAAGTAAGTATAAGTTGTTACTTATGTGCTTTATATGCATGGACATACAGTTGGATTAATATATTGTCTTTTGTACAATGTCAAACAGTGATTAGTATGACTAGCGTAAAGGAATAAATGTATGTAGAATGACTAAAGTAACCCGTCAGCATCCTATGTAGTGCCCTTTTTCTCATTTTGGAAATGTTCTAAAAGAATCTCTACGTATTGCTCATTGTTTTTGAACAGCAAGGCATGAAGATCTACGGCAACCCTCGCCACTTCATTCTTCTTCTCATGATGGCGGGAATGTACGCGTCCATGTACCTGTTCAGAGTCACAGTCACTCCTGACAGCCCCAAGGTATCTGGATTTCATTGACTAAAAAACATCACAGTCAAATGGTCTGTACACTTTCTGTTGTCATGAAATAATTTTTTATCTGCTTTTTCAGGTGTGGATACTCACTCTGGGCGCCACATTTGGCTTTTCCTCCTACGGCCCAATTGCTTTATTTGGAGTTATTGCTAATGAGAGCGCCCCCTCCAACTACTGTGGCACATCACATGCTATTGTCGCCCTCATGGCCAACAGTAAGTCCATTCCTGTTAGTTTAATAACATGAAACCCTACTCTCCTAATTAGTAATATTCAACTTCAATGTGTTTGTTTTTCTTTAGTTGGTGGCTTCCTCTCTGGGCTACCATTCAGCACCATTGCTAAGCACCATGGCTGGGAAACGGCTTTCTGGGTAGCAGAAGTCATCTGTGGCATCTGTGCTGTTGGATACTTCCTACTGCGCAACATCAGAACCAAGATGGGTCATGTGCCCAAGAAAGATGACTAAACAAAACTTTACTTCATACTTAAAGCTAAAATGGACCAATATGAGCAGAACTATGTTTTATTATTTCCATTTTCTATCAGTGTTATTTTCTCAGGACAGACATGTAAATGTATTTTACACTGAATTGTACTTTTCTTCAAGAATTCATGGTGCTTCTCTGTAAAAATGTACTTTGAAGTAGACAGTCAATGTGGTTTTAGATGCAATAACTGCACAGCATGCACATAAATGCAAATATGAACTAGGAGTTTTTTTTTATTTGGAACACATTATAGTTTATGCATTTTTGTTTAAGATTTTCCCTTTTTTGCCTTTATTTGACAGTAGAGGTTGACAGGTAACAGGGTGAGAGGGGAATGACACTGGGAAAATGACCAGAGGGAAAGTTGAACCCGTGCCTCTGAGCTAGGGGTGCCCCCCAGTTCACACATTCTTGTTAATGATTGGTCACAAGATATGAATGATTATTGTTTCAAATGTCTTTTTAATGGAGTATTCTCAAAGTCTTATAGTTAATGCTTATGTCAGATATATTTGTGACAAACTGTTGTCATATCTTAATGTTTATTAAACATATATAAAACAGTTTGTATTTACAGTGTTTCTTTTTGCAGAAAGACATTATCAAACAACAAAAAACAATTGATGTAGACTTAAAATGTACAAGCAACTTATAAGTGTTTCCTGGTTATGATCCCGCTCCAAAATTCCCAGCCTTTTCTGCAACCTCCAGTGCACTCTTTAGGTTCTGGTCAAACAGCTCACACCTGAAGAGGCAGACGTGAACATTGGTTAAACATTAAATATAGGTTATGTGAGCATCCTTGATAAGGTTAGTTACCTAATAGGCATTTCCAGAGAATAGAAGGGGTTCTTGAGTGCAAAATCTGAATACACTTCATAGATTTTCCTCAACAGTGCATCAATTCCTGACTGGCGAGGGTCTGCCAGCACAATGAATTTGATTCCTGAAAGAGATCATATACAGTTGGCAGAATTTGTGATCTTTTGGCCATTTTTCATAGAATATGAATGATAACACAAAAACTTCTTTCACACATAGTTAGTGGTTGGGTGAAGCTATTTATTTTCAAACCGCAGTGAAACTACCCAAATGAAAAAAAGATCAAAAGTTTACATACACTGGTGATTTTGGCCTGATAACATGCACACAAGTTGAATGGCTACTGAAGGTAACAATCCTCACTTGTGATCTTTTTTTTTTATTTACATTTTTTGTATTTATATAGCGCTTTTTCACCTAGTAGGCGCTCAAAGCACTTTACCAGTGTTACAGCTGACCACTGGAGGCAAGGTGGGTTAAGTGAAAAATAAATGTCGTCTTGTCTTGTCTAAGTGTCTTGCCCAAGGACACAATGACAGTATGAACTGTGGGGGTGTGGGGTAGAGCGGGATGTTATGATGATGCTTGAAATCAGTGTGTGTGAATAAAAGGTCAGTAAGTTTCTGGGCTCCTGACAAACCCTTGCATCTTTCATCCAGTGTGGCACTGATGTTTCTGTCTGAGTCATGGGGAAACCAAAAGAATTGTCAAAGGATCTGCGGGAAAAAGTAATTGAACTGTATAAAACAGGAAAGGTATATAAAAAGATATCCAAGGAATTTGGAATGCCAATCAGCAGTGTTCAAACTCTAATTAAGAAGAGGAAACCAAATCAAGGTCAGGTAGATCAACAAAAATTTCAGCCACAACTGCAGGAAAACTGTTTGGGATGCAAAGAAAAACTCACAAATAACTTCAGCTGAAATACAAGACTCTATGAAAAAAAATTGGTGTGGCTGTTTCAAGATGCACAATAAGAAGAAAAATGGGAACCATGGTCGAGAAAACCATTACTACACAACTGCAACAAAGCATCCAGCTTATAATACGCCAAACAGCACAGAGACAAGCCTCAAAACTTCTGGAACAAAGTCATTTGGAGTGATGAGACAACATTTTTTGGCACCAAACATAAATGTTACATTTGGAAAAGAGTCAACAAAGCCTATGATGAAAGGTACACCATTCCTACTTTGAAACATGGAGGTGGATCGCTGATGTTTTGGGGATGTGTGAGCTACACAGGCACAGGAAAAGATGAATGCAGCATGTTATCAGAAAATACTGGAGGAAAATTTGCACTCATCAGCCCGGAAGATGCACATGGGACATACTTGGATGTTCCAACATGACAACGATCCAAAGCACAAGGCCAAGTCGACCTGTCATTGGCTAGAGCAGCATAAAGTGAAGGTTCTGGACTGATCTCAGTCTCCTGACCTCAATATCCTTGATCCACTCTGGGGAGATCTCAAACATGTAGTTCATGCAAGACAGCCCAAAAATTTACAGGAACAAGAGTTTTTTTGCCAAGTAGAATGGGCAGCTTTACCATCTGAGAAAATAAAGAGCCTCATCCACAACTACCACAAAACACTTCAAGCTGTTATTGATGTTAAAGGTGGCAATACATTAAATACATTAACAACTGGGGTATGTAAACTTTTTATCAGGGTCATTTGGGGAGTTCTGTTGTCATTTATAATTTAAAAAGAGCAAACAAAATTGTTTGACATTAAACGGGATCACCCAACCACTAACTATGAATGACTGAAAAGTTTTCTTGTAATTATTTATATTCTCTCTGTCCCAAAAAAAATTATCACATATTCTGCCAGGGTTTGTAAACTTATGCACACAGCTGTATGTACCAATTTAAGCTGTCGAAATATAATAGACTGCTCCATGATTACAAGACTAAAATCACATCTTGTCACAGTTTATATTACAGTGTCATCATATTTCTGACCTGTCAGAGTTTGATAACAATGCAATTTAAAGACGTCTGTTTCTAGCATCTCAATCCCAGAGCTGCCAACTTCTGGAGACAACTGTGAACCAATGGCAAACAAGCTGAAAAGGAAACACACAGACACATTAAAGTACCCATTATAACAAAAGTGTCTGTGTCTGACACCACTATAATAATAACCCAGTGTTAATGTCATACATGGACTTGACTTACGAGTGAAACATAGAGGCCAGCATGAGCTTCTCGTTTGAACTGAGACGGGCTCGTCCAAAACGGATAGACACTGGATAGTTTGAGGCATCTTTTAGGTATTCGAGGATGTCTTTTCCATCTGCTGTGTTCTTGCCCATCACATCAACTCCATTTATGGACAGCACTGCATGGCCAACTGCAGACACAACAAAATCACTCAATGTTGAATTAAAAATGTCAAATTCAAGATTCTTTAGTCAATCTTTCTGTCATCATTTATTAGGTTATTTCATATGTTATATTGGACGCGTGTATTCATAATCTAACAGACATCTATAATTTTCTGATATTAGCAAAACCCTACAAGACACCCATATTTGTCTTAAATAAGAAGAGTTTATTTAAAATTACCTAGAGTTCAATATTGCTTTGCTAATTCAAATTTACTATAAATAAGCTACAAAATATTATGCAATGCGCCGACATCAGTAAGAGCCGTAAATGAAGTCCCATTTTCTTCAACTGTGCTAACCAGTTTTGATGAGGACAGATGACATTAGGCTAACAGGCAGTCTACAGTTAGCTATCGACTCTCTTACCTTTGATACCATCGCGTTGGCCAAACGACACTAGTACTTTCTCATCGTGGTGTTTTAGCACTACATCTAAAGGATAACTAAAGGTTTTCTCTGCCTCTGCTCTTGGGACATAGTTGTCATACTGGTAAATTAACCCCCCAGCCTTGTTGACTACATAAACACTGAAGATCACCATCTTTGCAACGCCTGCCCAGCTGACAGTATGGGTCATGTGACCAGAAACTACACATACATTTGTATTGTTACGCTGT
Organism: Neodontobutis hainanensis; assembly: GCA_024349245.1. Classification (NCBI taxonomy): domain Eukaryota; kingdom Metazoa; phylum Chordata; class Actinopteri; order Gobiiformes; family Odontobutidae; genus Neodontobutis; species Neodontobutis hainanensis. The sequence goes on along the minus strand of JALDNG010000020.1, from coordinate 17,069,456 downwards.
TTAAATTATTATGTAATTTTTATATTATTAATTATAAATTAAAAGTGTGTGGGTTTTTTTATTCGCTAAAAGGTTGGTTAGTAAAAGGTTGGGCGATTTAGAACAATGCAAACGTTGACTGTGACAAACCAAACTCTATTTCCCATGAATCTTTGCTCCATTTCCGCAAATACGGGTTGTCTAAGGGGCTTCTGCACGGGCGCACTTCCTTTCACTCCGACATCTTGACGAGGAAACATGGTGAGGATAGTTATCTAGCAATTTGCCGAAATACCTTTAACGGTGTTCTTTATTGTGACCTTTGTCGCGGATTTTGACTATCCGGAATTAGTGAGAATGTGACAAGATAGCACTGTGGGGTGTAAAAAAATGTGTAAAAACACTGTACACTTACATATTTTCCAGCCGGCTAACTACTTAGCTCTATGGCTAAACCTACCATGCTTTCGTGCCACACAGTGCTGCTAATACAAAATGTAGTGATGAGCAGCTGTTCATAGTCGATTCAAATGGGTAACCTAGTTTGTGTACATACTCAGTTATTCACAGGATTAGTGAATAGCTATGCGTTTTATCTTGAAAGGCTACTAAAGACTACGATTTTTTGGGCCAGTCCATGCTGGTAACCCCTGCTACACCCGGGCTTGCAGATTTCTGCAAAGGGGCACGTTTGGCTCTGAATTACGTTGACTTTTTAAGTTTTGCAATGAAGCAATAACTTTGTCCCTTTTTTGCTTTTAGCCTCCCAAGCAAGACAAGAAAAAGGACACTGGTAAGTCCAAGAAGGACAAAGACCCAGTCAACAAGTCTGGAGGCAAAGCCAAGAAGAAGGTATGCTGTCTTTTAAATGTTGTCACATGTAATGTTCCAGACTGGGTAATACTTAATTCTTACTGTTGTCTCCATTTATCTGAGTAGAAGTGGTCCAAGGGAAAAGTGAGGGATAAGCTCAATAACCTGGTCCTCTTTGACAAGGCAACCTATGACAAGTTGTACAAAGAAGTCCCCAACTACAAGCTCATCACCCCTGCTGTTGTGTCAGAGAGGCTGAAGATCCGTGGTTCTCTGGCACGGAATGCCCTTCAAGAACTGCTCTCCAAAGGTCTATGTTTTATCTGTTTTAAATCCTTTTTCACTTATCTACAAATAAATGCCATGTAATGTATTTTAAAATCTTGCAGCTAATTTGGAAGTCACCTTACCAAATGTGTGTTCTTTTTTCCCAAAAAATTATTAATGATGTGCACTTAGATTTAGGTACTCTTGTGCTACTAACCCTTTTAGCTGTAGGGTGAAGTGGGATTTTGTGTATTTGTTTTCTCTTTTGAAACAAGTTTGTCCTTTTTTTTGTAGGACATGCTGTGCAGTGTCACTATTATTCTCTCTGTTGACATGTTGACTGAACATTGGTTCAATGACATTAGCCAGTGTCTGTGTAATAACTTAATTGATCTTGACCAAGAAACTGGCATTAGCTCTTGCTCCTGTGTGGGGTAATGCACTGAATCTTTTGCCAGAGTTCATAAAAAGTTTTGCAATTAAAGGAGCAATGGTTGATTAGGTGTTCACTTCACATGCTAAAAGGACAAGTGCTTATAAACATGTTTACCTTCCAGGCATGATCAAACTGGTGTCCAAACACAGAGCACAGCTCATCTACACAAGAAACACCAAGGGAGGAGATGAGGAGGCGGCAGCGGCGGCGGCAGCAGCAGAGAAGGCATAAGCAGGTATAAATGCATAAATATGGTACTTGATATGAACTGGAAGGCTTCAGACTTACAGACTTTCTTTTCTTTTTAGGTTCTTTTGTGATGGACTGTTTGTGATATGTGGTGAATAAAAATGTAAACAAATATTTGCTGTTCTTCACTGTGTGAACTGCATTATGGTGTTTCTCTACTGTGTATTTGGTCTTCAAAGTTAAAAGATGTTCTACAGTACTTTAAACTAGTTTTACAATACTTCTAAACCACACAAATGTTACATACATTCATTTTCTTCCACTTCATTTTTTTAAGGATGGTGGGTGACTAGTAGCCTGGCTCCGCCCTCCTACGTACTTCCGCTCAATTTCATTTCGCTTTAGTACTTAGTCTGGGATCGCTGTATATTCTTAGGTTTCTAGAAATCAATTTTTTGTAGGACCAATCAGCGAACAGAGGGAGTGACTTGTTGTTTCCAGTCGGTTTCGGCGCATGACATACGTCACGACAACACGTTAGCGATTGGCTATGGCAGATCCTGTGACTCTGGGCAGATCCAATAGTTTTAAACTTCAACAGAGTTCCCGCATACAAGGAAGTAAACGCTTGTCAATGGAGCGAGGCCAGACTCTCTGTACAAATGAAATGTACGAGAGTCTGGTAGAACCAGGCTAGGTGACTAGAGCCTATCCCAGCACATTTGGTCCTTAGGCAGAGAACACCCTGGACAGTGGCCAGTTAGTTGCAGGGCTAATGCTTAGAAACCAACAACCATTCATTCAATAGGAACACTAGAGACCTTGCATGTGGTGGAAGCCAGAGAACCCACAGTAACACAGACAAAATGCAGACTCCTCACAGAAAGGATGAGGATGTTCAAGTCAGCTAGGGTTAAAACTCATGACCTTGCTGTGAAGTAAACCACTCACAATGTCACAATATATTGGCGACCAATATTGAATTTACCAGGACACACAACCTCAAATGTGCATTGAACTAATGTCATAGGACAGAAAATGCTGACGTATGCAGGTGCTGGTCATATTTGAATATCAAATTTCCATTCTATTCCATTAAAAAAGTAACTTGTATTTATGTTATCCACTGATTTTTATTTTATTTTTTTTCCTTTAAGGCTATTGATTATAACTGACAACTAAGAAAAAACCTAAATTCAGTATCTCAAATGTGAAAATTAGGACCAATACAAAAAGGATTTTTAGCAGTCTTGGCCAACTGGACAAGACTTATTTTTGTATAGCCCAATATCACAACAACAGCCACCTCAAAGGGCTTAACAGATCACACTAGACAACATCCCCTGTCCTTAGACCCTCCATCAGGGTGAAGAAAAACCCCCAAAAAACAGCTGGGAAAAAAGGGAAACCTCAGGGAGAACCACGGAAGGAGGGATCCACTTTCAGGATGGATAGACCATGCAGGAATGTGTCCAGAACAGTTAAAAAATAAATAGAAATACACAAAACATATTTACAAAAGAAAAATTATGTCACTGAAGTAGTCACCACCCATGCTGTACTGCTCAGTGGAAACCTGTCTTTCTAGCTTGTACAGCACTCAATACAACTCCTTTTGCCTGAATTACTGCAGCAATGCGGTGTGTCATGGAGTTGATCAGTCTGTGGCACTGCTCAGGTGTTATGAGAGCCCAGTTTGCTCTCATAGTGGCCATCAGCTTTTCTGCATTGTTGGGTCTGGCACATTGCCTCATCCTCTTCACAATACCCCATACATTTTCTGTGGGGTTTAAGTCAGGCGAGTTTGCTGCCAATTAAGACCAGGGATACTATGGTCTTTAAACCAGGTACTGGTTGCTTTGGCACTGTGTGCAGGTGACAAGTCCTGTTGAAAAATTAAATCTGCATCTTCATAAAGTTGGTTAGCAGCAGGAAGCATGAAGTGCTCTAAAACTTCCTGGTATACGGCTGCGTTGACCTTGGACCTCAGAAAACAGTAGACCAACACCATCAGATGACATGGCCCCAAACCATCACTGACTGTGAAAACTTTACACTGGGCCTCAAGCTACATGGATTGTGTGTCTCTCCTCTCTTTCTCCAGACTCTGGGACCCTGATTTCCAAAGGAAATGCAAAATTAACTTTCATCAGAGAACATAACTTTGGACCACTCAGCAGCAGTCCCAGGCGAGACGCTTCTGACGCTGTCTGTTCAAGAGTGGCTTGACACAAGGAATGCGAAGCTGAAACCCATGTACTGACTCCAGCTGCAGTCCACTCTTGCTGAATCTCCCTCACATTCTTTAATGGGTTTTGTTTCATAATCCTTTTCGGGGTGTGGTTATCCCTATTGCTTGTACACTTTTTTTTACCCTATCGTTTCCTTACCTTTGCCTCTTTATTAATGTGCTTGGACACAGAGCTCTGTGAACAGTTAGCCTCTTTTTCAATGACCTTTTGTGTCTTGCCCTCTTTGTGAAAGGTGTCAATGGTGGTCAAGTCAGAAGTCTTCCCCATGATTGTGTAGCTGACAGAACTAGACTGAGAGATTATTAAAGGCCTTTGCAGGCGTTTTGAGTTCATTAGCTGATTAGAGTGTGGCACCAGCTGGTCTTTAATATTGAAACTTTTAACAATATTCAAATTTTTTGAGATACTGAATTTGTGATTTTCCTTAGTTGTTAGTTATAATCATCAACATTAAAATAAAATTTAAAAAATTATATATTTTATATGTATATATATTTATATATTTCACTTTTTGAATGGAATTAGTGAAAAAAGTAAACTTTTTGATAATATTCTAATTATTTGAACAGCGTCTGTGGAGGCCTGGAAACAACTACAGTGTTATTTAACATGCATAGAGACTACTCTGAAATATGAAATGCTTAAATTCAACTTCATGCTTTTCAGGTGGCTGTGGTAAAGGCTAGGTTCAGACCCTGGTGAGACATTTTGTAGATGAAGACAAGCGGTGAAAGTTATTGTGGAAATGAGATTTATTGTAATTCATGACAATGTGAAGTACATTTACAAGGTTGCCCAGGTTTCACCAGTTTGTCTTATTTCAAAGTGAATGAAATATTTTCTTCTTTCTGGTAAAAGCTGCAGGCAGTAAGAGGTATTGATGTGAATGAAAGATGGCATACTCAGAAGCATGAAGCACCGGAGCCATGATGAATGTTGTCAGATGTTACTTTGTCACTACACAGCACTACCTCCAGCAGCAAACACAACAAACTGAAGGATGTTGCCTGCTGACAGATGCACTCTCCTCCTGCTCCCTGGGCATCACTTGGAGAGAACACAGCTCACACTGGCGTTACTACACAGACTCATTGGCCTGTCCACTATGAAGAATTTGTGTCTGCTAAAAACAGAATGCTTCTGACCAACAATAGCTTTCTTCTGCTATTCAGACAATGCAAACAGTGTTTGTGTGGAGCATTTGTAAATTTATCTTTTTTTGTGTGTGTGTGCGTGAAATCAACCGTAGACATATTTTCAAAAGGTTTGTTCATAGACAACAGCATGTCCCAGCTTCCATAGTGTGAACATCCTCCAAAAATCAGTGTGAAAGTGCAGTCCACACTTTTTCCACCAGATGTCATCAAAAAAGCCTAATAAATACCCAACCAACCTTCATAGAAAACAAGAGAGGCTAGAAAAGGCAATACACTAAGTCTACAGGAGAGAATACGACAGTAACTTGTAACATAAGTAACTTATGAATACACTATATTACCTGTAAAATGTAATGTGTCAGTGTGATGGTTAGTTTGTTCATTTTCCTTTTTTCAAAAATATATTTTTCATTGCCTATTTTTGGGTGAAACAAAGATTAAGATATCATTATGGTAAATGAGCTCCTAGCAGGTGCAGCTGCAAAGTAGCATCATAAGCTCAGGTCATGGCCACAAGGAAGAAAAGTCTAATTAGTCAATAATTGTTAACACAAACAGCTGTGCGTATTTATTAATAACTGCGACATTTAAACTGACATTTAGAAAATAACTGACTTCTTAATTGCTGACCAACTCGTTATTAAAGTTTAATCATGTTGCCTAAGATAGTGCGCGTGCCGTCTGCCGCGCGAGTTAACGTTAGCAGGAGGAGCCATTGGAAGGGACAGCTTTAACTTTGGTGTGGAGAGCCATGACTGAAGTCTCTGAAATCGGACTGCACTGAAGCTGTGGAAAGTGACTCACTGGTTATGCGTGACAAACACAAATGTCTGTTTTCATTATGCCTGTTTTTTTTTTCCCCTGACGCCTAATTCCGCTGTGCTCCCATCTCTCCCTCCCTCACACAGCTGATATATTCCAGGGGTAAAAAAAAGGCAGTGGGAGCGCCGTCTCGTGGTGATTAGGCCATGTTGGATTTATGGCACGCAGCTGTTGAGTGGCTGACAGACGTGAGAGGAGCTGCTTTTCACGCTCGCCCGGACCAGCTCTGCTTACTGTAGCTTAGAGGAGAGCACACAAGCAACCGTGAGTATTTCTTTCTTGTCTTAATTTCTCATTATGTCATCTTTTATTGTCAACTCATCTGTCCGCAAGTCTCTAGTGCACCCTCAAGTTTCCCCTTTTTACTAACACGTGTTATTTGGTTCTGCTTAGTTATTTGGAATTTGGAGGAATTTATTTGGTCTGACAACTTTGACCATAAATGGACTGCAATTTTTGAAACAGTGGGCTTTCCCATCAGAGTTAAAGCTTAGCAAGACAACGAGGCTTTCATTGACATAACATGCAATAGTTTTATTTTTTCACTAGTGTCTCTTATTATGTCCTCATGTGGAGACTTTTTTAAATTGAGTTCACAATGTGATTCCATGTCCTATTTTTAGTCATGGGGGCATCACAGCAGAGTGGAAACATGAAGACGGCCACTTCTGACCAGAGACACAAACACACAGTACTTAACTTCAGCTTTTGATTGCTCCTCACCTCTCACTAATTTCCCTGTTTATCCTTTTGGCTTTACAAATCAAACATCCTCCAGCAGAAAAAGTCCAGTTTGGCCCAAAAGTCTGGATTTTCAGTTAAAGCTGAGGATTTTGGCCAAGCTGTTATCCTGTCCACCCCTGCCCTCACACTTTTCTAGTGGACAGCATAGTGACATTGGAGACATAGCCGACAGCACTCAAGCAATTCGACCTAAATGCTTTTAGATTTTCTTTTTTGTTACACACTTATTACTCATCTGTATGTTGTCAAGAATAGCTCAGTTGGCGATTCCTCTGACTTGCAGTTGAACATTCCTGGCACTTGCTCGGCGGCTGTTTATTTGGGTTGCTATGGAAGGATCGGTCTGTGGCTCAAGGGCGGCCTGTAACGCTGAAACAGGAGCTGGGAGCCGGCTGTAAAGATCCACTCCTAAATCTGCCGCTGCTGCTTCTGCCTATGTTCCTTCACCATCTTAATGCATTCACTTAAAGTAATGACACAGTGTTTGAGCAAATCCATTAAGATTAAAATGAACACATCTAGGGCTCTTTCATCCGTGTCAGTAAATGGCCAAAAGTGCACAGTGCTAACATGTTCGTCCAGATGTTACAGGGAATAGGAATCGGTTAAATGTTTTAATTCCAGTTGGTGCCACAATGAGGAGTTTTGTGTGGACTTTCTAATTATAAGTTGCAATTACATTGTGGCGTTATTATTTGACACAGTCCTGGATCCTCACTTGTAGTTGACCAATAAATATAGACATTCAAATAATCTGAACCAGCCAGCAGCAGGGGAAGAAGGGCAAAGAGACTCACATTTATAAAATAAAGGCAGATAATATGTAAAATTATATGGTAAATGTAAGTGACTACGTAAAGTATAATGTAATTTGAGTATTCTGGAAAAAGTTCTCTGTGTGAAGTTTGCTTGAGTGGGTTTATTCCTGGTACTCCGGTTTCCCCCACCAAAATTTAAACATGCTGAGCGCCCGCCCCCTGGTGGCTGCTGCAGACAATTAATTTCCCCACAGGGATAATAAAGGGATAAACAAGTGTTTGAATAATGAGTGTATGGTTTGTTCAAAAGCACTGTGGATGTGCAGGTATACTGTTGCTGCCTGCTCACCTTTGTGCTTAGGGCTCTTGCAACTCCAGCCACATGTATGGTAGCTCAGTGAAGCTGAATATGATAATATTACCAAAGTGTTGTTTTTTGATGGTTGAATTAAAATTTTTGTTTTAACACAGAAAAAATATCTGGATTTTATTTTAAATCGAATAACCAAACCATAAACCATACACTTGTTAGCAGCAGGATCAATGCAGTTCAGTACACCCCAGCAATATAACAATTTATGCCATTAAGTTGGTCTGGTGGAGTGGTAGAGTGGTACGGTACAGGTTGGGTCAGTACAGCTCAGTTTATTAGAGGCTTGCATTTCCACTCAGCTGGGTCCAGAAGAGCAACGTCTGCAACAACTGCTTTGACAAAAGAAGTGCAAAACAAGTTGTGTCCTGTTATGTCTGAAACTGACTCCTCCAGTCTCCAAACACCAAAGGCAAAAACTCATGAGCAGACAAGAGTTTTGATGATGAATGGAGTCTTTATTGTGGCAACAATAACGACCCAGGCACGCAATCCTCGCCAGACGTACTGATCAGCTGAGCGCAAAACTCGGGTCATGTCACAAATTTGTGAACTGTGTGGAGACTGACCATCCCCTACATTCTTGACCCTTTGTCCGAGTTTAAACTGTTTACTTGTGCCTGGTACCTGTCTTTATCTTAATCAGAACCTTCCTTGAATGTGTGTGTGGGTTACGGTAATCTAATTATGTTCAAATCCACATCATGTTTCATCTTTTCAATTAATAAACTGTTAACTGTATTAATATCAAACCACTCTTGATTATAATAAACATTACAAAAGCATAAACTCATAAGGCACATAATGTGAACGCTTGCATACTTAAGTGACTGAGTAAGTAGATGGAAATAAAAACACATAACATTAAAAATATGACACTACAGTCACTATAGTCACGGAAAAGACCTAGGACACGCTGGAGGGACTATGTCTCTCGGCTGGCCTGGGAACGCCTCGGTATCCCCCCGGAAGAGCTGGAGGGAGTGTCTGGGGAGAGGGAAGTCTGGGCGTCTCTGCTTAGACTGCTGCCCCCGCGACCCAGCCCCGGATAAGTGGTAGAAGATGGAAAGATGGATGTCTTAGGGGAAACACATGAGACCATTGTTTATTATTGGGTTTGATCTAAACATGTTTTAGGTCTCAGCTAAAGATAATAAGAACTAATAAATGCACACAAAATAATTAACCAGGCGTAAATCTATCAGAGGCATATTTATTGGGGATTTGTTAATATCCACATGTTTAAAGTACCTAGCCTTAGAAGCAAATTAAGTATATACTCATGTAGAAATCACAATTAATTTATTTATAAACTTACAAATGAACAAACATTATATTTTAATAAATATGGGGACAGTTAATATTTACTTCGGGACAGTTGGAACTGGCTTTGAGGACAGTACTGGAACGGTGATGAAAATAGTTGGTCTTGTGCCCTGATTTGTAAAATAATAAATTCTTCTAATTTGTCTCAACCCATTTTTTAAAATAAAATTGTTACAGAATTGAATCGTGGATCAAATTGTAAGTTGAATTAATTTTACTACAGTTAACAAAAACACTGCCAGTTGTGATCTGTGTAAAAAAAAAAAACGCTTGCTCATTATGTATTTATTTCCTTAATGACCAGAAAAAAATAAATAAATAAAACAAATTAATAAAATTTATTGGCAAAATTGAAGTGTTTTTATTTTTTGAATATATACTGTATTGCAGATTTTTTTAAAAAAAAGAATACTAGAATATTTGTGCCCATCCCTAGTATTTGGCTCCACTTCTTAGAAAGCATTTACACACTCAGGACCACTTTGGTCCCTTGGTTATTGTTCCCCCCAAAGTGGAACTGTATATTCTTTAGGTGCACATTGGATTTCTTTTGGTAATGGGAACGCACCTGTACTGACCCAATAACATTTCTTGTTGTTGCAGTAAACCCCATTTGTTTTTCAGTTGCTCATGACTCACCCTGCTGGGACAAAGTGATACTGTGCAAACCTTAGCACTTTGTGTGACCATCATGTGACCATGATCTCTGTACATGATATGATGATACACATTAATATCTTTGGCACACTGTTAAGACTGTTATGAAAAGAAAACACCTAAAAAGAATCTGAAATATCAACATTTAATTAAAACATGAATGTTATGTAACTAAGTAATTACAACAGAATTTATATATTTTCCCCATTACATTTCTTCTGAGTTTATTACTGCATTGTTCCTTGAAAGTTTCTGCAGAGTTTACTCATGGTGTCAAATAAACAGATTGTGTCACGCCCCTTTTCCTGCTTATATTACTTGAGAGTAAAACTAATCAAACATCTGGACTTGTTAGCACTTGGTTTGAAAAAGTGTCTTCTTTAAGATGATGGAAAATGCCTTTACTGTAGCGTAAAGACACAGCATCTGCCCACTATGTAAATCAACTCTGCATTTGGCCCCTGTCAGCTGCTAACATTATGTAGGTGCTGTTTATTTACAACAATAGCAGCTATAAAACAGATCTAACACAACTTGGGGGTGCCAGAGCAGATTGTGGCCTAAGGGGAAGCTGCGGTGTGCCATTGTGATGCTACATGTTTGCACGGTTTTATTGAGTAACAATAATCTATGACTGACAGCGTTTTCTCCAGGCGACTTCCTCAGCAAAAGAGTGCCTTGCACCTCCAGGCTTTTTATTAATGCAATTGAATCAATCAAACAAGACATGCTCATTGGCTGTAAACCAGGAGAATGTTTGGTCTTTGGCTGTGCTCATTATGACTCTTGTGCTGCTGTAAAACTCGCCCCCGAGGTTCCCTGTTGTCCCAGCGTCAGATGGTCCAAATGTGCTGACAAGGACGCTCGCTAGAAATTCATGTATGGAGCAGTTAGATCTCAGGCAGCCCTTTGGTAAACACAGAAAACTACTGCTGCTGCCGTCACGTTGTGTAACTTGCTGTGGCTTAAAATCTGCTGACATTCATTCTTTTTGGTTTTTAGTTATTGATAGTCCGCTGCAGCCAAGCCAGAGAGGAAGGCTTCTTACTCTTTAATAAGTGCTATTTTCCTTCTTGAAAAACAACTGAAAAAGTACTAAATTTTCCCATTGGAGCATTGAGCCAGTTACCCAGTGTTTTTGTACTTGTAACCAGTTTAGCAGTTTAAAAATGTGAGCTAGGTATAGCGCTTGGATGTAGTTAATAAACTGAAACACTAACTTGCTGCTTTGCGTCAGAGAGAAAAATGGCCACTTTAGATTACACCTATTGAAAAGTGCATTTGTCTTTTTAAGAAAATGCTTTTTTTTTCTAGCCTCTGAAATTATCTGCTTTACAGTAGCAACAGCAATGCAAAACTGCACATAAGCAGCCGTTTTCATTCTTCTCCGTCACTTGGGTCATGTCATCAGAATGTGTCTTGTTGGGGCCCCCCAGTAGGTCACTTGGTAGAGTGCATACTGTACAGATAAGCGGGAGATCTGTGTTTGATTCCCGCTCGGGTCATTTGTCCAATGTTCCTGTACTCACCCTGTTTCCTATTGCTACAACTAAAGTGAACTCATCATCTCAAGTCTTTCAGTAAGGTTCCATAAGGTTATTTAAATAAGGCAATCTGTAGTGTTTCTTTCACTATATCCCATTCAAACAGATGCCAGACTAGGTTTGTTGAAACATTGGATAGTGACAAACTAACACTGGGCAAATAGAATGGTTCAGATTAGAGTACATACATATACATATACATACTATATTTTGAGTTTGTATAGTGTCTCTCATGTATTGGTTGGTCTTCCCAAGCAGCAGATGGTGCGGGAGCAGTATGTCACCACAGCCCCGGGCAGCGGTGCGCCCAGGACGGGACCTGACCACAGCTACAAGATTGGTATCTACGGCTGGAGGAAGCGCTGCCTCTACCTGTTTGTCCTGCTCCTCATTGTCATTCTGGTGGTCAACTTTGCCCTGACCATCTGGATCCTCAGGGTGATGTGGTTCAACACGGTACATCGTCTTTTTTTTTAGTCATGGGGGTTATGCATGAGGGGAGGAAATAACAAAAGTAAATATGAGTTACATACCTGTTAAAAAATGCATCTAAATTGATGAACTTAATGATGAAAGATTATTTGTAATAAAAGCGTGTTTAAATGGGTGTGATAAAGGTACATATGCAAAGAAATTATGCAAACTGTCAGTTTGCGACAACATTTATCAACAAATTAACATTTTCACGTGTCTGTTGTATTTCTGCTTTAGAGTAGTGACAGCAGAAAATACAGCAGGGTTACACTGATTAATGTAATTATTTTATTATTTAGCTTAACACAATGTGCACTGGGCAGATAATATTGGCGCAATTCACATAGTCTTGTCAGTTTATGAATTTTGACCCATTCATTTTCTCCCATTGAACAGAATTTATATATAAACAGTATATATATATATATATATATATATATATATATATATATATATATATATATATATATATATATATATATATATATATATATATATATATATATATATATATATATATTCTAATATATATATTCTAACTGGTCTATTTTTTTTTTCTGATTGGTCGTATGTTTTTTTTTATTGTGTTAGTCCAGAAGCAACACATGTCAACTTGTTTACAAAAGCTACAACAGAAATACAATATTAGAAACGTAGGTCCGTTCAGTTTATTGTTCTGGGTTTCTAAGTTGGCATTAATGAAATAAATCCTCTATTAATTAAATAATAAAAATATGATAAAAATGGGGATTCATTTGAAGCAAATTAAACTTCAGTGTTGACTAAGTGGCGTTCGCCCTATGGTGCTCCCAAAGACTGCAGACTGGCTCCTATTGTGCAAATCTCATAGTGAAGCAAACTAATTAGTGACACTGACACTAATGCAGTTGCTTAGTAAAAACACATTACAATTACACCATATAGAAGTCTGTAATAGGCCCATCCATCAGCAATAATAAAGCCACTGAAGCCCAGAACAATTGAACAACTCACTTCTGTTGCATTAATTTGTATTTGTGTTGCAGAACTTTATTGATCTTTTCAAGCCCCCTCTCTGAGCTGTTACTGCTCATTGTTTAGTATTAGAGTCGTCTTCTTCATAAACCGATGCAGGCTGCCTGTCCAAACGGCATGCTTTATGTGTTCGTTGTTTCATCGAGTCTTGTCAGCTTTCTGTCTGAGGTCCAGATGGCCACTGTGGATTTATGCTCAAGCAAAAGTTACAGCAAACTCTCACACACGCTCCCACTTTCCACGCACATCCACCCCTCTGCTGTGTTTCTATAGTATATTATAAACACTAGAGAGTGTGAAGTAGCAATATACACAACCCTCACCTCGTAAACCTACAGTACATATGAAGATAAAACTCCCCCATAAATGTTGGCTGTGTTTTCATGTCTAGTGAGGTTTGTTATGGATGATTATTTATTTGTTGTTTTCCCCTGCAGGATGGGATGGGACTCCTCCAAGTGAACTCAGACGGCGTTAAGCTAGAAGATGGAGAGTCAGAGTTTCTATTTCCACTTTACGCAAACGAGATTCACTCCAGAGAGGTATATCCCACATCTTTTCTACCCAACTTCCTTGCCATATTCCATTGTAGTGTTTAATTGTTTCAGGAATGGGTGTGGATTTTTCCTCCTGTTAACATCTACGTTTTCTTCCCCTCCGAAGCCAGCAAACTGCTTTTACTTCTTTGGGGAAAATGTGTCAGAACAAAGTGGATTTGGCAGTCCCACACTGTGCACGTGGTGGTGCAGCGAGCTCCTCATTAACCTCAGGGATATTGTGGTGGAAAGTAGTTTATGGCCCGCCTGCTAGCAGCAGATGGGAACACTTTTCTGCAGTTGTTTACATGTTATGGCTTTTCTTGCTCATAGCAGCAAATTTTAAGCATTCTTTTTTTCTTTTTTTCTAGTCCTAATTATAGACAAAATGTATTCCTCCTTTATGAAGAGATACTGGGCCTTATCTTCCTGATCAAAACGCAGATATCTGGTGGAGACGGAAGCTCTTTGAGGGGTGTGTCCAAATCTTCTTTTTTTGATTTTCAGGGCAAAGATAGTGGTACAATTAGGCAGGACCTGATCTGGAGCAGGTATAAAAAGGCAGGACTTGGGCCGGAGCAGGTGTAAAGAGGCAGGACTTGGGCCGGAGCAAGTATAAAGAGGCAGGACTTGGGCTGGAGCAGGTGTAAAGAGGCAGGACTTGGGCCGGAGCAGGTATAAAGAGGCAGGACTTGGGCTGGAGCAGGTGTAAAGAGGCAGGACTTGAGCTCGTGGAGATATATTATAAAGAGACAGGAGGCAGGATTTATGTGTCACGGTTGTTTTACTTTTAACCAATCACAGGGCTTTCCCCCAGTGCAGCACCGATAATCATCATTAAGTTATATTTCTTTTAGCCTATTAATTGTATTGCATTCAGTCATTTGTCTGTGATATAATGCATACATTTTTTTAATTGTTAGATTTATTGTTAAGCCCTTCTTTTTAATATTGGATGAGCAGACTATTAGAAGAAGAATAATCATTCAGACAAACTTATAATTTCGTATCACTCATTGTATTCTAAACAAAGTCATTTACATCCAGATAAAAGTATATTTTATCATTATTTAGGCAGAATTGGATAATAGATTTGGATTTCTATGTTAGGTTTTATGTGTGATCATTTTAATTGTTTGAATCTTCCGTTACAACAAAAACAAAACTTACAGCTACATGTTTGGACATGCTCTGTATCAACACGATAAAAAGGCCCAGGCAGAGGTGGGGAATTTGGATGATAGCAGCACCTATAAGTTTGAGACTGTATTTTTTTCAAGGATCCAAACCACAGATCCATGCTCCTAATCAGGCGGCGTCCCCAGTGAATTTCCTGTGTTCTGTTTTCAAATCCCCGCTTTCTCTTTTCTTTAAGCTCAATTTTTACTCTTTTTCTGCATTAATCATAATGTGTATATTTTTATTTAGCCATGTGCTGTCCTGTATTTTTTTTAAAGCAAACCAGGGTTTTTGTGTTTTGATAAAGCCTTGGTTGTAAAAAAATATAAGTAGGTAGCTTAATCATTCGTTAGTAATGTTTCAGGATATAAACCCAAATTATTTGCACAATCATAATACAATACTGCGTCAGGCACAAGATATTAGATATATTACCGTCTTGATCACCATTAAGTCTGCGCCGCTGCAAGGTACAGCCCACTGTGTCTAAAGTTTTGGTCTTCTAAAGACTATATCATTGTAGAAGCAAATAAGATATAATTTGTACATAAATGTATTGTTACATATTCACATTGTATCTGCACACTCACATCACTGCTGCAATGTTTAAACTTAAAAATACCAATGTCACAAAGACTGCCTAAAATGCAATAATGTTATCAACTTCCATATGCCAGAAAGTTATGATTTGATTTCAAAATAATCAGGTTCCAACCAGGTGCACCGTTAAATTCTGTAATTACCAAATGAAGGAAATTTGTTAATACAGTCATATAAGCATTGTAATGTACAGAATAATGACATGTTGCTACATTGTGTCATCATACTTAAAGGGGCTGTGTGTGTGCGTGTGTGTGTGTGCGTACGTGTGTGTGTGTGTGTACATGTGTGTGTGTGTGTGCGCATGCGTGCGTGTGTGCGTGCTTGTGTGTGTGTGCATGCGTGTGTACGTGTGTGTGTGTGCGCGCATGCGTGCGTGTGTGCGTGCTTGTGTGTGTGCGTGCGTGTGTGTGTGTGTGTGTGTGTGTGTGTGTGTGTGTGTGCGCATGCGTGCGTGTGTGGGTGCTTGTGTGTGTGCGTGCGTTTGTGTGTGTGCGTGCGTTTGTATGTGTGTGTGTGTGGCTCCTGCTTGTCGTTTGTTATGCTGTAGGTTATGATGTGTTCATGTGCTTTTGGATGGTGCGGTTATTGAATAATCAATAGGTTTTTCATACTGTGTTCACTGTGTAATGTGTTTTAACTCATGAGAGATGATTACTGAGAAAATTTACTGAGTTTATTAGCATTTAGCGCTTTATCTTCTATTTTATTTTTAACAAGTGCTTAATGCTGGTAAGACCACATAAATGCAGTACTAGTCCAGAGGGAGGGCTGGGGACAGAAGTTCAATTCTCTCTTGTGCTGTAAACTTGGACAAAGTGAAATTCAGGAACTTACAAAAAAATTTACATTAAGTTTATTTAAATTACTACAAAAGTTTAGCATGTTATTACTATGTTGTAGCTACTATTGAGTCAAAGCAAGCAATGCTAATGCGCTCTCTACTACTCACCTCTCCATGACATTTATCCTTAAAATAGCAGCATAAAAACTATATGTTGCAATCAACCAAAAAAACTAATAGAATTGCAAGTGTAAAATATAGATCACATGGGTTTGTCTGTAGTCCGTGTTTTGCACATCTGGGAAAGACCTAAGTGATTTATTTACACAAATTGGTGAGTGACAGTCACACCCTTATTTTGTACAGCATGTGAGCACCAACGGTAAATCTGCAGGGACATGCTAGTTGTGGATTTACCTTAACATTCATTCAACACTGTGCCCCAAAAGAAACTTGAGTGTGTTTCTCATCCAGTTGTGCTCAATAGAACCAGGAATTAAGAAGTAGGCCCCTTCATTTGGGCTTGATTAATGGAAATGCTAAGTGTATTTTTATAAAACAATTAAACACTCCATAAACATGTTTCGGCCAGTGTGTCCCAATTTGTTTTTATATACATCCTTATTGGGTTGTCCATTTTTCTATTTCAGGATTCATCTCTACTAGCTCATTCAACGGAAAAAGTCCACCTTAATGCTCGCAATGAGAACGGCGATGTCACAGGGAGGACATCTGTGGGTAAGAAACACATGTCCACACACAGACCCAGATAGTACCCACCCATAACCGGCATCTCACTGATGTATGAGGGCAACAGTAAAATTGTTCATGCGCTCATCCTGCAGCTATTCCTTATCCTGCATTAACACTGCCAAAAGTCATCCTTCCATTTTTAATCTCTGCCCATTTCCATTTAAAATCCATTAAACGCAACATTCCTCTGTGCACTGTTGCCACTGCGGCGTTCTGTATTACACAGAGGGCCCAGGGCCTGGAGAGGATCATATTTGTGCGTCTTTTATAGCCCACCAGCGGCTGCAGCAAGGTACTTCCTCATAATTAAAAGGCCAACAAACGACCCAGCTAATTGCTGTGTTCCACAGTGCCGTTACGTGTCCTTGATCATTAAGCCGTAAAAAGCTGAATGCTTGTTAGGCAGGACTGCACGTCGATTCCCAGCTGTAACTGCTGAGGTGGTATCTCACCGACAGATCTACCTGCTTTAGATGGACTTCACACAGAGAGGCTGCCTATAAACCAGCCTCAGATATGTTCCTGTCTGTTCTGGGCCACAACAGTGTTTCTCATTTGTGCGATATCATTGCATGTACTTTCAGGGGGTGGTTGTATATATCTCAGTGTGTGACTTATTTTTATTTTTTTTATTTTTTCATTTAGCCCTATAAACAAGCAACAACAAAAGAAAGAAGCATGATACTGTTACATTAAAAATGGCATAAAACTTTCCTGCTGTTTTGGGAGGAAAATTGAATGCCCTGTTTTGCAGATTTTAATGCAATTGACAAAACAAAAAGAGAGCGAAGCTACCATAATGAAAGGTTTGGAGAGATAATTCAAATGTTCTGTTCATGGCATCCACTTAATCCTTTAGAAAACATGCTACATATATAAAAGCATGAAGAGAAACCCCTAGTCTAATGGCTACTGTTACACAAGCTCAAGTCTTGTGATAGAATCAAGCCTTTATATGATAGTAGATAGTAGACACACAGGAAACTGGGAGAGAGTGGGGAGAATGACATTGGGCAAATGACCAAAGCCGGAATCGATGCTGGTTCATCTAAAGTATGTGTTATGTGCTCTACCAGGTGAGC
Organism: Neodontobutis hainanensis; assembly: GCA_024349245.1. Taxonomy (NCBI): domain Eukaryota; kingdom Metazoa; phylum Chordata; class Actinopteri; order Gobiiformes; family Odontobutidae; genus Neodontobutis; species Neodontobutis hainanensis. Next base: position 17,051,720 of record JALDNG010000020.1, on the reverse strand, counting down.
CACCGAGGTGCCCCAGAATCAAGCAAAATGACTGCAGTCCTGCAGAAGAAAGTGTCCCTGCAGTTTTGCCATTATATCTCCTATTATGTTGACTTTCAGTTTGTATGTCTATTTCATCATTGTTGGCAAATATGCTTTTCTCCAGTTTACCGTAACAAAATGGAGAAGCATCTTTATAAAATGTTTAGATTATCAGTCGAATTCCAAAGAGTTACTGTAGACACAGCAAGCTGGTTAGTTTTCCGCTCTTCAGTATATGTGTTCTTGTGACTAAATTCTAGCATGGCTTTCCTCAGCGGGGTGTGGTGGTTAGAGGCTTCTCTGACATTGTGCTGATGTAACACATGCAATACTGCAAAACAAGTGAGGACACAACTACATTATGACAACACTGATTCGCAGATTAACCTACATTAACATTCACATAAACACTTTTTCAGAAGTTCTGAAAACCGTGTCCAATAATCTGTATAGATCTCTACAGTTGTTCTGTTTGGGTGGTACTAGTTTGAGCCAGTTGTGTGTAGTGACATTCCTGCTGTAAGTGAAATTATACAAATACCCCCAATCCTTAGTGTCATACAGTGAGTTTAAAATTGATATGCAGATTAATTGTACAATCAGGTTTTTGTTTTTTATCTAAAATTGGATCTTTTTCATCTTTACAGTTTTCAACAGGTCATGCATTCTTTTATTTTGACATGACTGGACTACTGTATGGTTAGTCCAGGACACTGCTGCCTGTCTCTAAACAAGTAGCAAAAACAAACATATAAACCCAATTCTGGCCTCCCTGCACTGGCTTCCTGTTAGTTTTAGAAATTATAAAATGTCATTTGTTTATTGAATGAAATGGTTCCATTGCACATATCGGACCTCATTGGTCCACTCCAGCTCGACTAGGCTTAAAACCAGGGGACACCAAGTCTTCTCTGTGTTCATCCTTAATCTATGGAATGCCCTGCCCCTAGTCTTGAGACTCCCTTATATTTGATCCTACTTTGCATTTTTTAAATTAGTTTATTGTACGCAGCACTTTGTATAATATTTGTTTATAAAATGTGTTATATAAATGAAGTAGTTTGAATTGTCTTATGCACTCTACTTCCTTTTCACAGATATAAGATGAGTCTTTTTTATATTTATTTTAGGTTACTATTTGACTTTTTTTTTTATATATAGGAAAGTAGACACACAGGAAACAGATTGAGAAAGAGGGGAATGACATTGGGCAAATGGTGCTTTTTGTTACCTTGTGTTGTTAAAATTGCTTCCAGTGTTTTCCTCACTTGTAAGCCGCTTTAGATAAAAGCGTCTGCTAAATGTAAATGTCTTTGGACGGTGGGAGGAAGTCGGAGTATCCGGAGAGAACCCATGTTAACACAGGGAGGATGTGCATACTCAAAGAATGTTTGAACTCACAACCTTCTTACTTCATGCCTCATACTATTATTAGTATTTCTGTTCCCTCCAATATAATTAATGTCTTTTTTTTACTTTTTAAATAAGGTAATATTGGACTTTTCTGAATAAATTCTCTCCACTTTTCTATTACTTTCCAAGCTTGATTCTTGTAACATTTATGTTCTTTTAAATACTTTTAACATAACGTGGCCAAAGTGCTTCAAGGGGTTTTCTTTGTTGTTGTTTGCAGGTCCAAAAGAGGCCCAGGCACACACTCGAAATCTGCTCATTAACTCCCTTAATGACAACATGCTGTTTAGCGCAGATGGAAACCAGACTGTTATCGGACCAGACAAGCTTCGTGTCACAGGTATACTGACGGCACTCACCTGCAACAATCCTGGCTTTTGGCTACAGTTGAAATAAGAGCACATTACGAACAGACGTGAGGTCAAGGGCAAATATTTGTGCAAAAATTCTACCAGGGACATAGACAGATGCAGGGAATAACTATTAAATGAGTGTTGCTACACTGTTTTAATTAAAGAAAGACATAACATGATGTTTATTTGTACAAAGAGACACTAAACGTGTAAATACTGCTCTGCCTGCAAACCAAGTGCACAGTTAAGTTGCTGCAGGGCCACATGTCTTCACTACATGCATGTTTGTTCTGATCGTTAAAGTCTAGTTATGAGACCATCACACTTCAGGAATAAGATAACCTACATGTGTCAAACCTCAGCTGGAGATTATGAGGTGTTATTTTTAGATTCAGGTTATTTATGCATTTACTTTTATAAAACACAGCAAATGTTTGTAGTCATGGTCTAGATACATGGCTTATGAATGTCACAATTTGGTATAATATTGATGTAGTCAAACCAGACTAACCAAGACCATGACTGAGACCGGTTTGTATTGGGGCACGGACCACAGCTTTAAGTGAATCGAGACCGAGTGAAGACCTGTTTATGATAAATTGGAAGAGGTCCTAAGGAACAAAAATCACAAAAAGTTAGTCTTAGAAAAAGTCCAGGAGGAGGTAGAGTTTAATGATAGTTTGAAGTTTTCATCCTGGACAATAAAACTGGTTTTGGTTGGTCAGTGTGGATTTTAAACTCTCGAGGCTTTTACGTCAAAAAGACCTAGACAACTTACTCAACTTTAAAAAGCGGTTCATTTAATAATACTGAGAGGTCTGAGGAGTATCCAGCTAACAGTGAAAATCAAGTGTTTATTGAAATTTAGGTTATTTATAGTTATATTAAATTGAAGTGATGTTACGCTAAAGCTAGAATCACCATGAAGTGCAGCAAACATAAACCAAACAAAGTGGATGTGACAAGTCATGGGTGCATTTACTGAGTCTGAATAATTAAATTTGTGTTTCATAGTGGGTTGTTATAGTTTTTTTGAGAATGTAGTGCAAACTGTAACCAATCCTTGCAAGGTAAAAGCATCAAAGTGAAACATGATAAGTTAGACATTAGTCAGCTTCAAGTGTATACATGGCAGCAAAACAGAAAAAACTGTGACGTATATTGTGATTCCAGGCCGCACATGAATACCAAATTATATTATATAGTATATTAATATTATATAATAGATTTAAAAAGACTGTACAATAAAGCTTTAAAGAGACCTAACAACCAATTATTACATTATTACATGCCAATTATTTACATATCTTTTATACATGTGACACAGCACTGGTGTGTGAATGCGTGTGAGAATGTTCACACGCATTCACAGGATTTTGAGAATTTAAAAATGATAACCAAAGGGTGAAAAAGAAATCCCCCAGATATACATACCTGGTTGAATATGGTTTAAGTAAATGATAAAAGGGTAAAACACAAAATGAAAAACATTAAGGATGTGTTTAAAAAAAAGATGGTGCACACATATTGAATAAATCCTAAGATAAAATCATAGTCCAGTGTGTTGTCCGTCCTGCCTGCCCTACAGCGTCCTGTGTGTGGGGCTGACCACACACTGGGCTGGCTGATTAATGTTGAAGGCAGTGTGGGCCAAGAGCTTCGTTATGCCCAGGGTCATCTGATCGACTGAGAGCAGTGGGCAGCAGCAGAGGAGCTGTTTGCTGAAATTCCTTGAAATGACAAATTCTTCCTTGAGCAGTTACCAAACATTTTTCTATTCTTCGTGGGGGGGATAGTTTGTGCCATCTTTTATCCATCGCCCTCTCTACTGTAGTGTTACCAGATCTATATTTAAAAAAACAAAAAACATGAGTGCTTCTTTTTGAAAAATGAGTACTGCACCAAAATGAATGTGTTTGTTGGACATGTGAGCGGCTATAACTGTCAAGAAATGTTTTTAATGAGTCTTTTCACTGCCAGGCCCTGAAGGAGCGCTGTTTCAACACTCGGTGGAGGTACCTCTGCTCAGGTCCGAGCCTTTGAAAGACCTACGGTAATATTTGCTGCCTCTTGTTTGGACTTATTTGATGTCTCCGTATTAAAGCTCCAGTACCTGATTTTCTATTGTCATCCTTGTCTCAGACTCCACTCTATCCTCAAAATCAGCCGAGGGACCTCTCCTGCTTCTATTTTATAAAAAAAATAAACCGGACCAGTTTTCCCTCCACAAACTTCTAATACAGTATACCAAACGAAAGTCTATCGTTTAGCATTAGTTTAGCGTTAGCTTAGCGTGTGACTTCAGCGTCAGGACGGCAATTATCACCGCCTCGTTAAACATTACGTTATTGAATTAACAGTATTTGTCTGCGTTTACATTGCCTCACTATTCTCTGTTGATATTTTACTTTTTTGAGCTGTTTCTCTGTTAAAATACATTTTCAGGGCTGAAAATACACTTTATCGACAGCTATTAAACTTTCTGGAACGTCAGCTCGCAAGGATTGCTCACAAGCCGGTGTAGACCAATAGGAGCGCTCCTTTTTGACCACGTGGTTTGCTCGCATGTGATCGGCCAATTTATTCCGTTACTGGATAACTTATTCAATTACTATAATAAACAGTAGATGGTATCATAAAACTGTTTTTTCACTATGATTGCTTTTACAATATACTAGTTGGGGTTTAAACCATTTTTCTCAATTAGAAAAAAAATATCAGGAACAGGATCTTCAGTGTAAAATCATAATTTTAGAAATAAATATACTCTGTTTTTTTTTTGTTTGTTTTTTTTGGCAAAAGTAAACATGGTGAAATCCATTAGCATCAGTGTCGCTAATCAAACTAAATGATCCAACTGAAAAAAGTGTTTTTGTAGCTATATAACATAGCAGCAATCTGTCACTGCAGCTGTCCGTTAAAATGCCCTAATTTAACTAGTGTGGGGCTGTTAAGAGCAGCACTATATAAATACTTGTAACTTTTTCGGGTTAATGATATTTCAGTCAAATGTTACCTAAATGACTATTTCATTGACCAGTTGAACAGAAGCTTACATTACATCAGATTTGTCATCAGATTACTCAATATCTTGCACTTGCTGTTATTGCACTTCTGGTTAGACCTAAACTGCATTTCGTTGCATTGTACTTGTACATGTGTAATGACAATAAAGTTGAATTTAATCTAATCTAATCTAATCTAATAATATCTCTGAATGTTTGGTATAATTTGTACACTGCATATTATATTTTTAGTATTAAGGTATTTTAATTCATGAATAACTGTTTTCTAATTGCTCACATTATTAATGTGCACAATTCTTAAACCATATTCTAAAGTCTTCTCCCATAACCCCCTCATTTAAACTGATCTTATGTAAGAACCTGTTGATGATACAGGTCTTATGAGGTTGCAGGACCACATCAATTGTTGTTTATCACCTAAATATGATTTACCTACCTCCATAAGATTGTACCTTTCATATTATTGATTCTTTGTTTCAGGCTGGAGTCTCCCACCCGCTCCCTCAGCATGGACGCACCCAAAGGGGTCCATCTCAAAGCCCAGGCTGGCAACATTGAAGTAGCCTCCAACATGGACGTGTTCCTGCAGTCCACTGTGGGACTGGTGAGACAAACACTGGTTGTTTCCTGTCAGACATCTGCCAAATACCAGTCAAAGCTTTTCCCCCTGTTTTCACTACTATTTTGCCAAAGGGATTTCTGCTTTTCAAAAAGATGCTGCTTCATGCTTCTGTAATCTCTGAGTCACACCTGGGAGCTCGCAGTACAACAGCTTCACTCAAGTGCACTTTGACAAGAGCAAAACTTTGCTGTTTATTTAAAATTCATCTGTTTTCTTTCAAGTACACGTTTTATTTGCCCCAGAGTGAACCCTTGGTCTGTTGTGTGGTGGTTTTTGTTCACGTTGCTGTTTAGAGTGAGCTTTGGTTGCTGGATAATTACAGTCATTTCCTACACTGGACTATTCTTAATAATGAAGAACTCTTTTCATAATTATAGATCTAGGGTACATAAATTCATCCCAACATCTTCCTTTAGAGGATTGACTTCTCATGGTTAATAGAAAGAACTCAATGACCCTGTAGTCAGTGGTTATGTTGCCCCAGGAATGTGGACTCTCTTCAAATGCTTGTAATTTTATACTATATCACTTTCTGTTTTTTCTATCTTCATGTGGTTGTCACTGGGTACGCACTTGGCCCTCTTCCATTGTGATGTCATGTGTAAATGAGCATTAGTGGAGAGAGTGAAGCACAGGATTTTACAACTTTCCTACACCATTTTAAAAAAGGCCATACTTTTTCCAGGCTTTGTTTGGCTCTGTTGGGCTTTGAGATTTCCGACCACATCTGAGCACTCCGACTGCGTAGAACAGCCAAACCCAAGTAAAGTATTGAGAGTACTTAAGACTCAAGTAGAATGACTCTAGTAGAAGTAAAAGTAGACATTTATGCTATTTAATGGATTAAAGTTGACGTTTGTAGCTTTTGGCTTCATCTGGTGGTATAGCTATACACTGTTATACAGTTTACAAGTTTTATTTTTACAGCCTGCCAGCTCCTATAACAAGCCATACTTATTTTTACTTCAAAAAACCCTCCATTACATTGAGCAAGAACTCCTTCTCTTAGTATTCACATTAATTTTCACTTGTCAGGCTGATTGTAGGGTTCACCTAAAAAGGGTAAGCGTTATGATTGTTTCTCTGATTGCTTGTATGTCTGTTCAAAAGCATATTATTCTGCGTCCGTTTGAGACCAGACTGACTGTTGAGAAAAGACTGAGTTTGCCCCAGCTGGGGACAAACATTCGCCAACAAACAAAGACAGAAATATCTTTACTTAAAATAAAATTTTTTTTTAACTGATTGTACTTATCACACTTATTACATGCTAAAGATACACATTTTTTCTGGGCATTTTACAGGAACTGGAATTATTGTATCCTTTCTTTGGATTTTATGGAGACAAAAAGAAAAATGCAAGGAGTGTTTGTTTGATGCAGTAACAGGTCACAACCGAAAATATGAAAGTGTGCTCAGATTGTTCTCTTGTTTCAAAGAATGAAGGGTTGCCTGTTCAAATCCTGTGCCAGTCAAAGTGAATCACTGCAGGAGGAAATAGTTAATGTGTCTAAATGGGGTCTGTGTATGTCTAAGTTTTAGCCCTGCAATTATAGGGCTGTGCAAAGCAGTTTCCTTTATTTTTGCCTTACAGCCGAAGTTACATGGATCATCAGGCGATGTCAGTCAGTCACATGCCAACAACTGTGAAGATGTACAATAGTTTTTATTGTGAAACAAATATGAAAGACAGAAAAACTGAAAACTTGAGCGTTAATAAGTAAGCGTGAGGCTCCTAAGTAAGATCCAGCTGTAATAACCCTCAGAAAACACAAAAATAGTTAGATCCGGTCTTAATATCTATAATTAAACTGTCATAATGCTAACCTAACGCCAGATAGAACTGCTCACATGACATCTGTTTCACAGTCTGATTTACCCAAGTTTGGAAACTCCCTAATCTAGCGAGAATCCAGCTGCAGCGCAAGGTTACAATAATGGCTCAAAGCACTATTACTACATTCAGTCTAATTCATCATTACAAAATGTAAAAAAAAAAAAAGGGAACCAAACCGGCCTAGAGACGACCATCTTAAACTCTCAAACTGGGCTCAAACTCTCTAACGTGAAACAGGGTGGGGACAGTATCAGGCTGTGGGGGTGTTGGTCAATGTTAGAGTCTGGGAACTGGTCAGACGTGAGGGAAAGAGATGGCGCTAAATACTGGGAAATTATTGAAGAAAACAACTCAAACAGTTTATTAACAGTATTATTACACTTTATTATTAACAGTTAATAAACACAAATCCTATCAATCTTAAGTACAAGCTCATCAGTTCGACAAAGTACTTACTCACGCTCAAGTTTTCACAAAAGCTATTTTACATCTTCACAGTTGTTGGGATGTAATGTAGACTGACTGACATAAACCCCATGATAATCTATTTCAATTCTCGGCTGTAAGGCAACAACAAAGGAAAATGCTTTTACACAACACTGTAACTGAGCAGCTGGGATAGGCTCCAGCCACCAGCAACTCAAAAAGAATACACAGTATATAGTTTTCACTTATTGGTGCAATTTTATTTAACTGTAAATCATCATCACAATATTTGACACAGTGCACCTTCCAATGATTAGACCACCCAGCAATTCAATGTGCCCATGACTCATCAACAAATATAAAATATGAAAATGCACTACAAAGGACAGGTGTAAGGCACTTTAAGTCTGTAAGTGAATCAATCTCCTGTAGTAACATTTTAACTAGAGTACAATTCTAAGAGTATTTTATGGAATGTCTTTTTTAAGTAATAATTTACTTGACTCATTTTGATTTTGAGTTTAAATGAGTCAACCCTAACCAGACAGTATATTCACTTGGCTTTTCAACTCACCTCTTCAAAAATCAATTCATACACTAGGCTAGGAACTGTGTTTTTAGTTCTCCTTTAAACGTCCTTTCTTTCCACTCAGCTGGTTTTGGATGCCGAGACGGTGCGCATGCCGAGCCTGCCCCTGAGCAAAGGAGGAGTTTCTGGAAACACGCAGGGGCTTTTCGAGGTGTGCGTCTGTCCCAGTGGCAAACTCTTCCTGTCCAAGGCCGGAGTCACCTCCACGTGCAGCGAGAACCAAGAGTGCTAAATATACTCCGACGTGGTAATTGATTTTCCGTCTCTCAGAAGGTCCATCTTCTGCGAGGAAACGAGCACAAGCCCGGTTTCTATTCCCCTGCCAAGCAAAGTTACTTCAGGCGGATAGATGAAAAAGCGTAATTGCCCCTGGCACACACAGGCCTGTTTGGAAACTGCCTGCTGGCATACATGTTGGAGATGTCGTAGGATGCGTTCTTTAAGAGGCATCCATGGACTTCTAACTATTCAGCTGAAAGGGATAGTCCAGTGTTTTGTATAATGGGCTCTATGAGGTACTGGGGAATAGATAACTTCCTCCTATAGTAGGTAATTGCCATCACACTCCCAGTCAAATATTACTTAGATCCAAAAGCACCTATTCAAGCATTTACTAAAAACTGGACTATTCCTTGAAAAGAAATTGAAATTGAAGATTCTTTTGTAAAATCATGGCTGGGCAATGAGGAGCTGGTTAACAGCTTACATTCTATGCAATATTATCATGGTGCAATAATTAAAACTAGCACATGTCAAGGGCTTGGAATGATTGAATATTAAGATTAGAATAGCATTAAAATGCATTTGAATGTTCATTTTGGTTTGTGTCATGGTTCTAAAGCCCTTGATGTGAAGTGTTTGTTTTGCATGTTTTACTTGGTTTAGAAAATTGGTATATTAAATTTTTTATTTCATATCCACAATCTACAAATAAAGAGATTTAATCAACTTCAGATGTCTGTAGAGGTTCTCAGTCATCCAGGTCATCTTGAAGAAAAGGTTAAAGCAAAAGCCTCTGGACTCAGTTTTCAAGGTGAAGACGTTTTGTCTCTAATTCCAAGAGACTTTATCAGTTCTGAGATCAACTGGTAAGAGAGCTGAGCTTATATCTCTAGAGAGAGGGGTTTGACCTAAAAATAAACCTGATTGTCAATTACTATGAAAGGACAGTGTGACTCCTGATGTGAGAGTCGTTAAGGCTCAGGTGAGTCATTAGTGACACTGTTACATTCAGGTGTTGTTGTTCTAGAGTGAAACGGTTTTGATTTAGGTTTCAAAACACTGTTGTAAATAGTAGGCAACATGAATCTGCGACTAAATGGAAAAGCCTTCTCTGAACAGAGGAGGTGGCCTCAGATTCATGTTGCCTAGTATTTATAACAGTGTTTTGAAACCTATAAAAACAGCAACAACACCTGAATGTAACAGTGTCACTAACAACTCACCCGAGCCTTTAACAACTCTCACATTAGGAGTCTTACTGTCCTTTCAGAGCTATAGACTATGAGTCCAGAAAAGCCTGGTCCAATCAGGTTTAGTTTCAGGTCAAACTCCTCCCTCTAGAGATATAAGCTCAGCTCTCTTACCTGTTGATCTCAGAATTTATAAAGTCTCTTGGAATTAGAGACAAAACGTCTTCACTTTAGAAACTAAGTCCAGATGCTTTTGTTTCAATCCTTTCTTCAACTTCAAATATAATCCCAAGATAGAGATTCCTCAAAAGTTTAATGGCGTTTTTTCTATTTTTTAAAAATTATACTAAGCCCCGTGTAAGCATATAATTAGGCATTAGCAACTTGCCAAAAGGACTGAAGTTTACTCTATTTACAAAGCCTAGAGAGCATTGACTATCTATAAAACAACATGAGGGTTACTAGGTTACTAATAATTTGTTATTTAGAGAGTGATGCTTTGAATATCTTGTATGAACAGTTTTTGATGTATCCACTTCTGTGCTGGCATATTTTGTTAATAAAAACAGTTGTGTATTTATTGATTTTGTATGTTAAAATAAACTGAATGAAATTTTTAATTTTATTCCATTTGTTGATTCTTACAATGAAGGCTCTTGCATAAGTTCTGCTTTATCTGTGCTCTAGTGCACTCTAGTGGAAAAACATGCTACTACATCAATCTGGATTCTTAAAACTTTTTATGCAGGCTTGATTGATTTTACGGCGTCACAAAAGTTTATGTATGTATACCAAATAATGACTTGTATTGCAATAACATTATCATCTTCTATGTGATAGATGACTCAATATCATTATTAGACCAACAGTTAAAAAAAAAATCACATTTTACCGAAAGGGAATTTATTTGGCCTTTCAGGGCAAACAGTGTACATTTACTGTACAAAGGTGTGACAGTTCTCAATATGGTACACAATATTGTCCAGCTGACTCACCTCATAACAGGTGTATTTAATGCCATGAAGCACATTTCCGATAAATATATACATGGTTTATGATTGTATTAAAAGCCCTTAAAAAAAGTTAACAGTAGAGCAATAAAATAATGCAATTACGTAAAATTGTATTAAACAATAATTCATTCTTGCAGAATATGCAGAAGTGTTAATGTATTACCCGGAAATGCATTTTTAAAACAAAAGTCATGTAACAGTAACAAAACATGAATAAAATAGAATACATTCACAGTTTTGGCTTCCACACATGAACGCTACACCTGTGAATACATGACGAGGTTAAAAAAGTGCTTGCAGTTTATAATCATGTACAAATCGAAATTAGCAATTAAAATACATACAAAGAAAACGTACAAACATGGGGGCTTTTTGAGACAACTGGGACACTTTGCATGACAGTGGTTCAGAGAGGTACCGGACATTTAAATAGTTATTCTTCATCTTGAGCATCTTTTAAAGCCATTTCTTTTGCAAGAAAATAATTTGATATAAAAGTTAAAGTAAAAAAAGCAGCATATCTTTTTGATTTTACATTGAACTCCAAAAACATCAAATCAGTGTGGGGACTTTGGTAAACAAAACGAATTGCTGAGGCATTAGTATGTACAGCATACAGCCTTGTTTTATTCAGCAAATCTATAAGAGGCAGCGTATTATTTTGGTAGCCTGAAATGTATGCTTGTGCATGTATCAGAGCACCATGACAAGTTGCAATAGTACCATATGCTGGCAGCTGCATTTTGTTAACCAAAATTCAAAATCGGTATTGCACTTTGCCACAGTCCTTAATGGAAAAAGAACCTATGCATATTTCAATGCTCTATTTTCTGATAAATTTAACACAGTTATACTTTTTGCTGCACAAATGTTTCAAGCTTTATTATTATCCGTGCTGTACACTCCATCACTCTCATGGCTACTTCAGATGTAAATCGATCGTTGGGGATCTGTGGAAACGGTAAGAGATCTGGGTATCGAGTTCTGAGACTGTCCACTCCATAACCGTCCAAGATCTGAACATCACTGGCAAGCCCTGCCAACTGGGCGTTATATTCTTCCACTTTCTGTGCCAGTGCTGTTGGCTTCACATCTTTATCTGACTTCCCTCTCACCGCATAGTCAGCAGCTATCAGTGCCAGCTTGGTTGCCAAGTAGCATTTAAAACAAACCCATTCGTTGGCATTTTTGTGAAGATCGTTCCGAGCAGCGGAATAGTTGGCTCGAGCTTGCCTTAGCCACCTGCGGGCTTCCACTGGGTTTCCGACTGTTTTGAAGGTTGGGGGCACAAAGAAGCGGTGAGAATGTGAAGACCCTGCATAGCTCTGGTTATGCTCCCTGAATTGTTGCCTTTCTGACCTATGACTGGTTGCTTCTTGGTTCCATGTAGAGTAGAATCTTTGAAAGGAGGACTTCTCTGACTGGAAGCGAGTTGACGATGAATAGGATCTTCTGGAAGCTCTATCTGCATTTTGCTGATCAGCCAAAGATTGCTTCTCCATCCGGCTGATTTCATTTTGTAGATGTTTAAAGACCTCTGTAGCAACATCCAGATTCTCTGCATTTTTGTCGGGATGCCACTTGAGATACAATCGACGGATAATCTTCTTTCTCTCCGTTTCTGGAAGCTTCCATGCCTGCTCAACAACTAAGGTCACTTCTTTGAGAATCTCGGGCAATGCATGAAGCTTTATCTTTTTCGGAGATTGCTTTTGAGGTGGTGGTCTCAGGTTTTCTTTGCCTGTAAAAATGGGAGGCATCATTCGAAGAAGTGAGGAGCGAGTGTCTGGGCTTGTAGGTGTTGATGGGGAACTGGTGTCTTTCACTTGAGTGCTCTCGTCTTGTCTTGAGAATTTGTACAAGTCAAGGGAACTGACAATTTTGTATTCACTGTAACCAATGTCAATCTGGAAATACTTTCCAAGGAAACTATTGTTCTCCTCTTCTTCTTTCTCGACTTCCTGTACAATAATAGCATAAGTGTAGGTTGGCTGATATGACCCGTATATGTCTCCTCCTTCTGAATCCACCAGGTAGCCGACATATTCCCCAGGATAAAACACATTTGTTGGGTCCATTAGCAATGTGTGATGTATTTCAGCTGGTATGGGAGTTCCAGGAAGGGGCAGCTCCAGTTTTGAAGGCTCAGTTGAGTCGTACTTAACCCCAAGATTGTCCAACTTCTCTGTAATCCTGTAAATGTCATTGCACCCCAGCATTGCGATCAAATAGGAGGTGTCTGAAATCAAATTATCAGTGGCAGACTTCAGAGTCATAGCCAGTGCAAGGAGAAAATTAATGTCTTTGCTGTCTGAATGCTGGATATAAAGATGAATGACAGCTGTGCCGTATCTTTTTAAGAAAGCTAGTGTTTCGCTGCGGCTATGCGGGATAGGTGGGCAACCTTTAACTCTTAATGTCGTCTGGAGTTTCTCAAAACAAGACACTTTCAGTCCTTCACAAAGTGCTTTGCAGAGACGAATGGCTTTATCCTCATTGACTAAGTAGGCATTGTCATTTTCGTGTTTCATTATCCGAATGAGTCCTGTGATGAATTGTTCTGATGAGAGCAACAGCTGAAGGCGGCCTTGGAGGGAACAAAGTGCACCAAACTGGCACATTTTTGGAGAGTCCTCATCAAGCTGCTCTTCAAGGATGCTGCTTAGCAATCTTGGCCTTAGTTTCTGTGGAAGTAGCATTATTAGCTTCGTATGGAAAGCGTGATCTTTGCCTAAGTAGCACTGGCTCATGTCCACCAGCATTTGGACACCAACATTACCCTGGATTCTGCTTTTGTAATGTGGAGCGTCATCGAACACCAAGCCACTGGATTTGACCAATCGTCCATCGTGACTGGGTAGGTAAAATATCAAATCTCTAAGGTTCTCTAGATCTTTGCGAATTTCCACTGGATCATTATGTAAAGATTTAAAGAGTCCCGAAACAGCCCTCTTCACTGTTCTCATTTCGTTTGGGTCGAGCTGTTTGCCTTCTGAGCTTCTGTATATTCGCCAAAGCACTTCCACATACTGCTTGGTCGACACAACGTCTTCGGTTCCGAGGAGTTTGAACAGTTGATGAAACGTGCCAAGCTCTAAAGGCAATTTGTACAAGTAAGGCTTAAAGTCGGATTCATTGTCCAAATTGATGACAACTTCCTCAGGTTTCAGCAATTTCCAACCATCTTCAACAATGACAAAAGGAACTCCACGAAGATGGAAACGGAAATCCCTTTTATCTGCACTTAGAAACTCGTACGTTGATCTTAAAACTTTGTTCCGGGTTTTCACTATTTCATCGTCTGTGTTGGATATGGTGCAAATGTTCTTGCAGTTGGTGATCACTTTTTCCAAGGGTGGGTCTAGGTTGACACCCAGCATGTTCAGTACTTGGTCAAGCTGTTCCTGTCCAGTAACAGCACTCCCCTCCTGATCCTTTATACTTGTAGGTGTTGCTTTTTCAGGTAGAATAGGGGAAGACGTCCAAAGCAAGTTGATGATATCTGTTTGCTTGAATTTGGGGTTCACTTGAGAGCCGCTGAATCGTATTAAAGGAAGTGTGCCACCCATCTCTTGATACTGTGGGTGAAGCTTGACCAGTTCTTTCGGGGCTCTCTCGGGACACAGGAACGGTATAGCTGAAAGCTCTTTGAGAAAGGTGCCTTTGAACAGATCGACTCTCTCTTTGAAAATGTGGTTTAGGAGAACGTCAACAGTGGTTTGCACCTTTTCTTTGGCCCAGTTCTCGGTTTGGGATTTGATGCTGACTTCCTTTGCAAACTGCAGCACCTGCTGTTGTGAAACCTCATACTTGAGGCCTATGTTTCTCAGAAAGCTTATCCAAGATGGTAACAGGACTGCTCCGTTTTTAGGCTTGGAAACTTGTTCCACTTTTTTGAAAAAATCATTTGGTATGAATGATTTTAGAGGAAGCAAAACTTCAAACACTTCTACTGTCTTGTCATAGAAAAACTTGGCTGGCCTCAATCTGGTTGAGCTGTCATAAATAAACGAGAGTCCTTCTAACTTTTCATAGAGCTGATCCTTCATTTCACATGATTCTTCCATGGACAAGAGCCGGTCTTTTAAATAGACAACATGTTCAACTTTTGCGGAGTAGGAAAGAGTTTCAAACTTTGGCAGTAGATGCTGAAGGTAGATTTCCAAGTCATCAATCGGCGTACAGCCGAGGAAGGAGTACAGGTCTTTCAGTTGTGGGTTGTCAGCAAGAAATCCAAAAGAGCCATTGTGAGCCCACTTCTCTATGTCTGCAGTAGGGATGTTTCTTGCAAGAACATAGTTTGAAACACAATTCACAATGTTGATATATCGCCCGCTGACTGATTTATAACATGGAAGAAGTTTTAGGCTCGGGATGTCTTGTTGTGTGAGGTTAGCAAGGTTGCAGTTGAAATACAAGAGCAGAGCCTCAAAGTCTTTGTCAGTGAGGTGTGTTGCTTTGAATGCACTTGTCTGTATCATGTACTCTAGAGCTTTCAGAACACTTGACGGATTTTCAGTGTTCGCTGTGTGTTGTGCCAGAAAGGGCAATATGGGGTTCTCTTTGGCACAGATTTTGTTGATGACTAGCTGAATGCACCCTGCTTTCATCAGTGTGTGAAAGACTTTGTCATTTTGGCCTTGTGGGAATATGGCTATGTTCATCAAACTCAGAGGTAGGAGCAAATCGTGCTCAGGAATGACGAGTCTTTCTCTGGCCAGGAATTTGACGCTGGGGAGCAGAGCCCAGTCTTTGAGAATGTCCACGACTGTGTCAAAGCTGGGTTTGATTTCCTCCTGGTCCTCCTTTACAGCAGTATTCTCACTGATAAAGTTCCACACATTCTTTAGCCAGGACTCACTCTGAAAGGAGTCTCTCCATCTTACTGGTGTTTTTGTTCGATATTCTCTGGGGAGAACAGAGCCCAAGAGCTCAGCAAAGCTGCTGATGTCAAACGTCTTTGCGGCCCCTGTCTTTTGTAGAATGTCACTGTACTTGATATACATCGCACTCATAAACATTTCTTTCCTGGATGAAATTAGCTCATGGTGCGCAGTGAGAAATTTTGGTCTATTGACATCAAACACCTGTAGCATGTTGTCCATTGTTACCAACAAAGGCAATCCCTCAATTTTAAAGTCTTCTTCCTCGATGTCTTTGAAGCAGTAGTCGACTAGAAGTTTTACATTATGAATAAGCTTATAGTTTGACTGTTGGAGACGGCAGGGAAGTTTCCCAACTTGGCAAGATGTGTCTGGGGCTGAGAATGTGTGGAGAAAGTTGCGCACATCTTTTGGAGTGACATACACCACTGGTATTCGTGCGTCTTCCAAACCAAGGTAAAGATTAGCAGATTCTTCACAGCTGTAAACCAGACTGAAACCAATATCCAAAAGCAATGTTTTGAGTCTGCAGACATTATCAGCAACAGACTTTCTTGAAGTGATGTTGTGCTCTGTTTTCAAATGCTGGAGCTCGTCTTGTAGCAGATTATCAAAAAACGCTCTGCCTTTGTTAACAGGAGCGGTATTCACCCATGAGACGTAAAAGACAGAGTGCATGTCGGAGTTGTCCATATGCGGAGCCCTGAGGACCGGCAGCAGTCGCTTTTGCTCGGCGTGAATGCACTGATACACCGCTTTAACAAGACAGTACCAGTCTGGCTGTATGTCAATTCTGTTGACTGGGAAGAAAAACAGATATTTCCGTAGAGTGTCTTTCACAGCATGAAGTGATGTTCCTTGTATAATAGTCATGGTAGGGTCAGGGCCTGGGAATAAACGTCGCTTCAACTGAACCAGCAGTTCTACACAGGCTGGGGCTATGAGTGAAGTCATTAGATTGTTGTTCCAGTCACTTCTCACTCCAACTCCATTGTCATCTCGCCACAAATTTCTTCTTGCAGAGTCTAGTGCAAAATGTCCATTCACATGAAATGGTAATCCAGTTTCTAGTGAAAGAGGCAGAAAACAAAAAGCCCTGTGGGTCTTTTTGTAGTTGTGGCTCACACAAGCGGCCACACCTCCTCTAGGAAAAAGAGTAATATCCTCATTTTTGTGAGCTGAGATGACACTTTTTGAGACATTTTCAATGTTAGGGAAGCCGGATCTGTTGCATATCATCCATGTTGTCAAGGTACCACCAGAATCCTCTATGTCCATAGTGTAGGTTATCTGTTGGGCTGGGATAGCGGAGAGCTGCTTCTTTTTGGTCACACTATCAATCACTGAAGCATGAAATTGTTTTCTTTTTAACCGATCTCCATCAGTTATTTTAGCCGTCACTGAATACAGGACTTTTAACTCTCCAGTTGAGTTTTCAATTGTACAGATTGATATTTTCTCCATGTGGTTCAGAAACATGAGAAGCTCTGCACCATCTGTTTTGAGCTTATCCAGTAGGTTCTGGACCATTCTGTCTGATGCTGGAACAGAACTGATCTCTGACGTCTTGGCCATCTCTGTAGAGCGAATAGGAAATCGAAACATCGTGCAGCGTTCTAACTTAAAATGAGCCCCTAGGTAAAGATTAAGAACATCTGAAAATTGTGATCTGAAGTCGGAGTCCAAATCTCTAAACATCCGCCCAGGACTCACAGAAGTGGCGCCAGGAGCATAATGGGCATGTGGGTCAAAGATGCACAAAATGTCATTGTTTGAGATGAAGGAGGGGCAGTCGGTAATGTGATAGACAGAGTTGAAGCCGATGCCATACTGACCAGTTTTGCCTGGATTGGCTTCCTTGGTGCCTCTTCCCAGGTTCTGTATTCCTCTGATGTCGTCCTCTGTGAAGGGCTGGTTGTTATAAACACAAAGCGCTGGGCCTTGCATTGGAATCCATTTATCATCAAATATTCTGTCTGTGGGGTGTGTTCTTGGATCAAAAACAAAGTAAATCTCAGTGGCTTTGGCATCATCTGCGTTTTGAAGCAACTCTTTCAACATTTCTTTCTCAGACGGGTAAGCATTTAGGATACTTTTTATCCTGCTTGTGAGCTTTTCTTTTTGCCCGAACTCGCTCCCCAGAGTACTGAAGCAGACATTCGAAGCGTACCTTTCCAAGGCTTTATGGCGTTTTGGGACTGCACCGAGTTTAACGGCAACCTCTCTTGGAATATCCGCATGACAGTACTTTACAGAAGAGTCTCGTACTTTTATCCAAGGGCAGTCATTGTAGCACAGTGACTTTGATGGCTGTAATGTCAGACCAGAGTCAGGTAAAAGGATTCCACCGTAATTTGTCTGGCAGTACTCTTGATTTTTATCCCTGATCAAACTCCAGATTCCCTCACTAATAATCCTGCGACTCAGCTGGAAGTTCTCTTCTGTGAGTGATTTCCGTCCACACTGTTGCTTTATGATTTCAAGAACCGGAGAGAAATCCTCTACTGTGAAGCTGGGCTGTACTCCAACATTTTCAAACAGCTCGCGACAACTGTTTCTGTATTTGTTAGGGAGTTGGTAAAGATATGGGGCGGCATCAAAATTTAAATAGAACGCAACCTTGGAAGGATTGACATATGTGTTTTCCACCAGGATGGAATTGAACGCTTTCAGTTCCTCAGTAATTTGCGCCTTTGCCGTCTCATCCTGCAACATCTCCTCGTGTAGATATTTGTAGCAGGCATTTGTTATGTTTTCTTGATATAGCGTAACACCATCAAAAAACTGCGACAATTTCTGGAGTTGACTGATGACGAGTCCGACTGAGGGTTTTCTAATTAGACCAAGGCAGTCTTTTACAGCCAGCGGCATTGCGCCGCAACCTTTGAAAGAAGGCGAGTTCTCATTCAGGATGGGTTTGATTAAACATACTGTGTCCTGATGTTCAGTTGTGAAAAGCTCTTTAGCAGAAAACATAGTAGTTGGGGAAAAGTCATTTCCGTGCCATGGCAGTGAGAACCCTGCTGGTCTTGTTAGAAAAGGAAGAAACTTAGTGTTCTGTAGCTTCTCTATAAGCTCAACTTCTCCTAGGTCACCCACTTTCAATTTCTCATCGATGAGGCTAAGCAGTATGCTGCTACGATTGCATGCGGCCATGTGATTGCTTTCATTGAGCTCAATGACAGACTCTGAGCGTTCAGTAATGTCTTCCCATGACAGATCATCTTTCACCATGCCCAACTGCACGAGCTTCACCAAACACACAGGGTTGAGGTAGTCTTTGGGAGTCCCTTCAGGAAATCTCCCATCGTCAGCGTTGTAGAGTTTAGCGACTCTTCCCTCTGGATGAATGAGTCTAGAAGGCAAAACCAGCTCCTTGTTGGGGCCCGAACATGGAATACATGGAGTGACTCTCAGGATTGATGCAAATTCCTCCATTTTTTCATTTAAGACATATTGCATCAATGGATCTCGAAGCTCTTCATCAATTTCCATTATATGAGGAAAAAACACATCTGTAAAGAACTGCTTTTCAGTCAGCGTGTTTTCCATTAGCTTCCCTTTGCATCCAGCATCTTCAAATCCCTCCTTAACCCAGTCAGGTAGCTCAACAGCATAGAGGTTTTGCGACCCGCTTTTCTTCAGGTATTTTAAGAATATCTTAAAAGCAGACGAGCCGATGTCCTGTCTAGAAAGTATGGCATCATCAAGAAATCTAACAGACTTGATAGACACCCATGTTTTTCCATCTGAGAACACTTTAGCCTGCTCACTGTCCCCACCCTTGGCTATTTCCTGGTAGACTCCCTGGCTGATCAATGTGAAGTCATCGTGCACCTGGCTCGGATCTGGCCACGCTGCGTAGTAGTTGTAGTTGAGCAATTCTCCATTTTCTGCCATAATCCGTAGCATTGTTAGAGCAGACAAATAGGCCTGTACAATGACGTGTCTCATAAACACAGAATTCCACTGGCCTTTTGTGTCGGTTTTCCAAATCTCTTTGCGGTTTGATGTAACAGCAAAGCAGCCGTTGATATGGACTGGTAGGCCTGTTTTGATTCTGAGAGGCAAATAGCAAAACACCTCTCCGATCGGTGTAGTGCTGGTCTTTACTGTCCATATGCGATTGTCTTCCTCTGAAAGCAAAACAGCCACCCCACCGCAAGGCACTAATCCCAGTCTTTTCCCACTGTCACTAAGAGAAAATTTGAGAGCTTCATTTGTATCCATACACGAGCAGATGAGCCAGTTGGTGACTTCAACTGCTTTTTGGGGCATTTCATCTGTAAGACGTCTTGTCTGAATGCCTTTAGCAGCCATCTCAAAGTACTGATTGGGATCTTCCTCTGGACCTCTGAACAAAGGGGAGTGAAGATCGACAATGCGTTTAAAGACGTTATGAAACTCCTCAACCACAACACGTATGATGCAGCCAGACTTTGGAACATCAGCTGGTACCTTGCTGGTGTTAGCAGCCTTTTTCATAACCTTTGCTGCTGATCTAAGGATACTTAAAGGTCCGTATGAGGCTTTGGTTGACCAAACACTTTTGTTGATAGTGACTACATCTTGTGCTGCAGCTGGATTCGGTTCTTCATACTTGAGGTATTTTAAGACCATACTTCCAACATGTTGAGTGAACAGGATGAACCGATGGCCACAAAGGCTGAACTCATCAACCAGGGAGTAGATGTCTGTGGTGTTGTAGTACAAGCTGCTGATTTCACTGACTGAAGCTTCCAGCTCTGTTCTGAAAGGTAGTCTGAAGAGTGTACCGTTGAATTTGTAAGGAGAGTCCTGGGCAAGAGGTAGCTGGCAATTAAAAACGTTAATGAAAGGTTTGAATTGGTTTGGGAACTTCCTCAACCTCTTTTGCTGTTTGCTCCAGTTGATTTTGATCCCTGGGTTTGAGGGATCTCTGATGTGTTTGCTGATGTGATTTATGTTGGGATCGAACATAATCATAAATTCTCTGCTCATGATTATGGGAATATCGGTGATGTGATAAACAGAATTGAATCCCAATCCAAATTTTCCGACTTTGTCTGCTTCACATCTTTTAATCGATCCTCCCAAGCGTGTGATGTTCAGGAAGTCTGTGTCTGTAAAGACCGAGTTGTTAAAGGACCACAGTGAGGGTCCGTGGCTGACAATCATTCCAGGGTCAAGAAGATTCTCACGGATGTCCATGTTCTTTCTCATGTCAATGAGGAAACTGCATTCAGTAGCACTTGCATCATCCGCATTCTGAAGAATCTCCTTGAAAATGTCTGCAACAGAAGGATATTCCTCAAGAATGTTCTTTATTCTCACCGTTAGTGGTTCTCGTTGGCCTGATTGCTCAAAACCCAAGTTCTCTGGGTTGATCAACCTTGTACTTAAACATGGCACCTTCAACCACTCTGCGGTTTTCATGGGGATATCATCGTGGATTAAAATAATAGGCTCTGATGCATCTTCAAGTAAGTCATGTAGATCATCTACTTTGATGTCGCAGTAAGTGCAATCATGAATGGGCTTCATGGCTAATTTGTTTAGGTTCTTATAACAAAGAATAGGCACGTGCATGCTAGTGTCTACAGGTATCTGATTATTGTACAACCACCTGAGGATATTGATTAGAAGTAGGATATTGTGTTTGCTTTCTTCTTTTGTCATATTGCCTTCTTCACACCTTTTCTGAATATTGCTGATTACATCAAATACGTGACTTGGAACGACTTCTTCAATCGAACCACAAAAATTGAAAAGCTTGTGAAACTTTCTGATTGTCTTTGGCAATGAGTACAAATAGGGCTGCAGATCTAGTTCGGGGAGGGGCTTGAGAACAGTTTGGCCTGGTGATGAAAATGTTTTTCCTGTCCACACCCAGTCGAACGAAAGCGATTTCATTGCTTCTCGTGCGTCTTCAAGATGAGCCTGCATGAAGCCGTAAATCTCAAAGAGAATCTGCTGAAACTGATACCAGTCTTCGGTAGAAAATGCTTGTGATTTGTGCCAATCGTTCACAGCTTTCAAATGCTGTAACACTTGGTCAACCTGAGGATCTAGTTTTAGCTTAAGTGACTTCTTCATGCCTGCAGACGTGTGTTCGACTAGTGCTACTGAAGATCCAACCAGTACGGCATGGGAAATGTCACACATCTCAGACAAAGAGCAAATATTAAGTTTGTCTCCAACCCAAGCTAAAGATTTGGGGTATGTTGGAGGTCTTTCTTTGCAAACAGGTGCCCATTTTAGTTTAAGCAGTGAAGCCTGAATTTCAGCTGATTTCACCAGTTTGGTTTGTCTGATTAGGATTTGCAACAATGTTTTAGCTTTTCTAATAACAGCGTCCCAATTGGGCTCATTCTTGCTTTGTAACTCCTCTATTTTCTTAGCAACATGAACTACATCTTTTTCACTGAGTTGCACCTCATTTCTTAAGCCCAGTTGTCGTAATGAATGCAAAATATCAGGAGATGACATATAAGTACTTGGGGGAAACTTTGTTTTTTCCTCCATGTAGAACAAATTCTGCAGAATCTCCAGCCCAGGGTCAAACAGATCTGAAGCTGCGACTGATTTTCCACAAGGAAGCTGAATAAATTTAATTTTGGAAAGCCATGCAATCACAGCTGAGTTTTCATTCTTGAGAAATGCCAGATGTTTAAGTGCCCAGAGCATGATTTGGTTTATATCATCAGTTTCATAATATCCCTTTTCAATATCCTGAACAATAACCTTCAGACATTCTGTTGTTTTCACCTGCTCCACATTCATCATCTTTATAAGGCGGATAGACTCTTCATCCCTGCAACTCACAAGGTTAATGGAAATTTTCACATCTGGTGGGCACTTGGCTCTGTGATGCAGTGCTCTAGCTCCTCTCAGTGATGTGTATTTGGAAACCCCTTCGGAACAGGTCCCAACTTTCTCAAAGATGGAAAGCTCCAGCAGTGTATGTTTTTCCCTCTCTGTGATATCAGACAGTCCTGCAAGGAAGTTTCGAAGTGCAAGTTTCTCTTTAACGGAGAAAGAGGATACAAGGCTGGCTAATCGTTGTGTTGATAATCTGTCCATGATTTGCAGTAGCACACTGGGAGAGGAAGGATGAATGTAGTTTTTCAGCAAAGGGTGCTGCAAACATGAATCTAATTTTTTAATAACTTTGATTCCCAGCTTTTCCATTATGTCCAGAAGGGATTCAGAGAGAGGGGCCTCTTCATCGTTGACATGAACAATGGTAGATGGAGTTTTGAGGCGTAGCAGCTTCACCATGTTTGTGTTTTCATGAAGTGGCACAAGTGGGATCAACGGCATATCTTCAAAGATACTTAGGTCATCAGCAAAGTTGATGTACAAATGTTTCCAAACCATCTTGAGCCAGGATATTGTTGGATGTCGCAACTCCTGGTTGCCCGGTTCCCACTGGACAGTGAAGTCTCTGGTTGGCCAGGCTTTGGACAGGATCTCTTTAATGAGTCGAGCCGATCTTTCAGGAGTCAGCACTTGAAGCTGTGTACAGGGCCTGCCTATGACAAGAAATAACAAGGAAAAAAGCTTCATTAGAATCATTCAGTTTTGTTTATTGCCTTTAAACAAACCACAAACAAATTAGGTTATTAGACATTACATATTATTTGCAAAACACACAAACAGTGTGCATAATGAATGATAACATACAACAAGATGCATAGTAGTAGTCCAATCAGTAAGAATGAACCAAGGTTAGATGTACGTCATGCTAAACACATGTTAATTATCAAACCTACAAAATATATTAAAATGCAGTTGCAGTGGAACTGGAAACCTTAGGGAACTGCACATTAGTTTGGGTTAATATAGTTCATAACATGAGTCACACATTTAGACCTACCAGAGCACCCCCAAAGGTATTGTTGAGCTGAAATTCAAGTGGCATAATTCAGAGTTGAGATGTATGCAGATTATATTAAAAAGATGCTACTATTATAAACAGTATATCATCTGAATACAGGATAAATATGACTAAATGGATATGATTTTTACCAAAACAGTTAACTAAGTAGTGGATAGTATTATAATAACATTTACACATACCTCTACTTTTGGCTGCTTTCTTCAATCTGTCCATAACTGATGGTTTGATGTTTTCTAAGACAAACCGGCCTTCGAGTCCTGGGTACAGGGACCTTCAAAACAAGAACAAAGAAACACAAAATGTCTTATTAAAGGTAGAATCATGCCATCATTCACTGCACTAATACTTGCCCAAAGTCTTTTAAATCACTTCTCTGGCAAATAAATATATATTTTTTCAAATAATAATATACTGGAGTTTATGGTCTGCAATTTAATTTGTTAAAAGTATGCACTTGTACCAAAAAATAATCAAATGTTTTGGTAGTATTTATACCTGGGGTATTCCTCAGATGCAATGTAAATGGCATCTTTATCACTGACTGAAGATGAAAATGTGGTAAATGACTCGTCTTGTAAAGGCAGAAGCTCCAGCCCAATGAGATCACTGTAATTAGCATCACTAAGTGCAAACTCAAGCAGTAGCAGTTGGTCCTCCAATGAACCTTTGTGTTTGGACTTCCTAATGGCCTGCCGCAGTAAAGCTGGAGTTGCTTTTTTTACTTCAGTAGCTTCATTTGTGTAGGCAGCTAAAACCGAGTCCACAGAGGCAGGCACCTTTGCCACCTGCATTCCTGTGCTTTGGAGGTAGTTAATTACAATCTCTGAAATTACTTTATCTGTTTCCAGCTCAGAGAAAACAACCTGGTCCACCCTGACCCAGCTCTCACTCAGGGAATAAATGACTTGCTGCTGCAGTAGTTCATTAAACAGAGGCTGGAGGATGGGTTTCCAGCGGGATTTGACATGTTTAGGATCTGGCCAGGCTGCATAGGTTCCCCTCGGGGATAAAGGTAAGTCTTGGTCCCTTTTAGACTGGACCCTTTTGATAGCCTCCGTGATGAGGGTAAAGTAAGCCCTGGGTATGATGGTCATTATGAGAAGCTCATTCCACAAAGCAGCTGGATCCCTCCATTGGTCCACCTCCCGCCATTTGATACTCCTACGATTGTCTGTAAGGCCAAAGAAGCCACTCACATGAACAGGCAGTCCTGTCTCACTCTCTTCACCAGGGGGAAGAGGGAGGAAGCAAAAAGCTCGTCCTAAAAAACCTGATGTAGCACCTTCATCCTCTTTGTTGACAAAACCAAGTGGCATGGCAATGCCAATTGTGGGCATAAATTTTAAGTCATCTGCTAAAGAGTCCAGTTCAGCACACATTCCTCTTCCTCCCACCCCATTACACACCAGCCACGTCATCCTCTGAGTCTCCTTAGCCGTTTCATCCTGTGTCTCTATGTTGACCTGGTATGTGACACATGTAATGGTAGAACTGGGGACACCGTTGCTATAATTGTCTGTGGCTTCTCCTAAAGTCTTGAGTGATTTGGGCCTTTCCAGTTTATCATCAGTGTTCTCCGAAGCTGTAACCCGATACAGCACACGCTCTGTTCCATCTGACTCACGTACGTGCACGGATATCTTCTGAACGCTCTTGAGGAAGAGAAGTACAGTGTCAGCATCTGCTTTGAATGACTCAAAAAGCTCCAGAACCTTCTCTTTGTTGTAAATGTTGCCACTAAGCTGAGAGGGATTGATTCGAAGGGGGAAGCGAAAGAGCGTTCCGGGAAAATTGCCATCCTTAATTGTTTTTTCAGAACTCCCAAACATCCCGATGTATGGGGCAAACTGGTCGGCTAACTCTGTGATCTCCTTGATGTCTGTCTTCAGGTTCCAGCACTGACCGGACTCATTGACCCCGAACAGTGTCTGATGTGGGTCGAGCATGGCAATCTGGTCTCCACTGAAAATACTGGGGACATCTGGAACAGAGAGAACCCAGCTTGAATATAATTGTGCTTTTATATTGACAATATGAACTGCTAAAGCAACATTAATAAGTACAGGTTGGGGTTAAATTAAAGTGATTTTATAAACAATTATTTATTTTATAGACAAGCAATGTCCTCTTCTCAAAATACTTTATATGACATCTCAGGTCATCTTGTGTGTGTTGAACTGTCAATATTCTCCTTTGGCCTTCAGTTCTACTCAAGTATATTGGCTGTTGTGTTGTTTTCTATTAGTAGATGGAACAAGAATGCTAAGACGCTACAATCGTAACATATTTTCCATAGCCCTCAAGCAGTATGTATTTTATTTTACTTAATATGCATTTGTTTAATGGCAATGTCTATAAATGCCACGTACATTTTACCTTATTAAATAAATTTGCTTTAGCAATGAGCATGCTAACGTCAGGTATATCTCAGTTGAACAGTCCTAAAATCGTCCATCTGTGCATGACTCTTATTGCTTAAAGGTGTGTTTTTTGTTGGTCTCTAAAGGACCAGCTTAACACAGTTACTCAAACTATACTCATGGCTCTGGAGTTGTGTCCAGCCATAATGCAAGTAAGCCATAAACATGCAGTATTAGTCTGACAATAACTGTTAAAGTGTTTACATGAGCAAGCGACTTGCTTATGTTCTCTACCTACACACTGACAGCCCACACCTGAGTCACTCGGTAACCATTTATCAAAAATATTTGTTAATGCAAAATGTACAGTTTTTGGTTGCTAATGTGTTTTTTCCATTAAAGATTTTTGCTAATGTTGTTTGCAAAACTGTAAAAGGGTCTATATTGTATTATTGGTCACATAGAGTCCTCACCTGTGATGTGGTACACAGAATTGAAACCGATTCCAAATCTCCCAACTTTCAATGGGTCTTCTCTTTTCCTGCTTCTTGCAATCTCTTGAATCCCGTTCCAGTCTTCAACCGTGAACACAGCATCATTATACACATACAAGGCTGTACCTGCAATACAATTTTAAGTCACATCACTAAATACAATGTTCTACTAAAAGACTTGTTATAATTATTCTTAGGAATGCACCAATCCAGCTTTTTCAGTTTAGATCCAGATACCGATCGGGGTGCTTGCTTTCTGTCCAGTGGAAATCAGAAATATTCATATTTTTGTTCAGTGTGACGTTTGTGAGTGGCAACACATCATTACATGGAATTAAATTGAAGTAGATTGACTCTATGTATTAACACCATTAACATATACCCCATATAGCCAGCTCTTTTGTCTGTAATGGCGCTGTTATCAGATAAGAGTATTGGATGGGTGCATGCCTAATGATTATTGAGTCTACTATCTATTTTTTATCTCATAAGGCCAGTCTCATTAAGAATTCACCTTGGTTCTGAGCCATGGCCGGTGACCACAGGGACTCCACTCCATATTCTGTCTCATCATACATAAACCTGACCTCTGTGGCTCCTGCGTCCTCAGCATTCTGAATCAGTTCCTTTAAAAAAGAAAAAATATATTTGAAGTATATCAATCAACTTGTACAATTTTGGCTCTGTATGATAAAGACACTTACTTTCAGGATTTGCCCACCTTCGGGATACCTCCTCAAAATGTCCTTCAGGAATTCAACTAGTGGCGGTGTTGTCTGCCCAAATCTTCCTGAAAAAGCACACAGACTTGTATATATTTACATATCTTTTTTATATAGCGTCCATTATTCATTCACTCCACAGTCACACACTGGTGGTGTAAATGTGGCAGCCCCTCTAACCACCAAACATACTCATGCACATTCATACACCAGGGTCACAGCTGGACCCCCACTGGAGGAAAGGTGGGTGAAGTGTCTTACAGAAGGCCACAACAGCAGTATGAACTGGGGAGAGCGGGTGTCGAACCACCAACCTTCTGGTTATAGAACAACCACTGCGTAAGTCTCATTGATTTGTTTTATATGTGCATGTTGTGATTTTAACACATACCTCCTCCTTTAAGTCCTTTACCCTCCAGTTTAAAACACACTTCTGGGCTTCTTGACGGCAGCAGGGCTCTGATTTGGACACTGTCATCCAGCTGTGAAGAGTTCATAAATAGAACATTTAAATACAAGCTTTGTTAACAGCTTGAGATGAAATATTATATGGAGTGTGTGAAAATTCAAAATGTAACAACTTTTATATTATTACTGTAGATTGATTTTTCATGTTGTGTGCTTTGGAATCAATGCTGGAGCCAGAGTTAGCACAATCCTGTTCATGCTGCAGTTCGAGGCTTTTCAAGGTGACACTGTGACCCGCTGCACTCAGCAGTCTGTGCACATAAAGGTGCTGTCTGGCGAGCTGAGCACAGGCTCCATCACAGTCATCATCCTTCTCGTGATCAGCACACACAGCAATAATCATTTCTTTAATTCGCAGGGACCCTTTAAAGAGACAGTTGGTCTGAGGTCTTCAAATCTAAGTATTGCCGGACTAATCCTAATATAAACTGCATCGCAATAATCGCAATGATAAAAGCATGGATTAAAATTTCAAAGGGCACCTGGTTTATGAAAAACGGTTTCAGAAAAACACAGGTCTTCAAGAACATTCCTAGCGCTGTCACTAGGTCCAAACAACATTGCTATAGTTTTTAGAAACCAAGCATGAAAGGCAGGTGGGGACAAGTCATTAAATCTGAATAAAAAAATTCCCAAAATGTGCACAAAATTCAGACTTGGCTAAAACGTTAAATAGATGAGGTCTGCAATAAACAATATTGCAAAATGGCTCAGTGGCAAAACACAGGAGGTAAAAAAAAAAAAAACTTAACACATAAGTACATCAATTTGACTATGATCCGCAAATGTGAAATGGAATGCTATTCCACACCTATTTAACCACTGAATGTCAGGTACAGTAAATGATTTCATTAAATAACTGTCTTCAGCCTACACACTTTCCAGTCAATATAAGTTTGTCTTAAATTAAAACGTTTTTTTTCCTCTTTTTTTTTTTAACAGAATATATTGTATAATCTTTTTCTTTTTTGTTGTTTTGTTTTGGTGACTAACTAAAACACTCCATTAAATATCCTCTTAAATAATGTACTTTTCTTCTTTCCAAATAGAAACAAATAGTTACCAGTGAAAAGTATGTTCTTGTTGACTGACATTTACTATAACAAACTCAAGACAGACACAAACAGAAGTAAACAAACATTCCTTTCTCTATCTTCCAAAAAAGCTATTTTTTCCTGCTAAATAAAGTCTGGCACAGTGCCTACAATAAAATGCTGCCCTTCTTTATTTCACTGAGCTGGAGGGTAATTTGGAATCCTAAAAACTGATATAAATAAACAGAATCAAATTTGGACTGGACACAATGTGCTTTTGTTTTAGATGGCTTCTTTGAACAGTCATTTATTTAGGTGGAGCTGGCTGTGTGTGTTTCTGTGCAGGAAATCCGGGGTGGGGGGTGGGGGGGGGGGCTACCGAGAACTGACCATCACCTGCTGGTTTCAATCAAATGCGCCCTGAGCCACGAGGTCGACTCGAGTCAAGTCAAAAGCCGTACCCTGAACACACTCACATACATACTCTCACTCTATATCTGGTCTGAACAGTGATTCTAATTGAATAATTTACAGTTCTTAGTTCAAGCAAGACGATTAGGCAAAGAATTACCGTGGGTCCAACAATGAGGTTACTGTTAATGTTTTAGTTCCCTCCATTTGTCCTGCAGATACAGCACAAGATCTCCAAGATTGGACTGTTTATAGAACCCGTGCACATTAGTATGTTCCAACTTTCCGACTAAACTCACCATTTTTCCATTGTGGCTCAGGGATTGCTCTTTAACTGGCAGGTTTGTCTCCTCGTAAAGCAGTTGCTTCACATCTCGAACAGATGTACAGGGAGACACCTTGTAAGACTTGGGGCCGATATAGTCGTGTACCACTGTCACCCGAGAAAACCTTAAAAAACAGACAACGCTTTCTTTATTATACAAACCCAAAACTTGTCTTCTTCTCTATGATAAAGCTCATTTAAATTGACTGAGGCAAGAAGAAAACAAAATTAGAAATGATTTTTGAAAGCATAAGCTTTGGCCCAGAGAAGTCTGCATTTCTGGATCATGTTTACAGGTGGCTTCTTCTTTGCTTGATATAGGTTACACTTGCATATGTGGTCGGCACTAGTAGAATGGATTAGTATTAAGTAACATCATTATTATTGATCAAATACTCTTTTGGTTCGTAAAGGAAATGTCAAGTTTGAAACCGAGTCACAGCGTTTGGGTTACAGAGAGTATTGATCAACATTTGGGATTGAAAGTAATATGAGAATGTGCACCTCATCAGTGCCATGAGTAAGAGGTCCATTAGTAACACAGACAATAGTATTACACTGCATTGGCTGAACATTTGCAAAACAAAATGACATGAACTCCAAAGATGCCATGTATTAAAAAAAAAACAACAATAGCTCTTTAAAAGTATTGATGATTGGTTTTCCTTCATTTTACTGTATACCACTTCCTGAAGGAAAAGAGTGTAAAGCTAAAGAAAACACATTGTGGCATTTTACTTCAGTAAGTAGAATCTCAAAGATATACAGCCACTACAAAAACACCACCAAAGCTAAATATTGTTGCACATTCAGCAGCAGAGCTCTGGAGCCGTGAAGCCAGGTGGGTGTGGCATTCTGCACAAAGATTATTACATTTAGAATAAACCAGGAAGAAAAACAACCGATGGTAATTAAGTAATAATATTGTGAACGTGGGTAGACTCATAATGTGTCGTTGTTAGTAACGGCAGGTGTCATTGTGATATGTAAATTTAATGTGACATATTAATATAGATACAGGTCACTGACACGTCAAACTCACCACGGGTCTGGACATTTGGCCATCTTGCTGCTACTTTGTGCCCGAGCAGCCTCCACATTCAAGGGACTATCTTCTGCACTGCGCGCATGGATACACCTCCCGGAAAACGGCTAAAGCAAAACAAGAAATCCGTTATTATCCCCCCCAACACCTGTCTTTACTTTTAAATAGATTTTAATCCACACCAACTACTATGAATTACACATAAAGGTCACATATTGTCAAAAGTATAGTGTTTCTTTTAAGCCGCATAACAATCTGGCCGGGGTTGATTAGCTGCTTTAGAAGCGTTATCCCGGCGCTGTCCCGCAAACCGCACTCACTTGTATCTGTCCGGTGCGCAGCCTCGTCGGTCTCTTCAAAACGCTGATACATTTCACGGTGTGCGCTGTTTCTGGAAAGAACAACAACAACAATAGCAGGTGACATAGTAGTGTCCGTGCAACATCACACTGACTCCTTCAAAGGCGATGTTCTAATAATAATGAATTACACTGAGCGCGGTGCCAAGAGTGCAGAGAAGCGAGAGGTCTCACTCCTACTCACTTCCTGATGATCATAAACCCCTCCAGCAATATAGTGGCAATGGCACTTAATATATTTAGACCTAATGCAAATGTAAGCTACAGTTATATATTACACAATTAGTGATATATGTTGGTCTTGTTGTATTTTAGACTGCCATAAAAAAGTTAATAGTGTACTTAATAGTTCACTAAAGTGCGAGAACGCTTTAGTGAACGCATGCGCACTTGAGCTTCTAAGCCTCCCAAAAAAAATTGTGTACAAAATGAGAAAATACATTCACATTTTCCTTGGCCAATGATATGGTGAGATTGACTTCCCAGTGAGGCCAGCAAAACAGAACATTGCAAGATTGAAGTCACCAATTAATGGTAATTTTCACTCTGCTCTACCACCTGAGAATAGAATAGATCACACCTCTGTATGAAACAAGTGTCTTCTATTAATTAACTAATCGACTCAAGTCCCACCAGGCTGCAACTTCACAATAGCCAAGGCACACTAGCTAAAAATTCTCAAAATAATCAATATTGTAATGTAATATATATATATATATATATATATATATATATATATATATATATATATATATATATATATATATATATATATATATAAAACACATATAAAAATGAGCTTTCGGACCCACTAAGTATTTGATAGTTGTCAAAAGTAAAGCCCAACTACAGATATCCAGATTCTTAACAATGAGAAACGGCCTGCCGAGGTTGTGAATAGGTTAAGAGGCCTCACTCTGCGTTCAACATTCTGAAGATGCTAGAATTGTAATAGAACGGGACTAATGTAAATTGCAATTAAACTATGACTGCTTTGATGTCGGCTGCAAGTCGGCTGTAGTCTGAAAACCAAAAATTGAATTTCAAGTTTTAGAGGCTTTAAAAAAAGTAGAAAAGCAAAAATAGTTTGTTTTAGACTGAGCTGAGTTTCCTGCTTTACTCTGGGATGTATCTGTCTGACACTCTGCAGGCCTAAATACGCACAAGACAGTAACTGCTAAAATACAGTCGGTCCACTCTGAAATGCATTTTACACAATATTTATTCCATACTATGCAGACTATAGATGCTCCCTTTTGGTCGGATATGATAGGATAGTAGTAGGCTAGGTCATAACCAGCCAATCGTTGTAAAAGCTTAAACATTTAATGCGCAAGATGCGTAGAAACGTGACCATCAGCCCAAAGTCAAGGACTTCCAGCTATAACTCCCCCGTTAAGACAATATTTTGAGGATAGTGATGGGGTCAATCTATCAACAGGAGCTTTATCCAGAATAAACAACTGGTTTGTCTGAAAATCCCACTCTAGACGTGATGCATGCATGTTATAAACACGTCAAACTTACCACAATACAGTAGTTGGCAAACCCGTGGCTTTGTGTGATTCTTCTCAAAGAGTCAGTTTATACCTAATAAAATGTTTCCTCCTTAAAGTGTCTGTGGTCCACTCGCTTTAAGTACACATCCATAAATGCCGCATTGGCGAGAGAGAGAGAGAGTAAAAGACTCTCAGGAGGAGGACAGCAGCAGCATGCTGTCGGCATCAGGGCAGCATCTCTGTCTGCAGCATCAGGGCAGCATCTCCGCACTGTCCCCTGCGTCACGACACGGAGGGGGACTATTCATTCTTAATAGATAACAAATGTAAAATCGGAGCTGTAGTCAGTCGGTGGTCAGATGCTGTCACCTCATGTCTTGAGTTTTATACAGCAGCATTTTACTCACGGGTCTTAAAGTGGCAGCGACCGCAAAGGGCTCCTGTGGGACACCAGCAAAAGGGGAATAATACAGACTCTACCGAAACCTATTATAGGTCACTCGTATGAAACTAGGCTGCAAAATACACACTATAGACTAATATTCCTCCTAGTATCCATGTTAAAGATACAATAGTCAGAGTGATTTGTAATTTCTCTTTTTTGGGGACTCCAGTGTAGTGTTATATATAACCACTAGGTGGAGACAACACCAAAGTAACGTAAACTGCATTGAGAGGGTAATCCCTGATGGAGGATTACAGTGTCACAGCTAGGTGGCTTATGTCAAAGAGGAGGGTTTATCCCATGAAGTGTTTTGCTCTTGAACGTTTTTCTTAACAGTTATAGAATAAGTAATTGGAAAATGTATGGGAATTACATTAGCCTCACTTCTAAAACTGGGTTATACACCAATGACAATAACATTTTTACTGTACTAGTGTTATGTTTCTTAATATTAGAATGGACTTTGTGTTTTTCAGTGGGCAATGTGAAACATTGTTTTTTCTCTGTTAGAAAAAAGTTAAGTAACATTGACTATATTAACAAAATGAAGACAGAGGTTTATTGGAATTGATCCTGAACATGTCCAGACATGTCAGTAATTGGCCAAGTTTACTGCTGTGCTTTTGAACTTTTGTCTCTGCTTTAGTCCTCATAGCAGCCGTGTTTATCAGGACAGGTGATAATGACACCCTCCATTATGTGCTATAGAATAGTGACTACTCAATGTAGCCTATATACTGATGCTTAACAAAAGGTTACTAAAAAATCTTTTCTATTGAGGAAACACACTCTTATGAGATATCAGGCCTATTACAATTCAATTGGTGTAGACGCCTCTTGACAGGACAACTGTCTTCAAAGTACGTCTTCCTACCCTACTGTAGCTTTTTCTGTCATAACTGTGCTTTAACAGGGGAAATCAACACTTGGGAATTTATCTAACAATAGTACAGCCCCAGTTTTGGAACAAAATGATCTAGGTTGTAATTTAATTAAGAATGTGCAGCTAGAGGCCTTTAGGAAACTGA
Organism: Neodontobutis hainanensis; assembly: GCA_024349245.1. Lineage (NCBI taxonomy): Eukaryota > Metazoa > Chordata > Actinopteri > Gobiiformes > Odontobutidae > Neodontobutis > Neodontobutis hainanensis. The sequence goes on along the minus strand of JALDNG010000020.1, from coordinate 17,018,053 downwards.
GGGGTTTTATAGATTTTCAAACACATAAAAGCAACAGAATGTCATATCTGCTTAATGTCACATAAAGTGTTTTAAACAACGGGGCTTCTATAGTGAAATAAAAAATAAGGGTGCACTGCAACCATTAGCATCTCAATAAAACTTGGCTAGCATTGATGCATTTGAAACTAAAAGGAACTTATGAGCACCAAATTAAATAGCCTACCTGTAAACCTGAAAAATATATGACATGGCAAATGCATATGGACAAGTGTGTTGAAGTTGAAGCAAGTTTGGTATAGTTTAAAAAACACTTCTGACAAGGCTGTTCAAAACCAGAATGTTTCACTTATATTTATTGGGACAAGCAATAGAGGCATATGCTCACTAAATTCTAAACACTCCTGGAGTACCATCAACTGTTTTTAACGCGGGGTAGGCATATAAATCAAATGTTGAGTACCGTGTAGCCTACCATAGCTCCTCTGGGCGGTGTTGCTCTGTGGGGACTCTTTGATGTTTGCTGTGGCTGATCACGGATCAGATACACGCGCTTCAGAGGCCCCAGGCCCCGCCCCCTCTCCCTCCGCCTTTGATCTCAGCGCTGAGTTAGTCCTCGAGCCGCTGGTCCGTGTGTGTGTGTGTCTCTCGGAGCTCGGGCAGCAGCACTGACATGGTGAGCAGAGCAGACCGGTGCGAGAACCACAGCACACCTCTCACCGGTCTGCTTTCGACTAAAAACAACTTTTACTCGGACTACTGGCTCATTTTCCGCTGTAGGTTTGTTATCTCTATACGTGCATATCATAGATTGAGGGACAGAAATTAGACAACCTTTTCAGCCATTTAAATATTTTGTATATTTTGCGCAAAAGGTCAGTTTAACTTGAAGTTTTCGTCGGAAGATTTACTTAGATTTTCATTGTAGCCTCGATAAACAAAAGGCTGATAGATTTTAAACTCCTCAAAGATGCAGGCTGTAGCGTCTCTGCAATGTAATTTAAGATGTGTGAAGCCTCAAGCTGAAATCTGGCATCTTGACGATTGGAATTAAATCAAATGCTTATTACAGTTAAGCCCTTTTAGGTTTGAGTTGTTTGCATATTTAACATTGATATTATACATCATTAATAATCAAGGCTATTGAAATGTTGTTTAAAATGGTAGCAGCACCATTTTTAGAAAGGTTTATATGAATTGAAAGTCTTCTTTTCCTTTCAGCCAAATTTAAACAAGAGGGCTCATCAAAATGGTCTTCATTTTTCATCCCAGCATTTCACTTGTACTAACACTACAGCTGATGTACTCAACACTGGTAAGTGCCTTGTCACAGTTAATTTTCAAATCTGAAATAGACACCAAATTAAATAGACACCAAATTAAATGTTAACTTAAAATTGAGCCTGAACTTGCTTGTGTGCTTGCTTGTAAACCTTTCACATAAACCTACTACAGAGTACTCCTCCCTGTGCTCCTTCTGATGATGCTGGATATTATTTTACCCCTCTCTACCGTATTGTTCCAGTTGATTGAATTTGATATCTTAATTCTTTGCTCTACTTTTGGTAAAACCTGTATAGTTTTTTTTATTGGTTTTCTACTTTAACTCTGCTTCAGCCGCTATGCCATTTCCCAAAGGGCTCATTAAAGTTTCATCTTATCTCATCACAACAGTATCAGACTTGTTCTCAAGAAGAGTCCAGGAGCTCTATTATAAGAGAGAATATGATGCTAGGCCCTGGATTAACTCAGCTTTATCTCGTATGGATAAAAGCGGCGATGAAACAGAGGAATTTTTAACTGCCACAAACTTTACTGTCCATCTCAGATTCCTGCGGGGGCCGGGGAGGAGATCAGGGACTGCAAAGAACAAGAGTACAAGGACCGATTTGGGAACTGTAAACCCTGCAAGCAGTGCGATGCCGGACACGAGCTTTCAAAGGTTGGTGGCTTTTATATTCCCACTTGCTTTAACTCCCTCCCAGTCAGCTGCTGAAATCCAGGATCAAACCAGATTTATGCAATGATAACAAGAGGTAGGTGGAGTTGCTAAAATCCATATTGAGTACTGTTACTTCAAAATAAAAATCACCTAAGTAGAAGTAAAAAGTACTCTAAAGCAGTGCTTCCCAAACACTGGGTCGGGGCCCTAAAGTGGGACGACAAATATTTTATATAAGTTGCAAAAAAAAAAATGTTTCTGGTAGGCCATAGGCATTTAATGCAAAGCAAAATGTTACTTTTTGAAAAATCTGAAAAAACATTGTAAACTAATGATGACCATACAATGCTAAAACAGACAAGGAAGTAAACACAGTTTACCGATCGTTGCCATCGTAACAGCAGTTAATCAACTGGGACAGGTTAAGCCTTTGTGTTGATTTTTATTTTAGTTTATAAAAAAAAGTGGGTACAAAGATGAGACCAGTTGAGAACCACTGATCTAAATTATAACTCAAGTAAGGGTTACACACTAACATTTGCACAAATCCATTTACCTGTAGAAAATAGAGGCAGAGCAATAAACGCTACTACTTAACAATTTTATAAGAGTTGGAGAAAGTACCATCAAAAACTGGCATTTGCTTGAGCAGCACTAGTTTTTGATATAAATTCATTTTCCCTGGAGTTTACTAATCTTTATGAAACACCAATTCAGAAGTCGAAGATGCCTTTGGTTGCTAGTGCTGTGCTAGTCGAGGTTGAGCATGAAAACATGGAAAAGATAAATGTTGGACCAAAGGGCATGTAAAATATTGCTATAAATTGAAATAGAGCAAAAACATTTGGCTTAGCAAAAGTTTTCCTGAAAGTCTTATTTTCATAAAAACAATTAATTGTAAGTAAAAAAAATATACAGAAAAAAGAAGGACTTATTTGAACCAGTGTTGAATAGAAAATTCCAGTCTTCTGAAAAACCTTCCCCAAACAGCAGAGTTCATGAAAACCGTAGACATCAGTGTGTATCACAAGGAAACTACATAATTTATTGCTTCCTCTCTTTCATGAAACAACCTGCCAAGCCGTTATTAGCTTTTGTAGAACACTGACCCTTTCTTTAATCAGTCACACCCATACTTTTGACCTTCTGCTGCTCAATGCCTCCCATTGTTTCTCCCCATGGCACCCTGTCCAACTTATTGTCTCCGCCGTTTGAAGCCAACCGTGCCTAAGCTTGCTGCTCTGTCGGCTGGGAATATGGTTGACTCCAGCACCTTGTTTTTTTTTTGTTTTTTTTATGTGCTTTGTACAAACAGGCGTCAGGTAAAGTCAGTGCCAGGTAAAGCTTTACAGGCAGTAAGTTTATACAGGTTTTTATGGGAAAATGTCGCTCTATAATTAAACAGGGTTTCCATGTGTCCTGAAAAACCTTGACAATTGTCAATATACTGTATCATAGTTGTCCAGGAAACAATAAAGCCCAGAAAAAGGAACTCTGTTTATGGGAAATAACAGTTGTCAGTGTTGTGCAAGTAAGAGAGTGGGAAACAGAGCTGAGGTAAGTTTATACTCCACTACGTCTTTGGAAAAAAAAAATTCTATCACGCTTGACATCTGTTGCACACATGCATTTAAGTCCTGTTGCCTTTAATCTCAGTGCATACAGACATGCACTCTCTGGTTGGTAATACGCTTCAGTAGTCCTAGTGCTCCCCTGCCCGCTCAACAGCCATGTAGGCTGCAGCCACCTCGGGGTCCTGGTTAATAATTGGCCTGCCTCATTCTTTCTGTGAAGGGAGCAGGATGTCGACTAAGCCTTTATGCGGGAAAAGTTTTCAGTCAACTTATGAACCGTTCTCAAATCTGTCAATATTCTTAAGGAGACTGGCTCCTGGGAGCAAAGCAGACATTTGGAGTCCCTCTGTGCAGCTGCCATAGAGATCCTGGAGGAATGTGCCCCAGTTTGCTCTGGAAGTTTGCCTCTGGAAGCTGCATTGAGGCAGGCTGACAAACAGCAATTAGCCCCTCTACACTAACTGTAGCTAAAGGAACCACCCACAAAGAAAGAAGGGCCATTACAGTCACTTATGCTTTCTCTGTCTACCATATTTTATTCTTGGCCTCATTCATCTCATGAATAGTAAGTCCCTCAGTCTGTTGTGTTGTGTCAAGCATGAAGGAGAGGGAGTGAACTGCTCTCCAGTGCCTGCTGGAAAACTGCCAGTGGCAAGAAAGAAAGAACACTACTTTGATGTGTCAATATCTTGTAATATGTGGTAAGAGTGTAGCGTTTCCTTTCTCTTTTCTCTACTCTGTATCCTCTTTACTCCTTCACACTGATGCTATGTTTGGCTGTTTAACACAAACCAGGTCAGCCAATAACACATGGACATTAAGATGTAAACCATCTGCTTTTTAAGGTGGTTTTACTGTGAAATCACTTCAGTTACATCACCAATGTCAGGAAGGCTTTTGCGAGACAGTTTAACCAGTTTGATTTATTGTTTACTTGTACATTAACAGTGAATGACCATCCCAGTCTTAATAAAGTATTGCCATTGAGAGTGAGATGTGGCTTCTTGGTTTATGGTATAGTTTTAACACTAATGATCCTGCTTAGCAAGTACCTGGGTCTAAAAAGGTGTCTTTGTTAAGGTGTTTTTGGCTTGGACAAAGAAGAAAGAGATCACTCGTTTATGTTGCCAGATCAGAGGGCAGAAGTTGGCTCCACATCCCTTTTGTTTGAGTCCTCTGGCCTGCCTGTGTCTACGTGGCATTAGCCCCCATCCTGCCATGCGGTGCCCCATGTGCAGAGCTTTGCTAGGGTTGGTAGGGATTAGCAGGGATGACTGGTCCTGGGCCACTTCCTTCTGGGTCACAGATTGGCTGTGGGCAGGCTAAAAACTGACTAGATCTTCAGATTTTAAGGTTGGCGTTGATTATCCAGTAGATTATCCAGTTGATTCCAGCTCCTTAGCCACAGGTTTTATGCATGCTTTGTACAAACGAGCATGAGGTAAAGTAAAATTTTGAGGCTTTTTGGGTGTAACTATTCATCACTGCAACAGAAAATACAGTTCCATGGTTCCTATAAGTGCTGGAAAGTTTTCATTGGGAAAGTATTTTTGTGAAATTTCAGAAATTAGCTACTGGATAATATTGATTTGGGGCCTTTTTGCCCTCGTTTGTTTCATTGTGTAACTTAACTTGCAGCTGTGGGAAGTTTTCCTTCCTTCCTTTTTCTTATTTATCACTCAAGCACAGGCTCTCACAATTTTACTTTCCCTGAGCTTCTTTTCTGTGTTCTCCCTTTCATAGTCTTCCTCGTCCTGGCAGAGAAGAAGGCCTTATAAGGAAAGCTCGTAACAACAGCTGCAAAAGTCCAGCTTGCACCTCGGTCCAAGCCTGGCCCAAGAGGTTTTAATGTCAGGCTCATACGTGTTTGGCTGGAAAGAGCGAATTCCTCATAATCTATTCCGACCTTTTGGTGCCATCACACGATCACGTCTTTTCATCTGTAACATCCCTTTTAATTCTTGCCAACCCGATTCCCCAAAGCCAACCCCGTATCAGAGTCTAGTGCCCACATTCCAGTATGACTGCATGCCCAGGCAGTGAAACGGGACACGGTTGAGGAGAGAGGGGAAGAGAGGAGCCCTGTTTGAAGCTGACCTTCATTTTAATGATATATGAGCCCCCCTCTCTGTCTGTACCACGGGCTTGAGATTGCAGAGGGGGCAACACTGGGCTACACAAGGGCAGCTGACATGGAGCTGATAATAAATGATCAATCTATAATGTCACCTTGGCAGACCTTTCACTCACTACTACACAAAGATAGAGGCAGCTGTCGTTGCTCCAAAGGCTCTCAGTCAACCTGGTCATGGGTTACTAAAAGTCTAGAGGTAGCCATTTACTTTATGTTTTGTTTTTTATTATATATTTGAAGACATTTCGTCTTTATAGGAACTCAGGAAGCCGTGAAAGCCGTGAAACATCTTCAACATGAAAAGGTTTAAATAGTTGCCATGTGAAGATCAGTTCGTTATCACGCCCACGAGCTATCTGGCACGACTACCACAGGCTTCAGAAAGGAGGGAAGATTTTGAGCTACAGGTGGAAATTTAAACTACCACCCACTTAATAGTATTAGGAAGGCATTTTATTAGGACAACATATGACATGTAATATCTTTCTTCTCTATCACACTCAATGTGATGGGCTAACTATTGCACATGCAAAGAATATCTGGCAAATAGATTAACATTACAGATATGTATTATTCATGCTGACATTGCAGTGATGATAGGTTTGTGATATACTGCTCTACTTTGAAAGAAAAACATGAAAATTTCCTTAGGTTTTCTATAAAATATATTCATTTTCAGAGTTTTGTCTGATGCCAAAAGCAGATTTTCACAATGTGGTTTAGCATTTAGATCAGTCTCAGGGGAGTAGGATACTGTGCTTTTTAAGTGCACTTGCAATTAATTGTGCAGCACATAAAGAGTATTCATCTTTTTCCCCTTCTCTACTCCTCTATAATCTCAGTTCCCTTTCTGAAGCGTTTCCATTGCGAGCAGGCCTCTCAATCACCGGGACACTCACTGAGTCTGCTTCGAGAGGTAGTCAAACAAAAACTCAGCAATAAACTTGCAATAATACAACAGTGGGTGTCCCCGAAGGGCTTTATTATTCAAATTGCTGGCCTTTCTGGGTCTTGCAGCGGAAGGCCACTCTTTCATACTGAGAGAGTCAGGCAGATTATTGCCAGTGTAAGATGGACTCTCAAAAGAGGCAGCCCATTGTTGCCCACTGATCCCATGAGCCAAGATCATTCTTTAATTCCAGACCCCTCGTAGTCCGCATTCAAGCCCTCTTTTCTCCAGCTGCACATCTCCCCAAACCAGCAACCCCACCTCTTACCCGGTGTATTTTTTCCGTTAATCCCTTCAGGAATGTGGCTTTGGTTATGGAGAGGATGCCCAGTGCGTGCCCTGCCGGAGCAGTCGCTTCAAAGAGGACCAGAGTATGCAGAAGTGCAAGCCCTGCCTGGACTGTGGACTCATCAACCGTTTTCAAAAGGGCAACTGCTCCACCACTAGCAACGCTGTGTGTGGGGACTGCCTTCCTGGGTGAGACACATTTTCCTGAAAACACTAGGAAAGAAATAAGTACTTAAAAAAATTATCCTGCCAACATATACTGACATTTGTTTGTTCAACAGATACTACAGGAAAACTAAATTAAGTGGTTTCCAAGACATGGAATGCATCCCCTGTGGAGAACCGCCGCCTCCATATGAACCTCACTGTAAGCAAAATTCTTTACCTTTTTGAAGGAGAAGTAAACAACATATCAAAATTTTGCAGTTTTGCCCTTCACAGTAACTCATTACCCTCGAACAAAACCGTAATAAAGTCAAACACGGACAACAAACCTGACCTGCTGAACTAAAAACACCCATGTGACTACTGATGAGTAAAATACATCTTATCTAAACACACAGGCACAATATTTGCTTATTTCTTGCTTTTGATATATGCAGTGATATGCATAAAAGGGATACAAAAAAACTGAAAATATATTGTCTGCTTGAAAGACTGGGCTAACATAACTGTTAATCGTTAGCCATGAATCACTGAGACAGTTTTTATGTATAATGCCTATTGAGTGTATTCAACAACAGGCGTTTTGTGTTTTTGAAATGAAACAACAAAGATGCTGTAGTCTAAAAGCAAACAGCAAAAGTACAGCTCACTATTCACCTCCAGGCCAAGTTCTTCGAGATCCAAAACTCCAAACAGCAGCGCCACAATAGTGTCTGAAACATGCCAGCACAGGGTCCTCAGTGTAACCAGAACCACAGCCTTTAGTGGGTGGAACCTACCCTTCATTCACCCACGAACTATGGCAGAAGTGAGATTAAAAAAAGTGGGATTTACTGGAGGAGTAGTTGAAAAGCCAAAATGGATACCACTAACTGTACAAACATGGGATTAGTGTAGAGCTTTTCATTCTATTTTAAAAATGTGTTTGGATTAAATGGGGAAAACTTGCTTGAACACAAACCTCCATTGATATTTTAAAGACAAAGTGGCTCACTAGAGTTTTTCTTTATTTTTATTTAATCACAGAAACAATGGTCCAGGAGAAAACTAAAAATATCCATAAAGGAGTTTGTTTGTAAAAATCTTAATTCCAACTTGTATGTAGTAAGTACATACAAGCTCATTTAGCTCAACGTTAGCTTTCCAAAACAAAAAAAAAAAAAAAAAAAAACTGAATAGGACTGAAAGTTTATAAACGACTGTAACATCCTTCTCACAGGTGAGGTTTGCAGTTAGTGAGGATTTTGGCAGAATGAGCATGATTTGGGATTGGCTATGGTTAGTGTCCTTGAGTAAAATCATTTTGAGTTTTCTAAATTTCACTTCTACTAATATCAGTGTGTATTTCTTCATCATTTGAGTGCTATTTATACTATTCCTTATATAGACAACCATTAACCCAGTATCTTCATGCTTGTTATTCATATAAACTATTGTTATTATTGTTGTTACTACTGTTGTTATTGCTTCTTTAATTATTATTGGCCTTGAGACCACTGCCCTCCCTCTGTCTGCTGGTTTGTCCATCTGGTCCCCTTTTTGAAACCGAAGAAGGCCGAGAAAACAAAATGGCCATTGTGTCTGAGAACATAGCTGGTAGTTAGCTCCCACAGAGGCTATCAGTGGAGCATTTCCAAATGTTTGAAAGTCCTGCACCCTCTTTCCAGTGTTATCATGAGCAGGGTGGTGAAAACTTAAAGGGCAGATCATTCTAATAGGCCACACTGGCCCGGGGCAGCAGTGCAGCTGTGCGGGGGAGGCAGGGGGGTGAATTGTAAATCTTAAGCACCCCTCCTTTTTTCTCTTGCCTTTTCCCCAATGGCTCTTTGGAGCAGAGTAAAAATGAGATTGTTTTATGGATTCCTTCAGCCTCATTAATGTGTTTCATCTGCTGCAGTTTCTCACCGTCAGGATACATCTGGAGAGCTCCTAACATACACCGGCTTACACATGTGCCTCCATGACTTATACGTACACCCAGAGCAGGTCTGTGTGGCCTGTGTTAGTCATTACATCCAGAGATACACACGTTATATAGAAGACACATTGTGGCATTAGTTTTGACATCAAGACATGGGTCCTAAATAAGGCTTATACAATTTTATTTAATTCCTTTCAACTTTATTTTTTTTTTATCTTCCACAGACTGATTTTACAGTCTTGTGGAAATCAGTAAGAAGGTGTTCTTGTGGCGTTCTGTCCTGCAGCTCACTGATCTCAGACGTCCACTCTCTCTGTTGTTCAAAATCCCAATGCAGGGGATGGTCTATGTTGTTCAGAATAGCATCCTTCCTGTTGTATGTCTGTGTGTTGCGCCACTGCCTCAAGTCTCCTATAGTTGAACTAAATGAACTGTACATGATGCTATACAGATAGGCTTAAGAAACTGGGAAAAGGCTGTCAAGTATCCTTTCCAAATATAATGACCCCATTTTACCACCACATCATAAACACAAGGCCCATTGGCCTTGTTAGTTAGCACTGTCAACTCAAATAGGTTAGACTCTTCTGTGTTGTCCCCGAAATTGCTGCATTTTGAATCCTTCCAAAAATCTGTTCTTACCACAGATGTAATACAAAGATTTGAAGTCACAGGAGGACTTTTTTCATTCTGTTGCCTTTCAGCAGTTCAGACAGAAAATAGTGACTGCAGAACCATTTCAAAGCTGAACCAAGTTTAAACCACAATCATATTTAGTGTTGCCACAATATAATTATGTGATGATAGTAAAATGTTTAACCTCAAACACTTCAGATGTTAAGCTTTTGTTTTAATATAAAAGAACATGCAAAAGCAGTAAACAAAATGTGGAATTTTAGTGGAATTTGCAATAGTGTCAAAGGCAAAAGTTCATAAAAATGGCTACAGTCACCTGGCATTGATAAATCATTCATGCTGAATGTCCTGACATATAACAGCCAATAGACAGCCCTGAACTATATTTGAATGGGTGCAGTCAGAGAGATATGTCTTTTCTGAGAGTTCAATATGGCCCAGAGCTCTCTCACATCTCTCTTAAAGGTTCTCTTAAAGCGTTTTGTCTAGTCAAAAGTTTAAGATCCTTTGGAGGTGTAAAGCAGTGTGACCTCTATTTGGACAATGTGGCATTCCATAAAGTCAACAGTCTATGAAAGGCTGCGGTTTATTGGCCTGCTGTGGTTGAAGATAGTATCAGCAGGTGAGGTGGCTTCAATGAGCCAGTGTTTATGTGTTTGCTGCAGCTGCTGTTCCTCAGATAACACACCGCCTTTGTCTGGTGAGGGACAGTTGAGGCGCACCTTGAATAAAGTCGCTTTGACTTCGACAATGACAACCAAAAGTGAATACAATGCTCAGGTGTTGTTGGAGTATGAGACTTCTTGTGTTGTAGAACTTAACACGGGGCGCCAGTAGCTCAGTGGGTAGAGCAGTTGTCTTTCAACCAGAAGGTAGGAGGTTCGATTCCCACTCTCCCCACAGTTCATACTGTCGTTGTGTCCTTGAGCAGGACACTTAACCCACCTTACCTCCAGTGGCTGTAACACTGGTAATTACTGTAAAACAATAAAGTGTCTGCTAAATGAATAAATGTAAATGTAAATATAAATGTAAATGTAACACCAGTCACACAATGACTAGAGCACAACCTCTATCATTTTATCTTATTCTAAAAGGTGGAGAGTGTATATTTTGTCCGTTTTGGTGACATTTGGTGGAAAAGGGCACACGGTAATTCCACACATCTGACTCTCTTCTTTTTAGAGCATGTGAACAGCTATGGCAACCTTACAAGAACATGATGTAGAAAAATATACAGATCTAATAGTGATATTTGCTTAAAGGTGAAATGAAATTAATTCATAAATGCCTTACCCTCATGCAAGAATGTGTGCCTAAAATAAAACAATAATGTGCTACTCCTCCAGCAGTGCTCAGTTTGTCCTCTCTAGGCATTGTTAGGAACAGGAACAAGAGGTTATCAGTACTGTAATCCTGACAATTTGCAAATAATGCAAGTAAGTTTTGTTTTTTATGGCGGCTTTTACTTTTCCTTTTATTTCCTTTCGAAAGGAATTCTATAATACCCCCATCCCATATCATAAAACTACTCACAGCTGAGCAATGTTTACATTGCATAACAAAGAGCATTTGGATTTAAAAAGGCTGAATCCAGTTCCCTTTCATGATGGATGTGCTGAAAAGCCAACAGCAGTTAAAACATTCTCTGAGAAGGTCATTCATTACAGTTAGAGCCATAGTCATCAGGAAAATCTGTTCCCTTAACTGGTCACTGTGCTCGACAGTTTTTAAAAGTGAATGGTTCAGTTAAAAGAGTTGTAATGACAGACGAGTCACACGGTACATATGCTCACTGATATTTCACAAGGCTTCTACTGTCAGTGGTTTAAATGTGATTAACATCTGTAGATAAGGATTATCGTTCTGACTGAATTCCGGCCTTTTCCGGCCTATATTGCTTCAATATTGGCCTATTTGCTCAAAACTACAATTTCAAAGTACATTTTATGTTTTTTGAACATAAAAAAATAATACAAATGATCAGATTGTAAATGTCCAGACCTCAAGCTAACTAAAATACCAGAGAACCTTAAGGGATCTGTGCAAATGTGCCAAAAAATAATGTAAACATTCTTACACAACAATGTCAGAGACTGATAAAGTCATACAGGAAGACATTACCCAAAGTTATTGCTGCTAAAGTTTAATCCAAAGCCATTTTGGCATCATTTGTTATTGTCACAAATGTAATGTACATCAGAGAATGTATTTGCCTTGATCTAAAACCCACCACAAGCAGATTGTTTCAATTTCATTTTTTACACAATTACTATGTTTTATTTTTATTACTATCTTTTATCTTTATCTTTTATCATGCAGTATTGGATCATTTGTTTCTTATGCTGCGTGGGGCAGTCTTAGAAAAAGAGATCACAGGCACCTTTAAAAATGAATAGAAAGAGCTACTTCAATTATTAGGTAGGAGACTATGGTTGAAGCAGTGGAGTAACAGACTGATGCTATACTGAACAACATGGACCACCCCTGCGTTGGGCTTTTAAACAACAGAGAGCAGCCAGTGGGCGCTGCGGGACGGAACTATATTACATGAACATGACGTTTATATTTGATTTAGTCACAAATTAAATGTTTAAATTAAAACATATTAAGCACTTCAATCATTATTTTTTCTGTTTGGCTACGTTTTAGTTCGATTGAGTGATGATTGTTGGCGAATGCCGAAATGGATAATAACATGATGTAGTGAAGGCAATTTTATAATTTTATTTTTTAAACAAACACACTATGTCCAGCTTCTCTTCATTGGGAGTGATCTTTAGCTTTAAGCTGTATTAAATCCTGTTCTGTATTTGTGGGAACTTGTATAATGAGCTTTATTCTTGAGGCCAAAAGTCTTAACATGACTGTGTGAGTGGAAAAGGGCCTTGTGGGCGTAAAGATGGTGATGTCACCTTCCTCCTAAAGCCGACGAAGAATTACAACAGCGTAATCATGAAAATGGTAGACAATTCACATCCACATTAGTGAAAACACTGCAGACCAATGTTTTTACCAAAGTGAACGTACGTCCCGTTTCAGAAGCCTGGTGTGCATGTTGGTGCGTTCATATCAAAGCTGTAGGACGAGTATGCAGCAAGCCTGGAGGCAGGGGCAAGAAGCGTCTGTAAATCATTGTCTGCATGGGACAAGACGGAGGCATCATAGCAGACGGTTCCTCTTTGAACTCCTCTGCTTATTTCATTAAACCTCAGCCGTGAGATGGCTAGCTCAAGGCAAAAAGGAATCATTCGTCTCGGGTTGCTTTATTCCGATTGGTCGAACAGTTGCTGAATCATGTGAGACTAATTATAGGTGTGAAACTGTTTATAATGATACAACTGTTGCGATAGGATATTGTTGTTAGATTGGAAAAACTTATTAAAATCAACTTTCAACAAAGCTTTTTGAGAAATGTATTTTTTTAATTTTTGGATTAGGAAAATCAAATGTGTGCTTAAACAATTATGACGTTGAGGGAATATTCAACAACTATATCAGAGATTGTATGCTTTCTTGATATTGTGGAGCCCTACTCTGTATGATTGTATTAAAAAAGCCTACTCCAGTGTGTATTTACTCTGATGCTTCACTGACAACACTCACCATACTGTCTTGTGTGTCAGACCATGTCATGTTCACCTGCTGTCTTCTACCTGTGTCCCTCCTGTGCTGTGCTGCAGGCAGTGGACGGGTCAACCTGGTACCGCTGCCCCCCATGGTGACCAGTCCCCGGGACATGGCTCTGGCTGCGGTCATCTGCAGTGCCCTGGCCACCGTCCTGCTGGCTCTGCTCGTGCTCTGCGTCATCTACTGCAAGAGACAGCTGCTGGAAAAGAAGCCCAGCGGTAAGTCAGGGTCAGACATCACATCACTCATCCTTTTTATTACCTTCTACTATGCACTCAATCATGTACGGAAAATCATTATCAAATGTTGGTTCACGCCCTCAGCATGAGAAGGAGCAGCTTTTTTAGGCCAAAGGTATAAAAGTATGTCAGTGCCCTGGAGCGTGATATGGAGGAGATCACAAACACACCTGTAACCTGATGAAAGATACGGGTAGTTAATAGGTGTTGCCACTTAAATGCTCCACTCATTGTTCCATTGAAGCTATGGTTTGTCTTTTGACTAAACATGTACCACACCCTTCAACTGAGCTGCTCCAGGACCCTCAGAAGAATCTGGACTCTTAAGTATAAGCATTTGAGACTGGATATGAGGTTAGATTGTAGAAGTAAACAAACTGAGCTGCAGCTGATTTTTATACATCCTGGGACACTCTAAGCAGCTGCTAGAAGTTGGTGCCACTGGTACTCTGTATAAATATTTCTGCACTTTTGGTACTCTGTATAAAACGTACGTGTCTGCTGCCTGTCTCCCAAAACTCAAACAGCACCAAAAACAAACAAAAGTAGGCTCCTACATTAATGTGAACATATTTGAATGGCCATTTCTTTGAGCACTTGGAGGATGCTTCTTCTGAGAATAAACCCCTCTGGTCACTAGACATTTGAAACCATTTCTTTGTTCAGTAATGTCTCACCAGTGTCCCTTGTGTTTGTGCAGCAGCGTCCCTCCGCTCTCAGGATTATCCGTACAGTGGGGCGGAGCTGTCCTGTCTGGACCCTCGCTGGCTTCATGACTTCCAGCAGAGACCCTGCTGCCAGTGTCACCTGGGCCCTGGACACATCTGCGGTAACTCTTATGCATCTGGATTTTAGCTTCCACCTTTTATTGCGGTTTGAGCTGTAATCAGCCTTTAGTTCTATGCTGTGTTTGTGTTGCAGGTCCAGTGCACCTGATCCCGTCCCTGTGCTGTGAAGAGAGCTGCAGTCTGGGCCGCAGTCTGGACAACAGTCCCCTCCAGTCAAACATGAGCCTCAGTGAAGAGTAAGAGCACACTGTTGAGTTCTCAGCACTCATTTCATTGAGACAGGCGGTTACATTTATTTTATGTTTTATGTTGGATAAATAAAAAAAATGCTTTATATCAAACAGACATCACGAGTGTTCAGTCCGTAGGTTGGAAGGGTTTTAATCAAATCAGTTTGAGGAAAGGAGCAAATGTGCTGCATTCACAGTTTAAACTGATGAGGCGATAACTATCAGAGGCTGAGCTGTAGTTCACACACTGTATATGTTTCATTGAACATTTGAATACACTGTAGTGCTCTCCAACAGCAAAAAATGACTTTGTGTACTAATGGGACTTTGGAACCAGAGTAATACAGCTGGCAATCCTCAAGGCATAATACCTAACGCCCCAAACAAAGCCAAATGCAGAGTAAACACTCTGAAATAAATCCATACACACAACACGAGGTTTCATAAACTTATAAAATCAGGAATGTTGTGCTGGAAAAACAAGATGATTAAAGAGTCTTTCACACCCTTTAACTAATAATGGCTACACCTACACTGAACCTGGGAATCTCAGGCAGATGCTCGCTGAATCACTGCAACATTTGCCTCCAGGGCAGCGCTGCAACTTCTGTTCAGGGTGCTAAAAACTAAATTAAATGTGCTTAATTGTTGTCTTTGAAGTGCTGAAAATATGCATGTGCATCAATAAAAATACACAAAAAGGTGTGGCTGCAAAGATAAGATTTATAGTGATTAACAGCATTAACTGTCACCTCGTGTCCCCTCAGAAACACAAATATGGAGGACGAGCGTGTCCCGATAAACGGATGTCCCGAGTCAGGAGAGAGCCAAGAGCTTAACGGAGCGCCGCAGACAAACACAGACCCTGCAGAAAGACGGGAGGGGGGAGGCGAGGAGGAGGAGGAGGGTGAGGGGCATGAGTCGACTGATGAGTCAACGGAAAATATCAGACATGAAGCTGTGACAAATGCCCTTCAGGAAGGTAAGAGTTCTGCCCGCATCAAGCATGAAAAAATCCAGTGAGGCTTCTAAAAGTAGTAGCAATTTTATAAGTAAAATAAATAAGAGACCAGGCCAAGTCCACATATTGGGATTTACCTGTTACTTTGCATTTGCTTGCTTTTCCCAAGCTGTCAAAATTTTAAAAGAAGGCCAAAGAGAAGCAGTGGAACTTATTTTTGATTTTCTTTGTCATTCAACTAAATGCAGAGGATTTTGAAAAATACAGATTACACTGTATTGTCAAACTGATGGCCATTATTAACTTGATGCCTGTAATGTCTATTGTCAGTTCACAAAGCAATACACAAAATCGACCGGGGACTTAAAAAACAATGACTCTTAGATTGAAATGTTAAAATGTGATACAAAGAGAATCAAAAAAAGTTTTCTGTTCCCCCCAAACTGTTGGGTCAGTTCTGGGTCAGTTCTGGCATATTTCCATAACTAAAAATGTCCCCAAAAAGCGTAATAGACAGTACCACTTTGGGGACGCCATGGCTTGGGTGTGCAGTACGCAATGGAAAAGGTGGAGCTTAACACTGCAGTTAGCTGATTGGACGATAGATGATCCTCACTTGAGTAAAAACAAGAAGCAAAAAGAAAAAACAATAAATAAAAATATGTTTCGAATAAATGGCACCTTGTTTTGAGGATAAAAATGCAGCTGAGATTAATGTTCAGAAAACTGTGAATAAACTGTAATCAGTTTGTTTGCTGCTACAACAAGATTTAGTCTCTTACTTTATATTAAATATTGACAATGCATCCAGCTTTCAAAGTTTGCTTCAAATAAATGTTATATATCTCAGTTAGAAACACAGTGCTACTTTTGTGGCACTTTGATCAGATCGTTTTACAGAAACACTGGGTCCAGACATTCTTCTTGACCCAGCAGAGTGGAAATGCGTGCCTCTTCAGGCGTTACCTGTACCAAACCGAGCCGTACTGACCCGACCCAGACTGTACCCCACAGTGGAGTAGAAGCTATAGAGAAGAATATCAAGAGATTGTGCAATTGGGGATATGGTTGTAACATTTTGTGATGACAATATGAGTGAGATATTTGAAGCTCCTATTAAACAGAGCTCACGTTTTTCGGTTCTAATACACTATAAATGTACAGGTTTTCTTTGTGTGTGCTAATAACAAACAAGAAATACCAGCCGCACTTTGATGTAGACAGTCCTGCCCCAGCTGGCTCTTGGTGGACACACCACTAATCTGTGTCTGGGTTCCTCTTCCTGCTCTCGTTCCAGGATGACAGGGATGTCTTTGGCTCGTGTTCCACCCTTGAAACACCGACGGCAGCGGTCAGATTCCGTTTTAGATTACCGGCTCGTCCCCACACAGATTACAGCAGCCACTCTCGAGCGCCTTTGAAATGCCTGCTGCTGAACTCAGAGGCCCCCCTCACAAGCCTAAATGGAACATGTACATATGTGCCAACAGAGACACTGTGAGGAAATAAAAGCATGTGACTGTGAACCTGGCCTAAAAGGTGAGAAAAGAATGAAGTGAGGAGCATTACCTTCCAACGGATCGTGTGGGCTCTGCTCTGCTTTGAGAATGTCCTGAGTCTTCACGTGTAGACGAACATAAACCGCTGAACTTCAGCAGCTGGTGTGATGAAGCTTTTGTGTGTAAAGTTGAAACATTGAAGAATGTTGAAATTAAATATGCTGCAGATTGAAGACAATCTTAACACACAAGACAAGGAATGTGTTGAACAATGAAAATGTTGTAGATACTGTAAGAGAGTATATAGCTTATTATAATATTTTTTTGTAAGATAGAGAAGACTAAAGATGTTTACTTTTACTTCTTTAGTGATAGTTGGATGGATACATTCACATGAAATCATGACATATTTGTAAATAAACAGCCTAAATGACTTCAGTTATGTGTGTTTTATATTAAAGGTCTCTACATTCATGCTCCTGTCCATGACACGTGGTTATTTCTCACACTAATATTCTGTCTCAAGAGCGTGTCCCATTTGTGCTCTACAAGTGACACAACAAAGGCTCGACCCGCTTGTCTTTTCCGTACAGGTGTTCTGAAAAACCTCCAGCGTGACATATGATGTACACAGCACACAGCTAATGTCACTAAGCAGAAAAGGCCGAACTAAAAACCACATGGCTAATTTGTGTAAGAAATAAATAAAAATGCTTTAATCAGTCACTGTTATTACCTCCAGTTGTGGGATAAAGATAAAACCACTTCACATCCTTCATGAGCCACTGCTATTAATATTGTGAGGTCACAAAATAACATAACAATCATAACATAATAACATTAGATGTACAAAAATGACCCATTAGACCAAAGTGGGCTTATTTTTGGGCAATTTGTTTTGTAACTTGGAACTATTAAGGCTTACTGATATGCAACAGTGTTTAATTATATTCACAATACAGTTGGCATGACAAAAATCACAATACAAATGTTGCCTTGGGTTTTTAACTTAAGTGTGTTTCCATAGTTTAATTAAAACTCATTTAACCTTCATTATCAACATAATTTATGTCTTGAAAATGGCATTGACATTTTATCTTTCTGAGATTTGATTGTCACACTTTGCCTGAGCTGCCAATAGAAATAGATTAGGTTAATGAAAATGTATGAAAACAATAAAAGTCGGAGAGCTTGTTTTCTGATCGCGTGTTTACACCTCCATGTAAAGCTCCTCGCTGCCTGCCTCAGGTCTCGTATGGGATGCGAGGCAAGCAAAGACATCCACTGAGCTTTCATGGCCAAAACTCGGCTGATAATTACTGCTGTAATGTGTTGAAACAGATGCGAATGGCAGCAGACTCTGGGATGTGGGGCTTCTGTAAAGTCATAAAGCAGCGTGGCCCAGAGGCTGCTGGGAACTGAGTTACACCAGCTTTACGTTTGAAATATATTTCATACAATTAATAATGTTCATAGATCTAGATTAACATGTATTTGGGTAAAAGCACAGAGAATTGGAAGTGTTTGCTTTGTCTTCCCACAGCAATCTCTCGACAGACAAAACACAGTATTAATTGAGCGCCCAAACAAGGGTCACATGACAGGAAGAGAAGATTAGCTATTCTTTCACATGTTGATTTGATCAGGAAGATCAGGAAAACCCACTGTTCTGCTACTCAGTGAGATGGAAATTGTTTTATTAAATTCCATTAGGCCACTGAAAGTCACATTGAGACAAGTTTTTTTTTTACAGTATTTAATTCCAAGAAAGATTTTAGGGCATTAGGGTTTAATAATAAACTAGTTAAATACAATGTCATAAAGAGGCATTGCCATATTGACATGACGTGCCACAGTCTATGGAAGTGTACTGATATTAGAGCATCAAGTACTCACTCCGACTTTCTCCTTTTTCTACACATCACTGTTTGGAATTGTTTTATTGTATATGAACATAATAAAAGTAAAGCAAGCTGCAAATAATAGTCTAGAAACACAAAAATAGGCTTCTTCTAAACAAAAAAACAAAGAAAAGATTAAAATTGGTTAATGGCTTTATAAATATTAATTGCTTAATTTTGTTTACTGTAACGATGGGTAGCTATCGACAAATGCTCAAACATGGTATTTTTGCATTATTAATTTTCTGTTTGTAATTAATTTTTAGAAACTTTAAGATTTAACTGGATGGAATACTGCTGTCAGAATAATACACTAAAAAGTCAATGTGACTCAAGCCAGGCACACAGTGAAAATGCCAACGATCCTTAGGCCCAGTGTTCTCCAGCTTCAGCTCCTGTGTGACGTTTTCTTGGACTTTCAGTCGTCAGTTTTCGGAGTCCATGATGAAGGTCTCGAAGTTGGGGTTGAGCTCAGACACCAGCGCATCCACAAAGTCTTCAATGGTCGGTTGTCTCTGCAGCATCCCTGCGGCACAAACACATGGAGCAGCTTTGAGGTTTTGCTGGCATGAA
Source organism: Neodontobutis hainanensis (assembly GCA_024349245.1). Classification (NCBI taxonomy): domain Eukaryota; kingdom Metazoa; phylum Chordata; class Actinopteri; order Gobiiformes; family Odontobutidae; genus Neodontobutis; species Neodontobutis hainanensis. Next base: position 16,998,644 of record JALDNG010000020.1, on the reverse strand, counting down.
TGGAAAATGTTCTGGCAAATAGTGAGATAAATTAGCTCATCATCAAGTTATTGTAATTATTCAAATTAATTTATTCCACAGGAATCATTTAAAGTGGCCACACCACAGACTACAGCAGCCTCAGAAGGCCAAACTTACAATTAACGGTTTGTGAAAGGGTTGATAAGGGCTAATAAAAATAAAGACAGAAATTATAACGATACAAACAATATTAAACTAAATCTATTTAGTTCATAATTGTCTAACCTTGAAAAATATAGATGCCAAATTATAGTTTGGCATCTGTATTACACAATTCATATGTTGTGCATAAACAAGATGGTTTTGACAAATTTAATGTCAGCACCTCGGGAGAGAACTGGCTTGATATTAAGAAGTTATTTTTATAAATCAAGACAATTAGATGCTAATTGAACCGGCTTGAGCTAAGTTGTAGCCATCAAGCTAAATCATTTCTTTGCTATTGCATCCTTTGGTTTTTGTTCGGTTCATACACTCTACAGTCAGTTTATCTTTTTATTTAACAGTTTTAGTTTGTTAAGTCATAAATTAGTCTCGACTTTGGACTACACCCTGGTCAATGTGGCCTTTTTTGAGTGGGGATGCAAACGTTGTATCCTTTCTTTCTTTTTGTTTTTGGCAAAACTAAACTAAACAAAAAAATGAATAAATAAATAAAAACACAAAGATTTTGACAAATGTTCCCAACAGACGACATGTGTTCAATGTCAGAGCCTCAGAGAGAATATCTAGCTAGATATTAAGCTGTTTTTTTTTTTTTTTTTTTTTTTAAATATGGGATATTATCCGTCAAATTGTACCAACGTGGTGGGTTTGCTGTTAGCTACAGTAATTAGCTTATTAATTAGCCTATTTTGAAGAAATCATGATAAATAATAAATTGCTACAAAAACATTTCCTTTATTTTTTAGAACTGTTGTATTGTGCTCCTTTCTCACCAACTTTATGGAAAAGCACCAGTCAGTCTGTTGTCTAGAAACTTTTATTTAGCGGCTTTGGTTTGCCAACTTGCTTTAAAGGGTTGGAACACCCTGGACTGTAGTTTGTTACTTGCAGTGCTCTAATAACATATATCCTTTTTGCTAACTTACTGATATCTACATAAGAACTCGCATGCCAACTTTATTATTTAGGCACCTCTTACACTGAGTTCAATGCTGTTTGTTTAAAGTATATCAAGGATGTGTTCTGTACTTAAACAGGCATTACACCAGACGGACCAACGCCGTGGAGCAAAAGTGACTGTGAGGCCTGTTGTTGGCCGTGAGAAAACCCCGGGAACGTCTGTGGTTTTTTCAGAGCCTGTTTGCCAGCTCATGCGTGGAGGAGTCCTTTGCTTGCTTTACAATTCAGCTGTGCCGCTGCTTTGAAGTCAGTTCATTTCCCCTTGTGTGGCTGCCAATGTAAATAGCCACTCCCCCCTCCCGCGTGGGTCACCTCCAAACGTGCTCACACTCACACACTCTCTCGCACACGCACACACACACACACACATACGCACGCACGCACACAAGAATGAATACAGACCCAAACACTTTTATAAATGAAGCACAAATTGGTACAAAATGACACGGCTACAAACAGGAGGAAGTGATTGCCATTTTCAAGAGGCTTAGCAGTTCAATGCTAGCCTGAACTTATTCTAGAGACCAGCTCTACAACAGAGATTATTATCTCCTCTTACCTACCAGTCGCACCCTGCCCCTCGGCTACAAGATGATACCCACATATAGGGGTCTCGCAACCACAAGGCCCCTGGATCCCTGGGAACATGGCAGCTACATGAAAGCCATCATACCTAAGCATAAACGACAGCCATAATTAAAGCTCAAGGACTGTTTCTGCTGTGACGGCCATTGAAGCTTATGGTTTTGAATACTCTTTTTGAATATTATGAACTCCAGTGCGTGAATGAGATTTGTTAAAGGAAATTGAGGTCAATCTTTCAAAATGTGCCACAAACACCTTTTAAGAGACAACTTAAGCATAGGGTTTTGTGGTATTATGTCAAATATCATGGCCTTATCTTGTTTTATAAAAAAATGTAATTAGTAGAACTAGAGTTGTTTAAAGCAAATACTTTTGTATGACATGCACATTTCTACTTAAGTAACTTGATTTTCAGAAGTCACTTTTGAATGAAAGTGAAGTAAATGTCGAAAGCAAACTGGCCCAAGCTGAGATAGAAACATGGTGTATGTTCTACCAGGTGACCTACCAAGGCACCGTAAAACCAGCTAAAACCAGCTAGTGGAGTAAAAGTGAAAAGTACCTAAAGTAAACCCAAAGTTCTCAAATTATAAACCACTTCCACCACCTTTAGCTAGAAGCACTGCCTGTGATCATCAGTGGAACCAGGTTACAGACCCAGCATCCTGATGCCCTCTTCATCACATCAGGTATTAGTTTGGAGACTCTGGTTATGCAACAGACACACAAAACAGTCCAGGTGCTATAGTGAACAACATAGACCATCCCCTGCATTGGGTTTTTAAAAAACAGAGTGAGAGAGACACCACAAGAACTCCTGTAAGAATAAAAACTGTACAATCAGTACCTCAATGAAAGATAAAGTTTGAATCATAATTTATTTGCTTTTAATTAATTTAAAGACACCTCCATCCATCCATCCATCCATCCATCCATCTATCTTCTACTGCTTATCCGGGGCCGGGTCGCAGGGGCAGCAGTCTAAGCAGAGATGCCCAGACTTCCCACTCCCCAGACACTTCCTCCGTAGGCGTTCCCAGGCCAGCCAAGAGACATAGTCCCTCCAGCGTGTCCTAGGTCTTCCCCGGGGTCTCCTCCCGGTGGGACATACCCGGAACACCTCCCTAGGGAGGCGTCCAGGAGGCATCCGAAACAGATGCCCGAGCCACCTCAGCTGGCTCCTCTCGATGTGAAGGAGCAGCGGCTCTACTTTGAGCTCCTCCCGAGTGACCGAGCTTCTCACCCTATCTCTAAGGGAGCTCCCCGCCACTCTGCGGAGAAAGCTCATTTCGCTTGTATCCGGGTTCTTGTTTTTTCGGTTATGACCCAAAGCTTATGACCATAGGTGAGGATAGGTAAATCAAGAGCTTTGCCTTACAGCTCAGCTCCTTCTTCACCACGACAGACCGGTACATCGACCGCATTACTGCAGAAGCTGCACTGATCCGTCTGTCAATCTCACGCTCCCTCCTTCCCTCACTCGTGAACAAGACCCCTAGATACTTGAACTCCTCCACTTGATGCAGGAGCTCTCCACCAACCTGAAGGGGACAAGCCACCCTTTTCCGACTGAGAACCATGGTCTCAGACTTGGAGGTGCTGATCCTCATCCCAGCCGCTTCACACTCGGCTGCAAACCGCCCAAGTGAACATTGAAGGTCCTGGCTTGATGGAGCCAACAGGACAACATCATCTGCAAAAAGCAGAGACGAGATCCTGTGGTCCCCAAACCAGACTCCCTCCGGCCCCTGGCTGCGCCTAGAAATCCTGTCCATAAAGATAATGAACAGGACCGGTGACAAAGGGCAGCCCTGCCGGAGTCCAACATTCACCGGGAAAAGGTCTGACTTACTGCCGGCAATGCAAACCAAGCTCCTGCTCCGGTCGTACAGGGACTGGACAGCCCTTAGCAAAGGGCCCCGAACCCCATACTCCCAAAGCACCCCCCACAGGGCGCCACGAGGGACACAGTCGAATGCCTTTTCACTGGGGTTAACTCCAACACATGGCGGCTGAGCTGGGGGGCTTTAAGCAAGCCCACACCAGCCCGCTGCCTCTCACCGCAGGCAACTCCAGATTAGTGGAGAGTCCAGCCTCTCTCGAGGATTTGGGTTACAGAGCCCAAGCTGTGCGTGGAGGTGAGCCCGACTATCTCTAGTCGGTATCTCTCAACCTCCCACACAAGCTCCGGCTCCTACCCCGCCAGCTCGGTGACATTCCATGTCCCTAGCGCCAGATTCCGTATTCGGGGATTGGGTCGTCGAGGCCTCCACCTTCGACTGCCACCCAATCCACTTTGCACCGGCCCCTTGTGGTTTCTCCCGCAGGTGGTGGGCCCACGGGAGGTCGGCCCAACGTCGCTTTTTCAGGCTGAGCCCGGCCGGGCCCCGTGGAGAAAGACCCGGCCACCAGACGCTCGCATGCGAGCCCCAACCCCGGAGTTTAAAGAAACCTAACAATTGAATTGCTCCTTGGGGTTTAATACAGTTGAATTATTGACACTTCAATAAAGGTGAAACGAGAAAACTATTATATAATTTGTTTTTGTTGAGTTTGGGAAAGATACAAACATGTATTCCGACACTGTAAAGCAACAGGCAGTTTAGTAATGCTACGAGTTACAGTGGGAATACAGTCCAGCGGTGAGTCCAACACAGTGAATCCACTAATGCACAACACCAAATGCCAGTAGTAATCAAACACTCGTGCATTAGATTTGGGAGGCGTTCCCTCGAAATGAAAACTCACTGTTTGCTTTTCAGTCGTCGAAAACATTCTCTGTAACCCCTTTAAGTGCCATATCTAGTTTTCAAAATGAGACGGACTTATATTTTTAAGGTAAATGGTAACAAAAGCTCTGGCCACTTATAACAATTTAAAACTGAAAACCCTCTGCATTACCTAGTTTTGGCAGTAAAGGACTAGATCACATCCATGTCAACTTTGACATGCAGATACTTGAGTTTACAGTAGGTGAGCAGATGGGGCTGTGGTATAATTAATTCAAACTTTGTGTGTTCACCATCTGCAGCAGCTACAGCACTTTCTCTAATAGATGTGATTTCCTGAGAGCGTGTCCACAGGGAGCTCTCATGTCTGGAGGGAGTTAGCGTGTTAAACAAGCAGCGATGACACGGCCAGAGCGAAGAGAGAAGGCCGTGTGATCGTATGGCAGGTCCGTCAGGTAAACAATAACACCACGGCTCGGTTCTCATCGCCAGCAGCCGGCGGTGTCAGCACCTGCGTCTCAGTGGAGAAAATAATACATGAGTTCTTTCTCCGCCCGGATCCCAGAGAGAGTTAAAGAGGAATGCACAGATAACCCCGGAGTCATAACAAGAGCACGGAGGAGGATCTGATGTGAGAAGCTGCTCGTACAGAAGAGATACACACGAGGAGGCGGGGCTGGAGACAACTTAACACAACACAACTACTCTGGGGTTTCAATTGGCATTATACTGTATGTTATACTACATGATGAACTACTGTTTTACTGTAAAGGACATGAGCTGATTGTGGATTTTGGCAACGGAGTACAGGTAGACCACAATACATTTACAATGCACAAAAGGGCATTCTAATATTTTGGAAACGGGCACCTGATTGACTACTTGTCCGGTCAGTGAATGGATAGAGAGCATTAGCAAGTGGCTAATAGCTATTCTGATCAAAAAAACATAATTTTGACAGAAAAATAGTAAACATCTATTAAATTAAGTCATTCTTTGTGATACAGTTTAATAATAATATTAATATTGTATTGAGGCGCCAGTGGCTCAGTGGGTAGAGCGGTCGTCCTTCAACTGGAAGGTAGGCGGTTCAATTCTCGTTCTCCCCACAGTTCATACTGTTGTTGTGTCTTTGCGTGTACTTTGCGTTCCCGAAAAAGCGCTACATAAAATTTATGCAATAATTGTGCAGGCCTAATGCTTAGGGTGATGTTGGACTTATACAAAATGCAAAACACCACCACATAGAGACGCCAGAGTCATACACAGATGGTTTTAGGACTGTGCTTCTTCGTCAAAGACTGTTTGTGTTTGCTAATCTCGTCAAGCTTCAAGCAAAGTGGAAATTTAAACCACACGGCTGTTGTTGTGATATTGGGCTATACAAAAATAAATGTCTAGTAATGACGTTTGAGAGGATTTAACAAAGCTTTTTTTGTGGAATACCTGATCAGGCTCAGCCTCACCCAGACTCCCCTGGGTTTGAGACCCCTGGTCTACAGTATACTGCATTCTATATCTACTCTATATTATTGAGGAGCTCATTATTAGCATTAGATGAACTTACTGAACAGTAAAAAAGCCCATCAATATTTAAACTCATATTTTCAGATGTTATAAGCTGTATAAATATTTGTATACAGCATTTTGTGTGAATGTGACTTTGTAATTTTGTAGCTCAATTGATGGGAATCTGATGACTTCTGTGTTCAACCAGCAGCAAGCTCAGTAGCCCCTGTCCACCAGGAGCTACTCAGTTCAGTCATCCCAGTCCATCTATGCACAAAGCACAGGAGTTCAGGTCAACAATATTTTTTATGGAGTGTTTATTTTTTGGGGATATTATAAAATAGTGTTAGCAAGTTACACAAGAGAAAAAGACAGAAGAGGTCTATTGATTGTAGTTTACCAAATACAGTACCTGAAAGAATGACAACTTTTGGTAGGTTTTCAACAAACCTATTATAAACTTTATAACTTTTATATACATAGCAAAAAAGTAAAGTACCAACCAATTCTGCTTCTTATTGTTTGTAGCAAAAGGCCGTCCTCAGCTCTAGTCTGGTTGCACCTCTGCTCCTGCTCGGTAGCGTTTACAGTGGGCAGAACTGTAGACTGTTGGCCTCAGACAGAGGAAAAGCAAAGCTAAACTAAACATAGGCTGTGCTTTGTGTCCATTGTTGGAAGAGCCTTTGGACAGGGGCTTTACACTGAGTCATCTCCTGTTTAAGAGTTTCCATTTCTATTCAAAATAACACTGACACAGCCATTGAGGAGTGAGACTTTTACCCATTACAGTCACCTTGAGGTCTGCAGCACTGTACGGAAGCAGGTGTGAGGAAAATATAAAGCACAACAACGTAAAAGTGGACAGTTGTTTCTTCAGAAGCCCATTCTGTAAAACAAAGTGCTTGCAGCACCAGATCATCAGGTAAAAAAGAGACTGGTCGGGGAATGTTTAAGTCTGAAACAGCGTTCTAATACTTATCCACTATTAACATATAGAATTATTGTATAAAAAGTGGGCATTTTTAGGCTATACAGCAGTCAAAAAAACAAACAAAAAATGGTCTACACACAAACGTTGAACACAAATTTGCTGAAAGTGTTCACCCTGGCAAGAGTTTTCAAAAGAGTGCATTTTCCATGACCTAGAATGGCAAAAAGTAGACTAGTCAGCCAGACCTTTATTAATTATTTTATTCAACTTTCAATTATTTTCTATGAAATCAACCCTACCAGACCAATCTCACTCTTAAAATGGGGCAGACTTTACGCAATGCTTTTTTCCCCTGATCTGTCTTACATTATTCTACGCATCTGCACAACTTGAATCAAAAGGGATCAGACTTGTATGAAACAGAAAATGAATTAAAGCCAAAAGCGGTGAAGATTGCCCTCTCAGATGGGGTGCTTTAAGAAGGCTGTCAAATGTTTGGATGAAACAGGACACTAACAAAGTTGTGTTTATCCCAAGCTTATGAAGTTTTTGTTTTTATAGGGGGTGCTGTCACGCACTGCTCCCTATTACACATGTTAAGCCCCCCTATATTATATAGGGACTTCATTCTTTTTTAGTCATCACCACGGCAACTCCGTTGGAAATTTTGTTTAGTGTGACCAGTAAGACATTGTGTGGCAAGAAAAAGTATGTGAACCTTTTGGAATTTCATTTTTTAAAAATGTGATCTGATCTTCATCTAAGTCAAGGGTATTGACATAATGTGTCTAAAAATAATAATTACACAAAAATAATTCTGATCCTTCATGTCTTTATTGAACACACTCATTCAACATGGCAGTGGAAAAAGTAAGGGAACTCTTAGAATTATTAACTGGTTGATCCTTGGCAGCAATAACCTCAACCAGGCGCTTCCTGTAGCTGTGGATCGGTCCTGCACATTGTTGAGGAGGAATTTTAGCCCATTCTTCCTGCAGAATGGCTTTAGCTCTGTCATATATTCTTTGAACGTCTCATGTGTTTGGCCCTCTTCAAGTCAATCCAGAGCATCTCTATCGGGTTGAGGTCTGAGCTCTGACTTGCCACTCCAAAAAGCAGATTGTGTTTTTCTGAAGCCTGTCTGTTGTGGACTTGCTCTGGTGTTCTGGGTCGTTGTCCTGTTGCATCACCTTCTACAGTTTCAGCTGACGTACAGACATTCTCACAATACCCTGAAGAATTGTCTGATATACTTGGGAATTCATCTTCCACTCAATGATTGAAGCTGGCCCGGCCCTGATGCAGCAAAGCAGGCCCAAATCATGTTTCCTCCACCAGACTTTACAGCTGGGATGATGTTTTCATGACGATAGGCCGAGCCCTTTCTAGCGCTGTGTATTGTTTCCATCAGTCCACAAAACATTTTGCCAATAATGCTGTGGAGTCTCACTGTGTTTTTTTTTCAAACTTCAGGAGTGCAGCAATGTTCTTTTTAGTAAGCAGTGGCTTCCTTCGTGGTGTTCTGACGTGGATACCCTGCTTGTTCGGTGTTTTATGTTTTGTAGACTCATAAACAGAGATGTTAGCAAGTTCCAATGATGCCTTCAAATCTTTGGCTGTCATTCGAGTTGTTTCTTTACCTCATTGTTGAGTCTTTGTTGGACTCTTGGTTTCATTTTGACTGGGCTCCCACGTCTTGGTAGAGAAGCAACAGTTCTGTGTCTGCATTTGTAGATTGTTTGTCCGAACTGATCAATTCTTGATCGTTCATTACCTCAAGGGTTCACATACTTTTCCACAAGCACTATAAGGTTTTGTTGGTTGTTCTCAATAAAGACAATTGCTATCAAGCTCATTTTAGTTTTTTTTTTTTTTTTTTTTATTGAAATATGTTTAAGTCTTGGTAATACATAATTGATAAATTGGAGCCAAATTAGAATTTGCATCTGCAAATTATAACAATTTAAGAGTTGCAAAATTTGCTAAATGTGGCTCAGTGGTAGAGTGGTTGTCCTTCAACCAGAAGGTAGGCGGTTCAATTCCCACTTCCGCCCACAGTTCACACTGGTGTTGTGTCCTTGGGCAAGACACTTAACCTACCTTGCCCCCAGTGGTGTTCCTGCTATAACACTGGTAATTAGAAGCTTAATGTAAGTCGCTTTGGATAAAAGCGTTAGCTAAATGGATAAATTAAAGACTTTCCAGGCTAGGTGATATAAGGTAGTCTAACAAATATTTTAGTGCATTTCAGTGTGTAAAGAAACACATTTTCCTGTAGGGCAATCAAACTAATTTGCCATTAACTTCTTTAAATGTAAAAAATAGATGGTAAATCAAATAAAAAAATAAAAACAACAATATTCACATTACCAAGCAAATAGCATTTGTGCAACATACGCTGAATATGAGATGTTGGTTTCTAATGTGTGATATTAATGTAATAATGGGGTGAATTTAATAATAAAAAATAAAAAAACAATTGGGTAAATAATCTTTTTTTCTTTCTTCTGCTTTAAACCCCTTGAGGGTTGCGGGTGACTCTATCCCAGCAATTTTGGGCCTTAGGCAGGGTACACCCTGGACAATGGCCAGTTAGACAATGACAGAGGGAGGAAGCTGGAGTACCCAGACAGAACCCACAGTAACACAGGGAGGACATACAGATTCCTCACAGCAAGAGTTGGCTGAGGATGTTTGAGTCGGGGTTTGAAGTCACAACTTTCTTGCTGTGAAGCAGAGGCGCTAACCACTCTGCCACTGTGCACCCCGGTAAATAATCATTATCGATTCGACACACCAATTACCATAATAATGATTATTTACTTTAATAATGGTAACTAAACATTATTAAGGTAATCATTTTGACCACAGCTATGTGTAAAATTTAGTGCTGGGCAAGTTAACGCCGACAATTATTTTATCGCGCATTAACATCGGCCGATTAGTATTGTGGAAAATGTCGGTCTGGAGAACATTCTTAGGATCGCAACGAATGACTGCACGTATGAGCCGCCCTCATGACGCACACTCACAAGAAGATTACACGAGTTGTATAAAAAGAAGAGAACAACAAAAGCGACGGCGTTACAATGTGCACCAACTGTTGTCCTCACCGGAGACTGGACATCGCTAGGCAACCATAATTAGCTCGACGTTACAGTGCATTATATTGATTAACATCGGGAACTGCACTCACATGCTCTGACTGTAATGAAAATACAAGAGAGACATTTATATTGTTTACATTATTATAATGTTATGATCGAGGCTATGAACATACCGTGTTTTTCTATAACAAACTAAACAAAATATTAATGCCCTGGCAGTGGCAAATATTTTAGTTTTAATATTTAATTTTATTACATTAATGTTTAAGTTGACATTTACAAGAAATATTTCAACTGCTATTAACTTTTAACTGCTGTAAAAAGCACCTTATTTGTTTTTAAGTGTTTGCAAACCAAATGTTATTGCACTTTTGTTTATAAAGCAGTACTTAAAAAATAAAAGTATGCAATACACAATTTTTTTGACCATTTTTTAAATATTTTGTGTATAATGCAATTAATCGCAATTAATTACAGAACAATGTGCGATTAATTGCGATTAAACGTTTTAATCGTTGCCCAGCACTTGTAAAAATATTTACTATTCTACTACTACTACTACACAAAATACTTTGAAAGCTTGCCCTATTAATGTGCTTAAAGAACCGTCCTTGTCGGGACAGAATGACTTGTTTATTTATTTACAGGGTGGTGGGAGATGTCTATCGATCAAATGACCTTTGTGGCTCTGAGCTTTTATAATGACAGCTCTGGGGACAAAAATCCAGGAGAAAATTGCAACTCAGCCTGCAGCTATTGGAATCACATTGGCCTCATTACGTCTTGGACTGGGAAAATTGCTTACATTGTTGTCCCAGTACACAAGCTTAAAAACTCCAAAGTTGTTTCATATATAACCATTCACAACAAGTCACCTGAGTGAGAGCTGCAGGCAAAGCACTGGCTCAGAGCCTTAGTAATTACTGCTTTTGAAGTTCAGGAAGCTTCATCTACAAATTACACTTAAGACAGGCCTTGAAAGCAGCTGAGACAAGGGTGAATATAAACACAGCTTCTTTGTTGAGTAAGATTCAAAACAAAAAATATAGAAGTAGACAATCTCAAAGAGACACTCTTTAGAAGGGTAAATACAACCATTAATGTCTGTTGTGTGTACATCTACCTATAGCTTATCAATCTAGACTTAAATCTACACTTCAAAAGCCTCAAAATCATTTTCCTTAAACGTCCCTTACGTCATCAAAGCAAAAGCCATAACAAATTACAGTAGGTGTCTGCACTGATGACAGATGCCTCTTCAAATGCTTCAGCACTTTCAATTATCTTCTTTACAATGCCATAGTCATCAAAAGAGAAATTACTATCAGTAAATCAAGACAGAGACATTTCCTTTACAAACATAAATGTCCCTGCAGAAATTAAAGTAACTTACATCACGAATGGTGTCTGCTCGTAATTAAAGATTAGACAAAATAAGTTTTCTTTAACTCTCCAGTTTGTGTTCAGGCAAATACAGTCACACTTACAATTTAACTGAACAGACTGAGATCATAACAATGGGCCCAAGTAAAAACTATACTGAGCACACGCTGCCAATTTGTGTGTAAACTAAAAGGAAATAGAGTTTATCTTTATTGTCATTGTTTTTTTTTTAGATTGTTAAATTCAGTAAAACTGTGCCAATAAACCCTATCTACCAAACCAAAAGCCATGCAAAAATGATTTAGAATTGTGCTATATAAATAAAATTGTCTTGCCTTAGAATGCAGGAAAAATTTTGGAAATGTTATAAAAAGCAGCATAAATTCAAAAGAAAACGCATCAGAAAATGTTCTAAAATTTTGCAAATGTAATAAAATAAAGATGGCAATTGTGATTTAGATTGAGGATGAATAATAGTGATATTGTAAGAGATTGCTCTATTACTGAGACGGGCCTTTCTGTTTAAATAAACTGAAGAGAGAAATTTAACGCTCTTCAGAGTATATGTAAACCAACTAGAATTGCATTAATTTACATTTTTTATCAAGCTATGACACCTACAGTTGTGCTCATATGTTTATGGTAGGATTTCTGATTTTTATGGCTGATTTTTTATTTTTCAGAGAACATGAATGATGAGACAAAAACCGTTCTTTCACTCATAGTTAGTGGTTGGTTGAAGCCATTTATTGTCAAACAGCTCAAAGAGCTTTACTCTTTTTAAATCTTATTAACAGAAACTACCCTGGCCCTGATCAAATGTTTAATACCCTGGTGATTTTAGCCTGATAACATGCACACAATTTGAAACAAACTGGTTTGAATGGCTACTAAAGGTAACCATCTTCACCTGTGATGTGTTTGCTTGTGATCAGTGTGTGTGTATAAAAGGTCAGTGAGTTTCTGGGCTCCTAACAGACCCTTGCATCTTTTATCCAGTGCTGCACTTACATTTCTGTCATGGGAAAACCAAAAGATATAAAAAGATATCCAAGGAATTAAGAATGCCAATCAACAGTGTTCAAACTCTAATTAAGAAGTGGAAAATGAGGGATTCTGTTGAAACCAAACCAAGGTCAGAAAGACCAACAATTATTTCAGCCACAACTGCAGGAAAATGGTTTGGGATGCAAAGAAAACCCCACAAATATCTTGCTAAAATGCAGAAAAGATGTGTGGCAGTTTTAAGATGCACAATAAGGAGGCACAAGAAAAATGGGCTGCATGGAAAGCCATTACTATGCCAATGCCACAAAGCATTCCGCTTACAATACGTCAAACAGCCGTATTGTAAATCACCAATAAATCTGCCTCTGATGGATTTAGACCTGGTAAATTATTTTCAATAACTATATAGGTGTTCAATACCTACGTATTGTTCTTATTAACTGTTCTCACTAACTTTAGCTGAGACTTAAAGCCTCTTTAGATCAAACCCATTAATAAACACTGGTCTCATGTGTTTCTCTAAAACTAGAACTTTATCACAACAACTCTAATTGTTTAACTGTTACCTTTTATGCATTTTCACCTATTATTAATAATAGCAAGAATGTATTAACAGTAATAATTAATAAGAGGACCAGAAGTACTTCACAAAGGACCGGGTTTGGTCTGCGGCCCTCTGGTCTTTTACTATGTGGCTACAGCAGAGACACAGAAGGCAGCACATAATCCAGAATATTAAATCTATCTGACAAGGGCCTCAAACAGATGAACACTTAGTTTAAGACGGGTCTGACTGTGTCATGAAATAATAACTTTTAGCCTCTTTGCTAACACAGATTAATGCTTCTTCTCATGGTTTATTGTAGCATCCCTATCAAAAACACAAAGCCAAGTCGACCTGTCATCGGCTACAGCAGCATAAAGTGAAGGTTCTGGACTGGCCATCTCTGTCTCCTACATTTACATTTACTCATTTAGCAGACTTACATTGTTCTACAGTAATTACCAGTGTTACAGCCACTGGAGGCAAGGTGGGTTAAGTGTCTTGCCCAAGGACACAACGACAGTATGAACTGTGGGGAGAGTGTTCTTCCGGTTGAAGGACGACTGCTCTACCCACTGAGCTACTGCCGCCCCGCTCCTGACCTCAGTATCATCGAGCCACTCTGGAGAGATCTCAAATGTGCAGTTCATGCAAGACAGCCCAAGAATTTACAGGAACTGAAGGTTTGTTGCCAAGAAGAATGGGCAGCTTTACCATCTGAGAAAATAAAGAGCCACTACCACAAAAGACTTCAAGCTGTCATTGATGTTGAAGGTGGCAATACACAGTCTTAAGAACTGAGGCAATGTAAACTTTTCATCAGGGTCATTTGGGTAGTTTCTGTTGTCATTATGATTTAAAAAGAGTAAACACAATTGTTTGACAATAAATGGCTTCAACCAACCACTAACTATGAGTGAAAGAAACATTTTTGTGTTTTTCTCTGGAAAATGGCCCAAAGAATCTTTCTGCTAGGGAATGTAAACTTATGAGAACAACTGTGAGCTTGGTGCATAAGTAGGATAAGTAGGATTCAAGAGGACAATTTGCAGCCTGGTGCTGCTAATCACCAGGCCTTAATTCTTCACAAAATGCCCATCCATTCATTGGTCTTGAGCAATGAATAGTGTTAAGACAATGCCTGAAGAAAAGGCATAAGCAATGGTCTTAAAAAGCAAATGTGCATAAATCTATAAAGTGTTACAAAACTATTTCCAAACCAAGTGGAATTCAGTCTTACAGTGACAAACACTATTCACAAATGAAAAGCATTTAAGACCGTTGCCAACCTTCTCAGGAGAGGGATGTCACAATCAAATTTACCCCAAGATCAGACTGTGCAATTCTCAGAAACCAAGAGCTAGAACAATCACTGAGCCTGTTGAATATTAAAATCCATGGCAGCACCATTGGAAAAAGACAACTATGGTTTGTTGGGAAGGGTTGTGAGAAAAGAAATTCACAAGCATGACTGAATTTTGCAAAACTGCATCGGACTAAACCACAAGATCAATAGCTTCCATTTATCTTAGGTCAGGATCAGGACATAGCAGATTCAATTATTTAATTTCCTCTCTTGCATGTGTACTCAGACTAGGACACTACCCAAGAGCCAAGAGGATAAATTCATTAAGTTTTCCATGTAAACGTAGTGTGTTTGACTAAATGTTATGTTTGTTTTTAATTTTTAACTTTCATCTTTACCAGCAAAATATTGTCTTTCAATATCATTTTCATATCCAAAGAAGTCTAGTCCTGCCAATACTGAACTAAAATTTCAACATAATTTAGTTTGATGCCCTCACTTTTTTATGAGCTGAACTCAAAGATCTAATACTTTTTCTATTTGCCTATTTGTCTTAAATATTCTTCACAAATCTGTCTAAATGTGTGTTAGTGAGCACTTCTCCTTTGCCGAGATACCCCATCCACCTCACAGGTGAGGCATTATCAAGATTCTGATTAGAGAGCATGATTATTGCACAGGTGTGGGGATTATTGTTTGTATGTATAATTAATATTGCACAGTGAAATAGGCCTTTTGCATAAAAAGAAAAAAACATCAAAAACAAAAGTGTTTTCTTTTGTAATTTTTTGTTCAGTATATACACTGTATATAGTCCATGGCACAGACCACCTGAGGAATTAGAATTGTAGTAATGTTTCTGTTTTCTCCCCAGCGGAGTTTATACCGCCACAAAAGCTCTGTCGCACCAGCGTTGACCTCATTCACTCCATTACCTTTTACCCTCTCCTTAGCTCTGATACATTCCCTCCTTTCCCTGAATCACTGCAAGGCTGTGTCCTGACACTGCCTTTCTGGATTTCATGCCCTGGTTTACGTTTCAACACTGGGAACATCTAGCGGCAGGCAGCCAGCCAGCCATTCAGATAACAATGGCTCGTGAATAGCCTGACTGGGCCTGCTCGGGTTCTGTGTGCCCTCATGCACTTTCCAACATCTACCAAGAAGGAAAGAAATATTACTCACTACAGTTGATACAAAAACATTCAAGACTTATATGTTCTAGTCTTAAATGTTGCAGCAGACAAAAGCTCTTTCTACATTAAAAACCTTTCCTTTTTCTTTGATAATAGGGATTCAAGATGGTTGCGATGAACCTATCAACCCCACTGCAAACAATAGAGACAAGCTGAATGATTCAACACATGCACTGGCGCAGTTTAAAAACCTTTGCTTTTGTGACACTGCTATGAAATTACAAAGCGACATAAAAAATGTTACTTTATATCAATAGTTAAATTAGAGCAAATAGAAGCAATTAAAACATTTCTAAAAATTCTAAACTGGTTTCTGGGGATTCAAGATGGATTTACAAATGTACACAGATTTAAATGCCTCTCGACACAAAAAATACTGAGGGCTAGATTTTCACTACGTGAAACGGAAAGCGCTTGGCGGGAGGTGCATTAATCTTTAGAGCGTGCCCGTCACAGATGTATATCTATTTTCAACCGGCTCACGGTTAATCGTTACATCCCTACTTCAAAGGTATGGTGATGGTGATATTAGTAACACAACTCTAACTGGAAATGAAATGAAGGCAAACTGTATTTTTTTTTTTGATTGTTTTACGGTTGGTAATTTAAATTACTGTTGCCACGGTAACAAAGTACTTAATTCGGTGTTACCCGGATGGTCTTGTCAGGGTTTATTTATGCAAAGAATGTGTTTGACTGAGTGAAAGAACCATGATAACCGGCACACATCCGAGTTGATTAAGTTACCTTCACTGCGGCCATTTGCCAAGAATTTTGAACACTTTATTTTGACTAAATTATAGGCTAACAGTGTACAGACATGAGTGGCGGTAGAGGGTAGTAGACTGCATTATTAGTTTGATTTTATTTGTGTACAGTTGGCGTAGTTTTTTTGCAGAAGCATTTACTTAGGTGTGATATACTCTATTTTAATGCATGTATGTCAGTCAGTCAGAAGAGTATTCAGCCAGGCCATGATAAAAAATGACTTGAGTGCTATAACATTAGTAAAGACGATTCATTGGGCATAGATCTAATAACAATAAAGTGATCCGTCGGTGGTTGTAACTCTAGAGTGTGGTTCGAGCTGTCAGTGTGTCTCTCGGGGTTTTACCTGATTTGACTACACTCTCTACCTCTTTTTCTGCCGTCCTGTCCAGACCTGCCACAGAGACTGCTCGAGGAGGAAGTGATGGGAGGATGAAAGAAAAAAGCCATTGGGAGGAAGTTCTATTTTCTCTTTCAAGCTGCACACTGGGAAATACCCCAGTACTGACAAAACATGAGGTATAAAGCAAATCACGGTTCCTAAAAAATTAATCAAATACAATGTGGCAGTCTTCATTTCAGTAGCAACAGAGAGAGTTACATTTAAATTATATTATCAGCCACTGTCTGTACTGCTTGTGCATAAAAGCTACAGGACGGATATTGTTATTTTGGGAAGATTTGCCAAAAGAGAACTTAAAACAACAGCCAATATCAGAGCAACAAACCTAAGGCCTCTATAATTTATAATTTATATAATTTCTTACATTCACATGAGGTTTTGCCTGTTCAAATGTCAGCTTAAAGAGACATCGCTACAAACAACACATGAGAAAAGGTGTCGGAGCTCTAATCTCATCATTTCTCTGAAGTGTCCTGTCTCCTCGCTGTGACTTGTTTGTGGTTGGGACTAAGACATGACAAGAGGATGCAAGTGAGGAAATGCGGAGTGCCAATTATAGATATTTCACAGTAAAGGCTTAGGATTTCTTAAAGATTATTTCTCTTTTAGTTCAGTATATCAAAGTCAAATCCATGTTTACTTGAATAACTATTGATGCCTAATATGGTTGTTCAATATTGTCATGACAATTTATTGTTATTTGTGTGTGTTACCTTTAAATTCTATGGTTCACTCAAGCAGAGCCCAGTTTTCTTGTTGTTTATCTTTATTCAGTCAAGCTGAATGTTTGTTAATTTTTTAGTTAGCGTTATCACAATAAAGTTATGCACGGCACTTAAACACTACAGGACCTTCAATCTGTAACTGTTGTTACCATGGTCTGCAGTAACATTACATGTTTTAACAAAACCCTGTCTCCTAGGGTTTTTACTATATTGGCACTTTTTTTCAAGGCTGTCGGATGTGACCAAGTGGAAAAAAACAATGCCATCTTGGAGTCTGGTGATCAATCTTGTGATGTTATTTCATTCAATTTCATTCATTCATTCATTTTCTACCGCTTTGTCCCGTTAGGGGTCACGGGTGGCTGGAGCCTATCCCAGCAGCTTTGGGCCTGAGGCGGGGTACACCCTGGACAGTGGCCAGTTAGTCGCAGGGCTAACATATAGAGACAAACATTGACAGACAACCATTCACTCTCACATTCATTCACTAGGGACACTTTAGAGTTGCCAATTAACCTGTACATGCATGTCTTTGGACGGTGGGAGGAAGCCGGAGTACCCGGAGAGAACCCACGGTAACACGTGGAGGACATGCAGACTCCTCACAGAAAGACCGGCCAAGAATATTTGAGTCGGCCGGGTTTTGAACTCACAACCTTCTTGCTGTAAGGCAGAAGTGCTAACCACTTCTGCACAGCAGAAGGAGAAGACCACTCAGATCAATGCCACCATGAAACAGCTAGAGCAAAGATTATCATTCAATTTCAATTTTTTATATAATATTGTAAAATACCTACTATTTAGGCATACAGGACACTAATGGTACACTTCGCTCATTGTCAAGTGTTGGCCATGTACTCAAAGTAACCAACATAAGAGATATATTAGAGTTTCCATTTATATTTCTTTAGTGTGTAAAATGCTTGTGTTACCTTCCACCATCAACATGGGCTCCTTGGCTCCTCCATGGGCTAGCATCTCCCGCCGGTAACGCTCCCCCATTTCCCTGTGCCAGACACAGAGGAGACAGAGATAAGGTTACCTGCATAACACCTGTACACAGCCCTGTCATACTCCGATGCACCACCAGACTCGACACAGAGCCCAGGGCCAATTCTCCTGCTGCTCTGTTTCTTCACAGGTGACTGCAAACAGACACCTCACAACTGCAGGTAGAGCTTACACCTTCACCTTCAATCAAAGCCAGACTAGACACAAAATAATCACCAAAAAGTGAGAAAAGCCCTGCAGGGGGAAATACACAGAATTCTTTTTCAAAACAAGGCCTGTGTACTGTGTCCAGGGGCAAACACAAAGGATGATAAGGCAGGGTCTGCTGATGTGTGTCTATGAAGAAGTCCAGACACCTGCCAAGTCGACATGCGTTTCATATTAGCGTCATGTTCAGTGTTAGGCCGCAGACTTAAACAGTATCCAGGGGAAGGCAACCTGTCATCACACATCTGTCTCAGGGACTAAACGCAAAACAGGTTCGCCCAGTATCTTTCAAATGCAACAACACTGAAGTCCTGTTTCCACCAAACTGTATGGAGTGTTTTTTTGTCAAATGTACTTTTAATTGCATTTCTAGCTTCAAAAAGGAGGTGAAAATAAGCATACTGTACCATTCTACTGTCAGTGCTGCTCTGTTGGGGGTAACTAGCTAAAATATCTTTCTCAATGGAATAAATGAGAATCAAGAAAGATCAAACAACATTTCCTCCAACAAAGCTTGTCTTGATCTTGTGAAACACAGCCAAAAGCCAAAAAGAGTCAACGCGCAGTAACGGAAGCTCTTCGATAATATCTTTTTGCTACAAGACTGAATTATTTGGATGAAACATATGGAATAAAAAAGGTATGGTATGATATCATTATGTAGCTATGGCTGCACTAGCACGGCCCTCGAACATTTAAAAAAACATGCACATGAACTGCTCTAGTCAAAAGCAGAACTCAGGAGCTTGGGATAAAATCTAGCATCAGCCCCAACATTAAGGATTTAAGATTTTGTTGCTTCATTTACATTTACTTTTTTTCACTGCACAGTTGATTATATAGAATTACCTTCAGTTGTTGCCTACCCAAGTAAACAAACTCTGCAGTGTAAACACACACCAGATCATCGGCTGCAGGACCAAATCACTCTGCACTGAACTAAACTCTCCCTTACTGTTTAAGGGAAACAGAACAAGGCTTAAAGTCAAACATTGAAGTGATGAATGGAAAAGTGCAGTCTCTCACCTGTTTAAAGGGTCCTGGACAAAGCACTGCTTCCACACCATTGATGCCACAGCCCGGGACATGAGGTAGGAGTAGTACTTGGCGCCGTAGCCGATGAGGTGGCTGAATCTCAACTGCCATGCCTGCACAAGAAATCAGAAGTATTAGTGTCCTTTTTCCCCAAATAAAGCAGTGTATATCTTTTCGTGTGTGCGGCAAGATTAGGCCTTGTTTACACCAGCGTAGGTTGAACTTTAAGTACTGTAAAATAAATTGAAGGAAATAAAACTGAGATCTTTGTGTTAATCCATCTTAAAGTAGAGGCCCACAGACTGATTATTCCGTCAAGAACTCATTCACTTTTAAAATAAGCCAAGTTATTTATTTATTTATTTTATTTTTTAATACAAGCTAATAAAGCAAAGGTCTATGTGCATAATATATCAAACATCTTCAGGAGGACTTTGCCTTGAGAGGTTTTGGAATCAAACCTCATTGCTCTTTAAAAAGGAAGAGCAAACATGGCTTTCATCTTTAAACGCCTTTCATTGCCTTTGTGGTTGTCATTAAATTGATGGGGTAAATACTGCTTTCCTTCGACAATCCTTTATAACACACCGAGCTGAAAAGATAAAATACGGAAATTCCTAAACGAAAAAAAAACAAACTTTTTTATTCTTTTTTCTCTTCTGTGTAGGTTGCCTTCAGGGGCCCTATCTCCGTATCTATAAAGATGAGCTCTTTTATGATCTATGTGAATGGGGGTGGGGGTGGGGTCTAGGGAATTTCAGCTGGCAAACATCCGACCGCTTGGAAACAGCTGTTGTGGTTAAAGGGAGTCGCAGCACCTCCCTCTTCCAAATGAAAAAAAAAATAGCTAATGATTAACACTTCACTGGCAAGTCAAATAATTGTCCACTGAGAGGATGAAAAAGCACAAACATATGTACGTTGAGGCTACAGAATGTCCTGTATGCTTCACTGCACAAGTCAGTCTTTAGCTTTCTATGGAACAAACTGAAGAGGCACACGGTTTAAATGAATACCAAATGTTACTGCTTTTCTCAAAGCTTTAAATAGTGTAAAGTCAGCCTAGAATCTTTGTAATAACTCTATCACTAACCCTAACAAAAGCAACAGCCATAAAATTTCCAAATTAAATAATTACAAAACCGACCACCACAAACCTATTTTACATGCTAATAAATTTTTCTTTATAATTATTATATGTTTCACTGTTTTCATGCACTAAACAGTTTGAGATCCGTCGACACTTAAGGAAAATTTATGCCTGAGCTAAGGATCAATCTTTGGTCTCCCCTCTTAAGCATGCACTCATTGAGATAAAACAATGCTGTTCTGGAACTTTCCCTACACTAGTCTAGTCTCTACTAGTCTACTGTGTGTACATTCTGACAACGGTTTTGACCTTAAAGATAGTGGTTTTCAAACCACATTATTCGTTCTGGCAAATGTTGATTTACAAATAAAGCACTGGCTAAATTTGTATCTTATGTTGATCTGAAAAGTATTGAAAACCACAGAATTAAATCTATAGGTAAATAAATTGGTTCTCAATCGGCAAAAGGACATTAGATTAAGTTTTGAGATGCAAAAATTATGTCATAAACATACCCTGATAGAATTTGGTTGGGTGAAGCCATTTATTGTCAAACAATTGTGTTTACTTTTTTTAAATCATAATGACAAAAGAAACTACCCAAATGACCCTGATCAAAAGTTTACATACCCTGGTCATTTTGGCCTGATAACATGCACAAGTGACACAAACAGGTCTGAATGGATACTAAAGATGTATAAAAGGTCAGTGAGTTTCTGGGCTCCTGACAGACCCTTGCATCTTTCATCCAGTGCTGCACTGACGTTTCTGTTAAGCAGTTTGTTACCACAACTCACTAATATATTCAATAATTCCTTACAGTCTGGAACATTTCCAAGGGCCTTAAAAACTGCTGTCATTAAGCCTCTCCTAAAAAAGAGCAGTCTTGATGCTACAGTGCACAACAACTATCGGCCCATATAAAACTTTTTAGGAAAAGTCATTGAAAAAGTTGTATATCAGCAACTTAATAACTTTCTATTATTTAACAACTGCTTTGATCCTTTTCAGTCAGGTTTTAGGCCCCATCACAGCCTGAGACTGCACTTATCAAAGTCACAAATGACATCTGAACACTGACGCGGGCAAAGTCTCTGTCTTAGTTCTGTTGGACTTAAGTGCTGCGTTTGATACAGTGGACCATGAAATCCTGTCACAAAGATTAGAGGAATGGATAGGTATCTCTGGAACTGCTCCTAAATGGTTTCAGTTCTATCTTGAAGACAGGAAGTACTTTGTATTGGTTGGTAACTGTGTATCAGATCAAATGGCCCTGACATGTGGGGTTCCACAGGGGTCTATCTTGGGACCTCTATTATTCACTCTCTACATGCTTCCTTTAGGCCAGTTAATACACAGCTGTGGCGTATCATACCATAATTTTGCAGATGACACTAAGATTTACAGGCCACAGAAACAAAGAGAACGGGTCAGCTGTCACTTCGAGTCTCTTTCTCTAAAATCTAAAAACCAGGTTAGAAAATCTGGGAGTCATCATGGACTCAGACATAAATTTCAGTCTTACAGTAACATTAAGTCAATTACATCATCTGCATTTTATCACCTTAAAAACATTTCCAAAGTCAAAGGGATAATGTCTCAACCAGACTTATAGAAACTTATTCCTGCTTTTATCTCCAGCAGGTTAGATTATTGTAACGGCCTGCTCACTGGTCTCTCAAAACGAGGGTTAAGACAGCTTCAGCTTATTCAGAACGCTGCTGCTCGGGTTCTAACTAACACCAGGAAGTACAACCACATCAGTCCAGTTTTAAAATCTCTGCACTGGCTTCCTGTTGCTCAGAGAATAGACTTTAAAACAGCACTGCTGGTTTACAAGTCTCTAAATGGTTTAGCACCAGAATGTATTTCTGAAATGCTAGTAGCTTTAATGAGCCTCCTCGGAATCTGAGAACATCTGGGACAGGCTTCTGCTCGTGCCCAGAGTTAGAACTAAACAGGGTGAAGTTACATGTAGCAAAAATATGGAACAGCCTCCAATTTAACAATGTTCAAAAAGAGGTTAAAAAAACTTCCTCTTTAGCTCCGCCTACATTACAACTTAAAGTGTTTTTTTTAATCAGCATTCTTCTTTTAAAATGTTTTAATTAGGCCCGAGCCGGTGATGACTGGGAGGGCCTATTGTTTTTGCGCGAGAATTTTTTTTTTTTAAATTGTTTTTATTTTTCTCCAAAATAATCCTCAATTTTACCCAGTGAACATGCACAAAAAGTCATTTTTATTAGTCCCAACGTGCAAGGTCGGCAAAAAATTTATTTTGAAGTCCCTGAAATAAAAATATGAAAAATGACTCAGTGGCGACCCCTAGAAAAGTCAAAATACATTGGGCCTATGGAAAATTAAAGTATATTTTTTCCAATGTAGAAATACAAAACTTGGTACATCCATAGGACACCTCAGGGCAAACAGAAAAGTCTATGACAGCCACAGCCTAAACTTAACAGGAAGTCCGCCAAGTGGGGTGAAAGGAGCGACCACCTAAATTGCACCCCTTACGCCAAAAGATTCAATTCATTGTGTTTTAATCTAAATAGCCCCAGATTTGGTGAGTATCATCTAGACACTGCACAACTGAAGAAACAGTAAGAATTGGAACCATTGGCTCCTCCCAATGCTTTTTTATTGGTTGCTAACATTCTATTTTTCCTAGACTGCTAATATTTTAGGCAATTATACACTATTGAAGACACAGTTTTGATTGATACACTCCATTTTGGTTTCTGTACACTTAAAAATTTCACACTGCACCTTTAAGTTGCACTATAAAAGACTAGTGTGACAACCTAGTCAAAGCTTCCGAGAAAACTCCCGCTTAACATCGCTTCATGCACAACCCTTGTCACAACATGCCATTATTTTTAGAATTCATTTTTGTAGCCCCTATTCCTCACATTAATGATTGATGTTTTTGTGAAAAGAGGTTACATGTCAGAGAGATAGCCTTTTGATCTTTTTAAACAAAAGTCAAGCAGTATGGACCCCGTTTTGTTAACAATGACAAAAAACTACATGCATTATTCATTCAAAACCTGCTAAGTATGTCCAACAAGGTACTGAAAGGGATCTGAAAAGAGGAACAAACACACAGCCTTAAGCAAGCCAAGAATTGCAGATTAAGAGAATGTCAACAGAGCGAGTTGAACATCTTACTCTTTGCCATTTATTTCCAAATATTATCTTTGCTCAAGGGCAAGCATGTGTTCTGCGTTACACACAGCTGATCCCCGTTCTCAGCACGCAGCGGGAAACGATAGCCCCGCTCTATAAACTACACATATGTCAGCATCGCCCTGATCTTTATAATCTGTGGCTCTCGGTAAACCCATTAACCACTCAGGCGTTCCCTTTTAACAGTGGAAACTTCTCCCGAGATGTGTTTCCATGAAAGAGGGAGAAATGGAGCGAGGATATAAAAGACGTTTAACTAGATTTTGGCCTAAAACAAACCCGTTTTGTATAACAAGCAAGTTCAAATGAGGAAAAAAAATCCTGCTGGAGTTTGTTCTGCTCAAAAAGTGTCTGTTCAAGCTTTTAGCGGGGGGCTTGAGTAAGGAGAACAGTGGGAATATACAGCTATTACATAAAACGCAACTAAAAAGAAAAAGAAAATAAAAGTGGAAAGACCCGAGTGCTGCGGTTCTCAAACGGTGGAACGAGACCATGATTGGTTTTAACAACCATTTATTTTTCAGACTGAAATAAGAAATAAAAAAACATATTTTATTTTTTGTGCAGCTCCATTATCGCCCAGAGGGAGCCGATAAAAAAAAAAATAATAATAAAAATAAATGAATAAATATGTCCTACTAAAACCAGTTTAAACCTCATAAATCTGAACAAATCCACCCAAATCATGTTATGGTCCTAATCAAAACATTTAAAACCTTTTAAAAGACGGACTAAAGAGAAGGGTTCCTCCACACCTAACATGTTTGGTGTCTGGTTCAAAGTCTGTTATGTTGAGCATGTGTGAAAGTGATCCAGTGATCTCCGCTGCCGACTAACGAATTGTACTGAGTCCACCTAAAAAAAGTGGGTCTCAGTCCAACTACATAAATAAATATAAGGGCCAAACTACGGGCAGACAACTTGTACAAGTTTTGTGCCTTACAAACTTATGATTAGATCAGATGATACGATTTTATCTTTTATACAACATAACGTTTTGTGGCTCTGTTGCAGTAAACAGTTGTCTCTACTGATACGTCTTTACTGATACAAGAGGACATAACTCATGTAACTGATGACAACATGAATGGGGCGTGTCAAAAGGCCCCCCTAAAAAAACAAATTAAACTGAACAAAAACAATGTTACTATCCAATTTCAGATTTAAGGTGTAAAAACTTAAACTCAAATGTGTTAAAGTTAAACCACTTAAACCTTTTAAAGATGTACTTTTTTACCTTAACATAACAGCTTCGGAGTCATTGTGATGGGGTTAATGGCTCATTTTGCAGTAAATAGGGTCTGTCCATAACCCGTCTGGCACCTCTTAGTGGAAAAACCAGTCTTGCAAAATATGGCCGGGCTCCCCCGCCGTACTTTGGATTTAAAATGTCTCGCAGGAGTCGTGGGTCTCACAAGAAACTAATTGGTTTATGACACTACACACATAAACACTCGCCCAAGTCAGTCTCAGACATTCATCATTGCAAAAAAGAAGCTAAAGTAGAGAAAACCATTGCTCAGGGACAAACGGGAAAAGAGGAGAGCAGAGAAATGCTCATCATCAGCGAGTTTTCACAACAGTGTTTTTTAATATTACACTGAAGCTAGGGGGAGCTTTGTCGGAAAAAATACGACGAAGAAACTGATGGACCTGCAAAGTGCAGCTTTAAATCAAACTAAAATTACTTTAGACCCATTTTGTGGCCCATTATTTAAACATAAATTTTTAGATCTGGCAGGTCTAGTCCTGCCCTGCGACTAACTGGCCACTGTCCAGGGTGTACCCCGCCTCAGGCCCAAAGCTGCTGGGATAGGCTCCAGTCACCCGTGACCCCTAAAGGGACAAAGCGGTAGAAAATGAATGAATGAATGAATGAAAAGGTCTAGTCCTATTGTAGTCCTTGTTTAGGCAATTTCAATAGACTGCAGTTTGTATTTTTTCTGCAGATAATAGTGACAATAAGCAATATTCACAGAATGGTAGGGCATGCTTGAGTTGGTACTGATTTAGAAATGTTTGAGAATGACTGCTCTAGTGAGGAAACTCTCAAACTCAGCACTTTTGTAATCTCTATTCCTGATGGCAGCCACATAATTCTAACCCTGAGTTAATGCTCTACGAAAGCCAATCCTGACCAAGTTATGAGTGTGTTTTGGACTCCCCCTCATCCCTCCTGGCCTCATCCCCTTTCCCGCAGCTGCAGAAGTGGGGGAAAAATTCAGCACTTTTTGTTTTTTTTATTAAAGGACTGGGATGAAGAGTTTCAAATATTTCCCCTGGGGAGAGCTCACACAAAGTATTCCTCTGCTTTGAGCTTCCAAAAAGGCTTTAATCCTCTAATCGCTGCAGAGACATCTTTAAAAGTAATCTCAGAGAAGTCATTATGTTCTCTGCAATTAAAATTGACGTAAAAGTGACACAATTAAAAAGAGCTTCGGTAATGTTGGGTGAATTAGGGAGTATACCGTATTAGGAATATAAGGCAAGCCGTAGAACTTCTGCTGCATTTCTTTGAGGATTTCTGTAGTGGAGCGGTTCTGAGGCGCGCCGTGGTAGATCTGGTCCAATACGGCATAGAAAATCTGTCCAAAAAACATAAAAAGACTAATTAGCAGCGAGACAACTTTCTAACATGAAGATAAAATAGATATTTGATTTAGGTACTTCTTTGTACAATTCCAATAAAGCTAACAGGTGTAAAAGGCCTAAAGCTGCAGCACTGAAGCCCCCTCCAGATTGTGCATTTCAATCCATTCTCTGAACACATATGGCCAGATTGACTTGTTGCTAGGGAGGTAACAATTTACTCAACTCACAATTCGATTTGCGATTCTGATCTCACAATTTGATATGTCACAATTTTTTAAAGAAATGCGACAAATTAGAAGTGAACAAGTGCCCTTTTATCATTTCACAAATTAGCGCTCCATACAAAAGTAAATCTCAACACTTGAAATATTTAATTAAAACATAGTTATAGCTAATGTTTGTCCATTTATAAAAAATAAATAAATAAAATTCTACATGTGTTTACATAAAACTTAATTTGCTTCCAAGGCTAGGTAAGTGGATAAGTTAATAAAAATCCAAATAAAATTTAAATTACTGGCTATTAACAAAGTAATATGATGGATTTAGACCTGGTTAATTATTTTGTGTTCAATAATTACTTCTTAATATCTTTAGCTGAGACCTAAAACCTGTTTAGATCAAATCCAATAATAAACACTGGTCTCAGGTGTTTCCCCTAAAACAGTAGAACTTTATCAAAACAACTCATTTGTTTAATTGTTATCTTTTTATGCCTTTTCACCTTTTATTTATTAAGTATTGTATTTGGTCTGAAGACCTTAAGTTGGAGACCGCTGCTCTTTACTCTCAGTGGCTGCAGCAGAGACACAGAAGGCAGCACATGATCCAGAACATTATTCAATCTCTCTGACAAAGGCCTCAAACAGATGAACACTTCTGTCTGTGTTAAGAAATAATAACTTATGGCTCAGAGATGGTTCAGACTCAGGACAGCAGCCTCTGTTTATGTTTAGCCTCTTTGGTAACACAGATTACTGCTCACATTCTCTCTGTTCTCCACCGGTGACGGGACATTTAAGTGACTTTTTGTCTGTTTTGGAGAGAGTAAAGCTCAGACAGAGACACAGACTTGTTTTTGATGTGCGCTCGTTGAGCTCCGCTCGTTAAGTCCATGCAGAGCCGACCCAGCCCGGGACCGTTCTGTGCATCAGGAGATACACAGACAGTGAGCGACTGAACGTCTTTTGCTAAAGTGGATTTATTTATACTGCCACACCTCTGATTTCAATGAGGATAATAATTTCTCAATATCAACATCCACACTCATTGTCGCCATGCTAGAAACTGTTTGCAACAACTTTTTGAAAGGCCGTTTGCAGTAAAAACAGAGTGGCCCCTGCCTTCAAAACATTAATTGCGTAACAATTAACATCTGAACTGATTTGAAACGTCACATGTTAATCACTTTTCAACCGGCTCACAGTTAATTGTTATATCCCTACTTGTTGCATTAACATCTGGTATTACCATGTGTCCTCCCTAGTCTGCATGAGATCAGGGCCCTGTATTACAAAGCTAGTTCAACTGGATGTCTCTCCTACCCAGCTCCAGAGCAGGTTAGCCATTCAGCCCAACTTACCACATTGATCTACCTCGATAGAACGTGAACCAGCTTTGTGATACAGAAAACCCAGGGTTAACCCTGAACTTACCCTGCTAACCTCCTAATCCAGCTTTGTACTACAGGGCTCAGTTCTCACTTGTCCGCTACATAAAGAAATCTAGACCAGCTTTTTTTGTATAAAATATTGCTTTTCTGAACTTTATTACAAACAAGACTCAAACTGGGTCTACATGCATTTGCTGTATATAAGAAAAATACTAATATTAAGTAAATAATGTAAGAATATACTATATTTAGAATTAAATTTAATAACTTATTTTAGTCCTAGTGAATGTTTACTGTACCTGCAGCTGAGTGTCTGCAGCACCGCACACCTTCTTTGACTCACACAGTCGAGCCACCATACTTTCTGGCAGAGGCTGAGAAAAGAAACACACAAACACTAAAGCTTTGTTCAGTACCTATTCTATCATTTAAAGTAACCAAGAAAATATTTATACAGTGCAATGGCTGAAAGGTTTTATGTCAGTGGTGGTGTACGGCTGTTTGTTTCCTATCAGCTTGGGATAATTCGTACCTGTCCAGTTTCATAGTGGCGTGCAAACTGGCTAATGACTCTGTAGTCTGTGGCAAAGTACTCCATGAGGATAGATGGGACTTCTGCAAAGTCAGTTGCACATCTGGTTCCTGCACAAGAGAAGTTCAATATAATGGCACAATACAATAATACAATATGCAATAAGACATGTCCCAATAGTACCTTTTCCAGAACAAGTACGAGCTCAAATTGAGTAATTGGATTTCAGTGTAGATGTTTTATCACTGACTTGCTATGAGGAAAGTGATTTAGTGCCTACACAGTTTGCTTTAGTTTATCTCCAAAGGTTATAAAAGATAGAACGAAAACTCACACTGGAGTAGGTGAACTACTTGTATGACAGTATTTGAAGTGGTCAAATGAGCCCCAACTAGATACTAGTATAGATATCTTCTGGACCCCCAAATGTATGTAAAACCTTCAGTGGCTCCTAAATGGCCTTCATATTAAGAATCCCTCTATTTGTGTTGCCCTAAGGGAGTGTACACCACCAAAAAGTGAATGTAACAGGAAATACAATTTAGGTGATACTCCAGAATTTTAAGCAGCCCAGGAAAGGGCAAGCCCAGCCATGTCCAGACAATGTCACTATAAAGACTATAGTCTAAAAAGTCAACAGGAATGGATCCAAGTCCCTTGAGAAGCTCCTGTTATAGTCTCAGCTGTACAGTCCCCAAACCTTATAATTATATTATATAAGCCACTTTTTTATAGGTATCCTAAAACTGGTGTCATCTGAAGCCACTCAAGATGCCTATTTACACACAAACCTTGGGTTCAACTCTAGTGTAATTACAAAAAACTACCATGAAGCATTACCTGGCACATATTACACAACTTAACATGACCTGAGTCAACAGTATCAAATGACAGCCAGAGCTGATCCAAATTGTTCCTCAGGGCGTTTACGTCAACAGATCCAGGTATTATTTTCACCTCAATAGAATAAAACTAGCTGTTGACATTTTGGCTTTACACACTAATCATTTTTAGGTACAACCATCGCCCTTGTTATTCTGGGGAAAAAAAGAAAAAGACCTGTAACGTGCTGGTAGCGGGTGCGTCCCAGCATGGAGTGCATGGCGTGTCCCATCTCGTGAAAGAGGTTCTCCATCATTCCCGGTGTGAGCAGGGTGGGGGCGCTCCTGGTTGGGTGAGATAGACTCAGCATCAGGACCACCACGGGCAGCTGGTACTGGCCCGTTTCCTGGCACTGGCGTCCACCGCGGATCGTGAAGTGACAGTCCTGGGAGTAAGAGAGAGATGGTGAGACTAAGACTGAAGAGGACAGTAACCTAAAAACGCCACTCTTATGCATTAGCTTTCGGAGATAAGATTGTAGGATTTTTCAGTGGGACTGAGACCATACCAAATCCTAAGAGGTTCTCACATGTTGTTGTGTTTATGATTGATATTCAACAAAGAGTTGTTCCAGACATTGCATGTGACATTATCAGCAGAACTGTTTCCAGGTTACACACCCAGCTTTCTCATTCCTTCTTCCTCATATCAAGGATTAGTTTCAAGAATCCGGTTAAAACAGATCAGTAAGATCAGAGAGCTGCAAGACAGAACGCCACAAGAACTCCTTCTTTCGACTGGAATAAAACTGTACAATTAATCAGTCTGTGAAAGATGAAGTCTGAATCAATTCATTTGATTTGAAGAGACCTAACAACTAAATTTACCCTTGGAAATCAATAAATCAATAAACTAAATTGAAGTGTTGAGTTTAAACTTGTACTTAGAGTTCTCCTAGTCACCAGGCTAACTCAGTTTTTCATTTCAGAAAACAATTTTCATTCAACTATGAGTGCATTTACACTTCAGCTTTACTATAAAATAGTAAAGTAAAGCACCAGATAAACATGCAAGGTATTATATAATTTAGACAACATTTTATTCTCTAACCATATTTAAAACTTTATTTTACAATCAAATACTTAAATGCACTAGGTCTGTGCAATATGGACAAAATAATCATACTGCAATTTTTTTAAAGGAATATTTCAATAGCCATTCTAATTGCAATTTTGGCATTTATAATTGCTTTTTCAAACACGCTACACTTTAAATGTATTCAGTGCACAAGAACATTTCATACAGTTTATATACATTTAAACTGCACCACATTGTGTCTGAACGGCACACAGCTCAGCATTTGTCGGTAAAATAAAAGCTCAACGGCTTAAATGAAGGTGAGCTTTTATTTCACCGGCCAATTACAAATTAAACCGTCTAGAAACTTTGATTCTGAATTTATATATGTATTAATTGATTAATAAATAAAATTGCAGCCGTATGCAATTTAGAAATTGTGATAAATGTGATTTGAAAGTTCACAGTCTTTCTCTTTACTTCTGTTTTGTCTGCATAAAACTAAACATTTATAATATTGATCTGATCTAGTCCACTGCTTAGTTTACTGAGAAGCTCTGGGAAGTCTACGTGTTGTCTGAAAAGTAGACACAAGTAATAACATCTTTTGTAAAGCACCGGGTTTATGATTGTACACTCTGATGTACTCTTGGTTGTGTGCTCCTGTTATCTGGTAGATAGCACTTCTGCTGGTGGAGTCTTCGTGACTGCCAGCAGAAGAAGATTCAGAGTTGCCTGAAGTAGACCAACCAGAGGAGAAGCACTGATGGGCGCTTTGGAGAAAGCAGTTTATAGTTTTATTTGCACTATAGCGGCATGGTATGGGTCGGTATCGATTCCAACAATCAGACAGGATTACGGAAAGGTGTAGCAGTTGATTGGGAAATAGACAAAACTTGTTAGGGCAAAAATGAGAAGAGAAATGAAAACACAAAATGGCAATGTTTTCTCCAATGAAGCGTGTCTTGATGTAGAGATAAATATTTGTTTTCCATGATAGATAAATGTTAGATGTTGTACTTCTTTCCAAAAACAGCTGTTTGTGGTTTTAGAAGACAAAAAAAGATGATAATAAAATTGTGACATTAAATAGTGACTCCTTAAATTAGCTTTCTGAATTCAAAGTTCAGAAAGCTGTGAATAAACCAGAATCAATCCTTATCTTCAACTGTTTATTGTAGTAACACATACCAGTTATAGCCTTTTGCAGTGTTACAAAAGAGGACTTTACTCAGGTCTTTACTTTATTCTTATTTCAAGGATCTCAAAGTGCCTTTACAGAGTCCATTATTTATTCAATTCACAGTCACACACTGGAGGTGAAGATGTGGCACACATTTTGTGCCTGCGTACTCTCCGACCACCAAACATACTCACACATTCTCACACCAGTGCCACAGACACTGGAGGCAAGGTGGGTTAAGTGTCTTGCCCAAGGACACACCCACAGCATGAACTGGGATGAGCGGGAAC
Source organism: Neodontobutis hainanensis (assembly GCA_024349245.1). NCBI lineage: Eukaryota > Metazoa > Chordata > Actinopteri > Gobiiformes > Odontobutidae > Neodontobutis > Neodontobutis hainanensis. The sequence continues at coordinate 16,966,664 of JALDNG010000020.1, read as the reverse complement.
TGAACCGCCAACCTTCTAGTTTAACATCAAAGCTTGGACAGATTCCTTCAATTACAATGTATATTCCTACAGAAACTTGTGTTGTATGATGTTACTGTTTACATAGCACACGCCATCTTCTGGCAGACTGCACAGAGGAAACAAGCCTCCTCAGGGGTTTACTGTACCGTTGTACCAACCTAAACGAACTGTACCAGTTACTGTGAACATGCCTGAAGCTACTAGTACCCTGTACCAATGATGGTTTGGGATTGTCAAGACTGGATGAAATAATAACTGAAATTGACACACACCTGATGAGGCTTATGTTGGCGGTGAAAGAAGTCACAGTAGATGTATCCCAGTAATCCTTCTGTCTCGTGTACCACGGCCTAGAAAAAGCACACACACACACAGATTCACCCACATCAAACACAGAAGGCAGTAACTTAATACATGCACTTTGAAATACTGAGCTACTGTCCTATATTTCACCTGAGGGCCAAAAAGTTTTGGTTGAAGTAAGGCTTCTGGAAATACACCGTCAACAGTAGAGCTTACCAGTTTGCGAACATCTTCGCTCCAGACCTCTCCGGCTCTGGGGTGTTCTGACATGAGCGAAACGCCGTACAGCTGAGAGAAGAGGTTGTTCAGACCCTCCATACAGGCGCCCAGAGAAAGGTAGGGACTGTACAGACTGGGCTCTATATTGTACCTGCCATGAAAAAATGCCAGAATGAAAAAAAAAAAACTACAAACAGAACTGTTGCCACTCAAAACATTAACAGTATCTGTCAAAATACACACTGTAAATAAACACTTTTGTTACTGCTTTAAAAAGAGCTCAAGTTTCTTTACAGTGTTTGTATTATATAACTTGGGTGTTGACAGTTACTGGTGCAGGTGAACTAATGCCATGTAGCTGATTGTAATATGGTTTGAACGGGCTCCAATTGAAATTGCTCCTGACTGAGGAGCTGAGATAATGTGTCAGTGAGTAATTGAGACAAACATCAACTTGTAAAAAGGGAATTGTAGTGAGAGACAAATAGCACAGCTGTATATGTGTGCAAACTTGAATGAACTTGGGACAAAGCTGCTTCAAAAGTATTTCAGTTTTTGATTCATCTGACCATACAACAGTTTTCCATTTTTCCTCAATCCAATTTAAATTAGCTTCGGCCCAGAGAAGACGTTTCTGGGTCGTGTTCTTTGCAGGATACAGCTTTAACTTGCATTTGTGGATAATGTGGCAGTGAGTAAGTGAGACAAAGATCAGCTCGTAAAAAGGGAATTAATGAGAGACAAAAAGCACAGCTGTATATGTGCAAATATTTGAAAGCCAAGATATTATTAGACTTAAAGAGGCAATAATAAATTTTAAACCACCAGAGGGCGCAAAACCTTCTACAGACTCTGTGTTGTTACAACTTTGTTTGTTTTCAATGTCCTGAGTTATAAAAGGAGGCAAAGAGCTTGCACAACTCCCATGCTTCTCCCTTAACACCCTTTGTACGAGGGGGGCATATGAGAAAGAGCCAGGGCACAATAACAACTCGCACCGTAGTGGAATAGGGAATTCCAAACGTCAGCATAGAGACACAGACTGCAGTGAATCTCTCCAAAAACAGCCGGCTGAAAGTATTGGTATAAAGTATTATGAGATAACGATGCCTCACCTTTCTGCACGCAAGACACCACTCAGGAATGGGTGGTCCCATGGCATCAGCTCCTGGAAAATAAGAATGCTTTATTCACAGACAAAGGCTACTATTGAAATACAGTGATATCAATATCAGATAAACTGTAGTGTTTAATAGAAACTTGTCCTTGTAAAGTTATGACATATAACCACTTACAGAATTGCGAGGATTCAGTTTTTTCTTCATATCCTTCATCATTTTAAAGTCTTTTGTTGTTCTGTGAAATAAAAAAAAATGTAAAGTGAATTGACTAAAGGCATTTGTTACAGTCTTTGCCTATCCACTCAGGGTCAAAAGGGGCCAAAGCCTATCCCAGCATGCATTTGGCTGAAGGCAGGGGAACACCCTGGACAGGCTGCCAGGTTAACAGGCTTACGTTCATGCCTGTGGGTAATTTAGAGTCTCTCTTTTCACCTGACATGCATATTTTTGGACTTTAGGAGGATTAACAATGAGTGCATGGAAAACAGGAAGAGCATGCAAACACAAAACAGCACAACAAAAGACATCTCACACAGTGAAGTATACAAATGGTGCATGTATTTAGAGATATTTACAGCTTTAAAAGGTGCAATGCGTAAAGTGTGTACATCATTCAGATTCCTTTGGCTTTAGTGGATTTGAGTAGGATTTTCAGGGGCTATAACAAATAGATAAATTAAACCTCCAGAGGCAAACACATACTACCTGTTCACACAATTTAGATTGTTGTCATTTTGTGACAGTTGGTGCCCTCTGTTCTCTGATTGGTCTTACATACTTTGTGGCCAGCGTAAATGCACAGGTCAGGAGAGAGTCTGGAGACATTTTTTACAGGTCCTACAACTACCCACAGTAGACAAACTAAGCACTGCAGGAGGGGAAGCACATCTTAGTTGAGCATTAAAGCATTAAAGAATATATTTAAAAAGATTTTTTTTAAGTAAACTCTTTGTTCAAAGACAACAATATGTCCCTGCAGAGCTACTGTAGAAAGAATGTGTTGCAGTGTTGCAGATGCCAAAAAGTACATGTTGCACCTTTAACAAAATCCCAATAAAAATAAGCTCTACCTGTCTGACAGTTTATCAGTTAATAACTGTAGAAAACTCATGACCGTCTCTGAAAAAAGCAACAAAATAAGTCAGTATTAATTTCTTAAAAAGCCACATGTTTGTGTCTTGTGAAGTTTATGGTTACTGTAATGAAAGAAAAAACACTAACCAGGTGTTTTGGCCATTGTCCCCTTTAGCGCCCGGTGGCCATACGACTCATAACCCACCAGTTTGGCCAGTTTATATCTGCATTTCAGCAGTTCTTCCAGACACTCCATTAAGTCTGTGTTTGGATAGAGGTAAATCCGGTAGGCAATCTCTCGCACCTACCAATGGGAGAAAAGGAAAAACTGATCTCAAAAAATGTATAAAATGCAGAGGAGACTAAATACTTGCATTTGTTGATTTAAAAAAAATAAATCCATAAAAATGTGGGAACACTGCACCCACTTCTTTATATCTAAGAAGATTTGAACAGGCATACAACTTCCTAGCATAGGACGAGAGTACACCCTGCTGGTCAATACTGAAAAAAACTCAAAGATGCATACCAGGTCATCTGGTGAATCTGCATGTAATCCTCCGACCTGGATGAAGCTCCCCTCGTTTGCAAAATGAATGAGGAGATGTTCTGGGACTGCAGTTCTCGCAATTCTGTTGGGCATGTGTGAACCCACCAGGAACTCATTGTTTAGATCTAAAAGCTTCACATGGAGAGCAACTGCCTCTTTTCTCTGCAGAAAGGACAGATATTACACAGTTTAATAGATGCTTAATCATTATTGTTTTAATCCAATAATAATAAGTGATAATACTTTTAATAATATTACCAGTTTGTCATCCAGATGAATTCCACTGATTTCAAAGTCAAACATAAACAACTCAGCCACTCGCCTAAGAAAGACAAACTATAAATGACTCAAGTGGTAAACTCAGAGACACATGAGATGCTACAAAACTGTATCCTTTAGTACCTACAAAACATTTAAATTAACAGTAACCTGGAAAAACTGTATGCAATGGTCAGTTGTCTGTTTATCTACACTGCAGTGCAAAAACTTAAACTTACCTTGTGTCAGGGTCCAGCTTAGCGACAATATCAGAGTTACCCTGCAACCGCTTTAGGCTCTGGCATAATTCAACATTAGTGTTTAACCTAAAAATAAACACAACACTACCATGAATAAAGTATTTTTGAAACCTTTTCTGGCCGAGGTGCTGTTATAAAGTAGCAAGGTATATTAAGTAGGCAAACAAGGGGAAAGCATAGGGCTACAAATGATGGCTGATAACATCATTACAAAATGTTTTCACTGAATATTTATTATATGAAGAGATTGTAAATATAAAATGCATTTATTGTGTTTAAACAATAAGATGCAATAGAATAAATGATGAATGAATGAATGTTTAAATGTGCATGGAGAAATGAACATAATGAAAAAGATTTAAAAAATATGAAATGCAAGCTTTGCAATGTACATGGTTGCCTAATGAGTGCATTAAGGGACCCCTGTACCTCCTGCTTTGGGCCACCAATGTCTCCAAAAGTGCCTGTGTTTGGCGATATGATAATTACAGTGGCCTATATAAAATTAGTCAAGAGGAGTGTCTAGCAGGGTCCTCTGCCTCTTACTTCTCAACAACGGTGCCAATCTCTACACATGTCCTCTCAGCAGCTTCTCGGAAAGCCGGGTCTGGATGTGCAACTTTTACAAAATCTGCCTAGGAAAGTAAAACAAATTATAATAAAAAAAATACATTTTATATGAATAAGGCAATCAGATTAACCTTATAGATAATTTATACATCTGCCCAGTTATGACATCTGTTCGTATACAAACATATATTGGGTGAACTTACCAGGTCAGCCACCTTACACAGACCATCAGAGAGCTGATCAAAAGACTCCACTGTCTCGACCCCTGGAGGACAGGCACAAGCTTTTCTCAGCAGCCACTCTGTGTTCTTCAGAGCCTCTTTAGAGGCGTGCTGAAAGCCTGCAGGACAGTTCAGCTCTGGCACTCCAAACAAACCCTGCAGAAGTATAAGAACCAACCAATAAAAGAGGTAACTTGGCTTACATCGGTATGAGTTGCACCTTAAAGACACAAATTAAAAAGCCATACAAACCACTTTTTCCTCGAACAGGTCCAGTCTTCTGTGAGGTTTGGCATTAAAAGCGGCTCCAACGGGTGACCACGTTGTGACATTTCTCCGTACTTGTGCCCATAATAAAGTTCTGTGCTTGACAAGGGACAGCAATCTTTTTCCCGCAGACATTTTAGAACAGAACTATCTGTCCTAAGTAGTGTCGCTGGTGGTTTTCCTAGCATTAATTCCTTTTTGAACCAACAAAGTACCTGGCTACATAAGCTTAGAAACTAAATTTTTATAAACTCCTGTTCTACTGCTTGTTTAAATTATTTTCTAGGGATGACCCGGTGTTTTGTCAGGAGGCTGGAGCCTATTTGGAAGCGCTCACATGCAAGCTTGCTACTGTCGGGAACTGTTGGAGCAGGTATTTTCGTAAGTAATATAAATAAAAAAACTAGATATTATTTAAGGTCACATTCACAAATAGAATGAGGTGCTGACAATGCTTCTCTGATAGGTGTATTGATTTGTATTTTTTATTTGAATAGTTTTCAAAACGGTTGGCTTTCCCGTTAAACTTTGTGTCGAAAGTGCGAGAACCAAAGAAAATTCTTTAGGTCACGGACGCACTACCTAACTGTACTTAAACGTCATAAATAAGCGTCGTCTAAATAATAAAATGTTTATGGTATAATTTAGACCATATCATTTAATTTATATACACATTCAATAAACTTGTAACATTCTTACATACACGAGAATTATGAGTTTGTATTTAATAACTTCACTTAAGCTATTGAGCTAATGCTAGTCTTTTATTGTAAGGTTTAATTTAGGGGCATTAACCTTTTATGTCTCAGTATGCTAAAACATAAAAACTAGGCTAGTGCAGTATGGATTATGTTTTAGAGCTCACAATCATTCAACTCATAGACACAGTATTACTGTGGACTAATGATTTATTAAAAAAAAAAAAAAAAATTGCACTCCACAACCACATTGCATCAACAGTTGTTCCTGTGAAATCTGTTTTATTAAACATGTAGTATGAAAAACCATGAAGCAAAAATTCCAAAAAAGCAACTGTATAATAAAGAAACCCCCCACAAAAGAAAACTAAACTTAACCATGTGACTGGCAACATATTCAAAGTCAACTCTGAAAAAAAAAAAAAGAATTTAACACTGGATGTTGGTAACACAGGACAATAAAGTCTTCCCAATATGAGAAATCACAAATGTTTGCACAAGTACTTCAGGTTATTTGTACCGAGCAAAAAAGGTACCAATGCATGACATATGGCAAGACAATAAAATTAATGTAAAAATAAAAAAGATAAAGAAAATAAGACATTTAAATAAACTCTTTGCTACTGACTGATCACCCCACCTTGCAGAATGTAATTTCAAATCATATATTTACAATTTATTAGGAGAAAAAAATAACACCTAAAAAAAATGTTATTGGGGGGAAACTTCTATTCATTTGGCTCATATCAATTCAATAGTCAAGCTTTAAGTATGTGGATCTACAAAGGAGTGCTGTAGTCAAATGTCTTTCCGTGCATTTGTGTTTGTCCCAGTGAATGTGCATGGACATTTACCAACCTGGAATTGTCTTTTACCTTAGCTCAAGAAGAAAAATAAAATAAAAATAAAGATAAACACACCTGCATGTTTCAGACTACAGTAAACTTAGCTGACCCCTGAGTTTCTAATGCAAAACTAGTGTATGAAATACCTCAGTACAGTGTTATTTTAGTGCAAGCCAGCAATATGCTTGATTAAAGAGGTATATTAGATAGCACCCAAGCTGACAAGATTCCCCAGAATGGTTACTCCGCTGGCCAAATCACAAGCTGTAAGGAAGATGGGCATTCACGCTCTATCCTTGGGAAAACCAGCAGTTCAAATGCTTGAATGTGTATTCCATCAATAAAGTTTTTTTTTTTTTTTTTTTCATAGAAAATATAAATATCCCTGAATGAAACAGATTCACAGCATTTTCACAAAAGGACTCCAGTGCTACTACCATAATGTGGCCATCAAGTGTCTTTACGGTCTCCAGTTAATGCCTAAAGCTGCAAAGTCCTTCATTCACTGTCATGATAATTCACTGTCCGCTTTCCCCTGTTGCGGGTGTTCACACGAAGATTTTGTTGTTTGCCGTACGATTCGTCGCTTTCTTCGTCTGAGGCAGCGGCGGTGCAGCGCTGCCTGAGCTGGCGGCTGGACGTCCTCTGTGAGCGTCTGTGACCCCGCCTCTTTGGACTACTGTGGGACCCTGAGCTGGCAAAAGAGTTTTCGGAGGCTGAAGAAGACTGTTCACTTTCTGAGTCGGAGCTGTGACTGCTACTGCTGTTTCCCTTTCTCTTTTTGCGGTTTGGCCGCTTTCTAGTCTTACCGTCTCTTCCTGAACGACCAGTGTCCTCCTCCTCCTCATTGATGAATTCAGACTGAGAACTAGAGACTTCCTCATTGCTGTTGCTACCCTGTGATTTCAGTGTCCTTTTAGGATATTTTGAGGAATCGAACCTATTTTTATTCTCCTTGAGCACAGGCTCTTCTCCATTCTCCTCTGCCTCTTCAGAGTCTGAAGTGTAAATGCGTTTTCTTTTAAAAGACAACTGGTCTCTTGTGCCGTTAGATGAGATTCGGTTATATTCTCGTCCTTTATACACATTTTCCCGAGATGCTGTGAATGAATTGTTACCATTTCTACGTTTGATCTGGCTCTTAGCGGTAAAGTCTTCAGAAAGAGAGTTGTCACTGGTGTATTTCTTTTTTGGTAGGGACCTAAGTCTTGGCCTCCTGCTGTTTTCTGAATTATCAGATTCCTCCTCTGATGAACCTGTGGAGCCTTTTCTTCTCGACTTCCTTTTGGGCTTGTATTCCTGGTCAGAACTCTCAGAAGCAGTGTTGTCACCTCGAGGTTGTTTAGATTTACTCTTGTTTCGCACAGGCCTCCGTGGATTTGTGTCAGGCTCAAATTCCTCACTCGAGTGACTACTGCCATTTGTCCACTTTTTTGCGCGTGTGCTGGATGTCTTTGGAGTGTCACTGAGCTCTTCTGAATCTGCAACATTGTGTTTAGTGGATGAGGCAGATCTTTGTTCTTGGCTTTTTGAGGGTGAAATGTTAGTCTTTTTCTTAGAAACGCATCCATCCACATCCCTTCCATTTTGATGTCCATGTTTCAAGAAAGTGGGAGTTCTGTCCTCTTTATTAGAGCTTACAGAAACATTGTGTTTTGACCTGCCGTCCACGTCACCTTGCTCTTCCTCATCACTGGAAATCCTACTTTTTTTGGCAGTGGCTGCTGCTCTTCTTAAGGGTTTCTGAGACGCAGTGGAACGGCCCTCATCAGCTTCTCCAGAGCTCTCTTCAGGGGATTCCTCTTCTTCAGAGTAATGTTTTGCACTATGTCCATTAGACAAAATATCTGCTGATCAAAGAGAGAAGACATTAGCAAACCTGATCAGTCACACTGTATTAGATGGCAATTACATCAACATTTTTACTTTTTGTTTTTGCATTGTCCCTTCTTGTCTTCCGTTTAGTGGACCCCATGCCTTCTTTCTGTTTATTGCAAGAAGATGAAGCATTGCTATAGTTGCCATCCTCCTCATCACTGAAGTCACTGACTGTTTTCTTTGTGTTGTGAGAATCTAGAAAACAAAAATGGTACAAGTGATCTTGTCTTGTTTAGAACCTTTTATTCATTTAAATTTCTTCTGCTTAATCCCGTTAGGGGTGGCGGGTGGAACATATCCCAGCAACTTTGGGCATTAGGCAAGGTACACCCTGGACAATGGCCAGTTAGTCTCAGGGTTAACACTTGAGACAGACACAGACAGACAGACAACCATTCACTAGGGACACTTTAGAGTTACCAATTGACCTTGCATGTGTTTGGGCGGTGGGAGGAAGCCGGAGTACCCGGAGAAAACCTACAGTAACACAGGGAGGACATGCAGACTCCTCACTTTTTTTAGTTGGCCTGCCGGGGTTTGAACTCACAACCTGCTTGCTATGAGGCAGGAGCGCCAACCCCTCTGCCACTTTATTATAAAATAAATTACTTAAAATAAAATTTTCTACCCTCGTCTGATTCGGAGCTGCTCTGGATCACTGCCGTCCGTTTGTTAGAACTAGCCGAGTGTCGAAGGCGGTTGCTGCTCCTCCTTGGTTTATCTTCATCCTCTTCTTCTGAGACTTTAAGGAGTTTGATCTTATTTACAGCTGCTCGCGCCGTCTTTCTCTTTAAAGATCTGCGGGCTGATTGTTCCTCTTCCTCAACTGAACTTGGGGACATGGCTCTGTCTGAGTCACTACGCTGGCGTTTCTCCCGGCGAGATGATTTGCTGCTGTGACCGTTCATTTCTGTTTTCTCTGGAAACACGGACAAACAAGAGCAGTAAAGACACTGGCTGCTAGTGAGGGTTTTCTTATCGACAGTACAAATAATAACCACTATAATACTTAAGATTTACAATGCCTGGCTTAAAAAGTGAGTTGGACCAACTTGATCTGATTAGAGCACACTTTTGCCATGGATTGTTTTGGTAAAACTATGTGACTTTTTAAATTCAGGAATTCTTCATTTCATTTGCTTTAACCAGAGTGTGTTGAGGCATAGGCACTAGACCCAATGTGTTGTTCTACCTCCGATACACTTTGGAACCAAGTAAATCTTGGCTCAGACAACATTAACTCTTTTCACTGATCCAAAGAATAATCATTTCTTTATGGTTGTTGAAATGTGTATGCTTACTCTCACTTTTTCTGACCACATTTCTTTATCCAAATGGTGCTATTGCTACAGTTTCCTTTTTATTCAGATAGCGTATATTCCAGGTTTACTGACCTGTCCTCTTCCTTTCTGCAGCAGCACTATTTCTGGTGAGTCTCGTACTCCTGCTGTTTTTTGATCTTCTTGGGTAGCGAGAACGTGAAGACCGGGAGGACATTTCTTCATCGTCTTCCTCTTTGTCACTGTCCTCTTCATTGTCATCCTCACTGTCGCTAGCAACTATACAAAATGTATTTATTATTATTATTATTATTATTATTATTAACCATATTGAAATGTAGCATAAAAGTATATGAATAACCCCTGACCTTTTCTCCTCTGCTTAGAATGGCTGTTTCTGGTAACTCTCGCTCTCTTTCCTTGTTGTCTTGAGGAACTTTGACGTTTGTCATCCTCAGACTCACTGGCTTCACTCTCACTTTCAGACCCTGTTGTAAAAAGAAAGAGAAAAACATGTTAATCTTGAGAGATGCCTTTGCACATTTATTTCTGTCTTATACCTGGTGATGATGATGCAGCTTTGGAGTCATCTTCTGAGGAGCTGTGCCCTGAGCTGCTGCTCCGGCTCCTGTGGGCCCTCTCTGGAACAGACACTTTGGCTGAGGTAGATTTGGTCACTGATGTCTCCACTTTTTCCTGAGTTTTGACAGCGCCTCTCTTTTGACTGAGGAACATTTGATATCACCATTAACTACTTTTTCTACACACAAATATTATATATATATTATATATATTTTGAAATGTAAACCTCTTTTTATGACTAACTTTGTGTTGTTGGCAACAGGCTGATATGGCTGCTGCATCTTCTTGCGAAACCTTTGGCTACGACGAAGCCTCTCGCTGCTCTTCACAGCCGTTTTGTACTCTGATATGACAGTTCGGATTTGCTCTTCGAAGAAGGCAGAGAGACGCAAGGTCATGCTGTAAATCTATCAAAGGAAAAAAGAAATTGATTTAAACGTGACAAACTGATTTTGGATCAGATTATTGTGATTAAATACCATACCTTTGAGCGTTTATTGGGTGTGTAAGCTTTTGCGTTGATAAATATTAACCGGGTGTCTTTGCAAAATTCAATGGGGTTTTCATAGTGGTCTTCCTCCAAAGTCCTCTTCACTGTGCTCAAGTCCATTGGTGTATCAATGATGTCATGGTAGTCCTGGACAAACAAAATAGATTTGATTTCACAAAAGTTGGCAGTGTGACTATAAAATATTACAGTTACTACAATTACATCATAATCAATACTGACATTACCGTCAGACACACATTTACAGTAGTGTTCAAAATAACAGCAGTAAAATGTGATTAACCAGAATAATCCAGGTTTTTAGTATATTTATATTGCTAAGTGTCAAATAAGTTACCAGTAGGTGCAGTAGATTCTCAGAAAACAAGACCCAGCATTCATGATATGCACGCTCTTAAGGCTGTGCAATTGGGCAATTATTTAAAAAAAAAAAAATAGCAGTGTCTGCCATTGACTGTATAAATTCAAAACCATTTTGTACAAACATTTTTTTTTTACTGCTTCACATCTGTGTAGCACCTCTCAGCTGTTATTGCACTCCATGATTCTTTAACAACATTCCACAATTAATTTATATTTCTTGGTTTTGCTTCAGAAACAGCTTCTCAATTGGATTAAGGGCTGGCAACTACATAACATTAATTTTGTTGGTTTGGAACCAAGACTTTGCTCGTTTACGTGTGTTTGGGGTCAATGTCTTGTTGAAACAAACATTTCAAGGGCATATCCTCTTCAGCATAAGGGAACATGACCTCTTCAAGTATTTTGACATATGCAAACTGATCCATAATCCCTGGTATGTGATAAATAGGCCCAACACCATAGTAGGAGAAACATGCCCACATCATGATGCTTGCTTCACTGTCTGTGCACTGTGGCGTTTGGGGGTTGTCTCACAAACTGTCTGTGGCCCTTGGACCCAAAAAGAACAATTTTACTCTCATCAGTCACAAACTGTTTCTCCATTTCTCTTTAGACCAGTTGATGTGTTCTTTGGCAAATTGGCAAACACCTCAGGGATTGAATGCCACACTGCAAATTTTTTTTTATTTTTATAAAAACACACCCCTTTCAACTAATTGCACAGCCATAAGCGCGTGCATCATGAATGCTGGGTCTTGTTTGTTTTCTGAGAATCTACTCCACCTACTGGTAACTTGTTTGCCATTTAGCAATTAAAAATATTCTAAAAACCTGGATTATTCTGGTTAGTCACATTGTACTGCTATTATTTTGAACAATATTGTATTTTTTTTTTTTTTTTTTTTTACAACAACAGTCATTCTCGTGGCAAGTAAATGTAGTGAATGACATACTGGATAGTTTTCAGGATCCACAGGCTGTCTGAATGGCTCAGAGTCTTCGCATTGAAACATGTAGGTCAGCAGATTTTTGCACTGCTCTTTCCAGGCGTCTCGATCTGGCACCACCTCTGCAGAGCGCTACAAACAGGAAGTGGAAATGAAGAAATAGTCACATGTCAGTCATTAAGCTGTCCTTCTGTGTTCCCTTCCATCAACCTAATCTTTTGAAAGCAACCATTGTCCTTTTCCTCAGATCACCACAATCAAGGACATTTGTTAATAATGTTTCATAAGGTTAATTTGAAATAGATTTTTAGCCGTTTTAAAAATTTACCTGACGCAGACGGTGTCCAGAAGAGGTACCTGGTGCCTCTGTGTCCTCCTCCTAAGAGCATTTTTATTAATCAATTGACTGATGTTAAAATTTCAGAGCAATTTGACAAAAAAAAAAATTCTCAAACTTACTTCATCATCATCAACATCCATCTCTTCTACAGCATTATAAATCTCCATAATATCTGTGCAGCTTGGCTTACTATGAAAGACAAATGAAGGAACGTGTGTTAAGACATGTCCTACACAGAAACCTTCACCACTACTGATGCGTGTTTTATCTAACAGGTGGAACTCACTTGACAAATTTCAGTAGAACATTGGTGATGATTTTTGCAGAGTGGGCTATTTTGCTCCTTGGCTCATTGAAAGTACGTGCATTGTGCGCAATATACCTTGCGTCCCAGATTAGTGCAGAGAGGCGCCTGTTGAATAAAACAGACACAAAAGTTGTACATATGTGGAAAAGCTCATCTAAGATAGTAAACTATATTTCAATAAAAAAGTAAATCTGATTGTTGGTTTAGGACTTGCCTATAGAATCTGTTCATAAGCCGCAGTTTGATAGTTCCAAGATCTGTGGGGTAAGCGATCACCGTGCAGTATTTGGGATACTGGACGAGGTCGACGGGACCAGAGAAGGGCGCTGCGATTTCTGTGAAACAAATGCAGAGAATTTACACTAAAGAACTTGGATGGCATGTGGTTGTACAGAAGTCAAAGATGCTCGATGTGGACGTACCGACAGTGATGAGCTGACTGATGCCCAATATGATGCGTTCACACTCCTCATCCCTGCTCCTCTCGCCCCACTCTCCCAGCAGAGGCTTATACATGAGCTCACTCATCTCCTCTGCTGTCACAGGGATGCCTCCACCTTCTGTCTCTGGCTGCTGGGCTGCACAACAAAGATACAAGTGTTCAATAGGCAAACAAGCAATGCTATTCCATTTGACACTGAAAATTTGACATTTGACAGGAAAACTATTTACCTTCATCAGAAATGGGCTCTACATCCCAAGGACTCAGCTTCTCAATCTCCCCGTTGTCCCATCTGGTGAGAATGCAAGATAATGTTATGAGTTTAGTCAATAAGTGCAAACACCATTACAGCATAATCATGAGCCTTTCCTGACAGTGGCCGTTTACCCACCTGACTTTGAAGCACTGAAAGAGGCTGTCAGGGTATTCTGCCTGATAGGGCTCCTGACATACAATGGTCCCAAACCACCAAGCATCATCTATCACCGAGCGGAACCTGTCGTCTTCAACACACACACACAAAACATGTCAGCTTTAAATTGGGTTCAGATGATGTTGAATTAGTGAACACAACTCAAGACTCACTGCGTGTATAAAATTGGCCTTGCATTTTGTTAAGAAAGTGGTTTTATTTCAGGAACTGTAACAAGGCTCCTTAAAATGTTCCGTCAGAGTAACAGGAACAGACAGGAAGCCACTTACAAATGCATATGTGGCGGCACAGTGGCACAGTTGCCTCACAGCAGGAGTCCAGAGTTTGACTTTCTGCGAGTGGTTTGCATGGTCCCCTAGTGCTTGCTGCCGACAATGAATTAATAAATAATACCAGGTATAATTTAAAACAAATTGCGTGTGGGAAAGTTGGCCAAATTGATCAAAAGTAGGAAGCAGATTCAAAGAACATTCCCATCAAACCCAATTAGTTTCACACCGTGATAGACGTGGAATAATAATAACAACAACAACACATATTTACAAAAACATAACTGAGCGTAACTAAGTCAAACGCAACAGACATTAACGAAACCCCACGTGTACCAGACTACACTCTCCCTCCAATTACTCCCAGTCAGCTTTTATTACCCTCCCAGCAGGTAAGGCCCCTCCCCTGGACAGGTATACCTGACACTAAGGTAAGGCCAAGACTTTACCTGTTAGGGTAAGTACTTGCTTCCTTCAAGATGATTTAAGTCCCATACCTTATAGTGTTTAAGTAAAACTACAAACACTAAGAACTTAATCACAATCCATAAATACATTAAACTCAAAATAAAAATCCCAACCCCCTGAGGTTATAAAAATGGTCGACATAAGGCCCACCTCCTCTTTGACCTGACCATGTGGTGGACCAGGTTAGTTTGTAGATGAATGACTTTAACTAAAATGTACCAACTTTATGAGATCAATTTATAATAAAACATATTTAACAGAACTGTGTGTTGAGTGATAATTGACTGGAGAACTAAATACGAATTAAACAAAACAAACCCGGGATAGTTTAATTTAGCTGCATTGTTAAAATGGCCTTGATTGAAAATTAACACATGCATGAAATTAACAAATACATAAACTAAAGGTGGCCTAAGGTCAACCCAAAAGAACAGGCTTTGGCTTACTCAGTATGTTTACATGCACTTGGACACTTTGAATTTCACAAACAAAACGGCAAAGGGCTGAGCAATAATAATAATAATAAAAAAAAAAAAAAATAAAAAACTCAAATCTATTATTATTAAGCTTTTTTCCCCAAGGGACTCAAAGCACTTTGTCCATTATTCATTCACTCCACAGTCACACACTGGTGGTAAACTACCTGTGTAGCCTCAACTGCGCTGGGGCAGACTTACAGACGTGGCAGCAATTCTCCGACCACCACCAAACATTATCACATATTTATACATCAGTGTCATGGACACTTGAGGCAAAGTAGGTAAAGTGTCTTGCCCAAGGACACTACAACATTATGAACCGAGGACAGCGGTAACCAAAACGCCAACCTTCCAGTTATTGGACAATTGCTTTACCACCACATCTATAATTTGTACAGGTGAGGAAGACATTCTGTGACTTGGGGCTCACTTACTTGGCTGCCAGTTTCTCCGGAGAGCCTCGTCGTAACATTGCCTTAGCACCAAGAAATCAATCACATCCGGCATATCATGATACCTGATGGATAAACATTTTATTAAAAAGTTTTTATGTCAAGGTTAAAATAAAAACTCAGTCATTAAATTTGCCAAGCTGCTTACTTGATAGAAAAAGACTTGTCAGTGATTTTGCCTGTGCCCGTGTCAATAATAGTCAACTTCAGGCAGCAAAGTGTTGGAGGGCAGACTTCATATTTGATTCCTGTAATCTTTACAAACTCTTGGTCCTGAAAACAATAGGTAAAATATGAATAAGGCATTAATATCGTACAAGTTATCTAACCACTTCTGCCCTGGTAACGCCCTTTTAAATTAATATGAACCCATCTTATCGTCTTACCCGCAGCTCCATTTTCTTCCAGGGCTGTTTCTCTAAATTTATGGGATAGAGTTCACTCCGGCTCACGGCTTCAACATAGGCCTCGTGTCCTTGACGAAAGTAGATTACCTAAGAGCAACAAACACAGACCTGATTATTTTTGCCCAAAGAACTGGAAATATGTGAACTCCGTCCTTAATAGGCATTTGAAGCTATTTTCTTTGCTTACCTCATCACCCATTTGGGGAACAAAGGGAGATTTCCTGGGAATGACATCAGTGATCCATTGAGACGGTCTAAACTCATTGGACACCTCCCTGTTGATGGACGGCCTGGGCTTTGGTCGCTGATAAAACACCAGACAGACATTCATGATAAGTAAGCATTAAATATATAGTGCTAGTTTATGATCTATGAACTCACCCTTGGGGACTTGTTATTAACCTTCTTTGCTTTGCTTTTGCTTTTCTTGCGAGGGCTTTCTTCTTCGTCGCTGTGTTGTTGCTTTTCCTCCTCCTCATCCTCTTCCTCCTCATTCTCCTCTTCCTCGTTTTCATCTTCAGAGCTGCTGAGCCGCCGTCGTTTTCGTGAAGACAGAGGCGTGGAGGGCTGCAAGTTTATTCCAGCATCGGCCGTCCAGTCTGAATACTCGCTGGACGTGTGGCTGTTTAAATAAGAAAGAGCAGTATTTACAACATTTTAAGTTTATAGTGAATATAAATTATGTTTTGTGCACTGATTGGGATACAATGCCCTTAATTACAGGACAACAAATACAATATATTTTTTATGTTTAATGGTACTAAAAAAAATTTATTATATTTAGGATTAGAAATTATTACTACATGATTTGGCCACTGCTTTAGCAATTGTTTCAGCTAAGCCTGACTGCAGGTCTGCTCTGGACCAAGCTAGCTGTGTAGCATGAAATTTCAATAGTAACTAATATTTTATATATATATATATCTCTCAAGATATATCAAGAAACTGTCACTCAGTTTATTTTGCAGTAAGGTCAATATATACACTTTAGTTTAGTCAGACACATTTCTGTCAGTCATTCCCATTTCCTAATAATGTTCATACCTTGAGCTGTCACTGTTCCACTCCTCATCATTGGATGTATCCAGGTCACTGCCTTCTAGTTCATTGTCCTTGTGAGAGACAAGAAAACACGTTTTAATTTGAAGGCTCTCTACTTTTTGAAAAAAACAAAACAAAATGCACCTCTTATGAAAGATACTCAGTTGTGTGAACTTTTTAAGTAACTTAAAGAAAGTGGTGATTGTGATACCTCAGAGTGGGCTTCTGAGCTGGCCGTCTCCTCGCCTTCCTCACAGGACAAGTCAAGATATTCCAGAGTGTCGCTGCGGTTGTGTGTTTTTTTATTGGTGGTAGAGGGTTCCTCATCAGAGTCATCCTGTGTGGACAGATGGGACTGTCTTACTTACAAAGACTGGGAGTAATGAATGGATAAAACACGATTATATTATATAATACTAAGCCATATTTCCAATATGTAGAGCAATGAACATGCTGCATCCACTATTAGATAAAAATAAACATCAAGACAAAAACCGAAAGAACAAAAGCTGCAGAGAAAAAGCACTACTGACTCGACAGCTGCTGTACATGATGCGTTTTTTCTTTGTGAGGAACAGTGCAACCTCTTCATCTCCTTTAACAGTTCTGACTTCCTCTTGATCCCTGAAAAAGTGATGAATTAAAAATCACAGTGTTCTAGCAAAATGTTTTTACAATATTTTTTCCCGATGCAAATTTGTCAAGCCCTGGGCCTAACAGTTTATGTCAATTCTTTTACCTGTAGCTGCTATGTGGAAGTTCAGGCACCACCACCCTGCGTCTCCAAGCCTGTAGGTCTCTCTCCGTAGCCATCTGGCTGCGAGGGGCGTTTTGGTGCATCTGCCGAACACCTTCCACTTGACCACTGCGCCGTAAACCCACATTAGGGGGTGACTGCACATCTGCTCGATCGTTGACA
This sequence comes from Neodontobutis hainanensis, assembly GCA_024349245.1. Taxonomy (NCBI): domain Eukaryota; kingdom Metazoa; phylum Chordata; class Actinopteri; order Gobiiformes; family Odontobutidae; genus Neodontobutis; species Neodontobutis hainanensis. The sequence continues at coordinate 16,949,142 of JALDNG010000020.1, read as the reverse complement.
GACACTGCAAGGACAAATGACATATTAAACTGATGAACAATGAGTAGACTTAAATGTGTCAGCTAGAGCGAGACTGTGGCAGACCTCTGCGGGGAGTGTTTGGTGCCGGTGGGAAAGGTTGACCCTCGGCGTTAGCTTGCCCAGCTACCCCTGCTCCCCTTGCTTCAGTGCCAGTCTGGAGTTGTTGGTCGTGTTGTTGCTGTAGCTGTCGGATAGCCTCATCCAGGAGACTACTACGTCTTGCTGATATCTCTTCGGGCTCTGCAGTCTGCTGGCTGATCACCTGCTCAACCACCTCCCCATCACCTGAAAATAAGAGCATGAGGGGATACTGGTTAGCCCTCAGGCCCTACTGGAGCCATTGTACGTTTTTTGAGTTGATTATTTGCTCTCATTTAGACTTTTCTAATGCTAGGGTGATAATATTTCATAAAAGTGTGCATTTAATATCAATTAATTATTTCTAAATTTAAATTATTTATGACATTTATATGTCATTATTACCCTTCAGTGTATTTTTGAAGACATTTGTCTTTTAATAGTTTTTTTTTTAATTGTAGCAATGTTTCTGCACTTTTTAAGTTATTGTCTATTTTGTTCCAAAGAGTCACACCACTTCGAGTGATAGACTGCCTTTTAATGTGGTGCAAACAGACTGTACTTTTAAATTAAATTTGACCCTTAAATTATACTCCCCTTCACAATTAGTGAACATTTTGTGGATGTTAATCGGAATTTGATTTAAACTGGCATTTATAAGGACAAATGTTGGAACTGAAACTGCATTTGCGATACAATAAAAGGTTTAACATGTTTAAATAAGACCCAGTGACCTAAAATGGCTTTAAGAGGATGAGGGTTCAGAAATAAGTAGGGACCGATTTAATTTCTTACTTGTGGCGACATATCCCAGCTGTGGAACTAGGTGTTCGTCAGCAATGTTCTCTCGGCCTGGGACCAGACGCTGATACCTAAAAGAGGTTGAAAATAAAGGTTTATTAAGATTTAAGATGAGTAGTAGTAAGTGGCTGTTAATTACACTGTGTCCAAATACAGCATAAAAGGGCACTCCTGTTATTTTCTGTTTACAACCCTAACATTGTCAATGAGGGCAGACACCCAGTTCAAAGAAACATCACACCAATGTACCATTTCCAATAATAAAACTGCTAACACTTGCCCTGTTGAGCCCTGTTTGTACTTGTGTTTTTGCTCTTACCGTCTTGTGCGTCACAAAACTGTAATTTATGATCTAAAATTATGCTTTCCATGTGGTAGATGAAAAGCCACCTACAGAAAGCTGTGAACAAACTCCTGCAAAGGCAAAAGGATGAACTATTTAAGATTATGGAATAAACTTAAAAAAAATAAAATAAAAATGTGACTCTAAACATTATTAAGTTTATTTAAAGTAATCATAGCTTTTGCTTGCTATAAGCATTAAAAAAAGATAGATCATGGCTGTTTTTCTCATGGTAAGCAATAAAAACAGAACAAGAATGTCTTTTCACATTGGCAAGCAATTTGTCAGTCAAAATATAGAATCACAAGGGCTCTGTTTACTGCTGGCAATTTTGCAACTTTCAATATAGTTCAATATCAGTGTGTTCATCCTAACTGCCTGTGTGCATCTTTGAGAAGACAAATTGCAACATTACACCCGTTAGTATATGGTGTTGGAGAAGGCAGTGCTTGTGCGACACTTTAATAATGCTACACAAGTTATAGTTGTGACTGTAGTTAATAGTCTGCAGGGGGGGACACAGTCTATGCATCTAGCAGCTCTTACTGGGCTATGGTCTTTTAATGTAAACAAACAGCTACAGATGTTTTATCAGCAGTTATGGCTAATTCCTTTTTTTTTTTTATGCAGCAGTCGGTTGGGAGGCAGTCTCAGAAAATTAGATTGTAGACACCATGAAAAACTAAGCACGCTGGTGTAACTATTGGTTTTAGTTTGAAGAATCTGATTAAAGCAGTTGAGCAACACACACATGGGCGTGTTCTGAACAACATGGACCATCCCCTGTATTGAGCTTTTGAACAACAGAGAGCAGCCAGTGGACAACTCAGATCAGTGAGCTTGGACAATGAGCGCAGGACAGAACATCACAAGAACTCCTTCTTCCTCCATCTTCCACAGACTGTACAATCAGCCTGTGGAAGATGAAGTCTGAATCAACTTATCTGGAAAAGAATTATCCAAATTTTCCCTAAAGCTGAATTAAAATGAAGGAGGTTGTGTTGGGTGTACCAAGTGTTTACCTACTAATATTGTGTCTTTAAGCTTTGTAAATAAAAATAATCTCAACCCACCTCGGTGGGTGGGGGTTTCCATCCACATCCACCAAAAAGGGAGGGGGCATGAGATGTGGAGCCTGCTGCGTCTGTTCATCCAGCACAAAACCATTGGTGTCCCGGATCAGAGGTCTGTAGTCTGTGTGAAAGAACACCTGGTCTGGAAGCTGTGGAGCAGAAATAACACAGTTACTTCATATCTGACAGCGATCAGTGGACTCTTAATCCTGAATCTGTCTTATTCTTGCCTTGTCATAGGGCTTGGAACTGCCAAAGCCAAAGATGAGCAGATGGCCATGGGAGTCTGTGCAGGCGAAACGTTGGCCGTCGGGGGTGAATTTGCAGTCGAAAACCGCTCCGTGGCCCTGGCCCTCAATCTGTGTCAAGAGCACACACACCCAAGAAACAGAAAAAAGGCTTAGAGAAATATAGTGGTATAGTTTAACACTGTAGTGCTAATATAATTGATGGATTACACTAGAAAAGGAACAAAAGTATGATGCAAATTACTCAGAAAAATGGGTTTCAAATGCTTGTCTCAAAATAACATTGCTTGCATTTGTCTTTCTTAGAAAAATAGTAATTTTATGCTCCGTGTTACCTATTAGAAGATGAAAATACTAATTGTTTCTATAACTGCCCAGAGGACAAACTGAGCACTGCTGGGGGTGAAGCATGCTTATGTTTCTTTTTGAGTACACATTCTTGCATGAAGGCTTAGAACATTTATGAACTAAAGTTGCAGGGCTACCATAGCTGTTCACATGCTCTAAAAAGCAGGAGTGCGAGTTGTGGAACTGCAATCTGCACCAGATTTTAATCAAAAACAGCTATAAAAACTATTCATCTCACCATCACCAAAACAATGTACCATATTAAAGTAGTGCTGAATATTTGTCCCTTGCAGTAGGTCCCATATGAAGACATTCCCATCATGGCCTGCCGACAGGATTATTCTGGGGTCAAAGGGATGTGGCTCCAGGACAAACACCTCAGCCTCATGGCCCTGAATATAATGTTAGAGTTAAGTTCTTATTTGGTTGACTGAGAAATGTTTTGAAGTTCTACAGACATATTAGACAAAGAAGTGTTGTGTTCACTTACTTTAAGGATATGTAGCAGCTGTCCTGTGTAGGAGTTCCACACTTTGAGGAGATGGTTGTTAATGGCTGTGATAACTGTATTGTCATGCCGATCCCACGCTACCATGGTGACTTTGGGTTTGAAGTAGCTTTCTTCTTCATTCAGTGTTTCGGAGCTTAAATTAAATAAACAAACAATATAAAGATTGAAAATCATATATAACAACATTGCAAAAAAATGCTAAATAAAAAAGTGTTGGTTTTTTTTCCAAAGATAAGAGATAATTCAAATATAGGAATTAGTTTGGAGACTGGTTGAAACAGTGGAGCAACAGACACAGCACTGGGCTTTATGAACAACAGAGAGCAGCCAGTGGATGTCTGAGATCAGTGCGCTGCAAGATTTGCCTCTTTTGGGGCCTTTTAGCCTCCATTTAATAGTAGACAGGAAACAAGGAAATGTAGTTTACCCATGAAGAAAACCAAGAGACTGAATGATTGTCTATACCCTGGTAGAGTGGCAGACATGTTGAGCAGGATGCATCTCCACTGCTGTCGATTATGCAGCTTCCAGATTCTTGCCGTTCCATCACGACTCCCACTGACAAATCTGTGAGCACAGCAAAACATCTTTATTATCACTTCCTAATGCAAAATTAGAATTAACACTAATAATTTATTTACATTAGAGCGTACCTTTCACTGGAATGACAAAACTGAATGCTATCAACTTTATCCTACAAAGAGACCACAAATAGTAAATGTTTAAAAGCCATTGCACAAGATTTGAAACCAGACTTTGAGATTCAGTGCAATAAAAAAAGGTCTACGCTCTTACTGTGTGTTCATGAAGTTCAGATATTTTTTCTGGACTGCCACTTCCAAGGTAATATATTCGGATGACGTCGTCTGTGCTCCCTGTTGCTAAGAACATTCCACCTGAAAGGGTTGATTTGATTAAGCTTTTGAACACACAAGGGTCACTGTTAAGTAACTGTTGTTAAAAAAAAAGAGTTATGCTCAATAAGAGTCATTTACCTGGACTGAAGGAGGAGCACACAGTCTGAATCCCTGGCCTTGGTCTTTCTATGAATTTATTTGGCCGGTCACTTGAAATAAAAAATAAAGAGCAAAAAAATGTAAGTTGACATTTGTTTTTGCATATTTTAACATGGTCCAAGTATGACTGAAGTGTGACTGCAGTCAGACAAAGGTTATTACAAAAACAAAACAAAAAAAAAAGATTCTTTGAATACTCAAATAGCTTCCCTGCACTGTTATGTCTTCCAGATGATTTAAAAGGAAAAGATCTGTACAACCGCTAGGACAGTAAAGAGCCAAATTCTCAACCAGTCCGACTCATAGTGTTTGCTGTAGGTATACAGTTACTTTTCTAACAGAGCTGACATTTTCACCAGGTCATTTACAGGCTGCAACTTACCAATCAGGTTTTGTCATCTATGCATTTATTTAAAAAAGAAAAGAAAAAAAATGGTCCAATGTGTTGGATTTTCATATAAAATAAATGCTCACGCAGGGATCCATTTTATTTCATATGTATGGTAATCTGTAGTATGATAATCTATTTGCACACCATTGGCTCATGTATTTTAACATTTACTTGTTCAGAATGTTGCTAGCTGCTAGGTAACATTAGCATGCATTGAGTGCTAAAAAAAAGTACAGCTAAACTACAAGTGGCTTGTTCATTAACCTGGACTGTAAATCAGCTAAAATGTGACACAAATAGCTCTTTTTTCGGGTCTAAGGTCTCTAACAATAACAAAATGGCTTGATTCAAGATGGTGAGCAAGATGTCCATCTTAACTGCCCATGTCCTTATTTGGAGACAAACTTTAGCCTAACAATCAGTAACAAGTAAATTAAGCAGTACTGGCTATTTGTGAAATGTGTGTACTTAGTATTAAAACTCTGCAGTGTGTCAGATTCTCTAAGAAATATCAACATTAGAACAACTGCAGCAGCTCTCACTCCTAAAGGGAGGGACAAGTGTTTGTTAGTCCTACATATAGGGTCATTATAGTCTTATTATTACACTTGTATAAAAAAAAAAAAGTTATTTTAAAAAGGACATAGAAGATAAAAGCTGGAATCACCTAAAGTTGATATTGTTATCATCCCACTGCCAGAAGCAGACAGTAGCATCAGTCCCAGTGGACAGCATGTAACGTTTTGAGCCCTTGGCAAATGGCGAGAACTGGAAAAAAAAAAACATTTCAGAGATTAGGCATTACTTGATAATGTCCAAGAATAACATGTTCAAAGTACACTGGTCTGATGCACTAGTCCATATAGTTCACTGTAGAGACTCTTGTACCTGTAGGGAGGTAATGGATCCACTGTGGCCCTGCAGCACAGCCACAGGGGCACAGGTACGAAGGCACCACACACGGATGGTCTTGTCACAGCTTCCTGCCGCAATCAACGTGTTTTCATAATTTACTGCCAAATCCGTTATTTCAGCAGAGTGTCCTCTCAGTGTCGAATGAAGCCTTCCATCAAATGAAGACCAAATCTTTACTAAACAGTCATCGGAGCCCTAGAAACAAACAGACAAAAATAATCACAGACATGATGTGACAGTGCAGAACAAGCATGCATACTATACCACAAAGAACCACTAAGAAGAACATAAAGGCAATCCCTCCTACAGCATTTAAGGGTCAAGGTATTAGATCACTAGCCAGTTTCAAAAAAGGTGTTAATTAATGATAGAAGGTATTATCTTACTGTGAAGATCCTGAGACCAGTGCGATCAAATGCGATGCAATACACTGCAGACAGATGCCCCAGGATTCGTCGATGCAGACGCATGTGCTCATAGTTGCAGACAGGGTTGATGGCGCTGAAGCGCTGGACCCCCGTCAGCTCTCTTCCTCTGTGAACCTTCACTGTGAATGACGAGATACAAACAATCACAATGGTGGAATAATACGTAGAGAAAAAACAAATACTACAAGCAGTATTATGTAGGATCTATGTATATAAATTAACTTAACAGAGGGACCTTGCTAATGAGACAAAAATGAGATGAGACGCAACGTAAATGCTGGTTATATGACGACTATAATTAAATGTATAATGCAACAGATAAAAATGAGAGTAAATTTGTCTTCATTTTTGTTGAGATGAAAAAATGAGACAAAACAAAATGTTGTAACATTTCGTCTTGTTTAGTCGCATTATTATTTTTCACTATTTCCGTTTCCTGCGCAGACGTAGGCGACGTCACTTTCTCAAGCCCCTCTTGCGGCATTGTTTAGGAGACGACAACAAAACAAAGTAAAGTCAGACACAGAGTAAGGGGCTGATGGCCGGCAAGCCGGGTCTGTTATGGAAAAAGAATGTGAGAAATGCGGCCACAAAATCCCAGGAAGCAACACCATGGACCTTAAGAGACATTTCAAGGCATTCCATAATGAAATTGAGGCAAGTAAAGACATTAACATATAGCTACTTTCTATTTTAGAAAGCTTGTCTCTTTTTCCAAGGTTGTGGTTAGTGTGTCTCATTTTAACTTTAGCTTTAAACGTTACCCACTGGAGCTGAAAACGAGCAGACAGTGTGAAAAGACAAACGTGTGTGTATATTTGTTTGTGAGAGTGTAATGTGGGTTCTTAGTGCCTACCTGACTGACTCCATGTCTACTAAAAAGAGACTAAAATACAATTTTTATTGACCAAAACTAGACAAAAATAGTCATGAATACTTGTGATTAAAATAAGACTAAAATGCTCAGACTTTTAGTTGACTGAAACTTGACTAGACTAAAAAGAGTATGAACGTGACTAAATCTAATAAAATCTAAAATAACAGCTTCAAACAAAGACAAGACAAAAACTAAAATTAAAACAGGCCGCAAAAAACACTAGTCCTTGCATTTACCTAGAGGTGGAGGTTTTTTGCAGTTAAAAGGCCTCTCTGGTGGTCGCCCTCTGTGTAAGGCTGCATATGATGAAGCGCTAAACTGCACATTGTCGCAGTCTGAAAGAACATAGCACAGGAAAAAAATTACTGCATGTTAAGAGGTTGAAGGAAGCCAGTGATCATCAACCTTAAAAACTCATTGCTCATATTTACACCAAATACAAAACAATCACCTTTTGCAGTCCTAAGCATTGACTGCTTTCCGGAGCCCAGGAGCGAATGTACACCTGGGACACATGATGGCACCTCTTTGTCAAGAATCGGTCCAATTTGCTTACATATTTTAAGCAAATGGTCTGGAGAAATATGTCTGTTAGCTGCAACCTATGATGACAAATGTAATAAAACTGAGTTGAGAAAGGTTATGATTAGACGTAGGGAAAGAAACTAAAATTAAGAAAATAATCACAGCATTAAATAAAGGGACAGTGTTGCAGCTTAAATGTTCATGTACATTTGCAAGCATAAAATCTTTTTTTTTGTTTTTAGATAAAATATGAAAGCCAACAACCAATTTGCTAAAACAATCTATTCTATTATTATTATTTGTCTTACTTGTAGTTAACTATGCTTAAGACAATAGAGAGATCAATATGACAAAACAAGTAGCAGCGAGAAAGCTTACAAGCTGACAGAGCATTTGGTGTTTTTATGTTTCTGAACTCGTATCACAAGGGGCGAGGCTTCTAATGCAAAACTCTCTTTTATATTGGCCAATCAGAGCTCGGTTGACATGCAAAACAACGCAGTGAAAGTGTATCGCGCCGTCTGATTGGCCGGAGCTGCTGTCTCGACTAAGAGGAGAGTCTATATCCCACCCTATCCGCAGTCCAACTGTCGGGCTAAATAACATTAAACCTTCGACCAAAATGCCGATTTTTTGTCTAAATATATTTGCAGTCGTCGCTCGAAGTTTTAACTCGTAGCAGAACAACGTGTTTTTGTTAGTCTGAACAACTTACGCAAAGGCCATAGTCAAACAGGAAAAAGAACAAAGACCGTAAACAAGTGCAGAGCGTGGCGCACGGCTGTCACAAGAAGACAATACCAAACACAGACAGTGAACTTAACACATGTGAAGCTTAAACTCACCACATCTTCATAAGATCTTGGGTGCTCATTTCCCTGCCAATCCAATCTCCCGGGTAATAGCTGTCGAAAACAGAAATATGTAAAGCCACAATGTAAACGCCGGCGCTAATAACATAAAGCCAGTTAAACCCAAGTGATGTCAAAAAAGTGAGACGTCCAGCTGTGTTAAAAGTCGACAGAGTCAAACAAGTTTTATGTCCAGACTCAGCCGAGACATACGGATAGCGGCTAGCAGATAACAAGAGTCAAAGACAACACGAATACAGACCTGATATTCCTCTAATTCACTTGCCAGAACCTATAGTGAACGAAAAGAGATGGCTCAGATTATATTGTCTCCATTAAAGCTATTATCATACTAGTCAACTATTTTGAAATACAAGACACTGTGCCAGCCAAAGACACGCCAGCTCACCTCAGCTGCTCTCCGACATGGACCCGTTGTCAGAAATCGAGATATTAGATAGTACAGCTCTGAAATTTAACAATGAGTGATTAATTAGTGCCAAAAGCAGTTGGGAAATCAATCAACACAAGCAGCAACGTACTACATTGAGCTACAATTGGGTTTACTTCTGCGGCTTACCCGATTCAAGGAGCGAAATGTTCCGATTTTTGGCCATTGAATCGGCCGAGATTTGGAAAAGTGAAATAATTTTATTCTAACTTTATGGCTTTGTAGAATATGATATATTTAATTAATTTCGGTTCCAGTGCTCTGGCCCCCTCCACAGTTGCTCCCGCTTTCTGTTCAGCCTGTTTGCAGTCGCCATTGGAAGGATGAGGCCTCAGCGATACGACTTACTTCCGCCACAGCGGAGTGAACACAGGAAAAAGGGGGAGGGGAGAAGCGCTCCCTCAACAAAAGGCTCAAATACGTTGTCCTCTGTGCTAAGTGCAATTTAAATTTTTTACAAATGTTTTTATCCAAACCCCACCGTTATAAGTCGACTGTAAGAATTGTCAAAAATTGTTTAATTGCTCCAGTGTAATAACACGGTCGGCCCCTTTTAACTGACAAGGTCGCAAGTTCTGCACATGACGTCATCCATGTTTAGTTTTTTTTTTTTTTTAATAATTATATAGTGGGATTTACTAAGTGAAACAAGGTTCAAGATAGAGGGGACTATATTACACAGAACTGTACCATTAATAAAATTTCAAAGTATTTTATCTGCCTATAACTTAATCAAGTCAAACATCAGTGGATAAGCCAAAGAAAAACTTATGCAAGTTTTCTCCAGGCCAAATATGACTAATACTGATGAGAACTTACACTTCACTAGATAAAAAAACTTGTGAATGTAATGTCAATAAATGGCAAATTGTATCACATTGAAACTCAAAAAAATACAGCAAAATTCTTCAGAATTGTTTGTTTTTAATTGGCATCTTATACCATTCATTCATTTTTAAAGTTTTATTGTTGAACATTTTTATTTGAAATTGTACATTGGTAGAGAATTCCCTAAGCCACAGAGGAAATTCCTAAATACAATCATCCTTAAAGGATAAGCACTGACACGACTGACAAATACATTTTAGGCACAGTTCAGAACATGCAGTTTTTAAACCATTCTTAAATGTACCATTATTAAATGCAAAGAAAATATTGGTTTCACAGCACATGTGCATATTCTTATAATGCTGACATAAAAATATATATATGTAAAAAAAAAAAAAAAAAAAAAAAAAAAAAAGATACAAAGATATGAAACCCAACCTCCAGTTGTACTAAACACATTTAAACAAAATACTATGTAAAAAAATTAGTATAACCATACAACATGACAAGTCATCCTATAAAATTCATTAGTATTGTGACGTGTTAAAATCATAACAGTATAGGTTACAACACCTCTGGAATGCCCAGGACCAGATTTCCCAGTTCAGTGACAGATTCCTGATAAGAAAAAACAACTAAAATCTAAGGCCACAAAGCTAGAAACAACAATAAAGAAATAGTCCCAATAACACAGACAAAACTTCCCTTCACTGAAACCACAAAACTGGAATTTGTAGTTGTTAAAACGTTCCTAAAAACACTGCTGTTTTAAGAAAATAGATGTTCTTGTGTTGTCTATAAAGAAGGTAGAAGGTGGCAAGTGTCATTAAGGTGTTACTTTGCTGCTTTGTCTTCCCCAGCTGCATCCTCTTTTTCTTCAGCTTCAGGTGCAGCCTGCAAAAAGTTGCTTGGTTGTTTGAACTATTCAAACTGCACATATATCAAAGTAAAGAGACGAGATTTGGCAAATATACCTCATCAGCTTTGGTCTCTCCATTTTCTGCAGGGGCTTCTTCTTCCTCCTCCTCCTCAACCTGGGGTTCCTCTTCCTTCTCTGGCTTGGCTTTTGTTTCTTTTACCTTTTTGGCTTTGGCAGGCGTCTGTAACAAGTAATTACACAATTATCAAAGCAATGTCCTAAACAGAAATAAAATACTGAGTAGGAGCAAAATTTTATGGGGATCAGCCAAAAGGCACTTACTTTTACCTTTTTCTTTTCTGGCTCTGGTGCAGGCTCTGGTTGTTTCTGCAACATAAACATTTTGGATTATATAAATAAAATAAAAACAGATTTTATTGATAAAAAATTTACTGTAAAATGTACCTCTGATAATCTAGCAGACTTTCTTCTTGGCTAAGGGGAGAAAAAAAATACTCTGAATGATTTAAACATGTGATACCAGCAGAGTAGGAAATTAATTGATTTTATGTATTTTCTTAAATTAGATTAATTTTTTGTCTAAGAATGTGGATCAAACTACTCGTTTGTGTGCTGTACAATCTTTTATTTTTTATTTTATTTTTAGGTGATCTTTTGTAAATACATCTTTGAATATAGACCCTTGTACCTCTGAATTGTTATACTGTCAAACAATACAGTTTCTGTTACTCATCATTATAAAAAGGTTTCAGAAAACAGAGTAAAGATCAACTTTACAGTGTCACCCTGGCGCCCTCTAGAGGAATTAGTGATCCAAAAACAGTGACTACACAACGTGGACTACAGCGTAAATTAAATCAATGTTGCACTCTATCGAGGAAAGAACGAAGTATATATTCCATATATTTATTTAATAGCAGCACTAAACCAAGTAAAAAACAATAATGCACCAAAACATGGCATTTTAATGCTATGGGCAATAATTAGAACAAAATGTTCATTTGAGTGTAAATTGTTTTTTGTGCACCAAAAGAAAAAAATAATAAATAAAAAAAAGTTGCTTTTATTTTTAATACATACCTCTGTAGTTGCATCAGCCTCACCGGTAGACTAATAAAAGAAAGAACAAGAGAGAGCATAAATGAGCCACATAAAGTGGTTATGAGTTAAAGTGGGTGTGTGATGTTAAAGGGGGATGGGCACCTCTCCCTTCCCTTAAGTCACAAAGAAATTGGACAGTCTCAAAAGGAAGGAAGGGAGTGCGATATTTAAAATGTTTTTTTTTTCTCTTTTTTTCTATACAAAATAAACTTTATCCTGCCACATGGTCACCGAGTTTTTAGACATTGTTAAGAACTGAACATGGTAGCCTTTAGTTAGGTTAATAGTCTATCATTTTTGTACAGCTTGTCCGTTGAGATCCCAACAAATACCTGCATAATTGCAAAAACTTTTGAACTTTGATACATTTTGTTTGGATGGAAAACAAGCAGTGTCGCCTTCTTTTCTAAAATATGGAAGCTGTCGAAGAAAAGACTTTACACCTCGCGGAAGGTAGGCGAGGTTGGAGGGCAAATACCCCTTGAGCTTCTCATACACAAATAACAACCCAACACCTTCGAACAAGAATGGCTACACAAGCAGTAACATGCACAAGTTCAATAATTCCAATCTCAGTCGTAGGACTAATAAAGAAACGAAGATGATCCAATAAACTGCAACCTGTATATCGCGAATGGTTACACCCCTTTGTTATAAAGCAAAATGTGGCCCCAGTGTGTTTAAACGACAGCCAAAAAGCATTTAATCGCATTTCCTACACGTTACCTTGCAAAAAAAAAAAAAAAAAAAGATACAAAACAGTGACTTGAGTACAGTAGGAGATGTGCATGTAGCACGCGCTGCGCGGCACTAAGTAAAAAGGCGCCACTTTTCTGTATCAACAGAGCAGACACGACAGACCTGAGCACGGCAGAGGTGGACCGCAGACTACTGTCGCGTGGTCAAAACACGACAAATATTACAATATAACGAATATGAGATATAAAACAAAAAGATAACACACAAAATCTGCATGCATTTATCTATACATAAAGCATGTACTGGTAAAGTAGCCTTATACACATTTAACTTACTTTCTTTCTTGGCATTGTTGCTCAGGTTGTAAGGCAAAGAAAAGGGACAAAGGAACCTTCAGTTGCTATGAAGAAACTGAATGTAATGCCTATGAAAGACTGCACCTCAGCATAAACCACCTCCTGAGAACTCTCTGTAACTTCACATAAACGTCCGAGCAGTACCAGAACTAGCTCAAACCGGATTGGATCCCCTCTCGGTATATTTTATTCCTTATCCTACCAACCCACCAGGAAGAGCCATTACCCGCCCACTGCTTTCAGTGATTGGCTTTGCGGTTGGGGCCACACGTTTTCAAACTAAAACAACTCACCTGTGTGGACAGGAGCACATGCCAATCACTAAAGCTGCTCAACTCTCACTTAGTTTTCTCCTCTGAGAGTGCTTTTATGTCCAGTCTATTTTAATAAACCTGTTAAATATTCAGCTCAATGCGGTGTGGGCTAGTGCATAACTTACACCCACTGTACAACGAAAACAGGATAGTTTCTACCCTAGCTTAACCATAATCAGATATAATTAATTACCAGTGTAAGTTTAATGAGACGCTTATTATGTAACCGTCGGTAAACGTGCCCCAGCACCAGGATCTCTGGATCAAGGAGGCTGGCCGTGGCGACTGATCGGGGCGGAGAAACAAACATGGCGGCGGGATATGCTTGGTTCCTTGTGTTGTGTTCGGTTTTTTTGTGCAACCTTATGAAAACACTTCTTCCCTCTATATCGTCTTTTGTAAGTAGGACATTTTTCTTGGACATATACTGTTTGGCTAGAATGCGTAGCTGTGTTTAAGTGTAATGTGACTTTATTTGCTTGCAAGTGCTTTGTGAGCTAGGTCAGGGCTAGCACTGCTTTATTGTTACGTGTGTTCTGAAAACGTTTACAAGCTAATCGTACAGATTGTGCAGAATGTTGTGCCACATGCAAGAAGTAATAACTGCAGTGTGTGATTACTAAGATGAAGGCAGCAGACCTAAGTCAGACCTAATTTCTCATAATTTTCATGAGAAATTAAATTATTCCTCACAGAGTGGAAAGCACTTTAATCACACACCTGCCACATTAACTACCATCTGTCTATAAACTTCATATTTTTACTCATTTAACACACATTAAAGGGGATTTTTTGAGTATGTAGGTATTGGCCAGAAATGGAGAAAATGCAACAAATCTGTTTGGTATTTTAAAAAAAAAACCTGGATGTGACTGCCGAATACTTGAACACTTACGACTGCTATAATCATCTTTGTATGTGTCTTTGAAGCTGTCCAAAATGGTTCAGAAGGATGCTGAACAGGAAAGTGAAATGAGAGCTGATATCCAGGAGATGAAGAGGGAGCAGTCTGCCATAAGTATGATGGATGAATTTGCTAGATATGCTCGACTGGAGCGCAAAATCAACAAGATGACCGACCGCCTGAAAACACATGGTGAGATAGTCATCAGAATTAGTAGAAAGCAGCTTTCATGACACAGCATGTGTGATTATCAGCCTTTTCACTACCTGTCTTACCAAGAAAAGTGCTTTTGATTAATGGAAGAAGTGGATATTTGCCAGAAGCGGTTGTTGTTGGTTCACGTCTGACAGTTTTTGGCAGCAGTATTGTGACGTTCTGTTTTTGTAAAAGCTTAGAATGACCTAAAATGTGAATGTTTTTTATTTTTTTGTAGTAAAATCAAGAACAGCACAACAAGCCAAGATGAAGTGGGTTGTGAACATTGTCTTCTATATTCTACAGGTAAGTTTAAGTTCTTTTTTTTATACAAGTCTTTTTTAATCCGTCTAAAGAGGTTAACAAATTCAGAACCACAATATTTCCTGTTGTTTCATAATGTTGAAATTAAAACACCAGAGAATTGTGAAATTAGAACATACGTTATAGGAGCTGGCTAACCTATTTCTCTTTATTGTTGTCAGGCTGCTCTGATGATCTCCCTGATATGGAAGTATTACTCTGATCCTGTCACTGTGGTCCCAAGTCGGTGGATTGCTCCTGTGGAGCGCCTTGTGGCTTTCCCCACTGGAGTGGCAGGTAATCAGTCCATATACAGGTAGAATAAATACTTTTTTAGCCCATGTTGTTTATTCCATTCACTGACCGGATCCCTTTTTCTCTTTTAGGTGGTGTGGGTATCACATGCTGGTTGGTGGTTTGTAACAAAGTAGTCACATTGGGTCTCCATTCTGTCAGCTAGACATTGCTACTAAAACTGAAAATTAAATTTCTTTCTAACTTATTGCTTCACATTGTGTTAATAAATTTTGTTTGTTGTTCTGGCCAACAACAATGCAGTGCATTTTCATGTTGGCCATTTCCCATTGCAAGAATGTGACGTCATGATGGTGAAATGTGTTTAATTTTGTTTTGAAATTTTAAGTTAATTGCAATAGCCTACTTAAAGTATAATTTTATGATGTAAAGTATTGGAAATGAAAAACTGGCTTTTTTAAAATTCATGTGTCTGTCTTTGTTTCTTTAAACACATGGTAGTCATAATGGGCTTTATGTTGTTTTTCAGTTCTGAACATTTTAAATGGCCCAAGTCTTATATTGATGCTTGGCAATGGGCTAGATATTCCAATAACATTCCAATAAGAACTGCTGAAATAGTGTGTGGGATGTAATTAGCTGGTATTTCTACATAGTTAGATGTAAGTGAGCCGTTATAGAGTGTTAGCTCTACTAATAAGGTAGTCTTTTAAAAGTGTCCCAAGAGTCACAACGGTTTAGCTGAATCCAACAGCTTGCTTGAAGTTTGAATAATGCTCATGGAAAATGTATTGGATGCAATCTGATGTTGGACATTTAATCAAAATAAAAATCAGAAGTTACAGATAAGCCTGGTTCCTAAGTTTGAAACCTAAACCTCTGAGCCTATAGTGTGATCAGTGCTTCTTCTACCCATATATGAACTCGGCCAGGTCTGGAGCCTCGTGTTGCCAGTGGCCTGGTCCGACAGACAGCTGAAGGTGCCAATCAGTGCGTGCGCTGCAGAGCCACTAGGGGCCAAATCCAACCAACCAACTACAGATGGAGTCCGGGGACAAAAATAGACCGAGGTCGTGTGTGTTTGTGTGTGTGTTCCCGGTGCTATGTCTCAGCCCTGGTTGTGCCCTAATAATAGAAGAGGCCGTCTTCTCCTTTAAGAACCCACTTGTTGCACACAGTCTGCGAAATAAATTTTGACAAAATGGTTATCAAAGTATTTCTCGCCACTTCATCGGGATCCACAGCGGTAAGCGTTCGTTACTCTGTTCCAGTTTAGACAGAAGTGCTCGAACAGTTCGGAACTTCAACCAACAAAGTCTAAATAGCGTCAAAATATCTCGAAATTCACGTCACTTCATTTTCTCATTTGTCTCATCTAAAAAAATAGCATACAAAATGTGATTTTATAGTGCATTACGGTAGTGTCTCTGCTTGTTGTGCTTCACGCGCAGAGCTTTCTAGAAACGGGACTGTCTAATTTATTTATTTTTTAATCCCACGGTCCCGGTGTAGCGATACTTTATTTCCACTCGGATCTTACTTCCATATCACAGCATATATCATATATGTATGTATGTATTTATACAGAGATCATTTCTAAACCCGTTGGAGTGGTCAGATTTAAAGTATGTCTTTAATTTATAAAGCTACTTTTGGCAAAGCTAAACTAAGGTGTCATGGTTTCTCTTCGGGTCACAGCAAGAGGGAGTCCTTTCCTCAGTTGTAAACTAGCCCGTTCTTCTTTTTAGAAAAACAGATAGCAGGCGCCATTAAAAACTAGAGGGTCGGTTCGACTATTAGCCCTATGTATTAGTTTGGAGACTCTGGTTAAACCACTGGGGCAACAGGATGCTATACTGAACAACATGGGCCAGCCCCTACATTGGGCTTTTGAACAACTGACAGCAGCCAGTGGACCACTTCTTCTTCCTGCCTGATTCAATTCAAAAAAAAAAAAATTGCATAACGTGACAAGACTTTAGTTAAATTCCTTATATTGGTCAAATGGCTCTATTGGTATTTGATTAAGGTAAACAACATTTATTATGTGATAATGTTGAGGTCATTTTGGACATTTCCAGAAAAATTATGCTGTTGGTTTACTGTCTCCATAAAAAGAAAGTCAGCTATTCCATTTATTCTGTGGATATTATTGCAGTGTAGTTTCTACAAACTGTCCAATTATCTTAATTTATTTAATGTTAAGATTAAGAAGAAGCAGCAAGATGTGGTGGGATTCTTGGAGGCTCTTAAAGTGGAGTACACTCCGCTGGACATAGCCTGCAATGAGGAGAATCGCATGTGGATGAGACAGAACGTCCCCCAGGAAAAGAAACCCACCAATGGCATTCCTCTCCCTCCTCAGATCTTCAATGAGGACAGCTACTGTGGGGTGAGTTTTTTGTAAAATTGTTCCATCATTATGCCTACTGCATAGAATCTCCACCTGCTAATAAAAATGTGTTTTATGCATTTACTACAACTTTTTCATTTTCTCTGCAGGACTATGAGACATTCTTTGATGCCAAAGAAGACAACTCAGTGTATGCTTTTCTTGGGCTCCCACCTCCTCCAGGATCAAAGGTTATACTTCCTTTCTTTGTTTTCTGAATAATAAGCAACCTATAGGCTATTAAAATCATTACTACATTGTTGAACTGTACAAATCTAATCAAAAAAGTTGGAAAACTGTCAAATGTAAATATAAACAGAATTAAATAATTAGCAAATCTCTTAAAACCATATTTTATTCACAAGAGAACAAAACAACATATTAGCTGTTAAAACTATATTTTACCATTTCATAAAAAAAAAAAATTGAGATGTGTTGCTTATATCAATTTCAAAAAGAGCTATTATAGTTCATTAAACAGTAAAAGTGTCACAACCTTTTTTGAACTAGGTTTGCATTTTCTGATGTGGAGACATAAGACACTATAGTCAGAAGATGATTAGACCAAGGAACCAGTGGCTAATAACAAAGCTGGTACAGAAGTAAAACTGACAACTCAACACAACAAATATGACATGCACTAAAATGTTTTATAATGTTCTTATTCCATATAAACTCTTATTAACATTTGTAGTGGTTTATTGGTAAATTGTGAGAGGGGCCAATCAACTTACATAGCGTTAGCCTAACAGCATAATTGACTAAGTCATTTTTTTGCCAAGTTGAGTTATCTACCTCACTCTACTCTCCTAACACTGCCGCTTCACTGTGTATCATTGGCTATGTCCTGAGCCTATCAGAGAGCTTGTTACATTAAAAAAACACTATCTGCCCAAATCATCCTATGTATTTGCTGAAAATTATTTTTTTAATTTTTTCCCCAAAACCTTAAACAATGACTTATGCTATATGCAATTATGCTATTAGACTAACGTAACATCACTTGGAAACAACAGAGAGGCAGTTGGCATGGAAGGGCTGCCATGTCTCTGTCAATCTTCCCCAGGGCAGCTCTCTCTGGCTATAAAAAAATAGTTTACCACCAGTTTGTTACTGTGGAGTGAATGAATAATGGACTCTATGAAGTGCTTTGAGTATTTTATTTATTCTTAATTTAACCAGGTAAGGCAATTGAAAACCAATTCTCATTTACAATGACGATGACGACCTGGTCCCGTGGGTGCGTGGGTGCGTGGGTGCGTGCGTGTGGGGGAGGTACTGTTGTACATGTCTTTTGTAGTAAGGGGGACCTACGCAGACAAGGGGAGAGCATGCAGACTCCACACAGTAAGGTACCCTTGAAAGGCCCTATGTAAATCCCAGCTGTTTTAATAAATTTGGGTGACTGACAGCTTTCTTCCTGGCTGCTTTAAAGGTTGTTCTCAAACCATAACAATGTTTATACTGTACTGAAGGGAGAAGCCTTTAACATTACTTGCTTATTCTGAGTTCTATGGTTTATAAAGTTTATAGTGTCTATATGAGCATCTATCTTTTATCCAATTAAATAAACCTCTTTGGCAGGAAGCAGAGAAAGCAGACATAGTGGAAAACGGAACCCATGCAGAAGAAAATAATGCAGATGGATCTACAGATAATACAACAGTAACATCTTTTTTACTTTCACTGTTCTTTTTGACAGTCAATTTCTTTTCCACTTTTCTCTAAAATTTCAGTGATTTATTAATTAACCCTTTTGTTGCGTGACAACAAATCACTATATACTGTATAGTGTGTTATAAGTGTGATTGTTATAATAATTTAAAGCAACATTATGTCACTTATCAGTTATCACCTTAAATGTATAGCTTGAACTTGACAATCATTAAAATAGTAGCCTTGGTGAAACTACACAATATGAGACTAATTTTAAGGTGTAACATTTAGTTCAAATTCAAAGTGTTGCTTTAAGTTTGGTTTGCTTTGCGTAAAATGATTTTTCACTGTGTATATTACACCCTCTTTACTCTTTCATTGTACTTTGTTCCAGTGATGCTCCTGTAGCTGCCTACGTTTTCTAAAATCATCTCGTGAATCTACAACAGCACAAACCACAATACATTATAATGACCATTTAGTTAATAATATCCATAGATTTAATAGTTATAGTCAAGTAGCTATGAAAGCTGGTTACTGCCACGTTGACTTTAAGTTCAAATTTCTTGAAAATTTTCTGAAAATAATAGTTGGATTACTTGGGGTAAACCCACTAACTTCACAAAGCAAAGTAGGTCTGGAATTCCTTCTCCAAAACACAATTTCAGGAATTCCTTTTGAACCAATCCTTACCATTTATTAAAAATGGGACAGGCTTTATGCAATTCTTCATTCTGACTAATTGGTCTATAAAACTTTTTAATAATGAGGATGGCTGGCCAGCTGAAATATTGTGAGATGGCAGTGGTGGAGACTATCTTTCAAATTGACTAGACAATTTAAATTTCATATCAAACTGTTGCTATTTACTTTCATTCTACTTTCTTATTAAGATTAAGACTAATACCATCTTTTCTTTTCACCCTACTCCTTTCCTTCTGCCTGGGACTCTATCATTAATAAATCTATCTTTATATTTGTTAGTTTTCTTTTTCTTTTCTCTGTTTTCACCTATATA
The DNA here is from genome assembly GCA_024349245.1 of Neodontobutis hainanensis. Lineage (NCBI taxonomy): Eukaryota > Metazoa > Chordata > Actinopteri > Gobiiformes > Odontobutidae > Neodontobutis > Neodontobutis hainanensis. Next base: position 16,929,364 of record JALDNG010000020.1, on the reverse strand, counting down.
TAAGGAGGTGCCAGTAGAGGAGCGCAATGGGAAAGCACACAGAGAGGAGGAACAGGCAGCTGGTAATGAGGAGGGAGGTGAGGGTGGCGAAGAGGAGGAGGAGGAGGAGGAGGTAGCAGAAGGAGAGACTGCAGATGATGAAGCTGAGGAAGATGCAGAAGAACAAACAGAGGAGGTCACAGAAGACACAGTAATTCCAACCTAAACCTAATCCGATTCCATGTTTCCTCCTGCCTCTTCATCCCTCCTTTGAATGGTTTTGAATGTCTCCTACATCATCCGTTAAACAGTTCGGCTTTCCCTTCACCATTAGCATTCTGATCCTGCCTCCTGTTGATGTCACTTCTCCTGATTAATTTGACTTATACACATCTTGCAACATTCCTTTAACAATTTTTTGCACTCCCTTCAGTGTTGTTAAACATTTGACATGTGCTAACTTTAAATTGAATGCCCCAACCCAAGTACCAACTCTAGAATAGTAGTGTAGTATGGTATAGTTTAGTACAGTATAGTAAAGTACAGTACAGTACAGTGTAGTATAGTATAATACAATATAATGTAGTACAGTACATTATAGCTGAGTGTAGTAGAGTAGTTTTAGTAGTTTAGTGTAATATAGTAGGGTGTAGTATTGAATAATACAGTACAGCCCAGTGTAGTATAGTATGCTATGGTATAATCTATATAAAGGTTTTAGTAAAAACAAAAACAGCTTGTATTTTCTAATTATATAGTATATTTAATGAAAAAAAAGAGTGAGCGCCAGTAGCTCAGTGGGCGGTTTGATCCCCGCTCAAAACATCCCAAAACATCATACCATCCTGCCCTCCCCACATACTGTCGTGTCCTTGGGCAAGACACCTAACCCACCTTGCCTCCGGTGGTGTTCCAGATGTAACACTGTAGCTTTGAGTACTTACTAGGTGGAAAAGCGCTATATAAACAACAAAAGAAAAAAGCAGTGAACCACTGTTAGTAGAGACTAAAGTTATATTTGTTATTAACTATCACAGCTTTGCTAATAGAATCATTACCATCTTCTTTATTTCCTCCTCTTTGATTAGTCTAAATGTTGGTACATTATTACTAGCTATGAGTTATTTACTGTATGGAACCATCCTAACTGTTATCTTATGTTTATTGCTGCAAATTCTCAGTAATTCTCATCATTACTGAAAAGTTTCTTTCTCATATCCACTTTTTATTATTTTTTTGATAATTCCTGAATGTATTTTACTAATAATGCAACATTTCTATTTACCAGTTTATATTCATCTGTTCATTCATGCTCTTCATCTGCATTTTGCTCTCTTTTTTCCTCCTTAGTCATTTCACTTTAAACCATGAATCTTTTTCATTAACGCTCCTGGTTTGTTAGTCAAATCCCACAAACTTTCCTTCTTCTGTCTGTAAGAGCTCTGTGCAGTTTAACACTCTTTTTCTGTGCTTTCTTTTAGCAGGGCCATGCAGATGAGGAGGAGCAGGTAAGCACTCACATTATTACCTTATGTGAAATAGGGATATCACACAGCATCAACTGATTTTGTTTTTTTATTTTTCATTTTCCTTTCAAACAGGAAGAAGAGGTAAGAACAGACATGCATTGTTAACATATTATTTGGCCCCATTATACCATAATACTATAATTATTATTGGCGCTAGTGCAAACAATCGTTTAGTCCATTTAGACATTTTTTCTTTTTCCCCTTTATCATTTCTGTTAGGGAAATGTGTAATATTGTAAATACATTTTTATTTGATCAATAGTAAAGCTTTAAGAAACGTATATTTACATAATATATTTACAGTATATTAGAGATTTGGCAGTATCACAATATCTGATCACTGCTGACACAGTAAATGTTTCTTTTCAAATGGTGTAAAGTCAATATCGGAGTCATTTAAGGCAAATAGAATTGTGTGTGTTACAAGCAACCACAAAAATATATGTTAGTGACATTTGAAAAGAAGAGAAAAACTAACAATGGCCACTAGACTAGATGATCTTTGGAAATTACCTTTTAAAATAGGTTTTACCCATTTTTTAGCATATATATCTGCAAAGTGTTTTCAGACTGTAGTCTACACTCCACTGTGGTGATATCTATTTCTGACAATACTAACCACCTACATTTTTCTCTGTAGATGTCAGCGTGGGATTTTAAATCTCTTATCTCCATCTGTAGTTTACACTGTTTAACTTGGTGAAGTGTGTGCTACTATCTACACCTGACCTCCATAACAGTAAAAACAGTATAGATAGTAGAAGTTCTCATGGAGTTAGTATATCACATAATAATTTCTCCATATTTAAGTATAAATCACATAACCTCTTGTAATCCACTTAAAGTCCTTTCAAAACCCTTTCTGCTGCTAAGTTTTTCCTCCTTCACTGACAGTACATTAAGGCATTTGAACCATTTATTTGCCCTTTTTTCCTCTCTTGGTTTGCTTCCCGCAGGAGGAAGAGGAGTTGCAGTCAGAGGTAACTGCGTCGGTGAAGGCCTCCTTACTTGTGTAGTCTTTGAGCTTATGGGTTTGCTGGTGTAGAGAACTCAGTTTGGGTTTGAGGAGGACTATTCTAACCTGACCTTTCTACTCCTTTCTATTCTCTCTTTACTTGCCTACCAGCTTTCACTTCACCCTTGCATTACCTCATTCTTGTTCCTCCATTGTCTCTTTTCTTCCTTGATGCTAACCACCTTTCATTTCTTCCCAGTTTGTGTTGCTGCTTCATGACATCCTCACAATCCCTATACTTTCATTAGAACTCAACAGACTTCTCTCTAGTGCATGCATGTGGTACTCATTTCCCCTCAAAGCTCGCTGACCTGCTATCTGTCTGCCCCTCAGGAGGAAGAAGAGCTTCGAGTGCTTGAGGTAGATTCATCTGAGCATTTTTATTTTGTTTCTTTATTCCTTTTTCAGATAGACGTGGTTGTTTTCTCACTCATTCTTTATTTTCAAGAACTTTCTCCACCTATACTTTATCAAGCTTAAATCCTTTTAGAGGCTATTAGGCTCTAAATAGTCTTGTTTTTACCATGATTATTTCAGCAGTGTGAACCTAGTGTTCTTAGAGATCACATGTATAAACATGCACAAACTGCATGAGTTTTCTTTATTTACTTTAGTTCAATGTAAATATTATACACATTATAATATATTATTTAATGATCTAATAAAATGATTCCATTGTTCCTTAAAAACTGCAGAATTTGGTTCTGTGTAGTGTATAATATGATTTGATGAAACACCCCATGTGTTTGTGTGTGTTTTTCATTACTTGCATTGACTTTTATTACAGGTCTGTATTGCATCCCTGACACAAAATATCAAAGTGTTACTTTTCACACAGTGTTGTTAAACCTTTTTCAGATTCTAGTTTAGATTTATATGTAATATTTGCCCATAAAATCCTAAAAAGAGAAAATGCCATAATATGTTATATTACTAAATACCACTAGATGGAGTCATGAGCTACTGCAGAGCTAAGTATCTTTGCTACAAACTTAAATATCCCAAATGCAGTTCATTCTACAGATTCAGAGTTAGGTGAGCGCCATAAACAAATATAGAAACTTTATATTACAACAGTGTGGACAACCAGTTTTGCCCAAACAACATATAACCCCTTTAAAGTTCTTACTGGAGCCCATTTCCAGCACTGTGTGAAAAGGCCTTAAGGTGTTTCAAAACATTCCAGTTACTGCCTGCTTGCTTTGCTTTGCATTCTTTCTTTTGTTCGTCTCCATCAGTTTTGTCATTCTATTTTGCAGGTAGAAGGACATGGCCTAGAGGTTCTTGTTAATTCTGACCTTGCTTCTGTTTCTTTTTTTATTTACTCCCTCTCTTCTTTCTATCTTTGTGCATGGACTGTTATTATTTTCCGTATAGATACTTGTTGGGGTACAGCATAAGTGTCACACAGTTATTTCAATCTCAGGTGGATTTGATTGTGAATCCCAGTCACTAACAGACCCACATATGTAGTTTGTATCCTTACTGCACCTGGTTTTATCTTCTATAGGAGGAAGAAGAGGGAGAGGTACAAGAGGTGGGAGAATCTGTTGAGCATGGTGTGAAATCACTGGAGTGGGGATTTTGGTGCATGGTGACATGATATAACACTGATTGTATGTCCCATCTGTCATCTCTCCTCAAAACAGTTTATGTCTTGTATGCACAGTAAAAGAATGAGACACAGACCTGTTATTGTTGAGTTAAAAAAATTACTATTTTGAGTATTTTGATGTGCTAAGTGGAAGTGAGCAATCAAAACATTAACACAGCCATGAGTCAAGTTACGGTTCTGTTTGAGTTGTTTTTTTTGTCATTGTCTATATGCCTGTGTGCATATGAGCATAAGTGGAGCAGGTTTTCAGTTTGATTTTGTTGCACAGACAAGCAAGGACTTATTTTTTAAAGGAGTCTATGTACTTTTTTTTTCTTTTTTGGGAGCCCCTTTTAGAAAAATGCGTGTAATAAGATTGATTTGTTGTGATTAGAAAATATCTGTTAGTGTGTACATTTCTGTCCTCTGTCTAGTCACATGACAACATGGAGGATACACCCTTCTCTTTTCTCTTTACAAAGCCTAATATCAGTTCCCCTTTTAACATTACTCAAAGAAGGCAGATTATTTGTAAGATAAGTAACTAAGACTGGTTACAGTTGTTTTAAAGGTGCACTGTGTAGTTTTTTTGGTAGCCTGTGAGCTCCTACGGTAGCAGGGACATGCTGTTGCAAGTGAAGAAAGAAAGATAGTAAAAATAGGTCTAATGATAAGTACACTTAAACACACTTAGAAATAATTAATTTAGTTTTGTAAAATGTCCTGAGCCCCAGCTCTGAGCTACGTTTCTCCACTCTGCACAGTTATATAATTAATAATTAATGAAACGGATTGTTTTTTACTGTATTCTATGGATTTAAATGAGTAGGCATTGTTTGACGAGTGTGTTCCATTTGAATCAGATGTGTACTGCAACATTTAACGCCTTGCACCTATATGTGCCATTTTTATTAGATTTGCAGTAATTCTGGTTTCTCTTAAACGTCAGATGAGAATGCACAGAAATTTCACCACTTTACCACTGGTGTCTTAACTACCAACTGCTCCTCTTTCAGCTGACTCGTATTCCATTTTTTACCTCAACTCACTATAAATTGTTTAATTAGAGTTGGTTGCGTTAGTGAAGAGTCATATGGCAAACCGTTACAAGAGACATCTTAGCTGTTTTTAGATTGAAAACCGTTGGGCATTTCAAACTGGACCCCTGGTTATTTTTCCTTTTAGTCATAAAAAGCAAAAAAATTACTCCCTTAATTTGACCAAATCATGCTTTAAGAATCCATTTAATAGAATTTCTTACACTTGCTTTTGTTTTAAAAGGAGGAAGAGGCCGAGTAGATGATGCTAAGAGTGAGATACTGCCCAGGTAAATGCACACAGGTAAAATCACACTTTTAGTCACTTTCTCAAATTCAGTTCGGGTGTAATCAGGGTTGCTTCAAAATAATATTTGCACTGTTTTGTTGTAGTGCTTTACTCCACCACTGGATGGCAGTGTAGCCTAATGTAGAAAACAAAACTGCAGCTTGTCCTTTCTGTGTTTGCCTTCACACCTTGCATTTATGTAAGCAGATTAATTAAAAAGATAAAGCCGTATTGCGTTGGGCTTTTGTGTTGCTCTTTGACCCTGCTTTTCAATCACATGTTGTTATATTATAATAACACACAGTAGAACTCTTCTATGCCTTATCTGTCAATGTGCAGCAGGGCCAGTTATTACAGTGTATGGGATGCATAAATCAGGTTCACCCTGTATAACCATGCCCTTTGGTATTTCTTTGCATTTTGAAGTGAGAATACCAAACACAGTGGCATATTTACAAGAGACTACATTATAGTCTCCAAGCAGCTACAGTGCAGAATGCCAGAAATATCCCACAATATTCATGTTTTTTGAGCCTCTGAGGCAAGCACCAATGATGACAATGACGATAATAATCCTAATCTTCAAAGCTCGTCTTTTAGCCATAGATCTCGTGTGACTCTGAAGGAATGGCGGCGCTCCTGTCCCACTTTCCGCCATGTCTCCGAGCCTCTGTCACACCACGTTAGAGGAAGCTGCTAAGTGAGCCTCACATGTGCCTCCAGAGCAGTGGGTGCACAGGGTGGCACGGGCAAAAACAACACTAGAAGCGATTGTGGGATGTATGTGCAGGGGTTTGACCTGGTTTTCCTCTTCTTCTGTTGCAGCCTGAAGGATCTCTCCACGACCTTTGACCCCTTCCCTGCCCATCTGACTGCCCCTCTTCATCCTATTTGCTGGATCCCACTGGATACAGTTGTTTGGCAGATGTGTGAAATGAAAAGAATTTACCACATTTACCACTTCCTTCCCCTTGTAACTGCATTGTTGACTTAATTTTTGTATTTTGCTTTAACATACTGTAGGACTAATGGAATGTGCAGAGACTTCAGTGAGTAATTGTTTTTTTAAAAATGTGCATTATTTTGTTTAACATAGAGATTTTATAACACTATGAGTCACCTTGTCTAAACACGTACCCCACCAGTGGAAGTTCTAAGCAATCATACCTTTATACGTTATATATTATTCAGTCTTATAAAGTGTTACGCTATCCATAAGACAAGAGCAGACTGACACATTCAAATCTACTTTGGCAATCAGGACACCTATATATCATGTTATATATGTGTGTGTGTGTGTGTGTGTGTGTGTGTGTGTGTGTGTGTGTGTGTGTGTGTGTGTGTGTGTGTGTGTGTGTGTTTCTATACATATATATTAAACATCATATAGATGATGTTTATTTAAAGGTGCAGTGTGTATCGTTTTCACACCCCTTCTTTCTACACCTGTAAACACCTACAGTAGGCTATAGTCTTAACACATACAGTGGAAACATGTTGGAGGAGTTCACTATTACTCCTTTATTTAAATTTCCTTCCCAATTTATGTCAATCATTCTAGTCTCCTGCCAAACAACATAAGCGTTGCTCGAATCACTAGAAACCGTTTTACATGTTCTGATCTGATTTAGCTACTAGCAGCCGTTGGCTGAAAAGTGCCAGTGCTAATGCTAATATAGCAGCGTTTCACAACGTACCAAATGTGTCAAAAATTTGACCTTTCAAGCATATGTGTAGCGGTTTTTCATGCCAATTGGGTAATGAGTAATGCAAATTAGAACTGATGTTCACTTTAAAAATTGGGTTCAAAAAGAAAAAGTGGATGTACTTCTAGGAGTTCTCAATTTGCAGCTGTATGAACAGAACCAGGAAGCAATTAAACTAATGGCTTCTTATAGGCATTGGTTCTACTACAATACAAAATCTACAATACAGACTTTAGATGGTATACTGCTATATTTTACACAAGATGACTTCAACACGGTTTGATGAACTATGTTAAAAATATATATTATTAGCTCCTAACATGGAAGATGGCTCAAATAAGACATCATAAAAAAAAACTTTGTGATTTCAAGAAGGCTTTCTGTAAAGTAAATATCGGAAATATCAGAATTTAAATGTATGACAGCTTATGGTTTCCATACTTCACTCCCAAGTGTCCAGAAGTCTCTTTTTCATGAACTCTTATGTTTTATTTAAATGTTCTGTTTACTCTTTTATGTGTAACTGCATTAAAAAGGCACATACAGAAGGACTGTAATACTACCACACCACTACTGAAACATGCTGCCAATACTGCCGTCCAATCAATGCACTTTGTACAACAAAGAAACCTGACTAAGAATTGGGTGTTGTATTAATTGAAATAAAGTAGACTGGTTACAAAAATGGAAGGTCTGATTTGTTTTTGAGCTTTGATGTTGACCAGTCTAGCAGATATTTAAAAAAGCCCACTTCCTTGTGTGTGAAAAATAAGGGGGTTGCTGTACAGGGGCCATTGTTTGCCGTCTGACTCATGGAGAGTGTTTACATCACAAGCCAAAGTTCCCAGTGAGTTTGGGTAATCTTTAACAGGACAGTTTTGGGTGACATGGCCGAGCAGCAGGCTTGAAGCGGCATCGCTGACATGTATTCATTGTAAGTAAAACTTTTACCTGAATTACACAACAATGAGTAATGGTCGCTTTGTTTTATTGTCTTAATATGAAAATCCCTTTACCTTGATGGCAAATAATTTTTTACTTTTGAGATTGAGGTCATTGTTGTATTTCATGTGGTCTGTTTGCTTCGTTATGAACCCAATAAAACACCCAATCTCATTTTATGATTTGGTTTTAATAAAAAGTGACTATCACTACAGTGATGTTTTAAAATCTTAAGTTTCCCAGCTGGAATATCTTCAAGCTTTTAATAATTTTGCATGTACAGTGTTCATAAATTTACATACCCTGGTAGAATTTGTGAATTTCCTAGACCAGCTGAGAGACATAGTCCCTCCAGCGTATCCTAGGTCTTCCCTGGGGTCTCCTCCCGGTGGGACATGCCCTGAACACCTTCCTAGGGATACGTCCATCAGGCATTCGAAACAGATGCCTGAGCCACCTCAGCTGGCTCCTCTCGATGTGGAGGAGCAACGGCTCTACTTTGAGCTCCTCCCGAGTGACCGAGCTTCTCACCTTATCTCTAAGGGAGCGCCCCGCCACTCTGCAGAGAAAGCTCATTTCGGCCCGCTTGTATCCGGGATCTGACCCAAAGCTTATGACCATAGGTGAGATTAGGAACATAGATTGACTGGTAAATCGAGAGCTGTGCTTTACAGCTCATCTCCTTCTTCACCAAGACAGACCGGTACGTCGACCGCACTACTGCAGAAGCTGCACCGATCTGTCTGTCAATCTCTTGTTCCCTCCTTCCCTCTTGTGCTCAAGACCCCAAGATACTTGAACTCCTCCACTTGAGGCAGGAACTCTCCATCAACCTGAAGGGGACAATCCACCCTTTTCCAACTGAGAATTATGGTCTCAGACTTGGACAATTGGGCTTAGTCTTTTTAAATCATAATGACAACAGAAACTGCACAAATGACCCTGATCAAAAGTTTATATACCCTGGTGATGTTGGCTTGACAACATGCACACAAGTTGACACAAACAGGTTTGAATGACTACTAAAAGTAACCATCCTCACCTGTGATCTGTTTGCTTGTAATCAGTGTGTGTATAAAAGGTCAGTGAGTTTCTGGGCACCTGACAGACCCTTGCATCTTTCATCCAGTGCTGCACTGGCTGTTCTGTATTCTGAGTCATGGGGAAGGCAAAATAATTGTTAAACGTTCTGCGGGTAAAGGTAGTTAAACTGTATAAAATGGTAAAGAGATATAAAAAGATATCCAAGAAATTGAGAATGGCAATCAGCAGTGTTCAAACTCTAATAAAGAAGTGGAAAATTTCAGTAACAACTGCCAGGTGAATTGGTCAGGATGCAAAGAGTGGTGTGGCTGTTTCAAGATGCACAATAAGGAGGCACAGAGACAAGCCTCAAAACTTCTGGAACAAAGTCATTTGGAGTGATGAGACCAAAATTAACCTTTTTGGCCACAACCATAACCGTTACATTTGGAGAGAAGTCAACAAGGCCTATGATGAACGGTACACCATTCCCACTGTGAAACATGGAAGTGGATTGCTGATGTTTTGGGGACATGTAAGCTACAAAGGCACAGGAAACTTGGTCAAAAAGTTATCAGAAAATACTAGAGGAAAATTTGCACTCATTAGCCTAGAAGCTGCGCATGGGACGAAATTGGCAATCCAACATGACAACAATCCAAAACACAAAGCCAAGTTGACCTGTCATTGGCTACAGCAGCATAACGTGAAAATTCTGGACTGGTCATGTCAGTCTCCTGACCTCAAAATCATTGAGCCACTCTGGGGAGATCTCAAACGTGCAGTTCATGCAAGACAACCCAAGAATTTGCAAAGAACGATGGTCAGCTTTACCATCTGAAAAAATAAAGAGCCTCATCCACAACTACCAAAAATGATTTCAAGCTGTCATTGATGTTAAAGGTGGCAATACAAGGTATTAACTTTTTATCAGGTCATTTATTGTCATTATGATTTTAAAAGAGTAAACACAATTGTTTGGCAATAAATGGTTTCACCCAACCACTAACTGTGAGTGAAAGAAAAGTTGTTGTGTTATCATTCATATTCTCTGAAAAATGGCCAAACAATCACAAATTCTGCCAGGATATGTAGACTCATGAGCACAACTGGGGCACAGTGACTCAGTGGTAGAGTGGTCATCCTATAACTGGAAGGTTGGCGGCATGATTGTGTGGCAGTGTTTGGTGGTGGTTGGTGAAGCTGCCACATCTCAGTTAGTAGGCCATAGGGCAGCTGTGGCTACAGATGTAGCTTACCATACCAGTGTGTGACTGTGGCAGCATGTATGAATAATTGATGGCCTATTGGTCCCTTGGGAGAAAAGCACAATGTAATTACAACTGTATGTTGCATTAGCCAGCTTCTTCAACCATTTATAAATATATCCATACTGTATTACAAATTTGACAACAAATGTAGCCTACAGCAATTAACTCACCTGGGCTAAAATGTTCACAAATTGAAGAGAACTTTGGCTTTTTTGGCTGCATCTATACAGGCAAAATGGATGATTTCCATATTTATAACGCACACCCTTACTTATGCAGCTACAGTAGCCCTGCAGGGACATGGTGCTATCAATGTTTATAGAAACACTGATGCAGTCTGGGCTTAGTTTTCCTCTGTGGGCAGCTGTTGATAGAGGAAGATTAAGCTTCTATTGGGTTCTATGGAGCTTTAAATGTCTATTTTCACAAATGGGAAAATGCTACTTTGTGTTATTTTGATGCATTTACATACAATTAAGGACATTTGTAAACTACATTTTACACAGTGTACATTTAATTGACTTTTTGTTTACATTTTACATTTATTCATTTAGCTGACGCTTTTATCCAAAGCAACTTATGTTAAGCTTCTATTCACAAGTGTTACAGCTGGAACACCACTGGGGGCAAGGTGGGTTAAGTGTCTTGCCCAAAGACACAACAACAGTATGAAGTGTGGGGAGTGCAGGAATCAAACCACCAACCTTCCATGTCAGGTTCTATGCACACCATAGAACCTAACATGCCTAATTTTAAGCCTATATATACCAATTGGTCAAAGAAACAATACGAGTGAAATGTTCATATCAACAACAATGTATTGTGAAGGTGTTTTAAATTTCTTCTATATTTTAGATTTTTCCAAGACTTGACAATGGAGTGACTGAAAAAAAATGGACACCTTTCTTCTGTTTGTGCTCCTGCTCTGCTGCACAGTCCGAGGTGAGGGTTCAGCTGCGAACAAACATAGTAGCGTGTTTGATGAAATAGGTGTCAGTGAGGCCAGTAATGTGCCTGTTTTCATGGTCCAGTCCTTTGCCTCAACACAGCAGCAGCAACAGCCTTCTTATTAAACCCAGACTATCTCATTAGAGGGGCTCATGATCTATTAACACTTTCAAATAAATTTCCATCAAAATCTATCTTGTTAAGTATAAGATGTAGCCAGTGGTAAGGGGACTTCTGAGTCACTGGTTCACCTTCCCATTAGGAATCTTTGAATGCAATACTCATCAGTCTGCAATTCTTTAAATGCAATAAAAAGAAACAGCTATATTTGCCCATTTACTTAACAGATGCATAATTTATGGCTCCCCACGCTGGATGAAGAGGGTAATGCACTTACCACAAACAGGTTTGTGGGCCTTGTCTGAATACAGCAGACAAAACCTTTCACATTTCACATTTGCATTAATATTTATTTCCAGACATATTACAGCACTCCTTCCAGGCAGCTACAGCAAAAACTGATTTAAAGACTTGTACTGTCACATCCTGTCTTTGTAACTCCAAGGTGTGCCTGTATCCTTTAATCTTCCAACATTTCATCGGTTAGTCTCTCTGTGTGCCTTTCAAGTTTGGTAAAGTGTGCCTGCAAGTATCTTACAAAGGCCTGAGAATTATTGATGGTTTCAAAAGCTTAAAGCAGTGCTTCTTCATATGAAAGTTAAAAGACATCTTAGTGCTTGTGATAGGACATCCAGCAGTTTGTAGCAAAGAAATTATAGCACAATATGCTTTTTAATTGTGGTATAATTTAAGTAGTTTTACTGAAAGGTTGAGGAAAGAAAACATAGATTTACTGTTAAACAGCAAATAACACAAGCCTAATCTGTTTTGTAAAATCACAAAGTCTTCGTCACTAAATAATGCAATTTGAAATAGCCTAATGAAACAATAATGATACAGCAATTCTGACATAATCTATACATTACAAAATTATACTTTACAACATATGTGGAAAAAAAACACCATTAAAGTGTTGAAACTCATAAACAATTCATATTTTACAAACAAATGACCTTTCCAGTGACATTGCCTTTAAACAACATATCTGAATTAAGATCTATCACAAGAATGAATCATATGGTAATACAAAGTAGTATGTAAGCTGTATTACTTCACCTCAGCTATATGTAAAATTTTTACTTCAAAATTAACTACACTTGTTGACTAGAGTGATCTATAGACAGTTACAGGCACACATTTTTAGTTAGCAAAATAAAATGGCTTAATAAAAAGTTTTATGCAAATGCAAATGCAAATGCAAATGAGGAAGGAGCACAAAGCTCCAAAAACAAAGGATAAATTAGCGTAGCAATTTATTATTTAGCATAATAGCTACAAAATAGTTATGTTATAATTATATAATTATATATATATATATATATATATATATATATATATATATATATATATATATATATATATATATATTATAATTAGCTAATTAATTAGCTAATTACTATAGCTAACAGCTGCCCCATTACGTTGGTCCAATTTGACGGCTAATATCCTTGATTTTAAAAAACAGGTTTATAGCTAGCTAGTGAGTATTTTCTCTGAGGCTCTTACATTAGACACATGTTGTCTATTGGGGACATTTGTAACAACTTCAGGGTTACCAGATTTTCAAACCTCAAAACTGGGACACTTTAATTTTATATGCACAAATCAAAGGACCGCACCTTATTGGAAATTCCTTAATGGAAAATGCTGCGCAAAAATCAATATACCACCAATAAACTAAAAAAAACTTGTTGCAATTTGCATTGAGTAACTTTATTTTTTTATTATATTATTATTTTAACATGTAACACGTGCTTTCCTAAAAGCCATCAGCTGTATTGTTCCTTAAGCTTGTTAGTAAATGGTGACTTTCTTTTTGGGTGATGACAGACTGAAACGGTAAAAGCTGGAGAAAGGAATGCTTAGTGTGTAAATGGACCAGTACATTTTTATGATCCATTCCTGTTTTTTGTTGCCCCTGTTCTCCCTGTGTTTCCCCCTCCACACTGTGTTTGCCTCCTCCCGGGCGTGGCTGGCACACCTGTCCTCAATTCACTCCTCCTCACCTTGCCAGTTTGTTGTTGCAAGTAACATAGTTAGTAGCGTTTTTTGGCTCAATTCTTCATTCCTTGTGAATTTGTATTAAGATACCTTTTTGTCCCGGACCCACCTGCCTACCTACTTACCTGCCTGCTTACCTGCCTGCCAGCCCACCTATGTCCTTGCTTCTCCTGTCCGGTTAACGTCATCAGCTTTCTGGTCTCCAGCCTAAAAGACAGGCTTTGAAATTCCACTGTGTGGCGGCAGTGGCTCAGTGGTAGAGCGGTTGTCCTTCAACCGGAAGGTAGGCGGTTCGATTCCCGCTTTCCCACAATTCATACTCGTTGTGTCCTTGGGCAAGACACTTAACACAAAGAAATGTGTAAGAATGTTTAGTGAATGTATGTGGTGATGGTCGAAGAGGCCGTAAAATGGCTGCCACGTCTCCGTCAGTCTGCCCCAGGGACTATAAATCCAATCTATTATTATTATTATTATTGTGTTGTCTGTTCCTGGGTCCACTAATACATATGTGACATCACTAATTGGCCAGAAATGGACTCAGCAGACACGGATCCAGACAGAGTGCTCCGCGTGGTGACTCTGCAAGGACAGCAAGAGCAGCTTCTTCATGTTCTTATTGAGAGTCCGTGGACTTTAACTGACCAGATTGCTCATCAGCCCGCCATGTTCCTCCCTTATCAAATGATGATTTGATTAGAAATGAGTGTCTCCTCTTGTTATCCAGTCGTGGGTAGCAGCAGTTTTTAGAGCTTTGATCAACAATGTCCCTCGAGATTTTCTCAATCGTTTTGTTTGTCTATTTAGATAACATCTTGATTTTTTTCTCATTCACCTGCAGAGCATACATTACAAAGTTCAAAGTTTCTTTTATTTGTCTCCCATAGGAGAAATTTGTCTTGGATAAAAAAGGCAGTACTGCAGCACAACATAAATAACAATAAGGACAATTTTAAAAACAGCATTTTTAAAAACAACATGGGTAATGTCACCTCCTGATGTGCCAGCACCATCAGCAAGTCTCCAGGACAGCCATACATGACCTATCCCTAAACCTTAATTTATACCATCCCTGTACAGTGCAAAAACACCTGAAATCATAGTTATCTCGACCTCGAGTGCCCTTTATGTTTGAGCTTTGGATTTAACTGTGAGATTTCCAAACCATCTGGTGATACCGTACCTAAGTATAGACTCTATGGTTGCTCTGTAGAAGATTGTCATGATGTTTTTACAGACACCAAACAGTCGGAGACGTCTTAGAAAATGGAGGCGCTAGTGGACTCTGGAACAAACAAGTGCGTCAGGTTCTCCAGAGGCTACAGGAACAAAAGCTCTATGTCAAGGCTTAGAAGTGCAAGTTCAACCTTCAGAGGGTCAACTTCTTAGGCTACATCATCATCAGCATGTAGATAGAGCCAGACCCATCTAAGATTCAGGCGGTGGCGGAATGGTCTAGACCAGTTGCTTATCGTTGCTTTATCCGGAACTATAGTCAAGTTGCTGCACCTTTAACTCGGTTAATCTCCACCAAGCTCTGTTTTTGTTGGAATTCAGATGCGGTACAGGCCTTTCAGACCCTCAAGCAGCGGTTCACTTCAGCTCCAGTTCTTGTCCACCCAGACCCATCTCTTCATTGTGGAAGTTTATTGTGGAAGACACTGAAGTTGGTGCCGTATTGTCTCAGCATTCAACCTCGGATCAAGAACGCCTTGGCGCCTTTTCTTGACGGTTGTCCACAGCTGTCAGTTATGCTAGTCTGGTTCGTCACCTAGGACCTGTTTGCCTTGGGAGACCCTACCAGGGGCAATTAGCCCCGGCAATATAGCTCCTAAGATCATTCGGGCACTCAAACCGCTTCACCACGTTAAGGTGGCAGTTCAAGGAGGGGTAGGCTATCATGTGAATAAATAAAAAAATTAAAATCCTACAAAAAGATTTTATAACATGCTTTACAGGTGAGCTTTTGAGAGTCTATTTTATTGTGAACCACCTGTAACAGCTCTCAAAAGTGAAAGAAGACAGGGAAACTGCTTTCAACATTCAGTGTGGTTACATGACTCTGGAGAAATCCAAATTGTTGCTTTAGTCCAGCTATTATTGGAAATGCATATGTAACATATAACATTGATTTGTTCATGTGCTTTTAACTTACAAAATCAAAGTGTGAATGTAGCTATTTACAACTGACTCTTTTTGACTCTCACTGAGTAGCTTGTAAAGTAGCTTTAATTTAATGTCATGTTTAACATTAGCACCCTATTTCTCCTTTTAACATGATATTCTACCAAAAAAAATTACATAAATTACCAATTATCCTGAAACCATACTGGGAAGTAAAAAAAACAACAAAATGAAATCAACCTTTTTTAATTCTGTATTTAAATTGTCAAAAATACCAAGTTACATCTCCAAGCTCCTTGGACTAGTGTTAGCTTCGAAGTTATCATTAGCACATCAGTCCATCAGCATACAGAGGAGACTTTATCTCTGAATTAATGCTTGGTTTGGTGATTTATGTGAGTTGAACTGACATTTTAAGCTAATACTATAATGTAGCAAACACTTTATTAGATTTAGAGAACATTACACTGGCAGCATTTATCCTCGTAAAACAATATAAAATAAGCTAGTGCATCAAAATATAAAGATTATATATTACAAATCAAATGGATGACAGGGAAGGTTTGTTTGGAACAAGGCCATGAACCAGAAGACCACTTGGCAGCAAGATCAAAAAGGGTCAGACCTGAATTTATGAGTCTCAGGCTAAAAGCAATATCTCAAACCATCTAGGTTACGGCTGACTGACACTGTACCCATAAAGTACATGTGAAAACTCTATGAAGTAAAAAGACTGGCCATACAATTTCTACCTGCAGTTTATTTGTTACTGAAAGAGTGCAATAATATTCTCACAATATCATCAGTAATATTATGGGCTAAACTAGCTGATTTGACTCTGATTGGATTCTCTGATTTTGTCTTTGAACAGGGTTAACAGCAAAGGGCACAAAGATGACGCTGTTGCCTGAAACTCAGACAGTGCTACGCGGGGATGTAACTCGCTTCACCTGCAGAACCACACAGCCTCAGTGGGGAGCTATGATATGGCAACTGAATGGGAAAACAGTACTCACCATCTCTCAACAGAGTGGCATTGTACCATCCACCAACCCCAACATAACGGCTGAAGATAGCCCCACGCCTCAGGAGGATGGCTGGGTGTTAGTCCTGAAGAATACAGAGAGGCAACAACAGGGAGAAGTGAGCTGCGACCTCCAGGATGGTGATAAGAAAACTGCAAGTCTGTTTGTCCAAGGTCTGTATGTTAATGTGTATTTTTGGGAGACTAACATAAGTTTTGTCTTAATAGTTGCACTTTATGCAACTTAAATTTCAAATGATCTGCTGTTGGTGACTTCCTGATACATGCAACAGCTAGCAAACGTCACTACAAAAGACAGCATTCTGTTTGGTATTTCTGTTTGGCCATGTGGTCATAATGAAAGATAAATAAAGAAGTGGCATTTTCTAGAGTGTCACATTTCTGTTTTTTAATGTCTTTGGTTCCTTGTGCACTTAAGTCCTTTAGTGGACTATTGCCAAATGTGCACCTTAAAGAAGGCTATATTATACTATACTATATACGTATATACTACTTAGCATTTATGCCTGAAAAGGTAAAAGTCTAATTGCATTAAAAAATGTATGTCAAAAAGTCTCTACACAAATGGCCAGTATGCTCAAAAATGCAGACTGAAATATAAAACTATAATTTTGTTGTTCAGCGAGAACTAAGCCAGTATCCTCAGTGTACCCTGTTAGAATAGCCTATACACTGAGACACTTGTGAACTGATTTGTGTTAATAGAATGTACTTACTATTTTATATATTTTTTATCCTTTATTGTCCACATGGGGAAATTCCTTGTTGGCAGCCACCATCAAGGGGCGCCTAGCATGTTTTTGATTTGGGTGTGGGAAACTTGGGTACCCAGAGGAAACCCACTCCAGCATGGGTTAATTGCTATTAACCCATGTCACTGATGTTGTTCTCCTTTACAGTCACTGATGTTGTTCTCCTATTCTCTCACTGATGTTGTTCTCCTATTCTCTTCCTGATGTTGTTCTCCTCTCATGTCACTGATGTTGTTTCTTACTATCCTGTCACTGACGTTGTACTCCTATCTTGTCACTGATGTTGTCCGTCTGCCCTGATGTGCAGACGCTGTGCGCTGTGGTTCAGGAGCAGAAATCACATTAACTAAGTATGATAAATATTTTAATGCCTATTATTTTTATAAATAATCATATTTTTTCATTCTTCAGTAAAATAGTATAATAATTGACAGCTGACTGCACGCGCCAGTAAAAGGATGACGGCACATAGAGAGAGGACGGTTTGCTGCTGATGGATAATTTGGTTTCTGCGTTTTTTCATAAATACAATTTAAACTCAAATAGACATTGAGTACTTTACTTAAAAGTATCCTTCAACCAAACGTATTTTTTTCGGAGTTCAAAATGTCTTTGTTGCATGCAAAAATGTAGTTTTGTTTTCTCTGCAGTCGTTCATTGTCACTGTTGTTCTCCTATCCTATCACAGATGTTGTTCTCTTATCTTATGTCACTGATGTTCTCCTAACCTGTCACTGATGTTGTTCTCCAATACTGTGTCACTGATGTTCTCCTATCCTTTGCCACTGATGTTGTTCTCCTATCCTGTCACTGATGTTCTCCTATCCTATGCCAGTGATGTTGTTCTCCTATCCAGTCACTGATGTTGTTCTCCTATCTTATGCCACTGATGTTCTCCTATCCTGTCACTTATGTTCTCCTATCCTGTCACTGATGTTCTCCTAGTCTGTCACTTATGTTCTCCTATCCTGTCACTGATGTTCTCCTATCCTGTCACTGATGTTCTCCTAGTCTGTCACTTATGTTCTCCTATCCTGTCACTTATGTTCTCCTATCCTGTCACTGATGTTCTCCTAGTCTGTCACTTATGTTCTCCTATCCTGTCACTGATGTTCTCCTATCCTGTCACTTATGTTCTCCTATCCTGTCACTGATGTTCTCCTATCCTGTCACTTATGTTCTCCTATCCTGTCACTGATGTTCTCCTATCCTGTCACTTATGTTCTCCTATCCTGTCACTGATGTTCTCCTATCCTGTCACTTATGTTCTCCTATCCTGTCACTGATGTTCTCCTATCCTGTCACTTATGTTCTCCTATCCTGTCACTGATGTTCTCCTATTATGTTATTGATTTGTTCTCATATTCTGTCACTGATGTTCTCCTATCCTATGTTACTAGGGGTGTTACTATTCTCCAAATCCTCGATTCGATTGCAATTTCGATTCTAAGGTCACGATTCAATTCTCGATTTTTACATTTATTCTTTTTAAAGCACAGATTGTCATTTTTCAAACTAGACTTTTATGCAATATAATATCTGACCTTTGTTTGCAATGTACCACACTACATTGTCAAATTTAAAACTTTTATTAACAACAAAATGTAACAATAACTTATATCTTTAGTCAATTGAAAACTTAAAATAAACTGCCATCCAGTTTCTCTTTTGTAAGTGCAGTCTTCTTCACAAAAGATGACATTCAGGTTCACAACAAACAAACAAAAACAATAAAACAGACACGTCCATAATCTCTGAACAATTAAGTGTCTTAAACTATTTCCGAACAGATGAACATATACCACACTGATAACTACTTTTTATTTCCTGAGAATGATGACTGTATTTTTTCATTCTTTCATGTTCTTTCTAAAGATGGATATGTTGTTTAGAGCTGCTCTTTGAGTTGTCAAAAACATTAACATTTTTATATAATACAACAATACATTTATATAATAGAACAACAGAAAACAACTGTAACTATTTTGCAGTTTTAAGTTATTTTTAAAGAGGAATATGGAAAGAGAACTGCTAAAATATTACTAAAATATTGCTAAAATATTAACTATTTACATTTCTATGGGCAGGCGACAACTGTGATTTTTTTATATTTTCATGTTCTTCTTTAAGAAAATGAGAATGTCCACATTCTCTGGAGAGAGGGCTGCTCTTTGAGCTGTCACAATGTCCCCTGCTGTTGAGAACACTCTCTCACTTGCCACACTTGTTGCTTGTACACCAAGATAATGTTTGGCAAGCTTGGACAAATGTGGGTACTGGTGCTCATTATCTTTCCACTATTTCAGTGGATTTGAATCCACAAAAATTACTTTAGCCATTTTGTATAGCTGAATCTCGTCTTTCACAACAGCAGGCCATGGTTTGGTTGCTGATGATGATGCAGTGGAGGCAGTGCTGAAAAATTCACCAAACAGTTCACTGAGTGCTGTTCTCTTTGCTGGGGGGCTGCCTCTGCTGGTTGCTACAGTTTCTTGATCCTCTGCAGGGTTTTGGCTGGACCCTTCTCCTGAGGCATGAGACTGAAATAGTCACAAAAAACACAGTTGTTTAAGGTAATGAACAGGCAGAAATTTTATTTAAGTGTGACAACAAGAAGCAGAAAGCATATTGTGATTAGTCCTATTCCTGAAATATTATAAATGTGAAGGAAAAAAAAATACTTTACAGAATAAGATGGTTATTTCATCACATTAGACTAAATGCATCACATACCTGTGTGGGGTGCTCTTGCAAAATTTTCTCCTCCAGACAATTAAAGATCTCATTCCGAGATTTGTCATCCAGGTGGGGTAAAGTCTTAAACCTAGGATCCAAGGCAGTGCTCTCATTCAGGAACTGTTGAAGTCTTGGGTCTGAATACCTTTCTTCAAAGTTTGCCTCTATAGCAGATTTAACATCCTTTACAATTGTTGAATCTGTGTCACTGTGTTTCATAGATGTCAGGATGGTGTGTTGTAGGGGCATGATCATAGACACAGTAGGCTGCTGTTCGGAACTCATCAAGGTTGTGACTGTTTTCAGGGGCTTTAGTACCTGACATACATCTTTCAGAACAGTCACATCTTGATCAGAGAGGGTGATAAGGTCTTTGGCATTTTTTTTATGTCTTTTTCTGCAAGTGCAGAATAGACAGCAGCTTGTTCCTCTAAATAGCGTGTGTTCATGTCATAGCTGGAGTTCCACCTTGTAATGTCAGCTTGTGAGGAGGAAGCTGAAGCATGTCTTGTTTTGACTTTAAGATGGCTGCTGCAGTGGTACTTCTGTGGAAAAAAGTGACCACCCTCCTGACTGCCCAAAAGACGGGAAATCTGGTTTACTTCCAACCCCTTCTGGGAGGCCAGATTCACAGTGTGGGCTAAACATCCAATGTGTGGTGACAACCCTGCTGCATTTAAGGCATTGACAATGTTAGCATTATCAGTTGTCACAGGGATGGTTGAATTTTGTCTGTCCAACTTCCATTCCACTACCACTTCCCTCAGCACCTCTGCTAAATGTTCACTTGTGTGTGCTTCATATATGGGGCGAGTTTGAAGGACTGGATTTTGAATTTCCCAGTCATCATTAATGTAATGTGCTGTGACAGTCATGAAGCTCTGTGTTGCTCTGGATGTCCAGCAATCTGTAGTCAAGGCAACTAAATGTGCGCTGCTCAGACCTTCAATAACTTTCTCTTGTACATTATTGTACATGGAGGGAATCAACGCAGCTGTGAGATGCGTTCTATTTGGGATTTCGTAGCGTGGCTCTAGCACGCTAATTAAATGCCTCAAACCGGAGTTTTCCACCACAGAATAAGGTTGCATGTCCGCAGCTATGAATACTCCTACCGCACGCGTAATTGCATTTGCACAAGTTGAGTTGCTTGGAAGTTTAATTCCAAATGAAGTCGGAAGACTAGTTTGTGTAGTTGTTGGTTTAACAGATAAATCTGTTTTTGTGGTGCCTGCGGAGATGCCCTGCAATGTTAGTCGTGCTGCCAGTGAGAGAATATGGTACACGCACATAGCAGAGCTTGCAAACTGTTGTTTTTTTTTGTAACAACGCAAACGTTGTCAACATAACTCACTGGAAATCCAAAATACTTCCACACCAGCGACTTCAGTGAAAGAGGAGGGGATTCGAGTTCTGTCGATGGGTCTCCTGCATCTGCAGTTGCCATGCTATCTTTTGAGTGGCTGTTAGAGGAGTTTGACTCGCAGCACTTCAACACGTGTTTTTTTCCGCTTGGCAAGTAACCAGACGCAACATGGGGGCGTGGCAGCATCGACAATTCCATTTTTTATTTCGAAGTTTGAGACTGCAAATTAATTTCGATCGATTTCGATTTAAAATCTAAATCGTGACACCCCTATATGTTCTCCTATTCTGTCACTGATGTTGTTCTCCTAACCTGTCAATGATGTTCTCCTATTCTGTCACTGATGTTCTCCTATCCAGTCACTGATGTTGTTCTCCTAACCTGTCAATGTGGTTCTCCTAACCTGTCACTGATGTTCTCCTATCCAGTCACTGATGTTCTCCTATTCTGTCACTGATGTTGTTCTCCTAACCTGTCACTGATGTTCTCCTAACCTGTCAATGATGTTCTCCTAACCTGTCACTGATGTTCTCCTATTCTGTCACTGATGTTGTTCTCCTATTCTGTCACTGATGTTGTTCTCCTAACCTGTCAATGATGTTCTCCTATTCTGTCACTGATGTTGTTCTCCTATTCTGTCACTGATGTTGTTCTCCTAACCTGTCAATGATGTTCTCCTATTCTGTCACTGATGTTGTTCTCCTAGCCTGTCAATGATGTTCTCCTATTCTGTCACTGATGTTGTTCTCCTAACCTGTCACTGATGTTCTCCTATTCTGTCACTGATGTTGTTCTCCTAACCTGTCACTGATGTTCTCCTATTCTGTCACTGATGTTGTTCTCCTAACCTGTCACTGATGTTGTTCTCCTAACCTGTCACTGATGTTCTCCTATTCTGTCACTGATGTTCTCCTATCCAGTCACTGATGTTGTTCTCCTAACCTGTCACTGATGTTCTCCTATTCTGTCACTGATGTTGTTCTCCTAACCTGTCACTGATGTTGTTCTCCTAACCTGTCACTGATGTTCTCCTATTCTGTCACTGATGTTCTCCTATCCAGTCACTGATGTTGTTCTCCTAACCTGTCACTGATGTTCTCCTATTCTGTCACTGATGTTGTTCTCCTAACCTGTCACTGATGTTCTCCTATCCAGTCACTGATGTTGTTCTCCTAACCTGTCACTGATGTTCTCCTATTCTGTTACTGATTTTCTCCTGTCTTATGTCACTGATGTTGATAGATTTGTCAGAGAAAGAGATGTTGGTGCATCAAGCCTTATGTATTTCATGTTAATTAAGGGAAGTTACAATGGAGAGAATTGTAAAGAATTTTGAGTTATTATGTTGAATTGAAGTGAAGTGAAGTGAAGCAAGTAGTGAACTTGTAGCAAGAAAGCAAGAAGAAATACTTCTACTGCACAAATTTTTCAAAGGTTTAGCAACTTTTTTCAGGGACTTTTACAAGTTCTCACATGAGGAAACATACATTTACTTTAGCAAAAACACATTTAAACTAACTATTCACCAATATAGCACAGTGTTCCCCTTTAGCGTCCAAGGCACATATCTATAATGAACCATCTCTGATTTATTATATTACAGTTGAGAAATCAATAAGAGAAAAGTTTTTTAGTGTTTTGGTAGAAGTGGTGCCTGAGGGATCAGTGATGAGTAGCAAATCATTAGGGTCTCTATGGCGAGTGTTTAATAGCCACTGTGACATTGTTAATGACAGCGCGGGAGTGTGTGTGTGTGTGTTTGGGGGATTTGGACGATGGGAATTGATCGGCCCCCAGTTATAAATACCAGTTGGAAAGTGCTAGACACCACACCAGTCACAGTCACAACAGGCAGTAGAGGAAGATTTACAGGCTGCAGTTTCCCCTCTCTTCACCTTAGCTACAATATAGGTACGCCCTGTGAGTACCGGTAGGGGAGTTAGGGAGAGCCAGGGGTGGATAAGAATCAGCAGTGTTCTGCAGTTTGTATGGAGGTGTTATCTTGAACTGGAGAGCACTGCAGTGGAAAGTGCTTTTAGAAGTGGGAATTCCCTTCTAGTAATTACAGCAGAAAATCCAAAACAGTTTGAAAGCAAGTGGAAAATGGCATTGTGTGAATTTTTATACAAATTAGTTTAAGGGATTGTCTGTTGAACAAACTAAGGTAGCATTTAGCAGATGATGCACTAGAAACATATTGACTCATTTGCTTTCACTGCACTGTTTTATGTATTCCTAAATAAATTATGCAAACCCTTCAAGAGCATTTTGTTGATTATACTCTGAAATAAAATAGAATTTAATAGAATAATCCCACTCCTTTAGAAGCATAGTACATTAAGTTTGACAGCTAATGCCTTGCCTGTACACGTGGTGTCTGTTTAAAGGATAGCACAACATTACAACAACAACAAAAACGTATGTTTACATTGAATATAGGAGTTAGTCCAACTTTTAGGGGTTAAAAACTCTTAGCTTATAGTTAGCATATACACTATTATGCACATTGTGCACTGTCCTGGTCAAATAAATTATAAAATAAAGGAATTTATCAGCCAGTTGGATATATGGGACAGGAAGTATGCTGTGCGGGATAATGACTGGGAGCACTTACATTAGCCAAACGTGCAGTTTTTTATGGTGTTAAAAGTGCTCAGACACAGTGCAGATGGACAGAGAAGTTTAAACCTCAGACAAAGTACTGAGTCACGTTTTATGCGTGCACACACCTATTTAAACACAAAAATTTATCTAAAACAAATTCAAAACAACATTCAAACTTGTGGCGCAAATCTTACAGACTAATGTCAGGTGATTTGCAGCTAATGTTGCAAATTGTTGCAAACATTGAGCTATTTTGCTACCATTGCCTATAAACATTGTTACTTCAAATTTAATTAACAGTTCAGCTAAAAATGAGTGGACGAGTGGCTATGTTGCTACCAAAGGTGAATGTGAATGGAAACCCTTCACCTCCAATATATTCTGGGGAGAGCATCTCTTGCAGTGAGTGGAAATCCGCACTGACATACGCAGCCATTAGCAGTAGTGTATGGAGAATCAGAACCTCCAGTGTGGGGAGCTGGGGATCACTATGACCTGACACAGCCTTTGAATTAATTGTGCATCCTGGCACGCCCAGTTAACAGTCAGCAACTCTGCCTGTGATTTGTGTACTGCAGAACAGAATATACTGTTGGACAGGGGCTGTAAATCTGCACCCGGGCCGCTGGACTATACAGTATGTGCTCTCATCCCTGCTCCTGGTGCTGAGTTAATTGTCCAATATGAAGGTGTAAATATGAACAGTCACACAGCACATTTCTGCTGCTCTATCACTATTCTTTTACCCGCTCGCACACAGACCAGTGGAATCAATTTGCCTGCATGGGTTGTTGAGAATCAGCAATGGCGCTGCAGAAAAGAAAGGACCCTTTGATATAAATCAGAGATAAGTGAAAAAAAAGCCTGTGGTGACTGGGCCATTGATTCATAAAACTAAATTTCAACCCATGCATGCCTGCGATAGCATCCTGTAGTGAGACATCCCTATTAGCATGTGGAATGTGCCCTCAAACAGCAGTCTATGTTCTGAAAAATGATTACATATTCTCCTCGTTGCCTCGTTTTAGTGCAAATCTGTTCAACCTAAGTCTTCTTTAAAAGTGCAATACATTTTCCATGTTTTATTACATGTTATGAAGTTTGGGTATAAAGAATAAGTCTGGTTTTGAGTTTAATTTTCTAAAAGGGTGGAACAAATTGATACCAATTACTTTCAAACCACCTCTGGAGCTACCTCTGAATGAAATACTCCTAGGGCCATAACTTTACAGAGCAAAATGCAGGTATCTGGCAAAGATGTAAGCTCATTGTGGGGCGTGTCCAAATTTCTTTTTTCCAATTTTCAGGGTGTAGACGGTGGTACAGATAGACAGGACTTGAGCCAGCAGGTATCAAGAGGCTGTGTGTTTTGCTTTCTCTCACAGGGCTTTCCTCCTGTACAGCGCTGATTATTATCATTACTTTTATGTCTTTTTTATTTTAGTCATAGAACTGTTTTATAATGCATAACTATTGTCTTTTAGTGTTACATTTATTGCCTTTTTTAATATTGGATAAGCAGACTATTAGAATACTAATTTTCAGACAAGCCTATAATTTCTTATCACTCATTTTATTCTAAACAAAGTAACTTACATCCAGATAAAATATGTTTTATAACTATTTTGGCAAAATTAGGATTTGTATGTTTAATATGAGGTTTAATGTGTGAACATTTTCATTGTGCAAATCTTCTGTACAAAATCTACGATCTAAGATCAGCAGTTGTACTCGTCTATGCCATGCTATGCCTTGCTCTTTAAACCACCACCCCTCACAGCGCTGGCAGAGTTGCATACAGGCACGAGGTAGCTGCGTTGGGCACAAGTTAGAAAATATGGCAAAATATGGGGTGCACGTGGCAGAGTGGTTAGCACTTCTGCCTCACAGCAAGAAGGTCATGAGTTCAAAACCCGGTCGCCTCAAACATTCTCAGCCGACTCTGGTCTTTCTGTGAGGAGAATGAAAGTGAGCAAGAAGACCCCCTCGAAAACGAGATGATTCATCTCAAGGGAATAATCCTCATGAAAAATATGAATAAATATACCACCGTCCTGATCACCGCTGCTGCCATATACAGCCCATAATGTTCTACACTTTAGAGACATCATTAAAGATTCATTCATTTTGATATACTATATAAATATGGTAAAATGGGATGTTGTCCAGGTAATATCCTCTAAAGGTTTAGATTTGGACTTGAGTCTGCCAGTTGGGCAGTCCCTCTTCTACAGGTTCAACAATTCTTATAAAAGCCCATAGTGGAGAGTGCTGATGTCCTCTTTTCCTATTTGTATCAATCAGCAAAGATTGTCCAAAGTGGCTCATTAGTCAGTGCTAATCCAACTGCTGTCTCCACATTCTGAGGTTCCTTTAGAGTCCTATCTGTGTAGTAACTCTAACAATAGGACTGTATGTTTATGACATCTAATGAGTATTATCCAGAGAACAGCAACAGTCAACAACGCACACAAAACATCTAAAATTTGAGTTAAATCAACATAGACATGTCATTTGCTTAGACTAAGCGCTGAAGCATCTGTAATTATCTTTCTGTCTCTAACAATTGCCTGCCTCATCCACTCCCTTTTATTGTGTGAGACAATAGATTTCACATATGAGATACTGTATCTCCTAGGGCATTAAGTGGCTTATTTGGCTGAGAGCGAAGAAGGGTAAAAAAGAGGAGCTCCCATCAGGCAACTCAGACTCTGAGGCATGTGATCAATCACGGAGATATGTAGATGAAAGATACAATTCATCTTTTATAAGTGAACATTAGGCCTTGTATGTGCGGACAAGTGGATCAAAATATGCAGATATTACAATATGCCAGGACAAAAATGCTAATATTAAAGTTCTGTGTTTTTTTTTTTATTTCAGAAAAGGGCAGCGTGAGTGTCTTAGGGGAAATGAAGCTTGTTTTTAAAGGCCAATCTGTGGCGTTTGAATGTCAAGCAGCAGGATGGTACCCACAGCCCACGTTACAATGGCAGCTGAATGGCAGAAAGGTAAGTACATGGTTGTAGGTGTTTTTAGCTCAAATTAGCATTGCAAAGTCAAAGCTGCATAACCCAGAAGCCCCTTCCCTTGCGCTCCCGTCCACACTGACCTTTATGCTTTTAATATTATTTATTATATTATTAAAGTCCAACTGAATAAATTTACCACAGCACAATACTAAGAACATCAAAGCCAAAATTTAGAGCTTATCTTAAACTCATCCCGCATTCATCTCCAACTCCCCTATGACCGCTTCAATGCATTTTGCCATCTTTTAAAAAATCAATTTAAGTTGTTTATTTGCACAATAAGGTGTTGACACAACGTTATTGACAGGATGCGTACACACCACCACCCAAAACAATGGAGTACAAATGTGAGACCAGTAGGGAGTGGGTTTTCTTTATCACGTGCAGGATTTCAAAGAGGGTGCTGCCTTCACAGTTTACATGAGTGCGGTGCAGCAGCTGCCACCCCTTCTTGGCCAGGATTCAAAAGTTAGCGTTTTTGTGGAATGAGAATGACGGCCTCGTGTAAACAAGTGGACAATTGCAACAGAATTATTGTGGCAACACGCTTCATCATGTAAATGGGCTGTTAGTCGAGAGCCCCTTTTGTGATTAGCCAAAGATTGCCGTCACACATCGAATATACTCATCTATTAAAATCCTTGATAAGAAAGATAATCAGAGATTATTCCTACTACAAATTGATATTAGGTGATTAAACATTTTTTACTTCCTACAAGAAAATACATTTTACATGTCATATAGTCCAAGAGATTTTTTTCCAGATGTAATAACTTTTAAAAATATAATAATTAAAACATACTGTATCGTTTCATTTATGATATTTGTCCAATGGTTGGCCAGTGGAGGAAATCAAAAA
This sequence comes from Neodontobutis hainanensis, assembly GCA_024349245.1. Taxonomy (NCBI): domain Eukaryota; kingdom Metazoa; phylum Chordata; class Actinopteri; order Gobiiformes; family Odontobutidae; genus Neodontobutis; species Neodontobutis hainanensis. The sequence continues at coordinate 16,901,392 of JALDNG010000020.1, read as the reverse complement.
TGAGGAAAACATATACATGTTACTTCAGCAGGCAAGTATTAAATTAGGGAATATAATTATGAGATGGATGTTTTAGTCTAGCAGAATAGATAATTCAATAAAACATATTTCTATAGTAATAAGCTTAGTTTAGTTTTCAAGTTCTCAATTTTACTATTCATTAGAACATAATATTACATGTCTACAATAAGATTAAACATTTGAAGGTTTAATTGTGGTTTGTCTTTGTGTAATGTCACAAGGTGAGCAGCGAAGATTATAACGTCAGCGCTGAAGAGTCCGGACAGAGCCTGTTCAGTGTAAGCAGTAATCTCAGCGTGATGGCAGCCACCAGCTGTGTAGTGGAATGTCTGGTCTCGGTGTCAGCCATGAACTCTCCCCTCAACAGCAGAGTTCGTCTGACTGTGGGTGAGAAACAGCAACAGAGGACATACAGTACATTACACATCATTTTGAAGCAAAATACAAGGCTGTAATCATTACACACTCCACTAAATATTGCTAAGGTACATTAAATTGCATCCAAAGTCACAGTGTACCATACAAAGAATTAGTCTAGTCTATCAGTTTGAGTTGGATTTCCAGGAAGTGCAAATTAAACTACCTCAGAATGTACTTTGATAGCTATACAACCAGTCATAACTTCACTTTGGTGAGAAAATGAATGGGTTTTACAGGCTAAGATAATATGTTATTGAAAATTAGACATTTTATCTTCAACATTAGATTATTATTAATTTATTCATTCATTTTCTTATACTTGGTCCTGTGAAGGGTCACGGGTGACTGGAGCCTATCCCAGCAGCTTTGAACCTTAGTACACCCTGAGCAGTGGCCAGTTAGTCGCAGGGCTGACACACAACCATTCTCTCTCACATTCATTCACTAGGGACACTTTAGATTTGCCAATAGACCTACACATGCATGTGTTCAGGGTGCTCGTGGCGAGAGGTTAGTGACCTTCTCACAACAAGAAGGTTGTGAGTTCAAACCCTGGCCAACTTGAACATCCTCGGCCAACTCCGGCCTTTTTGTGAGGAGTTGGCACGACCTCCCCAAAGTTACTGTTACTTAAAAACATTTTTACTGACACGCCAAAAATCTTTCTAACTTTGAAAAGCATTAACGTTTGTCACTATTATTATTATTATTATTATTATTACAAAGACAAAATTGTAATACAACATAATTCTGCTTCTTCATGAGTCTGAGTCAGTGAAGTGGAGCTGAAGTTGCACTTTATTATGCCCACTACTTCAAAACCAAACACTGCTTTTTTGACTCAGTAATGTTCCATTTGTAGCTGCACTTGTAACACTTTTAACAGCACTTACACTTGATAAACAGCCTCTCAGCCACAAATTAAAATGGGCAAATTAAACACAGCTATAAGACACTTTTTGCCGTCAGACCTTTAATTGAATTGCAAACAGCTTTACTTCAGCGTTTCCGGCACTGATGTGACCTTCTGTCTGTTAGTCGCAGAGGTGGTGCAGGAGGAAGATGACTGTACCGTCCCTCTGGCGCTGTTGGCCTCCCTCTCTGCTCTTCTGCTGCTCACCCTGCTCTGCATCTGCACTGTCCTCTACTACAGACAAAGGAGACGAACAAGTAGGCACTTTTTCTTTCACTTAAATTGCTGGAGGTGAGAAAGCATTGCCTCCCTCTTATGTTCTCTGCTAGAGAAACTGTGATTAAAGTATAATGAGGGAGATAGGCGGATACACGCTGTGGCTTGGCACTGCCCCACGCTGGCCTTCTCCAAGGGCACGCTATATTTTTTCTGACTAAGCTAGAACAGTTGTTGTCAGCACAAAGCTTTACACCTCAGGAAACGGCACAAAGGTCGCAGAACAATTGTAAAAATCCAGACACAACGGAGTAATCACCTTGTCCAGCTAAGTACTGCTGCACTGTCTTGAGCAAGTCATCAAGTTTACAGGGACTAGATGTCATATCTTATATTAAAATATACTGAAATGTCCCATACACATTTCACCAGGATCTCTACACAAAGGATTTTATTGTCTTACACAGGTATCAATAAAGCCATTAGGGGGAGTCATGGGAGTCAAAACACAGTCAGTTTAAAATATTTTGTCTGATAAGAAACTGTTTATTGCTCCCCGTTTAAAATACAAAAGATGGCCGGCCTATTGTCTATTTCACCAAAAAACACTAAAATGGAAATTTGCAACAAGTATAACAATAACTTGTCACATGTCGTGTAAAAAAAAATACAGCAACAATGTGTACTTTATATTGTCCTCTCCCTAGCTACCAGGGTTTCTTTCAAATTCCATAAAGCTTTAAATAAGCCACAGGGACAATAGTTAAGACAACAAAACAAAGACAGAAACAATACCTGTTCACCAATAAGTGCAGGAAAAGGGTTTGCTATGGCCACTGTGGTTACGGCTGGAAACCTATTTGATGTACAACTCTTTTTAACTTTTGTAGGAGGTCTGGGGTCTCCTCTCAGAATAATAAACAATGTATACATAAAACATATAAAAATTTGAAATTGGTGGTACAGCTATGGCATGACAAAATGGAATTTAAAATGAGCTTATACATTCAACAGTAGGCCTACTTTACTTTTTATTTATTGATTATAATTATAAAAGAAGTAAAGAAAACATAAATAGGAAAGTTTCTACCTTAATGCGTTCTCCCCTAAACTCCAGATGACCCAGGGCTGGAGTTAGATTAATTTTCAATTTATTTTCTTTGACCAGGCCTCATTCAGTCCTTCACTGGAGATTTTTAAATTTTATTCTAGCATGAAAAAAAAATAGGTACTATTATTGCAATAAGAGTATTTATGTAGCATGTGATGTGTGAAGGTTATTTTATGCATTTGGTTGCAGTAGGCCAATGGGGTTAGTGCTCCCTGACCCTCGACATTGAGCAGCCTCTGTATGAAAAAAAATCTCCAAAGGTGCATCCCATTGATTTACCAGGTTTACCTTGTTTATTTTTTCTGGTATTGTTCAGCTTTAAGGCACCTCATGAAAGGACTTGTTATAATCATTTTTGTTCCTAGCATCATAACAACACTGACCTCACCACTTTAGCAGCTCCAGCCCACGGCCCTCTGACCTCCACTGGGACTAAAAGTGGAGGTAATGGGACATTTACAGTTAAACTTTGCTCAAGTCGCTGTTATGCTGTACGCAGTGAAAGCTCGCAACAACAGGACTGCCTCACTGAACGTCTTTGTATAAAGTTTTTGTGAGCCGTGAGAAAGCTGCTGTGTCAGCTGCTGCTTTAACATGTCTCTCACCAGACCATGTGGAGAAGAGCAGAGCAAAGAAGCGTTGTGGTGCATGCTGACCCGTGTTCTGCAGGACATGGATAAAGATGTATAAGAATGTCCGTTTAATTATAGCTGATGTGTAGCCTACTGTGTGTTTGGGAGGTTCATTATATACCGTATACTTTTTGTTAAAATGTGTCTTTGACCACCCTGCATGTGCCTGAAGTGAACCTACAATGGCAAATTCCACTTGTTTGCAGTTGTCTGATAAAGCACTGATAAAGCACAGTGAAAGTCTAATAATAGACAGATGTACTTTTCAAGGATACATTTGTAAGCCATAGAAGGAGACCGTGCCATGAAGTAGCTTTACAGAGATGTTTATGGAGTTGGTCTCTTGTGCATCGGAGGAGGCCTGTTTGTGTGAGATAACCAACAGTGGCCTGAAGTCACACTTTTAGGAGTCAGTGTAATCCCTGTGACTGATTCCGGACTGTTGCTAATCACGTCGGTGGATTATCAAAAAATTCTTGTGACCCTTTCTTCCCAACTACTGATGCTGCACCTGAAATCTCTATTACAGTTGTCCTTGCTTTCCTGCGACACCTCAATGTAACTTCTCCTAACTCATACAGAGAAGTTTATACGGATATTATAAGTGGTGGCATGCTTCCAAGTTGCTAAGCTCCTTTTGGAAACACCACCACAATGGGAAGCAACATGGCCTCCTATTAAGCAAAGAATATAGTCACCCTTAAGTCTTTGGACAGCACGGCAGCAGGGATTTTAAATATAATGACAAAGGCAATTCCTCCCGCTGTAAAAGAAGCAGTTTATATGTCTCCCGGGGCTAGCAGCACCATCTGCATCGTGCTTATATTGTTATTCCTTTTTGCAGTGACCAGGAGGACCTCTGGCAAACCGTGAAGCCGTGTTTCAGAACTCATTAATGCTGCAGCTTTTTTACCTTTGAATTGCAAACTCACTCCGGGCTGTGATATTAGAGCGCAACCTAAAAGTAATAAACGGCAGGACATTTACAACTTTTCCAGTAGTTGTGTGGTCAGTGCGCTGTGAATAAACAAGTCATGGCTCATTTTCTTCTCCTTCTGCTACTTTTCAGAACCCGGCCTGCAGCATGCAATAAGGTAATAGGAGCTGGACACTTTTACAGATTGTTATTGGAAAATAAGGTTTTATTGATGATGTTAATTTACACCAACAGCTCATAAGATAGAGACACAAGGAGAAAGAAAAAGAAAAGAAGCCAGTAGACACTGGAGTTGGAGATAGTCTGCTATACATCTGGAAGAAAAAGTAGAAAAATCAAAAACAAATAAAGATAAAGATAGTGTGTTAATAAAGTATTTGTGGTAGTCTAGACTACATTAACTTAACAAGTTATTTTTGTGGTATGTGAAATACCTAGTTTTATTTTCCAGTTAAATTCTTTCCCTTTTTTCTTGTGTCTATTTTCACACATATCCTTTCAAATGTTTATTCTCAATTATCTCATTCATGTCTAGATCTAGATTTTTTGTTTTTATGTTGAGAGTGTTCCCTGATACAATTGATTCCATATGTGTCTTTATTTGTTTAAATGACCTGTCATGTTTCTGCCCAATACTTAAATCCTGCATCTAATTGCCCATTTTTTCACATAACGCAAAGTAAAACCGTATCTCCAGTCTTCGTAAAGTCACGTTTGATTGAGCACCATTTATATAACTTTATAGGCTTTTATTTTTTCTCATTATTAAAGCCTGAGTAATACATTTCTAAATCATATGCATGCATTAAACCAGAGATATGATGTTCTATACAGCTGAATTAACACTTACTGTATTTTCAGCCTTTTCTTGAGTAGTTATAGTTATTTAAAAAATGAATAAGGCTTATCCACCAGAGCTCATTATAAAAAATAAAGTTGAAATACTGCAGCTTTGTGACACTCACTATGTTTGAACAAAATGACTGTTGCATATCTCCATTCATTTACAGGTTTAACCAATCAGTGAGGAGGGGGGGCTCAGTTACTGGGGCGACAGAGGGGATGGTCAACGTGGGCTACTCCAATGACACTTCCACAGGTGAGAGAAAGACAAGTTTTAGCAAGTATGAAGGGAGTGACATTTATTTAGCATTAGTCATTGTTAAGAGCTTTCCTTAAAAACATAAAGTAACCCACGTTCTCATTTGTAACAACCATTATTTTTGATGAAGTTGGTGTGATAAAAACTTTGCAGTGTCCGTTAGTTTGTAATGCAGTGGCTCAGGTGGATGTTCGATGGAGGTGGGAGGGTTGTAGGTGCAATATGGCTGCCACGTCTCCAGTTTGTCCCAGGGAAGCTGTGACTGCAGACGTACTGTAGCTTATCACCACCAGTGTGTGACTGTGGAGTGAATGAATAATAGGCCTGTGAGCGCTTTGAGTCCCTTGGTTCCTTTGGGAGAAAATCGCAATATAAATATAATCCATTATTATTATTATTATTATTATTATTGTTGTTGTTAATTTTTGAAATTTTGAAGAATATACTTGTGGGAAAGAGTTTGAATGAAACTAGTTTTAGTTTGATCTTCTCTTGTAACTTAATGACTTTAGCTTTTTTATTCGTTTTTTTATGGTTGTTATTGCGATTAGTGCTGGGCAAGTTAATGCGTTAATGAATTAACGCTGACAATTATTTTTGCGCGCGTTAACGTTGGCCAATTAATATTGTGAAAGATGTCTGAAGAACATTCTTAGGATCACAATGTATGAGCTGCCCTCATGACGCACCATCACAAGAAGAATACACGAGTTTTATGAAAAGGAGAAGACAACAAAAGCGTTACAACGTGCACCAACTGGGTGATGAGGGGGCGGAGCTCACGGGAGCGCAGGCACGTGCACGTAGGCCGGTAAAGGTGTGCACTTTCGGGAGGCCAGGTGGTTGAGAGTCAGGTACGGGTAGCTGCAATTTTTGTTGACCGCAAAGCCAACAGCAAAGCAACGCAAAGCATAGGCCTACCTATATTTATCTGTTTCTGCAGCTGGTTCATGTCCATCATCTCTCTGCTGAGCTGTATTATTTAATCTGCAATAAACTTACCAAACGCACACAGATCTGAGATTATTTGTTAATTATAGTCTCTAAGCACGTCACAACTTTTAGCAGCACCAGGACCCAACTCTGACCCTCACCGCGGCTACAAGGTTCTACACAGACATTTATATTGTTTACATTGTTATAATGTTATGATCGAGGCTCTGGACATAACTTGTTTTTCTATAACAAACTAAACAAAATATTAATGCCCTGGCAGTGGCAAATATTTTTGGTTTAATATTTAATTTGATTACATTAATGCTTGAAAGTTGAAATTTACAAGAAATATTTTAACTGCTATTAACTTTTAACTGCTGTAAAAAGCACCTTATTTGTTTAAAGTGTTTACAAACCAAATGTTATTTCACTTTTGTTTATAAAACAGTACGTTCAAAATAAAAGTATGCAATACACAAATTTTTTATTCATTATTTAAAAAAATTTGTGCGATTAATCACGATTAAATTCTTTAATCGTTGCCCAGCACTAATTGCGAAGTATTCTTTTTTTTTAGTTTGGATTTAAATTCTATTGCAGTAAAACATTCTGAATATTCTGAATGAAAAACTCTTTATGAAATATCAGATTCAGAATCTCTTTATTGTCACTGCACAAACTGCACAGTGAAATTTAAAAAGTTTGTGGTGGTACAGTGGTACATAAAGCCAGGAGAGTAGAGCCGCTGCTTCATTCAGAGCTGCCACCGTTTTCACTGTCTTCAAATCACATATTTTTTGGGGTCCTTTTTCTTAATCAATGCAATTACTTGTGTGCCTTTTCCAAATTCCATGTGAATTCAGCATAAATAGTTTCTCACTCCACAGATGCCATTTTCAATGACCTAATGGTTGGAGCTCGCCGCCAAATGACAGGCTCTATTACCTCGGAAAAGGTAAGATTGACAGATGGGACCAGCTAAATGAGAAAGAGAGTAGGAGTTTTGTGATTGATTCATAAAATTGTAATGCAATCTGTACGTAATTTGTAAAGCCCTTCATAAATGCACATGATGCGATAAGTAGATTCTCAAATATACTCCTTGTTGGCAAAAGCCTGCTCATGTTGGAATGAATACTGCAAGTGACAAACTGCACTGAGACAAAACTGGAATATGACATTTTTTATAGCTGTAATCTACTTAATCCTCTGACGTGATTTAAGCCTGTCAATATTTATGAGGTAATTGTGCCTCGGAGGGTTGGACCTAATGGATTTATCGATTATTTTTAAGGAAAAACTCTCTGGGCCTGGGTTATTTGTTTCAAGGTTACAAGTTCAGTGTAATACGAGTGTGTGTAAAGTGGAAAAGCCGGCTGGTAAATTGTATGTTTTGGATGGTTTAAATTTGCTCTAACTGTGCAAACATTCTAAAAAAACAACAGTTTTTATTGAGTTCCCAAGGTTGGTGGTAAAAAGCTGACCAAAAAGAATTTTGATAAAATGTTTTTTCAACCTTTTGTTGAAAAGTGTGTAGTGGAAAAATGTAAAGTTTTATTATATTTACATTGTAATACATAACATAAAGGATCTTGAGAGCTAACCTCTAATGTTAGCACCTAATGCAAGCTGACCCTGGTAGAACCTAAACAATAGTTATGGTTGAGCTCCTGGAGCCAACTACTATCAATAAAGATATATGTGACCATACTTTAATAGGCCATTGGAATTACATGACTGAAAACATGCTTTTCAAATTTCTCTATTACTTTTTTTGTCAAAATATGTCCATCTGCAGCATAATGTTGGACAAGGACTTGAGGGTGTAACTTGTCATTTGCCAACAATATTGAGTAAAGATTAGATGTATGTGTTTAAAATGTATTGGATACATCATTTTTAGTTCACCTGTTTTTGGCAAAAATCAATTTTAGTAGGTGCATTTGTCTTGTCAGTTAATTGTTATACTATATTACACTTTTTTAAGTTTCAAGATGGCTATGAACAAAGTTGAGGAAGTCATATCACACAAGGTATTTATTTAGGTTCTCAGCTGCAGTGGGCTAAACATGTGGACCATATATGCTCAAAACGTCAGCAAATATTTAGTGCTCAATTTTTTAGAGTCCGTATTAAATCTCTTGACTTACAAGCTGGTTTGGTCATTTATCAGTCAAACTTAATTCCCAAATTCTGAACCTAATAAAAATTAAAACAGGGTCATGAAAATTGCTAATGATTCCAGACAAATTCTCTGTGATCAGTTTGAGGTAATGCCCTTGGGCAGAAGGTACAGGGCTCCAAACTGTAAGTCATAGAGATGCAAACTCTCCGATTCCTCTGTCAATTATACTTTTGAACAGCAACAAATCAATGTGACTCAGTTCTGGTCAGCAGGCTCTCGGGAGAAGGGCAATATTATTTAGCACATTCTGAGAGCATTTAGGGTATTTGTACAGTATATTTGACTGTGTGCAGTATTTGTACAGTATATTTGACTGTGTGCAGTATCACTAATATATGTTTATTCCATGGGTTGGGTTCTTTGAATAGGGAAGAGAACAGTACTTTTACTGAGCTGTTATTGTTAACTTTTGGGTGTGAATGAATGTTTTTTACAGGATGTGTGCAATATATCTGAGAGTGGGCCAGAGCAATAGTAATGTGTTTGACTTTTTATTGATGTTGAGGAATTTTCAGGAGTGGGTATGAATTGTATTTAATTGATTTTTAATTTTTATTTTGTTTTTGTTTGTGAACGGACTGTGAACAGTTTGTATGAATTGTTTGATTAATGCTGGTCCAGGATTGTCCAAGATAAATTTCTGCAATTAGAGAAAAAAAAGGCTTATCTTATCTTATCTTAAAGTATGTCTACACTACTGATGAACAAATGTTAAAGCAAAGACATCTGCACATAGTTTTCAAGTTGAAAAGATGCCTTTGCATTAACCTTTCTTCAGGATGACCTGGATGACAGAGAACCTACTGATGAACATAAAACTATTAACCACAAGTGTTCCTCCTCAGGTCCCTGACGTCGTGTCATCAAGCAGCCAGTCGTTTCAGAGTGACAGCCAGGACCAAGAAAGCACCAAGACCGTCAGGAAGATTACTACAGTATAGCAAGTCTAGTTATAACTCAACATTTTATGTCTCCACATTTAACAATGTTTGTGAATTTTATAATATATCACTTTATGTATTGTGTATGTTGTTCTCTGATATTGCATTGTATTGTATATTAGATGTATTTTTTTCCACTGCAGATGTAAATGTTTTTCTAAAGTAGAGAACAGTAAAGATCTGGAAAGCTCAGCGGGGCAAGAAATAACATGCTGTCTAAAGGTGTTGTCAGGATGTATGCAGTAAAATAACACACCTGAGGGGAAGTGTTGTACCCATTACTGGACAGTAAAAGTGTGATTGTGTAAATTGGGCAGCATTGAGTGATACCTTAGAAAACAAGATATGGGTCCATACATTATTGTAGGCCATGGTACTGTCTTGTAAAAACACTGACTTTGTCTTCAAAAATAAAATTGCATAATTTTATCCCATTTAATAAAGAAGTTAATAATACAGCAATAACATAGGCCTTTGACTTTTTCAAATACTTCAAAGGAATATCACCGTTGGAATGGTAGATGTGTTTGGTATCCTGTCCACTTTTATCCAAAGAGAAGAGAGATCTCAGGAATAGTGCATTCTTAGCATTTTGAACAATGATCTGACATAAAATAATTAGCAATCAAGCATTATTTTAGTCTACAGTAGCCATGTTAGTGCTGTAGGTAAAAGGATTTCTTGATATGTGAGTCAATGCAGTTGTTAAATAACTTAGTTAAACTCAAAATGCAATGGCAAGAGCAAAAACTGTTTAGAGTTTGCCCAAGAACACGTTTCCAGTGGCGGCTTGAGTCTTTTGCCCAGACTCTTTTGGGGACCAATCAAGATTTTAAAGCCATTTCTTTTAAAAGGAGCGCAATGTTTCCAAATAAGTGGAAATGATAGCACTTACTACCCACTCTGCAATGCTAACAGTGTAATAGTTACAAAAAGTTGCACACATAATCCTTACTTTAGCTTACTCTTGTAATAAGTTATTGGCTATGAGGAAAAAACGTATTTGGATGCATTGTTGTAATTAATATAAAGAAAAAATAAATCCTTGTGTTTAGCGGAAAGAGGGTTGGAGGTACAGCTGTGGCATTAAACAATAGACTGTTTCTGTTTTATTCCTAGGTTTTAGAACATTAAATTCATAGAGCTGCACCATTTTCCTATAATTTAGGGACTCAATATTTAAAATTTTTCATTTAATGTTTTTGTTCCTTGTTTTTACTCAAGTAATGATTCCCCGGGGCCCCTAGCCAATGCAACCCCAAAGTGGTACAGCACGGCACGCTTTTTGGGGACTGTGAACTGTATTAATAATGGAATTGTCTACATGACATTGAACATTAGTAGAATATATGACTTGAAAGAGTGAGTTTCTAAAACTAGTATAGAACATTTTGTTTGATGTTTAGAAAACTGAGAATAAACTGTAAACAATCACTGTTTACTGCAACGGCATACAGCAATACTGCCATCCAAGGATTTCTTTTTCTTTGTAACTTACCTACATTTTCAAAGTTCACTTGAAATATTTACATAAAGTGGCATCCACATAAGGCATATAGATTTTTTACTACTCTCCCTTTTACACTTCAAGATGTCTATGGCCTGTCAATCATGTCCGTGGTAAAATGTTTTCACGATGCCACAGTCCACTGCCTCTCGTGTCATTATGTAGATGAGACATTTTGGTCTCAAAGTCTTCTCCTGCCATTAAAAAATGGTCATATCTATGTTGAACTCATGTGGGTGAAAGACATTCTACTAGTGGAGCTGCAGAGACCAGTGTGGCGTCGAGTTAGTGCAGTGCAGTGCAGAGTAACAGATTTATCTCCGCGTGAAGTGGGTGACATAACATTTGCATTTCATAATGGTGAAGAATGGGAGGGAGCGGAGCGCTGGAGACGGGGGTATATGAATCTGTGTGACATTTTATGGCACGCCTGTTATCAAAATGAGCCACTGTGCGTTCAGATGATGCTGGCAAGAGAAAAAGAGTTGCATTGTTTTTCATGTAAATAGAACTACAGTATTTCTGAACTAGTCTCATGTTGATGCATTCGCTCTGATGATGATACAAACATAAAATCAGGGCCCTCTGCTATTATTTATGATTACTTATTTCTACACAGGCTCTGAAGGAAACATGAAAGCATGCAATCAGCGGCGTATTTTGTGTTGAATGGGGAAAGTTCTTTCATTTTACTCAAGGGTTTGGATTTATTTCTGCTGACAGGCTTAAACAGGCTCACCGACTCAATCTTGTGAATGGAAATGCATCTGAAAACAAATGCAGTTATTTGTGGTCTGAGTTTGCTCAGGCGTGAACTCACATGTCTCCCATTATGTTATAATAAATGTCTTTGCACACTTCTTACTGCTGCAGAAGAACACATAGAGGTGAAAAAACTAAACAATGGACCTGTGTTATGGTCTATTTTAGAGTTGGTTAGTGGTAATCAGCTGGTCTTACAACAAGAGAGAGCAACGTGAGTGGATGTGACTGACCTCTTTTAGCTATTAGGAAAAAGCAGGGCACTGTGGCTGTTTTTCCAACAAGAATTAATTTTGCCAAACTGAAACAAAGACTGTTAAAAGGCTTTTACCACACACTGTAAAAACACCACAAATTTTCTTTTTAGGGGATGGCTGTGAATGTTCTCGGTCATCCAGGTAATCTTGAAGAAAAGGTTAAAGCAAAGGCATCTGGACTGGTTTTCAAGGCGTAGGAGTTTCATCTCTTGTTCCCTAATAGTTTTTCAATTCTGAGCTCGGCTTTTATCCCTAGAGGGAGAGCTTTGTAGGCCGTTGTAGGGACAGGAACCTGTAGAATTAAACCAACCCATCTACTCCTTTAGTTGCTTTACTGTCACATTGTTCATTGCTGCTGTTTGTGCACTAAGTCCTTGTTTTTATCTAAAGCTATAGAATTTTGAATTTTGACTGTAACACAAAGTTAATGCCAATGACACTAGTTTATAGAAAATTAATCCAATTCAAGAACTGAACCAAGGTAATGCCATTAAAAAGACACTCTAGCATTTAGCTGTTTATGTTAAGAACAAGACATGCTTTGTTTGCAAAAATCTTGGCATTTTGTTTTTTTACCTCTTCCATTGATGTTTCTGTCTGAGAGTGTATTTTTATGTCGACCAATCAAGAGACTGTAATGTGTTTAGCTCCACCCTTACTGTTCCAGTAACTTTTTCTTAGGTACCTCAAAGCAATGGGACCCCGAAGGACAGGCAGGAACTGCTGTATAGTGCAATTTGTCACATTTTCACAATGATCAAGTGCTTGCTGGAAACCACTTTAGGCTTTTTTTGTATGCAGGTGAAATAGCAAGGATGTTTCAGAACACCGCACAGCAAAATATAAATATAACATAGTGAAAAATAGTTGATCAAATAAACATCACAGCTGTGTTTTCTTAAAACACAAGTTTACATTTCATCGAAGTGTGCTCTTGAAATGACAATTCGCGACAGCATGCATCCTTGCATTATTGACAACGACATGCTGACACAGTTCCCTGCTCTCCCCCAGCACCAGATGGCTGACACAGATCTTCATGTTGGAAATCACATCTCACCACTGAATGTGAAGAAATAGTCTGTCCTCCATCTCTCTGATTGTTTTCTCTGTTGCTATACTTTCATTGTCACTGGCTTCTGTTTTCCTGCACCAAAAGCTTGGCATTAAAGCGGCAGGCTATTAAATAAATGAGCTTTCCTCCAGTGGGCCCGACAAAGACAGACGCAAACTGAGAGTGCTATTACATGACCTGCTTTAGCGTTTTGTTTTCCAGCTAAACCATAGCCTTCCCCGGGGGTTCACTAAGGGCAGTGCACGAGTGTCAGTTACGCTTCACATAATAGTGCGTCCAGATCATGTCTAAAGCACACAGAGCCAGCACGGGCCGGTCAGTGACTTTACAACAGAGGAGCCAATAAGGCCCCTCTCTTTGATCTGCACCCATCATCTGACTGGCTGTCACTCATTCTCTGTTGTCCATCTGAAACTTGTCAGCATACTTTATCAGAGTGGCCACATGTCACTGCACCAGGTATCTCCAAAAAAAAAAAAACTTTCTTATGCAGTGAGTTAGGCACAGATTAGTACGTATATGATAGCATTGAACACTAAACCTATTGGTATCTCTGTATACATTCACAATTCATGGATTCATTCTCACTAAACTGGAGAGAAAAGGTTACTTTTCACTGGCGTAAGCTGTCACAGGGCGGGACTAGGTTTAGAAAAAAGAATGTGCAGAATATGGTGTCATTCAGCAGCTGTGAAGCGGTAGTTTTAAACATTTACATAGAAATGTTGGATAAAAAAAGACTTTAATTGCTGAAACTGTCATTTTCAGCAATAAAAGTTTGATTTATTTATTTATTTATTTTTTTGCAAAAAATCACAAAATTTTGATTTTTTTTCCCCCGTGCCATAAATGCGGATTTGAATTTTTGGGGCGACTATTATCTAAACCTGGGAGCAAAAAATTTGCACCAACATTGATTCTGATCAATAAAATCTTTTGTGCAAAATAGTTTGTCAATTGTTTGCTTTACTTGAGTCCTTTGGACACAAAAAATGCTCTATGACAGTTTTTGTCCTCACCATACATGACAAATATTTATGTATTTCCTGAAATTTGTAACCCCTTAAATGCCAGGTTTAGTTTCATAAAATGAAAACACAGTTATTTTTTTCCATCCAAGAAATGCAAACCTTATTTTTCTGGAGGTTTCTATCCAAATCTGTGAATGTCAAAAATATGAAGGCAATTTATTTATATAGTACAATTCCTACACTGGGTAATACATAGACAAGATTTAGAATTAGAACAAACGTAATAAAATTTTTAAATAAATTGCACCACCTGGATTAAAAGCATTTCAACACCAGGGAAGGAAATTATATTTCATGGTAGTGTATTGAAAATAATTATTTTTGAATGGAAATCAATGGTACAAAAAATGCCAAAAGGACTCAAGAGGGACTATTTTTTAAAGGCCTTTCTAAGACTTGAAATAAAAAAATAATGAAATAATGAAAAAAATGTATTCACCCCAAAATACACAACCAGCCCAAACTGTATGCCATTTGCAACAACACAGACAAAGTTATGAAAAAAATAAATTCCAAAAACTCAAAATGTCCAGGGACCCAGGAGGAGTAGGTGAGAGTGGGGGCGGTTGCAACACCTTTTACATTTCCTTCAGTTTCTCTGTGTCTGTTTGTATCAGAAAGACAAAAAATATAAATATTAAATCCATATATGTCACATGCCTGCCCATACTGTTGCAACATGTGTACATATGATAATATGAATTTAAATTTAATTTAAATAGACCCTGAAAAATGTTGCAACTGCCCCCATATATGGGGACAGTTGCAACAGTACCGAGGGGCAGTTGCAACTGTCATTTAGATATAATAAAACTCATACTTCAGCATCATTTTTCAAATCTTTTTTTAGTTTATTTAAAAAACAGAATTCATTGAGTTGACTTATTAAAGTAAAAAAACAAGTACACAACCATGTAACACCTTTCTATGTAGGCCCAACTGTAGTAACAAGAACTAACAATTTCATAAAACCACCAAAAGCACACAAACTGATTATTTCATAGCATCAAGTACTCATAATTAACCATCTGACTCACAATTGTGGCAAATGTAAATGGCACCACCATCAGTGCAGGCTTCATGAGCCCATGCCTTGCACTGACAACATTGAAGCCACACCTCTCCTGGTCTGGAGTAGCTCTCCAAACAGACAATGCAAAAGCCTTCTTCTTTCTCAGAGTCACTTTCCTTTCCTCTGTATGTTTGTTCTTCTCAGCTTTGGTTTGTTCACTTGTTTCCTGTGTGTTTTTTGTCAGTTTTCTCTTAACTTTTGTTGGCTTTCTCTTAACTCCTCGGTTAAGTAAAGAAATTTGCTGAAATACAAAGAGAAGACACCTGGCTATTGAAATATGTTCCTTAGCAAACCACTGAATTGCCTTTTTATATGAATTTGATCTAATTGTCATTATTATTGCAATGTGGGACAGTTACAACACCCCTAGCAGCCATCATAAAACTAAAAATGCTAGCCTAACACATTAGCTTGAACACATTGTACCTAACTCTGTTAAGAGCTAAGAAACTGCACAGGTAAACTATAAAACTATAAAGATCAATACCTAAACAGTTTAGACAGTATTGTTAGGATTTTATAATATGAAACTCTTCTAATAACTTTTTATATGTTATTTGATACACTGCACCCTAGATTAGGACACTAAATACCTCATCTGTTGAAACCAGTTAGAACCACTTGGTCACCCCAGGCTGGACACATAGTGGAAAACTACTGATTCAAAGCAGGAAGTGCCCCCTCCTGTGAGAGGTGGGGCCAAAGTTTAGGAACTCTAATGCATTGTGTTGACCAGACACACAAAACGTGGGCTAATCTCTTGTTAGCTCATGAGTTGTGTCCCGGCGCTGGCTTGTACTTTTTCTGAGTGGAATTAAATGGACAAACTTTACATTGGTTTTATAGTTTTATTGAACAAATATTAGTTCCAACACTCGTACCAAATGAGCCAGGAGAAACTGGCTCTCGGAGTAACAGTATGACAAAAAAATTTGTTGTAAAAAAAGTTACTTTTTTACCCTGAATTTCAGTTCTCCCATAAGGAAGTTTAATATGTGGCTGTGAACTTCCAGAAAGAAGGAGGGGCATACTAAGCATGTGCAGAAGGAGTGTCATGACTCTAGCTCATTCCTGATTGGAGAAATTGGCAATGTTGCAACTGCCACACGTTGAGGCTGTCCCCACTCTCCCATACACAAACTGAAAAGGAGTAGCACAGTTTGAAATTTTGAAAGCACAGTTGTCAACTTAAGTTGTTTTGAAAGGTTGCTGCAGCTCACCCCATATTTGTTTTGGAATGAGTATGCACATGCGCCGGCAGAAACCTGAACACTGGTATACATGATCATTTTTATATATGTTCCAGCACAGCACACATTAAAGACAAATTGTGAACTATTTTCTTTTTTATCTGAAAATACTGTTTAATCCTCTAACATATTGAAATAATCTATGCTTTATTATCAATGATTTGAACATAAATAGACTAAAGGGAAGTAAAGTGAGCCCAAAGTTTAAGGTAAGTTGTAAACTTTGGTTTGATGTAATGTATTAGTTTTTTGCTATGACAATTTGGTTAAAACTTGTTTAAATTAAATATAAGCAGGAAAGGTTGCTATGATGTTGTTGGGGTTCAGAGCACAAAGTGGGCTTTCGATGCTATGTTTATTTTTTAAATCTTTTAGCAAGCTACTTTTTCTAGTCTTTAACTATCCAGTTAGTGAGCCTCTTGACACTCCAGCCAAGCAGTATTTACAGTTTGCTCTACCATCTTCCGGGAAACACACAGCAGAGATTCACTTGAGCTTCATCTGCACATACAGGAAATGAAGATACACTTACTCCAGTGGGAATATGTGCAATGCCAAAACACCTGAATGAGGAAGAGGTGGGGGTTGTTTGCTGTCAAATCCTTCATTGTGGATCTTTAACAAAGAATGAAACACCTCTTTTCCACAGCGATACTGGTGAATGTAAGATCTGATGTCATTGTTCCGCTCAGCGCCTCATCTTCTTCCTAAAGCGACACAGCGACTGGACCCTGACATACAGGAAGGAAGTGGAAAGCAGACTATAACAAGCCACTGGAGACATCCATGCAGTCCTCCAGAGATCCATTAGACAAAGTTTCCACTTATTTATCCATGCACCAAAAAGTGTACAGCGGCTTTTTGCTAATTAGAAAGAGAAAACTGTTGAGTTAGCCGGGGAGTCCCCACTCTCTGCTCATAACTGGTGTGTTTACATTGGATCATTTTGTGTGACGCAGCAGGAGATACTCAGGGTACAATACTGATACAATGTGTCCACAATAAAAATATAATCACACTGTCCTGTGATTGTTACATTTCTACACATTTACAACATTCTTTTCATAATATCTGCAAATACTTCTCACACATGTGCTAATCATAGGTAGAAAAAGTACACTTGTTTGACTTTTTACATAAACACCAAATAGTTAGGGACAGATATACCAAAGCAAGGGCCGACATGATGCTTTGCCTAGTTACCTTAAGGACTGCAGCGCTGTTTAGCACAGGTAAGGTGTGGACACACACAGGTAACGGCCTATGTATTTCTGGGAGTTCCCATTTTCCAGTGCAAAAACTGGATGAGGTGCAGACTAATTTAGCAAGGTTTGTGATATGCAAAAAACAAAAACAAAACACTGAATATGCTACTTCACTGGTTGTACTTAAAGTATACTTTTGCTGGATGCCAGTTTAGCCCCAAACCTTAAATTGAACACTTGCCACTCAGTTGTAAATGAGTGTCTTAAGGCAAAGTTGTGCAGCTCAGTAGATCAGGCCCTACATTTCTACAACCAAGTAAAAAAAACAGCTCTACTGGATTTTTAAAAACTTGTAAATGACTATCTTTAACCCTTGTTGTGATTCTCTTTTCCAAGTGCCATCTTATCAGCTCTTAGAGGAATATGCAAACTTTATTTTATTATGCAATTCCGCTGACACTAGCGTGAGGGTTAGCTTCTGCAAAAGGGGGAACAGTGTTACACTGAAGGCAGGAGGCAGTGTGTGAAGACACCTTCACCTCCACAATGTTCTTGAAGGTTCCACATGGAATAGGAGTTATTTCTATTTGGTGAGTATTACTCTTATTATTTGAAAATACTGCATGTTGTCCTTAATGACTGAAGCTAAACATTGTGGGTATAGAAACACAATAGAATTCAATTTATCACAATATATCTGCTTATTATTTCATTACTTACTGTGAATTACACTGAGAAGGTGACACAAACAGACGTCTGAGAGCACAAGAGGACATACAGTAGGTCTTTATTGTTCCTCTCTTGGATATGATAATAAAGCATAAACCCTGCGCTGCATCAGCTTCATAAATATATTGAACAAAATTTAATCGCAACACTTTCGCCCTTATTTTTCACGAGCTAAACTCAAAGATCTAAGACTTTTTCTAAGTACACAAAAGGCCTATTTCTCTCAAATATTGTTCACAAATCTGTCCAAATCTGTGTCAGTGAGCACTTCTGCTTTGCCGAGATAATCCATTAACCGCACAGGTGTGGCATATCAAGAGTTTACTATATGTCTTCTGCACCACTCCTAAAAGCTCTACTGCTGCAGCAGTCGATTGACTTGAATTAAAATGGGTCCTTTCTGGCATTGGTTAAACTGATATAAAGTCTTTCAGTTTAGGCCGTGAAAGGCCAGTTAATGTCACTTTTAATATCTTAGTACCATTGCTTTTAACAAGCCAGAGATCTCCTAAATGAAATGCCATCACAAGTAATACTGTGCCCCTGTGTAATGTGACAAGGCGCTTTAGTAACAAATGAAGCTAAAGCACTCGACACAACGTCGTTAGAATAGGTTAGACTTTAATGGAGCTGTAATGCAACTCGGTGAATTGGGCGGCTAATAACCAGGATGCAGAGTGCTGTTAAATACTCAGGACACAAATGACACCATTATTTCTTCTTAAATGTCGCTACAGAGAGGCCTGTCACTTTTGTAGAGTCCCGCTGGCTGCATGCATCTGTGTAAAATTTATGTAATTTCTCAGAAATCTGGTTATGTTTCAATAAAATTAAAGATCATTCTTTCCAGACATGCACACAGTTCAATCAATCAATCAATCAATCAATCAATCAATCAATATTTATATAGTGCCTTCCAACAACCACAGATTAAATAGAGGCCGGTCAGTGATGGAACGTAACTCCCTGTGAAAAGAGTTCCAGTGTTTAGGACCGGCCACTGCAAAAGAACTATCGCCCCACTTTTTGTACCGGGACCGGGGCACCTTCAGCAGATGTTGCCCAGCAGAACGTAGAGCTCTGCTGGGTTGATGAGGGGTCAGAATCTCACACAAATAAGAAGGTGCAAGGCCTGTGAGTGCATTAAAAACAAACATTAAGATTTTAAAATGAATTCTAAACTGGACAGGGAGCCAGTGCAGGGAGTACAGGTGTTATGTGCTCGTGTTTACGACTGTCAGTTAGCAGTCGGGCAGCAGCGTTTTGCACAAGCTGCAAACGGTGAAGTCCGGTTTGGTTAATTCCCACATAGAGTGCATTGCAGTAGTCTATGAGCTAATAAAAGCTAATAAATAAATAAAAACAATAGTTTGTATTTAATAAAAAAAAGTTTAAGTTATTATAACCATGTAAAATAATCTTTTCATTCAAAAAGAGTTTTAATTTGTAGAGATCTGAATGTTATTTAGCTATTTCTTAAATTACAGGAGGCACTGAAATCTTTCAGCAATTAATTTAGCCGTGTTTATGTGTAGACAGAATAGGGCTTTTTCGCTGTGCTGTCTTCATATACTGTATGTCTTAATAGCTCAATTTGTGCATGCTGGTTGTTTTGTGAATCTATGAGAACAATATAATCATTAATGGTTTTAGAACAAGTTCAGACCTTGCAACTTATGGTCTACATATGGTCCAACATTTGGTGTTGTGAGACCAGTGTTCATTTCAGTATTTCAATTTTAATGCAAACAACATTAATTACACAATGCGGGACGTGCAGCGCCACAGTCTCTCCCGTCTCTCTCTTAACTTTGAGGCCAATGAGTTTCAGCCCTGAACCCGTCTGTTTCTCTCTGAGGACAATCCAAACTGTACTGTTTAGAGACCAGTTCATGGTCTCTGTTAAAGCTTTAAGGTGTTAGGTTTGAAGCTGGGCTGCTAACTTTAATGGATGTTGGGGGTCTAATTGTTGTAGGCTACCGCTAATGCCCGTTCACATTTCTTTTTATGCTGTCCATTTCCTCTGAAAATACACTTAACTTAAGCTACTTACAATAAGAGTAGAAAATAAGTGTGGTAAAATGAAGCCAAATCAGTGAATAAACCTGAGTTCTGCATGTTCTGGGGAAAAGGTCCTTCCAGGTGAGCCACCAACAAGTTTGTGAACTTTTATTGTTATGAATTAAAACTCAAAACATCGAACTCAAAAGATACTTTGAAGTTTATTGATTGAGTCACTTTTTTATCTCCTTTGCCGCCTAGTGTTGGGTTAAACAATTTTCTTTTTGGGGGATAAAATCTAAATATGCTATAGATGCGTAACCAAAGATAGGGGCTCAGAAGCCAGATGTAGCAGTTGGGAATGTCAGCTCTTCTACACACACCCTGATAACGCAGCTGTCATAAATTATATAATATATTTTTTTGTCACATAATGAGAAAATACTTCTCCCAAAAACCAGCACTAACTGTTGGTTTAATGTGACAAACTTTTAGAATGGCTAAAGCATTCAGCTTTTTCTAGAAAACATGATAGAACCACAGGACAAGTAGAATTAATGAGAGTTTATAGAGCTGGAAGAGATCACTGTATTTGGAAAAGTCAGAAAACAGGAAGCATGAAGGCCACAAAGTCAGCTGTAGGTTGCTAGTGCTAATGCTAATGAACAGTAAATTACCAAAGATCTTTACAAAACATCTATTATACATTGTCCCACAAACCTCTTTGAAAACTACACCGGACATTCTATTATTAGTAGCCTGCAAGTTAGCTGTCAGTAGCCGGTCAACAGTCCACTTCATGCTAACAGCAATACTTGAACTTCTAAAACTTTAAAGTGGGAGACTATGACACATTAATATTAACTGTGAGGAAAAAGAATAAAAAAATAAAAAAGATTAACGGGAGTAGACTTCTTGGAGCCAACCCTCACTTCTGTATATACCTCCTGTAAACTGCTACACTATCCTTCTACTGTCTATGGTCCAGACAAAGAGCTACAAAACATATCCAGCCAAAATGTAGTATTTCTCAAACTCTATATCGTCTTCATTTGTCTTTGCTGAATCCATTTGGAGCATTCATTTTCTCGTCTGCAGTGCAATGATTTGACTTGACCATATGAGAAAATTCACCTCGGGCTCAAAGTGGAAATCCGCCCACACTTCATCTGCTGTACACCTCACAGCCTCCATCTGTTTGGGAAAAATATACAGCGAGGTTTGCACTCACAAGACATAAAGTCATTTTCCTTCATGAGACGCAGTCAAGGGCAACCTGATGATGGATTTCAAGGGAGGGGGGCAACGTAGATCCAGAAGCAAAAAATCCGCTGGGAAATCACAAAAATGGTGGGTACAGCACTGCAGGAAGAATACTCTGGGTAAGTATTGAAAAAAATCAAAAGTCAGTTATTTTACTAAAAACAGAATTGCGGTCCACTGGAATGCACTACACGGTAACGTTTGGAAGGACAGAATCACTATCCGACCACTGCAGGCTTCTAAATCTGCTGTGTCAGGTGGAAAAGTGGAGAGTGTAGTTGAGTTGTAAGCTGCTTTCTGTTCATTACATTACACTTTTACAGCTTACTCTGTTTTATCAAAAGGCACAGCTGTCATTTCTGGTTGATCCCTTTCTATGCTATCAAGCTTAATGCTGCGTTACAAAATGTTTCTACAACCCCATGCATCTACACCATACTGATCACTGTTCGAGTTTGAAATTCTTCAGGAATAAGGAATATAGGTCTTTTTAATGCACAGAAGTTGTTTGATTGATCTAAGGTTAAGTCACAGCACAACTTAAGGCATTTTATCTACATGATCAATAACTTCACTGTATGTGAGTGATATTAGGTCACAGACAGAGTGGCTCAAGTCCTTTATAGATGTTCAGGGTTCACCCACTTTTTTAATGGGTCCACCTGAATTTAATTACTCTTTGTTAAATAAGGGTTTGTGTAAAGAAAATCAGCCAATTTCTAAGAGTCACTGATGATGTTTCAAATCCTCCCTCCTTCTCCTGCTCAGAGCTGTCACATAATCATAATCATAATCTTTGCACCCTCCCCTTCAGGTTGGTGGAGAGATCCTGACACAAGTGGAGTAGTTCAAGTATCTTGGGTTCTTGTTCATGAGTGAGGGAAGGAGGGAACATAAGGTTGACAGTTGACGTACCGGTCTGTTGTGAGGAAGAAGGAGCTGAGCTGTAAGGCAAAGTTCTTGATTTACCGATCGATCTACATTCCTAATCTCACCTATGGTCATGAACCGTGGGTCATGACCAAAAGAATAAGATCCCGGAAACAGGCGGCCGAAATTAGCTTTCCCCGCAGAGTGGCGGGGCGCTCCCTTAGAGATAAGGTGAGGAGCTCGGTCACTCGGGAGGAGCTCAAAGTAGAGCTGCTGCTCCTCCACATCGAGAGGAGCCAGATGAGGTGGCTCGGTTATCTGTTCCAGGTGCCTCCTGGACGTCTCCCTGGAGAGGTATTCCCCTTAAAAGTGGAAGAAAATGAATGGATGGATGGTAAATGGCGTAAACATATTTTGATGGTTTCTGAACTGAACAAAGCCTAGTACTTTCTTTTGATCATAACCATAACGTCAATCAGTCAGTTTCATTTCTACATTTCAACATCATTAAACGAGGAGAGTCAGTTAAAAAGCTTTTTTAAGGTAGTGTCATGAGTTGATTGACACTGACGGGAAACAAATAACAGCAGTAAGTAAGTAAGAGGAAGATGCTACATTGGCAAAGTTAAATATGTACATTTAAACCACGCTCATCTTGATAGCTATGCACTCTAGTAACAGATTATGGCCTGTAAAGGAGAAAAAGTATTTAAAAAACTACCAAAGTCCACAAACAGGCACCCAGGTCACATATATAAACTATCAATAAAGCTGTACATAGAGTTTTCAGAGTACAACAACAAGAAGAAAATGTAAAAAAATGTAGCTTAGTCATGATTAACACTTGATCACATAATGTCTTTTGAAACATGTTTCAACACTATAACAATTTGATAACATTTGTGATTGAAATGTCACTCACCCAAATAAATCACTCTTCTCTTCCCCCTCGGTGTCTGGATGAATGAGAAATAATGAATATGTTTTAAAGTCTAATAGCTATTGATAGGCCACCCGCCGCAGACTCGGTGCCAAAGCCTTTGTGCTCCGTTCAACAAGGTCTTTTGCATTGTTCAGCAATTTCATGTCTCATAAAATACAGGATGAAGTAATCTTTAGAGTCCGTTTCCAATAATGTCGCAGGGCAGGCATGCTGTTCTGGCCGTGTAGTAATTAAGCACTGACTCATCACCATGGCCTCTCTGCTGAGTGGACAGCTTCTCTCTTTCAGTTTAAATACGCTGTTAATGGAGAGATTCTGCAGCTTCAGGTGAGACAAGGACAGTGGGAGACACTGTAACGGCTCACCTGGTTTACTGTGGAGGTGTTTCTGGTTTGCAATCAGACATCTTTATTACCCCTCCCTTGTATTGAGAAAATGAAAGCCAGAGAGCTCTAGAGTTCTCCCTTAAACACTGATGCAACACTCTCGTCCTGTACAGCATTTAAGTTGTTCTTAAATATCTTTTTTGTTCTATTTCTGGCTCTGGTCTGGTGCAGTTTTTATTTTGGTTTAGAGACACAAAAAATGTGATTTACAATTTAAATGATCTCAGTTTCCATGTTTTTAATTTGTAATTGGAAAAAGGGCTCATTTTCTGTTTTGGTTTTCTTTTATCCAAATGAAAATACAATGGACAGAAAGCACACAAACTCATAATGAATTTGCAATGCTGCTAACGCATGCAGGAAACATTCAAACACAGTCCCGGCTTTCCCACTCCTACTTAGCTCCCAGGTAATGTCAGGTTTCTCATGGAACAGTGTTATTTTGCATAAAAATCTGAAACAGTCCATACTTTCATATTCTAGACTGTGTTATTTGTGCTTAAGTGTAGTGGTAGGCTTTATAAAAGAAGTATGAAAAAAATAGTTGGTGTTCTGAAAATTTTACAGAAAAAACAAAACAAAAATCTGACCTAAATAAGGCTTTGACATTTTCAAAAGAAACTGTCTTTTTGCTATTTAAACAGTGACAGTAGTGTTTTAGAAAGATTTCAATTTGTCAGGCAAATCAAACACTGTTGTGTTGTCTGTGTCAAAGTGCATTAAGTGAATAAAATGTGAATAAGTTTGATAAAAGTCAAACTTACACTGTCAGCAGTTTCCATGTTCAGAGACTATTTATATAAGATAAGAATAACATAACACTGTCAAATATGAGCCACAGGTATAATTGTAATACTGATGAAAACAGTATTCATACAGAGACATATGGGATAATTTATAGTTTTATGGTTGGTTTTGGGTCCCTAAAAGAATGTTGCCGTGTAAACAGTGCTAAAACACAACAAGCTTGTGTTGTATGCATGAACCAGTGCCATGTTACCCATCTGTAAATCATCTATGAGATTCCAATGTAGGCAGTTTTGAAGTTAGCTCAAACTGGGGCGTCTCGGTGACTCACCTGGGGTGCGTCTCAAATGGCTAATCTTTGTCTCCCCGATCACTCACTTCTCCATTCAACCAGAAAGTATTCTCATTGCACAATCTAGCACTGCCCCAAACCTCTTTACACTGCTGTGAGGAGTGAGGAGGGAGAAGAGGGGAGACTTCTGTTACACGAGAAGGCAAACACCAGAGCATCCCACAGAGAAGTCTTAATCATGGTAAAGGGAAAAAACCTTGTCTGCATCACATACTGTTTGACGGGAAATACAACAAGATTTGTTTTATGAACAATAGCAATAGTTCATCTTGTGTTCATCTCTTATCATAAATCATAAGTAAAAGAAAATCAGATCATAACTTTCGATTTTGAGGTTAATTGGACTTTAGTCGTGCCTCATTTGTGCTCCTGTCACAACCCATGGATCTTCCATGACCCCAATTCCTCTCACTCAGATGGAACAGTTCCTGCTGATGTTATCATGGACTTTATTCATTTTCATTCATTTATACATTTGATGGACTAATTTGTTAATGTAATATATTTAGCTGTCCTGGACACATCTATTGTACAGCCTGGTTCATCCTGGGAGTGGATCCTCCATTTGAGGTTTCTCTTTTTTACCATGGCTGTTTTATTATTAATATTTTATTTTCATTTATTTTTTTTAGAAGTCATGAGGCAGCAGCTGTTGTGATATTGGGCTACATAAATCAAATGAAATTGAAGTGAGTTTATGCCGTCATAAACCGAAATCATTACAAGTGACGCTTCATAGAATAGGTTACAGGATCGTCTCCTGTAACTTCTCTGTGTCTCCTCGGTGGGTAGGACTAAGATGCAAGGAGAGGACACAAGTGAGGGAAACATGAATGAATTAGACCAATGAAACGTATCCCCAGGGGCTTTGTTCTTTGCCATTTCCTGTCATTATCTTTCTATACTTTCCTGTTTATCTGCTATCTCTATGTAAAAATAAAGCCAAACATATGTTTTCTATACCACAACCTAAAGGGATTTAGTTGTATAAGTCTAAAGCAACTGTATTTACCACTGTCCACAAAACTCAATGTGATCCTTAAGCCCACTTTGCTCTACAATGACAATACCAAAACACAGATGTGATAATGATACACATAATCAGTCAAACTGCTTTCAGATTACTTCAGTTCCCATCAGTGCGTTTCTGCCTGATATGAAGCCAATATTCTCAAACCGATCCATCCGTGCGCAGGTGCTGATGGTGCACATTGGGCTGGCTCCGCTCCACTCCTAATACAATTGGTATTGATCACCAGTGCAGACAAGGCAAGACAAATTGAACCCCTGATCCCACCATCGGGGGAACAAGTTCTAAATTCACTGCTGGTGCGTTAGCGTCGGTGGGCTCTAGTTCACTCACTGTTGTCTGTATCCGTCAGCCGTTTGTACATCTGCTGCCTGACAGGACAGAGACAGCACATCATCACTTTCCTCTCACTCGTAATTAGGCACTAATAACTGTGAAGTGCAGAGCAGAGATGTGAAGTGTCAGTATTCTGCTGGAGATCCCTGCTGGGCACCAGGAAGCAGGCAGGAAGTACTCGCACAGTGGGTTTCAAGGAAGGAGGGTGTGTGTTGGACTGGAACAGATTAGACATAACAGATGAGAAGCTTTAAACAATCTTTTCAAACAGGGAAGTAAAGGGGCTTTTGTCACACACTAGAAAAGTACAACAATGAATGTTAGCCACATCTTAATTAATAGCGCTTAACTTAAGTAAGTACTGCTTACTTGTTTCTAACTTACGGGCCTAGGCTTGGCATTCTTTCTCCTCCTTAGCTCACGGGCAATATAAGGTTTTTGTTTGCTGTTTTTTTCTGCAACTATTTGTGCCTTGTGCGAAAGAACCATACACAGGGTCAGCAACAAATGCAAATAGCAAACCATGGGTTGTTTATTTCTCAGTATGATTTAAAGATGTATGAAAACAACAGCAAGCAACATTGTATTGGTTTCAAGAATGCAAGAATGTTCTAAAATACAAGACAGAGCTCTAGACTGCATCCAAAAGGTCACACGCTGTGCCGACAGGTGGCGTGGGTGCACGTCATCGTAAACGGCTTCAAGTCATGACATACACTAGTGATGTTGGACTCAAAGAACTGATCCATGAGACTGCTCCATACGGCAGCACTTTTTAAGGTTTTAACTCCACTTGCACCAGCGCAACCACTGCAAAAAATATAGTCGCAATCATTTCTAGTGCAAGCAACTTCCCTGTCTGTGTGACCAACTGAAATGGTTGGTAGCCTCAGTGTTACCAGTGAAAAGATTAATAGAGCTCTGCAAGAGACAGTTAAGAGAGGAGTTGATGGCATAACTGAGAAATTGGTTACAATGTTTGGACACATCTTGTGATCAAAAAAATGTGTAATTTGTTTGTGGGGTTTTCTTGTGCCCATTTGAACAGACCTAGGATAATTATATTATTACCAATAGCCATTTCTTTAGATATCTCCATGTCCAAGATTTTATATTTAAGAAAATAACTGTACCAGGCTGCTACAGTTTAAAATAATTTACCAAGTTCAGATTTTCCTTCAAAAGTAAAAGGCCCAAAATCAACCCCTAGATGTCACTTGTGTGTTTAAAATTTAAATCAGTGGAAATGACTTTTACTCACTGTGTTTAGTTTTTTTCAATTCAATCATATTGGATGAACGTTCTTGAAAGACACATGTCTTTCGTGTCATCCAAGTCACTCCAAATATTCATATGGAGAATGTTTGGAGTGACTTTAAATCTGGATCCTGTGTCTCTGCTCTTGGGCTACA
Organism: Neodontobutis hainanensis; assembly: GCA_024349245.1. Taxonomy (NCBI): domain Eukaryota; kingdom Metazoa; phylum Chordata; class Actinopteri; order Gobiiformes; family Odontobutidae; genus Neodontobutis; species Neodontobutis hainanensis. Next base: position 16,873,750 of record JALDNG010000020.1, on the reverse strand, counting down.
GGGACTGTCATACTTTATTCAAAAGGCTTTAGTTTCTTTCTTTTATCTCAAGAAGCCATCAAAAAATTCAATGCTGTTTTTATGAAGATTTTTAGGTTCCAGTTTTGGGATTTCCTTTTGTTACATAGTGTTGCCTACTTGCCTTCAAAGTTCACTAATTTGTCAACATCTAAACTTTAAAACTTTTCAGTTTAATGGAACAAAAAAGCAAAAATCCAGGCTGGAAGACTCCTCTCCATTTGCCTCCCGCCGTTGCCTCCTCCTCCGCTTGCCTCAAACACTCATTGCTAAGCCGCACCCTGTCCTCAACGTCATCCAGCTGTTTAAGCTTGTGCCAAACCCTCCACCTCATCATCACCACCTCAGCTGGGGAGCAAACTCATCATCATCATCATCATCATCATCAGTAGTTCCTCCATTGTCTAGGCCCCGGGGGAAGACCTGCAAATCATCCTCACCGCTTCTATCATTTTATCCCACGACGTCTCGACCTCTGCCAGGGTATAAGCTCCAAAGATATACCTCAAGCACAATTTATACTTTCAGTAAATCTCATGTCAATGCATATATTTAGTCTGTTTCTGTTTGAGTCTCTCCAGGTCATGACAATAAGACCAGCAAATTGCATTTTTCCACAATCTGTTTATCCACTCACTCAGAGCCACTAAGACTGTGGACCACTTTTGGGTCTAAATGTGTATTAATGATAATTATCAAAGCAGAAGCTGCACACCTGCTGAGCATTCGGGAGGATCTCAAATGGCTACAGTGGATCCCAATCACGAGATTTAAGCACATCAAAGAGACTCATGTCCATTCATCCAGCAGCAGTCTAAGCAGAGACGCCCAGACTTCCCCCTCTCCAGACACTTCCTCCGGCTTATCCGGGGGGATACTGAGGTATTCCCAGGCCAGCCGAGAGACATGCACCCGGAATACCTTCCTGATCTTTTAACATTTTACTGCCACTATCTCTTTGGTTTTAAAATTTTGGCACCTGGCCACTAAACTCCACAACAGAGAGTAATTCAGTGTTTCCATGCAGAGTCTGACCAAAGATAACATTGTCTGCTGTTAGAGACTGTGGCCATTCCCTGTGACTGTGGAGTTTCACCTGAAACTAAACCTGATTGGTCCAGGCTGTTCTGGTCTCGTAGTTTTTGGCTTTGTAAGGTAAGGGTGACTCCTGAGAGTTGTTAAGGCTTAGGAGTCATTAGTGACACTGCTCCATTCAGGTGCTGTGGCTGTTGTTCTAGGGTGAAACTCTTTTGTTTTAGGTTTCAAAACCCTGTTGTAAATACTAGGCAACATGAATCTGAGGCCACCTCCTCTGTTCAGAGAAGGCTTTTCCATTTTCACAAAAATGGCTACCTTCAAACCTATCTCAAACCATCTGGCCTCTCTGGGAGAGGAGAACATCTGTTTTTGGATGTTACCTTGAAGTAGAAAGAAGTGACAAAATCCCTCATTCACAATCATATTATCATCATCATCTCCTCCTCCACCTTAGCTCCCTGGAAATATCAGGTGTATTGCTGGATCACCAATAACCAATATGCAGTGCATTTTCAGATTCAGTTGTCAAGTTAGACAAAAAGTTGAAAAGTTGTAGCAAATATATATTAATTTCCATATAGTTTCAGTTAAATAGCTTCTGTCAAAACATCTCAGATATGTGCTCACTCAGTAACATTTAGTTTAAGAAAAGCCAGAGTGAATGATGACTCAATAAGCAGACTGAAATATACCGTACTGTATAATTTTGTAATATAGAGCCCATCAGAATTACATCCCAAACCTCTTATGAAAATGACATATATATTCCCTTCCCTCTCACAAACAAAAAGCATCTCATTAACCCGAGCCCACTTTGTCTTCAGCGATCTGTGAGCTAATGGGCCCTGATTGGTTCGGACGGCCTTCGGTGCCCAGCTGCTCGCACTTATTAGAAAAATGGCGGTGCGTTCCCCGATGAGTGCCTAAGCAAGCATGGACCTGGCCACGGCAAAGACGGGGCGCATCACAGGAACAGTCAGCGCAGAGGAGTGTGACAGCAGCGGGACGCCTCGCAGGGGGAGGGGCTTCGAACAAAAACAAGACAAAGGGAACGTGACAGGCACAAACGCTGTACATCATAAAGAATAGGAGCCAGGCGTGAGGAGCTGACAGCTATTCACAGCGTGAGATTTCATTATACAGCTGTCTCTACCTCTCTGCTTCCGCGGCGCTCACAGGATTAGATTAAATTGCCAAGTACAGTCATAAAAAAAAGAGGAAAGAGAAATGTCCCACGGCTCTTATAACAGTGTTTGCTTTGAGAGTATTAACACAGTCGCATACATAAAAATGTGCACTGAGGTCCACTACGTATGAGACTGACCTCGCTAGTTTGACATGAATGGGTAAAAGGTTCCATCTGTGCCTTTTTTAAATGATTATGTTTTCTGGTTTAGCAGTAGATTGGGCAAGTAAACCTAAGCCTGGATTTGAACCTAAAGGCCTGTTCACACCGGGACGAATTTTGCGCGCGATATATTCGCCAACGTTTAACGCCTCGTGACTAAACAAAGGGCGCCAATGTGAGTGTTCACACCAACGTGAAAAATGCCACGCGTAAAAGCGTCAGTTTTTTAAAAATGCCTCGGGTTTGTTGTTTTGGTTTGACGCAACGCGTCAAAAACTATACGACCAATGAGATTAGCGCTTTTGCTCACGTGTCTGGAGCTTCTGAAGTTACAGTAAAACACAACTTGGGGGCGCTCAAACACAAAACGGTCTTGCCGAGCACACATATGTAACGGCGAAGAAGATATACGCCAAGTAGCGTCTACACTGCCGGGAAGAAATAAGACGCAAGGCAAGATTAATGTAGAGCTGCTGGTCTCGTTGGTGTCGGAACACAATGAACTTATGACAAAAGCGACATCGATTACAAAAATGACTTGCTCTTCTTCTGAGTGAAAAGCGAGTGTCAGAAGCGTAAAGTTGCACAGCGCCACCTTGTGTACCGGGGTATTTCTGTTTTACATTAAGCGCCATCTAATGTCAGGGAATGAATTTGCATGTTCACTCGACTCATCGTCAGCGAAAATCGCTTGGGTGTGAACACAAAAATCGCGTTGAAAAACACTGCCGAATAACGTGCGCAAATATTTGTCCCGGTGTGTATGGGCCTTAAGGCTGCTTCACGTTAGTACACACTCTACCAATTAAGCCACTAAGATGTCTCATTTGTTGATGCAAAACTTTTTGGCTCGTATAGCATTCAATTAAAATAATAAAAAATATTGAGCAGCTTTTAACAGGCTGGATTTAACCATACAAGTACTGAGGTCACAATGAATACATGCCCTGTTAATAATGCTGCAATGACATTTTCTGCTCACTTTCTGCAGCAACAGTGTGCAAAAGTTAACCTGACTGCTCCACAGAACATAGTCTGTTCCACAGAACCATGTGGGACGTGTCCCGTTGAAGGAATTTGCAAAAGGGTAAATAGCTGGTCAATGATTAGATTTCTCAACCACAGTTTTATCCAATCAGAGCAGCTTCATCTTGTCAGGGTTTGTAAACTCACACATCTGCCAGAATCCAGCAGCAGCTAAAAGTTTTTTTTTGCAAAAGTAGCTTAAATGTAATTTATTAATCCACAATAAAAACTACTTGGACATAGTTGCTCAGTTGCACCTAAACACTCATAATAGTATAAATAAATTAGATTAGATTATATTAGATTCAACTTTATTGTCATTACACATGTACAAGTACAATGCAACAAAATGCAGTTTAGGTCTAACCAAAAAGTGCAATAGCAGCAAGTGCAAGATCTCCAGTATTGCTTAAAAAGATATGTTGTTATGGAAAGTAATTTGCAGATGGGTATGTACATACTATACAATAATATACAGATGGCTCTTGCTATAAACAGAAATTATAAAATGGGTAAATACAATGATAGACATGGTGAGCTATAAGCTGAAGTCAGAAATAGATTATATTATAGAATTTTAGGTGGATATGTACTATAAACATAAATTACAACGGCAAATTACTATAAACATAATTGTATGGATGGATATATAAAAGTAAGGCTATGGTGAGCAGTAGTGCAATAGTTATAGTGAAAATAATTACAAACAGAAGCTGTCTGAATAACAGTAGTGCAGTGGAAGTTATTGCATATTTATGTAAAGTGCAGTAGTGCAAAGATGCATGTGTGAACAGAAAGTACTGTAAATGAACAGTTGGCAGTGCAAATCGTTCTAGTAAACATAATGCTATTGTATAGACAGTCCAGTCAAGACAGGCATCGAGACATCAAGACATCAAGACATCGTTGTTGCTGATGAGACCAATCACCGTAGTGTCATCCGCAAACTTGATGATGGCGTTAGATCCGTTCACAGGCCCGCAGTTGGAGGTGAAGAGGGAGTATAGGAAGAGGCTCAGTACACAGCCCTGTGGTACACCAGTGTTGAGTGTGGTGGTGCTGGAGCAGATGGAGCCGGATTGGACCTGCTGGGGTCTGTTGGTCAGGAAGTCCATGATCCAGTTGCAGAGGGAAGAGTTAATGCCCAGGTCTTCAAGTTTGGCTAATAAATAATACAATAATTAAAATAAAAAGTAATAAAGATATAATTTCCATATGTATAATATGAGAAATACATTATCTACATAAGGAAGAGTGTATGAGGAGGTGCACTAAACAGGAGGAGGCGTAAAGGAGTTATTGTAAAGTTCAATTACGAATGGTATAAATAACGGTGTTAACTACATTGTGCTTAGCAGCCCATGACGTGCAGGTGTGGGTGGATAACAAGGGACTCCAATAAGTGATCCTGTGATCCTCAAATCATGCCCAGGGCAGTCGGAGTAAGCTCCAGCCAGCCACAACCGGTTCTGAATAAATGAACTATACTAGACATGCTGCTTTACCATTTTTATTCAGTTTTGTTTGCTAACAGGCCCAGCACTGTCCTTGCAGCCAATAAGTGCCACAAAAAGCAAATAAAAGCACTAGTTCAAAAAAGAGCCATACCAGTCACAGTATGTTCAGGCTTCAAAGAAGGTCTTTAAAGTCGTGCCAGGGAAGTGAGCTGTCAGTCACATTAACCATCCTCCATATGGGAACACATATTCTGATATATGAATAAAGTGACATTAAATAGACACTGAGACCAATATATACATAAGAATCCCTGCAGTAGATGATTGTTATGTGACATGTTTTATTTGTAATCAACGGGATACAGACAACTGGGACCCAGCCTGCTTTTTCACACAACTTTCATCATTATCGTCCTTTTATTCACAGTTCTAACATTTACCTCAGAATCAGGACTCTTGTTTGACTCTTTGATTTAAAATGCTCTGTTGATGCATCTCATCAACAGATTTTACAAACTCTTGAGCCCAATCAAAAGCGCTGATTTCCACTCTCTGTATATCTATCTTGTATTTCCACTTCTCTCTGGTCGGCTGTAGCTCAGTATCCTGACCAGCTGTCCAGGTGTTCCTTCACTTCTTTTCCGTTCCTCTTCCTCAGAGACACCTTTGATCCTGTCTCTTTTGTCAGGCCGCTCTGATGTGCATCACCTCTTCCACCCTACACCTCACCCCATCTTCAAGAACAGACATCTTGCGGTGAAGTCAAGCCCTTTACTGTTTCAATGCACTCCTCTTCCTGTTCGCATCTTGTGTCTTCCAATTAAATCTTTGTCATTCATTGGTTACGTTGCAATGGTTTCAAAGTTTTGGTTCAATTCAATTCTTCACCACTTCTGTTTGAGAAAACAAAGAGACAAAACAGTTGGCAGTGTTTATCTGAATGGATTAGGGTTGTGTTTTTTTTGGTTTGTTGGAACAAATTAATGAGTTTTGTTTTGCAAATGCTTTTTCACTTGGCAGGCTCATGGCCTTGATGAAACTAATTGTAGTTTAATAGCTTAATATAGTTTTCTATTTATATATTTGATTAGTCTGCAGACTCCTTCCACATTAAAGGTGTGGGGAAGGACTAAAGCCACCACAAAAAGAAGATAATGCCAGGAGCAGACGGATCAGTTAGTGTGGACTAGAAGAGCTTTACGCATTGATAACCACATTAATAAACTGTGCTGTTGAAGTGCACGGAAGGTTGGAAAGAATAAGGATGTCCTTGGATGCTGCAAGAACATTTCTGAAAGTACTTATGAAGATTTGCACTGCTTTTAAGGACATAGCTGCTGAGATTTTTCTTTTTTAGATTTCCCCAGAATGCAGACTAGATAAAGTTTAAAGCATACAATGTAACAGGTACAGTGTGTACATTACAAAATATTTACCCCATGTTTCTTTCTTAAATTAGTGTCTTAAATTATTTTACTGTAAAAAGTACAAATATTAAGAACTGAATGGTTTTGCATTTTTGGTCCAATTTATTTATGAGACTTGTGTTTATCGTATTTTATATTTTTTATGCTGCTGCAGAAGCTAAAAGTCAAGTCAAAAGTCAGGCTGCAAAAGTTTTTGTGCATCTATGATATTGTCACACATGAAATACTGCTGAACGCCCTGGTCCAACGTCAACCCCTCTAGTCTAAAACAATTAGAGTCTCTATATAACCTTAAAGGTACTGGACAGGAAAGCACTGCTTTATCATCACTGTGCAATTCTACAAAAATACAAACTTTGGAATTGGGAGAACATGATAAAATGTGTTTCAAAACTACACACAGTCTGTCATTTCCTCTACTTAAATTATTTGTAAATATTAAAACTGTGGCACACTGTAACTCAAGAGGGACAGTAAGAGGAGACTACATTGTTCCTCTCAGGAGGAGTACATTTGGTCAGTTGTCTTTTTCATTTAGAGCTGACCCTGAGTGGGACACAGCCCGTGAGCCCTATCACACATTTAAAACTCATCTAAGACAGAGGCTTATAAACAATCAGACCTGCCAACTGCAATCCTTGTAGTCCTGAATTTGTCTTGATGACAAGATGACATTTTAAATGCCATCTTGTCTAAAGGTCTGCTCAGGTTTCTAGGATTGTTATCGGAACTTGATACTTTAGGAGAATTCAAATGCAATGTAACTGTTCTTAAACTTGCACAAACTGACTCTTCTGTATTGATTGTAAATATTGTTTTTTTTGTGTGTGTTTTTTGTCTGTTATTGTCAGAAACCATATGTAATGCTGCCGTCTCTTGAAAAAGAGTTTCTTTAGCTCAATGAGGATATCATCTGGTTAGGAAAATACATAAACTTTAAATGAATGTGAAGTTTTTGGCTCTGAGTTCAGTGTCAGACAGATACAATCCTGCACTTACTGTATCATTGCCAGTATTTGTCTGTGTTTCATTTCACTTCCTTTTTCTCCTCTTCTTTTCTGCGCCGTGTGAACTGAAGTAGTTCAGCCACTGAATCAGTGTTGACAAGCCATATAGAACAACAGCCAATGGGAGCGTCTCTTAGTGTCACTAGCCACAGCTTTTTACCACACACTGAAAATGATCATTCTTCTTATTTCAATTTGCTATTTGCTAAAAAAACATATATATTTTTTTCATTTTTATATGATACATATTACTTCAACCACATTAAACACCTGTATCTGTAATGCACATTTATTTAGATAATTTTCTTAGTTATTTTACCTATCCACATGTTATTGAAATGTGGCATAAAATACATTGAAGATGGTAGATTGAAATGTTTCATCTGGAGTCCATCGCCCTCAGCCAGGAGGTCACTGGGGTCATTGTCTTTGTTCTGGATGCAGGCTGCTGCGTTGGGCTTCCATCCTCTGCTCCCAGAGATGAAAGGAAAAACTGCTTCTGTGTGTGTACTGTCATAAATATGAGATGACTTCTGTGTGGGGCCATGTGGGGCAACGGGACAAAGTAACAGAGACTTTTGATGTACAAAACAACAAACCCAAAATATTATGTGCTCAGGGAGAAGAATGAGTGCTTTGAAGTTAAAAATATCAAGCGTGAACATGAGCAACAGCACCATAAAATAACCTTAATCCGCTTGAAAATACTAAACTGTAGCAAAGGCGTTAGCATACATTTACAAACACTCTGTGTGTATATCATCACACACACATCAGAGTTTCTGAGGGAACAATACTCCTGACAGTGGGAGAAGGAAGATGTTTCTTTATAATAATTCATGAAAGAAAAGCATAGACAGGATAAGAACAGCAGACCAAAACAACGTGACATCAAAGTGGATCTGCAGAAGGTGTTCAACTTTGTACTGCTGAAGTGTTATCAGAAATGCAACGATTTAAAAGTTAAACCTCCTCCAGACTCAGTTTATAGTTAAACCTACTACACTTTAAAATGTTATTTTTTAGAAACCTTATAAAAAGTAAGTTCCAACTGATTTCTATTTTAATCCAGGCTTAAATCTTAGAAACCAGGATGATGTTGTTTTTCTTGTTTCCTTGTTGTAATGTCTCGTGATGTCACATTAAACTCTTTGTTACAGTTGTCACTCAAAATACTCCTTAGTGATGTTTCCCTAAACTTATCTTTTTTTTCATCTTGAGCTGCTCTTCTACAAAATAATGAATGCAACTGAAAACATGACTCCCATCCAGCCTGACCACGGTGCACACTGAATATGCAGTTTTCAGATTTTATGCACTATTCTGTTTCAGATAATTGAACGTCCTGTGGTGTACTGCCTCACTTTATGTCACAGAACATTTTGAGAATGGGACATTTTTTTAATCTTGTATGAAACCTGACTATCACAAAAATGTTATAATAGCGACTGATTACACAATCCACACTGCCTCTGGTCAGAGTGTTACTCAGATCGTATCCAGAGGACACCGAGAGCCGAAGTGTTGATGACCATTTTACTGAGATATTAGATTTTGAGCAATGTGAAAAGCACTTAGCTACCACTGAAGAAGAAAATAAATACACTCCTGTACTTTGGGGAAATACTTACTTATTTACATACCATGACGGTTATGTTATTTACAGTACATACAGAAGGATGAACACATTATAATGTTGGTTCTTCTAAAATTAAATGATTAAATGAGAAAACTCTAAAGTTGAAAAGCACTACAAGCTCATCTAATAACTCTTTTATGTATTTTTATTATTTTAAGAGGGGCTTAGGACAAGGTACAAATACAACTCAGTGTCAGACAGAGCCAATGGTTGCATTTGAGTAATGTGGGTTTTTTTAGCCATGTTTTCACTGAGACCTAGGCTACATCTAAACATACTTTATCCGTCTGTTCCTTTTTCAGTGTTATCAGTAAAGTTTTTACATTTGTTAATTCGTAGCCTAATGTACAGTACTTGGCTTTTCAGATTAAACAGTGTGATGGACAGGCTGAAGACGCACAGTAACATGAGGTTATCTTTTACTATTCCAAGCAATTGCACAATCCTCTTTATATTTATTTACCTGCTCTAAAGTAGGGTTCATTACATCCCACTAACTTTAAGTGTTAAATCCCAGTGCTTACATAATTACTTACAATTTCCTTTGATAGTAAAGTGACTTCAGCAGACAGTGTACTACAAGTGTATGTTCTTTAGGTTCCCTATAGCTCCACTCGTCCCTTGGCGCTCTATAGAAGCCAGTTTGTGTTTACATCACGTCTTGTCTCGAGGTGGTGTTCACTGTCTCCTGTGGAATCACCAGATGTTTCCCCACAATGTTGATCTGATGTCTGTGCACATAAATATTGCACTCCTTCCTCCTGGTGAACAAAACCAATTATTTTCCTTTTGTTGCCAACGTCTTCATTCAATTTCCACTCTAATCATTTGCATTTTAATTGCTGTAGTCCAACATCTTTAAATTTAGTTAAAGGTGCAGTGTGTTACATTTAAGATGGTCAGGTTACTGAGATGGAATTTACTAATTACAATCATGTTTCATTAGCTTGTTGTCTGAAAAATAATTGTTCTGTCTGTGATCCTAACACAGGCTCTGGCTTGGGCTAGTGTTAGCATTAGCTTCTCATGACTGATTAAAATGCAAAGGACAGAAATGTAACTTATAAAACTGAAAGAAGAGAGTATTTTTGTCTGGAAGACAACAATGCTGCTGACATTCTTTTCCTTAATTTCCTATCAACATATTATGGGTGTCCATCTGGTTTGGAACCTTTCAGCCAAAAGAAAAATGGTACTGGATTCAAAAAGTGGAAACGAAGGTATTGCTCAGCCAAGAAAAAGCAGAAAAACCACAGAAACATGTTTAAAAGAAGAATATGGCTCAATTTTTTGTAGCAAGCTCTGATCAAAACTATGGAAACATAACCTGCAGTGTTGGATGGCATCAAGGTTTAGTCTTCTATAAGTCATTTACTTTAATGTAGTTGTTGTTTTTGTTACTGATTTACTATGTACCATTTCCTATTGGGGTGAAATAACTTTCAGATATTGCAAGTACTGTTTGTCTTATTTATTAATTATTATAACCTTGTGTGGAAACATAAATAAGATTATATATTTGTCAATCTTTTTTAGCTAATTGAGGGAATGGAGGTGTTCCAATGCCAGCCAAGAGACACTGAGGGAATCTGTTGATCTCCAGCACCATCCTTCCCTCATTTGTGTTGAAGACCCCACATAACTTGAGTTCTTCAACTTGAGGCAGAAACTCTAAATCAAAGACAGAATGTTGAAAATGCTCACTTAATCGTCGTTTTAACAATAAAAACAATAAAAACCAATTGTGCTGTAAGGGAACAGTGTTTACACAATACAATATTTCATATATATACAATAAGTAAAATTAAAAGGTATGTTTTATAAAATATAAAGTATATCTTTGGAAAACGCTACTGAATTAATTGTAATCTATAAGTTGAAATGAAAAAAAAGAGAAGCAAATTGAAATATGCATAATTATTGGAAATACATTCACGAGATGGAGGAAAGTGCGGGGTTTGGTCTGTTTGAGTCTTAGGTAGCTCATTGGCTCAATGTTTGGTGGTGGTTTTGTTTTTTAAGTAAAAACAGAGAGGGTTGCCATGCTACTAGATATTTTTTCCTTGGAAAACTTTGACAATCTCTACATTCCTGTAAACAATCCATTAAAAAACATTTGATTTAGGAGCAAACAGTAGCTCACAACACAGTGGAAATGCTCCAGACCACTAGGAGGCAGTGTTGGAATTAAAATACCTAGATTTTCTCAGGACGACACATGATGTAATTGATCTGCTCCAAATATATGTAATATTTTTATGAATGCCCACTGAGCTGGAATATTATTATTTCAATCCTTGTCTCAGGCTGGCATGTTTTGTCCACTAACCCTCGTTTCTGCAGCAGACCAACAGCCCCCTAGTGGCTGGGTCGTTGTGTTGTGTGCTTATGTTTGCTTTATCCATTACTGGGCCGCCGTAGATTTGTACTCGTACCCTTTTTTTTACATTTTGTATGGGCTAATATTTGTGCCGCTCAACACTGGAAGTGAATAAGTTGTATTTGAATTTGAAGCTCTAAAACTGAATCTGAATTCCTTAAGTTGAATGAATGTTTTTTAAAAACTGAATTAAAAAACGTAATTTGTAAATGAAATTTGAGCACTTCAAATTCAAATACAACATATTCAGTTTGTGCTATTTTTAAACAAAACTAAAACTAAAATCTGCACCTCTTCCGTGTTAGCACCACGCCTTTTATCCCAGCAGCCACTACTTAATGCTTCTGTTGGTCATTTTTCTTTTTTAAAGCAGCACTATCCCATTGTAAAGATCCAGTCCAGGCTTCACAGATTGTTTTGTATTTCCCAAACTTCATAAGCTTCTTCAAAAGCCTTGCCACCATCTGCTGTGCCTGGCAACGCAAAATGACTCGCTTACATTCAACAATTTGAGAGGAATCTGCAGAACTCTTTTCCTCCTAAACTAAAGCCTGTTTCCCCTTTTCAGTGCAGATCCATTTGGGCTCGTCAGGCACATTGACAGTTGCCCAGAGACGAGAGGTCGAGTCGGTGCAGGAGTTAGACCTCATTTGTAATGGCTCTCCTCTCCTCCCATCCATCAGCACTCCGGTGGGACCTGAACACCGCTCCAGTGACAAACCGGAGAGAGGCCGAACAGCTCTCAACTCCACATCAGTAGTCTGCCAATGTCTCCAAACCTAATCCTAGGGGCTGTTTGCATTTTTGGACTCACTCTGCTGCTTTCCCATTCTAACGGTCAATTTAACAAATGAATATATGGATTTCAAACCAGGACAATTAGTGAACACTTTGTGGAATTGATGTTAAAAGTCATGAAACGTAGCTATATGGATTGGACACCTTTCACTTAAAAAAATAAAATAACAATCACCATCCAGAAATTTAATATACTTAAAATGTTGAGCTCGGTCTCACTGTTGCAATAAATTCAACAAGCTTTTAGCCCTTAAGCAAGTATCATGCACCAGGAAATACACAAGTTTTTACAGATTGAATTTCTACACTGGTAGAAAATAACTACCTCGATCAACTCTGGTCTTTCTGTGAGGAGTCTGCATTTCTTCCTCGTGTTACTGAGGGTTCTCTCTGGGTACTCCAGCTTCCTCCCACCAAACAAACACATGCATGTATAGGTCAACAGGTAAGTATCGCTTTGTGAATGAATGTGAGAGTAAATGGTGTCTTTCTCTAGATGTCAGCCATGCGAACAACTGGCCATTGTCCAGGGTGTATCCTGCCTCAGGCCCAAAGTTTTTGGGATAGGCTCCAGTCACCCGCGACCCTTAATAAGACGAAACGGGAGAAAATGAATGAATGAATGATCACATGTTTAGGTTACCTGTGTTTCAGCAAATTCACTGTCCACAGTGAATGAATGTAAAAGTGAATGGTTGTCTGTGTATGTCTCTAGGTGTTAGCCCTATTATTACCTGGCCAAAGGCTGCTGGGATAGGCTACAGTGACTCCTCACGGGAATAATTAAGAAGATAAGAAGTTGATGAAGAAGATTTTTCTGGTCTTTTTCAGCTGCTCCCTTCAGGGGTCGCCACAGAGGTTTGCTTGCATGTATCGTCTGGCATATGCTTTTATGTCAGATATCCTGCCTGACCCTCTCCATTTACCCTGGCATGGGACCAGCACCTTGTGGTCTGAGTTGCTGAATGAATGAGTAAAGAATGTAAATTCCTAAAGGTGATCTAGGTAACCATCAGCTGAAAATATTTGTACGTCCAGAACATAGATTGTAAATAAACATGGATGTAATCCGCCCATTGGTCCCCTATTCACCGATATTGTCATTACGACAGGGCAATAAAATGGCGTCACATCCGGGATTTTTAGTAAAACAATAGTTTTCAGATAGCATAAATGGAAATATTAAGCAAAAATTCACCCCCCCAGAGTTATCGCGTAGTAAAATCTTAGCTCTAGAGACCGGAGCCATCTTTTGTACCAGGCTGTAAACATGATTTTTACACTTGTAAAGTCACCAATGGGTTTCTTCTTATATTTCCGCTTTTGGAACCTGCCCTCTAGTGGACGGCGGTATATCGCTGTATTTTGCGGTATATCGCTGTATTTTGCTGTATATCGCTGTATGGCGGCGCCCTTACTCGAGGACCTTTTAGGATGTTCCATGAGAGACGCTTGGTCCAGAAGGATGAAATGTTCACATGGCCAGGTTCAGGTCACCTGTCAGTCACCAGTATTTGAGACCAAGTTTTGCCTTATTTCATTTTCCGGCAGATCCCATTTGCGCTGACTATGGCTGCATTGGTGTGGTCTGCAACCTTTGTGTGTCTATCTATGTATAAATATAATATGTTGCACCGTTAAGCACCGTACAATTTTGTTGCATTGTACTTGTACATGTGTAATGAAAATAAAGAAATTCAATCAATCATTTAATTTAGTATAATATTGAAACTGCCGTTGTCTCACATAAAGTCTGTAAATGAAACAATCACTCCTCAGTAGCTATCTCGAAGGACATAAAATAACAATAGATCTAATTAAATAGGAAAATAATAGGAAATAGGAAGAATATTAAGTTTTTAGGCAAAGCATCTTACAAGTTCAACAACATAAAAGCCACGTCGGATTCGGTTTTGAGTCCTTCACTTTGTTTGAGCTGACGCCATTCTGTAAAAACTTTGCCAAGGTTGACTTGAGAAGGAGCTCTCTCGGTCTAACTGAGGTTTTTTCTTCCTAGAATCTTCTGACAAAGGTTTTCTTTTGTCGTTTTTGGTGTCTTTACCATGACTAATTATGAGATATAGTATTTGCCATTTTGGTATGATCTTAGTGAGATCACACGCTCATCATACTGCGGGAGGTCGCTCTGGATTTATTGAATTAAATTGAGTAAAGCAATTTGTCACTCTCACGTAAACATGACCCAAGACTTGAGTCGGGTCAGTGGCAGCTCAATTTGTAAGTGCTGTTTTTTGTCTTAAATGCGCCAGAGAGGGATTGTGTGCGCTTCAAACACACCGCCACAACTTAACCATTGTAAGGACTTTTATTGAAGGTAAAAATGTTTTTAGTTCTGCATTAAAATATCTATTATTGCAATGACAAATAAAACAGGTTTTCTAAACGTATTCTGTCGCAAATAAAACTTTTAAATTACGTTTGGAAATTCTCTTTTTGTGTTTATTGTTTTAAAGCCACACTGGACAACCTACTTTTGGGTAAGTTCTTTTAACACTAATAGGTGGACTAACTTATATTCTTCCTTTCTGACATAATTATAAATATTTTAATAACTGTAAAAAGCAAAAAATAATAATATCGGGATGCACATTTTCTACAACCCTCATTATTATCATAACCAGAATTTTATTTGAGAATCCTGCAATAGATTTAAGTTTACCAAAGAAAACATTACAGTTTTTACATTACAGTTACAGATGCATAAAATATTGTTCATTCTTTTAATATTGGAAACTGTAAGTCTCTCCCTGCTGTTTTTCCAATGACAGAATAGACATCATAGTCAAACATAGTCCACTGTATGTCACTGTAAGAGCCTTTGTTCTGTGTCCCACTCCTACGCAGCGGAGGGAGGTCGCTGTGACAACAGAACATGATGTGAAATAACACTTTGTATTGATGCCGTGATGAGCGGAGCATGAAATGTCTCCCAGTGCGTACCCAACACACACACACACACACACACACACACACACACACACACACACACACACACACACACACACACACACGCACACACACACACACACACACACACACACACGCACGCACACACACACACACACACACACACACACACACACACACACACACACACACACACACACACACACACACACACACACACACACACGCACACACACATTACAGAGCGCACCATTCTGTGTGCGAGAGTTGGGTGTTGACTTGGGGAGACACATTTGCCCAAGGCGCTCCTCCTATTGGTTTATTGGTGACGTGATGACACGGAGGAGTTGGGCTTAACACTTTAAAAAGCGTGTGTGTCTGCGGCGAGCGGCTTACACGAACGAACGCTGCTGTTGCTGTTCAAACTTCTCCGCGCGCTGGAAGCTGACAGCTCGACGACACCGTTCATCATGAGCGAGGTAGGACTGACTGTATCATTTGGAAACGCGAGCTTTATTCTATTTACGCACGATACGCACGCGGTTTTACGCTAGAAGGTTTGGATGACAGTGTTCAAACTCAAGCGTGATGCTGTTTTCGGTTGATTTTTAGAAACTGGTGGGATTTCACCTCCAGCTTTTAGCGCTAAAGCAGTAGTGCAGTGTGTGGTGCTGCTTCGAGTCCATCCGCGTAAGACCACCGCTGTTTTCAATGAATGCATTAAACAAAAACTATAGTCAATTTGCAATAGATAACTTCAGAATGGAGTATAACGAGGGGACGGCTGTTTCAGGTGAATTTAGAACCCACTTAAAATGCTCGTTTTCCAATGCTTAGTGCTTTTATGTTGTCGTTTCCCACTAAACTTCTCTCAACATGCCACAAGATGAGGAGCTCCAACACCACAGGTTTTCATAAGCACCTTCCAAAAGCTGCTGGTGGTTATTTTTAAATCTCCAAAGCCCTGAGCCCATATATTCAGGGCACTACGGGCATATCCAAGTGGAATGATATAAATATCTATCTTTTCTTCTGCACAAACTCTACTACTGTGTCTCTGGAGTGAACCTGCTCTGTTCAGTTACTGTGTTTTTACAATTTTTTTTGCTGAAACAAGATCCAGCCGGCACCTATGATTACTCAATTATGTTGAATAACAATAGTAGGTTATCTTATTTTTAATTGACAATGTGTTTCCATTGTATTCATATGGATTTTTCCCATCAGGAATAAAAAGGTGAACTTTTACAGCATAAAGTCAAACCACAACCGTTTTATGTGATTGAATACCACTTATTCCAGAATGATACCTAAACAGTAATACTCAGTCAATACCTGGTACCTGTGTGTGTAACTAATACAGTAAACTTGATCTGTCTTGATCAGTCACTTTGATTTCAGTGATGACACATCAACAGAGCATAATTTGCAGTTGCTTTCCTTTATACAAAAATGTCCAAACAATACATTATAGATTAAAGGGGAAACAAAAACTCATAGAGTAGTTTTTGTGTGGCCATATGTGGGAGCTAAGACATTTTGTTTATGTAAAATAATGAGATTGTGCTTTTATGCAAGTGGAATATAAAGAACAACACACAAAGCTACTAAGGGTAGCTCTGCAATTAGTTTTTATATGTCAGTAGTTAGTTCAAATCTCTAGATGCATATGGTGTTTCCTGATCTTAGCAGGCTATCAGAGGTTCAAACAGACCGGTGGCAGACAGTGCTGTACTTCTCTGTGAGCTGTTTGGACCACGTCATTCGCTGGCTGCCTTCATAAATGATGAATTCGAGGCATATGCATAACAGGAACTATAACAGCTTTTGAATAATTAAACCCTCGCCGGCAGGAAAATCACCCCAGCCTTTTGTTTGACACTACATACAAACAAACATCTCCTGTTGATTAAAAAGAGCGGGAGGGGCAGTTTGTGCTCAGTTGATGTGTTTGGTCTGGTGCTGTGCAGAGTGGGCACAATCAGAGGCTAGAATGTATCTATGAAGTTGTCTTAGAGACTGAAGGTGAAATGGAGCGACTCGGCATGTTCTGGATGGATCAGACCCAAACCCCCTCTGCACCTTCATCTTATCACTCGGACTGCTCAGAACAGTGCAGTCCTCAGTGGTAGAGCTGTAGCAGCATCTTTACAAGCTCTAGTGGGACAAGCTGTTTCCGTTATAAGCTGCTGGTTGCTGTCGGTGTGTGCCTGTCAAAGAGGAAGTAAGAGATGCCAGGTACTCCAGATGGTGTCAGATTGAGGAAAAGGTTTAAAGTATTGACATGTTGGTAATCCTTATATCTGTCTATCAGACTATGTTAGTAGACTGTTGCAGTTCCACACTATCCATCATTTTTCCATTGACTTTTTATGAGAATTGTTAATTCCCCTTCTGCTGTATCACCAAGGCCACTTTTACAAGATTAAGGTAATTTGTTTATATTTAATGCAAGAAGAAAAGGTTGTTACTCAGATCTTGGAGTGTATAGAGAAGGTAATGGTGAAGAGTTCTTCTGTCTTACTGCCTCTGGGAAGAAGCTGCGTTTTAGCCTTGTTGTTCTGGTCTTGAGGCTTCCTTCTGCCTGAGGGGAGGGTGTGAACAGTTCATGTTCTGAATGGGATGGGTGCTTTATTATAGATATTGCTCTGCTGTTGGTTATTTTTGAGCAGTTTAACCACTCTGTGCAGGGCCTTCCTGTCTACAGCTTGTCTACAGTTTGTCTCTAGGATGTGAGAGCTGAGTCCAGCCTCCTTAGCAAGTGCGGACGTTGGTGGGCCTTTTTAAAAATGCTGCCTGTGTTGGTTTGGTTTGACATGATGATGATAGTGCAGCCTCTTCAGGGCAGATCACATGTGCAGTCAATAACATTGAACAGCCATGTTTGATGCAGCTATCCTGTTCTATAATACATGTATGCTCTTTTTACAACCATTTAATGGGATGTGCTTTCATAGGAAGCCTTTAAAGGTATTCTTTTGCTCGTTGTAAGTCCTGTGTCTGACAAACAGTAGACCGTAATTGTTCACCACAGTCACTGTCTCATGTATTATTTGCGATCTATTAATATTTTTATAAATTTCAAGTACAAACAGTTGGTGAGCAGTGAAATTAAACTTCATCTGAAAAAAAAAACAGCTTGTCTTACAGCCAGGCATTTTGAGGCATATGAGCTGAAAAATAATAAAAATAATAATAATACTATTCAAAACCCTGTGTTTTACCTCTTTTTCAATTTACAGTGTTAGTAAGGAAACATGAAATGTGACTTCTAAATAATTGCTGAAGAAGCAAACATGTCAAACTCTTTATAAAGTAAAGTCCCGTGAAGTGAACTTATTCTTCACATTCTCCCCTGTACTTTTTACCCTGAAAGGCTGCAATGCACCAACAGATGTGCTGCATACGTAATATGTAAAATATGTATGTGTTTTCATGTCCGCATCGATGTGTACAGTCAGAAATTAAGATATGCTTTGCACCATTAATTTTTATGACCTGCAACATTTTGGAACAAATTGGTCCAGATGGGACTGGAAAGAAATGCTAATAAATTTCATTGGATATTAGCATAAGCACACGCTCTGCCCAAATTGCAGCATATTTACTACTGCATGGTGAATTGATTTTGTGTGCTGCCAGTTGGCTTTGGGGTCTATTAAAATTCATTGTGCTTTTTTGTACAGCTGTGTGGAGGCATTATATCTACTGAGTTTGGCCTGGACTTAAAAAGTTTCTACAGAAGGCCAAAAAAGAACAAACCACTTAACCCTAGTAGAGAAGATTAATATGAGAAAAAGACATTCTAAATTTTGGTAAATTTCTATTTTGAATATTTGTTTAAAGTTGCAGTACTTTTTTTCCCCAACGGAGACTAGTTCAAAACAAGCTAGTGGACAAAACAGGAGAATTGTAGCTCTGCACTTCCTGCTTTCATTTACCTATGAAACCACACCAGCAATGTTATGTAAGCTATCACTTCCTTTGTGTTGTTGTGGTGCACACTTCTAACTCAGGGCCGTCAGAGATTAGACTGAAAGAAGTGCTGGTAAAGAATAAAAATGTTGTTTTGTGTAGTTCACGTTCGCTCCACCTAAACATACCAAGAAACCAACAGAATTTTTTATTGATTTTCCAAGGTAGTTGCAAGCAAGTGTGTTAAGGTATTGCTTTAAAATATGTTGAGAGCTAACCACTAATGATAGCTAATGCATTAGATAAATGCATAGGATATAAAGAAACTCATGGCAAAAACAAAATAACAGTAAGTGTCAATCTCCTGGAATCAAGGTCATGAACCCAGACGCTAACAAAAAAAGTTGTATGCAAAAATGGTGTAAAGAGGGCAGCACTAACACACCTTCATTTTCAGCTTTTATCTTCAGCGGCTTGATGCATTTTTGTTTATTTAAAACATTTTTATTTGCGCCCATTATTCTAAAACTGATTTGTGGAATAAGGTTGGGGGAGGGAATTTTATATCCTTTGGCACAATTCCTCTCTTTGGTCTCAAAAAGTGACACCAGCAGATTTTATGATGGCGAGGTGCTTAGTCCCTATAATGCACTCCGAGGATAGAGATCTGCATGTACTCAGGAGAAAAGCCAAAAAGATAAATCGGCCCGGGTCTAGATCTGTAAATGTACAAGAGGAACTGGTGTGGCCTGACTTTTAAATATTAAGCAGCTTTAGTGGACGCAGTGTGGGATTACAGGACTTTGGTGGATTGTGTAGATTTGTTGTACAGCTGTCTTTCCATAAAGGCAAGCATATTTTTCTAAACTGGTTATGTAAGTGCTGTGTCATGAAGTGAACAAAGTTGACAAATAATCAGTATATTTATGTTTGTCACTTTGAAAATGCTGTTAATGGATCTTTGACGCAATAAAAGCCTTTGAATAGCAGAGTTGAGTTTATATGTTATGGGCACTTAAATCATATTCCCACCAAGCACTACAGCTCAGTTCAACTATAGTTTTGAACCCGCTGATGCATTGATGGCAAAAATACCCCAAAAAACAACAAACAACAAACAAACAAACAGGTAGGTGGTTCTTCTGTGAGAACTATAACACACTTTATTAATCTATGGTGGCCGTAGAGCGGCCGTCCCTCGACCGGCGGGTGGGCAGTTCAATACCCGCTTGAAACATCCCAAAACATCATAACGTCCCGCTCTCCCCTCAGTTCATACTGTCGTGTCCTTGGGCAAGACACTTAACCCACCTTGCCTCCAGTGGTCGGCTGTGACACTGGGAAAGCTCTTTGAGTGCATACTAGGTAGAAAAGCACTATTCTAAAAAAAAAAAAAAAAAACCCAGATACACCCCTAAGAAAAATTGGAACTAGAGAGAAAAATAAAATAAGAATAGATACATATATTGAATACTTACACCATTTAAATATATTTGAAAAAGTTGAATTTGAAGTTTAAAAAAAGAAAAGAAAGCACGTTAAAAGACCAAAAACATATAAGTGAACTGCTACTTCTCTTTGTTGGTACTGCAACAAAAAATTACTATGAACAAAAGATTGAAATATCCAGCCCAGCCAGAAATAGAGGACCCACCGTCTTAGGTCCTGATTAAACTTAACTTGAATACACTGTTTAGTAAACTTTTTCACAGAAAAGCCCATTATTTGCAATCTAGCGGCATATTTCATGTTCCCCTCATCCCAATCGTATTAGTATAAGTGATTATCATTAAAAGACAATTTCATTAACTATTTACAACCATTTGTTATATAATCTTTATGTTGTAGATCCCTTTGCAAATTTAATCAAACAACCCTTCATCAACCAACACATTGTTTATTAACAGCAAAGATATGAATGGCAATTTAGTGAAGCGCAGCATCATGAATCACCAGGATTGGCGCTGAGCTTTCAGTGAAACAATTACACACTGGGTGGTTAAGTGACTGAGAAGAAAAGAGTTTTTGAAAATGGGGTGCGTGCTCGTCTGGTTATTATGCATCCATAAATTCCAGCAGCTGAAAGGAGTTTGCGTTCTCCGGCTGCACACGTCTCGAAGAAGCAGTGTAAACCAAATCAATAAAATGAATTGACAACTTTATTAAGCCCGCTCGCTTCAGTGAAGTGCTCTAGAAGGCCTAGCTCTTGACGTGTATTTAAACTAGAAAGATAAACAAACATTGGAATATGAATAGAACCATAAAAACACCCTGGGCTCTCTTTGTTCTATACGTCATTCGCTGTACATTTCAGCAATGTCAGCACTCGCGCTCATGTTTTTTTGAGTCATTCGCTTTAAAAGCTGAGCGTGTGGAAGCCTTGAATTAACCGAGTGACATTCCTGCTGCATATGGCAAATTTACCTCCCACAAAATCATTACACTGTCACACTCTGAAGATTTGAGGTTGAGAATAACACCTCGGGGAGCACCAGGCAATTCAATAAGCAAATAGAAGGCAGCACAACCAGATTTGGGAATGCAAGGCTTGGATTTTTGGATAAAGTAGAACTTTTCCTGTTCAACTTTGAGAAAAGATTACATCATTTAAACTAGGAAATATGCAGATTATGCTGTATTTCTGTTTTTATTGGAGCAGAAAAGTGGCATTGATGTTTTCAGAAACTCCTATAAATAATATGCAGTTTATGGCAATTTATTATTTTAGTTTAGTTTATTTTGGTCAACAAAGGAAAGAAAGAATACACTATCTTCTTACGCATAATAAACATTGACTAAAAAGGTGTGGGGCGAGGTTGAGACTTATTTATGCCTATCCTTTTAACATTTAAAACAAAACACAATATGATACAACAAAACAAGGCAATAAAAAACACAAAACATAACAACCGGAACAATTTTCAAAACAAAAGAAAAAAACAGATATTATTCCTGTCATTTTTAATATTCCATGACTTTATCAGGATCATTAAGTATTGGAGCTAGTTACATTTACTGACTGCAGTAAATGTCAAATTATAATGACAAATGTTAAGAGTTGGTCAATATTCTCCTTTTAGAACTAAAGATGATTAATGTGCTTTAACTATTATAGACTAAATGGACCGTGCTCATTTAAAGAATTGCTCTTAAGAAAAATTTGTTTACCCAAGTGAAATAATGTGCTTTAGCTTTCAGGGGCTATGAACTAAGATGACAGAATTGTTTATGGAAGTTCATAAGCAGATATCAATCAAACAACCCCATCCAGTATGTGTTCAGTGTTACTGAAGAGTCACAAAAGTAAAGTTTCCCAAGTTTTTTTTCCAGTTAACTTTGTGTTGAGGAAAAGGAAATATTAACCAGCAGTGTTTTTTTCTCTACTCTGTATCTGATGTCAGCACTAGACATTAGCAAAATCAAGTACCCCGTCCAATTTCACCTTTGTTTCCAAAATGCGGGGAAACAAAAAGGTTGGTGGTGTATGTGCCTTTCTTAAAGGATAATATTCTTATCCAGAAACTATAACTTGGGGAGTGTTCATCATTTGAGTATGTGTCATTCAAAATGGAGTTGAGGTTTTCTCCATCTATTTTACATGTAGTTCTTTACAAACCACCCCAACAATCTCATGATTTTACTGATGAGTTACTGAAATGCTTTTGGTTATCTGCACAGAATACGAACAAATATTCATATCAGGTGATTTTAATGTGCATGTGGATAATGTTTCTGACAGGAATGCCAAAGAATTTTCTACTATTCTTGAAACTTTTGGTCTTTGTCAGCATGTTAATGAGCCGACCCATAACAGAGGTCACACTCTGGACCTGGTCATTACAAAGGGTGTTCATATTTCAGATCTCACTGTGATTGATGTTGCTCTGTCTGATCATTCTTGTGTCTTTTTCCATCTGTCCATGATTCCAAAAGCTGCTGCTGGACCTACAGTTGTTCAGAAGAGACACATTAATGATAACACCAGGACACAGTTTTTGGAGGCAATCAGGTTTGAAAATGCCTAATCAGGTCAAGTTGATGATTTGTTGAATTGTTTTACTTCAGGTGTTTTAAATGTTATGGACGCCATTGCTCCTGTTAAGGTTAAAGTGATGAAGAGGCAGAAGGCTTCAGGGAGCAATGCTCCTTCTGTCAGGGCACAGAAAAGGGAATGCCGAAAGGTCATAAGAAAATGGTGTAAATTTAAACTCTTCAACTCATTATGATGTATACAAAGAAAATCAAATTTTGCAAAAAGCAAGAGAAATATTCTTCTCAGAGCTCATCAACAACAGCAGTAACAACTCACGTGTCCTGTTTGCTACAGTGAACAGATTAACACACCCTCCAGCTCCATTTCCTCCAGAATTAGTTTCCAACACTAAATGCAATGAGTTTGCATTGTTTTTTAACGACAAGGTTCAAGGCATTAAACATGCTACAGTCCAAAGTGCAAACAACAACACTGCAGCCACCTCGGAGACACTTGGTTGGGTTTACACATTTTATACCCGTTAATGACAGAACAATTGAAAAAACTGTCTCCAGCCTGAGTTCATCCACCTGCTGCCTCAATGTTCTACCCACTAGATTTCTAAAATCAGTAATAAGCAGTTTGTTACCACAACTCACTGATACAGTCAATAATCCTCACAGTCTGGAACATTTCCAAGGGCCTTAAAAACTGCTGTCATCAAGCCTCTCCTAAAGAAGAGCAGTCTTGATGCTACAGTGCTCAACAACTATCGGCCCATATCAAACTTTTTAGGAAAAGTCATTGAAAAAGTTGTAAATCAGCAACTTAATAACTTTCTATTGCTTAACAACTGCTTTGATCCTTTTCAGTCAGGTTTTAGGCCCCATCACAGACTGAGACTGCATTTATCAAAGTCACAAATGACATCCGTCTGAACACTGACGCAGGCAAAGTCTCTGTCTTAGTTCTGTTGGACTTGAGTGCTGCGTTTGATACAGTGGACCATGAAATCCTGTCACAAAGATTAGAGGAATGGGTAGGTATCTCTGGAACTGCTCTTAAATGGTTTCAGTCATATCTTGAAGACAGAAAGTACTTTGTTTCCGTTGGTAACTGTGTATCAGACCAAATGGCCCTGACATGTGGGGTTCCACAGGGGTCTATCTTGAGACCTCTATTATTCAATCTCTACATGCTTCCTTTAGGTCAGTTAATACACAGCTGTGGCGTATCTACCATAATTACGCAGATGACACTCAAATTTACATTTCACTCACAGCAGGTGAAAATGGACCGATCCATTCACTGTGTCACAGCATTGAACAGATTGATGTGTGGATGCAAAATAATTTTCTCCAACTGAACAGTGACTAGACTGAAATAATTATCTTTGGAACAGAAACAAAGAGTAAGTGTCAACAGTCACCTCAAGTCTCTTTCTCTAAAATCTAAAAACCAGGTTATAAATCTCGGGGTCATCATGGACTCAGACTTAAATTTCCACAGTCACATTAAGTCACTACAGCATCTGCATTTTATCACCTTAAAAACATTTCCAAAGTCAAAGGGATAATGTCTCAACCAGACTTAGAGAAACTTATTCCTGCTTTTATCTCCAGCAGGTTCGATTACTGTAACGGCCTGCTCACTGGTCTCTCAAAACGAGGGTTAAGACAGCTGCAGTTTATTCAGAACGCTGCTGCTCAGGTTCTAACTAACACCAGGAAGTACAACCACCACAGTCCAGTTTTAAAATCTCTGCACTGGCTTCCTGTTGCTCAGAGAATAGACTTTAAAACAGCACTTCTGGTTTACAAGTCTCTAAATGGTTTAGCACCAGAATATATTTCTGAAATGCTAGTAGCTTATGAGCCTCCTCGGACTCTGAGAACATCTGGGACAGGCTTCTGCTCGTGCCCAGAGTTAGAACTAAACAGGGTGAAGCAGTGTTTAAGTTTCATGCAGCAAAAACCAGGAACAGCTTCAACTCTAACAGTGTTGAAGGGGAGGTTAAAAACCTTCCTCTTTAGCTCCGCCTACACTACAACTTAAAGTGTTTTTTTTTTATCTGCACTCTTTGTTTAAAATGTTTTAAATTTTTCTTATGTTTCTAAATCTAAATCTTGTAAATTGTCTTTTACTCCTGTAAAGCACTTTGAGTTACCCAGTGTATGAATTGTGCTAAATAAATGAAATTGCCTTGCCTTGCCTTACCTGATATTCTTTTTGCCTAGGATGACAATATGTCCCATTTTCACCGTTTATTTATTTATTTATTTTTTGTCAATGCCAATCATAAAGCCAAAGCAGCACACTCTACTTGTAACATTTGTCAGTGTCTGTGTGTGAATCACAGAGCTTTTAACCAATTGGAAAATATCAACGGTAGGGATGTACCGATTGACTCCACTCACGATACCATTCAATTCACAATTCTGATCTCATGATTAAATTTTGTTACAAGTTTCTTTTATAAAATGAGACAATTTAGAAGTGAACAAGTGCTCTCTGACTTATTTCATCACGGTCCCAGTACCGTCCTGAAAACCAGCTCCAACAGTCCAAAAGTAAATGTCAAATGTCCCCATGTTTATTTAAAATATAGGATAATGTTTGTCCATTTGTAAGTTTATAAACAACTTTAGCTGAGACCTAAAACCTCTTTAGATTAACCCAATAAGAAAAACTGCTCTCATGTGTTTACATGCTTAAGCGGGAGGCTATTGCTAAGTGTTCTTTCTCCATCTTTCACCGTTTCAGTCTGTCATCAACCAAAAAAAAAGTCACCATTTACTAACAAGCTTAAGGAACAATACTACAATACCATGCACATGTTTGTTACATGTAAATATAATAAACAAATGTTACTTAATGCAATCAGTTCATGTTTTTTTTTGTGTAAAATTAAAGTGTCCCAGTTTGGAGGTCCCAGTCTCAGACTCCACTGTTCCCCAAAAACAGCATAGGGGCCTCTCCTGCTTGTCTTTTATTAAAAAAAAAATCTGACCAATTGTTCCTTCACATAATACTAATGCATTACACCAAACTGAAGTTAAGAGCTTAGCGTTAGCTTAGCTGCGACTGGAGCATCAGAACGACATTACGTTAACATTATGGGATTGAATTAACAGTATTTAGTACTTTCATGTTTCAAAATCCCTTTATAATAAACAGTACATAGGATCATAAAGCCTTTCCACAAATGATTGCTTTTACAATATAATGTTTGGAGTTGACACCATTTTCCTAGAAAAAAATAATTTTACTAGAAGAAAAAAATATCTGGTAATCAAATCTATTATTATTATTATTATTATTATTATTATTATTATTATTATTATTATTATTATTATTATTATTATTATTATTATTATTATAGTATGATTTCAGCTCTTCGTTCTGTCTTTAGTAGCTGGCAAGTGTTTTATGAAGAGTGACCATGTTTTCACTCCATTTTGTGCAACAGAAAATAATTAATTGCTAATGTAACGCAGCATCATTATTATCTGGTTCTTTTTGGGAGAAGTTGTACTATTGCTATGAACACTCAAAAAGGCTAGCCTTAAACAGTAAAAATGGTGATGCAGGGCTGTATCCAAAGCAGAAAAAGATCATATAAAATTTACTTAACCACATTTTTAGAAATGTCACATGCTGTAGATGGATTCAACTTTGGAGAGTTGCAGTGATTAGCTTAGAATGGGCTGTCATCCAAAATGTCAAATAACATTAGACAGTCCATCTAAAAGCTTCACTTTGCGTCTGCCCCCTCTTCATTTGGAACTGTGTGGGACACAGCTGGTGGTTTTAGCAGATGACTCATTTGATTTTATGCAGTAGAACAAGACACGTGTGTATTTGCCATATGTTCTTTGTGCTTGAATTATCGGTTGATGACTTTAGTGTTTAAAAGTCTTATTGACCGTTGGCTATAGAACAAACTCTAGGAAAAACTAACTGGTGAAAAACTTATATTTTTCCCATATTTGTCATATTTTATTTTGTTTATGCTGTTTATGCTGTAATTCTGGTATATTCACACAGTGATGACTCTTCCGTATGCAGTTGTTACTGGTCTATCTGGGAGTCTCGGGCGGGATAGCATGAGCAGAGGACAGTGTCATAATTTCTCATAATTAGGGTTCTAATTTGAATACCTTGGTCTTTTCGGTTCATTTTTTGAGTAATCTCCTGCTGCTTGGCCCACAAAAAGCAGACTGGAGAATTTTCTGGGTCGCCTGGTTACGTGGGGCATGTTGCATCACGTCGACTCTTGTAGCTGATTGTTTCTTGGCAAACTAACACCGGACCAGAGCTGGTCACAGAGTTGTTGAGCCTGATAAAGAAGTCCAAGCCAAAACATCAATCATCACATTTACCAGCCATGGTTATGAATATGTTATTACAGATTATCAAACTAAGAAGCTTTCAGAATCCACAATATTGATTTTCTAAATCCAATGTGCTGCAAATATAAAATGCTGGGCTAAACATAGAAAGAGTCATATGGCCATTTACACAGATCACAGAACCTTGGAACATTTGTGAGAAACAAAAGACAAACAAGGCTATACCATTAAGGCAACACAAAATAACATTTTTGTGCAGCTATTTAAAATTATACACTGTCTGGCCCTAATAGCTTTGATTATGGCACGCAGTCACCGTGGCCAGGGCTGCTAGCCCTAAGCAGAATTTCTATGTGATGCCCCCATCCAGATTTTATTTACATATATTTATGTTTCATTTTATGAGTTTTAATCAGTATCATTAAATTAGAAGATTGCACATTGAGAGTCTTTTACTATCTGTCCCTTGACTTTTTCTCTACTTTGTTCTTTTTTAGCGGATGTTTTTGTTGAAGAGGCTATTTTGCTCTGTTGAATAGCAGGAGAGTCTTTGTTAGAGATTTAAGAGCTGAGCACCTCATGAGGCGAGCAGCAAAAGCAGGTTCATCTAAATTAATAGTAGGAAGGTCTCTTTGCCCAGAAGGTTTTTAACAAAATGTACTTTGGAGCATTTTAGATGGTGTTACAATAATACTAAATGGTGTACCTTGTAGGGGCTGGCACTTGGATCGGGCAGCAGTCAAAGTTAGGGGCCCCGACGACCCGATCGCTGGACATGGAAACTGCCGGGAATGGCGCCTGAGCTTACACAGGATGTTGAGAGGTACCAACTAGAGATAGTTGGGCTCACCTCCACGTACTGACCTCCTTTGAGTCGGTGATGGATCTTTTACTGTCGTTTGTGCTTACGCGCTTACGGGCCAAATGACAGTGCAGAGTACCCGGCTTTCTTGGAGTGTCTGGGGGAGGGTGATGAAAAGTGCTCTGACCAGGGACTCCATCGTTCTACTGGGGGACTTCAACGCTCATGTGGTCAACGATAGGGACACCTGGAGGGGCGTGATTGGAAGGAACGACCCCTCGTAACTGAACCCGAGCGGTGTTCTGTTATTGGACTTTTGTGATAGCTACAGTTTGTCCATAACAAACACCCTGTTCAAGCATAAGGGTGTGCATTAGTGCATGTTGCACAAGGACATCCTAGGCCCGGAAGGTTGATGATCAACTTTGTAGTCGTTTTGACTTTGTAGTCAGCCTCACCAAAGGCGTTTGGTGAGGAAGCAGTGCCCTGCCAACAGTGTCTACAGTGGAAATGGGCAACTGTTGACCTCTACTTGGGGTATCGTTGGACGGTGGAAACAAATAATTCTTCTGAGGAAGCAGAGGCCGAGGGCTTGAAGGTGGACTCGTCCATCATCCAAGCTGAAGTCACCGAGGGGTGGCACCGGGGGTGGATGAGATCCGCCCTAAACACCTCTCTGGATGGGTGGAGCTGTCTTGGCTGACACACCTCTGCAACATTGAATGATGGTCGAGGAAAGTACATCTGGACTGGCAAACCAGGGTGGTGGTCCCTCTTTTTAGGAAGGAGGACTACAGGGGGTCATACTCCTCGGCCTCCCATGGAAAGTATATGCCAGGGTACTGGAGAGGAGGCATTCGACTGTGCCCCTCGCTGCATCTTGTGGAGGGTGATCCAGGAGTATGAGGTCCGGGGCCCTCTGCGAAGGGCTGTCTGGTCCGTGTCCGGGCGTTACCGCTTAGGCTGCTGCCCCCGGTACCTGGCCCTGGATAAGTGGAAGAAGATGGATGATAGATGATGTACATTGTGAAATAATTCATTTTTGACTCAGTGTCAGCTCAATTGACCTCCTAAACTCAAATTTGTGTTTAAAACATAAGACTACAGAGCTCTAAGCTTTGTGAAAGAGCAGTGGTAATTTGCAAATCAGCCTACGTCATTGTTAAGAGTCAGATTTACAAAGACTGTGGATGTAACCTGCTCATTTGGCTCCAACAGGCGAGAGAGTTCTTGTCTCTGACAAAAAATTGTTTTATCAATGCTGCTGAAAAAGTCTTAGCCATATTAGCTTTATTTTTTAGCACTGTTTAACATTTTAAATCTCAATAGGACTTTCCTAGATAAATAGTTTGAATAAATAAAATTAACTTTCTGCTGTAAATGAAGCTAAATCCCTTGTTTTTTCATTAAGGTTGAAGTCTGTCCACACTCAGACTTCACTAATGTTTCTGTCTAACATCATCATTATTACAGCAACTAATTGTACAGATTAAACTGTAAATAGAGATGCATCTTCACAGTTTGTCTCAGTTAAACTTGCATGCTGCAGACTCTGTCAAATCTCCGGGTACTCCGGCTTCCTCCCACCGTCTAAAGACATGCATGTATAGTTCGACTGGCAACTCTAAAGTGTCCCTAGTGAATGAATTTGAGCAAGAGGCCCCCCTCGAAAACGAGATGATTCATCTCAAGGGATTAATCCTCACAAAAAAATGTGAATAAATAAAGAAAATAAATCGACAATAGCTCAGTGGGTAGAGCGGTCCTTTGACCGGCGGGTGGGCGGTTCGATCCCTGCTCGAAACATCCCAAAACATCATAATGTCCCGCACTCCCCCACATACTGTTGTTGTGTCCTTGGGCAAGACACTTAACCCACCTTGCCTCCAGTGGTGTTCCAGATGTAACACTGGTAAATTGAAGCTTAATGTAAAGTGCTTTGAGTACAGTAGGTGGAAAAGCACTATATAAAAAAACACAAAACCAAAAAAAAAATAATCACAGCCAGTCAGACGTGAGTGGCTAATCTGAGTTTGGTGCTGTGTGAGGGACAGAGGAGGGTGGAGTGAGAACAGACAGCGGCAGGGCTGAAGCAAAAACCAAATAAGCAATTTTAAAGAATTGTTAAGTTTGACAGTGTTTGACTCAGACAACTTCCAAATACATGTGCATTTAAAATCTAATATATGTTCGCCATAATTATAAATAGCTAGTAGACTATTTGTTTAGACACCTACATTCTTACGTGATTCTGGTGCTGCGCCAGCATGCAGCTTGGCCTGTATGACTGCTCACTACTCATCAAACTTCCACTCTTCACATTTCTGAATGATCCCTCTTGCTCTCATTATTAACTCAGTTGCAGAAAAGGATAATACCTCATTCTGATGTTATTAGGCTGACTTAAAGGAGAGTTTGTAAAAGAAAAAGAGCACCATTCTACCCCGAGGTTGTGGTTTGATTTACAAGACGAGACATTTATTTTTGTATAGCCCAATATCCCAACAACATCCGCCTCAAAGGGCGTAACAGACTACACTAGACAACATCCCCTGTCCTTAGACCCTCCATCAGGGTGAGGGAAAAACTCCAAAAAAATCCAGAGTATACCAGGTGATGAGGTCAGATAGGTAAGAGAGCGCACGTCCACAAAGGATTAACAGAGGATTTACCTTACTATATGTACGTCCTCTAACCCTCTTGACTCAATTCCACGCACCTAAATGTTTGAACTCAACACTACTAGAAAGTATAAAATCTTACTTAGCAGCACACGTCAATGTGACTTTATATGAAACAGTTACAGCTGCGCAAGATTACTTCATGTCATTCAATCACAGCAGGATCAATGCACTGCCCCCTCGGAGCACTTGGTGCCCCATGCGTGATGCGCGTGAGCGGCAGAGCTGACCTTGGCATTGCCTCAGTAAGCTTCTGCAATGGCACAACATTTATTCCCAACCAGAGTTGCATAAATTTTTCTTCAAGTTTTTATATTGATGGTGGGAGAATCGGACTGCTGCACTATGTCTTCTCCAGCACATCCCAACGATTCACTGTGGTCATGTTAGAATTTGCCTGTGCCACCAGGGAAGAAAACCTGGTCATTCAGTATATTAAGGATGTCAGCTGACCTCATTCTTTGGGCACGTAACTTGCTAAACCTAGACCAACTGCAGCAAGCCCAGATCATAGCACTGCTCCCACAGGCTTGTACAGGAGGCACTAGGCGTGATGGGAGCATCACTTCATTTGCCTCTCTTCTTACCCTGATGATACTCATTGCTCCGGAACAGAGTCAGTCTGGAGTCATCAAACCAAATTACCTTTTTCCATTGCACCTTTTGGCACAGTCCCATAGTAGCTTGTATCTTTTGCTTTTAAGTTAGAAACCTTGAAAACTCCCAACTAATGTTAGCATGTGATAAATGACCAGGACTATCCAATGTTACCTGAGTCTTTAAGCGTTGCCCTACGTACGGTAGGTTAAAATGGGATGTATTGTCACTCCAATTTATTCTAGGCATATAGCAACACAAAACTATAGTGCCGTTTTAGGTTTTATTAATGACATAAATTTGCTAACACACTATTTTGAAATAAATTGTTTTTACCTTGTTTAAAACCAAAAGTAGATCCCCACTTACCAGGAGATTGAATTTGCTGGAGGCAGAAACACTTGAACTCAGTGAGAGAACAGCTTGTGTAAATCAGTGGCTTGGTGCTTCAAAGCCCAGCCTAATCACGGGGAAGTCCCTCATCTATTTATTGGCCGGCTGGTTAGTTTGTTGCTCCTTTCATCACCGCATCTCGCTCCGTGGCGATGCGCTGTACAATCCCGGAGTGGAGAAAGCAATCCCCAGAGATAGGCGACACCCCCACTAATGAAAGAAATGCCCAAAAAATGTAATCTCTGCAATTTCAAGGCTCATTAAATTGTGTAACAGACAGGAGTTTGAAAAAATAATTTGTGGAGGAGCACTAATGTGTTTTCCCTCCCTCCCAGGTCTCTCGCTGAGTGGCACTTGCTGTGATTCAAAGTATTTTCACTGTAGCAGATGTTTTAAGATGAAAATGTTAGCTTTCATTGTTTGTTACCAGTCTATTTTTGAGTTGTTCTTGGTTATAAATGCTCTCTTGACCGCATTATTTCACACCAGCATTGCAAAAATCCAAAAAAAAAATAAAATAAAGTTAGAGATAAGAAGCTTCCTAGCGACAATTTCTCATGTACGTATGACAGTTGGCCTGCTTTTTGCTTAGGGTTGGGATTTTAAGCAAAAGCCTTCCTCAGCTACAGAAAGAAGCCGACCCCCCCACACACAAAAAAAAACGTGCATATGTATAAACTGTAAAGGTGGTACAATCAGCAAAAATATGCAGTGGAATTGTGAAAGCACATGAAAGGAGGATCATCTTTAAGGTGCAAGTTGACAACTGCAGTGTGTCACCTCAGGAATTCCACTGCTGTGAAAAAAAACTGGAGTTTTTGCTCTGTTGTTTTTGCTCTGTTGATGCTAAGGTCCCAGTGTCACTAGCCATTGTCAGATGTACATGACTAACGACCTGCCCCCGGGACTGATGGGAATTCCGGCTCTTTTTCAGTGAGCCAGATCATTTGGATCAGTTCACAAAGGAGAGGCAGATTGTTTGGCTCCCAACCTCATCCTCATATTATCTGATCATCCTTTTGTAATTCAGCCAAGTTGAGCACTGTTTTGACCAACAATTAGTATGTGTATATTATCGGACTGTACAAGAATATATATAAAGATCACTAACATTTACTAATGTAATTTAATTTATTAACACTTAAAATGTATATGTTTTATTTGAATATATTGGGGCTCTTTTCAGACACTGATGTATAATGTAGAATTCTAATATAGAATGTTCCTTTAAAACAAATTTTTATTGCCAGTATTACAGTTTACTTGTTTGGCATTACACAACTATTTCCGTCTCATCTTCAATAGTTTATTTAGAATAGTCACTTCTTTGGGCTTGTTATGAACAATACAAAACTAACTCTCCATTGTCTTCACATTCACATTTTCCATTCAAAAAAATATTGTTGCTGAATATATACTGTAGGTCTGCTTGTCATTTGCACAAGAACAGGAAATGTACCAAATGCACTGTTGATTTATAACCAGATAAGACTGTAGTGTTTTTGCATACAACTTCCTTTGAGCAATAAAATGTTTGCCAGAACTTGCCAAAAAGATGATAGTTAAGTGCTAATTACTGTACGCCTTAGGCATATCTGAGATGATTGTTTTCTATGATTGATAACATTTACTACACATAAAAAACCAAAACCCCACTCCTAAGGCATACAGTAGATCACTTTCTGGGTCTACATAATTAGCACCAAATCTAGCAATGGACTTCAAAACACACAGACTATTAAATATAATCATTCAAAATAGGATGTATTGTATTAAAATATTTTAGAAGTTAGTTGATTAATAATTTCCTTTACTATTTTATACATCTGAAACAAAACAAAACAAAAAAAACATAGTTTCTTTGTACAAAATACCAGTTTTTCCTCATTTCAAAACTCTTGCTAGTATTGCTTTTTTTGTTTAAAGTCTAAAGGTTTGATTACTGCAGTGAAACTATCTGTGTTTTCACTAAAAACAATCTCTTTGAAAAATATTTAATTAGGTCTCAGGGTAATTAGAGACTGTTGAGATTTATTACAACATTTCCTCAATCAGATACACACTGGCCGGCCAACAAACAAATACAAATCCCCAAATCTGCAGCAGGGAATTATTGACCCAGCACTTATTTGGCAACAGTTACGTTTTGGCCAGTAGCCGTATTCTGACAGTATGCTTTATGTAACTGCCAATGGAGCTCGTTCAGATGAGTGGTCTGCAGTGCACACACATACAGTACTTCACTCCCACCTCCTTCATCCAGGAGATGAGCTGAGGAGCCCGGAGCAGTCAGGTCTAAGATCAGAGAAACTGTGTTGTAGCAGTGTATTGTATTAAGAGACATTTGCTCTATCTGTAAATGAGAAAGCAAAAAATAACAAAAAATAACAACATATACAGCAAATGATTTCTGTATTATACTAGGAAAAGATATCAAACGTTTAGCTTTGTGTACTTTTTAGAACATAACTGCACATGGCTAATTTGGGTAATTCAGTGCACGATGACGCAAACATACACTGTTAGATTTTTCCTTACTACTTCACTGCACATGGCATGGTGATGTCAGCTGTATTTTTTACCTTCTCCCTTCAGGGAAAATGTATTCTTCAGTTAAAAGCACTACTTATAACCTTTCCTTTGAGCTGATGTGAGTCTAAACAACTCACGTCAAAGTGTCTCACCCATTCACTTCATCTGAACATAACCAACAGTGGCTCAAGAGGGTGGGTGTCCAGTGACTGAAAGGTTTAGAGTTCGGTCGCCTCTTTAGTATTCACGTGTCCTTAGACCTTGTCTGTGACGCTGGTGTGTGAAAACAGATTATGTTATTTGAGTATGTGTTATTTAATTGATTGTATGTATGCCTTTGTCTGTGTTTTTATCCAAGAAAAACTTTAAAAACTCCTAATAGCATATTGTTATAAAAATGATCTGAAAAAAGAAGACCTGAAGATATCATCTAGGCTTTAAAACCTTAAATGTTTTATAACCTTTAATTGCTTCCAGTTTTACAGCAAATGGCAAATAAATTGTATTGAGGGCAGGCCTCTTTCATTAGCTCTGTTTTCTTTACTGTTTAAAATCAACCTTTCACATAAAGGAAGCTTTTAGGCAAAGTGTAACTGTTTTTCAGTTTTCAGCAGTTGAAAGGCCTTCTTTTATTACAACAGTCTAAAACAAGCAGGAGTATTACAATTTTGAATAACATTACTGTTCATACAGACGCTGGTGTCTTCTGAAAGTATCACACAGCAGCTGTGATGTCCTTATCGTTTAGCATTCATAGCATTCACCCACCTTGTTATTCATATCCATTTCTTAAACCAAGAGTGCTGCCCTAAGTGTTTTATTGTGTCGACTCGTCTTAGCCTTTTAACCCATAAGCACAGTCAGTGTGTAATCTAGATTTATAACATCATTATCCCCGTATATGTAAGATTTATCTTTGTCAATTATATATACACATAGCAAGTTGGATATCAATATTCATGAACATATTAACCTGTCAGACTCCCTGTAGTAATGGGCAATCCAAGAATCTCTGAAATAGAGCTGCAATAATTTCACAGTTGCATTAATGTGAGGAGTATCAGAGATTTTTCACTCCATCCCCGGGAACCAGATGAAGACTGGCTTTAAAGTGACATTGTTATTTTTCTCTTGACATCTTTTAAAATGTAAATGTACTAAAATAAATGGGTTTAATTTTCAAACTCGTTTGCAAGACATGAACTACCGTAAAGGGAATTGTTTTTGGAAATAGGAAATGGCTTTGAAAATAGTTTCTCTGAAAATAAAACTCTGAAAATAAATATCTAGATGACAAAAAAACTTTTGATGAGGAATTTTGACTCATTTGCATTGTACCTGGCTGTCCTGAAGTGATTTACATTATGCTTCCATTCACCCACACACTCACAGAGAGGGGGGCTGCCATACACACCAAACTCACCTCTACAGTCGCACACATCCATACACCAGAGCTGTGGCACTGGAGGCTAAGGGGGTTAAGTATCTTGCCCAAGGACACAACAACGGAAAAGCAGGAATTGAACCACCAACCTTCCGGTTATTGGACAACCGCTCTACAACTGACCAGGCCGAGTAACACAATAAAAAAGTGCAAATACACAACTAAAGTCACACTCTTACACAATGAATGCTTACCCAATACACTATGAAAATCCTACAAATACACCTTAAATGCGAGCATGCACACATCATATCTGCCCTGTACACAAAAAGAGCGCACATATTTGAGACTTACACAATAAAAGTCTGTGCGCACACAGTGAATGGACGCATTTACACACTTATTTAGTTACACAAGAAAATGCATTTATACTTTGCTTTAGTGACACAGAGTGCGGGTGCACGTGGCAGAGTGGTTAGCACTCCTGCCTCACAGCAAGAAGGTCGTGAGTTCAAAACCCAGCCGACTCAAATATTCTCAGCCATATCTGGTCTTTCTGTGAGGAGTCTGCATGTCCTCCACGTGTTACTGTGGGTTCTCTCCGGGTACTCCGGCTTCCTCCCACCGTCCAAACACATGCATGTATATGTTAATCGGCAACTCTAAAGTGTCCTTAGTGAGTGTATGTGAGAGTGAATGGTTGTCTGTCACTGTCTGTCTTTAAATGTTAGCCCTGCGACTAACTGTCCACTGGCCACTGTCCAGGGTGTACCCTCCCTCAGGCCCAAAGCTGCTGGGATAGGCTCCAGTCACCTGTGACCCCTAACGGGACTAAGTGGTAGAGAATGAATGAATGACACAGAGTGCTGTGTGAGTGTTTTTTCAAAGTGAGTGTGTAAGAATTTTTTTCGTTGTGCCATTGCAACAGGAAGGCTCAGTAATTTAACAGAGTAAAGTTAATAACAGTTTGGAACATTCTGAATTTTGCAATTAATAGCTGTCCTCTGGGCAGTTCTCAGTCCAGAGGATGACGACTGTTTAGAGACGTCTCTAAAGTGCAAAACTGAAGAGATGTGCTGAAGGAATGATTTATAACTTCACAGATATGGCCCTGGCTTTGGGAAGACAGGGCAAACTATAGGTAGTGCTAAAAAAGAATTTGGTTAAAATGCACAGCAAAATCTATAAAAAAAAAGGAAAATTGTAATTTTCCTAAACTAATAGTTGTAGTATTGGGGTCAGGAGGAAATATAGCTGTGAGAAAATCTGGCTACACAATTATGGTGGCGCTATTGAGCAATGTTCAAAATACAATTTCATAAAAAAGGAAATTTTCTGACAACCATTCACTCACATTCATGCACTTCAGATTTGACAATTGTCTGTCTCTACGGGTCAGCCCTGCAACTAACTGGCCACTGTCCAGATGTACCCCGCCTAAAGCCCAAAATGCTAGAATAAGCTCCAGTCACCTGTGACCCCTAACTAAGCAAAGTGTGAATGAATGAATTTTTTTTTAAACATAAGGTTAGACAGCTTAATCTCAAAATTCTGAATGTGCTAATCTGGTTCTAACTTTACTCTGGTAACTAACCAAGCCTTCCTGTTGCAATGGCACAATAGAAAAAATATTATACACTCACTTTGAGAAAACACTTGCTCAGCGCTCTGTGTCACTAAAGCAAAGTACAGTATATATGCATTTTTTGTGAATACCTGAACGGGTATGAGCGGGTAAATGCGCATTGTGTGTATTTTATTGTTGTGTATTCACAGGTTTTAATTGTGTTACATCCTCCTGTACACGGCTTTAATAAGGTTAATGTGTTGTCTCTTCAGAGGCTCAGTGTTACAGAAGAATCCAGACTGGAGTAGGGTGTATAGAGACAAGTCATTATTAATATGGAAAAGAAAATAAACAGCAGAAGGTTTGAATGCACTGTTTAAGACATGTTTGCAACCGTTGTAACAGTCATTAGGAAACAGTTGGCTGCACCAAGGAGGCATCTGGCGCGGCAAGCGATAAAAATGAAGACATATAAAACATAAAACAATATCATCTGTTTGTCTTATGTGTTTCTAAACCCAACTGATAATGCTTTTGCTCATGTGTCACCTCCTGCATTTGGTCGACAAGTCCTATTGCCAAGCGCTCTTTCTCACTCCAAACATGCCAGACCGGGCTTCAGTTTGGTCTGGACCAAGACTTTCTCTTTTTTTCAGACAAAAGACTGGCTGTTTGCTTCGAACTACAGCCCTCTGGAGTTTTCACACTAGTCAAATTTGTGTTCGACCGAACGGGAAAGTCTGGATCAAACAGCATACTTAACATATTAATGTAATTTTCTCTCAGCTCAAAAAAATAATCAAAAAGAGAGATGAAGAGTAAGAGTTGTGCATTTTCCTTTACTTTTTAATAAGCATGATGAGACTATAATAGCTCACTTGTTTGTTCATTGTGAGGTTAGCTAGAAACAAAAGGAATTATTAATCATAGCACACTGAGACTTATATTAGTTACAGAGGTCATTCCACATCTTAGTACAGCATTGTGAAAAACACTCTCTGCTCTTCAATGTAACCCCAATCAGACATCATCCATGTTGATTATTGTTGTGTGCCTACAGTATGCACACACTATGTCTTCTGCTTGGCCAACCCTGCATCTGTTGTTTTTTTCCTTAAAGTCTCCTAATTGAAAGCCCCAGAGCTTAACGGCACACTAAAGCATAAAAACACATTTGTTGACCTTGCGTCCCTCGGAGTCTCTTAATGAGTAATGAGGAGCACCATATGTATTTTTGTCTCTCGGTCTCCCTCTTCATATAATTACTGCTTTTCTACTTGATTGGTTCCTCCCGTGCGTTGGTGTGCGATGTTTCCACAGGTGTGCCGATTCGTTCAGCGCTGATGGTGTCGACTGTACGTGTGTGATTGTCTTCACACGCAGGCAGCTTAATCTGCAGAGAGGAGGATTGGCCCTTTCCCCTTCGGTAATCTCACTCAACGAGCTGCTGTTATTGCAATTTACACTTGGCTCCGGGCCCCACAGCCACTAAACCGGAATGGTTGTTGCTTAGTGCTGCCCTCAGGAGCGCTGTAGCTGTAAACAAGAGAGGTGGATAAGTTGTAACCCTGTCCGATGTAGAAGGATTACTGTAGCGTTGGTTATGATGCTGCTCAGAGCTAATCTCATCTTTAAGGTGGTGCATGTAACATTTATGAGTCTTGACAACGTGCACTAAATGATGGTGAATGTTATACTAGATGGAAGTCACTGTCTGTTCAACTGTGATGCTGCCCAACGCCTCAGGATTTAAAGGTCACAAAAAAGGGCAACATTTGCGATGTGTCATGCTTCACCAATTACAGTCATTTTGACAAACAGTACTGTACCCACTTCCAATTATAGGGTTCTGTCTGTGTTCTGGGCAGTTCAGAGATATTGCAGTTTGAACTTTTGACTTATTAGCAACAATGACAAGTTTAAAAGGATGTCAAAGAATGAGAACAGATAGAAATGTGTGATTATTTGTGATAACTGTGATTAGATGATGATATCTCAGTGGTTTAGAAGTGTGTTTTGAGGTTTAGTGGGGAAGCAATGGTCTTCCTGTGTGAGTCTAAAAGTTCACCCTGTGCACCCACGGGTTATCTCTGGGTACTCTCTGGTTAATCGCTGGTTTCCTCTCATCGTACAACGACTTGCATGTAACAGTGAGTTGATATTTATTGTCTGTAATGAATGGAAGAAAGAAAAAGAGCTATGGTTAAATCAGACTTGTTTGTAGTGTCCAAAAATACTAGTAAACTAGGC
Source organism: Neodontobutis hainanensis (assembly GCA_024349245.1). NCBI lineage: Eukaryota > Metazoa > Chordata > Actinopteri > Gobiiformes > Odontobutidae > Neodontobutis > Neodontobutis hainanensis. The sequence goes on along the minus strand of JALDNG010000020.1, from coordinate 16,834,238 downwards.
TAATGTAGTCATTACATTAGATTTCTGTTTAAAATAACATTAACATGCATTTATTCTTGGATGATGGCATTTCCATTTCACATTATATGTTCATTATAAGTGCAAAAAATTTAAATATCTGAAACTAAAAGGATATTAAATAAATAAGAAAATATATTTAAAAAAAATATGTCTAATAGAGTATGACTATGAATCAAATTGCACATTATCATTGAAATGTACCTTTGTGTTTTCTGGTTTGACTGGTTTTTAATGCATTTCAAGTGCATTAAAAGAAAATCTCAGGTTCAACCTAAAGCATGGCAATAAATACACATTTAGAAAAAAAAAGAAACACATCAGCTCCAGATGCATGGCGTTTTCTTGTAAATTTACCGCGAAGACTACACTGAAGAACACAAATATTCCTACAATAGGGGGCTCCGGACTGAAACTAGGGTCCCTTGAGGATTAGGTATGAAAGTTGAGGGGGGTTTGCTCACACAACCAGGGCACGCAGATTCAATCGGCACACGGTGCAGATCTCACTGGATGTGTCAAAGTGGCTTTAGCGGCTTGGATTGATGTAAACATAAAAATAATTAAATCAAATGACTCTATTTATTCGATGAATCCTTTCAGCCCTAGTGTGTACCCACAGCCCGTTTAATAGTTTACCAAATCACCTTTTAAGCTGTTGAGATATTTGTACTTTTGCTGTTCCTCCTTGGTGGTGGCTGGACGACGGCTGACATTCTTCTTCGAGAAGCTCCTCCAGAACTGCCCACTGTTCTCCCATAACATTGTCTCGATGTGGGTGCAGAGTGATTCAGTGTCTTGGAGTGCAGTCATCGTCGCCATCCCACTTCTGGCACAAGTGTAGCAATCTGCATAAACTGATGACAAGAAGACACATCCAAAGGCCATTGATTTACTAAAGAGAAAGAAAAGATTGAAACGGCTTTGTTTTGGGGGTTGTAAATTCAGATTTCTTTCTCCAAGCTCATTGGACATGCCTTTAAGAGGTACTATGTGTTGCTTATCTACCTCAACATGTAACAGTAAGTCAGCTGTTGCTCTTTCTTAGAGAAATACATTTTTAAGAGAAAATGTCTCCATCTGACCGTGGATTTAGAACAAAATGCATTGTGGGAACAATGAATGTGCCCAGCACCAGAATATTCTCAATGGCATTAATTTAAAGTAACAGCTCTGGAAGCACTTGATTATGACTTAGAAAAGAGAGTGCGGTTTAAACCAGAAGTCTGCACAGATGTGATAAAAAGGACTGAATTGAAGCAAGCAAACACAGCATTTTCTTACCCTTAACCAAAGACACTGCTCTCTGGTCACAGTCCCTAGTTTCTGGGGGCAGCAGAATCAGTTCAGTCAAGACATGATGCATTTTTTTCCTATCTGGATTCTATCTTATCACACATATCTATGGGACTGCAGAAATAATCAGGACTGGGCCAACCGCTCCGTGAGAAATGGACCATGGAGTGTACAATAAAGGAGGTGTCGGCCATGATTCTCATTTATTTGGGGTAAGCTTAAAACCAGGGTAACTGTCTATAATGCTAAATGTAATACTTCTCTAGAAACCTTCTATAATAGCAGGTGTCATCTAACTGGAGACGAAATAATGGCTAATTTAGTCAATTCCAAATTCCCTTCCCCAGTTGTATTATAGCTGTCTTTTGTGCTAAGCGTTAAACATGTTTATTTTGGATTTTAGTGACATTGGATACTACACTTTTTTCTAGTTAAAGATGGCAGCATCTAGTGACAGTGGTGTAAATTGCAATTCCACACCTCAGATCACTTCCTTCTAGATGTGAATACCTACAGTAGCTCTGCAGGGACATGCTCTTGTCAATGAACAAATTCCACAGAAATAGTTCAGATAAAAGTTTGCTGTCTGGCAGTTTGTCTGCTCTTGGTGGGAACAGGAAGTAATGGAAGTGCCACTGGGTTTTTCTGAAACTATAGGTTTATATACTTGCTGGAATATAAAATACGTTACAGCCATTTCTGTCCAAAGCACCATTGACAAGAGTGTTACAATAAGTATAAACTCTAAAGTAAGTATAAAAGGAATTTTCTTTTCATTTCTAATGTGTCATTAAACATGGCCATGATGTCCCTGTTCATTAGTTAAAACATTGTTTATAAGTGTGTGGCACATATAGTGTATATATATATGTTTTAGGGGAGCTACAATACTGTTAACAAATGACAAAAAAAATTTTTTTTGCTAAAAGTTTAAAAGTTTTTTTTCTTGTGTGTGATTTCTACATTTTAACACCACAACAAGCCCATTGTTGTAACTTAATAAGTTTGTTGTGGTACTAATCAGGCAGTCTCTGAAAGTCTTCAAGTCACTCCATCTGACTGCAGCGTAATGCAAGGTTTTGACTGTTTTGCTCCAATTGGTTCCATTACAATATTTTACACACTGCACCTTTAAGCAGTCTGCCTCATATTCAAAGAGTTGGTGTTGGAGGAGTCCAGAAAAAAGACCCGCTTGAATCGGAGATATTCTAATATTGGGACGTCAATTTTTACGCAGAAATGTGAACAGTCCACTTGCAGCCTTTATTTCATGGCCATTAAAGACAGGCTCTTCTCTTTGAACTGGGATTATGAACAAGGAAGAACAAAACTTATCTGACTCTTGTTTGGAGCTACAGAGAGCGCAGCTGGGGCACTCCACAAACCTATCTGAGCGCCTTGATAAGTCTTTATACTAAGGCTTTTTCCTGACAGCAGGCAAAGACGGGTGAACAGGTTTCTTCAGACTATGGTTTAACATCTCTGGCAATAATAGTCACAAAACTCAGCATTCTGTCAAAAATTCTTAAATTAGGTGTTTCTTCCCAAAAGGCATGTTGTGCTCTGAGCATGTGAGGAAGCTTCAAAACCCAGACCTCGAACAGCATCAAAGCACAGCACACGTCGTTTGAAATTCATTGAAAGCGTTGGATTAATAATGCAGAAAGAGGGGCTCGGAAAAAGAGGACACAGAGATGTCTTGTGGTTGATTTGTCGGCTATTAAAGCATGGAAACCTTTCTGACAGGACCGAATTGGAAACCTTTGAGCGGGTGAGGCTAGGGAAAGGTTGCGGTGGAGGTAGGGAAGGCTACATCCCCCGAGAGGCGCCACAAACAGGCTTTTCTAAGTGAAAGTGTTTCCGTCCCCTGTTTAGTTACCTGAGTGCCCTACCTATGAAACCCCCGGTGCAAAAGTAAAGCAATCTGTGGAGGCTGGGTTCAAAAAAATGCATTATTAATGAAGCTCATATGATGCTAGGTGTATAGTGAAAACTGCATCTGGAATGGACGTAATGTAAAGTAAGCAACCAATGTGAGGTTTAAAGTAGCCTAATATTTCTGCAATCTCTAGATATGTAGAGTAATTACTGTATATGGACTACAGCCATTCTAAGCTTTTTATTTGGAAACCTCATGAACATTACTTTTTAATAGGTACATATGGTCTGTTTTTTTTATTTAACTTTGTATTTTTTCCAGTTAATTTCACACTACACAATTGACATTAGGTAGTTTTTAACTGGATCTACAAATCTGATATTCCAGGAAGTATCTGTGCAAGTGAAGGAGACTGTGGCTGTGTCCAAATTCAGGGTCTACATCCTCCTTAGGATCCTTCCTACCCGGTTGAAGGAGGAGGGGTCCTCCGACGACCGCAAAACCCGGAAGTCGGTGTTTGTGAATTTGGACAGCCTACCCTTCTTTCAGTTCCCTCCCTTACCCGTTGCTCATTTCCTGTCGCCTAGCAACCATGACAGCGCTAAGCAAGAAGCGTTCTCCCCCCGGAGCTTTATAAAAACTTCTGTTTACTCTTTCGTCCCTGGAAGCGTTAAAAACAGCTTCAATCACTAACAAATTATCTGTGTGTGAGGGGATATTCACACAGGCAGTAAGGAAGAAGCTAGTTTACAAAAGTAATGGTTTTTTTGTACGTACAAATGTAAAAAAAAAAAAACTTAACGCAAAAAAAAAATGCCTAACTAGACAACCACTGAAAAACTATTATATATTTTTTTAAAAGCCAGTTTTTAAAAAAATTACATCTAAAAGCATACTCCTCTCCCACTCCGCTATCGCTCACTTCATTGGCCATTACGCTCTGCCGAAAAGAATTATGGGATAGGTAGGACGGGAAAGGATCCACCACCACACCCATCCTTCCAATTCGGGGAAAAGGAGGATGTATTTGTGGGCCGCATTTGAAGGATCCTACGAATTTGGACAGCCTTTGTCGCGGCGCTGTGACGTAACATCCTTCAAATGAAGACTCCGAAGGATGTAGACCCTGAATTTGGACACAGCCAGAGATAAGGATAAATAACAAAAAATAGCAGCTAACATTTAGCAGCTACACTCTGCTGTGCATTTGCATATCTTAAAAACTAGACATTTAAAGATCCATAAAACCCAGTGGATGTTCTATTACTTCCTGTTCCTGTTCAGAGCAGAGAAAGTAAACACTGCTGGAGGAAGAGCATTCGTATTTATATGCACAAGCTTGCATTAAGGCCTTCGACAATTGTTAACTAAACTGATATTTTGTTGTTTCCAAACCAAACTCGTTATCGGGCCTATTTCTAAAAGATTTTATGGATAGACAACAGCTTGTCCCTGCAGGGCTACCGTAGAAGTGTGAGGTGTGGAACTGCTGCCAAAAGCCACACACTGCGTTTTAGTCCTAAATGGAAATTTTATAGTTTATCTTCTGAAAATAAACTTTTAAAGTTGCTGAGAGGTAAAAAAAAACTTTTTATATATTTTTTTTCAATCATACTGAACTGCACATTGAACTGGAAATCTGGAAAATATAATATGAATAATAATAATAAAAATCTTGAGCACTCTTTTAAATGTATTTGTTGCATTTTTGTGTTTTTTTGTAGTTTATATGAAATCTGTGATAGTCAGAAGTGGATTTCAATGCCAGTGACTCGATCCAACAATTTGTCAAAAAGTTAGCTCATAAGTCAAATAAAGACAATTTGTTTGATAATTCCACAGTTTTACAAAATTTTATCTTAAAAACTATTAACTGCAGAGACACCAATAACACATGATTATCATTTTCCATGCTGTCATAATTATAACGCCGTTGTTCCCTTTAAAAAAGTGATTTATGACTGCAGGGACTTGCTGCACCTCCTCTTCACTCTTTTCTCATTCCCATTATTTTTCCACAGACAAAGCTGCACAGTGACAGAGTACATTCAGGTCATTTATCTTCCCCCAGTGCCAATCTTTGTAGAAATAAGTACATCTTAACTGTAGAGCCAAGTATTGATCCTACTCTCCTGGTTCTCCTGTCCTCATCCTCCTTCCATCGCCGCTACAGTAAAAACAGAAAAAAAAGGTATTTATAGAAGAACAGCCTCCAATAAAGCCTGATGAGTGATTTTGTTTGTGGCTCTCTTGTGGCAGTGACGGAGTGTTGCAGTTTAGGGTTGTTACATGCGTACACTAAAACACACCTGCTCATTAGTTGTAGTTTAGAAGATGAATGGGTTACCATCACACACAGCTTGGACGGTATCGGCTCAAATAACTATATTTAATGCTGAATTCATTAGTGTTGGGCAGATATGGATGAGTCGTAATCAACAGAGATCAGTGATGTTATAGGGTCCACGTCGCTGCATTAGCACAGCACACTTCTGAGCGCTTGAGTTAATAAGGTTTTTATTATTGTGGTTTCAAACAAGCCTTAAAACAAATACATTAACTGAAGTCAACATGATCACAGAGTGGCATGTCTTTGTCAGAGCGTCAGGGGGTAGAACTTTGGGAAAGTGCTTTGGTGTATCTCTAAAAAGTGCAAAGGGAAACTAAATGTTACCAAATGAAATGGATGCACTCAAGCAATTATGTCAAATTTGGCTTGAGACCTTGGTTTAGACTCAGGTGTGAAAACGTCCCCAAGGTCAGCTCTAAAATTATGTTTTTATCTGTTTTTATCTAAGTTTTTGTTGCTTTTTATAGTACACAGTCACAAAAAAAAAAAGTAATCCGTCTTGTTCTGTTCCGCTGAGGATCCAGAATGGTATTTTAAACTGAGAACTGAGAAACAGTGACAGAACTTTGAACATACTATATGGCTCTGCCAGTGGAGGGTGTGTGGGTAAGACCTTAACCTGATGGGATTGTAAATTAAACATGAGCATTTTACCTCCTCGATGTTCAATGTTCATTTTGTTTCATTACAACAGACATTATTCCTCCTTCCCTTTTCACTCCTTCACAGTCACATGATTTAGCCTGGTCTCTTGCCACACCTTTCCTGTTTTTGATTCATATTCCTTTTGGACTGTGCTAAAATTCAGATGTACCAGATCTTGACCCATGTTATCAAAGGTTATTGGCGCATGTTTGCTGCGTGTACAGCATCATTCACATGTATCCAAGTTAAAGCACCCAGAGTCCTACACCAAGTTGTACATCACACCTTGTTTTCTTTCCTCGGTTTATTATTTGCTTCATTTTTTTCCTTAGTCCACCCTTTCCGGTTTGTTTACCATTCTCGCTCTGTTGAATTTTTGAAAAGCCCAATAATAATGTCCTAATAATAGCCTTGCTTAATCTGTTTACTTTAATGGTGTCTCCTCTGTAGTCTTCGCTAAACACAAACACCTGTACTGTGCCGGCAAACTGTGGTGCATTAGTGAAAGGATTAGTTTTCTGCCTCCTTGAAATGAATCTTTAACAACGGGAGACAAACATTTATGTATTTTCCAAAAGGGTTTTTGTAAACTGTGTTGATTCTTGGAGCTCCTTTGTGCACGATTTCAAAACCAGCATTGACAAATAGCATATACATCAACACATCCAGCCGGCAAGTTATTTCTCTGGAGATTGGTCTCTGTTTGCACTTTAATGAAGCTAAAGTACGGCTGTTTGGAAAGTAGAGGCAAGATGGTGTGGAAAACTAATGACTGTGGACAGAACAAGATGACATATAGAACAAATAAAAAAACAGCAAGTGTAATGGTGGGACTGTAATACTTGTCCTAGAATGTGTGGCAGAATAAAAGAATGCATATTTATGTTGTGTGCTTGCATGACCTTTCAAAATGACCTGCGTTTACAAAAAGTAACACCTCTGGCCTTAAAGTGCTCTGCCAGGTCTGCTCATGGATGTGCTCATTAGGTGTTTATTTTCTGTCAGGCTCAAGTGATCACTACAGGGACGCCCACTGGACACTGGCTGTTGTATTGTTTTCTAAATGAGTTATGAAATTAAGAGATGATCCTAATCATTGCTTTTCACGTTTGTTTTACAGAGACAAGGATCTGGAGCAGCTGCTGGCAACAACAAGACGTCTGGAGAACAAGGTAAAAACCGGGCATTCAGGCTTTAGGATTTGTACAGTTATATAAGTTCTTACAGGATTTAAACAAGAATAATAATGTTACAAACATCACACATAACAGTAGAATAAGGGTCTCATGAGCCTTGTACACACTGGAGTGGTATGGGTCAGTTTAAGTCAGTATGGGTTGGTTTCCATTACCAAAAGGTGTTGGAAGTGTCCCCAAAAAGTGTCATGTACTTTACTCTTTGAAAAACGCTGTCTGCGTACTGTCTGGCCAACAGATTTCTGCCTGGATATGAGAAAACTAAAATGGAAAAAAACAAGTTGTTTAGTGATCAAAAACAATGGAATTGGAAGTCCAAAAATTTAATTTTTTGTTTTTGAAAATGAAAATTGTAAAATGAAAAAACAGTCATTATTTAATTTAATACTAATTTAATAAACTAAAATGGAAGAATTAAATACAGATGTTAGCCTTGTGGCTACACTGAGAGTTCGAGCAAATTGGGGGCGTAAAGAGTTTTGGAAGGCTATGAATGAACTTGAAACAGTCTGTTCACTGCAGCAGTATGCACTTTTACCTCCAGCTGCTCACATCACTACACAGCAGGATTTATTCATTTTTATATTGATTTTACTAATATTATTGGCAAAACTTTAGAGACCCCTTTTTTACAAGCAATTTAAAATATGTATTTTTTTACTATGTGGTCTATGATTTATTTAGCTGCAGTACTGTGAGTGTCCACTGGTGGAATTGGCAAGAAGGCTTTCCTGTTTTCTGGCTAGTTTATTGGCGTAATAAGGAAAATTTTTCTCTGTCCCCACCTTAATCTCAAGCGTTTTTATTTTTCAAGGATATTGAAGAACAAGTGGTTGTGGTTTACCCTCAGAACAGGAAAGTCAATATTGTTAGTATGTAAGATTTCACAATGAGTGACATGACCTTTTCCGGAAGGCGACTCTTAACACATCTTATACACTGTAGTTCAAAAATGAACTAAACTGCATTAAGTTTGAATGCAATGAAAAGAAAGATATATTCAGAGTATGTACTGTGATATGCCACATGACAATAACAAGTTCTGATGGACACCACCACAAGTTTCCACACGGATGCACACACCGTCCAGAGGGCTTTCTGTTCAGTCCCTACATTTCATAACATTGAGGACAATTACAATGTAGAGATCTAATTTGAGATTGAACATTATGTTTGGTCCAGTTCACCGACTGCAGTCGTGACTGAAAACTAAACTTCCGTGTCATGTCTCCAAAAGATTAACTCAACTCAGAAATAATTCACTTTTAAATAAACATTGTGTGAAAAGTCTATTTCAGCGCAGTCTGATACTAAATCAACCCTAATACAGTTGGTCTGAGTAACTTACTTCGGCTGTGAACTTCTCTCATAAATCACCACAGAGAGTCGGGGATTGCTTTGCCGTCTAATGTCCTGACTCAGCCGTGTAAAATAAAACAGATACCGGAGGACAAAGGCGAGATGTTCTTGTGTAAATCCAGGTCCCTGATGATCAGCTCTCTCGGCGAGCAAACGTCTGTATTGCTTTAGTCCAGAGGGAAATAAGATCAGCGCCATGCATTGAGCGGGTTATAAATCAGTACAAGTTGAGTCTTCTGTCATTAAAGCTAGGACCACAAAGCAAATAAATAAGTGTGGTAAACATATTACTTTTTTATTTTTTATTACAGCATCTAAATTTAATACCTTTGTTGAAAACAGTTTTTTTGTTTATCTTTTTATAAGCACAAATTCTTGGATATCAGAAATTATTAACAGTTAATCAGTCTTAACATGTCTATTTATTACACAGAAAGCACATTTTAAAACAAACTAAACTAACCACAGTGTTTTATTTTTGGGACATTTAGCTGAAGCAGAAATGTTTGTATTTTACTGTTAAGATTATGGCTTAACAGGTCATTTCCACCTGTAGTCCTGTATTGAACAATATTTTGGGTGGTAAAGGAAACCTATACACACAAAAAAGCCCAGGACCTTTTTGCTGTGAGGCAGTGCTTACCACCCTGCCACAGTGCCGCCATGTTTACATCCTATACAGATAGACAAATATATATCATATATAGTGCAAATCCAACATGAATCCACAGAGACCAGAACGCTTTAACTGTGTGGGAGTTTGACTGCAAAAAGATTTTAGAGAATGCTGCAAAGACTTATATTAAATGATTGTTCTATTGCAGCAGCTCACTAGATGGCTGTGTAAACAAACATATACTAACATCTTACATCAATCTCTTTACGGACTCCACTAATTGGACAAAGTGACCTGCATCAAACACCGGTCGTAACCCATTCAAGGCACATAGTGTGAAATGTCAAAATTTTATACAACTAAGAACTTTAAAAGTGTTTAGTTCAATTTGTAAAAGAGACTTTTGGATTGCTTGCATGGCTACAGATTTTTCTGAAAAATAGTATCAGCCCGACTGATGCTTGGGATGGGGTATGCTCCAATACTCCTCCTGCTGCAGTTCATTTGATTATTAAGGTTTAGTAACAGATGCACTGCCAAGGTCACACTCTGATGTTTATTTCCACCAGTAAAACCTACACACAGATAAAAAAAAGCACTTACAACACAGATTGTCACAAAGAATTACATTGCATTAGGTCTAAACACAAAATAAAGAGAAGTGCTGTTTGACTACTCCACTGTCTCTGACCTGTTTCTGTGAATTCAGCAAAGTTTTGTTGCATCAGCAGCAGGTTTGGGATTGTTTTACTGAATCAGCAACAAAGCCAGTTTATTTGTAATGTTATCTCACTTTTTAACCTCTGACCAAAGGTGAAAGTCAGGGAAATGCAACAATAAATGAGCTCATTTTGAAGTCATCAATATATTCACCCAAAAGGCAATTAAAAGACCATCCACTGAGTCACCTGACCATTGTGATGTAGCGGACTCATTTCTATCTGCTGTTAGGATTCAGGTTGGGTTTGAAAAACCACTAAATAAAAAGAGAAAGTGGGAGAAGTGCACATTAGCACAGTGCAGACATACAGCAGGGTTACTGCTTTGTTGCCTGACCTTGACAATTAATTTGATGTCTGGAAAAAAATGTGCTTTCCCTGCGAGTCTGAAGCATGTCTCTTGATGTAAAGAGACGTTGGGTAACCGCGCTATTGACTCTCGCCCACTCTGCATACGCCAGCACACAGCGCGGTGTTGGGTCGCACAAGGACACACTCGGAGAGCGGTTCACATTCAGGAGCAGCACAACTCAGTCTGAGCGCAGCCACAGTGATGGAGCTGTGGATTTTTTTGAGACTAAAACTCAAAATCCTTTTTCATGCAAGTTTCCTAATAGTACTATACTATATACAGTACATCTCAATACTCTGTTCTACTATATAACATTTTACACCTGAAGGTCAGCACCACTAACATTTAATTGCACGCTACACTTTTTAAAAAACACAATACTTCCCATGATACTGTGTTAACGGTTGTCATGACAACAGGGAAACGGGCCTCCTACAAATATCTTCTGTGTCTGCCAGACCTCAGGAGGTTTTTTGCCTTTCTTTTTGTTAGACTATTACTTGGTACATTACAGTGTAGGTCAGAGGTCCCCAACAGCTGGACTCTGTGCCGAATCTGGACCTTAAGAGGATTTGATCTGAACCGCAAGACAATTTTTTTACACTTACAAATTACTTTTTTGAACTAAGCACACAGGAAACACAGGAAATAAATCTTTGTATTCTGATTTGAAACACAGGAAATAAATCTTTGTATTCTGATTTGAAACATGTTTCAGATGAACCTGGAGGAATTGAACAGTAAAACTTTAGTTATTAGCAACAACTAATGCTAAAGAAATGCTCAGTATATTTTCCCATGTGCCTGTTGTCTTCAGAGGAATGACAACAGGAAGAGATGAATTATTATTGCATTATTTTCCATATTTCTTTAACAAACATATATTTTGAATTGATTGTATTTAAAATGTTCTCACACACGAATAAAGGAACATTAAATAGCATAATATGCCGGGGGTTTCAGGTTGATTTTAATAAACAGACCTGTTCCTGAGCCTTATTCTTTCTGTTAAATCCAGTTTTATTGTGGTTTTTAATCAGCTTAAGCCTCTTTTGATTTTGTAGCATTTCCCTTTTTTCTGTGAGCTGTGTCACTCAGAAACATCCTCCTCATGTAAAAAAAGAAATAAATACAGACAGAGGACAGTGGATACTTACATTTGTCTCCACAGTGTTCAAGAGGCTGCAGGTGTGAAATAAATAAGACTTTACTTAATTAAAAGTATCTTTAAATACATATGCTTTAATAAAAACGTTTTGGACCCTTTATGGTGAAAAGAGGAGCGCGACCGATTTTCGTTGAGGACCCCTGGTGTAGGTGAGCCTATACCAGACTGGTATTATAGCATTATGCCATCTTTGTTTAATCATGTCAATCACAGCTGCAGTAGGCTTAGTGAATTAATATTGGATTACTAGGCAGATGGCTTAGTTCGTGAAATTTAGAGCACTAATAGTAAGTTGTATTCTGCTTAATACGGTCAAATATAACAGCTGGAGGAGCCAGTGGGCCAGATGTGAACATGGAATAACACCCAGGGACATAGTTTGTTGGACATTTTGAACCAATAAATGAACTGTTTTTAAATGCAGTTAAAATAATAATGGCATAGTTTTATAGTAATTTTCTTTTCATATTCCACAGGTCTAAGGAGAAGATGTCTGAAACGGTTCTTTTTTGGTTTTAAACAGATGCGCTAAGGTGTTTAGAATCCTGTAAACCAGCCACTACAGCCATTACTCACAAGAAGAAGAAATGAGAAATGAAAATATAGCAACTTTTTCAACCTGGTGTTTTTTAGAACAGCACTTATAAACTCAAAAGCATCAGAATGGATTTATACATCTAATAATAACAATACATTGTCAGAACATCAGTATTTGAAGCATAAATATAGAGTAAAAGTATTACTCTGTTGTTGTTCTAGTTTGTATGTGTAGCCAGTAGCCGATAGCTGTCTGGGATCATTCTTGTTAAGGATGCAATCTTCACAATTTACATCAAAATTAAATAAAAACATTTGGTCAAATTCAATTCTTTCTTTTTGTGGCATGAAATCAGTAAATCAATATCTTTGTGGAAACAACTGGTAAAACCGGAACCAGAATCTTGTTTTGGAACAGTTGGACCATCAGGGCTTACTACAGCTTTAACAGAGACAAACAAATATGGCCTACTGATAGTGACATTACTCGATAACGCTCCATAATCCGTCAGCAAGATGCCATCGTAGGGAAATCGGAGCAGTGAAGATAAAAACTTCATTACTTCTTGTATGGAATAATGTGAAATGTTACAACAGCTGACTAATTTCATACATGCTAACCTTAGAGCTGGGACAGAATTAGCTTGTAAATCTCTGAAAATGAGGATGACCCATTTTTGAGTCACTTTTTAATTAGCTCTACTGTACTCAATTATGGTCCTAATGAATTTGTCTCACTCTGTTAGTAAATGTACATATTGTTTTATTGCTTTGAAAGAGCCGAGGACACATTTAAGCATCCTTCCTATTCTGGTTTCCTTTTTAAATCAGTGAAAATGTCCAAGTAGGTTACACATAAGCTGTCTCCCTGAGGTGAAAAGAGAGTTGGCACAGAATGAAGCCCGCAGCGGCAAAACACACAGAAGTAGTTTATTGATTGAAACGGTCTCTCTCACGCTTTGGTTTCAAGGCTGCAGGGGTCACTCAGATTTCCCTTCACTTTGTCAATGCACTTACTTTCAACTCTAGACCTCTGCAGACAGGCTCACCGACAGCTAATGGAGTAATGTCTAAAGGGATGCTCCTGTTTTTTTAAGTCGAGGTTGTACATTAATTGCAATATTAACAAAAACTATTTTTAAACTACAGAGGCCACAAATATTGTTCATGTGACGTGTTGTGAGAAACTCTTGAGCAGCTTTGTTTGAAAAATGCACCGTCCTTTCTGAACACAAGGGTGCAGGGTTGGAGCTAGAAAGGTGGGGGCTCCCTTTGGGGAGGTCTGGGGTGCCCCCAACGAGAAGACAGAACAAAGTTTAACTTCTAGGCCCCATGAGCCAAATTCTGTGATTGAAATGGTTTCTTAACAACATAATGGCCTGGCCACAAGAAACATGAGTTTGTTAAGCTGTTGGTCATATTTATTGATTTTGGATATATTAAAAAAGCAAAAAGATAATAATAATTTCAATAATATTAATAAATAAAAAATGCAATTTAATTATTTTACAAAATTGTTCAGCCCTACTGTTACTTCAAGAAGATGATGGTCGACATGACTGCTAGATGGAAAGACAGTAGCCCCAAAAAGTAAAAGCATATTTTACTCTACCTTCTACATACCTATCCCATCAGTGCAGGCTGCTCACAACACAGCCTTAGCAATTTTTCTGAAAGTAATGTAGAAAATAGCCCTTGGGCTTATCCCTATTACCCAAAATGAGATTTATTTATTGTGCATCTTTTTGGGGTTGTTCCTATGCAACCACAAAAGTCCTGGATCCGTCCTGGAAGACTGAGAACCTTCACAGACATGCAAACATGAGGAGAACATGAAAACTCCATAAAGAACATTAGACCTTTCATATAAAGAGACCAGTGTGTGAGTTTTGTACTATTCGACTGCAGTCTTCCTCAGAAGAGTCATGTGTTCTTACTGAGATGTGTCCTGTAGGGTTTTATAAAGGTCTTGTCGTCCTAACTGGAGATGTAGACAGTGTCTCCAGGTTGGTTAGTTTTAGTTTGGTCAGAAAAAACACAATATTTTCATTTAAACAAAGCTTACATTGCCTGAGGGTGTAAGCTAAAGTTAAGCTTATTTTTTGCCTTTAACATTCAAATCAGAACACTACATAAAAGAACAAAACAAAACAAAAACAACACAAGACCTCAAGAAGTTACAATCACAAAACAGAAGAGAAAAAAGAAGATTTTATTGCCATTTTTAAATATCATTAATTATCATTTTTAATCTTGCCACCATCAGACCTGCCATTTTTATTTTATTTTTTTTTTTATATTGCAACAAGCACATACCAAGAATGGTGAGTTAAGAGCTGTAGGATCTGAGCTGTTTGTAAAGTGACTTAAATCTGTCACCTGGAGACAGTAATCATGACTCCTCTTCTGGATTTACTGTCCTCTGGGCTTGTTTAAGAATCTCAATTGATTCAACAATGTTGTTTAATGTCCTCAGTTCTTTTATTTTTTGTTCAAGATATTTTGGGGTGTTTTTGCCTGGATACTGCCTTTATGTGTGGAAGACTAAAGAAACCTTTTTGTACCAGTACTTTGTTGTTGTTAGGCAGGAGTGCTAAATAATCTTCTAGTCTGCCTCTTAAGTTCTGGTTTTATACACAAGTCCCTCTTGCTGGAAAAATACTACAGGTGCAACTGGAGCTGAATTTTGTCTCCATCACCAAACTCTAACCCCTTCATGAGTTTAAACTTGGTCTAAGGCTGGACTTGTATGGTTTGGATTTATATAAATTATACCTAAACTTCATTTTGTTCTTGCCTTGCTGTTATCCAACATACAACTCACTGCACCCACATTTACATACACTTTTTAGCAGCAATCACGTGTCTTCCATTGCTGTCAAACAATAGCTGACCACTTTAGTGAATACTGAATAAAACATTGACCTGAAACATTGGCTGAAGTCCTTCTTTGATGCATTCTGTTCTTTCTTCCTCAAATCCCTCGCATGGATGAACTGGCTTTAAGCGGAGAAATCAATAAGACATCAGGCTTTCTGTGGAAAGCTTTCAAAGACAGCCCTCCAAGAATGGTTTTATGGTGTTACTTATGCACCCTTTTCATCTAAAAGAATAATAGTGAAGTTGTGGCTCTCCCACCACACACCAACAGCCCAGATAGATTTTTCTTGACGGCTAATAATCCACAACGGCACTCACAGATATTGTGCTGCTGTCGGCTGAAGACAGAGGAACTGAAAGAGCTGCCACAGGTAATAGCTTTCATAATCCGTTGTGTGTGTCAAGGAAGAGATGAATCCTCCACATGGAGAAGGTGATCCGTCACTGTCACATCCAGGAACCCTGCCGTCTGTCTTGTACGAGCCGATGAAAACTTTGGACAAATGGCACAGATTGCTATTCCCAGTTGTCCCATGCAGATTTATGAGGTTGGAAAACTGGGACTAGTGTCTCCTTATAGACTGACTGAGATATCTTCATATGGACCTTGTATTTGCTACAATTACTTTTTACACCCATAACTTTTTAGAAGAAGATTAAGACTTGACCTTCAGACCTTCTTGTACTGGACAGTTTAGAGGCAGTAACAAAAGTTGAGGCTTATTAATGAAAATAAATTAATTTTGCCAAGAACAGAAGAGTGCTTTAGTAAGTCTTTTGTGCGGACTGCTCTAAGACTTTGCAACAAATACAAGTGACAAGTAAATTTAAGTAAATTATCTGATTTGAGCTCTTGGACTAGAAATTAACTTAGGACCTTCTTGCTACAGAAGTAAATGCACTTGAGTAAATCTAACTACTCCTACTACTTACTACTCTCAAACCTTTGTTTCCACTCTGTTTAAACTCTTTTTCGAAAGCACAGTGTGGCGTAAAAATATAAACATTGACATGGTGCAAGAATCTAGTTCTTGATCCTAAAAAGACAAAAAAGACTGGGCCATAAGCAGTTTCATTTCAAGTTTCATGAATTAAATCTAAAGCATGTTATTCACAGGAAACAAAACAAAAGTAACTCAGTACTTTAGTCATCTGTTTACTAAATATTTTGACTCTTATTGAAGAAATTTTCAAGATTACTATTTTCAAAAGGCAGAGTACTTTTACTCCAGTACAGAGTTGATTCTGAACATGTCCTGTGTTGATACCACAGAGGGAACATGGCAATTGCTTCTGCTCCCGGAATGAAAATAGCTGGCATTAGACTTTGGAAAATTCAATATCAATTAATGCTGGACTGCAAAGTCGGGTTTAACACAGCACTGTTTTCTCCTGAAGCGAGTCGCGCCAAAACCCCGAGGGAACCCCTGGATGAGATGAGCAGTCGATACACAACCTGCTTTACCGGTTTCACTACGTATCCCCCACATTTTCCATCTCACTCTTGATCAATACTGTATAGTCAGTTTAAAGAAAAACTGTATGTATAATAATGTATTGCTATTAGATGAGCTCATTCTTGCGTAAAGGTAACAGAAACCTGCAGTAGAATTTTATTTTAAAGCTAGACCTTCTGTTTTTACCTCGCTTCAGCCATTACTCTACTTGAGGGTCCACACAGAGGCAAGAATACTTTCCTTTTGAGAGTTGCCATCTTGATATCAGTGCATCACAAACAACGTCAGGGCTCCCCGAGACCCCATAAAATAATTATTTCTGTCGAACACATACAGGATAGAGAGACCATCCTTTCATTGCTGACAGCACACGTGAATTTACTGCATTGGAACATTTTAAAGCCAAAAAATAAATATGCAGTAACAGACTTTGTAATCCTTTGTAGTGTGATACTGAGCCTGCAGAAAACAGTGCTGTATAGGTTGGATTATAAAGACTTTCTCTGGAGACAATCAAGAACTAGAGATTGTGGCAAGCTTCAACCTTTGACCCTGGAAATTGAAAGCTGGGCCCCACCACTGTAACTCTGTCATGAGCATTACAAGCTACAGAACCCTTTAAACATGTCCTAGTTTAACACTTCTTGTTGAGATCTCTGATTTTTAACCTCATCTCATCTGTTTTCATGTCCTTGCAGACGCCTCCAAGACGGACGTGCCGGAGGACTTTGACATTGACATGGACAACCCCGAGACTGAGAAGGCGGCGGTGGCCATCCAGTCGCAGTTCAGGAAGTTCCAGAAGAAGAAGCGCGTCGAGAAGTCTTAGTGAGCGCTGCGCGTTGACCACAGCGACGGGACGTCTGCATGTAAACAAATCCATACTGTTGGAACTCCGGGAAGGGGGGGGCTTCAGGGGAGTGAATGCAATAGCCTGTGAAACATATGTCTGTGATTTGACATTACATATTCCACTTTCATTATTTATCTGATTTCTGTCTATGCCCATGTATCAACATGTCTAGCAAGTGTTCGTGTTAGGATATCTTTTATAATGTTTTCTGTTCTGCTATGTTTCCCAGAAGCACCTTTGTTGATATGAGTGATGCTAATGATATCAGTCAAAGTTGATTTTTGGAAACTTAGCCGCTGCATATTCCACCCAAACAACATTTTTCTTACCCGCATGATTCTACTATAAAGCTGTGTATCGCTATACATTGAATAAATAAAGGTTATGTGTGGAACTTGTGTGCAGTTCATGGAAATGTAAAATACCTCCATAGGGCCACTGAATGGAACAGTACGTCTGATATACTCTCAGTCTAGATCGCAGTGGGACTTATATTCTGATGACAAACTATAAATAGAAGCCTCTACTGACTGAACTCGGATGAATCTATTCCCCGCACAGCTTGATGACCTTCTCTGTGCAAGCTAAATGACTGATTCCCACTGAGGCTTTTCAGCTGTAGGTGTCTTAAACATGCACATATAAAGTCTCAAACCATTTTATGTAAGAAGTCTTCCCCTCTCAGCTGCAGCACCATGCCCTGTTTGACTTCCTTTAGCTTTGTGTCATTGAATAGATGGCTGAGCTTTGGGCCGAAGCAGCTGCCGCAAACAAGCAGTGTTCCTCTCACAACATCCCAAAGTGCTATCTTTTCAACTCGCAGCACAGTATGTGGTTGGACTGCCTTCCAACACCCAAGACCAGAGAAACAATGAATCTGCCAAGCTAACAGTGTATTTTGAAAGAACATTCTAATATCAGATTTCATTGTGTTTAGTTGTTCAAGATTACAAGGAGACAATATTAATGAGTTGATAGGCTCAAATAAATGGTCCGTTACAACAGTATTGGACCAGCTTATACCAAGGTCAGAGATGACCTTTGACCCCAGCCACTTAGGCTTAGAGAAAAAGAGATTTCATGATTAAACTTTTGTGACTGTAGACAACAGGACAATACTGGATTAATACTATGCATTGTCATTGATTTAAAGTCACAATGAGACTTCAACAGAGGAAGAAGGTGGAACTAGAATAGTAATAGCTAAATTTAGGAAAAAAAAATTGTCAAAAGGATTGACACGACCCGTATAAGTCTGCCATCATACTATAGTACATAGTAACTCCTCAAATTTTGGTTCCAACAGAGTGGTACTGTTACTAGAAGGTTGAGCTAAACACTGCAGACACCTGCCTAATAGGATAATAGTGTTGTCGTTAGGAATACACAACCAGTCCAATCTTTTTACCAGTGACAGTGTCTAACGCCAACTCATGGGAGGTTGCTTGTATGCCATCATGTGATTGAGATGATGCCAGAAAATGAATAGGAGCGCCAGAGATGAAGAAAATCCATTGCAGAACATGTAATTATTAAAAAAATAAAGTAAGACTCTCACTGACTAATTGTTTAAATGGTGCAAATCTTTAAAAAAGAGGGCCCAATACAACACCCCCATAAACCCAAACCTGGACAAGACTAAACTTGGCATTGATAGCTTTGAATCTTAGTAAAGGGCCCAAATTACAGTTTATTATCTCTGCTGTCATTGGTGGTGACAACAGCATTTACTAGGCTAATATTCACAAGAGCTTACATGAGCGTCATTTAAAAGATTGCATAGTGACATAGTAAAGCTGTACAAAGAGGTCTCTCCATGTTCCATTCTGTTGGAAATGAACCTTTAGATTTGTAATGGAAGGTTTTTTGGGAGTAAAGACTAACAGTCACTCGTTGTTTGTTTGTCTGCTTGTTCCCTTTCTTTTCCACCCAGAAGACAAGTAAAGAGGATCTTGCCAACGCACCCAATGGTCCACAGTGGCTGTTCTCCCAAGCCTCTGCTCATCTATTTCTGTGCTGTGTTGTTCTAATCCAAACCTACTCATTAGCTCTAGACTTCCCTGTGATTCTGCTCAGTGATAAGCCCTGTCCCTTTCAACAACTGTGCCGTCACTACTGGCCTCGTCCCTCGGGTGAGGCTTGAAGGTTGTTCCTCGTAATGAGAGACAGATAGTAGCACCACAGGCTCTAGACAATGTCGGACTATTTTTAAGCCAATGTTCGAAGCTAAAGTCAACAGAGGCACCTTCTTGTTTTTTTTTTTTTAACAGAAACAGCAGAATGGCACAGTCTGAGTAAGTACTGCAGGGCTTTGGAGCAGTTTTAGGACAGTGTAGTGAGTGTAATGAGATGGAGATGTATGCACTCAACTGCCTGATGGAGAACATGCATGAATATCTGAATGGTTAGCATCAAGGGCTTTAAGTATTCAGAGGTCTAAAGGCAAAATAAAGATAAGATAAGATATGATTTTATTGATCCCACAGCAGCTCACAGACAGATAAAGCGCAAAGGTAAAAAGAAAGGTGTATATACAATCTCAGCAGCAAAAAAATATTTTAAGATCGTTAAATTAAACCAAAAACATAAACTGTCTATATACATAATACTAATTACATAATTACGAAGTAAAGGAAAACAAATAATAATAATAATAAAAAAAATTAAACATTTTTTATCTATCTTAGCTTAAAACATTGTAATATAAAGTGTGAGTTTCTGGTTATGGGCTTTTTTATAATAGATATTTGTAATATAATGTTTAAATGCACTCAGAGTACACAAGTTATTTATATTATATATATATATATATATATATATATATATATATATATATATATATATATATATATATATATATATATATATATATATATATGTTTAGCCTGCTCTATCTATTTTATTATACATGTTCATTTTATTGGCAAATATCTGGACATGATGTACAACTGTGTTTTCTTAAATCAGGGAAACTAAATTTTCTGAAATGGTATTTTGAATTTGGATGTTATTGAGGAATTTGGAGAATGAGTAGAAGTAAACAGACCTTTAACAAAATGCTGACATCGTTTATAATTTATTTACTGAGAGTGGACTAAGAGTTGACTTACTCTGCGAGACACTGTGGTCAACGTAAAAGCCACGTTTGACGGCCATAAGATGAAAAGTTTCAGAGACACCTGTCACAGCTCACTGGAAAATGAGTCGGACTTAAGGAAAAAGTGGTCAGATGGGAATGTGTCTCCTTTTGTTGCCACCAGCTTCAAATCAAAAAAATTTCCTATGCCTCAACTTTGCACAAGTAACAGCAGTCATTCCTGCCCAAAGGTGCTTATGGATTATAAATTGTGTTACTCCATTTTTTTTCATGGAGGCCAGTTAATGCCTAAAACCAGGTCCTTTTATCCAATCATAGCTAAAACAGTCTGTTTCATTAAACCTAAACCCCCCCTAATTGTCGGTACTGCAACACCATTGGTCTGACTCAGCACCAGTTTGTGTGAATTTGCCTTGTCGTGAGCAGAACAAGATGGATTTATGTGAGCTTGTGTCAAAAATCTCAACAAAAAGACTCCAGCTACTACGCAAGGTAAATGGTTCTTTTCTTTCACACTCCACTGAATCAAATAAATGTATCCACAGTGTTTATGACCCAGTCAAATGACTTCTGGTCTCAGGGGTATTTCTCTGTAAGACTATGGATTCATGCATCGAGAGATGGATGATTCCACTCTGTTTGATTCATTACATTTACATCAGTCATTAAAGGCCTGTCACTAGAACAACAACATGAAACTGGCCCTAATGAAGAGATTGATGCGCCTGGAAGCAGAGCGCAGACAAATTCAGTTGAAAATAACAGCCTATAGTTTTTACAGAAGACTGATGGCTCCTTTGGAATTTCCCCTTTATCATAACTTCAAAAACAATTGGTGTTTATCGGCGCACCCATCATCCGCTCTCCTTTTTTATATTTGAGTACATGCTGAGTTCTCACTCCAGAGTCAGATTCTTTGATGGTTTGGAATTTGGTTCATCTTCAGATAAGACCGCTGCAGTCAAGAGTGTGAGGCAACTTTCATTCTCTCACAAGTAAGTCAAACTTTACCAACTGTCAATCCACACACAAGATTAAAAGTCATATTTCCACTTCCTCATGAAGAACATAGCCACAGGTGATCTTAAATAAGTGGTTTAATTCATTGTGCAGGAAGTGTTGAAGCCAAAAGAAGACTTTAATTTAGCCTACAGCACAATAATATGGTAGATAGTTGTTAGGTAAAGTTAAACTGCTGTGTGAAACTTTAAGACAGAATGGGGCTACTGTCTGTTGAGTAAACCCAACAGCCGGACCACAAGAAACTGTCCCAGACCAAGTCCCAGACGCAGCAGTGAGTGGCTGCTGTTCAGCCTCAGTGCTGGATATGTTTCGTCTCTAATTCCAAGAGACTTTATCAATTCTGAGATCAACTGAAGAGAGCTGAGCTTTATCTCTAGAGAGAGGGGTTTGACTTGAAACCAAACCTGATAGGACGTTAAGGCTCAGGTGAGTCGTTAGTGTCACTGGACGATTCAGGTGTTGTTCTACTAGGCAACATGAATCTGAGGCCACCTCTTCTGTTCAGAGAAGGCTTTTTAATTTAACCAAAATGGCTTCCTTCACACTTCTCTCAAACCATCTGGTTTCTCGGGCCAAATATTTCCCTTAAAATTAGAGACCTAACATCTTCACAATGAAAACTAAGTCCAGAGGCTTTTGCTTTAACCTTTTCTTCAAGATGACCTGGATGATTGTGAACCTTCACAGACTTATAAAAATATTACTCATCAATCAAACAACCTATAACATCACATGAACACCCACACTGCTTAGCATGTGGCCCTAATTAAGATATGTAACATAAAGTTATTGTGTCAGAGACTGTAATATTAAATGTATTTGAAGTGGGAATGCGTTGAATGGTTGGTATGGACTGGCTGCACATCTCGGGCTCACAAGCCCCTGACATGGCATGAGATTTGAGTGTACCGTACACTACTGTTGATAGGGCCTACACAGTGTCAATAATTAGGCCAATATGCATTTACATGAAGCATGATTCTGGTCAGGAAATCAGTGCATGGGCTCAGGAACACTTCCAGAAGTGTGACACAATTTAGTGCCGTCCACAAATGAGAGTTAAGGCTGTATCAAGCAAAGAAGAACACCATCTAGAAACAAAGCTCATTTAAAATGGACATAGAATAAATGGAAAACTGTTCCATGGTTAGATGAATCCAAATATTTAATTCTTTATTAGACAGCAGGGGCACCATGTCCTGTGAACTAAAGAGGACAGAGACCATCCAGCTTGTTGCTTATCTCTGATGGTAGCACTGCATTGGGTTTGTAGTTAGAATATGAAAATATAATGTATGTTGGTTATACAAAAAGAAAGCTGTGTCCTAATACTGATTCTGATTTAATTTCACACAGAAATTGCCCATTCCTGCATTAAGTTTGCTCAAAATAATCCTGCTCTACCGGGGTTAGAGTCCTTGTATGCTGTAAAAGGATTGGTTCAGACCCTGCGGCACTTTGTTTCAGTATACCAGCAAGCACATATCAGCCTCCTGTCTGCTCGAGGCGGTTTTTAATCAGGGAAATATGTGAAGCTGTGACCCGTGGCTTGAAGCGGGATCTAGTTGTGACAGAGGCAGGAGCTTCAGTCACTTTGGAGTTTAACACCGGAGTCATGTCACTTACAATGAAAAAGAGATTAGTCCAACAGCCTCAAACGTTGACAGTAAATAAGAGATTAACATTATTTTCTACTGTTAGCGTTGCATTTTGGATCAATCAAAGCCTTAAAGCAGGAGTTAGTAACTTTTCTAAATCAGAGAAATTGTGACAAATGTTTAAAATGATTAAAACTGACCGTCTGGCCTGATTCTATGGCCTAAAGTCGATACACTGGTATAATTATTATTTTTCATAAGTCCCTCCTCTTAGAGCTACAGAGATTGGAAGTTTCCACAGCCGCAAACACAAGGACCAATCACAGGTGAGCGATGGTGACATCATTGGTCAATCTAGGAGCTGCTCATACGTCCCTTATTATTTTGCTCAGGTATGTACACTCTCATTATTCATGTGCCCTTTGTCTGTAGACGCACTCTTCCAACTGGTATATTAGAGTTACTGTGATAATTTAGTGTTTATGTGAAAGCACTAAAGTTACACCAGTTGCCTATTTTCTAAATATTGCTGTGCAACATATAAGCTTTGTATTATCACTAAAATAAGCCTGTAATCATTAGAGTAAAGTTCTGATGTCATTAAAAGTAAGCTGGTTTAGTCTCCAGCCACTAGCCTAGGCTAGTGGCTGGAGACTAAACATTAACTAATTACAGAGAAAATAAAGACAAATGTACCATTTGTCCTTTGCACACACCTCTGATATGGTCAATGTATTTATTTATAAATGTTTGAAATTATACATCTCTGATGAACGTTCTTCAATGAACAGTGTCTGAGAAAGCCTGCCGGCCCGGCTCCTCTGACCTTGTGGCCCCCAAAACAAGAGCTAATTATATCTTTCTTTTTAGCCTATAAAAGCTGCTCAAAGTGACAAAATTTTATGGAATACATTCCCAAACATTATGTTGTTTAGTCCTTGCTTATAAACTTTGGTATCTTTTTCAACAATAGTGTACAAGCCTGGAAAGTCACTACAATAACATCTGCTATAATGTAATGGTGTAATAATGCCATGATGCCTGTCAAATCCACTCACTTCCACTCTTTGACTTACAGGGTCATTATTACGGGCGACACTGTAAACCATGCTGTGTTGTCAGAAAACGTAGCAGTGAGCAGAATATAACGCCGGGCATGGCAAAGGTCAGAGGAAATGTTGCCATGAGTTCTGACAAAAACACAGACAGAGTCACATAAAAGCACACATATGCACTCAATACATCTCTGCCACAAAGGAAGTGTCAACATTTCATCTTAAATACAATAAAAGAATTCCAGTCTACACTCTGCACAGAAAATTAAAAAAAAGTCTTCCCAAAAAAAGCTTGTCTTGTAATGGAAACAAAAGGTTGTGTTCAAAGTGAAAAGAATACAAAATGTACAAACATAAAAAAAAATAAAAAATGACCACGGGCACCACTGTCGCCTTCACCTTCCAAGCCTTTTAAAGCTCTTCTCTGTCAACCACAACGGCTTTCCTCTGCTGTTTGTGCACCACCACAATGTTTAGTTGGTTTGCCATTACCATTCTGTCAGTTTGGGCATCAGGTATGGGGATCTGGTTGTACCTCTTGGGTACTTGGCTTTGTTTCCATGGTGGGTATTGTTTCTCCTGGCTATTATGGTTGCTCTTAAAGCCAAGCATCTCGAGCATCACTACTGCTGAGGTGTATATCAGCTCATTGGTTTCAGTGATGGTTGTGGTAGGGATCGCACTCAATGCTGCATTCACATCTTCTAGGAGACTTTCTGATGGTACTTCACTTAGCCGTTGTAGTTGGCGTCGGGGTTGCCTTTCATTCATTCTCGCCTTGATCTTGTCTTTCAGGTCAGTCGCTGCCTCGTTCAACGTTATTGCACTTGTTGGGGCTTCGTACCCAATCTCTGGTTGGAGAGCCCCCGATGGCTCCCCTCTGACCTCTCGTCCTGGCTCCCCTTTGCCGTAGCATTTGTGTTGTATCTCGACAATCTCAAGTTGTGATAGCAGTTGCCGCTTGTGGATGTTGGAACACTGAGCTACTAGTTGCTTCGATGTAAGCTGGATTGTGGGTTTCGAAGTAACCAGTCATACCACATAGGGTTACTGGAGTAGTAGCATTCCAACAAAGCTCTCCACTCGACCTGCCGCTCAAGGCCATCGCTCTGTCACCTTCAGCTGCCCCACCTCAGCTGGACTAGGCAGCGAGGAAGCAAGTACAGGAAGAGCCGCAGTGAAGACGCTGGCTCCTCTTGCAATCGGTTCTCTGCCCCTGACCTTTAGTCGACTCATCGGTACCCACTAGACCTGCCGCAGCTGTTTGCCGCCGCTACGGAGCGAATTAAGACTTAGCTCCCGCTCCAGCCACTTGAGACCGGCAAGCTTCACACTGGGGCTAGCGTCACAGAGCCGCTCTTGGCCATGTGTGGTGACTCTCTGCCCTCTGATGACGTCCATCGGCCATTATGCCAGGCGAGAGTGGCAGAGTCCGCTAGAGGCCCTGCCCAGGGTTATTTGGGCTACTGCAATGTGGAGGGCTGGAATGAGATCTCCGATGTTCCACCTGTAAACAGCTGTAGCTGGCTGTCTGTTGCTCCGTGTTACCAGTCGTGCAAGTACGAACGCACACCAGCGAGAGCGAGCAGGACATTGACTGTAGTTCTCCTAACAGCCACTGGTGTCAGTAACTGTTAGGTTTTTCTGAGAGTTACGCAGTGTCCCTTTAAACTGTAGCAGTCTGGTACAGTTACAAACAGGAATTTTAATTGCAACATTAAACCTCTAGACTCTTGCACAGTCACAAATAAGAATTTACTTACCTCTTTCTTGTAGTTAATGGCAATGTGCCTACATTTTTGTCTGCCTCAAACATGATAATTTTCTCACAAGTAAGACAAGACTTTTTAGGTGTAGCAACCTTACCTATACTGTAGAGAAGTATGGGCAAGATTATGATTTGCACAACAGAATTTTACTCACGGGATCAATTTATTCATTTATAGGAGGTTGTTTGTCTATAAAGACCTTCAAGGCAACTCCGCCTCTGATATTGGCCTATATATCTAAACAAAAACTGACTTGTTATGGTCAGTTAAACCACATCATCTCCATCTATTTTAACAGTAGGCCTCTCTGCCTGCTATCTATAATCCCACTCCCCTTTAGCTTCACAGTTGAATAGCTACATCTTTTCAATGCTCCCTCGGCCCTTTGCTCTAGTGGATACTTCATTCTAAGGCAGTATATAAGGATCTCCAACTGTGTCTGCAGTGTAATCCTCTCCGATCACAAAGCACCTTGGGCTAAAAATGTGCAGTGGTTGTATAATGCTACTGTATGTATCTGCCATGGACCAACTATTCTCTTGAAAAGTATCCTGAACATTCCTAGTCAAAGTGTAAAACGTGGAGGCCAGCAGCGTCCAGATGAGCATAGTGCATCTGTTATGGGTTGGTAAAAAAGTGATACATTTATTTTTAATCATCACTGGTTGTTATTGGTTGTTTGGTTGTTTTTCTTTCTTGAACAATTCTTGTGAAGCAGTTTTGAAAAAAAGTATCCGTAGATTTTGTCATCTGCATCTGTTATGGCTCTATAGATCAATAATTGTAACCATAAACCAAGCATAACCCATCGAAGAAATAGAGCATTCCTTCTAGGTTTTTGATTTATCTTGAAAGCTTGGTTTCAATTCTAGCAAGAGCTGTCCTGAGTCTGGCTTCTCATTTTCAAACCTGAAAGTACACACCAAGGCCTGCCTTAAGACCTCACAAAGTGTTACACAGCATTCGTTAGGTTCAGAAACTTGTGGGGATTCACACTGCAGTTAATAAAAGTGAACCATCGGATTTTCCCTGACATTGACTTTACTGTTGTTGTGACAACAGTGGGCCGGTGAATGTGTCTCTTCTTCGGCTCATTTTACAGTTGAACTGGAGAAATACAATAGGCATTTGCTGTAGTGTTGCGATAAATATAAAGCTATACAAACATAAACAACATACTATGCATAGTGTGTTTCTAAACTATTCATTCTTCTTCATGTGTTTAATCGGTTGTGACTTCCAGCATTTAATCCAAAAGTCCAAACCAATCTACAAACAAGCTTTCACACCTCAAAGAAACCAGACCTTGGTTCAGTTTGGACCGGAGTCCGGACTGGGACCACCTCTTTTTCCTGGACCAAAGAGCAGATGTTTGCTCCAAACCATGACCACTGGAGCTTTCCCAGCTACAGATTTGGTTTGAACCAAACGGGAAAGTCTGAAAGTACAGACCAAACACCAGTGCAGGTGTGAAAGCACCATAGCATTTTCGGGACACGGGTACCGCTTGGTTGGGTTAAGCAGGAAAGAAAACCATGCTGAACAAAAAGTGGACACTCCAAATTAGAGTTTGAGGGCTAAATGGTGGAAAAAGTTGAAATACTCCCATAGCACAAACAACATGCCAGAAACGGAATAAATAAGTAATACTTTTCAAAAACAAAGACATATCTGTAACTCTAGATATTTCTATCTTTTACATTCAAAGTGTAGAATGTGGAGGCAAGCTGCCTTCCAAAAAGCCTGGTGCACCTGTTATTTGTCGGTAAATAAGTAATACTTTTCAAAAAACAAAGACACAAAGCAATGCCAGAAGATAAATTTGAAGAGATCTCTGTGTGTTGATGGTTTGTGTTCCTAAAAAAACCTAGGTTCTGGGCGATAACATTCTTTACTTTTTGATCAAATAGCAGTAATTTGGAAGCATGTCAAGAGAGTGTTGACTCATACTAACGCCGACGAGAAGCCTCTTCAGTGGGAGCCAGTCACAGCACCAGTACCACACTGAGCACACAACAAGCATCCATCACTGGGCCCTGATGTAATAGGCTGCAACACTCTGAAATATTTACTCTAATTTTGCTTCTTCCTCCTCTTGAAAAGCCCAAAATAAGAGCTGACATACGCTTTGAAAATTCAGCTACCAGCAAATCTTTTAGTTGAGGTGCAGAAGATGGGACAGGTTTTTGCCAGGCACCACAAATCCCAAGCCGTGGTTCCAAACTGCGAACCACACACTGATGGAGCAGACACGGAGTCAATAGGACGGGTTGTGTCCAATTATCTGTGACAAATTACAAGTGTAATTAACCTTTGTAGACCTTGACCTTTTTTAACAAGGCTCTCCATCATTTAATTGTGGTCATTAAGGACACGTAAAGAAGATGTACCAGTCAGTTATTAATCAGACAGACATCAATATGGATCAGAATTGTGTGGGGTAATAATTTGTCACAATAGTTTTTGCTTTTTGCGGAAGTCAGTGCTGATGTATAAGGAGTTACTTACTGACAAGGTTTGTGGTAGATAGTTGTAAGTGTACGACACTGAGATGAAGAACTTTTGCAAAGTTCATTTTCAAACATGGTGCATATTGTTTTGTCAACGGACAATAGTAGTTAGGAAAGTGGTCTTGTCAATTCCACCAGCTGTTTTATCCGCCCATGGTTAAAGTTGGTGGAGTAATATCAAACACAGTGCAGTATACACAGGCATGTAGTACCTTTCAGGCAACTAGTAAATATTTGAATATTTCTACTTGTAAAAATGCATACAATAATAGAGATTCTGGGTACTTAAACTTATTAATACTTCAAATAGCACTGCTTTGAGAACTGTCATTGAACAGGGTTGGCCAATGTCTTGAGGTTGTTCAGAGTGCTCTCCGGGTTACACTATCACTGTCTGACTTGTGACCAGGATTCTTGTGGTTGCATCACAAGACGTTCCATGAAACAGTGTAATGTTATAAGAAGGCATTAAAAGATGCGAACCCTATGAAAATGAAGAGGTTTAAATGTACGTTTAACAAAAGAAGTCTTTGTTGTTTCTGAAACAAATGACTCTTATTGTCCGGGAGCCAGACCCCCTCTACAGGATATATTTGCTACCTTTTTTCATTATAATGTTTAGTTAGTCTATGCTTTGGTACATTACAATTTTATCACCTTTTTTTTCCAACCCTGGCCTTGTTTGTCCTAAGGGGCGCCCTTCATTTGAAATTATGGGTCTATATAATGAGGTCCTACGTAACATAAAGTGTGGCAGAATAATGAAATTTGTAAGGAAGTATCCTGACATAATGGGGAACATAACTAAAAAACATTATTGGAATTGGTGTAATTCTGTTTTCAAGTATTAAATTAAGTAAGTAGAAAACTTACCCAACTTGCCAGCTTCAGTTTAAACCCCAAGATGAACTCTGCATTTTACACAAATGACCTGAAAATATATTCTGTACGTCAAAACAGAGCTATAGGATTCCCATTCATTCACAGAAAATTGGCAAACTCCAGAAGACAAAAACACTTGACCACATTGGATTTCCTTCAAACTTGCCATTTTTGAAGTGCATGTACTAAATAACATGTTTGTAAAATTTGTATTCAGTATCATTTTTGGATAGAGAGATTGTAAGGGGTTAACGTTTGTACCATTAATCTAACTTTGGGGTATTGTTCTGAACTGAGTGTAATCTTAAACATGTCTCAGGATGATCATGACGAATGTGGGACAAGGTGTATGTTTGTGTGAGAAAAATAGTAAATAAAAAATTATCATCCAACACATTCATTCTGTTATTTAAATGCTTCATTTATTATTTAATCTTTATTAAAGGATTTTCAGTATGCATAAACCAACTAACACAGGACTTTTCACAACATTTGCCGTAATGAGTAGAGCTTACATTTGACTTTGGGGATGAGAAATAGTACTGTATCGGATTTATTTTATTTTGGTGTCAGACTCTCAATTATACATTGTATTTCCTATGTTATGACCTGCTAAAACATTTTCACACCACACACAAACATACACCTCGTCAAACATTTACTTAGTTATGATCCGGATATTATTTGGTCATGATCATCCTGAGAAATGTTTAAGATTACACTCAGTTCAGAACAATAGCCCAAAGTTAGCAAATAGTCTTGATATAATAGTCTTGATAAAAAAAAGAGCAGATTTTTGTTCCATCCCATAAATGCAAATTAGATTTCACTAAAAAAAAGGTTTAATGGTTGCCATAGAAACATGAAGAGAAAATTTTAAAACAGAAATCAGGTTGCAATGGCATTAAAAAAATATAATTTTGGGGAGTCAATGGCACAAAAAAAATGCTGATGAGACTCAGGAGGGACTATTATTTTTAAAGGCATATCTAAACCAAAAAACTTGGCTAAATTTTCTGCCATTTCTATAAACACAGACAAGGTTTTACAAAAATAAAACTCAAAAAACACCACAAAATGTTTAGTGACCCAGTTTTAGTGACAATATACTGTATATAAAAAGCAAACATAAGCTCACAACATAACGGAAAAGCTCATGACCACTAAGTGCAGTGTTTTTGCTGCAGAGATGGGACAAAACATGCCAGCCTAAGAAGACAAAGGTTTACTTTTTTATGTCGTTGTGTTGTGAGCTTGTGTTTGCTTTTTTTAATGTTGTTTTGCACTACTGGGCCACCGTAGGACAAACTAAAGACAGGAAACAAAAGAAAGGAAAAATTTGTACATTGTTGCACACAGGCTGCACTCTCATTGGCCATAGCTTCCTCCAGTGTCTTCATCCTGCATTTAGAGATGTTATTGGCTCAACTGGGTCACTGTCTGACAAGTCAAACTCATCAGGGCAGAGATTACAATTCCTTATTGCTGATCAAACACAGACTCACATCCAAATAAGGAATATTGCCGTTGACTGTTTCCAACTTCAAAGTCCGTCTTAAAATTGTGTAGGCTTAACAAGGCATATGAAGGGCAATGGTTGTTGTCGGCAACCATGCACACGTAATTACATTTTTGAAGAACTTTTCTGATGTACTGATTAAAGGTTAGCATATTAGCCGTAAAGACTACAAATGTATGCTAAAACTATGTATATGTTTCTGTTTATTTAATAAAACCATTAAAATGACTTAGATCTAAATCAGCCTGATCAAATAACATAGGTTCAAGATTTATTATGTTAAGCACTAAAATCAAGTTGCAAACATGAACCACAGACAATCTCAACTATTACTGATTCAGATAGATAATTGTATAAAGCTGAATGATTAGGACACTGTGCCACCTATAATTGTAAAGACATTTAACTTAAGGAAATTCAATACAGAGCTGGTGTTCAGGTGTGCTGTTGCAGAATGGCCATCTCAAGGGAAAGAACCTTCTTGTCAGAAACATCCTATGCTCCTTGAGTCCACGGCTGAACGAACCGCGAGATCGATCGAGTCAATGAACAGAGGGAGAGAGCACCTGAGAGGAGTGAAAAATCACATGTACAAAAGACAGATAAGCTAAAGAGCACATTGTCAGGGAGGGGTGAGCTGAGGCCGCACAGCGAGAGGTGTGGCTCAGGCTGATTTGGGGAGTGTTGTGTGAACTCCAGGGGAAAAGGCCTTCCGTTTCATGCACTCTAAATTGCCCCCTTGTCTCCTGCCAAGTCTTCAGGCACCTCATTACAAAAGCCGGTTGGGAAAACACCGCTCTATTCCTAACTCACTGACAACCAACGTCACGCTATGCTATCCCTGGGTGCACCGCTCAAAGATAAAAGTCCAATGCTAGGAGACGGGGACTTCCAAAATAACTTAGCAATCATAGCCTCCCATTGCATTTGCAGCCTCCTACTCCTCTCTCTCATCTCACACTTTCCTTTGAGCGATAATGGCTCACAGTCGGGATGGGAGGTCACACACTCCAATCCTGCTACTTTTAATGTATGAGGGTAACTGCACCGGCGTTAAGTATTCTGAGCATGCAGGTGGGCCATCCATCTTCATTACAGCTCCACACAGCAGCCAGGCCAGCACACATACCTGAAAAAAAAAAGCAATTATTGTTTCTCAGGTTGTAAATCTAACCTCTGGAGTGGCCACTTTCTTGAAAGAGTTAATAGTGACTGTGTTGATGGAGGTGTGGGCTGACTGTGTGGTGGTGTCTGAGAGCGCTCACTAGTCGACTGAAGTCTTCTGAAGTCAAATCTAGAGGACTCAAATGGTCTCAAACAAAGGTCACTATAATAACAATTACTTTTCAAACAATTATGTGCAATTTACATTTTAACAGACAGATGTAACAATGACATTTGGCACTGTTAAATTGGAAATTCCTTAAACAACATTGCGTAAAGCAATAAAGAAATAATATGCATATTAATCCAGCTGGCATTAAATCAGCTGGCATCTCATCTGAGGTTTTTGCTGAATTCTTCCTTCTGTCTGACTGGGTAATGAAAAATCACAAGTTTCCAGCTCAATCCTCGCCTTCTGTCCTTCAAGAATATAAAACCTGTAAAGACCTTGTGTAATAATAACCAGATAATTACCAACACTATTAAAGCATGGTTTGTGGTGCAGAAGCTGGAGGGGAGTTCTATCTTAACACCTGTGCTCTGCCCATTGCCTCTGACTTTAAACCATGACTGACGAAGGTTACAATGTTTGGACACACAAGAGGATCAGGAAAATGTGTGATCCGTTTGTGGAGTCTTCTTGTGCTCATTTGAACAGACCCAGACCCATAAATATAATCTTCCCAACAGCCATTTCCTTTGATATGTCTTAGATATAATTTTTAAGAAAACCTTATCACCAACAGATTACTTCTTAAGTGTCCGACTAAAAAGACAATGACTTGCTTTTACAATGTGCTGAATCAGATGGATGCACTGGTTTAATTAAATGTGACGAGAATGTGGCAAACTGAATTAGATGGGACTATTGATGAGGATAAATGGAGTATATTTGAACCAAACTAAACAGCTCCAGGAGGAAACAGCTCCCAGAGGGCCCCATAGGAACCAACAGTTAACTAGTTGTGTTCCAGTTTCTTTTTCATTATTTTCTTTTATTTGTATTGAGTTGTCTGTTTGTTCATTTGTTTATCTGTTGTTTAAAAATACGTTAAAGAAAATCTTTAAAAAAAAACAAAAGAACTCACAATATAGTTTTTAATAAAATAGGTTGTACTGAGTTGATTTGGATGGATTCAGTCTATTTGTTCAAATAAGTCTTGTCAGTCTCAAATAAATACAAAGATATGTGTCTTTTGCAAAGAGACCGGTCAAACGTGGCATGAGAATATGGACCTTGTTGGCACCATTTCCTCAGAGTGTAATTTGTTTATTGGTAATGGTTTCCTGGCCCCGCTGTCTCATCCACATTCTCCAGCGCTGCAGGGCTCAGTCTGACTGTGTAAACCTGATCTCAGGCCCAGTGTCCGTGTTGGCATGAATAATTCACCTCGTCCTGGTGGTGAGCTCCTGCAAATGGCACACTCTCACTCAGTCAGAGGAACAGACTGCTCAGCTGCCCTTAATATCTCAATCCAGGTTGTCACAAAAGTACAGCCATTATCCACTTCCCAGTCCAGGAGCCTCACTCCTCATTTGCAAAAAATGACTAAATTTAGTGGCTCCACAGCGCCATCTGTTGATATTAACCAAAGCCACACAGGTTTGAATGCCTGATGAAGTGCTCTTCTGACAATCTGGTCCTTGGAGTGCTTGATGCTGATTATATCATTATAAACACACACTTTCCAGACTTTGTCATAAATTAAGTGTTTTGCAACAGAATATACATGCAGCCCTCACCACACAACGATCTCATCACTCAATTTTATCACCTCAGAGCTGCTCCTAATGTGGAAAGAAATATGTTCATTTGGTTCATTTTCCACAAAGGTTTTCCTAAAGTTTCTTATTTACCACCAGTGTTTAATTTGAGTATTGTACATGGAGCAGCTTCAGGCAGTCTGACAGTAGCTCTCCAAACCTGTCAAGGTATAATACTCAAATATAAACTATGGTCTGTAAATAAAAAACTGTGTACGGTAAAATTTCAGATCACAAAATAAGTCAAATGTATTAACTACCTCTCGATCATGTTGAGCACGGATTTTTAAATATAACTTCATTATAGCCATAATAAGTTGTTGTCATAGTCAATGTTGTACTTTGAGAATTTCTTGGCAAATATTTGAAAAACAAACCTGGCCATGTGCCCCATCCTTTCTTTTAGTGAACTCTCGACTCCCATCATTCAGTGTTGTTTAGTGTCTTTTTCCGTGAGCTGTGATTGGCTGAAAGCTTCTCACTTAAAAACCACCCCTCCCATGTCAACAAAAAAGTGAAACGACCAAATACACACAACCCACAGTGGGTTCACAGATACATTCACCTCCACACGTTTAGGGTCACACGAGTAGAATAAAGGAATTTCCATGTTTTTTATGAAAATACTGCATGTCGGATGTTTATGTGATATGATGGTCATTACCTTTTTAGTAATTGTTGTTATAACTACTAGTTAAGAAAATGTGGTTTCTTCTTAGACTCCTTTACTTTGGATTTAAAGCCATTTTCACTAAAGGTGACCCACATTAGTTGACATTTGGGCCATAACTGACAATTGACATCATTTACACATGGGACACTGGTGTTGTCTCCATTATTAGTCTGAGCCAGAATATGGACAATGCTCACATTGACCTTGAATGTGGCTGAACACAGTGTCATCACTGCTCATTGTGCACTTTTTTTCTTTTTTACACATTTGTATTTGTATTTTTGTGCAAGAAATACTTCTGTTATTTCTAATGTATTTTTTTACAAGGAATACCATAGAACCAAATGAAAACACAGTATTTTTGTTATTAATATAACTGTCTATTGCCTTTGTGCATTTACTAAAGTATGATATATTGAAGATAAGTGCATTATTTCAATCACAGTCAGAAGTGTGCAAACATGACTAAGGACTTTATTAATCAAATCATTTTCCCCGTAATATCCACAAATAAAAGTGATCTCTTTATATATATTCACATTGTATAATTTCATAGTGTGACAAAAAAATTATCTTTTTCTTTTTTTGGGGGTGGGGGGTGGGGTTCCAACCATTCCTATTAATTGTCATTTATCAGTCGCCATGCAGTCGTCAGGAAAGTTGAAAAACATTACGATTGGTCTGCATTGGTGCTCGAGTCCAGTGTGGCTCCTCGTCCCATGTCGGCTCTGCGTCAGCGGTACAAACCCTCAGTTACCCACTCACAGATTTCATCACACTGCCACAAAAAAATCCAAAATAAATTAGGAAAGCAACTGCAGACGGCCCCATATACCCCCTCTCTATCCTTTCTGTTTTTAGAATATTTTCTGTTTTTTATATAATAATAATAGTAATAATAATGACTATAATTGTCCTTGATATAAATTCCATAGCTTTTTTTCTCTTTCTGAAATTTTAAATAAATCATTTTGGCAATCCTCATATGTCGTCACTTTAGAATAAAAGAATACTCAAGTAGAAAATAAAAACTGTGAAATCCATCAGAATTCGTCAGGAGCCATGTGAGAGAATGAAGAGTGCAAAAGCAACAGAGAAGAGCGAGAGGAAAAGGACGAAAAGAGAGAAAGAAAGACTCAAAGAAAAGCATCCACTGGAGACGCATGTCACAAGGGCTCTATGTACAAGAGTTTGTGGAGGAGGGCCCATGAACCCGGTCCCAGTCCTGGTCCTGGTTGGTGCGGTCCAGTTCGGTCTGGTGCCAGTGTTATACCAGGGTGTAGGACTTGGCGTAGGGGTTGTTGCTCTGTTTCAGGTGTCCTCTAGAGTCCAGCAGAGACTCCTGGGAGGTGCTGAGTTTGGCAGCCTGTGCTTGGGCCAGGTCTCCTGAGGATCCCTCCGGCCGAACCTCTCCGCGGGCCTCTCCTCTCTCCCGGGCATCCCTGTGGGGCAGTGTGGAGGCACTTCCCGGCTGCCACTGCTGCACCTCTCGAGCTGAGGGCACCTCCATGGTGGGCTCCATGGGAGGAGGCCTCTTCAGGGTGCGGCTCCTCTGTGGCTCCAGGCAGGCCTGCCCCATGGCTCCTCCTGCTGCTGACACCCCTCTGGTTTCTCCCGTAGCACCGGCACCTCCGCTGCCGCCCGCTCCTCCTCCACCGCCGATGCTGCTGCCACTGCTGCTGCTGACCGCTCCTCCTCGAGCAGCCAGTGGCACGTTTCGGTTCAACAGGAAGTCCATGCGGAGGTAAGGAGGCAGGTGGACCAGCTCGCCAGCTGTGAAGGAACAAAAACACACCTTACATTAAGTTTGAAGATAGAGTGTGAAATATCGACCGATTCGATTATAAAATGTCTCTCATTTACTTTGGAGAAAAATACAGAACAATGCATGTGGATATATATTAATCTAAAGATTTCCACCATGTAGAAACTACAAAATGGTATATGTAAGAGTTCTATCAAAATGAAAAATATATAAATCTTCAAAAGGACTGGTAAACCCATATGGCTAAGATCCAATCATATATTATAAAGATTAACTGGGGATATTTTAATCTGGTGTTTCCTGCAAAGTTCAAAAGAAGAGAAGTCATATGGCAGAATTAAACAATCAATGGTCTGAAGATGTAGGTTTAACAGATCTAAAATAAACATAAACATATTTAGTTCACTTCTATTCAGTTCTATTCTTATTTATTCATTTCCCAGGTTCATGATCATAGACAAAAGGCCTTTGACAAAAGCATACACTTAATTCTCCCTTTGCCATGCATGTACTACTCATGAGTATATTAATAATGCACTGTACTCCAAAAAATCTTCAACAAGAATGGTCTCTGCTCGTCCTCAGAAACATCTT